>CAWUFW010004885.1:0-1444612 GCA_963921515.1 Calotriton arnoldi | reverse complement strand
TGGATTCAAGATAGCCTGGCTGATGACGGCTGTAAGCCAGAAACCGGTCCCAGGATGCTTGTTTTCGGTCCAGGGAAGACATGGCTTGGCAGTTCGGGCTGGACTGTTCCCATGAGGCACAGGGTCAGACTGATTTGCATATGGCCATGTCTGAACTGGGGTGGCGGAGTGAGCTAAAGAATGATGATGGATTAAACCCAGATCAGTTGACTGGGGGTGAGTGCTTGCAATGTTCAACACTCCGTCCATCATCCCTTTGGTTTTGCTATGTTCACCCTAAGTTGGCAAGGTATGCCCAGACGTGGGTCCCTTGCTCACTTTGCCACTGGATTCAAGATAGCCTGGCTGATGACGGCTGTAAGCCAGAAACCGGTCCCAGGATGCTTGTTTCCGGTCCAGGGAAGACATGGCTTGGCAGTTCGGGCTGGACTGTTCCCATGAGGCACAGGGTCAGACTGATTTGCATATGGCCATGTCTGAACTGGGGTGGCGGAGTGAGCTAAAGAATGATGATGGATTAAACCCAGATCAGTTGACTGGGGGTGAGTGCTTGCAATGTTCAACACTCCGTCCATCATCCCTTTGGTTTTGCTATGTTCGCCCTAAGTTGGCAGGGTATGCCCAGACGTGGGTCCCTTGCTCACTTTGCCACTGGATTCAAGATAGCCTGGCTGATGACGGCTGTAAGCCAGAAACCGGTCCCAGGATGCTTGTTTCCGGTCCAGGGAAGACATGGCTTGGCAGTTCGGGCTGGACTGTTCCCATGAGGCACAGGGTCAGACTGATTTGCATATGGCCATGTCTGAACTGGGGTGGCGGAGTGAGCTAAAGAATGATGATGGATTAAACCCAGATCAGTTGACTGGGGGTGAGTGCTTGCAATGTTCAACACTCCGTCCATCATCCCCTTTGGTTTCTCTATGTTCGCCCTAAGTTGGCAGGGTATGCCCAGACGTGGGTCCCTTGCTCACTTTGCCACTGGATTCAAGATAGCCTGGCTGATGACGGCTGTAAGCCAGAAACCGGTCCCAGGATGCTTGTTTCCAGTCCAGGGAACACATGGCTTGGCAGTTCGGGCTGGACTGTTCCCATGAGGCACAGGGTCAGACTGATTTGCATATGGCCATGTCTGAACTGGGGTGGCGGAGTGAGCTAAAGAATGATGATGGATTAAACCCAGATCAGTTGACTGGGGGTGAGTGCTTGCAATGTTCAACACTCCGTCCATCATCCCCTTTGGTTTTTGCTATGTTCGCCCTAAGTTGGCAGGGTATGCCCAGACGTGGGTCCCTTGCTCACTTTGCCACTGGATTCAAGATAGCCTGGCTGATGACGGCTGTAAGCCAGAAACCGGTCCCAGGATGCTTGTTTCCGGTCCAGGGAAGACATGGCTTGGCAGTTCGGGCTGGACTGTTCCCATGAGGCACAGGGTCAGACTGATTTGCATATGGCCATGTCTGAACTGGGGTGGCGGAGTGAGCTAAAGAATGATGATGGATTAAACCCAGATCAGTTGACTGGGGGTGAGTGCTTGCAATGTTCAACACTCCGTCCATCATCCCCTTTGGTTTTGCTATGTTCGCCCTAAGTTGGCAGGGTATGCCCAGACGTAGGTCCCTTGCTCACTTTGCCACTGGATTCAAGATAGCCTGGCTGATGACGGCTGTAAGCCAGAAACCGGTCCCAGGATGCTTGTTTCCGGTCCAGGGAAGACATGGCTTGGCAGTTCGGGCTGGACTGTTCCCATGAGGCACAGGGTCAGACTGATTTGCATATGGCCATGTCTGAACTGGGGTGGCGGAGTGAGCTAAAGAATGATGATGGATTAAACCCAGATCAGTTGACTGGGGGTGAGTGCTTGCAATGTTCAACACTCCGTCCATCATCCCCTTTGGTTTTGCTATGTTCGCCCTAAGTTGGCAGGGTATGCCCAGACGTGGGTCCCTTGCTCACTTTGCCACTGGATACAAGATAGCCTGGCTGATGACGGCTGTAAGCCAGAAACCGGTCCCAGGATGCTTGTGTCCGGTCCAGGGAAGACATGGCTTGGCAGTTCGGGCTGGACTGTTCCCATGAGGCACAGGGTCAGACTGATTTGCATATGGCCATGTCTGAACTGGGGTGGCGGAGTGAGCTAAAGAATGATGATGGATTAAACCCAGATCAGTTGACTGGGGGTGAGTGCTTGCAATGTTCAACACTCCGTCCATCATCCCCTTTGGTTTTGCTATGTTCGCCCTAAGTTGGCTGGGTATGCCCAGACGTGGGTCCCTTGCTCACTTTGCCACTGGATTCAAGATAGCCTGGCTGATGACGGCTGTAAGCCAGAAACCGGTCCCAGGATGCTTGTTTCCGGTCCCGGGAAGACATGGCTTGGCAGTTCGGGCTGGACTGTTCCCATGAGGCACAGGGTCAGACTGATTTGCATATGGCCATGTCTGAACTGGGGTGGCGGAGTGAGCTAAAGAATGATGATGGATTAAACCCAGATCAGTTGACTGGGGGTGAGTGCTTGCAATGTTCAACACTCCGTCCATCATCCCCTTTGGTTTTGCTATGTTCGCCCTAAGTTGGCAGGGTATGCCCAGACGTGGGTCCCTTGCTCACTTTGCCACTGGATTCAAGATAGCCTGGCTGATGACGGCTGTAAGCCAGAAACCGGTCCCAGGATGCTTGTTTCCGGTCCAGGGAAGACATGGCTTGGCAGTTCGGGCTGGACTGTTCCCATGAGGCACAGGGTCAGACTGATTTGCATATGGCCATGTCTGAACTGGGGTGGCGGAGTGAGCTAAAGAATGATGATGGATTAAACCCAGATCAGTTGACTGGGGGTGAGTGCTTGCAATGTTCAACACTCCGTCCATCATCCCCTTTGGTTTTGCTATGTTCGCCCTAAGTTGGCAGGGTATGCCCAGACGTGGGTCCCTTGCTCACTTTGCCACTGGATTCAAGATAGCCTGGCTGATGACGGCTGTAAGCCAGAAACCGGTCCCAGGATGCTTGTTTCCAGTCCAGGGAACACATGGCTTGGCAGTTCGGGCTGGACTGTTCCCATGAGGCACAGGGTCAGACTGATTTGCATATGGCCATGTCTGAACTGGGGTGGCGGAGTGAGCTAAAGAATGATGATGGATTAAACCCAGATCAGTTGACTGGGGGTGAGTGCTTGCAATGTTCAACACTCCGTCCATCATCCCCTTTGGTTTTGCTATGTTCGCCCTAAGTTGGCAGGGTATGCCCAGACGTGGGTCCCTTGCTCACTTTGCCACTGGATTCAAGATAGCCTGGCTGATGACGGCTGTAAGCCAGAAACCGGTCCCAGGATGCTTGTTTCGGGTCCAGGGAAGACATGGCTTGGCAGTTCGGGCTGGACTGTTCCCATGAGGCACAGGGTCAGACTGATTTGCATATGGCCATGTCTGAACTGGGGTGGCGGAGTGAGCTAAAGAATGATGATGGATTAAACCCAGATCAGTTGACTGGGGGTGAGTGCTTGCAATGTTCAACACTCCGTCCATCATCCCCTTTGGTTTTGCTATGTTCGCCCTAAGTTGGCAGGGTATGCCCAGACGTAGGTCCCTTGCTCACTTTGCCACTGGATTCAAGATAGCCTGGCTGATGACGGCTGTAAGCCAGAAACCGGTCCCAGGATGCTTGTTTCCGGTCCAGGGAAGACATGGCTTGGCAGTTCGGGCTGGACTGTTCCCATGAGGCACAGGGTCAGACTGATTTGCATATGGCCATGTCTGAACTGGGGTGGCGGAGTGAGCTAAAGAATGATGATGGATTAAACTCAGATCAGTTGACTGGGGGTGAGTGCTTGCAATGTTCAACACTCCGTCCATCATCCCCTTTGGTTTTGCTATGTTCGCCCTAAGTTGGCAGGGTATGCCCAGACGTGGGTCCCTTGCTCACTTTGCCACTGGATACAAGATAGCCTGGCTGATGACGGCTGTAAGCCAGAAACCGGTCCCAGGATGCTTGTGTCCGGTCCAGGTAAGACATGGCTTGGCAGTTCGGGCTGGACTGTTCCCATGAGGCACAGGGTCAGACTGATTTGCATATGGCCATGTCTGAACTGGGGTGGCGGAGTGAGCTAAAGAATGATGATGGATTAAACCCAGATCAGTTGACTGGGGGTGAGTGCTTGCAATGTTCAACACTCCGTCCATCATCCCCTTTGGTTTTGCTATGTTCGCCCTAAGTTGGCAGGGTATGCCCAGACGTGGGTCCCTTGCTCACTTTGCCACTGGATTCAAGATAGCCTGGCTGATGACGGCTGTAAGCCAGAAACCGGTCCCAGGATGCTTGTTTCCGGTCCAGGGAAGACATGGCTTGGCAGTTCGGGCTGGACTGTTCCCATGATGCACAGGGTCAGACTGATTTGCATATGGCCATGTCTGAACTGGGGTGGCGGAGTGAGCTAAAGAATGATGATGGATTAAACCCAGATCAGTTGACTGGGGGTGAGTGCTTGCAATGTTCAACACTCCGTCCATCATCCCCTTTGGTTTTGCTATGTTCGCCCTAAGTTGGCAGGGTATGCCCAGACGTGGGTCCCTTGCTCACTTTGCCACTGGATTCAAGATAGCCTGGCTGATGATGGCTGTAAGCCAGAAACCGGTCCCAGGATGCTTGTTTCCGGTCCAGGGAAGACATGGCTTGGCAGTTCGGGCTGGACTGTTCCCATGAGGCACAGGGTCAGACTGATTTGCATATGGCCATGTCTGAACTGGGGTGGCGGAGTGAGCTAAAGAATGATGATGGATTAAACCCAGATCAGTTGACTGGGGGTGAGTGCTTGCAATGTTCAACACTCCGTCCATCATCCCCTTTGGTTTTGCTATGTTCGCCCTAAGTTGGCAGGGTATGCCCAGACGTGGGTCCCTTGCTCACTTTGCCACTGGATTCAAGATAGCCTGGCTGATGACGGCTGGAAGCCAGAAACCGGTCCCAGGATGCTTGTTTCCGGTCCAGGGAAGACATGGCTTGGCAGTTCGGGCTGGACTGTTCCCATGAGGCACAGGGTCAGACTGATTTGCATATGGCCATGTCTGAACTGGGGTGGCGGAGTGACCTAAAGAATGATGATGGATTAAACCCAGATCAGTTGACTGGGGGTGAGTGCTTGCAATGTTCAACACTCCGTCCATCATCCCCTTTGGTTTTGCTATGTTCGCCCTAAGTTGGCAGGGTATGCCCAGACGTGGGTCCCTTGCTCACTTTGCCACTGGATTCAAGATAGCCTGGCTGATGACGGCTGGAAGCCAGAAACCGGTCCCAGGATGCTTGTTTCCGGTCCAGGGAAGACATGGCTTGGCAGTTCGGGCTGGACTGTTCCCATGAGGCACAGGGTCAGACTGATTTGCATATGGCCATGTCTGAACTGGGGTGGCGGAGTGACCTAAAGAATGATGATGGATTAAACCCAGATCAGTTGACTGGGGGTGAGTGCTTGCAATGTTCAACACTCCGTCCATCATCCCCTTTGGTTTTGCTATGTTCGCCCTAAGTTGGCAGGGTATGCCCAGACGTGGGTCCCTTGCTCACTTTGCCACTGGATTCAAGATAGCCTGGCTGATGACGGCTGGAAGCCAGAAACCGGTCCCAGGATGCTTGTTTCCGGTCCAGGGAAGACATGGCTTGGCAGTTCGGGCTGGACTGTTCCCATGAGGCACAGGGTCAGACTGATTTGCATATGGCCATGTCTGAACTGGGGTGGCGGAGTGAGCTAAAGAATGATGATGGATTAAACTCAGATCAGTTGACTGGGGTGAGTGCTTGCAATGTTCAACACTCCGTCCATCATCCCCTTTGGTTTTGCTATGTTCGCCCTAAGTTGGCAGGGTATGCCCAGACGTGGGTCCCTTGCTCACTTTGCCACTGGATACAAGATAGCCTGGCTGATGACGGCTGTAAGCCAGAAACCGGTCCCAGGATGCTTGTGTCCGGTCCAGGTAAGACATGGCTTGGCAGTTCGGGCTGGACTGTTCCCATGAGGCACAGGGTCAGACTGATTTGCATATGGCCATGTCTGAACTGGGGTGGCGGAGTGAGCTAAAGAATGATGATGGATTAAACCCAGATCAGTTGACTGGGGGTGAGTGCTTGCAATGTTCAACACTCCGTCCATCATCCCCTTTGGTTTTGCTATGTTCGCCCTAAGTTGGCAGGGTATGCCCAGACGTGGGTCCCTTGCTCACTTTGCCACTGGATTCAAGATAGCCTGGCTGATGACGGCTGTAAGCCAGAAACCGGTCCCAGGATGCTTGTTTCCGGTCCAGGAAGACATGGCTTGGCAGTTCGGGCTGGACTGTTCCCATGATGCACAGGGTCAGACTGATTTGCATATGGCCATGTCTGAACTGGGGTGGCGGAGTGAGCTAAAGAATGATGATGGATTAAACCCAGATCAGTTGACTGGGGTGAGTGCTTGCAATGTTCAACACTCCGTCCATCATCCCCTTTGGTTTTGCTATGTTCGCCCTAAGTTGGCAGGGTATGCCCAGACGTGGGTCCCTTGCTCACTTTGCCACTGGATTCAAGATAGCCTGGCTGATGATGGCTGTAAGCCAGAAACCGGTCCCAGGATGCTTGTTTCCGGTCCAGGGAAGACATGGCTTGGCAGTTCGGGCTGGACTGTTCCCATGAGGCACAGGGTCAGACTGATTTGCATATGGCCATGTCTGAACTGGGGTGGCGGAGTGAGCTAAAGAATGATGATGGATTAAACCCAGATCAGTTGACTGGGGGTGAGTGCTTGCAATGTTCAACACTCCGTCCATCATCCCCTTTGGTTTTGCTATGTTCGCCCTAAGTTGGCAGGGGTATGCCCAGACGTGGGTCCCTTGCTCACTTTGCCACTGGATTCAAGATAGCCTGGCTGATGACGGCTGGAAGCCAGAAACCGGTCCCAGGATGCTTGTTTCCGGTCCAGGGAAGACATGGCTTGGCAGTTCGGGCTGGACTGTTCCCATGAGGCACAGGGTCAGACTGATTTGCATATGGCCATGTCTGAACTGGGGTGGCGGAGTGACCTAAAGAATGATGATGGATTAAACCCAGATCAGTTGACTGGGGGTGAGTGCTTGCAATGTTCAACACTCCGTCCATCATCCCCTTTGGTTTTGCTATGTTCGCCCTAAGTTGGCAGGGTATGCCCAGACGTGGGTCCCTTGCTCACTTTGCCACTGGATTCAAGATAGCCTGGCTGATGACGGCTGTAAGCCAGAAACCGGTCCCAGGATACTTGTTTCCGGTCCAGGGAAGACATGGCTTGGCAGTTCAGGCTGGACTGTTCCCATGAGGCACAGGGTCAGACTGATTTGCATATGGCCATGTCTGAACTGGGGTGGCGGAGTGAGCTAAAGAATGATGATGGATTAAACCCAGATCAGTTGACTGGGGGTGAGTGCTTGCAATGTTCAACACTCCGTCCACCATCCCCTTTGGTTTTGCTATGTTCGCCCTAAGTTGGCAGGGTATACCCAGACGTGGGTCCCTTGCTCACTTTGCCACTGGATTCGAGATAGCCTGGCTGATGACGGCTGTAAGCCAGAAACCGGTCCCAGGATGCTTGTTTCCGGTCCAGGGAAGACATGGCTTGGCAGTTCGGGCTGGACTGTTCCCATGAGGCACAGGGTCAGACTGATTTGCATATGGCCATGTCTGAACTGGGGTGGCGGAGTGAGCTAAAGAATGATGATGGATTAAACCCAGATCAGTTGACTGGGGGTGAGTGCTTGCAATGTTCAACACTCCGTCCATCATCCCCTTTGGTTTTGCTATGTTCGCCCTAAGTTGGCAGGGTATGCCCAGACGTGGGTCCCTTGCTCACTTTGCCACTGGATTCAAGATAGCCTGGCTGATGACGGCTGTAAGCCAGAAACCGGTCCCAGGATGCTTGTTTCCGGTCCAGGGAAGACATGGCTTGGCAGTTCGGGCTGGACTGTTCCCATGAGGCACAGGGTCAGACTGATTTGCATATGGCCATGTCTGAACTGGGGTGGCGGAGTGAGCTAAAGAATGATGATGGATTAAACCCAGATCAGTTGACTGGGGGTGAGTGCTTGCAATGTTCAACACTCCGTCCATCATCCCCTTTGGTTTTGCTATGTTCGCCCTAAGTTGGCAGGGTATGCCCAGACGTGGGTCCCTTGCTCACTTTGCCACTGGATTCAAGATAGCCTGGCTGATGACGGCTGTAAGCCAGAAACCGGTCCCAGGATGCTTGTTTCCGGTCCAGGGAAGACATGGCTTGGCAGTTCGGGCTGGACTGTTCCCATGAGGCACAGGGTCAGACTGATTTGCATATGGCCATGTCTGAACTGGGGTGGCGGAGTGAGCTAAAGAATGATGATGGATTAAACCCAGATCAGTTGACTGGGGGTGAGTGCTTGCAATGTTCAACACTCCGTCCATCATCCCCTTTGGTTTTGCTATGTTCGCCCTAAGTTGGCAGGGTATGCCCAGACGTGGGTCCCTTGCTCACTTTGCCACTGGATTCAAGATAGCCTGGCTGATGACGGCTGTAAGCCAGAAACCGGTCCCAGGATGCTTGTTTCCGGTCCAGGGAAGACATGGCTTGGCAGTTCGGGCTGGACTGTTCCCATGAGGCACAGGGTCAGACTGATTTGCATATGGCCATGTCTGAACTGGGGTGGCGGAGTGAGCTAAAGAATGATGATGGATTAAACCCAGATCAGTTGACTGGGGGTGAGTGCTTGCAATGTTCAACACTCCGTCCATCATCCCCTTTGGTTTTGCTATGTTCGCCCTAAGTTGGCAGGGTATGCCCAGACGTGGGTCCCTTGCTCACTTTGCCACTGGATTCAAGATAGCCTGGCTGATGACGGCTGTAAGCCAGAAACCGGTCCCAGGATGCTTGTTTCCGGTCCAGGGAAGACATGGCTTGGCAGTTCGGGCTGGACTGTTCCCATGAGGCACAGGGTCAGACTGATTTGCATATGGCCATGTCTGAACTGGGGTGGCGGAGTGAGCTAAAGAATGATGATGGATTAAACCCAGATCAGTTGACTGGGGGTGAGTGCTTGCAATGTTCAACACTCCGTCCATCATCCCCTTTGGTTTTGCTATGTTCGCCCTAAGTTGGCAGGGTATGCCCAGACGTGGGTCCCTTGCTCACTTTGCCACTGGATTCAAGATAGCCTGGCTGATGACGGCTGTAAGCCAGAAACCGGTCCCAGGATGCTTGTTTCCGGTCCAGGGAAGACATGGCTTGGCAGTTCGGGCTGGACTGTTCCCATGAGGCACAGGGTCAGACTGATTTGCATATGGCCATGTCTGAACTGGGGTGGCGGAGTGAGCTAAAGAATGATGATGGATTAAACCCAGATCAGTTGACTGGGGGTGAGTGCTTGCAATGTTCAACACTCCGTCCATCATCCCCTTTGGTTTTGCTATGTTCGCCCTAAGTTGGCAGGGTATGCCCAGACGTGGGTCCCTTGCTCACTTTGCCACTGGATACAAGATAGCCTGGCTGATGACGGCTGTAAGCCAGAAACCGGTCCCAGGATGCTTGTGTCCGGTCCAGGGAAGACATGGCTTGGCAGTTCGGGCTGGACTGTTCCCATGAGGCACAGGGTCAGACTGATTTGCATATGGCCATGTCTGAACTGGGGTGGCGGAGTGAGCTAAAGAATGATGATGGATTAAACCCAGATCAGTTGACTGGGGGTGAGTGCTTGCAATGTTCAACACTCCGTCCATCATCCCCTTTGGTTTTGCTATGTTCGCCCTAAGTTGGCAGGGTATGCCCAGACGTGGGTCCCTTGCTCACTTTGCCACTGGATTCAAGATAGCCTGGCTGATGACGGCTGTAAGCCAGAAACCGGTCCCAGGATGCTTGTTTCCGTTCCAGGGAAGACATGGCTTGGCAGTTCGGGCTGGACTGTTCCCATGAGGCACAGGGTCAGACTGATTTGCATATGGCCATGTCTGAACTGGGGTGGCGGAGTGAGCTAAAGAATGATGATGGATTAAACCCAGATCAGTTGACTGGGGGTGAGTGCTTGCAATGTTCAACACTCCGTCCATCATCCCCTTTGGTTTTGCTATGTTCACCCTAAGTTGGCAAGGTATGCCCAGACGTGGGTCCCTTGCTCACTTTGCCACTGGATTCAAGATAGCCTGGCTGATGACGGCTGTAAGCCAGAAACCGGTCCCAGGATGCTTGTTTCCGGTCCAGGGAAGACATGGCTTGGCAGTTCGGGCTGGACTGTTCCCATGAGGCACAGGGTCAGACTGATTTGCATATGGCCATGTCTGAACTGGGGTGGCGGAGTGAGCTAAAGAATGATGATGGATTAAACCCAGATCAGTTGACTGGGGGTGAGTGCTTGCAATGTTCAACACTCCGTCCATCATCCCCTTTGGTTTTGCTATGTTCGCCCTAAGTTGGCAGGGTATGCCCAGACGTGGGTCCCTTGCTCACTTTGCCACTGGATTCAAGATAGCCTGGCTGATGACGGCTGTAAGCCAGAAACCGGTCCCAGGATGCTTGTTTCCGGTCCAGGGAAGACATGGCTTGGCAGTTCGGGCTGGACTGTTCCCATGAGGCACAGGGTCAGACTGATTTGCATATGGCCATGTCTGAACTGGGGTGGCGGAGTGAGCTAAAGAATGATGATGGATTAAACCCAGATCAGTTGACTGGGGGTGAGTGCTTGCAATGTTCAACACTCCGTCCATCATCCCCTTTGGTTTTGCTATGTTCGCCCTAAGTTGGCAGGGTATGCCCAGACGTGGGTCCCTTGCTCACTTTGCCACTGGATTCAAGATAGCCTGGCTGATGACGGCTGTAAGCCAGAAACCGGTCCCAGGATGCTTGTTTCCAGTCCAGGGAAGACATGGCTTGGCAGTTCGGGCTGGACTGTTCCCATGAGGCACAGGGTCAGACTGATTTGCATATGGCCATGTCTGAACTGGGGTGGCGGAGTGAGCTAAAGAATGATGATGGATTAAACCCAGATCAGTTGACTGGGGGTGAGTGCTTGCAATGTTCAACACTCCGTCCATCATCCCCTTTGGTTTTGCTATGTTCGCCCTAAGTTGGCAGGGTATGCCCAGACGTGGGTCCCTTGCTCACTTTGCCACTGGATTCAAGATAGCCTGGCTGATGACGGCTGTAAGCCAGAAACCGGTCCCAGGATGCTTGTTTCCGGTCCAGGGAAGACATGGCTTGGCAGTTCGGGCTGGACTGTTCCCATGAGGCACAGGGTCAGACTGATTTGCATATGGCCATGTCTGAACTGGGGTGGCGGAGTGAGCTAAAGAATGATGATGGATTAAACCCAGATCAGTTGACTGGGGGTGAGTGCTTGCAATGTTCAACACTCCGTCCATCATCCCCTTTGGTTTTGCTATGTTCGCCCTAAGTTGGCAGGGTATGCCCAGACGTGGGTCCCTTGCTCACTTTGCCACTGGATTCAAGATAGCCTGGCTGATGACGGCTGTAAGCCAGAAACCGGTCCCAGGATGCTTGTTTCCGGTCCAGGGAAGACATGGCTTGGCAGTTCGGGCTGGACTGTTCCCATGAGGCACAGGGTCAGACTGATTTGCATATGGCCATGTCTGAACTGGGGTGGCGGAGTGAGCTAAAGAATGATGATGGATTAAACCCAGATCAGTTGACTGGGGGTGAGTGCTTGCAATGTTCAACACTCCGTCCATCATCCCCTTTGGTTTTGCTATGTTCGCCCTAAGTTGGCAGGGTATGCCCAGACGTGGGTCCCTTGCTCACTTTGCCACTGGATTCAAGATAGCCTGGCTGATGACGGCTGTAAGCCAGAAACCGGTCCCAGGATGCTTGTTTCCGGTCCAGGGAAGACATGGCTTGGCAGTTCGGGCTGGACTGTTCCCATGAGGCACAGGGTCAGACTGATTTGCATATGGCCATGTCTGAACTGGGGTGGCGGAGTGAGCTAAAGAATGATGATGGATTAAACCCAGATCAGTTGACTGGGGGTGAGTGCTTGCAATGTTCAACACTCCGTCCATCATCCCCTTTGGTTTTGCTATGTTCGCCCTAAGTTGGCAGGGTATGCCCAGACGTGGGTCCCTTGCTCACTTTGCCACTGGATTCAAGATAGCCTGGCTGATGACGGCTGTAAGCCAGAAACCGGTCCCAGGATGCTTGTTTCCGGTCCAGGGAAGACATGGCTTGGCAGTTCGGGCTGGACTGTTCCCATGAGGCACAGGGTCAGACTGATTTGCATATGGCCATGTCTGAACTGGGGTGGCGGAGTGAGCTAAAGAATGATGATGGATTAAACCCAGATCAGTTGACTGGGGGTGAGTGCTTGCAATGTTCAACACTCCGTCCATCATCCCCTTTGGTTTTGCTATGTTCGCCCTAAGTTGGCAGGGTATGCCCAGACGTGGGTCCCTTGCTCACTTTGCCACTGGATTCAAGATAGCCTGGCTGATGACGGCTGTAAGCCAGAAACCGGTCCCAGGATGCTTGTTTCCAGTCCAGGGAACACATGGCTTGGCAGTTCGGGCTGGACTGTTCCCATGAGGCACAGGGTCAGACTGATTTGCATATGGCCATGTCTGAACTGGGGTGGCGGAGTGAGCTAAAGAATGATGATGGATTAAACCCAGATCAGTTGACTGGGGGTGAGTGCTTGCAATGTTCAACACTCCGTCCATCATCCCCTTTGGTTTTGCTATGTTCGCCCTAAGTTGGCAGGGTATGCCCAGACGTGGGTCCCTTGCTCACTTTGCCACTGGATTCAAGATAGCCTGGCTGATGACGGCTGTAAGCCAGAAACCGGTCCCAGGATGCTTGTTTCGGGTCCAGGGAAGACATGGCTTGGCAGTTCGGGCTGGACTGTTCCCATGAGGCACAGGGTCAGACTGATTTGCATATGGCCATGTCTGAACTGGGGTGGCGGAGTGAGCTAAAGAATGATGATGGATTAAACCCAGATCAGTTGACTGGGGGTGAGTGCTTGCAATGTTCAACACTCCGTCCATCATCCCCTTTGGTTTTGCTATGTTCGCCCTAAGTTGGCAGGGTATGCCCAGACGTAGGTCCCTTGCTCACTTTGCCACTGGATTCAAGATAGCCTGGCTGATGACGGCTGTAAGCCAGAAACCGGTCCCAGGATGCTTGTTTCCGGTCCAGGGAAGACATGGCTTGGCAGTTCGGGCTGGACTGTTCCCATGAGGCACAGGGTCAGACTGATTTGCATATGGCCATGTCTGAACTGGGGTGGCGGAGTGAGCTAAAGAATGATGATGGATTAAACTCAGATCAGTTGACTGGGGTGAGTGCTTGCAATGTTCAACACTCCGTCCATCATCCCCTTTGGTTTTGCTATGTTCGCCCTAAGTTGGCAGGGTATGCCCAGACGTGGGTCCCTTGCTCACTTTGCCACTGGATACAAGATAGACTGGCTGATGACGGCTGTAAGCCAGAAACCGGTCCCAGGATGCTTGTGTCCGGTCCAGGTAAGACATGGCTTGGCAGTTCGGGCTGGACTGTTCCCATGAGGCACAGGGTCAGACTGATTTGCATATGGCCATGTCTGAACTGGGGTGGCGGAGTGAGCTAAAGAATGATGATGGATTAAACCCAGATCAGTTGACTGTGGGTGAGTGCTTGCAATGTTCAACACTCCGTCCATCATCCCCTTTGGTTTTGCTATGTTCGCCCTAAGTTGGCAGGGTATGCCCAGACGTGGGTCCCTTGCTCACTTTGCCACTGGATTCAAGATAGCCTGGCTGATGACGGCTGTAAGCCAGAAACCGGTCCCAGGATGCTTGTTTCCGGTCCAGGGAAGACATGGCTTGGCAGTTCGGGCTGGACTGTTCCCATGAGGCACAGGGTCAGACTGATTTGCATATGGCCATGTCTGAACTGGGGTGGCGGAGTGAGCTAAAGAATGATGATGGATTAAACCCAGATCAGTTGACTGGGGGTGAGTGCTTGCAATGTTCAACACTCCGTCCATCATCCCCTTTGGTTTTGCTATGTTCGCCCTAAGTTGGCAGGGTATGCCCAGACGTGGGTCCCTTGCTCACTTTGCCACTGGATTCAAGATAGCCTGGCTGATGATGGCTGTAAGCCAGAAACCGGTCCCAGGATGCTTGTTTCCGGTCCAGGGAAGACATGGCTTGGCAGTTCGGGCTGGACTGTTCCCATGAGGCACAGGGTCAGACTGATTTGCATATGGCCATGTCTGAACTGGGGTGGCGGAGTGAGCTAAAGAATGATGATGGATTAAACCCAGATCAGTTGACTGGGGGTGAGTGCTTGCAATGTTCAACACTCCGTCCATCATCCCCTTTGGTTTTGCTATGTTCGCCCTAAGTTGGCAGGGTATGCCCAGACGTGGGTCCCTTGCTCACTTTGCCACTGGATTCAAGATAGCCTGGCTGATGACGGCTGTAAGCCAGAAACCGGTCCCAGGATGCTTGTTTCCGGTCCAGGGAAGACATGGCTTGGCAGTTCGGGCTGGACTGTTCCCATGAGGCACAGGGTCAGACTGATTTGCATATGGCCATGTCTGAACTGGGGTGGCGGAGTGACCTAAAGAATGATGATGGATTAAACCCAGATCAGTTGACTGGGGGTGAGTGCTTGCAATGTTCAACACTCCGTCCATCATCCCCTTTGGTTTTGCTATGTTCGCCCTAAGTTGGCAGGGTATGCCCAGACGTGGGTCCCTTGCTCACTTTGCCACTGGATTCAAGATAGCCTGGCTGATGGCGGCTGTAAGCCAGAAACCGGTCCCAGGATGCTTGTTTCCGGTCCAGGGAAGACATGGCTTGGCAGTTCGGGCTGGACTGTTCCCATGAGGCACAGGGTCAGACTGATTTGCATATGGCCATGTCTGAACTGGGGTGGCGGAGTGAGCTAAAGAATGATGATGGATTAAACCCAGATCAGTTGACTGGGGGTGAGTGCTTGCAATGTTCAACACTCCGTCCATCATCCCCTTTGGTTTTGCTATGTTCGCCCTAAGTTGGCAGGGTATGCCCAGACGTGGGTCCCTTGCTCACTTTGCCACTGGATTCGAGATAGCCTGGCTGATGACGGCTGTAAGCCAGAAACCGGTCCCAGGATGCTTGTTTCGGGTCCAGGGAAGACATGGCTTGGCAGTTCGGGCTGGACTGTTCCCATGAGGCACAGGGTCAGACTGATTTGCATATGGCCATGTCTGAACTGGGGTGGCGGAGTGAGCTAAAGAATGATGATGGATTAAACCCAGATCAGTTGACTGGGGGTGAGTGCTTGCAATGTTCAACACTCCGTCCATCATCCCCTTTGGTTTTGCTATGTTCGCCCTAAGTTGGCAGGGTATGCCCAGACGTGGGTCCCTTGCTCACTTTGCCACTGGATTCAAGATAGCCTGGCTGATGACGGCTGTAAGCCAGAAACCGGTCCCAGGATGCTTGTTTCCGGTCCAGGGAAGACATGGCTTGGCAGTTCGGGCTGGACTGTTCCCATGAGGCACAGGGTCAGACTGATTTGCATATGGCCATGTCTGAACTGGGGTGGCGGAGTGAGCTAAAGAATGATGATGGATTAAACCCAGATCAGTTGACTGGGGGTGAGTGCTTGCAATGTTCAACACTCCGTCCATCATCCCCTTTGGTTTTGCTATGTTCGCCCTAAGTTGGCAGGGTATGCCCAGACGTGGGTCCCTTGCTCACTTTGCCACTGGATTCAAGATAGCCTGGCTGATGACGGCTGTAAGCCAGAAACCGGTCCCAGGATGCTTGTTTCCGGTCCAGGGAAGACATGGCTTGGCAGTTCGGGCTGGACTGTTCCCATGAGGCACAGGGTCAGACTGATTTGCATATGGCCATGTCTGAACTGGGGTGGCGGAGTGAGCTAAAGAATGATGATGGATTAAACCCAGATCAGTTGACTGGGGGTGAGTGCTTGCAATGTTCAACACTCCGTCCATCATCCCCTTTGGTTTTGCTATGTTCGCCCTAAGTTGGCAGAGTATGCCCAGACGTGGGTCCCTTGCTCACTTTGCCACTGGATTCAAGATAGCCTGGCTGATGACGGCTGTAAGCCAGAAACCGGTCCCAGGATGCTTGTTTCCGGTCCAGGGAAGACATGGCTTGGCAGTTCGGGCTGGACTGTTCCCATGAGGCACAGGGTCAGACTGATTTGCATATGGCCATGTCTGAACTGGGGTGGCGGAGTGAGCTAAAGAATGATGATGGATTAAACCCAGATCAGTTGACTGGGGGTGAGTGCTTGCAATGTTCAACACTCCGTCCATCATCCCCTTTGGTTTTGCTATGTTCGCCCTAAGTTGGCAGGGTATGCCCAGACGTGGGTCCCTTGCTCACTTTGCCACTGGATTCAAGATAGCCTGGCTGATGACGGCTGTAAGCCAGAAACAGGTCCCAGGATGCTTGTTTCCGGTCCAGGGAAGACATGGCTTGGCAGTTCGGGCTGGACTGTTCCCATGAGGCACAGGGTCAGACTGATTTGCATATGGCCATGTCTGAACTGGGGTGGCGGAGTGAGCTAAAGAATGATGATGGATTAAACCCAGATCAGTTGACTGGGGGTGAGTGCTTGCAATGTTCAACACTCCGTCCATCATCCCCTTTGGTTTTGCTATGTTCGCCCTAAGTTGGCAGGGTATGCCCAGACGTGGGTCCCTTGCTCACTTTGCCACTGGATTCAAGATAGCCTGGCTGATGACGGCTGTAAGCCAGAAACCGGTCCCAGGATGCTTGTTTCCGGTCCAGGGAAGACATGGCTTGGCAGTTCGGGCTGGACTGTTCCCATGAGGCACAGGGTCAGACTGATTTGCATATGGCCATGTCTGAACTGGGGTGGCGGAGTGAGCTAAAGAATGATGATGGATTAAACCCAGATCAGTTGACTGGGGGTGAGTGCTTGCAATGTTCAACACTCCGTCCATCATCCCCTTTGGTTTTGCTATGTTCGCCCTAAGTTGGCAGGGTATGCCCAGACGTGGGTCCCTTGCTCACTTTGCCACTGGATACAAGATAGCCTGGCTGATGACGGCTGTAAGCCAGAAACCGGTCCCAGGATGCTTGTGTCCGGTCCAGGGAAGACATGGCTTGGCAGTTCGGGCTGGACTGTTCCCATGAGGCACAGGGTCAGACTGATTTGCATATGGCCATGTCTGAACTGGGGTGGCGGAGTGAGCTAAAGAATGATGATGGATTAAACCCAGATCAGTTGACTGGGGGTGAGTGCTTGCAATGTTCAACACTCCGTCCATCATCCCCTTTGGTTTTGCTATGTTCGCCCTAAGTTGGCAGGGTATGCCCAGACGTGGGTCCCTTGCTCACTTTGCCACTGGATTCAAGATAGCCTGGCTGATGACGGCTGTAAGCCAGAAACCGGTCCCAGGATGCTTGTTTCCGGTCCAGGGAAGACATGGCTTGGCAGTTCGGGCTGGACTGTTCCCATGAGGCACAGGGTCAGACTGATTTGCATATGGCCATGTCTGAACTGGGGTGGCGGAGTGAGCTAAAGAATGATGATGGATTAAACCCAGATCAGTTGACTGGGGGTGAGTGCTTGCAATGTTCAACACTCCGTCCATCATCCCCTTTGGTTTTGCTATGTTCGCCCTAAGTTGGCAGGGTATGCCCAGACGTGGGTCCCTTGCTCACTTTGCCACTGGATTCAAGATAGCCTGGCTGATGACGGCTGTAAGCCAGAAACCGGTCCCAGGATGCTTGTTTCCGGTCCAGGGAAGACATGGCTTGGCAGTTCGGGCTGGACTGTTCCCATGAGGCACAGGGTCAGACTGATTTGCATATGGCCATGTCTGAACTGGGGTGGCGGAGTGAGCTAAAGAATGATGATGGATTAAACCCAGATCAGTTGACTGGGGGTGAGTGCTTGCAATGTTCAACACTCCGTCCATCATCCCCTTTGGTTTTGCTATGTTCGCCCTAAGTTGGCAGGGTATGCCCAGACGTGGGTCCCTTGCTCACTTTGCCACTGGATTCAAGATAGCCTGGCTGATGACGGCTGTAAGCCAGAAACCGGTCCCAGGATGCTTGTTTCCGGTCCAGGGAAGACATGGCTTGGCAGTTCGGGCTGGACTGTTCCCATGAGGCACAGGGTCAGACTGATTTGCATATGGCCATGTCTGAACTGGGGTGGCGGAGTGAGCTAAAGAATGATGATGGATTAAACCCAGATCAGTTGACTGGGGGTGAGTGCTTGCAATGTTCAACACTCCGTCCATCATCCCCTTTGGTTTTGCTATGTTCGCCCTAAGTTGGCAGGGTATGCCCAGACGTGGGTCCCTTGCTCACTTTGCCACTGGATTCAAGATAGCCTGGCTGATGACGGCTGTAAGCCAGAAACCGGTCCCAGGATGCTTGTTTCCAGTCCAGGGAACACATGGCTTGGCAGTTCGGGCTGGACTGTTCCCATGAGGCACAGGGTCAGACTGATTTGCATATGGCCATGTCTGAACTGGGGTGGCGGAGTGAGCTAAAGAATGATGATGGATTAAACCCAGATCAGTTGACTGGGGGTGAGTGCTTGCAATGTTCAACACTCCGTCCATCATCCCCTTTGGTTTTGCTATGTTCGCCCTAAGTTGGCAGGGTATGCCCAGACGTGGGTCCCTTGCTCACTTTGCCACTGGATTCAAGATAGCCTGGCTGATGACGGCTGTAAGCCAGAAACCGGTCCCAGGATGCTTGTTTCCGGTCCAGGGAAGACATGGCTTGGCAGTTCGGGCTGGACTGTTCCCATGAGGCACAGGGTCAGACTGATTTGCATATGGCCATGTCTGAACTGGGGTGGCGGAGTGAGCTAAAGAATGATGATGGATTAAACCCAGATCAGTTGACTGGGGGTGAGTGCTTGCAATGTTCAACACTCCGTCCATCATCCCCTTTGGTTTTGCTATGTTCGCCCTAAGTTGGCAGGGTATGCCCAGACGTGGGTCCCTTGCTCACTTTGCCACTGGATTCAAGATAGCCTGGCTGATGACGGCTGTAAGCCAGAAACCGGTCCCAGGATGCTTGTTTCCGGTCCAGGGAAGACATGGCTTGGCAGTTCGGGCTGGACTGTTCCCATGAGGCACAGGGTCAGACTGATTTGCATATGGCCATGTCTGAACTGGGGTGGCGGAGTGAGCTAAAGAATGATGATGGATTAAACCCAGATCAGTTGACTGGGGGTGAGTGCTTGCAATGTTCAACACTCCGTCCATCATCCCCTTTGGTTTTGCTATGTTCGCCCTAAGTTGGCAGGGTATGCCCAGACGTGGGTCCCTTGCTCACTTTGCCACTGGATTCAAGATAGCCTGGCTGATGACGGCTGTAAGCCAGAAACCGGTCCCAGGATGCTTGTTTCCGGTCCAGGGAAGACATGGCTTGGCAGTTCGGGCTGGACTGTTCCCATGAGGCACAGGGTCAGACTGATTTGCATATGGCCATGTCTGAACTGGGGTGGCGGAGTGAGCTAAAGAATGATGATGGATTAAACCCAGATCAGTTGACTGGGGGTGAGTGCTTGCAATGTTCAACACTCCGTCCATCATCCCCTTTGGTTTTGCTATGTTCGCCCTAAGTTGGCAGGGTATGCCCAGACGTGGGTCCCTTGCTCACTTTGCCACTGGATTCAAGATAGCCTGGCTGATGACGGCTGTAAGCCAGAAACCGGTCCCAGGATGCTTGTTTCCGGTCCAGGGAAGACATGGCTTGGCAGTTCGGGCTGGACTGTTCCCATGAGGCACAGGGTCAGACTGATTTGCATATGGCCATGTCTGAACTGGGGTGGCGGAGTGAGCTAAAGAATGATGATGGATTAAACCCAGATCAGTTGACTGGGGGTGAGTGCTTGCAATGTTCAACACTCCGTCCATCATCCCCTTTGGTTTTGCTATGTTCGCCCTAAGTTGGCAGGGTATGCCCAGACGTGGGTCCCTTGCTCACTTTGCCACTGGATTCAAGATAGCCTGGCTGATGACGGCTGTAAGCCAGAAACCGGTCCCAGGATGCTTGTTTCCGGTCCAGGGAAGACATGGCTTGGCAGTTCGGGCTGGACTGTTCCCATGAGGCACAGGGTCAGACTGATTTGCATATGGCCATGTCTGAACTGGGGTGGCGGAGTGAGCTAAAGAATGATGATGGATTAAACCCAGATCAGTTGACTGGGGGTGAGTGCTTGCAATGTTCAACACTCCGTCCATCATCCCCTTTGGTTTTGCTATGTTCGCCCTAAGTTGGCAGGGTATGCCCAGACGTGGGTCCCTTGCTCACTTTGCCACTGGATTCAAGATAGCCTGGCTGATGACGGCTGTAAGCCAGAAACCGGTCCCAGGATGCTTGTTTCCGGTCCAGGGAAGACATGGCTTGGCAGTTCGGGCTGGACTGTTCCCATGAGGCACAGGGTCAGACTGATTTGCATATGGCCATGTCTGAACTGGGGTGGCGGAGTGAGCTAAAGAATGATGATGGATTAAACCCAGATCAGTTGACTGGGGGTGAGTGCTTGCAATGTTCAACACTCCGTCCATCATCCCCTTTGGTTTTGCTATGTTCGCCCTAAGTTGGCAGGGTATGCCCAGACGTGGGTCCCTTGCTCACTTTGCCACTGGATTCAAGATAGCCTGGCTGATGACGGCTGTAAGCCAGAAACCGGTCCCAGGATGCTTGTTTCCGGTCCAGGGAAGACATGGCTTGGCAGTTCGGGCTGGACTGTTCCCATGAGGCACAGGGTCAGACTGATTTGCATATGGCCATGTCTGAACTGGGGTGGCGGAGTGAGCTAAAGAATGATGATGGATTAAACCCAGATCAGTTGACTGGGGGTGAGTGCTTGCAATGTTCAACACTCCGTCCATCATCCCCTTTGGTTTTGCTATGTTCGCCCTAAGTTGGCAGGGTATGCCCAGACGTGGGTCCCTTGCTCACTTTGCCACTGGATTCAAGATAGCCTGGCTGATGACGGCTGTAAGCCAGAAACCGGTCCCAGGATGCTTGTTTCCGGTCCAGGTAAGACATGGCTTGGCAGTTCGGGCTGGACTGTTCCCATGAGGCACAGGGTCAGACTGATTTGCATATGGCCATGTCTGAACTGGGGTGGCGGAGTGAGCTAAAGAATGATGATGGATTAAACCCAGATCAGTTGACTGGGGGTGAGTGCTTGCAATGTTCAACACTCCGTCCATCATCCCCTTTGGTTTTGCTACCTAGATAACAAGTCACTTCACAAGACTAGGTTGACAGTTGGAAGGAACTTCCAACTCTGTTACGTGAAATTCATGGGCATAAGGGGTATGTAGTTTCTCCATGTTTGACTAGAGGAAAATGTGAGTTGATTACATGGAATATTACTAGACAGCGAACCAAATTTACAGATCCTAAGGGGCATACTTACAAGGGCCTTACGTCATGCTTGCAATACTCAACATGGTACATACACGACGCAAAGTTCCAAGTCATATTTTTGAAGCCACGCAAAGCCACTTTGCGTGGCTTTGAATGGCTTCATAAATATGGGGTAATGCAACGCAGCACAAATCACTACGTTGCATTACTCGGTGCAGGGGTGGCATTCCAACGGTTTTGCTGTGGGTGTTTCCATGCAAATCCCATTGTTTTTGAGGCATTCCCAGATTTTCCAAATCAGGGAAACCTGGGAATTAATCAAAAAGACATGCCTCCCCAAGTGAGGGGTAACAAGGCGAAATATCTTTATTTCTCCTTGGTTTCTCTCTCTTCCTATGTGTGCTGCACCCTGGCACCAAGATTAAACATTAAGAAATCCAAATGCTAGGGAAAAATAACCAAAGAATTTGAGCTTTACTTTCAGGAAAACGAGGGCTCTGTAGATTCTGCGGTGACCCTATGGGAAGCCTTTAAAGTAGTGATAAGGGGCCATGCGGTCTCCCTGATTGCTGGGACTCGTAAGGAGGCGGCCACGAAACTAGAGGGACTGGAGGCAGACATATTACACCTGGAAGGGTTGTTGAGCGATTCACAGTCAGACGAATCCATGCACTTACTGAAACTGAAAGTAAGAGAATACAAGTCCATAGCAACAGACGCAGCTAGGGCACAGCACAGGGCCACACACAGTAGAATTTATGATGTTGGTAATAAAACAGGGAAGCTGCTGGCATGGCTGGACCGTCAGGAGCAAGCTAACCGCCTGGTAGTGGAATTGGCGAGCGGTCCGGAGGGCGTCTCACTGACCCACAGGAGATCGCTGACGAATTTGGGAGTTACTATGAACCGGTCTATAAATCTCATACGGCTTCCTCGGAGGCAGAAGCGGCCTCCATGCTAACTGACATACCCCTGCCCACCCTTTCTCTGGATGACTGGGCTGACTTGGAGGTGGAGCTTATAAGTACGGAAGTGGAAAGAGCAATAGTAGATCTCCAAGCAGGTAAGGCAATGGGTCCAAATGGTTTGCCCATTGAACTTTATAAATTGGCTCCAAGTAAACTGGCCCCTCATCTTACGAGAATGTTTCTAGAGAGTCGAGAGCAAGGATCCCTCCCGTCAGATCAGAGACTAGCCACCATTGTGGTCATCCACAAGAGCGGGAAGCCCAAAGATCAATGCTCCTCGTATCGTCCAATCTCCCTGCTCAATGCAGAGGCGAAGATACTCGCGAAATTACTGGCAACTCGTTTGCTGCCTGTTTTGAGCAAGCTTGTGCACCGGGATCAGTCTGGGTTTATGCCGACGAGGAATACCTCTCTTAATCTCTGGCGGCTGCATGGTGTAATGGGACGTTTGGAGACGCTACGTGAGGACGCGTCACTAGACGCGGCCATGGCGTTTGACACGATTGAATGGCCCTATATGTTTGCGGTCCTGGAGAAATTTGTGTTCGGTCCGGGTTTCACGAGCTGGGTCCAGCTCCTGTATAGGGGTCTACTGGCTCAAGTTGTGGTCAACAATAGAAAATCCCCAGTGTTTGCCCTGGAGAGGGGGACTAGACAGGGCTGTCCCCTCTCCCCGCTGCTTTTTGCCCTAATGATGGAACCGTTGGCAATGTGGATACGGAAGGATCCGGTAATGAGGGGCCTCCGGTGGTCGGCGGACTGGGAAGACTGCATCTCTCTGTACGCTGATGATATTTTATTATACATGGCGTCGCCCGGACCCTCTCAAATAGAGCGTTACATATCTTTGCCAGTTTTCGGAAACAATCAGGTTATCGCATTAACTGGTCAAAATCAGTCATTTACGTCCTCCGAGGTGAATTCCCCCCCTTCACAGGGGCTATACTATTAGCGAGGCGGTCAAGGGCTTCACTTATCTTGGGATTTATATCACCAAGGACCCGGCCCGGTTCTGTGAGCGGAACCTTTTTCCCCCGCTGCAGAGGCTTAGAAGTGATATCAAACACTGGAAAACACTCCCACTGTCCCTGCTGGGACGAGCCGCGCTTTTTAAAATGATGTCTTTACCACGTTTCTTGTACACTCTGCACAACACCCCGAGCCCAGTTGGCTCGGAGTATTTTAAAGCCATAGAGAGCGCCCAAAGGGAACTACTGTGGGACGGCAAGCCACCCAGAATATCCACTCAGAAACTTACGAGGGGATGGTATGACGGGGGAGTGGGTCTCCCGGACATTAGAAAATATTATTGGGCAGCACACCTAGCTGCCATCAATCACTGCATTTATCGGCCTCAAGGGGATCCAGGGTACCAGATGGACAGGTGGCTGCTCCCAGGCGGGGATTTCACCAGAGTGTTATACACCAAGCCCACCAGGTTACATCTAACAGGTCCCACTGCCCACGCGGTGCGTGTATGGAGGGATGCTACAAAGAGCCTGGGCTGGGAGGGACGAATCACGAGGGCTACCCCGCTCTGGGATACGTACAAGTTTGGTAATTTGCGGAAGACTAAGGGCTTTGATCGGTGGGACATAATAGGTATCTCCAAGGTCGGTGATCTATGGAGAGCGGGCGTTGTGGTCGCCTTCGGGCAGCTCCAGACTGAGTACAAGATGGCAGACATAGAGCGCTTCCGGTACTTGCAGATTAAACACGCTTTGCAAGCGGCGGTCCCAAGGGGGGAATCCCTTCCAGAGTCTTCTCCGCTAGAAGATAGGATATTAGACGAATATATGCCCCAAAAGTCTATTTCCATGACGTATAAAAAGTTAATCAATAACATGGCAGACCCCCTTGAGCGACTCCGGGCTAGGTGGGACCATGATGTAGCAGGACTAGAGGACGACGAATGGATGGAGGCCTTGGCCTCCCCAAAAGAGATAGCCATTTCCTCCAGACTCAGACTGGCACAACTGAAAATACTCCACAGAGTTTACCTCACTGGGCCTGCGCTAGTGCGCATGGGTTACAAGACTGATCCGGGGTGCTCGCGGGGCTGTGGGCATGATGGCACCTACGCACACATCATCTGGGAATGCGTACATATCCAGAACTATTGGGTGGGGTTGATCAAGTGTATGGAAGAGGTCATGGCTGTCACAATCGAACCCAATATAAAGCTGTGCCTCTTGAATATATGGGGTCCCACAGACCTAAGCAGCAAAGAGAAACTGTGGATGATGTTGGGGACTATGATCGCAAAGCGGAACATTGCCAAAAGATGGGGCGCCCAAGAGTCACCAGCTATCGTAGAATGGCAAAGGGACATGGACTGGTGTATGCTGATGGAACGGACAATTTATGAATCGAGAGGGTGTCCTAAAAAGTGGACACAGGTATGGGGAAAGTGGAATGCTTACAGGGGGGGGAATATGTGAGCCTCCGAGGGTGGACCTCAACCTGGACATTGGGGAGTGAGGGTCACTGCGACTCGGTGGGCCACTGCATAACAATGTACAAACCAGGGGTGATAGCTGATTGTTCTATTGCAGACATACTCCCTAATGACAATGACTGTGTAATAACTGTAAGTGTCAAGTTGTTATCAATAAAAGAAATTAAAAAAATATATATCAAAATGCTTGAGGCCTTTGGTCAAGTTAGTCAGAACACGTGCAAATGCATGATCACAGGTACATTATACAGTTACAATTTAAATGTAGAGTACTATTCAACTGGATACATTTTCAAATATAAAATAAATGCAAAGTGTTATTCAAATGAGTAAGCGAATATATAAGAATAAACAGTGTTATTCAAAATCACACAAATGCGGATATATGTGAGAACTGCAATTCGTTGTTACTGTAAAGAAAACATTAATATGCACACTCAAATGTTGACATTACACAGTAAATGCACTTTCTGTAAACTGTTCAAGTGCACTATATTACATTAATAATGTTAAGCCACATGAATACATAAGGTCATGCGTAAACATACATGTTGCCTAGTCAAACAGGAAAGGGTGGAGCCAAAATTACACTGCTGCACTTCCTTCAAACCAGTGCTGCTTGAAGGACAAAAGCAATTTTTTCCATTGCTGTGACAATACATCCTAAAAAGCCAACACTTCACTCCCTTCCTGTTCTAATGCAAACTCTGTCATTGTTTGCAAGTAAAACACACCCAGCTGTCTATCATGCAAACTCTCATTCAGGAAACAATTACATTTCTCAAGCATTTCTCTAGACATACACTTAAAATAGAGGCTCTTGTCTTTTGCTCTGCAGTACAGAGCATTGAAGGGTTGCCTTCATTCAGAGGATGGCTTTTTGAGGGAGACACTGAATCAATGAGAAGCACACAGCAGTTGAGTGCTGCTTTGTCCTGTCATCAAGTACTTAGAGTCCAGGACTTCTATTTCAAGTTAAGCTTTTCTACTCCTGACAGATAGGGCTGTTTACTGGTGTGCGTCCCCTCTCTCCCGGGTTCTTGTCCTTGGATCACTAAACCAAAGGTTGTAGGTGCAGTACCATGGGTAATATTGGGACAGGCAGAGTTCGCACAAGTGATCACTGGTGACCCCTAAATGATACCCTTGCTGTGTCCCCAGATCCTATTGGATAAGACATTTGGGGGTGTCAATTAGTCCCTTCGTACAGGGTCTGTCCTTTGGTCATGCTCTCTAGCCATAGCTAGTGGGATCTGGACATAGAGCATGCATAGCTTTTGTTGATGTTCTACACCCACTCTCTCTGCCATCATAAAATGTGTCTGGGGGTAGGTCAAGGCCAAATGTCAATCCATATGCCAACAGCGCACTGGATTCAGAATTAGACAAAAGACAGTGGTGTAAGGTGTGGCCTTTGGCAATGCCCTACATCTAATCTCCCTGTAGCTGAGACTACAGAGCACATCCTTCAGTTATGTCCAGTGGGTTTCTGGGACGGGGTAAGACCTTCTGACGTGACATATGCCGAATCCCCCTTCCCCAAGGCCTGTTGGGCACTGGTAGCAGGACATGAGCTTTGGCTTAGCAAGCAATAATTCGATGTCTCCAGATCCTGCTGGACAAGACCCTTAGCCGGGCTCTGCATAGGTGTGGGCTTCAGCCGTGCCATGTTCCCAGACTCCAAACTGCAGGAGCCTACTTTGTATGAAATTTGCTCATAACAGCCTTCCACGATATGCAGTGTCTATTGCCCTATGGGCCATACCTTAAGAGCATGCTGAGCAAACCAGTGTGCTGTGCTAGTGGGCTTGGTTCATACAGCTTGACATTTACCCACATCCTGAATAAAACCCCTGTTCCATTAGTGACCCCAGGGAATGACATTTAGTTGTGCCCAATGTGCTTTCGATTTGAAGTACAGCCTTTAGCAACGCCTTGAGCCTAGTCCTTCTGCTTTTATTGCCCAGAAGGCAAAGGCCTCAAATAAATATGGTTCCCAGACACTTGGCTAGCCAGGGGAACCTCTGAACTCACTGGACTTTGGCCAGTAGGCATACCATCCATCTTACCTCCTTGCTGATAGAACTGGCTGGACATGGTCTTCAGTTGTTCTCTACAGGATCTGGAAACAGGGTGCAGTGTTTAGCTTTAGCCTTCTTGCAGCCCCCTGCTCCTAGAGTCTGGTGAACAGTCCCTGCAGAAGAGGCCAGCAGGTACTAGGACCAGGACACAGTATTTAGCCATGCCATTGTCCATTCCTCCTGCCCTGAGCCTTCAGGTTGCAGCCTCCAGCAGTGAGAGTGGCTCTGTGCACAGTGTAGTCCCCCGGTCCGCCGGGCCTTCTATGCATGCCTTTCAGTGATGCTAAACAGTCTTTGGTCATGATGCTACCGGCGTCAGGCAGGGCACTTTGGATTCTGGGTGCAGGATGCTTAGTCACACTAGTCCCCCTTACAAGAGCCCACTGGACAGTGTCTTTGATCATACTCAGCAAGTTATTTGCCAAGTGGTTGCTCTTCGGCTCCCTGCGCCTAGTATCCTTACACCCACAGTTTTCTGAGCATTGCCTCCTCCCATGCCCTGCATGGTTTACTCCTGCCCCTTTCCCCCTGGACGATGTCCCCAGTGTCCACTGGGCACAATCTTTGGCTGTGCCCAGCAGGCAGAGTGTGTGACCTTAGGCAATAACTGACTAAAAGCCTTACCACATATACTGCTTTGCTAGCCCTAAGAAATGTGCAAGTCTTTTTATCAACACGAAATTTAGCTCATTGCAGCTTAATTGCACAAAGCTACACTCAACGGTTTTGCACACTAAAAGGTATGTTTAAATGGGTTTAACCACATATCAATGTAGCAAGCTTTCTCTCATCGGTGTTGTCCCACAAATCATATCTCGTGTCTTTTGCTCAGAAAAACTGTAGATGTCTACTTGCAGTATCTTAGGTCATGACCTTTAAAAAACGTATAAAGCATACTGGGCTGGGAAAATTGGGACTGATGCCTCCTGGTCGTTGTTTAACACGTTTCTCTGCTTTTTTTCAGGGACTGTTCAAAACTGTTTGAATTCCAAGCAGGCCCTTGTGGACTTTAGTCCAGGAGACACCCAGATCACACCAATCTCTTTCATAATACCTGTTGGAGGTGCTGTGCCTTGCCCACCTTTGAAGGTTAATATGCTAATTATTTTGTTTTATTCTTTGCATAGAATAACAGGCACTTCACTTGTGAGATCATTTAGACGTCAATTTAAATAACTGGACAGACAAACTCAGCAGCAGAAATAACATTCATCAGGCTGACCGTTTAACTTTTGGGACTAACCTTTATTTCACCAATTTTGTGCCCATTATTACCACTTTGCCCGTGTTTTGCACTCTATTTTAGCGATAGTATTCAGTTTATTTTAACAGTCAATACAAAAGCTGAGCCAATGCAATTATTGGCCAGCTTTTAATTTGAGCTACTGCCATAGGGGCACAGACTCATTTTCACCTGTTTTTTTGTGATACCACCAATATATACATGAAGCTCTTAAATTACAAACATAGGTTTTAGGCAAGTTTATTATCTGTATGTTTTGCCCTTATGTTTTATCGGACTATAATTTAAAATATTCTATTTGAAATATTGTGCACTTCCTATGACTCTTAAAACGTTTAATTGAGCACAAGAAACAAATACAGGCAAGACAGAAAATGTCAGACTCTATGGTCTAAAGAAGGCTTGGTCTCTAAGGTGTATCATCATATTTTAATTCACTTGCAACATGCAAAGACAGTTATTTAAAGTGCTTTCTAAAATAGCCCATTAGTAGCACAATTTGCCTGTTGTATTTAGAACTTCATGAAATGTGTCTAGTAATATGCTTCCCAAATCTCAATATGCATTTACAAAATAATGTAAAAAGAATGGTTATCCTTTATTATTACCAACGGCAAGGATGGTAAATACCTCAGGAAAAACTGTGCAGTATGTAATGGTAATCTGTGTGACTACAGAGGGAATATTGTAACATATTGGGCTCATTTTAAAGAGGCCTGTACCCTCCTTTACCACTATTTGCATCCATTGAAACTTTGAATAAAAGTCTATTTTAAAAGGCTTCAGGAATTCTGTGTCAGTGGATTGAATGGGAAATATTTTAGTCCAAGGGAATGGGACTGCTATCTACTCTGGCAACTCCCTCTCTTTGAGGATCATTTTTCTGAGTTGAAAATAAGTCTTGGAAGGGGCAGGACTGGTTGCAGCTTAAAACTCTTCCACTGGATGGCTCACACCTCTTGTGGAAGGAACCTATTCCTCTTAAAGCCTCAGATTACCTCACATCTGATTAATCACCATCACTTCCTCGCAGTTGAATTTCCTAGAGGTGTCGGGTTCTTGCATTTTACATTGTTCCACGTCTATTCCAGTGTCAGGTTCCATTTTATTTCATTTAGAGGCAGGTTCTCTTGACAATCTTTGGTCTAGGACGGCACTGACTGTGGCTTCTCTGTAAGGAATTTCATTTGTTGAAGTGAGATGGGCGTTTGAGGTTTGTTTAAGGATCAGCGATTAGTCCCTCCTGTGCAGCCACCACAGAAACCCGGAAAGAAGAAGAATCCATCTCCAGTTGTTTGTATAATTTCCTTTTTGATATTTGGATGTCTTATTTGAGAAGAATGGTGGGATTTTGAGAATTGTTTTATGGCTTCAATCGCAGTCTACTCCTGGGTATCAGTAAAACCCACAGCTTCAGTATAGGACCAGGTGGATTCGGATGCAAATAAGTCGCTGAACAAAAATACTCACTTGTTTGTGACTTGAGAATACTATGCATTGTGATGATGTACAAATTAGTCACAGTGTACGTATAAACCTTTGGTAGGGGTGAAGGTCTGCAAAAAGACAACAGAATTCACAGAATACAATTTTTTTAAATGCAGACACGGATTGCATTAAATAATTTGGCATTCTGTGAAAGGCATTAGGGAGCATGCAGTGGCCCACTGGACCACTTTGGACTGCACCCATTATTGAGCACCCTTGTTCAGAAGGTGGAAGCTCTCCCTCAGGGACAGTTTCCACTTTGCGAATGGATATCAGCCCCATTGGGAGTCAGTGTAGGATCAATGGTCTGAGACCAAAATTGTGGTTGCAAATCAATGATACATGGAAAGATGTACCGAATGTAAAAGGGAAGAAGCAACAATTAGCTGTGCTCCTTCTCTCACATTTCTGCCTCTGCAGGAGCACAGTTAAGATACCCTACTTACTGCCTGACTGCTTTCTGTGAGCATTTACCAGAACTTCTCTTTACATGCATGCTCTGGAGTGATGGTGAAGGCCGATTGTCGGTTCTTCCTGTACCCTTGCTTTACCACTGCCTCTGCTTCTCCAGTGATAATGGTTGTTATCTTTGAACATTTGTTGGCTTCTGAGTCATCAAGCAGGATGACATTGTTTGCTTCTATTTACCCTGTTGACACGTTACACATTGGTTAATCTAGTTAAGCCAGGAATTGAATGTAACAAGTGGGGAAAAAAGCTCTTTCCTAATACTTGCTGTTTTGCACGTTCAGGGATAAAAACAGCTTTTTATTTCACTGCATTTGCATAGCAGTAAGTTTCTGCTTGGGACTTGTGGCCAAAGACTATGGGCCCGATTCACAAAGGTAAAGTTAGACCAAAAGTCTAACTTAGACCACAATTCTAACTTTACTACTTTTCTGTATTAACAAAGGTAAGTTACTATTAGTAACTTTACTAATAGTAATTTTACTAGTAGTAAGTCTACTAGTAGTAAAGTTACTAGTAGTAACTACCCTTTGTGAATACCAAAAGCAGTTAGAATTTCTGGTCTACCTTTGGGAATCGGGCCCTATATTTTTTGTGTAAGCGAAGCAGAGAGCCTGAGACACAGATCAGACTGTATTTATATATGAAGATTTGGCATGATGAGTGTAGTGGACCATTATATGGAAAACAGTAGGGAGTGGAGGTTTTTCAGACTGTGCTTACAATTGAAGGAGGGTTTTAAAGAGTGGTACAAACCCTGAAATGGTCACAAAGGGGAACAACAGAAGCATTATTGAGTTTAACTTGATATGTCCAGCACCAAGTACAGGTGCAGGATCAGCCGGTCTGCTGCTTTGCTTCAGGAGCTGTGTAGCTCTCATGACTCTACCATGAATGAGTGATCTGTGACACTTTCAGTAAAACCAACATAAATTTGTATGGTAAGATTTTTAAACCCTGTCTTCTAATGTTAGAACGAAACCACACATCTGATAAAGCACACTCCTGTTGCTTAAAAAAACAGGACTGGAAGAAGCTGTAATCAAAGGTATGGAAACAATGGTTCTGGATGGACCATGACGTTGGAAACAAACAACTAAAGTTACAAATGTATAACAACACCTAAAGAGAAAAACTGACTACACTACTTGGCCACCAGGCTCCAAGTATACAAAATTGAAAGTACACACAAAAGATGCTCCGAACAATTGTTTAGGTGGTGGGACTCCGTGACTTTTACTTGCACAGAGCACTTGTCTGTGGAAACTGTTATATTGTATGATCTCGGTACAATCACTTTGTAAATTGACCGGATCTTGAAATTGTTTCGTTTGTGTCATCAATGTTGTGGTACATTTGCAACTTCACTTGTTTGTTCCCAACTTCATGGTCCATCCACAACCACTTTTTGTGTTATTGTACATATGCCCCAGGTTCCAGGTGGTCTTGGGCTCCCTCTGTTTTTTGTAACTACCAAATATATGGAGACACTTGGCGGCTCTCTGGGAACCATGTGTGAGGGAGGGATTCAGTAGCCTAAGAAATGTGTCCTGCAGATATGTGAATGGTGAAAGGGCCACAGACGCCTGAAGGACCGCCTTCTGCATGTGCGTAAATTGAAGGATGGGTGCAGACACCCAAAGAAAGAAAGCATTGCAGGAGCACCGCAGTCGCCCAAAGAGAGGAAGTGCTACAGAAAATTGGAGTGAGATGCCCAAGGAGCCAAAATGGAAGAGATGACCTGCTGCAGGTGTGTGGCTCCAGATAATGCTTCTGAGGCCGCCAGGGAGAGAAGGCCGCTGAAGCCTGGCGAGACAGCACTGCAGACCTGAATGGAGGGGATGGATCGGGCTGGTGGCAGGGAGTGCTGCAGTTACTTGAAGGGAAGGCGGGAGACCAAAGTGGGATCTTCACGGTATGGAGCGGTGCAGGAGTCTACAGGCACACTATGGCGTGAGGGAGTAGGGAATGAGCGTAGGAAGCAGCTGTGAAGTTGACTTATTTAAGTTTTATATGGCATGGACCACACCGGTAAGACGTCACAGCACTTTACATTTGACACAGAGAGTGAAAAATGTTTACTTAAGTAGTGCCTCAGGAATCTAGATACAATTAGCACTGCAGGAGTCTGAATTACTGCAAAATCCTGACAAGGGGGTGGAGGGGAGCTGGGAGATCCTGAAAGAAGGAAAGTGCTTCAGGAGCTAGAAAGAGAAAGAGATAGGTCTAGATAAAATGAGCATTGCAGGTGTCTGAAGAGGGTCCTGAAGGAGCGTGGAAGGAATGAATGATGCAAGAGCCCGGACGGATGGACCAATGGTAGGGGGTACGAAGAGTTGGCAGGGTACTATAAAATATCCTGGTACATGGATGCTGAAACTCGAAGAGGCCACACCATGGTCTATTACACCTGAGATAAGTAAGCAGTTTAAAAGCATGAGACATTCCTGTATGATGCAGTTCTTCTGTTTGGAATTTAAACATACGATCAGGGTTAGTTAGTCTGCAGGCAGAGCGCGTTCGATAAAGACACTGAAGGGGAGACACATAAGACTTGGAAATGTCACAAAATAAACAGACTGAAAAATTGGCAGACCTGCGTGTCGCAGAGTTTTCCCACCCCAGACAAACGTACCCCTGTGCCAGGTTAAAGGCCAGCTCTGATGTAGATTTAATCGCCGCCAAGTAAATTTAGCACCTGTTCAATTTTTCAGTTCAAAACAGACTTCTTTGTTGACCAGCCCCTTTGGTTTTCAGTATATAGTACAGTTATAGTTCGATTTTTCAGCAATATAGGTCATTGCGCAAACCTCCTGTTCTTGAACATGAATCCCATTTTCAGTTAAAGAGTTGCAATCTCTCCTTTTTAGCCATTACCGGTGTCTAACCCATATCTGTTTCATCCAATCTGCAGGTCGGAGATTTTGTATTCTGTAAAACTGGGACAGAGGGAGGAAATTGCCCCTACGTCCCCGGCATTGTCATAGCAACACCACGTCGGAGGGAAGCAGCAGATAAATTCTACTCTGTGCTCAAATACAACAACAGGAAGGTGGGTGCAGCAGTGAAATCGCACGGATGTGGCCAGAACTGTTTTTCCTTTGATCATACCAAGTGCTTTACTCTGGGACTAGGCTGTGCCACGACTGAAACTGTAGTGCATCTTAATGTGGATAGAGGCCAGGTTCAAGGGAATAGCTGCTGACACGCTCCAGACCTGTGCTATTTTGATCATGTGTTTGTGTTTTGATGTTCAAAGCATGCATCATCAACTGGTAACCATAGCCCAGGAGAGCAACCTTTTTCAATCATCATTTTCTTTTTCGAGCGCGCCCTCCCCTCTTCAGAATCCATTTCCTAACTCCTGAATGGCCTCTTAGCGACAAAGCAAGCAGCACAATCAGTGCATTGTGCTTCTGTGTCTCCTCCTTCTAATCTGCAGGTCCTTGATTGTTTACAATTCACTCAGCCCACATTAACCCTTTCGCTGCTGGGCCTCTTCCCCCCAGTGCTAAGCCTTTTTTTGCTATTTAGAGTAGTTGGTGCTTAGGCCTCCATAACTTTATTTCCACATAATCTATCCACGCCAAATTTGCGTCCCTTTTTTCACCATACTGGGGATTCTAAAGGTACCCAGGATTAGTGGATTCCCCTAGGGGGGCCAAGAAATGAGACAAAATATAGATATATTTTGTTTTTGGGGGCAAAATGGGAAGAAAGTGTCTGTTTCTTTTCCTGCAATGGCATCAACAAAAGGTTTGTGGTGCTAAAATTACCATCTTCACAACTTTCAGGAACAGGCAGACCTGATTCACAAAAACACATTTTTTAACCATAGTTTTGGCATTTTACCGGGAGATTGCCCTTTTTTCCTATTTTTTGTGCTTTCAACCTCTTTTAAGTTTGTGATGGAAACAGTTGTGAAACCCATGATGGATCCTGGAAAGCTGTACATTTCTGAAAACTAGGCAAAGTTTTGATTTTAGCAAGGGGTCATTTGTGTAGCTCATTCAAAGTTTTCCTATCGAAAGTAACAATTGAAATAAAAAAATATTGAAAAAACAGCCATTTGTGATTATGTTTTCATCTGTAACTTCTTCTTACTCTGGCAGATTTTCAAAACCAATATACCGTTACGTCGACTGGACCCCTCTGATTGCAGGGATATATAGGGTTTGTAGGTTCCCCATGAACCCAAGGTACCCAGAGCCAACAACCGAGCTGAACCTTACAATAGTTTTTCATTGTGTACTGACTATACAGCAATTTATATGGTAAATTATAAAGAATGGAAAAAGGGTATGAAGGAAAATTCTGTATTTCTGAAATGTAAACCAGATACTGGGTTTAGGAGCAATGCTTGTTTGTACATCTTTGAATTTATGAGTTCCCATACTCGTGTTTCACAGGGCATTTTGTGAAATGTCTTCTTTGTTACACAATTGCTTACATTTGAAAGGCACAAACGTAGAGATATTCAATTGGTAATAACAAATGTTTTACTATTCTGTATTTCCACATGTCTCCCGATAAAAATGGTACCCTACTTGTCTGGCTGGGCCTTGCGCCTGTGACACAAAACACCCCAAAACGTGACCTAGGAGACATCATATTTCACCCCGCAGAATCCATGTGTTTTTTACAAAGCAGCTAGCTGTCGATTTTGGGCAACAGGTCAGCCAGCACCTACAGAAACCTACCAAACCAGAACATTTTTGAAAACTAGACGCCTGCAGGAGTCCAGGGTGGGGTGACTTGCATGGCTTTCATCAGGTTTTTTTTACCCAGAATCCCGTGCAATGCTCAAATAGAGCCTAAAAACACATTTTCCTTGCAGTTCTGTGAGGGAAAGTCCTGGAATCTGCAGGAAGTCACAAATTTCCTACCATCCAGCGTTCCTACAAGTCTCCCAAGAAAAACGGTGCCTCAGTTGTGTGGTAAGTCAAGTGCCTGAGAGAGGAAAGGGCACCAAACGCAACGTAGACACATCACATTTTCCAGTGGAAAACAATGTTTTTTGCAATGTGAGTAGCTGTGGATTTTGGGTCCCAGCTCAGCCGGCATCTAGGGAAATCTACCAAACCAGCACATTTTTGAAAACTAGACATCCGCGGAAATCCAGAGTGAGGTGACTTGTGTGGTTCTCACCAGGTTTTTCTTACCCAGAATCCCATGCAAAGCTCAAACTTTGCCTAAAAAACATATTTTCCTTGTATTTCTGTGAGGAAAAGTCCTGGAATCTGCAGGTAGTCACAAATTTCCTACCACCCAGCATTCCCCCAAGTCTCCTGAGAACAATGGTGAAGGCCCTTGTGTGGGTAGCAGTCGCGGCCAGCATGGCTCGTGTGAGGGGGGGTGGCGAGGGGTGGCACGGGGAGGGGGGAGTTTTAATTTAATGATGAAAAATAATTACCTTTCCGCTGGCCGGGTCCCGCGTCTTCTCAGCTCCTGCTTCTGCTCTCCTTCCTCTGGCAAGAACAGGAAGCAGGCAGCCTCGGGGAGGCCATGTTCTCCATGCAGGCTGCATTGCAACCTGCATGGAGGAAGGGCAAAGTGCCCATGACTGGTTTGGGCGGCCCCAGAGCGCCGACCAAACAGTCATTGCGCCCTCAGGAGTGGGCACACCACTCCTCGCCTGCTCACAGAGCAGCACCCAAAACTAATAACGGGAAGTTATTACCATTTTATGTTTCTGCTTCTCGCACTGCGAGAAAGCAGTGGGGCGACGCTCCTCTGCCCTAGTGGTGGAGCTGCCCCTGGTGGGTAGGTGAAATGCCTGCGACAGGAAATGGCACCAAACGCAATGTAGACATGCCACATTTTTCCAGTGAAAAATAACATGTTTTTTGCAATGTGAGTAGCTGTGGATTTAGGACCCCAGCTCAGCCGGCACCAGGGAACCAGCACATTTTTGAAAACTAGATACCCAGGGGAGTACAGGGTAGGGTGATTTGTATGGCTCTCACCAGGTTTGTTTATCCAGAATCCTGTGCAAACCTCTAACTTTGCCTAAAAAAGTATATTTTCCTTGCATTTCTACAGTACCTCAATTGTATGGGTAAGCCAAGTGCGCCCGATAGGAAAGGGTGCTAAATGCAGTATACACATCACATATTGCCTGTGAAAAACAATGTGTTTTTTGCAATGAGGGTAGCTGTGGATTTTGGGCCCCAGTTCAGCCAGCACCTGGGGAAACCTACCAAACCAGTACACTTTTGAAAACTAGATTCCTGAGGGAGTCCAGAATTGGGTGACTTGCATGGTTCTCATCAGGTTTTATTTACACTAAATCCCATTCAAAGCTCAAACTTTGCCTTAAAAACCACATTTTCCTTGCATTTCTTTGAGGAAAAGTCTTGGATTCTGCAGACAGTCACAAATTTCCTACCACTCATCATTCTCCCAAGTCTCTTGAGACAAACAGTGCCTCACTTGTGTGAGTAGGTCAAGTGCCTGAGAGAGGAAAGGGCGCCAAATGCAACGTAGACTCAATCTGGATTTGTGCCCCAGCCCAGCTCAGCCGGCACCTTGGGAAACCTACCAAACCAGTACATTTTTGCAAACTAGACACCTGAAGGAGTCCAGGGTGGGGTGACTTGTGTGTCTCTCACCAGGTTTTTTTTCCCTGAATCACATGCAAAACTCAAACTTTGCCTTAACAAACACATTTTCCTAGGATTTCTGTTAGGAAAAGTCCTGCAATATGCATCGAACCACAAATTTCCTAACAGCAAGCAGTCCCCCAAGTCTCCGAGAAAAACTGTGCCTCACTTGTGTTAGTAGGCCAAGTACCCATAACAGGGAAGGGCCCAAAATGTATTGTGGAGACATCAAAACTATCTATTCCAAAACAACATGGGTTTGCAAAGGGAGAACCAGTGTTTTTGGTCCTGGGCTCTGCAGCCATCTAGGGAAACCTACCAAACCCAGACATTTCTAAAAACTAGACACCCAGGGGGGAGTCCAGGGAGGTATGACTAGCGTTTTCTTACCCAGAATCCCCTGCAAAACTGAAATGTCACTTTTTTCTCATATTTCAATGTGGGAAAGTTGTGGGATCACTGGGTTGGCACACATTTCCTACCATCCATCATTACCTCAGGTTTCCCAGTAAAAATGGTACCTCACTTGTGTGGGTGGGCCAAGTGCCCATGACAGGGAAGGGCCCAAAACATATTGTGGTGATAATGATAACTGTAGTAGGTGTACTAATTAGTCCTGCGGTCAGCAACAATGTAGGGAAACCTATCAAACCCAGACATATCTGAAAAGTAAACATCCAGGGGAGTCCAGGGAGGTGTCGCTTGTGTCGATTCCCCAACATTTTCTTACCCAGAATATCCTGCTAATGTGAAACGTTGAATAAAAACTCTATATTTTCCTTGCATTTCTGTGAAGTAAATTACAGGAATGTGCGGGTTTCCACAAAATTCCTAACACCCAACGTTCCCCCCCTTGTCCCGATTAAAACGCTATCACAGTTGTATGCCTGGGCCTAGTGCCCACAATAGAAATGGATCAGACAAGGGTCAACGGTAGTCCTTGCTTCGAAAATGCTAGGAAATTGATTCAAAGTTATTCAAAACATTTTTCATAATCCGTTTTAAAGGTGAAATCAGATTTCTTTTGTGGAAAATTAACTTTATAAGAACGTACACTTTCCTGGCTATAGTTAACAACCTTGCCCTGTAGAGGACAGTAGCCCTGCCTCTGGACCCAGGAAGTCAGGGGATTTGGCAACAACTGGCCACTGAGTAGATATTAACTATATGGGGCAGAACAGGAAAAACTGGCAGAATAACGGGAAGCCTCAACACTACCTCTTTTAACTTGGAGATGCTCTGATTCAATCCTAGAGCATGCCTAGAACCTTTGGCATCAACCTCAGCAGGAGGGAGAACTAAAAGAACCCGACAGGGGAGATAAAGCCTCATCTACATAGGGGAGTGGATTTAGAGACAGAGAAAGAGAAAGACAGAGACCTTCGTTGGGGAAGAACAGTTCAGTCATCTTAGGCTTAGGGTTTCTAGAAATATAGGAAGTGTTGAAAAAGGTTGCGTGCAAAGAACAAGAAAGTAGCCAGGACTGGATAGGGAAAATCCTCTAGTCACTGGCTAGTGTACTGGATAAGACTGTCACCTCACGAGAACTTCTTCAGACCATTCCTGGATCTGGGAAGATTACACCTGAAGAAAAACGCCCTGTTTGAAGAAAATAGACTCCTGCCTGCTGTATCATACCCATGGACTAGAACTGTTCTCCAAGGGTCAGGTAGCTGACCTACTGTTTGCCTGCTCCAGGGACACACAACAGAAGGCCTTTAATTCTAGCAAGGCCCAGCTGACCATAGAAGACTGGACCCTGCAGGAGTCCTGGCTGGAGCCAGACTTGGAGTCTACAATCCTGCCTGAGAACTTGCCCAGAGGGACCCTCTCTGGCTTCAGCCTTGGGCCTTGCCCTGCTGGAAGACTTTGACTTCAAGACAACCACTAAGCTAGAAGGTAAAAAGTTTAACTGGGGCAATCTCTCTTATCTCTCTGATCTCTGCTCCATTGCGGTCAGCTAAATTTGTGCCTAGGGCCCAGTCAAACACAAGCTATTATTTCTGATTTTCACTTTAGTTTTTCTGGGTGCTCTGTGCCTTAATACTTTCAAAATTCATATCACTAGTTACCCTTTCCCTAATTTAATCAGTTTGGTGTCATTGTGCTCTATTTCACTACGTTTTGGGAATATTATTTTGTTGTTTTCTTGACCTTAAAAGTGTTGCTAAGCATGAACTTGACACATACTTCTCCGGGATTGCTTTCTGGTTGTGCCATAGCTAAGGGTTAAACAGAAATTTTCTAAAAACTGTGTTTTGGCCTAACCAGAATGTGTTTATTAAGTTGGGAAGGGACTCCCCTCCTAAATTAAAAACCCAATTTCTGACACACATGCTATGCTGGAATGTCAGCCATAACATCAATAGAAGTTGTTATGTTCCATATATGTACTGATCCTTCCAAATGATTGAATTTAATTCAGCAACACTCTCCAATATCTTAGATGGCCATGGTAAACCAGTTATCAGGCAGTTATTGCTCAGTATAGTAGAATACATTGTTTACTTTTTTTAACAGAGCACCATGTGAGACCAGAGTTCTTTTTAACAAAAAGCATTCTGTCTGCTAGGGAAGAGTAATTTAATTTAGTATCCCTTGCTTTATCTTGTGCCTCAAAAGCTGAATAAAGGTCTTCGTGTTGGTATGTAAGACCCAAACTCTTGAGCATTTGTACATCACAGATCCCCTAAACCTCTTTAACCTCATGCAGAGAGCAGCTCCACAGCTCACTGAATCATTGCCATCTCCCATTTGTGCGTTTCTTCTCCTGTTGCTTGAATATTCTGAACTGTGGTGAAAGGTAATCCACATTTAGTGTCTTGAGACAATGAATTACCTGGTTTTCCCCAACCGTATTTCTTGTCAGCAGCAATTTCTTTTTATACTAGAAAATGAGGCATTGAACTGGGGGTGTTGCCCTTACAACCTTTGGCCATTTTGGAATAGAGTGACCTGATTATAGTTTGCACCAGCACTGTATTGGAGTACCAAGAAAATGCTCTCACATGAGTCCAGTGAGCCACCGGATCTGCACCAGGCTAGACATAAAGACATCTGCTTACTGACATAACTAACATATTTTTATTTTGGGAGGAAAACTATGATAAACTGGATATAACTTTGTTGGGGCAGTGCATTATAGGATTCTCAACTTTCCTGCTGATTGCCCTAAGTAGGTCAAGATGGTAGACTTCACAGGGGCGTGGCATGAAGCCGTGGTGAACGGATGCGGGCTGCGGAGCTCCGTCGGCCTTTTCCCCCAATTATACCCATCCTGAGCCCCGGGTAAGGATATTTGCCCCAGACTTGGAGCCGGTGGGCCCTGGACCTCCGTGGCAGCAACTGGCAGATTTGAACTGCCCTTGAAAAGGGGGTAACACCGAAAAAGGCCTGGCGGACGAACTGAGCATGACGCAACAAAGATGGCGCCCATGAACTACTGCGCCGGACGGAGCTGAGCTGCCGCACTGAAGACACCAAACAAGAGGCCCTTGAAGTGTACCTGAGGTACGGAGAGGCTCCCGGCGGGCCCAACAGTGAAGGATCCAGGGAGCGACTGCAGGGAGGGCCGCGGCGGACTGCGACGGGGAGACCAATGGACGACTGGAGTAATGCGGGCGAGCTGTCCCTGAAGGGCGGTGACGGACCCCACAGCCGGAGCTTTCTCCGCTCGACGGGAGACACGCCGGAGGAAAGGGCGACCCAGCGGGGGATCGCTCCCGACGAGATTGGTGCTCGGGGGCTGGCGCTTGGCTCCGAGACCGACGTGCAATGAGGGAAGAGGGAGTTGAGGGCTCTCCTTCATGCGCAACAGTGCCAGAGGAAGAGCCTGATGTAGAGCCTGAAGTGATTGGATCCGAGAGGCGAAAGAGGGCCGAAAACGACCTGAGGCTGGGTGAGTGACTGCTGCCCTGGGGCATTGATGGCGAGCAGGGTTGGCGGGCCAGACCCGTGATAGACACCCGGACAAAGGATTACGTGGGGCCCCGCAGACATACTACCTGGGGCCCAGATCCGAGTGGACCCCTTGAATCGAGGAACAGAGGAAGCTACGCACACAACTGTAACCATAACTGCCGCTCACTGGGCGGAAACCGCCCCGCAAGCTCCAGAAGGGAGGGGGTGAAGAACTACACTCACTGGGAGATTAGTGAATCCTCGCCGGGGCCAGTTGAGCGTGGTTGGTGATTACCCTATCACTGTGAGCAGTGTTATCCCTCACAACTACTACTGTACGTAGCACGTGATCGGTGCCCGCACCGGAGCAAAAGTCCCCTCTGCCTGAAGTGGGCTATTTGGGCGCACGAGAAGTGATTTCACGTCTAAATATGGGGAAAGTATGGAGGAAGAAGGGAAGTGTTGCCCAGGGTGCAGGGGGCACAGGGAATCAGACAGACGAGGAAGAGGAGCTGAATGAGACGGGAGGGGGTTTGATTCCCTCGAAACCTACGCTAGTGGACATAATGCAGGCTATCATGACCTCCAGGGCAGTGTTGGAGGGGAAAATAGATGCCATTGGCACAGACTTGGGCCAGTTGAAAGATGACCACCGTAAGCTAAAGGAACGAGTGGGAGCCTCCTAAAAATATTGGTTGACCTCCCGGTCGCAGTGACTGCGTAACAAAAATAACTCACAGAGCTGGAGGCCAAGGTTAAAGTATTGGAAGTTAGGGCTGAGGACAGTGAAGGAAGGTCACGCAGAAATAATATACGTGTCATTGGAGTGCCGGAGAGGGCGGAAGGAGGGAACATGGTGGCTTTTATGGAGGACTGGCTCCGGGCGGAAGTGGCCCCGGAGGGACTATCATCCTTCTATGCACTGGAGAGAGCTCACAGAGTGCCGGTCCGACCGCCCAGACCGGGGGCGCCTCCCCGGCCGATAGTAGCGCGCCTGTTGCACTTCAGGGATAGAGACCACATTCTGCAACAAGCTCGTAAGAATCAAAACCTACAAATTGACAATAACAAAGTAATGATATTCCCGGACTTTACTAGGGAAGTCCAACGCAACAGAGTGTCGTTTCTGGCTGTTAAAAAAAGACTTCGCCAATTGCAACTCCCCTATGCCATGCTCTTCCCGGCGCGGCTCCGAGTGGCTGATCCAAAAGGGGCAAAGTTTTTCACCACGCCGCAAGAGGCCTGGGACTGGTTAGACACCAGGCGGTCCCGCGAATGCCAGGACTCATCTTCGGAGAATTTTCAACAGGACACCAGCAATAACAAAATTGGGTCCAGGGACCCTTCCCCAAGAGAGCTCAGCTTAGAACGACGCAGAGCGCTGCAAGCTCTGGCGGAACACAGTCAAAATGTTCGCAGTCCTGAGTCAAGCAAAAGTGGAACAGAGACAGGCCGAGCTGAAGGATCATCAATACATAGTGGCAACGATGACTCGGACATGGAACTGCCGGTAGTTACGCCATAAACAGTGGATCACATTGCCTGAGAAGATGTGTTGGAATGAGGACCTGAAGAGGGCATCCACCTCATGAATCAGCGACCTGGGTTGAGGAGCTATGGAAGCTGCCAAGGGCACTGTGGTGTCGTGTAACTGCGGAGAACAACCTTGGGGCTCCGTATCCAGACTAGCTATCAGGGGGGCGGGTGGACGGGGCTCCGGACTTCGAAGGTTAAGCCGCGCACCCAGAACATACAAGAGGATTCTAAAACTTTAGATTAAGTTTGGATGGGAACTTGTTTTAGAGTGCCTATCCTGGGGAGGGGGAGTTGGGGAGTTTACATGGTTAAAGGGTTGTTAGTGGGAACCAGGCATGCCACGATGGGGAACTCAGCAGGGAAAGAGAATTATATCATGCAATGGCTCCCCCCCTAGAGTTAAAATGTATATCCTGGAATATTCGGGGAATACATTCCATGCTGAGACGTCACAAAATTCATGCATACTTGATCCGGATGGGGGTTCAAATTGCACTTCTCCAGGAGACTCACATAATGGAGAAGGAAGGGGTGGCGCTGCAGCATCGCTGGCAAGGACAAGTATTTTACACTAATTATTCAGCATTTGCCTGGGTAGTATTGATCTGGGTGAGAGCGGGTGTGCCGTTTCAATGTACGGGCCAGGTTATAGACCCGGAAGGGAGGTATGTGGTGGTTACTGGGTGGTTAGATGGTAGAGACATAGTGACCGGGAGTCTGTACGCACCCAATTCGGAACAAACTGCCTACCTGTCGCAACTATCTGGGAAATTGGCATCAATACTGACGGGTTCAGTGATTTTAGGGGGATTTTAACTCTATTACTGATGTGGATCTCGATCACTCACATCCACCACTTCCTGATGCACCAATACATAAGATAGCAGAAGCGAGGCGACATTGGCAGCAAAGGTGGAGGTTGGTGGACACATGGAGAGTCCAGCACCCGGCCACCAGAGATTACTCCTTTTTCTCTGCTTTACACGACTTACATGTCCGGCTGGACACTGTTCTGTGTTCCCCAGACGTACATGAAGTGGTACACTCCAGTGAATACCTCACCAGAACAATCTCTGACCACAATCCAATATTACTCCGTATTAGGTGGTCACGGGAAAGGCCCAAAATACCCACATGGTGCTTGCAGCCTGACGTGTTAGAAGATCAGGTCTTCCGCGAGACGGTGGGCAATGCTATTGAGCAGTACTTTCAGACCAATGCCAATACCGCAACAAACTCGCTAGGAGAGTGGGATGCGTTTAAGGAGGTCATCCAAGGACGGTGCATCTCGGAGACGATGAGGGTGCGTAAGGTGCTATTGCAGGATATACAAAGGGCGGATCAAAAACTGCGAGACTTAGAGCGGGAAAGACCTGAGAGGGCGGATAAGCAAGAGGAGCTTTTAGCAGTCAGGGAAGCAGTTGCAGCAGAAGTTGAGCGTCTACGCAGCTTCGATTACAAACAATACATCACTAGAGCCCACACTGAGAGAGACAAGTCTGGTGCCCTGCTGGCCTGGCTGGCTAATCCAGCTAGAAGAGGATCGGTGATTCTCGAAATAAGGGAACAGATTGGGGAAGTATGTTACAAGGAATTAACAACTTGTTCCATGATTTCTACACGGAACTATATAGGAGTAGGATAGAGTCGGAGGGTGAAGCCCTAGATGCATTCCTGGGAGATGCAGAATTGCCAGCATTGGAGGAGGACATAGCGGGTCTCCTGGGCTGTGAAGTGGAGCTGGGTGAGGTGAGAGTGGCTATTAAAAGCATGGCCAGAAATAAAACACCAGGAACGGATGGGCTGCCATCAGAATTCTACTTAGTATTCAGTGAGCTTTTAGCGCCATGGCTTGTGGAGCTCTATAATGAAGCAAAACGAGTGGGGCATCTCCCGGCCACGACGCGGGAAGCAATAATAATCCCACTCCTTAAGCCTGGGAAGTCGGCCTGGGACATCTCGGCTTACCGGCCCCTCTCCATGCTTAATTTAGACTACAAGATTCTAAGTCGTATATTGGCCACCCGGCTCCTCCCCTATATGACAACCTTAATCCACAACGATCAGGCGGGGTTTATCCCCACCAGAAACACGGCTCTAAATGTTTGGCGGCTCCTCCGGGTCCTGGAAGCAGACTCTTACCAGAAAGAGGAAGCTGTTGTCTTTTCGGTGGACATTGAAAAGGCATTTGATAGCCTTGAATGGCCCTATCTGTTCCGAGTGATGCGGAAATTCGGAATAGAAGATGAATTTGTGAAATGGACGGCTCTTTTGTACACTGACTCCACTGCCAGGGTTAAACCTGAGGGGCTAATTTCGGATGCTTGCAGAGTTGGCCGAGGGACAACACAGGGGTGCCCGCTCTCTACCCTTTTATTTGCCTTGGCCATGGAGCCGCTAGCGGCTCGAGCCAGAACAGGACAGCATTATCAAGGCCTAAACGTAGATGGGCAAATACATTACATCGCACTCTATGCAGATGACTTATTAATGTTCCTGGCAGACTCGAGAGTAGCACTGTCGGGAGCGAAGGAGTTGATGCGGGAGCTCGGTGGGATGGCGGGGCTCAAAGTAAACTGGGCCAAGTCCTGCCTTTTCTCTACAAAGGGGAATAGAGTGGGCCCGCAAGAGACAGATGGAGTGCGATGGGAAGACCGTTGCTTGACGTACCTCGGCGCACAAATTTATCACACTCTGGAAGACTTATTGGAGGTTAACATCGGGAGAGCCATAAGAGGGGCGAAAAGCAGCTTTGACTTATAGGGAACTCTCCCACTATCGGTGATTGGCCGTGTAGCTCTTCTTAAAATGATTACACTACCGAGACTACTGTATTATTTTGGGGTGTTGCCGGTCTGGATTCCGGCGAAATTCTTCGCCCAGCTCAAATCACTGGTCTCAGGCTTTCTATGGGTGACTGGAAGGTGCAGAGTAGCTCAGGGAGTGCTTATGAGGCCAAGATCGCAGGGGGGACTGGCCGTCCCTGATTTCGAGATCTATTACCTGGCAGCACAGTTGCAATGGTTCACCAGATGGATAGCAGGCAGACTCAGGGGGATGGAAGAGCTGTGCGACGATTTCCCACCACTGAGCATGCTGTCCCAAATTGTGTTAAAGCTCCCCATGCGATTTAACACTTTGCCTATGGAAGTATGTGCTGGAATAGGAGTTTGAGGCGGGTGCGGATTAAGTGTCCATACGCCCCAGAAATCCCGTTGCTGATTTGCGAGGCATCACCTCATGGAGGAACCTGGCGGGGGCTGGAAACTTGGGGAGACATGGGGCTTCGAACACTAGGGGACTTATTTGAGGAAGGCACCATGATTCCATTTCCAGGACCTTCAGGCGAGATATGACTTACCAGAGGGTGACTTCCTCCTACACTCGGAGCTCACTGCGGCCATACGAAAGCACTGGGGGGAGGGGCTGTCTGAACCGCAGTTATCAATGGGGTGCCAATACGTGGTGACAGCGGCGGGGACATTTAAGGCGGTCACATGTTTATACAGGCGTATGACCCAAGAAGCGATGCTCCCGTTACGCACTGAGACAAAAATGGGAGGCAGACTTAGGGGAAGACATCCCAGAAAAAACTTGGGGGGAACTAGTGGAAAGGGCATGGAAAAGCACCAGGAATGCCAGATTCCAGCTAGTGAACTTCTATATCCTACACAGAGCGTATCTCACCCCAGCAAAGATTAACGAATACTTTGAGACTCAATCGGCGGCCTGTCCGTGTTGTAATAGGGAAGGAGCGGACTTTTGCCATATGTTCTGGAGCTGCCCACAGATGGGAAATTTCTGGGAGGGGATCACTGAGGTACTGACTGATGTGACTGATAGGAAAATAGAGGTAACCCTGAAAACCTGCCTGCTGCACGGGTTCCCCCATACAGCAAAGAACAAAGTAACAAGCAAGTTTTTGGACCTGGGGTTCTCACTAGCTAAGAGAGACATTGCTATGCACTGGAAGGCAAAAAAGGGCCCGAGTATAACTAGATGGCAGACGGAACTTGTTAAATGGGCAGATTGCGAGGGGAGAACCAGAATGCAGGCAGCGAAAAGAGCTAGGAATGAGAGAGCTGAGGAGGCAGCGAGAGCGTGGGAGGCACTGTTGGTATCACTAAGGAACCTGGAGGATATGGGAGCTGACGACCGGGTGGAGGAGGTCTCCGAGAATTCAGGATAAAGCGTGAACGCTAAAGCATGATACTGAGCTGGTCTTTAAACTACTTAATGTAAGACATGAGTAAACCGGCTATGGAACTATGCTAGATGCACAGGGCCCGTGACCTATGACATGCAGGGGGGGGCATACCTGACTGCACGGAGCGGTCGCACAATGGGAAGTGGCACCCCTGGAGGGAGGGGGTAAGAAGAGTGGGGTAACATGGGGCATTACGTTTGTGAACTAAGCAGTCCAAAATACGGGAGGTTAGACCTGTATGGCATGAGGTAATTGCAAGAACTAGAGGGAGGTCCGACCCTGATTGCGGGGCGCCTTCCAGTTAAATGAGGCATGCAGGGCATAGCGGACTGTATCTCCTGAGTTAATGTCTCTGATATTGATTTGTGATAAATGGTTATGTTTGTAAAACCCAATAAAGTCTGTTTACAAAAAAAAGATGGTAGACTTCACGTCTCATTTGCAAATCTCAAATAACAAATATCATCCCCGGCTCTCTGCTTTTTAATTTCTACATGTGCCTGCTGGAGCTGACCTAATTGTATTGGATGATCAGGACTTCAGATGTGCTCCACTAACAGTTGTGTGATTCTAGAGGTGAACAATGGAGCCAGTCCAGTGTCCCTTGACTGCTCTATAGACAATTAATTACTGTTGGTGTAGGATTATGACAAGCTGGCTTAAACTGACGGGTTTAAAACTTAAGATGCTACCAGAGGAATCCAAAACGCTAACTACCCTTCCCTTTCCATGACTACTATTGCTTCATAGAAAACGTAATCTAGTTTAAATGTTTGGGGTCATCGTGGCCATAGGCTCTCTTTAGAAGTTAAACACATGAATGAACCTGATACCATTTTTTTCTGTAACGTACAGATAAGCACTGGCACAGACAATCATTCTGTTGATGGTGTACTCAGACTCCAAGGATACTATCTAGATATGGGGGTTCACTATGAGTTAATCCACAAATTCATACATATATATATGTGTTGTAATGTGCAAACCTCTTGACTTACAACTACTTTGCAATGCCTGGATCTCAGGTGTAGGAGTGATGAGTAAGTCCCCACTGTTGTTCCACCTCAGATCAATATTTGGGCGTGTACATGCTGGAGTGGGTCTTGCATATTCCGTAACATGGTTGGCTGGGCCACAACCACCTTTAAGGAAGAGGGGTGTCCTGGTAATGTTTAAGTGGCAGTCGAAGTCTTTTTTAACAAGTGCTGAGTCGTTTTCAAGGCTGGAAGGCAGGACAGGGCCTGAGGTTAGCATTCAGAGTATCTATCAGATGAGGACTCTGCACCTTGATAACTTTGTCTCCTTCTGAATGTGGCCTGGGTGACAAACATGGTGGTGTCTGGCTTGATGCTGTGGCCTGAAATCCACTGTTGGACCAATACCCCACTTCATTATGGTTAGTTCATGGTACGTGAAGCTTGAATGTATGCCCAATGTATATTTTCTGTTTTAACTATGACTCAAGCAAATTTGAAGGCAAGCTTGTTTAGCTACATGTCAGATTTTCTATTGAGGTATTTATACATGGTAGATATTTTGTCAGTATATGCTTTTATGTTTATGTATTTCAAGTCAATGTTTTGTTACTCTCTCATGCGACTAAAAATTCCACATGTCATTGCAAAAGTCAGATCCAGAGTTAAACAATCAGTGCATGAGGACATTTATGTTTGCAGGTGGAACTCAGAGTATGTATTTAGCACCTAAAAAAAATACATACAAGCACTAACATGACAGCCATGATATTGTAAAATAGGGGACTTAGTACATTTTTCTTAAAACAAATAAACAATTTGCCTGTAGAGGAGTACCGTTCCAAGTACTAGCACACCTATTTGGAGTATTTAGTTAGTGAAAGTGTACCTGTTCTAATGCTGCATCACATCAAGGCTGTTAGCTGAAAACTTTAGGGTCCTTGCAGGAGAATCCTCCCTAAATATACACTTTAAGCGTTCTGGGCTGTCAAAGGTTTGAACTTTACTCTGGCCATGATAGGAAGCCAATGAAGTGCCAGGAAGACACGAGCCACCACTCTGGCCGCATGAACTTTTATTCCTTTTAAGCACCCAAGCCCTTTGTGAGCGTTCCAATAAACAATGTGCTGCAGTAGTACAGTGATATTCTGTACTGCACTTAGCTTGCTTGTTCTTTCTCTCCCTTTTTCAAATATAAAATGTGTTAATTTAAGTTGAGTGACCTGCCCTCCGATTGATAGCTGTTTGTCAAAAACTGAATCCAAGGAGACAATGTAATGACAATTTAATGAGTTATGCATATAGTCAGTCAACCCTCAATTTCACAGTGGCTGAATGAGGACCAACTGATATAAGCTCCAAATTACTGTAAATAACTCCAACCAGCTGTCTTGCATCCAGATCTGGATTGCACCAAAGAGTTTATTCAGCAATCTACTATCCTTCTGAGCATCCTCACTAAAGTGGAGCAAGCGTTACTTGGCATCGATGTTATTGTGAAAGCGATATCCCTTGCCTTCAGCCGTTGAGAAGGTGCTTCTGCGCTGAGCGAGTAGCTGGCTGGATCTGCTGGATAGGAGGATTTTTAGTAAAGACGTAATCCCAGCTTGTTTTACCACTAATGTTTCATCTTCTAACCCTAAGAGGATAGTGCCAGGGACGTGGATGGTCCTCCAGGAGAGACAGGGTGGTCCTTGGGAATATAGCGAACACCCACAAAGTTATAATTCTATTCAGTATTCATGAGGTTCTACCTTTACAAATTTTTACACAGCTTCCCAATGTCTGTTTCCATCTCAAGGGCGTATTAAAAAGTATTTTGAAAAAAGATTGGATAGGTGGAGAAATGGGGTGAAAAAGTTCTTACAACACTCCCCTCCTTTACTGGGATTCCTTTATTTCACATATGTGTAAGATAAAGGATTTCTTGAACAGGAAATATGTTGTCCTGGAGGGAAATAAAGAAGAGTTTAATGTGCTAATGGACCTTTCCACCTCACTAGTGCATAACAATTGTCAGCTCTAATGAGAATGGATTGATCAATTTCTAAAAGTGGGTTTGTGTTGCCGAAAATACTCGGGTATAAGAGTGTAGGGTGTGAATTAGGAATAGAACACATTACTTTGCATAGATTGCAAGGGGTAATTCTGGCGGTTTTTGCAAAACCCTAAAAGCCGGCAACCTATGCAAATCATAAGAAGAAGTCTTCCATACCTTCATTTACAACTTCAAGCATATCCTTTATGAATTGGGCCCTTAATCTTGACTAACAGATCTTTCTCATCAGGAATGGCAGATGTGTTGGTCTCACCCTTAGACCAACCCCATTAATATGTAGGTAGGCCCCTAATGGGTAGCCCTCCTACGCTTGAATGCCCTGCTGATAGCACTATGATTGCCAAGAAATTGAGAACCATGTAGTGTCACGATATGGATATCATGTAGTGACTTTTTGTCTCATCAGTGTTCAACACACTGTGATGAATACCCTGAACAAATGGTTTTTGTACTTCTCTGATAGCACTGATATTTCAGTTTGGGTGTTCTATTCACAATAAAATAATACTTCATTTAAAAAGTATGATTTTTTTTCCTGTTCCACATTCAACTTAAGTGGCAACACCGTACATCCAAGCTGAATATTACCAGAAGGAGCTGTCAAGCATTGAGAACAACATGTGCCACTGTTCAGTTCTAACTTTTCAGAACAGTGCCTACACTTAGACACACGAGAGCCGATTCACTTATCTATTTGATCATGCAAGTTTAGTTTAAACTCACAAATAATCTGTTTCATGAGAGTAAAACCACTTTCGAAATTCTCCAAAATTGGTTTTAGAGGCATAAAAGAATATACACAAAAAGCTTTGTTTACCAGTATTTCTACTCTCGTGCAATGGCGGCCGGCATGGCCTGCAGGTGGCGGGGCGGGGGTCGCGCGTGGGGGGTTGTGCGCAATATTTAAACAAAATTTTAAAAAAATAAACTTACCTTGCCGCTGGGTCCCGCGTCTCTGCTCCTGCTCTTCTCATCGAACTCGAGGAACAGGAAGCACAGCCAGGCCCCACTGACCAATCACAACACTGCAATGCAGCATTGTGATTGGTAAGCACCCAGGCTCCCCTGACCAATCACAACGCTGCAATGCAGCGCCCTGGTTCGACTCTCAGCAAAGGGAATGGGGGCCTGGGAATGTTCTCCACGCAGGCTGTAATGCAGCCTGCATGGAGAACAGGGAAAGGGCGCATGACTGTTTTGGACGACCCCTGAGTCATGTGCACTTGGGAATGGGCAAACCACTCCTCCCCTGCCCTGCTCTGAATGCAGAGCAGCTCGCACACCTGCAAGGCAGCACAAGCAGAAAATGATAATAACACAAAGTTATTATCATTTTATGTTCCTACTTCGCACTGCTTAAAAGCAGTGGGGCGACGCTCCTCTGCCATAGCGGACGAGCCACCACTGCCTTTGTGCATGGGCAGTAGGCATTCCAAGGCAGGAAGGCACTGTATATTTGTTCACACCCACAATCTTATAAGTTTGTGGGTATTTACATACTGTCGAACCCATTTCCTTCCTAAATATGCCTGAAATGTACAGGTGACAAGTGCTGAAGTAAACCCCTTTACCAGATGGCGAGAAAGAAAGAGGGGATGCAGAGAAAGTGTTTTTTCCATGAGAAAAATGCTAGGCTCCCTGGGAAAAAAAAATTGCATACATGTGATGGCATTTGCCCATGTGCAATTGCTTACTATGGGTCAGATTTACAAAGCGTGCTCACAGTGCAGAGCAGCACAGCAAGTAAAGTTGCTGCGCTGTGTTGCGTGAAAGGGAGCGAGCAGAACTGCGCCGTATCTACTAATAAGTGGTGTCGTGTGGTTTGTGGACTCGTGTGATTTGCATTGCTAAGTTAGCTTAGGCCTGGCTGCCATGATGCCTCTTTGCGCACGTTACTTTGTGCCCCCCAGCCTCTGCTATTTTGGGACTATCTGCCTTTCACATTCTTCCTTGTTGCTTTTGGGTTGCGTCTGTACATTGTGTACAAGGTCGGAAAACAATGTGCCTTGTTCTTGCTGATCTGGTCAGCCCTCGTAATTAGACATAACACTGAATGCCACTGCACTGAAGGAATTCGGGTGCCTTTAATATTGTGATTTTCACTGTTGGGGACACTTCGGAGAAAAACCTTTCTAGAGAGAAGAGCTGTGCTTGTCTGATGATGTAAACCATTGCATCTAGCTATTGAGGTATGGGGGTCTGCCAGCCAAAGCCCAGAGGTCTTCTGTTTTTATAATAAACTAGATACTAGCACGGGGAGGGTGGTGTACTCATTTAGCTATATATTGACAGCTTTATGAAATGCTTTCCCGTTTATATTCTATGGAATTGTAACTATGCTTATTGTTTTATTCTTATGCATTATGCTGATAGTACTGACACGTGTACTGTACCTTAGAGCACGTTAGTTAAAATAAACATTTTAAACTATACAGTGTCTCTTATTACGCACGTTGTGGACAGGTATGAGTGAGTTATGAAAGGGTGTTCTTGCTTCTGCGAGTCCTGAGAGAGAGATACCGTGTTCTGGGTTGTCTAATAATTAGCAGCATTCTTGCTAAGAAGACGCTAAAGCTAGTCGGATTGGGGTGTTAGGTACTAAGGGGTATGGTTGGCTCACCACTATATTCCGAGGTCCTATTATCCTGTGCATAGCTCTGTGTATGTACAGAATCCCTACAACATGGCGCAACCAACGAGTGGGCTGCTTATCTGCGAGATGCTTGAGTAGTTCTTGTGCTTGTCCACAACTCCCTTTACAAACGCTTCCGGAAGCGTGTGTGACGGTGATACCTCCTATATTGACGTTTTTATAGGTTCTTTCAAGCTTGAAGTTAGTAAAAGGTTTCTTAAAAAATACCCTCTATTGTGCTGCCACATATTAGGTTGTCGAAAACTTTTAGCCTTATAATGGCTGTACAAATTGCGGCACATAGTCGCGCTGCGCTCCGAGCTCACTTAACAGTGTATGGAGTGCCTGACGCGGGTGTCGATTTGATCTTTGTGGTACAAGCAGATCCAGCTTACCACTTTGAGGTGTTTTACTCTTGGGTCACTTTTCCTGCGGTGGATGGGGCTGATAATTTGTTCCATGAATATGAAGCCACCGTTGTTCCTAATAACTATAGACCGTATATGGAATCTTGAAGTACTCGCCACGGCGTGGCAACACCGTGTTTGGTTTGATGGCGTCCTCCCCAACCGGTTACCGCGGTTCGTTTAGGCCCCTTATCAATTGATGGGGCCACTTGGCCTGTCTTGGCCGGGTATACTCCACATCCGCGGTATATGACAGTAGCAGTCGCTGAACTGCGTCATATGCATTCGTCTTTAATACGAGTGCACAGAGCTTTAGTACAATATGTTACAGGCAACATCCAGGCAGCCCCGCCTGGAGTTGCAGCCCATCCAGCTGGAGCAAGCGGTGTAACTATAAGTCCTGTCATGGTTAATTCGGTGATGGGCAAGCGCCCACCAAATAAGGACGATTTACCTTATTGGCTTGCAGAGAAATTTGACCAGCTGGAGGCAGTTTTTCCAAATACTACTCCTGTGGATAAACACAGGATTTTGACGATTAGTTTGCCAAAAGACTTAGTACCCGAGTTGACTGCATGCAACAACTGGGGTAGGGTATTCGCTGCAGTATATGCGAAGTGTTTCGGCACTCCTTCCATGACGGTTCTCCCCGCTGTGATTAAACGAGTACAGGATGAACATGGCCCTGAAGCGGCTGTGGAATTAGGGATGAGACTGGTGGGAGTGTTCGACGTAGTAGCTGAGTTGATCCTTGCGAATGTCAAGGGCGATGCGGTTAACTTTCAAGTAGCTAATGCTTTGGCTTTAGTCCCAGAATTGGACAGGCCGCGCGAGTTACCAAAAATTATTGCCCAGGCTTACAAAACAATTGGCCGAAATAGCCTGGGAGTTAAGCCTTTTGCTAAAACGCAAACTCAATCGCAACAACAACCGAAAACTCAGTCTGAGAAAGATGAGAATCCAGTTTTTACTAAAAAGAGATGGAGGTTGAAAAAACAAGGTAAGCAACAGACGAAGTCGGGGTCGCGAGCCGCATCCCCGGTTTCTGTTTCTTCTGAACGCACATATGATTTGCGTGATAGGGCGAGAATTAGGTCTCCAGAGAGATTTCACGTCCCTGATTCGCGTTCTCCTCGTTCTTTACAGGAACCAACGCCTTCACAGGCTGGTGGAGGAGATCGTCAGGATAGAGGAAGGGGCCGAGAGGCTCCACAGGGGCGAGACCAACCTCGACAACAAGTCAGAGGGAAATCAGAAGAATTTCAACGTCCTTGCCCACAATTTCAGAAGAAAAAGTTTGCCGCTGTAACAGCAAAATATGCCACAGACGGTGAGAACGAGACTCCTGAATTGGACATTGGCAGTGACGCTCCTAGACAGCGCCGCGGAAGTTACCATAGTGCCAGAGGCACTACGTCCTCATGTGGAGGCGACAGCAACTGAAACATTCGTTACTGTCGAGACAGCAGATACCAGAGTGGCACCCCCTGACAGATTATATAATATTGTCATTCAAATTGAAGGTGATATACAGCGTGTTATTAAAGGGATTTTTGGGAGAATCTGACCTCCTCTTATGACATTTTGTTAGCGGAGGCGGATTGGCCGCCCCCATTCGTACTGGCTGCGCGTAAAGGGGAGGATGTAATCCTTCCGAGCTTTTCTCGACATGTCCCTAAGGACAAAGCTGAGGCTCTAGCAGCTGAATGGGCTGTGTCCTTGGCTCCAGCGTTATACCGCAACCATGTGGGTTGGGATGAAGAATCACCACCCCATGAAATACCTTTGCGGTCGCTGCCACAGCCACAACCCCAATATCCCATTAAACGGGATGCAAAAGGCCCCGTTTCTGAAATTCTGTCTCAGTTAGAATATCAGGGAGTCATTGAAACATGCATATCACCAATGAATAATCCCCTTTTCGCGGTTTCTAAACCCGATGGATCGTACCGCTTAGTTTTAGATTACCGGCATTTGAACTCTCATTGTCGGACCTTTGCGGTGCAAAATACACCTAGTTCTGCGCTAGTAGACAGTCTTGTTCGTAAGAAATACAAAACTACACTTGACCTATCCAATGGATTCTACACGCACAACTTGGCCTCGGAGAGTAGCCAATGGAGCGCTTTACATCCGGTGGCAAATTATTCAAATTCCGGCGTTTACCTATGGGCTACAAAAACAGTCCAGGTGTAATCGCTGCACGTGTCGTCTCTTTGTTGGACGGCATAGACCCAGATGCATGTTCGTACGTTGATGATATCTACCTGACAGACGACAAATTATTCCAGCATCTTTCACGAGTGGACCGCATTATTCTCGGATTTGCGGTTTTAGGTTACAAGTTTAACTTTGCCAAATCTCATATTGCTGAATTTACCGTTTTGTTTTTGGGCTATGAGCTCAACAATGAAGGTAAGGGATTAGCTCCCCATTTTTTTGAGAAATGCGCACTTTTGTGCCCTCCGACCAATCTGAAAAAGCTTCAGTCTTTGCTGGGTTTTCTGAACTTCGGGCGTACTTACATTCCCGAATATGCCCAGCGTATCAAGCCTCTTTATGCTTTGATACAACCTAACTTTTCTAAGTTATGCTGGCTTCCTGAGCATAACTCTATACTGCAGTCTTTGCAGTCTGATCTACTTGAATCTAAATTCTTGTTGACACGTGATAACCACACAAACCTGGTGATTAGAATCATTCCAGGGGCAGTAGGTTTCACGTATTTGACCTTTAATGAAGGTGACACAGTACCGATTGCATACAAGTCACATCTTTACACCTCTGCGGGAATGCGCTTTTCCTCTGTGGAAAAAGTTTTGACGGCAGTGCAGATGGCGATTCTAAAGGAACGCGCACTGGCACAGGGAAAACGCATTTTGGTGGTAACACCCTATCCTGCCCTAGAGGCAGTGACGAAAGCAAGTGTACCAAACTCTAAAGCTTTGCACCCCGTTGGATACAATGGGCAACATCTTTGACATCTCCGGATGTCACTTTTATCTTTGATTCTTCTCTACAGACTCAGGAGTTTTTGCAGTATGAATTCGTTCATCCTCCTCCTCTGTCTTTGCTACCGCTTGAGGATTACGAAAGTACTACCTATACCGATGGTTCGGCCCAGCCGGCCACGGGTTCCAAGCATGCTTATTCAGCAGCATGTGCTATTGTTGCAGGTTCTTTTGTGAACGGAAAGTTCAAATCAACTGTAGTGCACACTCAAGCACTGGGTGACAGTACTGCACAATTGGCCGAGCTGCGTGCATTGGTGCTAGCACTTGAGTTTACCAATCCGGATGTGACTACTCTTATTGTATGTGATTCATACTACTGTGTTCAGTCTTATAATGACAATCTATTCTTTTGGTCACAAAATGACTATAGAGATGCAAAAGGCAGCACAATCAAGCATAAAACGCTTTGGGTTCGAGTGGCAGATTTACAACAACGTCTGCCTCTCACACATGTTTTACACACTCTTGGCCACCAGCGTGTGGGCGCACATGCTGTCGGTAACGGTTTGGCAGATGAAGCTGCCAAATCCGCAGTAGCCACGTGTTCAGTCACAGCAGTTACCAGATCCATGTCTAAAATAGACACTGATATTCTAGCAGCTATTGCTGCAACAAAAGAGGGTGCTAATTACCCTAGGGGTTTCCCTTCTAAATACTTTTATCAATTAGGTCCCGAACAGGCTCCTTATGTTAAAATACCGGACGTTGGTGATCGGCTGATTCCCAACGCGGACTGCAGACTTTCCTTGATTACGGCAGCGCACGAAGGCATGGCGTCAGCTCATGCTGGAGTGTCTGCTACGGTTTCCATCTTGCAGCAGCGTTACTGGTGGCGTGGATTATATAAACAAACCCGTACTTATGTGCTTTCCTGTGACGTTTGTCAGCAGATTAAGCCTTCTACGGTTACACGGCCACCACAGAAACCGCTCTGCATTGCAAACAGACCTTTTGGGTGTGTTTACCTGGATCACTGCGGTCCATTTTCCTCTGACACTGCATATAAGTACATCTTAGTAGCAGTGGACTCGTGCACACGGTTCCTCTGGGTCTGGTCACAACGGAGTGCTGACGCTCGAAATGTCATCAGGGATTTGCGTGTCTTTGTGGGAATTTTCGCATGTGGCACCTTCCATTCTGACCAAGGTCCAGCGTTCGCCTCTAAGGCTTACAAGGACGCAATGGGTTCACTGGGGGTGCGGGTGAAATTTTCATCTCCATATAGACCCGAGGGTAATTCAATTGTGGAGCGGATGAACCGTGATTTAAAGCAATCCTTGACAGCTAGAGTCTTAGGTACTGGCAGGAACTGGCTGGCCCACTTGTATACCGTACAACGTGCACTTAATAATCTCCCTAGAAGACCTCTGGGTGGGCGGACCCCATACGAAATGCTCTTTGGCATAAGAATGTTTGTGCCTGACCTTGATGGTCTAGACATGGCGGCGCAATCCGCCATCTTTGATGTAGATAATCATTCTACTATGTTACAGGACTTACAAGAAGCCCGAGACAAACTTGCAATTGCACAGACACCTTCGGCCACAGACGCTGCGCTGCAGATTCCGGTTGCCGGCTGGCTTCCGAAGATTGGAGAACTGGTTCGAGAGAAGGTGGAGAACAAAAAGAATTCGGACCCTCTTATCGTGCACCAGTTCCGGTCCTTGGCTTGAAGGGAACTCGTACAGTCATCTTACCACCGCTTTCTGGTCGCAAGGAGAACAGATACATCTCAATAGAAAATGTCAAGCTACAACATCTGGCCGATCCTGAATAGTGTTACACCAGCGGTCTCTTGTCCTGTCATTTGCCGGACGAATGTTCTTGGCCCTTCTGCCCGAACGGTCACTGATGTTGCTTTTGAGATGGTAGATTTGACTGATCCCCTGCAAGACTGCTCAGTTTCCCCTGCAATGAGGAGACCGAGTATACTTACCCCGACACCGAGTCCGTGGCTCATTTGCCAACAACGCCACTAAGCCCAACACGTTATTCTTTTGACTCAGATTCTTCTTCATCACTTGTCCCCTCCAAATTCAGTATTTTTGTATCATGGTTTAGAGACAATTTTTTGATCCCCCATGGACATACATCTGGTTGGTACTTTTTTGATTTTTTTGTTCATGTCCATTGGCTTTGTCACCGTATTTTTCTGCTCATCAATGGACACTATTTGCCAGAACGCTCTGCTGTGAACTATGTCGCTGGAACTTTGGCTCCGCATTCTTCCTCTCACATCATGAAGCGTGACCACACATTTGTGAACATTTCAGCTTTCCCAGTGGCTGATGGCATCGTATGGGATGCTGTAGATTTCCAAATTCATGGACCAACCGAAATTATTAATGTACCTAATATCCTTCGTGTTTCAATGGGTGATGTTGTAAAAAGTAATATTCATTCTGACGATTGGGATTTGCATGCCGTTGAATCGTTATTTACTGATTTGAAATATTATGCTGCTTTTAATGCCGAAGATTTGTACATGAATTCTGCAAATTATGCCGAATTATATTGTTACCAACATTGGGGCAACCATTTTTTCCACAAGCCAAGTACCCTTCGGGGTCCTTCTAATTATACCCAGTGGGAACATTGTCCTACCCCTTTGCCAGGTAGCTCCCAGACTCTTCGAAATAAGTTTACTTATTTTACAGATTATAATAGATCTAATCCTGGTTCCTATTATTTTAAGTTGAACTCTTCATCTACTAAGAAAATCATGTTGACCCACACCAAATTGCTGTATTCAGGTTCCTTTTTGAACGCCTTAGCTGTGGGTGGATATGAATATTGGAGGGACACCATTGACTTGAAATCTATTTGGGGTTCCAAAGCATGGCAGGTGCAGGGCATAGAAGCCTTGCACCGTGCTTGTCTCATCCCGACCCAAATTTTGTTTTTAAACTGCACCATATTTCAAACAACATGTTGGGGTTTGGCTACATCCAAACAGTTAAATGCCCCGTCCATCCCTGTATTGTCTTCCACTCCCAATGAAAGCTTGTGCTTTAACATGTCCCTTACAGATTTGCAGGTATTATTTCAGAATAATTCATTTAATGTTTCTGAGATTGTTCAATCACCCTGGTTGTCGTGGCCCATAGCCTCTGATGCCTGTCAAATGCGTTTTCATGACAAGGATCCTGGTTACAAACAGGATAGGCCGGACCCCAGGTTTTCAGACTCTCGTACTGTTACTACATATTCTGTTGGTAAGTTGTGTAAGCAGTGGTTGCAGCACTCTTCGTTAGATTCTGTTAAACACCATTTATCACTCATATCAGGCCATATTGATCTGTCCGACTTTGTTCTAGGGCCTCGTGGCTCTCGACCTAAGAGATTCATTTATGAAACCTATAATGAACTCTGGAAACTTTCGCAGATTGAAGCTGCTTCCCGTCTTCGGGAAATAGACCAAGCAAATTTAGAAAAGGTGCTTGCTGTTGTTGACAATAGTATTAATACCCTGTCTTCCCGCATTTACACATTAGAGAATATTATTTCCTCTGTTGTTGATATTGTGCAAGATGATGTTTCTGTGTTATATCATGGTCAAAATCAATTGCGTTCAGTAATGCAGTTTGCATGGACTTTGCAAACGCTTAAAATGGGGAAGGTTCCTTGGCATTTTTTGAACACGTCTGCCTTGTTTATGCCTTTTAATTTAACTGAAAAACAACAGTTCATGTCCATGAAAGATGCAGCATACACTCTGTTACATATTGAAAAGATAGAGCCTTTACCGTTCTCTGTGGCGGAGTTAGATTCTGCTGTGTGGCTAGTACACGGGGTTATCGCTTTACCTTTTCCGTTGTTTGAATTCAGTTTGTGCATGAAACATTATCCTGTTGGCCGCTTTCAGCCTTTAGGCAGTGCTTTCCTGCATGAACTTTGGTCTCTACCTTTCGTTTATAAATGCCTTAAGGACGGGAGGGAGGGTTTTCTCACGGGGGAGTTGTGTGATTCGACCGTGGGTCATTCTCTTGTTTGTAAACACATTACATTGCACAGAGCTTGTAACGTTTCGGCTCCGAATCTTGCTTGTGTTTTGAAAGGCATTCCTGCTATTTCTCCTACTTTCACTGTGCTTGTAAATGGTAGCTATCTTCTTCTGAATAATCAGGACTGCTGTGGCATGCTGGCCGGCATACCCTATATTGTAACAGTTTCTCACAGGGTTGTCTGCTGCAAAAATTTGCTTTTTCCTCCCCCGCACGGCATCGTAGATAGTTCCATTTGGCCTTCCATTCCGACTTTGAAAGCAGATTTCAATAAATTGAGCAGAATAAAGGCGCTATTATTGAATCAGGAGGTTATGCTCACATCCGCCCGGGAGACGTACATGCTCCAGGTGGCGAGTACCCACAGTGAAATTCAGGCACTTCTTAACACAAACCTCCCACAACATTTCGGAGAATTAATTCACCGTGTTTTTAATGCTTCACGCACCGAAGGCCTTGTGCACTTTTTTAAAGTTGTGGGCTCTGGCCTTGTAACCTCTTTTCAAACTATCTTTGGTGTAATACCCGCTTTTATTCATTCCATTTTTTCCAGCGTCTTTGGTGGCTTTCCATTGATCATCGCCTTAGCGGCTGGTGTTTTGCTTTTGGTCTGTGTGCTACGCAAGGGCTGCACTTCCTGGGGCCCTCCTCGACCACGGTCGACTCCTGACGCTCCGTGAGCGCATCCTCGAAGCCTTCGGCGTCCTGCCCTTGGCGACTCTTGGTGTGTCATATAGACTTTCTTTTCGCTTTGCGTATTTCACTTGCGTGCAACCTATGATGTCTTGCATCCGCTGTCCTTTCTCATGGACCTTGGATTACTGCCTCTCCAATACGTCTCTGTCTCGCCCGGATTTTGTCCAGTTGGTGGGTCCCTTAGAGGCCCATGAGCAAGACTGTTCCGGTCCTGGCTATATGGCGCGTGCGGCTGCACTTGGGATTTTGGCACAATGGGATGTCTGGGCGGCTGCTCAGACTCTCCTACAACGTAGTTATATTGAGCATCACGCAAGTTGTCCCGCATTGCTTTTCGCTGCTCCCTCTTACGAGGAACATGAATGCAGTTTTGATTTTCTGAACTGGATGGCATCGCTTTTTTCTGACGACTCCAACGATGTCCTATTGGAGGGTGTGGTGTTTTTCTGCACTTACACTTTTTTGGATTAGGGGGTCTCCGCTTTCGGAGTCCTCGCTCCCTGGGCCTTTCTGGCTCTGTTTTTTTTATTCCTTGACTTTTGTTTACACCACTTCAGTCACGGACGTTGCAATTCTGCTCTATCTATTGGAACTGGGTCATTGTCCTATGTCTCCACCGATGGACTGACCAGGGGAGGGTGTCGTGTGGTTTGTGGACTCGTGTGATTTGCATTGCTAAGTTAGCTTAGGCCTGGCTGCCATGATGCCTCTTTGCGCACGTTACTTTGTGCCCCCCAGCCTCTGCTATTTTGGGACTATCTGCCTTTCACATTCTTCCTTGTTACTTTTGGGTTGCGTCTGTACATTGTGTACAAGGTCGGAAAACAATGTGCCTTGTTCTTGCTGATCTGGTCAGCCCCTCGTAATTAGACATAACACTGAATGCCACTGCACTGAAGGAATTCGGGTGCCTTTAACCCCTTAACTGCTGGGCCTTTTCCCCCCCAGTGCTGAGCCCTTTTTTGGCTATTTGTAGTAGTTCGCGATTAGGCCTCTGTAACTTTTGGACCACATAAGGTATCCACGCCAAATTTGCGTCCTTTTCTTCCAACATCATGGGGATTCTAAAGGTACCCAGGGTTTGTGGATTCCCCTGGAGGGGTCCCAGATTTTAGCCAAAATACAGCTATATTTTGGTTTTTTGGAGAAAAATGGGAAAAAAGTCCCGCATATAAAAGCGTCTGGGTTTTTCCCTGCAAATGGTATCAAAAAAGGTTTGTGGGGCTGAAATCTCCATTTTCCCAGATTTTAGGGAATGACAGACTTTTGTCAGAAAACCAAAACATTTTACACAGTTTTGGCATTTTTCTGGGACATAGCCTATTTTTGCTATTTTTGTGCTTTCAACCTCCTTCCAGTTAATGGTAGAAATGGGAATGAAACCAATAATGGATCCTGGAAAGCCATACATTTATGAAAAGTAGACAAAATTCTGAATTCAGCAAGGGGTCATTTGTGTAGATCCTTAAAGTTTTCCTTATAGAAACTAACAGTTAAATAAAGGAAAAATTGAAAATTAGTTGAAAAAAACAGCCATTTGTGTCAACGTTTTCACCTGTAACTTCTTCTAATTATGACAGCTATTTGAAGGCAATATACCGTTATATCCGCTGGACCTTTCTGGTTGTGGGGATATATAGGACTTGTAGGTTCACCAAGAACCCGACGAACCCAGAGCCAATAATTGAGCAACATCTTGCAATGATTTTTTTTTAAGTACCGGGTATATAGCAATTATTTTGGGAAAATGTATACATGGAAAAATTGTTATGAAAGACACCTATGTATTTCTGAAATGGGAACAAAATGTAGATTTTAGAAACAGTAGATATTTGCACATTTCCGAAATTGGGAGTACCCATACTAGCATGAGAATTATAGGTCATTTTTCAAAATGACTTATTTTTTACACATTGTCTTTCATTTGGAAGGCAGAAATGCATCGAAAGTCAATAGGTAATAACAGTTGCTCTACAATTCTGTGTTACCCTAATTCTCCCGATAAAAATGGTACCTCACTTGTGTGGGTAGCCCTTGTGCCCACAACAGGAAATGGCTCAAAATGCAACGTGGACGTACCACATTTTCACAATGAAAAATTACCCTTTTTTTGCAAAGTGCCTAGGTGTAGTTTTTGAACCCTAGCTCTGCCGGCACCTAGGGAAACCTAGCAAACCTATACATTTTTGAAAACTAGACACCCAGGGGAATCCAGGATGGGGTGACTTGACTGCCTCCCACCAGGTTCTGTTACCCAGAATCCCTTGCAAACATAAAAATTGTCAAAAAAATCACATTTTCCCCACATTTCTGTGGTGGAAAGTTCTGGAATCTGCGTGGATCCACAAATTTCCACCCACCCCGCGTTCCCCAAAGTCTAACGAGAAACATGGTACCTCACTTGTGTGGGTCGGCCTAGTGCCTGCGACAGGAAACGGCGCAAAACGCAACGTGGTCACACCTCAATTTCGCAGTGAAAAATGACCCTTTTTTGGCAAAGTGCCTAGCTGTAGTTTTTGAACCCTAGCTCTGCCGGCACCTAGGGAAACCTAGCAAACCTATACATTTTTGAAAACTAGACACCCAGGGGAATCCAGGATGGGGTGACTTGACTGCCTCCCACCAAGTTCTGTTACCCAGAATCCCTTGCAAACAGAAACAATTGTCAAAAAAACACATTTTCCCCACATTTCTGTGGTGGAAAGTTCTGGAATCTGCGTGGATCCACAAATTTCCACCCACCCCGCGTTCCCCAAAGTCTTACGAGAAAAATGGTACCTCACTTGTGTGGGTCGGCCTAGTGCCTGCGACAGGAAACGGCGCAAAACGCAACGTGGTCACACCTCAATTTCGCAGTGAAAAATGACCCTTTTTGGCAAAGTGCCTAGCTGTAGTTTCTGAACCCTAGCTCTGCCGGCACCTAGGGAAACCTAGCAAACCTATACATTTTTGAAAACTAGACACCCAGGGGAATCCAGGATGGGGTGACTTGACTGCCTCCCACCAGGTTCTGTTACCCAGAATCCCTTGCAAACATAAAAAATTGTCAAAAAAACACATTTTCCCCACATTTCTGTGGTGGAAAGTTCTGGAATCTGCGTGGATCCACAAATTTCCACCCACCCCGCGTTCCACAAAGTCTTACGAGAAAAATGGTACCTCACTTGTGTGGGTCGGCCTAGTGCCTGCGACAGGAAACGGCGCAAAACGCAACGCGGTCCCACCTCAATTTCGCAGTGAAAAATGACCCTTTTTTGGCAAAGTGCCTAGCTGTAGTTTTTGAACCCTACCTCTGCCGGCACCTAGGGAAACCTAGCAAACCTATACATTTTTGAAAACTAGACACCCAGGGGAATCCAGGATGGGGTGACTTGACTGCCTCCCACCAGGTTCTGTTACCCAGAATCCCTTGCAAACATAAAAAATTGTCAAAAAAACCACATTTTCCCCACATTTCTGTGGTGGAAAGTTCTGGAATCTGCGTGGATCCACAAATTTCCACCCACCCCGCGTTCCCCAAAGTCTTACGAGAAAAATGGTACCTCACTTGTGTGGGTCGGCCTAGTGCCTGTGACAGGAAACGGCGCAAAACGCAACGCGGTCCCACCTCAATTTCGCAGTGAAAAATGACCCTTTTTTGGCAAAGTGCCTAGCTGTAGTTTTTGGACCCTACCTCTGCCGGCACCTAGGGAAACCTAGCAAACCTATACATTTTTGAAAACTAGACACCCAGGGGAATCCAGGATGGGGTGACTTGACTGCCTCCCACCAGGTTCTGTTACCCAGAATCCCTTGCAAACATAAAAAATGTCAAAAAAAACACATTTTCCCCACATTTCTGTGGTGGAAAGTTCTGGAATCTGCGTGGATCCACAAATTTCCACCCACCCCGCGTTCCCCAAAGTCTTACAAGAAAAATGGTACTTCACTTGTGTGGGTCGGCCTAGTGCCTGCGACAGGAAACGGCGTAAAACGCAACGCGGTCCCACCTCAATTTCGCAGTGAAAAATGACCCTTTTTTGGCAAAGTGCCTAGCTGTAGTTTTTGAACCCTACCTCTGCCGGCACCTAGGGAAACCTAGCAAACCTATACATTTTTGAAAACTAGACACCCAGGGGAATCCAGGATGGGGTGACTTGACTGCCTCCCACCAGGTTCTGTTACCCAGAATCCCTTGCAAACATAAAAAATTGTCAAAAAAACACATTTTCCCCACATTTCTGTGGTGGAAAGTTCTGGAATCTGCGTGGATCCACAAATTTCCACCCACCCCGCGTTCCCCAAAGTCTTACGAGAAAAATGGTACCTCACTTGTGTGGGTCGGCCTAGTGCCTGCGACAGGAAACGGCGCAAACGCAACGCGGTCCCACCTCAATTTCGCAGTGAAAAATGACCCTTTTTGGCAAAGTGCCTAGCTGTAGTTTTTGAACCCTACCTCTGCCGGCACCTAGGGAAACCTAGCAAACCTATACATTTTTGAAAACTAGACACCCAGGGGAATCCAGGATGGGGTGACTTGACTGCCTCCCACCAGGTTCTGTTACCCAGAATCCCTTGCAAACATAAAAAATTGTCAAAAAAACACATTTTCCCCACATTTCTGTGGTGGAAAGTTCTGGAATCTACGTGGATCCACAAATTTCCACCCACCCCGCGTTCCCCAAAGTCTTACGAGAAAAATGGTACCTCACTTGTGTGGGTCGGCCTAGTGCCTGCGACAGGAAACGGCGCAAAACGCAACACGGTCCCACCTCAATTTCGCAGTGAAAAATGACCCTTTTTTGGCAAAGTGCCTAGCTGTAGTTTTTGAACCCTACCTCTGCCGGCACCTAGGGAAACCTAGCAAACCTATACATTTTTGAAAACTAGGCACCCAGGGGAATCCAGGATGGGGTGACTTGACTGCCTCCCACCAGGTTCTGTTACCCAGAATCCCTTGCAAACATAAAAAATTGTCCAAAAAAACACATTTTCCCCACATTTCTGTGGTGGAAAGTTCTGGAATCTGCGTGGATCCACAAATTTCCACCCACCCCGCGTTCCCCAAAGTCTTACGAGAAAAATGGTACCTCACTTGTGTGGGTCGGCCTAGTGCCTGCGACAGGAAACGGCGCAAAACGCAACGCGGTCCCACCTCAATTTCGCAGTGAAAAATGACCCTTTTTTGGCAAAGTGCCTAGCTGTAGTTTTTGAACCCTACCTCTGCCGGCACCTAGGGAAACCTAGCAAACCTATACATTTTTCAAAACTAGACACCCAGGGGAATCCAGGATGGGGTGACTTGACTGCCTCCCACCAGGTTCTGTTACCCAGAATCCCTTGCAAACATAAAAAATTGTCAAACAAAACACATTTTCCCCACATTTCTGTGGTGGAAAGTTCTGGAATCTGCGTGGATCCACAAATTTCCACCCACCCCGCGTTCCCCAAAGTCTTACGAGAAAATGGTACCTCACTTGTGTGGGTCGGCCTAGTGCCTGCGACAGGAAACGGCGCAAAACGCAACGCGGTCCCACCTAAATTTCGCAGTGAAAAATGACCCTTTTTGGCAAAGTGCCTAGCTGTAGTTTTTGAACCCTACCTCTGCCGGCACCTAGGGAAACCTAGCAAACCTATACATTTTTGAAAACTAGACACCCAGGGGAATCCAGGATGGGGTGACTTGACTGCCTCCCACCAGGTTCTGTTACCCAGAATCCCTTGCAAACATAAAAAATTGTCAAAAAAACACATTTTCCCCACATTTCTGTGGTGGAAAGTTCTGGAATCTGCGTGGATCCACAAATTTCCACCCACCCCGCGTTCCCCAAAGTCTTACGAGAAAATGGTACCTCACTTGTGTGGGTCGGCCTAGTGCCTGCGACAGGAAACGGCGCAAAACGCAACGCGGTCCCACCTCAATTTCGCAGTGAAAAATGACCCTTTTTGGGAAAGTGCCTAGCTGTAGTTTTTGAACCCTACCTCTGCCGGCACCTAGGGAAACCTAGCAAACCTATACATTTTTGAAAACTAGACACCCAGGGGAATCCAGGATGGGGTGACTTGACTGCCTCCCACCAGGTTCTGTTACCCAGAATCCCTTGCAAACATAAAAAATTGTCAAAAAAACACATTTCCCCCACATTTCTGTGGTGGAAAGTTCTGGAATCTGCGTGGATCCACAAATTTCCACCCACCCCGCGTTCCCCAAAGTCTTACGAGAAAAATGGTACCTCACTTGTGTGGGTCGGCCTAGTGCCTGCGACAGGAAACGGCGCAAAACGCAACGTGGTCACACCTCAATTTCGCAGTGAAAAATGACCCTTTTTTGGCAAAGTGCCTAGCTGTAGTTTTTGAACCCTACCTCTGCCGGCACCTAGGGAAACCTAGCAAACCTATACATTTTTGAAAACTAGACACCCAGGGGAATCCAGGATGGGGTGACTTGACTGCCTCCCACCAGGTTCTGTTACCCAGAATCCCTTGCAAACATAAAAAATTGTCAAAAAAACCACATTTTCCCCACATTTCTGTGGTGGAAAGTTCTGGAATCTGCGTGGATCCACAAATTTCCACCCACCCCGCGTTCCCCAAAGTCTTACGAGAAAAATGGTACCTCACTTGTGTGGGTCGGCCTAGTGCCTGCGACAGGAAACGGCGCAAAACGCAACGCGGTCACACCTCAATTTCGCAGTGAAAAATGACCTTTTTTTGCAAAGTGCCTAGCTGTAGTTTTTGAACCCTACCTCTGCCGGTACCTAGGGAAACCTAGCAAACCTATACATTTTTGAAAACTAGACACCCAGGGGAATCCAGGATGGGGTGACTTGACTGCCTCCCACCAGGTTCTGTTACCCAGAATCCCTTGCAAACATAAAAAATTGTCAAAAAAACACATTTTCCCCACATTTCTGTGGTGGAAAGTTCTGGAATCTGCGTGGATCCACAAATTTCCACCCACCCCGCGTTCCCCAAAGTCTAACGAGAAAATGGTACCTCACTTGTGTGGGTCGGCCTAGTGCCTGCGACAGGAAACGGCGCAAAACGCAACGTGGTCACACCTCAATTTCGCAGTGAAAAATGACCCTTTTTGGCAAAATGCCTAGCTGTAGTTTGTGAACCCTAGCTCTGCCGGCACCTAGGGAAACCTACCAAACACACACATTTCTGAAAAGTAGACACCCGGGGCTTCCAGGGAGGTATGGCTTGCGTGGATCCCCCAACGTTTCCTTACCCAGAATCCCTTGCAAACCTCAATTTTAGCTGAAAAATCACTTTTTTCACACATTTGTGTGTGGAAAGTGTGGCATCACTGGCCTCACACAAATTTCCTACCACCCAGCGTTCCTCCAGGTCTCCCGATAAAAATGGTGCCTCACTTGTGTGGGAGGCCCAAGTACCAGCGACAGGCAAGGGCCCACAACGTAGTGAGGCGACCTCAAAATTGCCTATCTCAAACCACCTGGTTTTGCAGGGAGTCACCTGGGTTTTTGGCCCGTGCTCGGCGGCCATCTAGGAAACCTACCAAACCCACACATTTCTGAAAAGTAGACACCAGGGGCTTCCAGGGAGGTATGGCTTGCGTGGATCCCCCAACGTTTCCTTACCCAGAATCCCTTGCAAACCTCAATTTTAGCTGAAAAAATCACTTTTTTCACACATTTGTGTGTGGGAAAGTGTGGCATCACTGGCCTCACACAAATTTCCTACCACCCAGCGTTCCCCAGGTCTCCCGATAAAAATGGTGCCTCACTTGTGTGGAGGCCCAAGTACCACGCGACAGGCAAGGGCCCACAACGTAGTGAGGCGACCTCAAAATTGCCTATCTCAAAACCACCTGGTTTTGCAAGGGGGTCACCTGGGTTTTGGCCCTGTGCTCGGCGGCCATCTAGGAAACCTACCAAACCCACACATTTCTGAAAAGTAGATACCCGGGGGCTTCCAGGGAGGTATGGCTTGCGTGGATCCCCCAACGTTTCTTACCCAGAATCCCTTGCAAACCTCAATTTTAGCTGAAAAAATCACTTTTTTCACACATTTGTGTGTGGGAAAGTGTGGCATCACTGGCCTCACACAGATTTCCTACCACCCAGCATTCCTCCAGGTCTCCCGATAAAAATGGTGCCTCACTTGTGTGGGAGTCCCAAGTACCCGCGACAGGCAAGGGCCCACAACGTAGTGAGGCGACCTCAAAATTGCCTATCTCAAAACCACCTGGTTTTGCAAGGGGGTCACCTGGGTTTTGGCTCCGTGCTCGGCGGCCATCTAGGAAACCTACCAAACCCACACATTTCTGAAAAGTAGACACCCGGGGCTTCCAGGGAGGTATGGCTTGCGTGGATCCCCCAACGTTTCCTTACCCAGAATCCCTTGCAAACCTCAATTTTAGCTGAAAAAATCACTTTTTTCACACATTTGTGTGTGGGAAAGTGTGGCATCACTGGCCTCACACAAATTTCCTACCACCCAGCGTTCCCCAGGTCTCCCGATAAAAATGGTGCCTCACTTGTGTGGGAGGCCCAAGTACTCGCGACAGGCAAGGCCCCACAACGTAGTGAGGCGACCTCAAAATTGCCTATCTCAAAACCGCCTGGTTTTGCAGGAGTCACCTCGGTTTTTGGCCCCGTGCTCGGCGGCCATCTAGGGAAACCTACTAAACCCACACATTTCTGAAAAGTAGACACCCGGGGGCTTCCAGGAGGTATGGCTTGCGTGGATCCCCAACGTTTTCTTACCCAGAATCCCTGCAAACCTCAAATTTAGCTGAAAAAATCACTTTTTCCACACATTTTGTGTGGGAAAGTTGTGGCATCGCTGGGCAGACACGCATTTCCTACCACCCAGTGTTCCCCAAGGTCTCCCGATAAAATGGTGCCTCACTCGTGTGGGAGGCCCAAGTACCCGCGACAGGCTAGGGCCCAAAACATTTTGTGATAGGCAATTTTGATGTCGCCTCAATACGTTTTGGCCCTTGCCTGTCGCGGGTACTTGGGCCTCCCACACGAGTGAGGTACCATTTTTATCGGGAGACCTTGGGGAACACTGGGTGGTAGGAAATGCATGTCTGCCCGGCGATGCCACAACTTTCCCACACAGAAATGTGTGGAAAAAGTGATTTTTCCACCTAAATTCGAGGTTTGCAGGGGATTCTGGGTAAGAAAACGTTGGGGGATCCACGCAAGCCATACCTCCCTGGAACCCCCGGGTGTCTAGTTTTCAGAAATGTGTGGGTTTGATAGGTTTCCTAGCTGCCCACCGAGCACGGGGCCAAAACCGAGGTGACCCCCTTGCAAAACCAGGTTGTTTTGTGATAGGCAATTTTAATGTCGCCTCCATACCTTTTGGGCCCTAGCCTGTCGTGGGTACTTGGGCCTCCCACACGAGTGAGGTACCATTTTTATCGGGAGACCTTGGGGAACACTGGGTGGTAGGAAATGCATGTCTGCCCGGCGATGCCACAACTTTCCCACACAAAAATGTGTGGAAAAGTGATTTTTCCACCTAAATTCGAGGTTTGCAGGGGATTCTGGGTAAGAAAACGTTGGGGGATCCACGCAAGCCATACCTCCCTGGAACCCCCGGGTGTCTAGTTTTCAGAAATGTGTGGGTTTGATAGGTTTCCTAGCTGCCCACCGAGCACGGGGCCAAAAACCGAGGTGACCCCTTGCAAAACCAGGTTGTTTTGTGATAGGCAATTTTAATGTCGCCTCAATACCTTTTGGGCCCTAGCCTGTCGTGGGTACTTGGGCCTCCCACACGAGTGAGGTACCATTTTTATCGGGAGACCTTGGGGAACACTGGGTGGTAGGAAATGCATGTCTGCCCGGCGATGCCACAACTTTCCCACACAAAAATGTGTGGAAAAAGTGATTTTTCCACCTAAATTCGAGGTTTGCAGGGGATTCTGGGTAAGAAAACGTTGGGGGATCCACGCAAGCCATACCTCACTGGAACCCCCGGGTGTCTAGTTTTCAGAAATGTGTGGGTTTGATAGGTTTCCCTAGCTGCCCACCGAGCACGGGGCCAAAACCGAGGTGACCCCCTTGCAAAACCAGGTTGTTTTGTGATAGGCAATTTTAATGTCGCCTCAATACCTTTTGGGCCCTAGCCTGTCGTGGGTACTTGGGCCTCCCACACGAGTGAGGTACCATTTTTATCGGGAGACCTTGGGGAACACTGGGTGGTAGGAAATGCATGTCTGCCCGAGCGATGCCACAACTTTCCCACACAAAAATGTGTGGAAAAGGTGATTTTTCCACCTAAATTCGAGGTTTGCAGGGGATTCTGGGTAAGAAAACGTTGGGGGATCCACGCAAGCCATACCTCCCTGGAACCCCCGGGTGTCTAGTTTTCAGAAATGTGTGGGTTTGATAGGTTTCCCTAGCTGCCCACCGAGCACGGGGCCAAAACCGAGGTGACCCCCTTGCAAAACCAGGTTGTTTTGTGATAGGCAATTTTAATGTCGCCTCAATACCTTTTGGGCCCTAGCCTGTCGTGGGTACTTGGGCCTCCCACACGAGTGAGGTACCATTTTTATCGGGAGACCTTGGGGAACACTGGGTGGTAGGAAATGCATGTCTGCCCGGCGATGCCACAACTTTCCCACACAAAAATGTGTGGAAAAGGTGATTTTTCCACCTAAATTCGAGGTTTGCAGGGGATTCTGGGTAAGAAAACGTTGGGGGATCCACGCAAGCCATACCTCCCTGGAACCCCCGGGTGTCTAGTTTTCAGAAATGTGTGGGTTTGATAGGTTTCCCTAGCTGCCCACCGAGCACGGGGCCAAAAACCGAGGTGACCCCCCTTGCAAAACCAGGTTGTTTTGTGATAGGCAATTTTAATGTCGCCTCAATACCTTTTGGGCCCTAGCCTGTCGTGGGTACTTGGGCCTCCCACACGAGTGAGGTACCATTTTTATCGGGAGACCTTGGGGAACACTGGGTGGTAGGAAATGCATGTCTGCCCGGCGATGCCACAACTTTCCCACACAAAAATGTGTGGAAAAGGTGATTTTTCCACCTAAATTCGAGGTTTGCAGGGGATTCTGGGTAAGAAAATGTTGGGGGATCCACGCAAGCCATACCTCCCTGGAACCCCCGGGTGTCTAGTTTTCAGAAATGTGTGGGTTTGATAGGTTTCCCTAGCTGCCCACCGAGCACGGGGCCAAAACCGAGGTGACCCCCCTTGCAAAACCAGGTTGTTTTGTGATAGGCAATTTTAATGTCGCCTCAATACCTTTTGGGCCCTAGCCTGTCGTGGGTACTTGGGCCTCCCACACGAGTGAGGTACCATTTTTATCGGGAGACCTTGGGGAACACTGGGTGGTAGGAAATGCATGTCTGCCCGGCGATGCCACAACTTTCCCACACAAAAATGTGTGGAAAAGGTGATTTTTCCACCTAAATTCGAGGTTTGCAGGGGATTCTGGGTAAGAAAACGTTGGGGGATCCACGCAAGCCATACCTCCCTGGAACCCCCGGGTGTCTAGTTTTCAGAAATGTGTGGGTTTGATAGGTTTCCCTAGCTGCCCACCGAGCACGGGGCCAAAAACCGAGGTGACCCCCTTGCAAAACCAGGTTGTTTTGTGATAGGCAATTTTAATGTCGCCTCAATACCTTTTGGGCCCTAGCCTGTCGTGGGTACTTGGGCCTCCCACACGAGTGAGGTACCATTTTTATCGGGAGACCTTGGGGAACACTGGGTGGTAGGAAATGCATGTCTGCCCGGCGATGCCACAACTTTCCCACACAAAAATGTGTGGAAAAGGTGATTTTTCCACCTAAATTCGAGGTTTGCAGGGGATTCTGGGTAAGAAAACGTTGGGGGATCCACGCAAGCCATACCTCCCTGGAACCCCCGGGTGTCTAGTTTTCAGAAATGTGTGGGTTTGATAGGTTTCCCTAGCTGCCCACCGAGCACGGGGCCAAAAACCGAGGTGACCCCCTTGCAAAACCAGGTTGTTTTGTGATAGGCAATTTTAATGTCGCCTCAATACCTTTTGGGCCCTAGCCTGTCGTGGGTACTTGGGCCTCCCACACAAGTGAGGTACCATTTTTATCGGGAGACCTTGGGGAACACTGGGTGGTAGGAAATGCATGTCTGCCCGGCGATGCCACAACTTTCCCACACAAAAATGTGTGGAAAAGGTGATTTTTCCACCTAAATTCGAGGTTTGCAGGGGATTCTGGGTAAGAAAACGTTGGGGGATCCACGCAAGCCATACCTCCCTGGAACCCCCGGGTGTCTAGTTTTCAGAAATGTGTGGGTTTGATAGGTTTCCCTAGCTGCCCACCGAGCACGGGGCCAAAACCGAGGTGACCCCCCTTGCAAAACCAGGTTGTTTTGTGATAGGCAATTTTAATGTCGCCTCAATACCTTTTGGGCCCTAGCCTGTCGTGGGTACTTGGGCCTCCCACACAAGTGAGGTACCATTTTTATCGGGAGACCTTGGGGAACACTGGGTGGTAGGAAATGCATGTCTGCCCGGCGATGCCACAACTTTCCCACACAAAAATGTGTGGAAATAGTGATTTTTTCCAACAAAATTTGAGGCTAGCAGGGCATGTTGGGTAAAAAACAGTGAGAACCACGCAAGTCATTCACCCTTGTACTTCCCCCTTTGTCTACTACTCAAAAATGTAATGGTTTGCCTAGGTGACGACTGAGCTAGGGCAGAAAGTCCCCTGCTACCCATTGTGGAAAAAAAAATATCTTACAAAAGGCCATTAAACAGACACAAATATAAATCTAACACTCATTTGATAAAGCTAATCCACCACTTACACAGGTTGGTTTTAGCACCTCCAGAAACGCTGGCTTCAAAGCACAAATACTTATCAAAGTATATAAATATTGAAGCCAAGCCTTCTGAAGGGGAGCCATAAAGCCACATCACGGCACCAACCACTTTATGGTCCATTCACACGCCATTCACACACCACACACAAGACTTCCGTACCGCCAGCCACGGGCCCAAACAACCATATCACTTGCACTCACACAAACATACTGCCGCCATGCAAGGGCCCATCACATTCATATGCCACAAGACATAATGACTTTGACTATATTCTACCACCTGTCAAGTCTCCACCTCCTTCTTCCAGAACGTTACCGAACTCATGCCCAGTGAACCTATACTAATGACTTCCATGACAGCCACATGAGGCTCAGGAAGACATGTCTTTCATGCACCTTTAGTGCACTCACTATGCTAAATCCAACTCCTTCCAGTTTGTGGATGCAAGTTGGGGGTGCTCGAGTATGCCGTGAAGCCCATTCCTCAAGCTGAGCAAGCATATCTACCTTTGAAACTAAGGCAAAATGCTGGAAATTTTCAAAAGGTAACATCATAAACTATGAACGGATGAATGTGAAACAAGGGTAGTCCGTGACAACGTAGCATATGTCCAATCCACCGTTATGTGCAGTGACTGTAATGCACTTATCATACAGCAAACTGACCATCTACTAAGTTCTAACGGAGGATGAACATGGCAAGCAGCATTGACCCATAAGTACCACAGTAAATTCAGTGTGAGTGTGGCAGCAATGGATTTGAATCCATGGGTGAAGAAGAAGTCAGGACGTGTATCTATACTACCTTTACTATCTGCCTTCTACCTTTGCAATATTCCTCGGAAAGCGTACCTACCGTAAGCTGTTCTAACCCGTTCGTGTGTCTGTCCTCAGAGTCCTGACTAACCCTGTCCAATTGTTAAGAGACCCTATACTAATGCCTTTCATCTCTAGCTACTTGAAGCTTGAGTGAACATTTCTGTCACGAGCTATCAATGCTCTCACAATGCTCTATCCAACTCCTTCCAGTTTGTGGATGCAAGTTGGGGGGTGCCCGAGTATGCCGCTTAAACATTTCTCGAGCTGAGCAAGCATATCTACCTTTGAAACTAAGGCAAACATGCTGGAAATTTTCAAAAACTTCCTAAAGAGAACATCATAAACTACGAAGAACGGTTGAATGTGAAACACGGGTACTCCATGACAACGTGGCATATGTTCTGCCCACCAGTATGTGCAGCGTGGGGACTATAATGCACTTGTCAATTGGCGAACAGAACAACTACCACGTTCTGAAAGCAGATAAAGGTGTTGAGAAGTCCATGATTTCATGAAGTAGAGGAAGAAATATCCTGCAGCTGCTTGCGTAGTGAAGGAGTGGCCCACAGACAGTAGGTATCCATTCACACCAATTGAAAGGTTATCCTATTGGCAGCTCCACCTCAGTCAATTTCCCAGTATTTTGCTTTAGTGTGATACAACATAAAGCAAGTAGGAAAACAGAAGGCAGGCTTACTTGGGCACTGGGGACAGTAAACACGAGTCTCCTGCCTCTTTCCCTGCATCGAGCACACTTTACAACGACGACATGGTCGCTCCTTTTGGGTGTTGCAGGAATTTTATCTGCAAAGTGTCGCTCCTGCAGCCTTGCCACGTCCTCCAGAACACATGAAGTGGAGGCTTCTGCTTCTGTAGCAGTAAGACTTTCAATTACAGACAACTGAAAGTCAAGGAAAGACATGAGTCTTCCTGTGGTGGTCTCACGATAAACAACATACGCATTGTATGTTGCCATCTGGATCAGGTGCGTAAACAGTTTCTTATACCAAGTGCGAGTTTTACGACTCGCATTGTATGGCTGAAGAACCTGGTCGTTCTTGTCCACTCCGCCCATGTACTTGTTGTAATCAAGTATACAGGTGGGCTTGTGGACTTCGGCCATCTGACCCCAAACCGTGACAGGGGAAGTGCTCTCAGCATGAATTGTAGTGAGCATGTACACATCACGCCTATCTGAGAACTTAACTGCGAGCAGTTCGTTGGAACGCAACGCAGTGCTCTGGGATTTCTGGAGCTTCTTGCAAACAAGCTCCTGCGGGAATCCTTTGCGGCGACAACGAATTGTACCACAAGCCACGGTGCCAGCTTTGTAGAGCTCACTGAATAGCTCTACTCCTGTATAGAAATTGTCCACATAAAGGTTATAACCTTTGTGAAGAAGTGGCTGGACAAGCTCCCATACAATCTTTCCTGTGACCCCTAGCATGGGAGGGCAACCTACAGGGTTAAGAGTTGTGTCCTTCCCTGTATACACTCTCAAGCTGTACACATAGCCAGTCGAGCTCTCACACAGCATGTACAGCTTGATGCCATAGCGAGCGCGTTTGCTCGGAATGTACTGCCTAAACAGTAGCCGCCCTTTATACAAGATCAAGGACTCATCAATGGCTATATTCTTTCCGGGAGTATAAACCTCTGGAAACCTGGCAGACAAATGTTCCACGACAGGCCGAATTTTGAACAACCTGTCATAGTCTGGATGGTCCCGGGGCAATGCAGCAGAATTGTCATTGAAATGCAGCATGCGCTGCAATAGCAAAAACGATCTCTGCTCATGTATGGTGCAAAGATGGGGGTTAACCAAACCGTGCGAGTAGACCAGTAGGATAGCAAGGTTGGTTTATGCACTACCCCCATTTTAAGTGTGAGGCCCAAAAATATCTTCAACTCCCCTAGTGAAGTGGGAGTCCACTTGCGCGCCCTAGAATGAGGCCCAAGAGTGCCTCCTTGCTCCCTCAGAAATTGTTCGGCACGCAAATTTGTTTGCTGCACAATTTCGTCTAGGAAGTCAACACCAAAAAAGAGATGGAAGTAGTCAATTGGCAAAAAATTTGCCGTATCTACTTTACATCCAGCGTCACCAGTGAAAGGCGGAATTTGGGGCTGAACTAAATTGGGAGGCTGCCAAGACAGCACTCCGTCTGTGCTTGCGGCCGCACGTGCCTGCACTCTGGGTTGCTCTAACCTGTTACGGGTGTCCTGCTGCACAGACTGTGCTGGCAAAGGGACAGCACGACTGACATCGTCTCCTTCAGAATCGCTGGACGATGAGTCATCGGATGGAACTGCGCCGACTGAAAAGTCACTCCCAGATTCGGCTCCATTGTCCTCTCCCTCAGATGCTGTCTCAGTATCTGCTGTCTCAGTCTCTGATCCTGCCTCAGAGCTGGACTCCAGAACCAGATTTAGGGCCTGGGCAGCATCCATCCAACGATATGCCATCTCTGCTAGTGCCTAAACTATCCTTTTAAAACACAATCCTACGTAGAAGGCAGATAGGTTGTTGGTTTTAAAGTGTAGGTGGGTGTGTGCGCGTGAGTGAAGTGTTAAAGTCAATAATGACGAAGTCACCTTACCTTTGCGAACTCTGTACGCTCTCCAAAAAGACTAAGAAAGAGAGAAAAAAGACACAGTATTACTTTACCTTGCCACATACCCATCATCGCAGCCTTTTAGCGCTGGTGGGAGCCATTGCAACCATCATTTTGGCGCCAAGATGCCTACGGGTGAACGTGTGCTTTACAATTGCACACTAAGACCTCCTTTGATGCGCCCACTACCATCCTTGCAAACGTGCCCCTCATCTCTCCATAGCCCCTCTCTCACATACATTTAGTCTGTTACAAAGTGTTTCTACTTTGTGGCTTTACTAATCCACTTAGCTGTCTACATAATACCGATCTGTTCGTTTCAGCATACCCTTTATGGCGTCAAAACTGCCACTACACAAAAGTCAGATATCTCTATCTAGCAGAATTTTTTTTTGTACTCTGCAGCAGTACCACACTTTACTGCCTTTCAGGTAACTTCAAAGAGACTCATTATAGTTCTTTCACAGTCTCATAACTTCAGCACTGAGAAATATCTCTGTAAATAAATATTTATATATATATATATATAACAATTAATTCCCAATGTCAGCGCGCTCAATACCTGGTGCAGGCAGCAACGGGTAGAATCCTTACACGATATTTAAATTCAGAAACACAAAGGATGCCGCACTCCAGAGACAGGTTTCAGAGTTGCTTTATTTTCACCACCACTACCACCAGTCGTGGTGAAAATAAAGCAACTCTGAAACCAATCTCTGGAGTGCGGCATCCTTTGTGTTTCTGAATATATATATATATATCCATATGAATCATGACGAGAAAAGGCGCCCTTCCAGGTGGGCCAGGGCTTCGTAGCGACATTGCCGCTTTACTATTCCAAATGAAAATCATGACGTATTATAGCACAAGGGAAGCCCTCCAGTCGAGAAAGGAGGTAACAGCAGTCAAAGAGTACATGTATCATATATATCATTCACTCCAGGGCCGGCATTAGCGCTGGTGGCGCCCTGTGCGACAATGTCTGCTGGTGCCCCACCAATGACCACCTCTGCCATGGATTCCCTCACTAGCACCATTTAACAGTGCCCCTCAAGTCTCAAAAACCACTGTCTCTCAGATTCATTTAGTTTTATAGCAACACTCGCACCAGTGTACGGTGTCAGAGCACTTTACACCACACACACACACATTGCACAGAGACAACAGTACATAGGATATGCTACATCAGACAGGACAAGGTGTAGTGTAGCAGTAACATGCCATCTATACTGGCAGGCAATATAGTTTGAGCCCTTATTCTGGGAAAGCACAAATCCAGAATTTAAAACGTACCATCGTTGGGGGTTCTCTTTCATAATAAGAATTATTTTCTACCCAAATGAACCCTTTTCACAAGATTAGATGATGAAAGACTGGGCAAAAAAAACATAAAGCTGGCACAGAAGCAGTAACCCACTAACCTCTTTACATTATATGCACTTTGTTACGTGCATGCCTATGGCTCCCCTGGGAGCAGATTGTGGCCCCCATAATTATGTACATAATTGCCCCACAGGCAGACTTGCCAACCCTCCCGATTCAGGCGGGAGACTTCCGATTTCAAGGCTAGTCTCCCGCCTCCCGATTCCTTCAAGCAAAAACCCGATTACTCGGGGGTTTCAGCTGACAGGGCTTGGTATTGTGTAACGTGGTGTATGCACTGCCAGCAACCTGCAGGCCAGTGCACAACACTTGCATCACCCTCTTTCTGCCTGCCATTGCACTCCATTTATTCATTTATTTATGCGTTTTTATATAGCGCGGACTTTACCCGAAGGTGTCAGAGCGCTTCACAATAGGAACAGTAACATTACATGAGGAGTCGGTTACACGTGAGCATAATACAAAAGCAAGCGTTACATTACATGAGGAAAGGTGACAATTGTGCAACTAACAAAAACAAACCAGATACAAAGAGGCATACATTCCAAGAGGAAAAAGTGACATGATACATGAGATACAAATAGAGGTATAATACTGCAAAACGTGTATTTGAGTTTCAAATGTCCGATCCTGCAGCAGCACACTTGCTAAGCCCATACATGACAGTAACCCGATTCAAGGCCCCATTCTCCGGGGCGCGCGGCCTGATTGGCGGAGACACTAGGGCACGCTCTAACTCACTTGCCCAAGCGAACAATTCACTAGCTGTGCCGCCTGGAGCTGGTGACCGCTGGCGTAGTACAGCCGCCGCCAGCGCGTCACTGGGTAGCCTGGCACAGATAGCATAGAAGGGGTGCAAACTTATTGTTCATCAGCATTATGGTTGGGATGTGGGAGCATACACCTCTTTAGGGACTCTAGAAGTTATAGGCATAGGGCCCTCTGCAGTGGCTCTAGCTCTGGGACGGGCTCCAATGCATTCAGAGGTTCTAACAGTGGGAGCGGTGATAGGGCACAGGGTCTCTGTAAGTGGTGCCAGGACTAGAGCGTCCACTCAGGCGGCAGCAGCAGCAGAAGGTGAGGGGTACCAGGGCATAATTTCCTCTGCAGGTGCTCTAGCAGCAGGAGGGCAACTTATGGGCACACAGGAAGTGGCAAGGCATGTGTACCCACCCCTATTCAGTAGTAGATGAGACCACAGGGCACGTGCCCTCTGAAGGGCCCTAGAAGGTGTAAGGGTGCCATGGCATGAGTCATCTGCAGATGCTCTAGCACTGGGAGGGGAGGTCGGCCATGCAAGGGCTCTAGCAGCGGGTGCTCTCACATGCAAGTGCCCTTCTTTGGTGTCAGTAGAAGAGGTGGCGATGGGTGGCCCTTCAAGAGCTCCAAAAGTTGCAGGGGTGCCACAACACAGCACGCACTTCAGATGCTCTCGTATTGTGAGAAGATCCGCGGCATGTAGTGCATATACACGTGGGAAGAGTGGTAAGGCTTGTGCGCACCTATAGGGTCTGTGCAGTGAGGGGGAGCACTGGGCTAGCTGTTGGGGCATGTTTATCCCTGTTGGGACTCTGTCATTGGAGAGGCCTTGGGAAAACTGCAGTCATGCAAGTGCTTCAGGGCCGAGGACATGCATATTTCGATACTGAACTAACAGTAGTGACGGGCCATGTACATTCATTTGGGAGCTCTGACGTTGGAGGAGTGCAATGAAATGGCTGTCTCTCCTTGGGGACTCTAGCAGTCCGAAGAGCGACAGCACACTGGGTGCAAGAGACGAGCATGCACCAATTTGCAGAGTGCAAGAGCGCGGGTGCCCACTGAGTGCCAGAGGAGAGTATGCGACGATTTGCAGAGTGCAAGAGCGTGGGTGCTCACTGACTGCCAAAAAAAAGCATGCACCGATTTGCAAAATGGAAGTGCATTGGTGCCCGAAGTCAATGTAGGAACTTTGGCAGTAGGGGTGTTGAAGCTGCTTGTGCAGCTCGTTCCTTCACAGAGCCAAAGCTCTCTATAGTGCGCTTAGAGTTTAACTCCTACTTTGCTGTTCTAAAATGTTGGCATTTATGCCCACAGGGGGTCGGCCACTGAGCAGAAGGACCGACCCCCTGCCAATATCGTCGCCATTTAAAAAAAAAAAAAAAGCCTTTATTTTTTTATTTTTTAGAGGGCGATCGTGCCCCCAGGGAAAAACCAGGTACATTAATTTTAAAATATGCCCCCGGGGGGGGGGACCCATCACCACGAGGGCCGACCCCCCAAAGACATCCCTGGTGTCTAGTGGGGTTTCCTGGCCGTGGATCGCAGCAGCGCTGCGATCCACGGCCAGGAAACTCTTTCAGGAAGGCCTCGTTTGAAAGGGAGACTCTCCCCTTTCAAACGAGGCCTCCCTGAAAGCTGGGGAGGCCGTTTCCAGCCAGATTTCCCCATCGGAGTCGAGCGCGGCCTTACCTGCTGCTGTCCTCGGCTCCGGTGGGGAAATCAGTGACGCTCAGAGCGCCCGCGGCGCGCTGACGTCACAGATGGGCGGGAGGGGGCGGGGGAGACGCAGAAAGCCTTCCACGTCTCCCCCAGGGGGAATTAAAAAAACTATCTCTCGGTGCGATGCACCGGAGGTTTAAAGGGGCCCTCCCTGGTGACGGCCAATGGACGTGCGCCGCACCAGGGAGGTAGTGCATGCGTCGGCCATTGGCCGACGCAAGCACCAAAGGGGTTAATATTGTGATTTTCACTGTTGGGGACACTTCGGAGAAAAACCTTTCCAGAGAGAAGAGCTGTGCTTGTCTGATGATGTAAACCATTGCATCTAGCTATTGAGGTATGGGGGTCTGCCAGCCAAAGCCCAGAGGTCTTCTGTTTTTATAATAAACTAGATACTAGCACGGGGAGGGTGGTGTACTCATTTAGCTATATATTGACAGCTTTATGAAATGCTTTCCCCGTTTATATTCTATGGAATTGTAACTATGCTTATTGTTTTATTCTTATGCATTATGCTGATAGTACTGACACGTGTACTGTACCTTAGAGCACGTTAGTTAAAATAAACATTTTAAACTATACAGTGTCTCTTATTACGCATGTTGTGGACAGGTATGAGTGAGTTATGAAAGGGTGTTCTTGCTTCTGCGAGTCCTGAGAGAGAGATACCGTGTTCTGGGTTGTCTAATAATTAGCAGCATTCTTGCTAAGAAGACGCTAAAGCTAGTCGGATTGGGGTGTTAGGTACTAAGGGGTATGGTTGGCTCACCACTATATTCCGAGGTCCTATTATCCTGTGCATAGCTCTGTGTATGTACAGAATCCCTACAACAGTGGAGCAGTTTTGCTCTATGCCTGCGCTGGCACACATTTGACAGTCATGCGCCAATGCAGACACCCTTGTGCCATAGTTCAAGGGTATCTGTGCTATGGTTGGCATATTTTTTGTGCAGGAAGCAGTCCCTTCCTTCACAACATCTATTCTTCAAAGCATTTTCCTCATTGTATGTGTGCTGTAGAATGAAGTTGCGTTACTTTAGGTTAAAATCCAATGCAAATCATGATTTGTGTTGGATTGTAAATCCCATCAGTAGATTTAGTATTGGTTCTGTGTGAAAAAGTAACACAAACTTGACGCAAAGTATTTGAATGTCTGGGCCAATGTACATTCCACGTGCGCAAAAGTCTCTGCATGTTTTCGATTGCAAGTTCTCTAGTTTTTCTAGAAATATGCCTGGAAATCTGTGATTGGTACATGTTTCCAGACTCAACCTGGGAAAGCTTAGAGAATCCAAAAGTAGTAAATGTATGTTTAAAAAAAACAAAAAAAACGTATACTTTATTGGCATTTATCATACACATCAAGTTGTCTTCAATACTCAATCCCTCTATGTTGGTTCTAGAGTGTTCCTTCAGTTCCCTGAGTCCCAGTATGTATAACATAAACAGTTTTCAGGCCCTTGGCACCCTGCTATTCGATGGTGCCCCATGGGTGTGAGAGCTGGACTTATCGTACGACCTGTTCTCTGTTTCAATATCTGGTCAAGGGCTCCCTGGAAGGGTTCACCACTAATGGGGTAGTGGCCTGTCCCCCATATGTGCGTCTGAGATGTAGATGTCACTTGACTTAGCGCGCTAAATGCCCTAAACTAAACTATAACCTGTAAAATATGTACCAGGGGAGATCAGTGTCAGTACGGAGATGAAAATGGGTTCTGTGGTCGCACCCCAATGTCACACACGGGGAGGAGGGAAAACCAAGGAAAGAGCACAGGAGGGGGTGGGGATGGAGCCCAAGGTCTAACAGCTCCTCCATTTCCCACACCAGATAAATCGCAGCTTCTGCCCCACCAGCTGTGGGGAGGGGTGCCCTCTGTGATCCCACCCTCCGAACCCAAATCACTCACCCCTCATTCACGCAGCCTTTGGATCCGGGTCCCCGCTAACAGTCCTATTCCGGGCCATGCCCCCGCCCTCCCCCTGGGCCCCCTCAGTCAGGACCTCTACGCCCGAAGTGTGCTCCCACTCATCTACCACCTCCGACCACAAGTCTGCTATAAAAGGGGGGTTTGCAGTCATCCCCACTCTGCAAAGCCCTCTCCTCAGCCTGGGCCACTGCGCCACATCCCTAGGCTACAACTCAACTCTAGACCCATCAGTTGATTTCCAGGCCATGGCTATTCTCCTCTTAGCTAGTGTCAAGATCATGTCTAGCAACCTATTCCCTACCTTTTTAGGTTTGGGCCTGGGGAAGGCTCCAAAAAGGCAGACTTCTATAGAATACTCAAAGGTGAGGCTCAGGGTCACGCTCAGTTGTGCAAGGACTACTCCCCAGAACGCCTGCAAGTGGGTACATCCCCATGTCATATGTATGAAGTTCGCATCTATTGTAGCACATCGGGCATGGCCTGGGCTCCCCCCCCATAAATCGCTCCAGTCCTGCGCGGTGTCAAGTATGTCCTATGTGTATATTTATACTGGATATATTTTAGGTCGGTTTTACGGGACACCTTCTGAGGATATGCCAACAGTCTCCCCCACTCAGCGTCTAAGACATCTCGGCCCAGATCAGCAGTCCAACAACTCCAAAAAGTGCCTGTAGGGGCCTCCCAGCCATCGTATTCAGTGCCCTGTAGAACCACTTGATCAGGTGTCTGCCCATCTCCATCGGCAACGTTGCAACACAGGTGGGTTGCCGGCTCTGCATCTCCCTGACCCCAGAGGTCACAGAACATTTGCAAAAGCACCTCATATAGAAGGAAGGGTTGTCTGCTCCATCAGGTCCGGCAGTGGGTTGAGAGTTCCCAGCTGGTAACAACCATCTACCATTACTATCCCCACCTCTGACCAGGAGCACATCTGTCCTGCCCTAAAGTACGTGAGTGGGTCACTGTGTGGTAACTCCATCAGTGGGAGCTCAGGGGAATAAAGCGCTTTGCCTCCCGTCCACCAAAAACAGCAGTGCCAGCAGCTCAGGGCCATTGCCAGGAAGAGTCCCAGTCGCAGGATCTTCAACACAGGTCAGAGCAGTTTTGCGAGTAACGTCCCCTGATTTGGTTTGGTTCCTATCTGCCCCTGTTCCTGTAGTCCTGCCTCATCAAGCCACCATGTGGACCACTGAATTTGTGCCGCCGGATGGTATAGTTCAAAGTCAGGGACACCGAGTCCCCCCTCCAGGGGCAGGCGGCGAAGGGTGGCAAGTGAGATCCTCTGACGGCCTCTATTCCATATACGCTTCTGAAGGAGTGAGTCCAATTGCTGAAATCACAACACCGGAACTCGCACTGGCAGGCTTGCGAAATAGTAAAGCAGCCGAAGCATGACCATCCTAGAGAGCACTATACGTGTCATTACGGGCAGCTTTAGGGAGCGCCAGAAGGGGACCCAAAAGTTTAGGGATCGTTTTGCCTAATACAAATTGCCCGCCCATAAATCATCTGGGTCGTGATAAATGTGTATACCTAGGTATTTGAATGTGTGAGGCATACCTAGGTATTTGAATGTGTGAGGCACCCTGAGGATGTCCGGGGGATAACCAGCGGGTCGGGGGGCCTCGTGCATCACAGGGAAAACACACGTTTTGGCTCTATTGACCCGCAAGCCAGAGAAAGCCCAAGGAGCTGCAAGGCAAAGCTAATATCCTCTTCCCCAGTCTGCAGGTAAATCAGCAGATCATCTGCATATGTTCCTCTCCTACTACTGTGAGACCCCTACCTCAGCATTCTGTGCCAAAGTATCGGTTTGATAGCCAGGGCAAAGAGTGGTGGGGACAACTGGCATCCCTGTCTCTCACCTTTAAAGATGCCATAAGAATCCGAGATGGTACATCCCATTTTCCGCTGTACCGACCTAGGGCGAGTTGGTCTTGGGTAACGGCACAACCAGGGCCTCTCTTGTCGAGTCTGGGAGGTGCCCCAGCTCACAGCTTATACAAGGCTTCCAGTTTTGCAGCCAACACCGCCATGTACTGCGCATAAAATTCTAGGGCAGCCCGGTCGGACCCGGTGACTTGCCAGTGGTCATGATCTTAATGGCAGTGTTTATTTCTTGGACAGTGATTGGTCCTGCTAACTCTTCAGCGGCTTCTGCCGGGAGTTCCATGCGGTCCAGGAGGATATCGGGAGCACCCAGCTGGTCTGCCCCGGAGATCCCCGGAGGTCTATAAAGAGAATCGTAATAGTCCCGAAATGCTGAGTTGATGTCTGTGGGGAAGTAGAGCATGACCCCTCTGGGGACACCACACAAGTGATGGGTGCACCCCTGCCCTCTGGGTGGATCAACCAGGCCAGGAGCCTCCCCGGCTTCCCTCCTCATCATGCGCGTGGGCAATATATTCCCTATTATTGTGGCACCAAGGAGCTCCAGTGCTGAGTTATACTGCTCCCTTGCCTCAAGTAAACGAGGGAGAGCCTCTGGGTTCGGACCCAGCGAATTGACCAACCTATGAATAGTGGCGTCAAGCCCCGTGAGCTCCAAATCAAGCTGGCAGTGAATCCCCACCGTTTGGCTTAGACAGTGCCCCTGCACCACGGCCTTCAAAACCTCTCATTCTACCAGGCCATTCAAGACAGTTCTGGAATTCTCCGTGAAGTATTGGACTATCTGATCGAGTAATGTGTCCTGAAACACCACGTCTGTTAGGGCTGCCTAGTGCAAACGCCAAGTTGGGATCTTAGGACGTTCTTCAGCAGGCTGAAAAGGATAAGAGGAGTGAACTATGATCTGATAATGTGTGGACGGGGTATTTGGTGTATGTCACATATCTGCACAGACCCCATGAGCAGCCATATCACTCCAGACTGGTGTGTACTTTGTATATACTGGAGTAATACTAGTAGTTCCTGTCCACAGCGTGTTGTGTGTCCCATCTGATGCCTCATGCCCTTGGGCGTCCTATGAGCCGGTGCCCCACGTAGAGGCGGGGGTGATTGGTCCAGTGTAGTGTTTACCGCACAATTAAAATCATCCCCAAGAAGCAGGGCCCACTCTGCCAGGTGACCCAACTGCTTGAAAGGGAGCTCAGGAAAGGGGTGTGATCGCTGTTCGGTGCATTCACACTCCCTAGTACCACCAGGGTGCCAATCAGCCGACCCTCCACCAGAACACATCTACCCTCTTTGTTAATTTTGACTTCCATGGCCTCAAAGGAGATCCCCGCCCACACCCATATTAGCGCCCCTTGCGCAAACGCTGAATATGTGGTGGCATGTATCTGTCCTTGCCAGCGGCGCTGCAGCCTGTCAGCCTCTACTTTCATGAGGTGGCTTTCTTGCAATATGGCAATATGCACCCCCTGCCTCTTAAGGTATATGTGGATTTTGTGGTGTTTAGCTGGCGCACCCATCCCCCTGATGTTCCATGTAATGAGTTTAAACGCATGTATTGAGTGTAGAACTTCTTTGGTCCAGCACAATATTTTAATATACAAAATCATATAATTTCCACATACAGTTCCGTTGTTTGACACGATGCACAGACTCCATCAATTTGTTCCATAGAAATTCCTTTATTTTTATATATTCATCATCTTAATTTGAATAGAAGAATTTTTTCTTTTTTTTAAAAATATTTTCAATTGTCGCCAGCGTGTTTCGTCAAAGACTTCTTCAGGGCTACAGCAACATACATAAATATAGCTTCATTAAAAAACTTGTACACAAAGGGACGTTTTTCAAAATTATAAAACACATTTACAACCCATGTGAACACACTATATATCTTATATCAGCATATTATTATATTTCTAAACATTTGTTTATCATTTAATCCACAGTTAAAACATTATCAATTTGCAATTAGAAAATTCACTGTGCATGATGACTCCACCCAATTTTTTTGTATTCACATCGTGTGAGTCCAATTTCCATTCAATTATTGTCATTACTACATTGTTCATTTCTAGCCGTACTGATGTTTCTTATTTATAAATCCAGAGGCCCAAAGATTTCTTATGTATTATTGCCATGCGATGTTCAAAGGTTGTACACTAAAGTTATTGCACAAATCAACTATCGTACCTTCATATATATGTTCTTCTAATTCAACCAATATACTCCGGTTTTATTGGATACCCCTTATCTAGGGTAAGTTATTTGTGACCTAAGGTAAGTAAGAAAACACAATTTGCCAAAATGTGATGACTACATTGCATTATGTGCTATATACCATCAAGCAAGGTAAATTAAAAGAATATGCATGAATCATACCCCTATCTCTGAGGTATCCACCAACCGATGTGTTGAACATATACAACAAAGGAAATCGCAGAGTTGCTTTTTTCTACTTGCGGATCACAGAGAAGAGGACTGTGTTATCCTTATTATAAATTCCATTAACACTAAACAGAAAATATAAGATTCCGTACTCATATTAAAGATTTTTCTTTTTTCATATCATTACTGACTATATGTGACATTTGTTATTTTTCTCAATCACATTATAAGTAGGGACCTCATTTTGGTAAATTTTTGATATACAATTCATTATCCATAATGATGATATTAACATATTTACTCAGTGTGGCACTCAGGCAATATACGGTTACAACTCCCATATGGTTTCACAGATTTAAGTGAAAACCAAGATTTCATCTATTACTGACACTGTCTATTCCAATATCCGGATGTCATTTACCTTATAGCGTGTACTCGTAACCATTTACGAGACTGCTATGGCAATCACCTACTCATATGCATTGAATAAAATGTATTACATTCTTGCATCTAGTTTATTATTATGTCCCGGTGGAAACAAGTTTCCTGGTCTCACCATCTTTAACTATCCCAACCGCATCTCTATAGAGAAGCAGTTCACCCATTTTGTAGTTTCTAACATTCTAGCCACCGGAATCGCTTAAAATCTATTCTATGTTATATTGGATCTCACAATCTCATTCTTTGTATAGCGTGCACTTGTGCCCATTTACGCGACCGCTGTGGCAATCACCAACTCTTATGCATAAAAAATATTTTGCAGTCTTCCATGAAAAACTATTATTGTTTTCCTATGAGAACAAGTTTCTTTGTTCCGCCATCTTTAACTACCCCCGCCACATTTCTATCGCAAGGTAGGTCGGCTATTCATCTTTTCAAAATCTTAGCCATCGAAATTAATACACTGTTTCAAATCCATGCCAAATCTCATAAAATCTCACAATCGGCAACAATGGTCTTGTGTCAAATTTGATAAGGGGCCCATTCCTCAGCCGACTCGGTATTATATAGAATTTAGTAAGGGGCCCATTCCTTAGCCCATCTTACTTGTGAGTACGATAGCTCACAACATATCCATAACCCAGCGGCGTGTTTCCAATTAACATCAGCTGGTAATGATAATTGGGACAATGTTGGTTTCTCACCCATCAATCAATCAATAAATCAATCAATCAATCAGGGAATTGTTAAGCGCGCTACTCACCCGTGAGGGTCTCAAGGCGCTGGGGGGGTGGTGGGGAGGGGGGTAAGCAGCTCTGGCTAGTCGAAGAGCCAGGTCTTGAGGGTCTTCCTGAAGGTGTGCAGAGAGGGGGCGCGTCTGATGTTGAACGGGAGCTCGTTCCAGGTCTTGGCCGCGGTGTAGGAGAAGGCTCTTCCACCCATTCTGGCTCTGCGGATGCGCGGGTTTCAGCAAGGGTGAGGTCGGTGGATCGGAGGTTTCTTTTGGGTGTGTGGAAGGAGATTCTTTCGTTGAGGTATTGGGGTCCGGTGTTGTGGAGGCATTTGTAGGCGTGGGTGAGTAACTTGAAGGATACCCTCTTCTCGACGGGGAGCCAGTGGAGGTCTCGCAGGTGTTGGGAGGCGTGTTCTTGTCGAGGGATGCCGAGGACGAGTCTGGCTGCGGTGTTCTGTATGGTCTGGAGTTTGCAGAGCAGAGACTTGTTGATTCCGGAGTAGAGGGCATTTCCATAGTCCAGTCTGCTGGTGATGAGTGCGTGGGTGACAGTCTTTCTTGATTCTGGGGGGATCCATTTGAAAATCTTGCGAAGGATGCGGAGGGTGTTGAGGCAGGTGCAGGCGACGGCGTTGACCTGACGTGTCATGGAGATGGAGGAGTCGAGTGCGATGCCGAGGTTCCTGGCGAGGTCCATGGGGGTGGGGGGGCTGCCGAGGGCGGTGGGCCACCAGGTGTTGTCCCATGTGGTCCGAGGACGAGGACCTCTGTCTTCTCTGAGTTTAGCTTCAGGCAGCTGTTGTTCATCCAGGATGCGACGTCCTTCATTCCTTCCTGGAAGCTGAGTCTGGTGGTGACAGGATCCTTGGTGAGGGAGAGGATGAGCTGGGTGTTGTCGGCATAGGAGACTATGTTGAGTCTGTGCTGTCTGATGATGGCGGCGAGGGGGGTCATGTAGATGTTGAAGAGTGTCGGGCTGAGTGATGATCCTTGAGGTACTCCGCAGTTGATCTCTGTGTGTTCGGAGACGAAGGGTGGCAGTCTGATTCTTTGGGTTCTGCCGGTGAGGAAGGAGCAGAGCCATTCGAGGGCGGTTCCCTGTATGCCAGCTTCGTGGAGTCTGCTGGTGAGTGTGCGGTGGGAGACGGTGTCGAAGGCTGCAGAGAGATCGAGTAGGATCAGGGCTGCAGTGTGGCCTTGGTAGAGGAGGGTGCGGATGTCGTCTGTGGCAGCGAGTTTGGCAGTCTTGGTGCTGTGGTTGCTGTGGAATCCGGATTGGAAGGGGTCGAGGATGGAGTTGTCTTCGATGAATTTCGTTAGTTGGGCATTGACGATCTTCTTGGTAACTTTGGCCGCGAAGGGGAGGAGGGAGATGGGTCGGTAGTTCTTGAGGTCCGAAGGATCTGCCGAGGGCTTCTTGAGTAGGGGCTTGACTTCTGCGCGTTTCCAGCCATCGGGAAACCTTGCGGTTTTGAAGGTGGTGTTGATGGTGCGTCTGAGTTCCGGTGCTATGACGGCTGCGGCTCTGTGGAAGATGTGTGGAGGGCAGGGGTCCCTGGGTGCTCCTTAGTGGATGCCTTTCATGGTTGATTCGGTGTATTCGGTGGTGGCTGGGGTCCAGGCGGAGATGGTGGGTTGGCTGGTGATGCTGGAGGAGTGAGTGGTTTTGCCGTCTGGTGTCAGTTCATTGAAGTTGTCGTAGAGAGACTGGATTTTCAGGTGGAAGTAGGCGCTGAGTTTGTTGCAGAGGTCCTGGGAGGGGGTGATGTCCGTGGCCTCGCTGGGGGGTTTAGTGAATTCTTGGATGATGCTGAAGAGTTCCTTCGAGCTGCTGGAGTTGGCGGTGATCTTGTTCTGGATGAAGGTCTTTTTGGTTGATCTGATGAGTTGGTGGTATTCTGTCATGGCGTCCTTGTATGTGGTGCAGTCTTCCGAAGTTTTGCTGTTTCGCCAATTCTTCTCGAGACGTCTGCAGGTGCATCTGGATTCTTGGAGGGCGGCAGTGTACCAGGTGGCCTTTCTGGTTCAATGTCTGTCGGGGGTTGCGGAGGGGTGCGAGTTCGTCTGCGCAGTTGGTGATCCATCTGTGTAGTTATTCGGCAGCGAGGTTGGCGTCTGTCGAGGTGGAGGGGGCATCGCGGTTGAGGGTGGAGTTGAGGTGCTCCTCTTTGACCTTACTCCAGTTCCTTCGCGGTGGGCGGGGTGCAGGTTTGGGGGAGGTGGGTTTGTTGACGTGGAAGTGGACGCAGTGGTGGTCCGTCCAGAGGGGCTGCGTGGTGTGGCTGAAGTGGATGGTGTTACCTCCTTCGAAGATGGGGTCGAGGGTGTGTCCTGCCTTGTGGGTGGGGGTGGTGACGGGCTGTTTCAGTCCGAGGTTGGCGAGGTTGTCCATCAGGGTGGAGGAGTTGGGGTCGTTGAGGTTGTCGAGGTGGAAGTTGAGATCGCCGATAAGTATGTAGTCCATGGAGGCGATGGCGTGGGGTGCGAAGAGGTCAGTGATGATAGTGGTGAACGCTGTTCGAGGTCCGGGGGACCTGTAGGCGACGGTGCCACATAGGGTGGTTCTGGTGCTGGTCTGTACCTGGAAATGGAGGTGTTCGGTGGTGGACAGGGAGTCGCTCGTGCTGGAGGTGGTGAGTCGGAGGGAGCTCTTGTGTGCGATGGCGAGTCCTCCTCCTGGGCGGTTGGGGCGGTCTTTCTTCTGGATCTAGTATCCGTCAGGGATGACGGAGGCAATGTCAGGGGCGGAGGTGGAGTTGGTCCAGGTTTCCTTGAAGAAGGCGACGTCCGGTGAGATGGTGTCGAGGAGGTCCCAGATCTCTATGGCATGTTGGTGCAGGGAGCGCACATTGAGGAGGATGCACTTGATGCACTTCAGGGCTACGGTGGTGCTGGCGTCCGATGTGGGTGCAGCGGCCGTGGTGGTGCGGAGGGTGGTGAAGGTTCGGCTGCAGTGGCGGAAAGAGAACTGGCCGTGGGTGGTGTTCGGCATGGACAGCTGGCAGTTGTTGTGCCTTCCGGGGTTGAGTGCGAGGAGGGCAGCTGAGTTGTAGCGGTGGGAGGTCAGAGATCCAGGGTCCCTGGCGCTGGTCGCGGTTGGTTCGTGGACGGGCGCAGACTGGTGCAGCAGCAGCCGCCATTAAATAGGGAAGGGGGAGGGAAGCGCAGCTGGGAGGCAGGAGTGGGAATCGGCAGGGGGGAGGGGCCGCAGGGGCAGCGGAAAAGGGCAGTGAGCGGGCACGGAGGACAACAATAGGGACAACCAGGCACAAAAATGAATTAAACAGGCAAAAATAAGACAGAAAACAGAGGTGACAAATACAGGAAATACCGAAAAAGACAGACAAGAGAACAGAAACGGGCACAATCACAGGGACAGACTCAGAGACAGACTCAAACCTGCGAGGGGGCTCGAACCTACGAGCGGAGGTGAGGTGGAATCAGCGGCAGCGGCACAACAGCGGAGCTGCTGGGGGAGAGAGCAGGTCTCTGACCAGGAGAACAGAGGTTTTGCTCGCACTCCCTTGCAGCGGCTGCCATTAAATAGGGAAGGGGGAGGGAAGCGCAGCTGGGAGGTGGGAGCAGGAACCAGCAGGGTGAGGGGCCTCGGGGGCAGCAGCAGCAGGAAAGGGTGGCAAGTGGGCATGGAGGACAACAACAGTAGGGACAACCAGGCACAAAAATGAATTAAATGGGCAAAAATAAGACAGAAAACAGAGGTGACAAATACAGGAAATACTGAAAAAGACAGACAAGAGAACAGAAACGGGCACAATCACAGAGACAGATTCAGAGAAAGACTCGAACCTGCGAGGGGACTCAAACCTACGAGCTGAGGTGAGGCGGGGTCAGCCGCAGTGGCACAACAGCGGAGCTGCTAGGGGAGAGAGCAGGTCTCTGACCAGGAGGTCAGAGGTCTTGCTCCCATCCGCCATCTTTAAACATGCATCACTTATAACAAAAGATGCTAAGGTCGAGGGCTCACGCTTCAGTTGTTATGCCCTCGAATTCTACTATTTGTATACTCCTTTGTTTAGTTATTTGAATTAACCGCAATATTATACATTTTATCGGTTGGTTATTCCTCATATACAGCACATAAATAAAACTGTCACGTTAACACATACGGGGAAGCGTGTGCCAATTTGCTGGTCGCCATCTTAGACTATGCACATTTCTTAGCCGCCATCTTAAACTGTCTAGATAGGATGGTTTATTTCCATAATCGATAGCATTATATATTGTACATTAAGCCACCCGCACTCCGCTCCATTAGACGGTTTTTAAATAATGTCATCATTCTAGTTTATCTAATAGGACAGATACCGCAATTCAGCGGTCATCATCTTAGACTGTCCATGGAGATTAATTTTATCGCTTTCATTCACTCTTTTTGTACCTACTGTTGGTTATTTGCTCAGGAGAGGTATTCTTTTTTCAATCACTGTCACTATACCCATCCATTGTACTCACGGATGTATGTACACTATACTATTCCATAATCATGGCGTCTCCTAATTCTGTCTCATTCCAATGTGTATGTTTATGTATACCTACAGTTGGTTTATTTGCTCAGGAGAGGTATTTCTTTTTTCAATCAATGTCACTATACCCCTCTATTGTACTCACAGATGTATGTACACCAAAATATTCCATAAACATAAAATCTCCTAATTCTGTCTCATTCCAATGTGTATCTTGACGTGCACCCTCTAAGACTGCCAGACTTGTCATTTACTCTATTTTTTCTGACGATTATGGTTCATTCAGATTTTTCTTGCTGAGCCCTGTGATTACACTATCTACTATCTACACACATAATATAATAACAGAGACAATGATATTCAGAGACAGAATCTACTTCTAAAAAGTAATTAAATTCTTTATTCATGTTCAGACCCTTTGAAACTGACCGTAAATGACAGATCCATCTAGCTTCCGCCTGCCTCAGAGCCAGCTTCCTGTCTCCACCTCTCTCATTTAAAGTTATATGCTCAATCGCATAGAACCAAACTTTTGTTTCATTGGGATGGACAGAGTGTATGTGTGTGGCTACATGATATCTGTCATCCTTGTGCTTGATTGCTCTTACATGTACATGTATCCGAGTTTTCAGACATCGAATACTCCTTCCTACATAGATTTTCTGACATGCACAGCTCACTACATAAACTGTGAAAGTACTGTTGCAATTCATAAACGCTTCAACTTTGTATTCAGATGTGGTGTTGTGCCTAAATTCAGTTGTTCTATTGCAGCCTAAATGACATACCGAACATGTGCCACAGGTGTAAAATCCACATGGTTTCTCTGGAACCCATGTGTTATCACTCTCTTTTATACTTTTGACATAATGGGACATTAAGATTTTCTTTGGTGGTTTATCCCTACGATATACAACTCTAGGCTTTCGTTGTATAATGCCATCCGGCAATGTACAGGAGTTGAGCATGTGCCAATTTGTTCTAAGAATATTATTTACATGATTGCTATATGCATTGTATTGTGTGATAAATATGACTTCCTGTCGCTGTGATCCCTTATTTGTCTTTAAATGTCTCATGGTCAGACTTTGCTTCCTATGAAGTCTCCTGATCCTATCCTCAGCTTTCATAAGCAATTTATCATCATAACCTCTTTTTTATAAATCTTGTTTGATCCCTCACACCCTTTTGTTGAAATCTTGAGCTGCAGTTACGTCTTGCCCTTACCATTTCAGTATATGGTATGGCTTCTATGGCTGATCTGGGGTGGGCACTAGTGATGTGCAATACACTGTTACATGACGTTTGTTTCTTAAAGATGTCACTTTCTATGTCATTCTGATATACAAACAGTCTCAAATCTAAAAAATCAATCTTCCATTTGTTGTATTTAATGGTTAATTTTACATTTAACCAATTGTTGTTAAGGTGCCTATGATACTCCATGAGCGCATTTACAGTGTCATTCCAAATCAATAGGATATCATCTACATAACGCCCATAAAATATTACATTTCCAATCAATTCCTGGGATCCATGTCCCCAGGCATGTTTCGTCTCATATAAACCCATGAAAAGGTTTGCATAGGATGGAGCAAACCCTTGAACCCATGGCAGTTCCCTGTTTCTGTACGAACCATGTTCCATCATGTAAAAAAGCATTTTGTGTCAAGATAATTTTTGACATTTCAAGTAACATTAAGGTATGTTCTAAATTGCTTGCATTGCGTTTGTAGAGATAGTACTTGAGTGCCTCTAGACCACATTCCATTTTAATACAGGTATAGAGACTCTACATCCATGGTAACAAATATGAGATCCTCACTGTCCCACAGGGAATCCTCCAATTTGCATAATACATCTTTACTGTCCCTTAAATATGAGGGAGATGCTTCATAAATGGTTGTAGAAAACCATCAACATATTCTGCAATATGTTCAGTAGGTGCCCCATTCCTGGAATTGATTGGTCTTCAGTTTATAAATTGGCCACCTTTGTGAATTTTTGGCAAGGTATAAATACACAGATATTTGGAGCAATTGTAGGTACCTATGTTCCAGATCCATTAATAGACATGATTCATGCCATTCCATGAGTTTAGCATTTATATGTCTCTCAATCAAGGGAATGGGATTCTTTTTTATTTTTCATAACATGTCCCATCTTGCAGTTGTCTATTGATCTCTCCTAAATAGTCACAGGCGTCCATAAGGACAATGTTGTCTCTCTTGTCCACCTCCTGTATTACTATATTAGGGTCTTTTTTAAAATTCTCCAGAAGATCCCTGTCTTTTTTGTCATGTTGAATAATGTCTACACTTGTTCTTACCACAATGTAAATCCTCAAGTTTGTGTAGATCTTGTGTGATCCTGTGGCAAAATTCATCAATGACTGTGTCCTGTGTACTAGGTGGCATATATTTAGAGGATGGTCGTAGACCACTATCAATGGTCATATCCTCCTGTATATCCAGAGCAGTTGCCATTTGAAGCAAATCTCCAACTCCATCACTTTCATTTAAGGACGCTACTAAATGTATATCATTTTGATCAGATATTGTAAATGGAGATACATTGGTTTCACATGATGTAATACAAGGCACTGTTGGATGTTCATTGAAATACTTTTTTAATTTCAACTTTCTTGTAAATTTGTACAAATCCAGATGTACATCAACAAAGTTACATTTCTCAGTGGGACAGAAATGCAGACCCTTGTTCAAAATGGACTCTTCTTGATCTGTCAATACTCTTGAAGACAAGTTGAGGATACTTAATGTATTTGATTTCTCATCATCCTTTGTATTTTCATCACAACAGTACATGTCCATGTCTATTTCTTGGCTTGTATCGTTTTGGTTTGCAGCCTTGTTTGTACCCCTGCTTTTGTGTTTCTGGCCTCCCCGCCTGGTTCTTCGTTTTGGGCTCTTTTCTTGTTTCCCAAATTGTACCTTTTTACCTCTCTTAAAAAAACCAATGAGGATTTATTGGTCTCATCTGCTCATCATGGCTGGTACCCAGCCCCAGGTAGTAACCCTATCTATTGATGACAGAGAGGTGCTGCTTAATGATATGATAGGGTCCTTAACTGTATTCACGGGACCCATAATAGGTCACACTGTGATGTCATCATATTTTCTGGTGAAGGTAAAAATCCTCCCCCTTCCTAGTCACTATCATCCCTTTTGATTTTCTTTTGTTTTTTATGTTTTAGATAAAGTTGGTAGTTAGCCAATTCTTTTTTAAAAATCTCATAATTCTTTCTTATTGCATCATTTAGATTGGTCTCCGTTATTTCCTTTTCCAAATTTGTAATTTCTTCCCTCAGTTTTATTACCTTCCTCTCGGAGTTAGTGACTAGAATGCCCATCATTTTGTATGATGCTTCATATAGACCTTCCTCCCATTCATCTATTAGATCTAGCTCCAGATCCTCAAAGTTAGGAAAAATGAGTATTCAAAGGCCCCGCAGTATCTTTTTATTCTCAATATATTTCTTAAAGTGGCTCCATACCACCACTTGGCAACTTCCTGTTTTTTCAGCTTTTCTAGTCTTATGAACTTGTCTTGCAAGTCTTCAATCTTAGATGGTTCCACTAATCTTTGCCCTGTGCTAGTTCCTCCTTTATTGAATAAATCACCTAGCAAGGCCTCACAATTATCGTCAACATCCATGTTTTGATTTGTTTGATCCTAGTAACAGTGTTGATGTGCCCAAATACAGCAGACAATTTACAAAAAGAGGCTGAGACAATTCGCTATTGCACCTATCACTTTGTTGGTACCAAGTTACAATAAACAGCAATAGTGCAAGGACCAGGGGAGCCAGCCCCTTTCGTCTCCCTTTTTCTTAAGAAAAGCTTTAAGATTTTCCTTATGCCACATATAGAACTTCTTTTTCTTTTTTTAAAACAATTCAAATGTAGCCAATGCTTTTCATCCGAAGACTTCTTCAGGGATACATACATAAATATAGCTTCATTAAAAAACTTGTACACAAAACGACATTTCTCAAATATAAAATAGTCAAACATTAGAAAGGAAAGAAATAAATAAAAAGAAAAAAACAATATAAATCACATTTACAACCCATGTGAACACAATACATATCTTATATCAGCATATTATTAAATTTCCAAACATTTGTTGTATCATTTAATCCACAGTTAAAACATGATCAATATGCAATTAGAAAATTCACTGTGCATGATGACTCCACCCAATTTTTTTGTATTCACATTGTGAGGCCAATTTCCATTCAGTTATTGTCATTACTACATTGTTAATTTCTAGCCATACTGACATTTCTTATTTATAAATCCGGAGGGCCAAAAATTTCTTATATATTATTGCCATGCGATGTTCATAGGTTGTACACTAAAAAGTTATTGCACAAATCAACTGTTATATATATATATATTATCTACTGGTGGTCGCCAGTAGATAGTTATAGTTAGGACCTATTTTCCATAGGAAAAGCGTTTTTGGTTTTCCCAATAACTTTGGCGCCGGATGACGAATCATTGCAAAATTTTCAAAACTAGTGGGGCGCTCCGGTCAGCTCCTGTCTTGAAAGTTTCGGGGTGATTCGGCAAGCGGGGGCTGAGAAAAAAGTGGGGTCCCAAAACGTGTTTTCTCTATGTTAATTCCCATAGGACACTTTAGCCACGGCTACAGCCCGAACTGCTGAATGGAATTACACCAAATTTGGCGAAAAGGTAGTGCTTGGTTCAGAAAGCGCCCTTTTTTTTAAATGGTGTAAATCCGTTCAGTAGTTGCGGAGAAAATAAAAAAATAGAGGTCAGAAAATCAATTTCCCATTGGAAACTTTAGACACGGTTACAGCCAAAACTGCTGAACGGAATTACACCAAATTTGGCAAAAAGTTAGTGCTTGGTTCAGAAAGCGCCCTTTTTTTAAATGGTGTAAATCCGTTCAGTAGTTGCTGAGAAAATCAAAAAATAAAAGTATCAATATATAGAGGCACGGAGGATCCGCGCACCCTCCCTACCACGAGCTTTATTCTAATTGCTGTCAACACTCCAAACCAGGAAGTGTTGGCAGCCATCTTGTGACTCGGTAGAACCGAGTCACAAGAAAAGAGAAAAACAAACGCTAAAAACAAGGAAAGGGGGCAGGGTAGAAACACCCTGACCCCCTAGGCCTGCTCAGGGAGTCCCACAAGGACCCCCAGGGCCAAAAAAAGCTTCTTTTTTTTTTAAACGGCGAAATTCGCGTAGGATCCGCGAATCCCGCCGTGAAAAAAAAAAGCCGAAGCGCGGACTCCCGCGCTTCTTAATATTTAGCCCCGGGTGGGCCAGGTCCCGGGGGCAGGTTCAACATAATTGCGAGGACCCAGGGGGGCCCCCGCAGCCACGGGGACCGCCACCCCCGGGGCTTTTCTGAAATATTTGCGTGGGGCACATAGCCCCCCCGCAGCCCCGGCGACCGCCACCCCCCGGGGCTTGTTTTTAAAAAATAATTTATCTGTGTGGGGGGGCTCGAGCCCCCCACACGCCCCGGGGACCGCCACCTCCCCGGGGCACTAAATATTTAAAGTCCCAGAGCCCCGGGGACCACCACCTCCCGGGGCTTTGAAAATGTTGGAAGGGGGCCGCGCAGCCCCCTCCTGGAGCCTGTGATGGCCCTGGGGACCGCCACCCCCAGGGCCGGCTCCTGCAGTGTCCCGGGTGCCCACCCCGGGACACTGCTGTTTGCAATGACAGGGCGGGAGCCTCGCGGCTCCCGCCCTGTCATTGCAAACTGCTTTGCTTCAATGAAGCAAAGCAGATTGCTTTTCCACAAGGGGAGCTGCATGTCAGCAGCTCCCCGTGTGGAAAAGCAATGCCGGCTCCCTCAGGAGGTGGGGAGCCGGCGGGACCGTGGGGGAATTGGGGACCACCCACGGTCCCCAACGAGAGGCCAGGCCCCAGGGGATGGGGTCCCTGGGGCCATGAGTGGCCCGGGAGGTGGGCCAGGCGGCCCCCCTCCCCCATTATAAAAAAAATATATAAAAAAAAAAACACGGAAAGGCCGGCCCCGGGGCATGGGGTCCCCAGGGCCATAAATGGCCTGAGGAGGGGGGCCACGCAGCCCCCCTCCAATAATTTAATTTAAAAAAAAAAATACTGGCCGTGCCCCGGGGGATGGGGTCCCCGGGGCCGAATATGGCCTCGGGAGGGGGCCACGCGGCCCCCTTCCATTTAAAAAAAAAAAATAGTGGTGAGGCCCTGGGGGATGGGGTCCCCAGGGCCAATAAAATAGGAAAAGAAGGGGGGCCACACAGCTCCCTTTCTTAAATTTTTTTTTTTTTTTAAAAGACCGGCATTGCGCCGGAGGCCCCGCCCCCTCCCTGCAGCACTCTGCAAACGCGCCCTCTGGCACGTTGTAAGATGGGGAACTAATTCCCCTTGAATACTGGGGGTACTTGTCATTTGAGATGTCATCAGTGATGTCATCAGTGATGTCACTGACCATGTCATGAGTGATGTAATATGTGACGTCATCAGCAGTGCATTGCGGGGGCGCGAGTTATAGTTAGTTGAACTAACTATAACGGGGGAATTTCACTGGTTTTGTACGAGTGAAATGTCCAACTAACTATAACTGTCCCTAAAACCTATGGTTTTTTCAGTGAATATATATATATGTTCTTCTAATTCAACCAATATACTCCGGTTTTGTTGGATACCTCTTATCAAGGGTAAGTTATTTGTGTCCTAAGTTAAGTAAGAAAACAAAATTTGCCAACATTTGATGACTACGTTGCATTATGTGCTATATATCGTCAAGCAAGGTAAATTAAAAGAATATGCATGAATCATACCTTTATCTCTGAAGTATCCACCAACCGATGTGTTGATCATGTACAACAAAGGAAATCTCAGAGTTGCTTTTTTCTACTTGCGGATCACAGAGAAGAGGACTGTGTTATCCTTATTATAAATTCCATTAACACTAGACAGAAAATATGAGATTTCTTACTTCTCTTAAAGATTATTTATTTTTTCATATCATTACTGCCTATATGTGACATTTGTTATTTTTCTCAATCACCTCATTTTGGTACATTTTTGATATACAATTCATTGTCCATAATGATGATATTAACATATTTACTCAGTGTGGCACTCAAGCCCTCTACGGTTACAACTCCCATATGGTTTCACAGATTTATGTGAAAACCAAGATTTCATCTATTACCAACACTGTCTATTTCAATATCCAAATCTCATTTACCTTATAGGGTGTACTCGTAACCATTTACGAGACCGCTATGGCAATCACCTACTCATATGCATTGAATAAAATGTATTGCATTCTTGCATCTAGTTTAGTATCATTTCCCGGTGGAAACAAGTTTCCTGGTCCCACCATCTTTAACTATCCCAACCGCATCTCTATAGAGAAGCAGTTCACCGGTTTTGTCGTTTCTAACATTCTAGCCACCGGAATCGCTTCAAATCTATCCTATCTTATAATAAATCTACTCGTGTTTTGAGTGTGTTATGGCGCCTGTCGTGTCGCACTTCCGGTCCCCCCCTGGTCGCACACCCCTTCCCCCCAGCACTCCCCCAGCCACATCCACCCCCCTGAGACTGAAAAAAGTAATAAATGAAATAAACATATGTCCCATCTTCTCGGCCCTAGAGCAGCCCAGCAACAGCTGACCACCCAAGCAGTAATTTTCAAATAAACAGTCACAACATTCTTCTGCCATTCCAACTCTGTGGAATCGGAGGTGGGGGTAGGCTCAAAGTCCAACCAAGTTCTCCGCCTTAACGCACCGGCCTCTGTGTCAACTTCGGTGCACCCACTGGAGTCTCTGGGGGAAATACCCCGCAGTTCTCAAGACGCTCCCCGCCTCCATTAAAGTAGTTTGTCTGCCGTCTGGGGGGGGGGGTGACATCTGGACAGCTGCCTTCCACCTGTTCTGGCCCCTCAGATTCCGAATCTATTGAACCATGTCCCTAGGCTGAGTTCTCCTGCACATTGGTGCCTTTAACTTCAGTGATCTCCACCGCCACTTGTATGACCGCTGCCTTTTCCCTATCCTCTTTTGTCCAAGTTGGCTTTGTCAGCAAGCCGCGTCTAGCGGCCCCCGTGAACGACATCTACTTCTCCGCTGCTCCCCTCAAGCGGTCTTGGCTGGTGGTGGTCTCTTATCTTCTGCCCTATATGTTTCAATCCAGGCCCACGCTTCCTCTGGGTCCTGGCAGAAGTGTGAGACGCCATCCTCCATAATTTTAGGGAGTAGCATAGTCCTTCCTCTCGCAGTGCCCTCTTGACCTACAGGAAAGAGGCTCTCCTGGCAAGTATGGCTGCACTGTAATCGGGGAATAATGTCACCTTGCCATTACCCACCTTAAAGGGGTCTGCCTCTCATGCACGCTGCAAAAGTGTGCCTCTGTCTCCATAGTGTAGCATTTTGGCAACTATTGGTCTGGGCAGCCTCCCTGGGGCCGGTGGCCAGGCAGGTACCCAGTGTGCCCTCTCAATTGCAAAGAAGGGGGTGAATTGGTTTGTGCCACAATTGCCTGCATCCAAGAATCCAAGTATGCCACCATGTCTGTGCCCTCTGTACCCTCAGGGAGTCCCATCACTTGCACATTGTTCCGTCTATTGCTTACTTCTGTGTCTTCTGCCTATGGCTCAAGTTTGCTCACCCGGTCCGTCAGGCCCCTCAATTGTACACTCATAGCTGTCTGTGCCGGTTGCTGTTCAGTTATGGCCGCCTCTGATTGTTTGACTCTATCGTCCAATTTATGGTGGTCCTCCCGCAACAGAACCGGCTTCTCTGCTACCGAGCCAATCTCCGGCTGGAGCGTGGTCTTCGCATCAGCAATGGCATCAAGGATTTTGTCTAAGGTGCTTTGAGGGGTTGACCAGGGCCATCGCCACCTCTGTTGTGTCCTTTTCAGCCTCACGCTGCCCATAGGGACGGACCATGTGTCCTGGCCCTTGGTTTGCCCGTCTCTTCCCCTAGTCACTGGATTGGAATCCCTTCAGCTGACAGCTGCCATTAGCTTAACATTCTTTGCCCTTGTTACTACTTTGGTGCCCTCCTGATATCAGGCTTGTGCTTCCAACCTGTCTCCTGGCATCTGCTCCAACTGTTACTCCCCCCACGCCCGCACGACTCAGCAGCCAATAGGTTGTTGCCACCCAAGGGGATGCTCACAGTTCCGGTGGGGCAGGTATCTTTGTCAACCCTAGACAGGCCCTTAGGGTGTTTCAGCAGTCCTTTCCCCGGGTCTGCACTGCGGTCCCCTGGGGCTCACTATGAAGGTGCTAGACCGGTCATCCTTAGGGTGGTCTTCCTCCAAACTTTTTGCCTGCTTCCCACTTCTTTTAGCTGATTTTTCTGTGTTGGCCTTAGGACTCCGAGCACTTTACCACTGCTGACCAGTGCTAAAGTGCATCTGCTTCTCCCCTAAACATGGTAACATTGGTGTATACACAGTTGACATATTTAGTTTACCTGTAAGTCCCTTATAAAGTGGTATACCATATACCCAGGGCCTGTAACCAAAATGCTACGAGTGGGCCTGCAGCACTAATTGTACCACCGACACCAGTAACCTTTCAAATCTATCTCAGGCCTGCCATTGCAGGATCTGTGTGTGCAGGTTACTGCCACTTCGACTTGCCATTTAAAACTGTTTACCAAGCCTTAAACTCCCCTTTTACTACACATGTCATCCCCAAGGTAGGCCCTAGGTAGCTCATAGAGCAGGGTGCTGTGTAAGTAAAAGGTAGGACATGTACTTTTAAGTTTTGCATGTCCAGGTAGTGACAAACAGCTACATTTGTTTTTCACTACTGTGAGGCCTACTCCTTTCAAAGGCTAACATTGGGAATTCCTTAATACACCTTTAAGCTGTAATTCCTGATCAGAAAGGAGTAGCTGCATCATGTGTTATATCTTTGGAATGGTAATGCTAAATCCTCTTTAATGGTAAAGTTGGATTTAACATTACTATTTTAGAAATGCCACTTTTAGAAAGTGGGCATTTCTCTGCTCTTACTGCTCTGTGTGCCTGTAGCCTGTCTCCAATACACGTTAGGGTGGGTGACAGCTACACTTTGTGCATTCCCTCTAGACAGCCCTAAACACAGGAAGGGTAGGTGTGACAGAGAACTCATCTGCATTCATCTGCATTCTGATAGCTCTTCCTGGGCAGGAAGGGGGGGAGCTGACACTTACACCTGAATCGGCAGTGTTCTGTTTCCCACACAAAGGGCTGATTACCCTCTACTGACAGTCTAAAGCCAGGGTTGGAAAGAAAGGGCCTGTGTGCACTTCAAAGACCCTTCTTTGAAGTCACCCCCGCTTCAAAGGCACAACTGGGTATCAGTATTGGGGCTCTGACCCTACCAAGACAGTACAGTACTGGGCCTTGGAAGAACTCTGCCAGGAGTAATGACTGCTGTGCTACAAGGCTTGCCACTCTGCTTGACTGCTGCTCTCAAAGAAGTGTTTTTCTGCTTTTCTGTGCTGCCCTGCTGATCTCTGCCCTGCTATGACAAGGACTGGACCCATCTCATTTCAACCCAGAGTGACTCCAAGGGCTTGTTGACTTGCCTCCTGTTGTGAAGTCTCAGGGCCATCAAAGACTTCCTTCAACCCTGCAATAGTACCTGGACTCTGCCATCTGTGAGTCCTGCCTTGTCAAGTGGTGCCAATACAGTCCTGGGCCCTTAAAAAGTGACTTCTGCTGTTCAGAACCATCAAATCCGACGCATTGCTCTTTGATGCAGGAGATGGTCGACGAAATCGCTTTGATGGACTGCGTGGCTTGACCACGACAGACAGCACAGCTTGACGATGATGCAGCCCGTGAATCGTAAAGGGGTTCGTCGATGATGCCTTCATCGTCTGCGCCGATCGGAACTGACGCATTGAGTCTTTGACATCGACGCTTGCTCCATCACGGTAATTTTTCTGCGGGACCTGCGTGAGTCCTGTAGCCGGCCTGCCCTCCATCGCAGTCAGCCTGACCTTTGGATTTACCCCAGTCCAGCATGACCCCAAGTATTCCCTAAGCGCTATTTGCTTCTAAGCACTACTTTTTGACTTATTCTGTAAAAAATCATAACTCCAATTCTACTTATTGGATGTTTGTTGTTTTGGTCTTGATTTATTCATAAAATTATTGCCTATTTTCCTACTCTTATGTGTAGTATTGTTGTGGTGTCTTCATTGTGTTACTGTGTGTGTGTGTGTGTGTGTGTTGCACAAATACTTTACACATTGCCTCTTTAGATAAGCCTAACTGCTCTGTGCCAAGCTACCAGAGGGTAGCACAGGTTATCTTTTAGTGTATATCTAGCTTACCCTGACTAGAGTGGTGGTTCCTGGTTGGACAGGGTGCACACCTCTGCCAACCAGAAACCCCATTTCTAACAGAAGGCCACTGTCCTACGTTGCCATGAGCCTGTACAGCGGGGGGCTCCGAAGGGTTCCAACCCCCTCAGCGTCAGGGTGACGCATTCTCGGTAGCGACTAGATAGTGCCTCTGTCCCCAACTATCTCGAGTGGGCCTCCGAGCCCCACCCAACTGGCGGCCTGTCTCCGGTCATTGCATGTGCGCTGAAGTGCACACCGATAAAGAGTAATGTGGGGGGGAGGGTGTAGTCCCAGCTGCTTTGCCTCAAACTGTCCCTACCCCTGCAAGGATCCAATGGGTGCAGTATCCTCGCAGCGGGATCAGGACTCTTGCCTGCACCAGGGAGAGCCCACAGGGGCTGCCTGGCAACCACTCCATCGCCTCTTCACTTAAGTTAATACTGCTTAGGAGGAAGCCCAGGGAGGTGGGGGTGCGCTGCTCCTCACCTTTGTCCGGGTAGAGGTCTCCCCCCTGTGGCCAGTGTCCGCCGAGACTTTATCCACTATTGTTTCACTCACCGGGGGCTCCCAGGTAGACTCTGCCACGGATTCAGCTGCTCCGGCTGTCAGGTCATGGCCTCGTGGTTTGGGCCCAATCACAGCCGCTGCCGGGGCCTGCAGTTAACTCGCCCCATCCGGTCACTGCTCACTTCTCTGCTCACCTCTGCTCCTTGGAAATAAACAAGGGGCCCCCAGGGATCACCAAAGTAGTCCCAGCTGCTCTGCTGGCTCCACCGAGCCTCCGTGGTCAGGGCCTGGTCTCCGCCTCCGCTGGGGCCTCCAGGTGGCACCGCCCAATCAGGCCGCTGTTCTCCGCACCACCCCCCTCGGCAACAAAATAGCAGGCGGTGGTGGGCATCTACAGTGCTCCGCTGCTCTCCAGGTCCCAGATGCACCTCGCAGCACGAGTGAGGAAGTCGTTTCTCAGCTAGGCTACTGTCTCATCCGCAGTCACAACTAGCCAGTGATCACGTAGTGTTGAGCACCCCCCTGGTGTAGCTCAGGGGCTACCAAATACACAGCGGGGTCTCAGGAGTTTCAATGGGACCCATCGGTGCGCCAGATTATCAGGATTTTGTCGGGCCAGTGCGGAGCCTTGGTTTTAGGCGCCCACCATCTTGGCCCTTGTAGCCAGTGGTGGCAGCTCAATTAGAGCAGGAGAGTGCCGCCCCCCTGCCACCACCAGCAAATAAAACAATAATAAAACTGGTTTTTAAACCTGTTTCATAATTTTTTCATTTGAATCCCCTGGCCCCACCCCCAGGACTCTGTCGAGTCTTGGGGGTGGGTCCAGGGGAGACACTGCTGGTGGGGGAGTGATGGGCACTCCCTTTACTGCGCATGAGGGTTTGACCGGCCGTCTCAGGCCGGCCAAACCCTCATCTGCCTGAATCTCTCTCCAGCCCGAGCTGTGTTGCTGGGGCTGAGGAGAGCAGGCCACAGGCTCCCAGTCTGCCTGGTAGCGCAAGTTGCTGGCGCTCAGGCCAATCCAGACGCTGCTTTCATGCAGCATCAGGATTGGCCACAGTGCATTCTGGGAGCATGTTCCCTGAAGCAGGGAGAGTGCGATGCGGCGGTAGACAGCGACGTTGAGGTAAGTTTATTATTTTATTTTTTTGTCCCGAACCCTCCTCCTCTCCCCACCTCCCTCTTCCGGCCTGGCCCGCCCCGCCACTTTAGCAGGGGACAGGCCGCTACTGCTCTTAGCCATGCCCATGAAGTAAATCCATACTTCTACAAATTCTTAAACCTCCTGTTGCAGATCTACTAAGTTTGTTGAGAATCAGATCCACGGTTTGTCCACAATTATTGACATTAAAATGTGAGAAAAACTAAAATGCACTGGTCGAATTATTTGTGAAATATAATTCATCAGGATGTTTCTGCGATTCACACTTATGAACATTCATTGTGTATTTGTCTGTCATTTCAGGAACACACTTTTCGCAAAGACCTCATTAAAATCAGCAAGGCAAAATTTGTTTTTACTTGCCATTATATTCAAGAGGTTCAACTGGTAAATCACAGAATGTAAGTACATGTTCCTTCTTTAAATTTGTAGAAAATTACAATTATAAAAAAGCATTCCATATTTTTTGTAGATTGCTTTGTGTAAAAAACTAACGAGAGCTACTTAAGTAACGAATTATTGTCCACTGCTCAAGGCGTTAACAGTCTATTAATATCATCTGGTGAATGCTTTAATGACAGATATGGGCACACAGTGAGAGGAAAGGCAAGGCAATTAAAAAATGTTAACACCTGACAACATGAAGCCAATGCACTAGTTAGTACTGATTCCTTAATCTCACCTGACACAGGCAATTAAACATATCAACCGTTTCGGTCCGTTTTATTTCTCTACCTATGAACAGAGAAGCAGAGAGCAGACAACATAAGCAGTAGTAGTTAGTGCCTGCATTGAAATCACTGAGATCAGCCAAGCTAACCTTAGGCATCCAGGCAGGGTGTTACTATAACTAGAGGTTATTTCTTCCAAATATATCTATGAATAAATTGTATAAAATAGATCACGTTACTATGAGTAAGGTCAAAATATGTCAAATAGAAGTACCATCATTATTCTTCTAGCTGTGGGAAGGTGATCAAGTATGCAACACAGGTTGAAAATATTGGGCTGATTCACAAACTGCACTTTGTAATATGTTATGTAGTACTTACAAAGGGTACAACAAAGTGTAGAAGTTGCCCACACTTATATGTGCGGAGTTCTCCATGTCGACTGCGGAATCTCTGCACATGTAAGTATAGATTTTAGTAGTAAATGTAGGAGGGATACAGGGGAGTGGGTGGGCTAAGGGACAGACCTACTACTAAAGGGGATATGATTAGGGAAGAGTAAGAGAGGTTTAGGGTGTGCCAGGGAGGGATTTGAGGAGAGACGTCACCCACCTATGCAAGAGTAAGCCAGTTGCATTACTCTGAGGGTGGAGACATGTAATTTACCCTTTTCTAGTAAGTTTAAACTCGTAGGGCCCGATTCACAAAAGTAATCTGAGACAAAATCCTAACTTTACGACTTTCGGTATTCACAAAAGGCATTTAGGAGTAGCAAAGTTAGGATTCCTAACTTTACTACTCTTAAATGCTTTTTGTGAATACCGAACGTCGTAAAGTTAGCATTTTGTCTCAGATTACTTTTGTGAATCGGGCCCATAGTTTGTGAATACCAAAAGTAGTAAACTTACTACAAAGTGTAAACTTACTTAAAAGTGCAACTTACCTTTGTGAATCATGCCCAGCATGTGCAAAAGTATATCAATGAAGTTCAAAATCATACTTAAGATAATTGGGCCCGATTCACAGAACTAACTTAATACAAAATCCTAAACTTACTACCATTTTGGTATTCACAGAAGGCACTTACTCATTTTGGTATTCACAGAAGGCACTTACTTACTCATTTTGAGTAACTTACTCATTTTGAGTAACTTACTCATTTTGTGTAACTTACTCATTTTGGTATTCACAGAAGGCACTTACTCATTGATGAGTAAGTGCCTTCTGTGAATACTAAAATGAGTAACTTACTCATTTTGAGTTACACTCATTTTGTGTAACTTACTCATTTTAGTATTCACAGAAGGCACTTACTCATCAATGAGTAAGTGCCTTCTGTAAATACCAAAATGAGTAAGTTACACAAAATGAGTAAGTTACTCAAAATGTGTAAGTTACTCAAAATGAGTAAGTAAGTGCCTTCTGTGAATACCAAAATGAGTAAGGGGCATATGTATGAAGCCCTTTTCCCGTTCGCAAACGGGCCGATTCTCAGAATCGGCCCGTTTGTGAACGAGAAAAAGCCTTTTGGGATGTACCATCCCAAAAGGCCCTCGCAAAATAGGGAATCGCAAAATTTGCAATTCCCTATTTTGCGAATGCATTTAAGGAATCGCACATTGCGATTCCTTAAATGCAATGCAGGAAGCACCCAAGTTGTGCTTTCTGGCTTAAGAAATCGCAAATTACCACCAACTTCAAGTTGGTGGTAATTTGCGATTTCTTTGAAAAATGCATTTTTTTGCATTTTTCAAAGTGCCATGTGGCGCACATACATGCCCTTAGGGCATGTATGTGCGCCACATGTGCACACATGCTTATTTCAGAGGTGCAACAGGGTGTCCTTTCGACACCCTTGCACCCTTGAAATTGCATTCGCAATTTGCGAGTACCTAATGGGTACTCGCAAATTGCGAATGTCTTCCCATTCATTCCTATGGGCCTCTAGGCCCATAGGAATGAATGGGAAGGTATTCCTTAATAGCGATTCGCAATTTGCGATTCGCTATTAAGGAATATGTAGGATTCGCATTTTTTTTGCAAATCCTACATACATTGCATTTGCGAATCTCAAATAGCGAATCGCTAAAATTCGCTATTTGAGAATCGCAAAGGCAATTCCTCATACATATGCCCCTAAGTGCCTTCTGTGAATACCAAAATGGTAGTAAGTTTAGGATTTTGTCTTAAGTTAGTTCTGTGAATCGGGCCCATTGTTTGTCCGAAAAAAGAGTTAGGAGAAACATTGTAAACTGTATTATAATCTGGGTAGTGACCACAATTTCCAAAAATTCTTTCAATTTCTGAAAGCAAGGCAACAAAGACATTTTAGCAGAAAAATGCAGATTTTTAAAATTCATTTTGGAGAGGAGGATATGCCATATTTTTATGCTAAATTCCATAAATAGCTGCCCTCTTTAGCCACTGAATAGTAAAAACCCAATCATGTTTTCAGGATACTCACAATGAAAATGTTTTAAAACACTTCATATATTATGCGCATAATTGTGGTTATTTACATATTTGTTTCTCATTCTGAAAACCAACTGCATTTTACCACTTTGTTGCTATGTATGTAGAAATAATGCGATGTTGCCTTACATTATGTTAACAATGACTAATTCAAAGGGGTATACCAGATTTACTGTGCAGCCATTCCTTGAGTCATCTCTACTGTACTTTGCATATTTAGTAAAATAAGATCACTTCATGTGAAGTGTGTACATTTACTTGCCAATCTTTCTTTGGGTGGCAGGGTATCATCAAATTCCTCATTCAATGTAAACCTACTAATTTGTATGTAGTACGACTGCTTAATTCAAAGATTTGCAACCCAGAGTAATTCTTATTTTTTTTAGATTTACATTTTATAGCACTAAACGTCATAATAGTCAGTTTTAAAAGCAACTACCAAAATATACCTGTCTGTTCTACTGCCCTCTTATTTTCCTGCTTTAACTGCCAGGGCCAACCAATTTGCCCGTCTTGAAAGCAAGCAACCTGCGGATCATATTCAATTTTGACCTGTCCATTATGTCACACTAAAAACTGTCACAGGATGATCACCTTACAAAGGGTGCAGGCCCTACTGGTCTCCATTCGAGTAAAGGCTCAAGACCAAGCTACTTTGCATCGTGTATGAATCGCCCTGGAGAAAATTGATGATATACGTCCGCTTGCTAGCAGCCTACTGCAGCACAGTTACAGAATTTAGATCTATTCATTCTAGGTTTAGCCTGCACATCAAATTTATATCTATCATAAGGGAGGGCAAGGCCATTAAATTACATTGCCCCTCTTATGAAACTCCTCCCAAACATTTGGGTACCACTTGTATATCAACAGTACTCAGATTCTCCTCAAACTGTGGAAAAATCTACAAGTTGGAGATTGAGATGCACATGTTTAGAGTTGGATACCACAAATTTGACTCTGTTAACACCTCATGACCAAAGGTCAGCTTCACCACCCAAGAAATCTCACTGTCATCGCATGTGTTTGACTCTTGACTGTGGACTCCCCTCCAAGACATAAAAAAGAACATAGAGGACCCAGAGTTTTTTTTATGCAATTCCTTCCTTTCCCCCCATATTAATGCAGTGACAGAATGTGCTTTCTACCACCTGCACGAAAGAGAGAGGATCCTCCCATTCCTGGTCTTTCAACAGTGAGTTGAACAAGAACGACAAGAACTCGCTAATGTCCAGGCTGAACTATGACAAAGGGCTCTACAGAGGTCTACGTACAGTCTGCCATCAAGCTGCAGGTTGGTGAAAAATTAATCAGCATAGCCATCTTAGACATGACATGATGATCCTCTCTGCCCTCACAACCCACCTGTAATACCTAGTGCAAGAAACAGTGCATCACCAGACAACAGGGTACTTGAGAATAATGTGCTTATCCTCCAACTGAGCAGATGCCTAAGGCGAGACTCCCAGAACTGAGTGTACAAGGCACACACATTTTGAGGGAGAAACCCTGCACATCCCATCAATATCTCCACTCAGAGTGAGATATCATAAGTCAGCGACTAAACACTTTCCTATTCTTTGCCACCTGTTGCCTAGAACTGCCCCCTCTTCAATCTGTTGTCCCTACTAGTTGCTGTAGTAAAGGTTATGGATATGCACTGACGACCCCTGGTGGTCCGGCACAGTGAATAGCCCCTTCCTTCTGGCATTAGCTATTACCCCAGAAGAACCCTCATTATTGGTGGAATGATCCTAACAGCAGGTAGGTATGCAGGCTTCACCACACCTTAACTTTGAATCAGATGTAGTTTATTATTAATGATGGATCTTTTAGTATTCAGTCCCATCAGTCACTTGAAATTCTCTTGAGTGCCTGTTCCTACACAATTCTTTAGATGCTTTACATGGAGCCATATCAGTAGTGCTTGAACAGTGGTTAGATTTATTTCACCTAATCTGTTCAGCACCCAAAGGAAAGAGATGAGGTCTGCTAGCCCTTGCAGGCCTCCATTCCTGTGATTACAGGCGTTTGCATTGAGATTGCAAAATGCCTTCTGCCTCATTAATATTCATGAGGGAAGGGGTTTCGTGACCTTGTGCGGCTATCCATTTTGCAAAGCGACTGCTTAGCAAATCAATTGCAGCACAAAATGCTGGGCAGGTCCCAATCAGTCGGTGTATCTAATGTGCACATGCTGGTTTGCAGCATGCCCAGTCACACATCAGGCCACTGGTTCTTCTCTTAGTAGAAGAGCTAAGTTTGAACAATGTATGCAGACTGTTCTCTGTTGTTGCCAGAACAGCAATATCATCAGCAAAATTTAGCACCAGATATTATGTGAATTCAGTCAGTCAGTCAATATCTTAATTTTGGCCTAAAAGGCCATAAAACAGCAAAATGAATATATAAATACAAAATATATAAAAACCATTAAAAATAGAGAGAATATATAAAAGAGAGAAAGAAGATCTGACTAAATATATTACAGTAAAAACAGGATAAAATATGTTAAAACGTTAAGCACATAGCAGCATTAGGGACACCTATTTCTGTCTTAACCTCCACATAGACATCAGATACCTTGAGACTACAAAGACAATGGACTGACTTGTATTACTTCTGAGTATTCTAAGGGCCATGCTGTAATTCCTCAGACCCAAATTACGTCAGAGTGGCAAAATCCACTTTTTCCTTGGATCATGATAGGCTGGACAAAATAAAATTACATGTTCAACCACTTTGATCACCCCAGGGCAGAAAGGGCATGTTTTGCCAGACTCGGAGTTCCCAGAACTCCATGGTAATTAGCAACAGCGATTATGAAGATACCCATGATTACTTGGGGCAAGGAAGTGTAACAGGACACAGTCCTTGCCAATCTTCCTTGTAATTTGAAAAGAGATGGGTATTATTCCGGCCAATCTGAATCTAACTACTGCAATTACTTTCATTTACATTCTGCAATTAAATTGACTACCAATGGCTAGGTAGATACCAAACCCTCACAGCCTTTTCCATAACTTTCTGTTATTGGTAGTGTAGAAAGTAGTGATTTACAAATATCACACAAGTTCAGCTGACAAGCCCTTTGCTTTCTGGCACCAAATTCCAAAGAAAAAAATACAAAGCCTGCATTCGCTGAGCGATTTTCACACAGTGGCCCAATTAATCGTCATTTGTCAAGTAACCTCAGCCCTTGTAGCTTGCCTCATTATTTCTTATTAGTCCTCCATTAAAGAGATCCTCCACTCTGCTGCATGCCTCAGGCAGGGACTAAGAACATTCTTCTTCATCGCTCACACTCATCTGTTGGCTTCCTCTTTAAAGCCAAACCAATTTCCTATTCGCCTGCTTCCTCTTTAAAGCAATCCGTCTTCACCAGCCTGCACATTGCCTCAGAACAGACTATTGGTGCAGTAAGGTGCGTTTGTGCTTCCGCATGCTCTGCGACTGAATTCAAATCACCGCCTCCCAAGGCCTCTCTTTATATGTACCCATACTCACTGGCGTAACGAAGGTTGAGGGGCCCCCCCTGCAAGGTACACGGAGGGCCCCCCGCTCCGGATTTAATCCGGAGCTCTCAAGCCTGAGTACAGTGCTGAGGGGGCCCCCTGCAGCTCAGGGCCCCTCCCAGCACCGCACGGGCTGCGGGGGCCTCTGTTACGCCCCTGCCCATACTATCAAACTCTCTCCTCATTGCCTCACCCAAAAAGTGGTCACACTTCGACCCCCATTGAAAGCGTGCCTGGTGCTGCTCAGTGAAGATTTTGGAGCCTGTTTTATGTGTTTGCAGTGATTAAAGCACTTGAATTTGATTCTAAATATGTCCAAGTTAACGCATGAGCTGCAGAGAGAAAATCTTGAAAACAGAGAGGAGCAATCACTGCTCACTGTTTCAAAGCCGTGCTTTCTGTCGCTCATGCACTAACTCCGAGAAATTCCGAAATAAGGGCCATATTTATGGCAAAGTAACGCAACGCAGCACATACGACACATTTGTGTCCATGCCCCTGCACTGGCGCAGTTTTAGCTGCCTAGCGGCAACGTATGCTCCCTTGTACCATGGTGCAAGGATCCCTGCATTGCAGACAGGACACCTTCCTGCACAAAAACAATCCTGAGAGGCAAATTCCTCTTTCTGTGTGTGCTGCTGAATGCAACCCACATAGAAAGAGGAAGTAACGAAGAGAAATAAAGAAATTTCTCCTTGTTACGCCTCTCCCAGGTTTACCAGTTCTGGTAAATCTGGGAATGCGCCAAAAACCATGGGAGTTGCGTGGGAACACCCATGCATTGCCTATGGAATGCCTCCCTGGTGCAGAGTAAGGCAACGCAGTGATTTGGGCTGCGTTGCTTTACTCAAGATTTATGAAGCCACTCAGGGCCACGCAAAGTGGCCTTGCATGGGTTCACAAATCTCTTTTTTTGTGTTGCGTCGCTCTTGCACCACATTGCGTGGTGCAAGAGCGATGCAACGGGGCTCGTGAATATGCCCCTAAGTGTATGTGCTGACAAAAGGCGAACGCGAAAAAGACATGTCCTCAGCTCTGTGCTGTGCCAGCGCCGCTGTTCATTATATGGCCCCTGTTCCATTTCCCCTGCCAATAGCATTAACTGTAATAACCCAAGATCACTCTGCTATCCTTAACCACCCGTTAGCTTTTCCAGCCCCCACCAGCTCTCTCTACAACCACTCCTGCCTTCTGTCTGTAGTGTAGCTCCTATTTCCCTAATAGGCTCTGCGCATTGGAATAATATATCCTATAGGTTTGACATAGGACTAAGGTCAGTATGTCCCTATCGAGTATATTAAACTTAATTACTTGTGCCAGCTAGCTCAGAGGCCACTAGAAACTCCTTGACAACAAGAAGGGAGTAGTTTCTGGCAGCCGCAAAACATGACCACTGTGTTTCCCTTTAGAATCAGAACGTGTCCCAGAGTCGTGGAAACAATAGATAACTATTTCACTCAGCTCAGTCGTGCATGCTTAGTTTTCTCCAAAGTTACACAGAAAGAACAGACGGGCGTTTCAATAAAAGGTTTATTGAACAGTCTTGTTTCTGGTGTAAGTAAAATGTGCTGTTACGATCACAAGACAGTATGCGAGATAAATAATGTACAGTGTGAGCAGTAGAAATAAATAATACTGCGTTAGCATTATCTTTTAGTACATATGCTGTTACATAAATAACACAGACTAAAAATGCGAGTACTCATACGATGCGTTTCTAATCTAGTTCTACCCCAATGTACCTAACCTAACCTAGGTGTAGGGCGAGGTATGAAGTAGGTGAAGTATTCCTTACTATGGTATACTAAGAGTATGTTAAGTCTAGTATGCCTAGTATGCCAAGTATGCCAAGAGTCCCTCTAGGTTCTAGTCAGCTCCATACCTGAAGAATGAGAGAGGTAGGAATCTCTTTGCCAGACTCGAACTCCAACACCCCGCAAGGGAAGTCAGATCACTGGAAGCTGGACTCTCTGCGTGCAGGGATGACAGCGTCTTCTCAGTGCGTCAGGCCGGGAAACGGGCTCCTCTGAAGTCGAGGTCTCCTCTGATTTACAGGGGCTAGGGAAGGTATATTTATACCTTAGAAGTACCTCACAATGTTAGCATTGACGTGAATTGGACAGCGAAAGACGTCATGAATGAACCCCTAAGGAATAATGGTTCGTGCATAATATATGAGGCCTTGAAGAAATCAATAGTCCTGGGCTAGGGAAACTCATGCAGCCTAAGGGTCTGTTCTTCATGAACTCGTTGTGACGTTAGGGTGGACAGATGTCAGAGACCATGCCTGTATTTGGAGTGCACGGTTTAATGCCTAAATAAGGGCTGGGATTTTATGCCTATATAAGGGCAGGGCGAATTGTGCCTATATAAGGACATGATATTGGAAAGCCCGTTTATGGACACCCTAAGAGGAATACAACACCCACTCCACTTTTGTGTGTACGATAATACTAAAATGCTAAACATTTAAAATGCTAAACATTAAAATGGAGTACCGCATATTTCTAAAATATTTCATAAAACCATTTTAAAAAAAAAAGGGCATTTAAAAAACATATTAGAATGCAAAAGGTACTGTACATTCGAAGCATCGCTTATCATTTCAGGCATAAAGTTCGAAAATAAATGCAATTGGAATGAAATAAGCAGTAATATTTACATGTGACAGAAAATGATCGATAAGTTTTTCAAAAATCAAAGTCATTTCATGTCATGTGAATGAATGAACTGTTTCAGACACATAAGATGACTAAGTGTCCGTGGAAGTACCGCAAAGTCTGTACTATAAGGGTAGTTCTACTTTAAGCAGATTGAAGTGCCATTTTCGTTGGAAAATGGGAAAAAGTTCAATTTTGGTAGAGTTCCAAGTTGTTTTAAAAATGAAGGCCAAATTGTTACTGCATCTCTGGAACACTGTATGCTGAATCAGAGTCAGTTTACGGGTCTGGTGTAAACATCTATTTCTATAGACAAAACATCATCCACTGTAGTCGGCGTCAGTTGGAACACCTCGTGTAGTAGATCAATTGCACAGAGATGGGAAGCATCGCTTCCAGCATAAGTTGCCTCAGCAATGTTCACGTCCGTTGTTACCTGTGTGCCTGTAGATCTTTCTCGTACCTCAGCAGCAGCCGGAAGCGTCTGTGAGATCTCAATGAATGCTGACATCAGGATAGGAAGCCTCTGGGGACAACACAGAGCATGGGCCGTTATCGGGACCAGCAGAGTATCGACATCCGTTGGCGTTGCTGATGGAAATGTTAGACAGGTGTCCAACACGCATTCTTGACCGCATAGCAGGCATCGTAGAACAGGTAAGATGCAATCTTGCCAGATTGGTCTGAACGACAGGAACCAAGTTGTATTAAGGTCCCGTAGACGAGTCATGCCCAAAAGCTTTACTATTTGCTCACAGCACTTTCGTTCAAGGAGAGCTTTCTCCATTTCGCTCGGAGTGATGTCTGCGAATAGGCTGGCCATAGCGCAATAGCAGGAAGAGAAATAGAATTCCGGCAACAAGTGCTAGAATTATTGGTATGCCACCAAACACCGAATGTGCAAAGTTCGGGATGATTCAGAGTATTGCCTGGAAAGGTGCTAACAGACCGGAGCAGATGCTCTTAAATACATGTACAATTCCTGTTGTATCAGACATGTTGAAGATACGTGATATCATTTCTACGAAATGTATAGGGCAGTTTGTACGTATTAAAGTCTGTATCTCAGCCGAAGTCCTTGCTATTTGTAGATCATAGGTTTCTTTGGCCGAGGTCAAAGGCACTGTTTGCTGTAAAAGCATGGCTTTCATTCTGCTTAAAGTATCAAATCTTATAAAAGAGACGTTCAGCGAAGGCCATAGAGGCGACTCCCTGACTGTGTCTATTGGGGGAAACAATACTTGTATACAGCAAGTGACCCTGGAGTTGACCGTTACTAGATATGGGATGCCTGGCAGCATGCCACAGCAACTCTGATCATTCAACATGAGGTAATTCCCGTTAGAAAGTTGTCCAAACGTTGGATTAATCACAGCAGCTGGTGTACCCTGCAGATGGCAAGACAAATTTGCCACAGAACCATTACAAGCCCCGTGTAAGGAAATGTCCTGACATATAAGTGAACCGCTCAGTGCACGTTTACAGTGTGTACCGCTCAAAAACACTTCACGATCCCCACTCCAACATCTATATGTATACGGTAAATCCCAAGATGTCTTAATGTATTCCTTACCCAACCTTTCATATTTGCCTGCTTGCATTTGTCTGAGGCAATACTGAAACTGAAAAGTACTCACAGGTAATGTTATTTTGCCATGAATAAGCCATTCTGTAGCTGGTTTTTCTGCCACTGTGAATGGTAACTTTTCCAGTTTTTCAATGCTCAGCACTGTATACTTTGCTCCTCTTTGTGCCAGTTCGATCTGTTTATCAGTTAGATTGTATTCTGCAAACAGAGCCGTTGTGTTGATAAAACGCCAAGGCACATAGCCCGCTCGCAAAGATTGCAGCGTCCAGCTTAATAACACAATAGAACGTAATTGAGACTGGCCTTGTTGTAACATCGCCAAATCTTGTTCTAGTATGTCGATAGCAGAGGATACAATGCCATCCAATGAATATATTCTGGAGGACAAAGTTGTTAACCCATTGTCGACCACAGAGAGTGTTTTCTCTAAATTAATACGATCAAGTTCACGTATTCGTTCTGCAGCCTCCATTTGTGATACTTTCCATGCTTCATTATAGGCAGCATAAATGCCGGCATATATGAAACGTTTTTGACGCGGTTTTCTTGGTCCAAGCAAGAATTCCCTAAGATCTGCGTCCTCTTTAAGTAAGGTTAAGTGTTGTTTCACATCCTGTAGTGTAGATTTATGCAGCCAATCGAGGCATAATTTCCCTACACTGTATGTTGTTACTACCCCCGGATGTTGTCTTTGGACGTATCTTGGATCTGGCCTATTAATAGTAAAGCCCTGAGTTTTATTCAGGAATCTTTCCTGACAGTTATTCGTGTCTGTGGGCCAGATCAACCATTTTTTCCAATCAGGATTAGATCTGTTGAGTTGTAGTATATTGTCAACTGTCACCACTGCCTTTGTATCATTATCACTGGCAGGTGTTGGTACAGAAGGTTTGTTCATCTCCTTGATCTTGGCTAGTCCAAGACAAGATGTTTGTTGGACAGTTTCATTCAAAAACATTATTTGTTCAGGGATGATGAAGGCTCTAAATAAAGCTTCTATCCCCTGCACTTGCCAATTTTTAGTACCCCAGACAGTTTTTGTGTCTATTGTGTCTTTCCAAAAGTCGAAACCCTGTCTAGACAGTTGGGCATTAAATAATGCAGAATAAATCTGTTTTGTATTTGTTAACATAATTTTCAGTCCTGTCTTGTTTACATTTTTATAGTAAAACATTTCTGGATCAGATGTGTTGTAACCTGAAAAATATGGAAACTTGTTAGCAAATGTTTTTGAACTACCATATGGTGGTGTAGGACAATGCTCCCATTGGTTAAACATAAACACATTTCTTGGATATGCAGATTTATGCAAATAATGATGACCATAGTGGTTATAACAATACAGTTGTTCATAGTCTGATGAACCCTCTAAATATTCATTTTTAGAAAATGCAGCAGATTTTTCGAGGTCAAACATAATGTCATTTATAGTCTCAAAGTCCCAATCATCCGAATAGGTACTGGACGTAATTAGATCACTTAGTGAAATTTTAAACAAATGTGGAATGTTCAATTGTTCCGTCGGGCCGAAGATTTCAAAATCTTTTTGTTTTGTCCCACACTATACCATCCTGTATAGGAACAGCTGTGATGTTCACTGATGACAAGTCTCTTGCTTCACGATGGGAAGATTTATGAGGTTTCAAAAGTACATTTACGCCTTTTCCTTCAGTGTTCACATGGATGTATCTGCACTTATAAGCACGCTCACAGTTGTTACCAAAGCTAGCCAGAGCAGGAAAACAAAAAGTCCAGATGTAATCCAGAGTTCAATCCATGCAGAAACCAAATAAGTCTTTTTCACAAATTGAAGAAAGTCTTGTACTTGCTGCTTGAATTTCAATGATGCTGGCGTCGTTTCAGGTTCACTCGGATCTTCTGAGAACGTATCAAAGTTAATGAAATAGCCAGAAGCAGTTCTATCAATTGTTGGAATTGCATCAGGATTTGTAGAAATCACTGGAACCAGTTCATCACTTGCCACGTTGGTGTAGACAGGTGTTTTTGGATGAACTGTTAGTTGGTGTTCAAGAGGGATGAGTTCCATTGCATTGTTGCTTAGTCCTCCATCTGTTACAGCTGAATTCTCGATTGTTATCAGTCTTTCAGTCTGAACCTCTTGGATAGTAGCGAGAGGAGTGTGTCTGCTACTAGGTCGGAGTCCACGAGGCCTACTATTTAGTATTGGCCACATACTGTGGTTTGATGAGGTCGATGGACACAAATCTTTTCTCCTTTCTTCCAGCAAGGGGCGGCAGAAGTACTGTTCTTGTTCCTTGAACTGCTAGGACAGGTACTGGTTGTCTGTAAGAAGGTCCAAATTCCTTCTTGTCCACAATCTTTTCTCTGACTAGATCCCCAACTTTTGGAATCCAGACAGGCCTTGCTGGGACAGCCGGTTGATCCCCAGTGGTGGTTGACTGTAGGAATACGTTGCTTTGTTTCGTTCTTAATTTGTTTAAGTCCTGTAAAACAGCCAAACGATCTTTGATATCAAAGGGTTTATTTTCCACCACTGTGCCTACGTGTTCGAGGTCTGGTACCCACATTCTTGTCCCAAATAGGACCTCATATGGAGTGACCCCCCCTAGAGAACTTCTTGGCAGATTATTCAATGCACGTTGGACCCCACTAAGGTGTTTGACCCACCCATCACCCGAACCTAATACCCTAGCTGTTATAGACTGCTTTATGTCCCGGTTTTTCCTTTCCACAACCGAATTTCCCTCAGGATGGAATGGAAAGGAGTACCGCAATGCAACGCCCAGACTGGCCATGGCCTCTTTGTAAGCCCGAGAGCTAAACGCAGGACCCTGGTCAGAATGTAGCGTGCCTATTGCGTATGTGCCGATAAAGACTCGCAAATCTTTTATAACAGTTCGAGCGTCAGCTGAGCGCTGTGGCCATAACCATAGGAACCTAGATTCAGTATTTGTGGGAATGCCTTTGTCCTGTAGGACGCAGGCGCGGTGATAGTCTAATGCTGTCTAGCAGTGGTGTCTGTACTGGGTTGCCGCATTCGCAGCATGGTGTCTGGTGGCTTTCTCGCTGTAATTTACAGTCTAAGCAGTTGTTGATGAATATGTGAATTTCTGTATTCATTCCAGGCCACCAGTACATCTCTTTTAACGTCAAGATTGTTTTAGAGATCCCTTGGTGTGACAAAACCTTCCCCTAAATGTGTTTCATAAATCACGGCTGCTCTACGTTCCATGTTTGGAAATCCCCTATCCCCCACTACAGGGATTCGAGCAAAAGGAACGTTGTTCGCATCAATTACATAAGAGTACTTGAGTGGAAACTTTTTTGGTAACGCTGCACTGCTGCCTTTGCTTGAAGCTCTGACAGCCAACATTATCTCACCGTCTATTTTTGTTTTTGAACTAGTGATCGCAGCTACGGAAGCCGTCTGAACAGCCCCCTTTGCGGCTTCATCAGCCAATGAATTCTCTGCAACGTGAACGCCATCACGTTGAGGACTCAGTGTGTGAATCACGTGAGCCTTTGGTAGTTCGTTTTTCAACTGAACAACTTGTTCCCAAAGCGTTTTGTGCTTTATTGTGCCACCTCTCGCATCTTTGAAACCATTTTCAAGCCAGTTTTGTAGATATTCATTATACGACTGAACACAGTAAAAGGAGTCGCACACTATTAGTGTGGGGAATTCTCGATCTGTACTTTCAAGTGCCAGTTTGAATGCTTGTAGTTTAGCTCGCTGAGTTGTACAATCTCCTAGAGACTGAGTTTTTGTGACCATAGGTCTGAAGATGCCATCTCGCATGCGACCTTTAACGATAGCACACGCTGCACTGTAAGCTTGCTTACCCCCTATTGCGGGTTGTGCGGATCCGTCAGTGTAAATTATAAATTTGTACTGATCGAGAGGCAGAATTTCAGTAGGCAGAGGACATTCTTGTTCATATTGCAGGAATGCTTGTGTTTTTAAATCGGGATCAAAAACATATTCAACATCTGTTGCAGCAAGAGAATTAACCCATTGTATCCATCTCGGATGTAATGCTTTAGCATTTGGAATGCTTGCTTTTGTGACCGCTTCTAAAGCCGGTACTGGGGTTACGACAATAATGCGTTTCCCTTGGGCTAAGACTCTTTCTTTTGCTACAGCGGGTTGAACTGCTGTCAGAATTTTTTCAGTTGAACTGAAGCGCATTTCCGCTTGTGTCTACAAATGAGATTTGTATGCAATTGGGATTTTGTCACCCTCATTGAAGGTTAAGTATGTGAATCCACATTGTCCCGAAATTATTCGGATCACCAAATTGCGTTGACTTACGCGTGTTTGTAAGTGATTTGTTGCTAACATGTTAGCCTGGAGTGAACGCAAGATTTCTGTGTGTTCCTGCGTCCAGTTTCTGATCGAAAAATCAGATTTGATTAATGCGTAGAGAGGTTTAACCCTTTCCGCATAATTTAGAATGTATGTTCTTCCAAAGTTTAGGAAACCCAGGATGGATTGTAAGTTTTTTAGCGTCTTTGGAGGTTGGAGCAGCGCACATTTTTCTAAAAAGTTAGCTGCCAAGCTCTTGCCTTCACTTGAAAGCTCATATCCTAGAAATAGGACATTGATATGGGCAATTCTGGACTTTTTAAAGTTGAACTTGTTGCCCTCAGAGGCGAAACCCAATATAATGGTGCTCACCCTGTTCAAGGTTTTGTCCAGGTCATCGTCTGTCAGATATATGTCATCGACATAGGACAATGCCTCATTGTCATAAATTTGTAGTAACTCCGTTACCCTCGCTGAGAATAAACCTGGGCTGTTCTTGAACCCTTGTGGGAATCGACAAAAGTGACGCTGGGTCCCCATTATGGAGAATGGTGTTAAGTACCTGCTTTCAGGTGCTATGTTTTGACAAAAGAAACCATTTGAGATGTCTAATGTGGTTTTATATTTTTTACGCACAATGTTATTCATTAATGCTGTGCTATGTGCATTTTGCACTGCAAAAGTTTTAGAACAAGTGTTTATGTGTCTGTAATCCAAAACTAGACGATATGTATTGTCTGGTTTGGAGACAGGAAACAAAGGATTGTTCATTGAGGAGGTGCATGTTTCAATCACCCCTTGATATTCAAGTTGATCTAAGATCTCCCTGACCTGTTTTTTAGCTTCTTGCTTTATTGGATACTGCCTTTGTGCAGTTGGTTCATGTTTCAGATGTATTTTATGGTGAGGTGAATCCTCATCCCATCCTACATGATTTTTATATAATGCTGGGGCCTGGGCCACTGCCCATTTCCTGGCATATGTATATTTTAGGTGAATTGGAATATGGTTGGAGAAGGCAGGCATAATAATGTCCTCGCCATGTGGGCACTCCCTGACAAATTGTGGTGGCCAGTCTTTTTCTGCTAGAAGTATGTCATAGCCCCTTGATAGTCTTTCCCAAAAAAGTGCTTTCACCTGTCTAGGTTTGTCTCTCTCCATCCGGAGTGTTATTTCATATAACCTTTGTGGAGTACTAACCCTGGTGTCTACAGTCTCAACTGTGATATACTCATTTAAGTCCACTATCTCCAGAAGTTCCTTCACGTTCTGGCGAACTATTGTAACTTCTTTTGCACTGTCCAGCATTGTCTGAGCCCATTCTCCGTTCTTGAGTTGTGTTCTCAGTATTCTCGGCATGTCTGATCTTCAGACCTGCTACCTTCTTTTTGGAGAATTGAGGTTTTGTTTTATTTTTTGGAGCGTGTTTGTTGTCTTTCGATTTCACGCGTTCTTCTTTATGTTCTGATCGTCCTCTTCTTTCCGAAGTCTGTGATGAGATCTGAAAGGGACGAGAGGAACGTGTATCAGTATCTTGATACCTGTCAGGTTTTCTCAAATTATCCCTATTCCTGAGGTTATACCTCCTTTCAGAGGGCTCCTTTTGAGGAGACCTACCTCGGGATTGAGAACGTTTCTCGTTTGAGTTTTGTTTATTAGTCTCCCACTTCTTTTTAGAAGATGTAGGAGTTTGTTTAATTGAGTCCTTCTCAGGACTTTCAGATAGTTTTGGTTTCAGTGGTCTTCCACCCAAACTATCTCTGCCTAATTCTGCATAAGATTGTTCAATTATTCTGGGTAGCTCAGTTTGATGTTCTGTAACATCAAATTCCCTTAATTTTTGGCGGATCGCCACTGCTGCTGCCTCTCCTTTAATATTAGATAATATTATTGTTGAGACCTGGTCGAAATTTTTCTGTAATTTCATACCTAAATTTAGAGCAGGCTCTGCCCCGTATTCGTTTTGAATTTGTTTTAGGACATCAGGTATTACCGCAATTGACGGAATGCCATGTGTTTTAGTATAGATGGCAGCAAAGACTGAGCCCCAAGTGGTGCAGTCTTCCAGTTGTGGTGTGATCCCCATTGGTAAACTGATGGTTAGGATTCTGTGTTTCTCATACGGGCTAGTATTTGGAAATACTGCTTCGATTTGAGTAATTTTTTGAGCTATCCAAAATGGAATTTGCTCACGTTTTGTGGGCATTTTACCCATGACTGCGTATAGAGTCTGTAGTGTAATTTTTAGTGTATTCCCCTGGTGAGGGGTTTGATTTGGAATTGTTAATGGTGGTTGGACTGTAAAAGTCTGCATGACATATTGAACCAATTATCTGTAGATTTTTATTAACTCTGTGAGTTGAGTAAGTAAATCCTCATCTGACATCTCTTCAATGTCAGGATGAGGTGTGTAGCCGGCTAGAATCGGCCATGTTGCTCCTGGTCTACCTAGTGGACCGAGCCTAGTAATGTTTTTGTGATGTTTTAGGGCGCCTTTAAACCAGAGCTGATATGTTAGTGGAATTTCAATATCCTCGAAAGGAATGTATTCCTCTGGTGGATCATCTTCTTTGTAGAAGTGAAACATGTGTGTTACTGAATTGGATTCAGGAAATATTACCCATGAATAGAATACCTCTGTCTGAAAGGATTCATGTGCCTCTATCACGAAAACTGCTCTACCTCCTCTTGGTGGTAGGCCATGTTTTATAAGTTTTAGAGTAATGGCTCTTTTTAAGTTTTGATGGATGTGTATAACACCCTCCTCGGTTTCATTTAAACCTGTAATGTTAAAAACTGCTGCTTGGGCTGGATCAGCCGCAGCTTCACCGTTTCCGGTTTCAATCATTTTGTTTTTTGAAAAATGTAGAACAAGTTTCAAGGAAACAAAGATAAGGTGCACAATATTTTGGAACACTGTATCCTTCAACGTTGAGCAAACCAAACAGCTAATATATAGGGTACTGCCCTATGTAGCCTTGGTGGATACTTAACCCTGCCCACTCCAGACGTCTTTAGGAGTATATGGGTAGGGGTCTCTGAGAGAAAAAGCACGGCTGAGTTACTCAGTATCTAACGTTGAATTACCGCCTTACCAAACCGTTGGGCGCCATGTAGTGTAGCTCCTATTTCCCTAATAGGCTCTGCGCATTGGAATAATATATCCTATAGGTTTGACATAGGACTAAGGTCAGTATGTCCCTATCGAGTATATTAAACTTAATTACTTGTGCCAGCTAGCTCAGAGGCCACTAGAAACTCCTTGACAACAAGAAGGGAGTAGTTTCTGGCAGCCGCAAAACATGACCACTGTGTTTCCCTTTAGAATCAGAACGTGTCCCAGAGTCGTGGAAACAATAGATAACTATTTCACTCAGTTCAGTCGTGCATGCTTAGTTTTCTCCAAAGTTACACAGAAAGAACAGAAGGGCGTTTCAATAAAAGGTTTATTGAACAGTCTTGTTTCTGGTGTAAGTAAAATGTGCTGTTACGATCACAAGACAGTATGCAAGATAAATAATGTACAGTGTGAGCAGTAGAAATAAATAATACTGCGTTAGCATTATCTTTTAGTACATATGCTGTTACATAAATAACACAGACTAAAAATGCGAGTACTCATACGATGCGTTTCTAATCTAGTTCTACCCCAATGTACCTAACCTAACCTAGGTGTAGGGCGAGGTATGAAGTAGGTGAAGTATTCCTTACTATGGTATACTAAGAGTATGTTAAGTCTAGTATGCCTAGTATGCCAAGTATGCCAAGAGTCCCTCTAGGTTCTAGTCAGCTCCATACCTGAAGAATGAGAAAGGTAGGAATCTCTTTGCCAGACTCGAACTCCAACACCCCGCAAGGGAAGTCAGATCACTGGAAGCTGGACTCTCTGCGTGCAGGGATGACAGCGTCTTCTCAGTGCGTCAGGCCGGGAAACGGGCTCCTCTGAAGTCGAGGTCTCCTCTGATTTACAGGGGCTAGGGAAGGTATATTTATACCTTAGAAGTACCTCACAATGTTAGCATTGACGTGAATTGGACAGCGAAAGACGTCATGAATGAACCCCTAAGGAATAATGGTTCGTGCATAATATATGAGGCCTTGAAGAAATCAATAGTCCTGGGCTAGGGAAACTCCCGCAGCCTAAGGATCTGTTCTTCATGAACTCGTTGTGACGTTAGGGTGGACGGATGTCAGAGACCATGCCTGTATTTGGAGTGCACGGTTTAATGCCTAAATAAGGGCTGAGATTTTATGCCTATATAAGGGCAGGGCGAATTGTGCCTATATAAGGACATGATATTGGAAAGCCCGTTTATGGACACCCTAAGAGGAATACAACAACATTCCTTTCCCTTGTTTTCCTTATCTATTTAGGCTTTAAGTAAAGAGCATTGTATTGGGGTCCTCCACACTAATTCACAGTTTTAAGACATGTACATTTTGCACCTTTGATTGCACAATACATTTTCCATATGTTGCTCGTGGTCTTTTATGCATCATTCCCGTTTGTAAAGTGCACCATCATGACCTCGGTGTGAGTCTGTTTTGTAAAATGTAATAATAAACGAAAATAAAAAATCTAAACGTGCTATAAATCTGCATACCCCCTGCATAGCTCCTATGGGTAGATGGTTGTGCATAGGCTCTTGATTTACTTAATCTGGTAGCAACTTGTCCGGGGTTTACTAGCCAAAACCTTTAAACCTCCGATTTTTGCCAGTTAAGGTGGCTATGCAACCTTAACTCCCACCAGTGCCACGAACGGCTCTTGGCCCACATGACATTACCGATGACATCACATAGGGCATCAGCAATGACTTCTTCGATAACACCACTAGAAATTGTAATCACAAGAAAACACGTCCATAGCATATTAAGGCACTTTTGAGGGTGTGTAACGACAGTATGATGGGAAAAGAAATAAACTTTTCAGGAGATTGCAGGCAAGTTCGTTATAAGCTCTCTTTGCGGTCTTCCCAGATCCTCGACGGCCCCTCTAAGAGCTTCAATCAACGCAGCAGCTAGACTTATTACTGGCTCCAAAAGAAACTCTCACATCTCCCCGGACCTCAGATCTCTGAACTGGCTACCTTTTGAAGCCAGAATTCAACTAAAAATCGCATGTCTGACACATAAAGCTGGTGCCTTCATGTGGCAACAGATCCTCCAGAAGTGCCAGTTCTCGGGGATGGCGCCCAGGATTTGGAGTGCACTACCCCCAGAAACTAGACGGAATCCCTCTACTGCATCTTGCAAAAAAGAAGTGAAATCTCTTCTCATGTCCAAATTCACATGAGCCAAGTTTATAAGTGGATATACGACTTTTGATTTGTATGGAACATTTTGTTTATTTACTATATGCCTGTTTGTTTCCTATATTTACCTTGTAAAGCGCTCTGATACCCGCAAGGGTCTTGTTCGGGCTATATAAAACCTTCAAAATAAATAAATAAATAAGACGGAGCATAATGCAAATGACACATTGAGAGGATATGAAGATGTGTTGAAGAACCACGAGCACACAAGTGCCCCGATTACGAGTTAAGCAGAGTGGGATTCCCATGTGGACGTCCGTCTCGCACAATTAAAAGTGGACCAGTTTTCCCGCACCTAGAATTTCCGAGTACAGGATCAAAAGACCCGATTTTACCATCTGGAAAGTCTGGCCAGTAATATTGCATTGGGGAGGGCTGCCGTGCAATCAGGCCCTGGTCCCCGGCCCTCGTGTGGCCCCCTGAAAACTCAAGAATGCTCTCCCCTGGGCAACCTCCTCCCCTTCCCTCATACACCCTATCCAAGCCCCCCTCACCCTGCCCCACACAAGCCTCCTCGCACACATTAATAGCTGCTCAGGGCAGGTGGCCAGTTTGTGCATGAGAAATGGGAATTCCGCCTGGTAAATCTCCGTTCGCAGGGTTGTAACCCATTTCGTGGGGTTTAACTTGTAATAGGAGAGAATATTGTGGAAATAACTGGCAATAATTGAAATGCTGGCCACCTGGAATTTCCACTGTAAATTTCCACTTGTATTTTTTCCTCACCCATTGTCAGAACCAAAGACGATGATGAAGAGCACAGTGGCATTTTTTTAGAATGCAGTAGCATTTTTGTGTCCTTGATGCCACACACTGGCAGACCTATGTGATTTCCAGGGCACATTATGGCATATCTGGACTTTATGATGGTGTTACATATATGTATGCTTTTGGTGTCACGTTTTTGAGATGGAAAGTAATTTATTTTTTGCTGGCTGCCACTCTTTCAGGGAATGCATGTACACTATTTAGCCAAATAATATTCATTATATGGCACATTGGTACCATGTGTTGCCCTTGCTGCCGAAATTTAGCATTTCTTGTACTTGTCATGGCACGTCTGGACCTTACACGCACTTGGTTGGTCACTCACTCATTACAGTATGACCTTAAAATGTTTTGGGACCCAGGACAGGACGTATATTGGGGCCCCCCTCTTTGGAACAATTGTGAAATGATGACCATTGTCAGCTAATTAGAGCCATAGTGATCTCAAACAATATTGTTAAATGTCCAGACAGAAAGTTTACGCTGCCCGGCGTCTGCCAGCCAAACAGTACCAGTAGAAAGTTTGAAAAAAAACCTCATGAAACCATTTCTTTTTCAGCTTGCACCTGGAGTTTGTGTCTTGCAACAACAATAATTATGGGAACTAGAGTGTCCAACCAACCTGTTTCTTCCATGTAGAGAGGTGGAGAACACTAATGAAGGAAATGTAAAGAGTTGAAGAGAGGTCAGGTATACCAAAGGGTTGTAGAGAGAGATGAGGTAGAGAGTTGTAAAGTTGAGAGAGAAGTAGAGAGGGCACAGACAAAGGTAAGAAGAGGTGAGGTACTTAGAGCTGTAGAAAGATAGAGAGGTGAGGTACAGAGAGATGAGTTTGAGGGAAGCATGAACTACATGGAGCTGAGGTACAGGAAGGTAAGATGGAAACAGAGCAATGAGGTGTAGAAATAGGGGTGATGTAGAGAGAGGGATAGAGAGGTGGAGATGTAGAAATGAGCACATAGAGTTGTAGAGAGTTGAGGTCATGGGAATGAGGTAGAAAGTGGTAGGGTAGTGTGAGGTGAGATAGAGAGAGAACTGAGAGAGGTAGGGAGGTAGAGTACACTGAGAGAGAGGCCGGGAGACGTGAGCTATAAAGGTATTAGAATTCACCTTTGACATCTTTATTAGCTTGCCAAATTTGGAGACACCTTTAGAAACAATACCAGGTTCCAAAATACTCACCCATCTCCTACTTTAAAATCCAGAACAACCACTCTCCACGTGAGATCATCCACTTCCTTGGCCCTTCTTTGATTCAGCATCACTTTCTCTTTAACCTTTTAATAATCTACATCTTCCTTGAGATTACATCCACACCTCTTCTTAAACCGCCAGGGACCAGAAGGGTCCTTTCCCCTCAACAATCTGAAAGTACTTAGTCCAGTAGTGGTATGTGGTGTGCTACGATACAGCCAGAATTATTTTCAAATTGCTTTTGTCGAATCTTTAACCACATCTACATGTATGACAAACACTGCAGTTAATAACTCTGTTAAATCTCTCAACTTGCCCATTCGATTGCAGTTTGTATAATGCTGTCTTAACATTTCATATGCCACACTAGCTGAGGAACTTTCCATATCATGCAACACAAGTTGTACCTCATTATCAGTAATTACGACTTCGGGATAACAGCAAAACCTTCCTTAATATTTTATTACCACAGCACTGGTGGCCTGCGCCACAAACTTGACCTCTAGCCACTTAAAATGAAAATCAACCAACACGAATGCATAACATGCTTCGCTCAGTACCATTGTAAGGGGACCTGAAAAATTAAATGCCACCTTCCCCCAAGGATGCTTTAGCTACATCACCAGACTCAAAAGTGCTGCCACTACTTTTAACATTTTGCTAATACTGGCAAACATTTGACACTCACTGACCCACTTGTCTACCAACCTTTCCACCAAAATGTTGATCTAATGTTAAAGAACTACATAGCACAGATTAATAAACACGAGACAGGCGTAAAAGCATAAGGTAGAAGAGGTAAGGTAAGTAAGGAGAGAGTCAATAGACAAAGTAATTCCATATAATTTTAATTGCCACTAACTGCCTGAGATTGCAAGGGTTAAATTTCGCCTGGCCCATGTGAAAATGTAATTCTGTTTTGATTAAACCCTTATCACAGTGGGACTTCTGTCTGTCCTGATCACTTACCTAGGGCCTCCTTGGAAGGTGCGGGCCACAGGCAATTGCTTACTTTGCCCATAACTTAAAATGGCTCTGACTTACTCACTCAGTCATTTACTCATCAGCCACCCATTTCCTCAGTCTATCAGTGACCAATTCATTCTTCCACACTCATCTAATCATCTCCTCCTGGACTAATAATGGGATAAAAAGGTGGGGCGTCTCTAAAAGGGGTGGAGCCAAAGAAGATTAACAAGGATCCTTTGCAAGAGTCGTGGCCTAAAACATCCAAAATAGTATTCTCTGATTGACACAGCGTCCTGCTTGACTAGAATTTGGGCTCCCCTCTGTATTTTTTCTGTTAGTGCATCTGAACATATCACACAACAATGAACACATACATGCAAAATGAGCCAGACCTATTAGATTTGCCAATGCTTGTTATTACTTATTTATATTCAACATCATGTTAACATAAAACATTGATATTAATGCGATTAGGCTGGAAAGTGTTTCAGTTCTGAAAGTATAACACTACAATGGTCTGTGAAAAGGGGAGTGTCTTTTTGACTACCTCAATCTCTCTTGTTCTCTTCAAATTTCGCTCATCTGAAATCTCTCCCTCTGCAGTAGTAGCTGCTTCTCCTGTTTTGCCGAACAAAAAAAAGTGTATCCATCTGCCTGTCTGACATTTCATCTCTTTACTCTTCACCACTGTTTTTCAGTCTCTCCTTGTTGCCTGTACTTCCTTGCATCTCATCCTCTTCACCGTCCACTTTCTCTGTCACACACACACTTACTCACTCTCTTTCTCTCCCCATCCCTGCAAATCTAAACATTGCATTTTCTTTTTTTCCATTGCTCCAGTCAGTATTTTGACAGATGTGTACCTCGTTCACACATATTCCTATGGAATGGCAGGTACATTTCGCACATGTGCCCGTTGCTCTGTGAGCTCTGCGGAAAGGCCGAGAATTGGATGAGCAAGTAGTCTAAGCCAGTGTTTGAAAAGGATAGAAAGAAGTGCAGGTACCAACTATCCAAGAGCATCTGATACTTACACCCTTCAAGTCAGGCACTGATCCCTCCATCTGCCTCCACTTCACACCTCTCCTGGTGCGCATCTTGGCTAAGCACAGGGGTCACTGCCTTGATGCTCATGTTGTAGGAGAGTAGTGACTTCCACTGGACTCTCAATCTCTATTTACTAGTTTGCACATCAGCGCATTACCACTCAGCAATGCTAAGGAACCACTGCAGAGCTTCCGCAGGCAATGGTGTAATGCCACCTTTCCTTCTTGCTTGAGTAACTGACAGGCAGACTGAAGGGTGTACAACTCCTCACACAGTAAGTGTGCCCAGGGCCGAACTGGCAATAGCGGGCACCGGCCGTTGCCCTGGTGGGCCGCCAGGGTGGGGCCGGTTTTGGACCCCTGGGAGGCCGTTTTTGATAACTGCAATATCGGCCCACTGTAACAAAAGCTGGAGTGGTGCTTCCAAATAGCAGAACCCCCCCCCCCCTCGGGGGCCGGCCGAGCTGATTGCCAGGGCCGGTTTCGGTTCCCAGTCCGGCCATGTGTGTGCCCCTCTGCCTGGGATAACTGCCGTCCATCAGGCTGGGAACTGACAGGCACTTTGGATCCTATGTACTTAGGCTTTAAGATCCTGCCTGGTAGGGAAAACTATATTGACCAAATTACAGCAACTAAGAGAATTGGCCATTTGTCCGTCCGCCCTATTTAGAGAAGGTGGGCAAATGCCCTGATGTTACTTTCATCCACCGCTATCCAAAACATGGCGGCAAGTGAAAGTAAAGACGATTTTTATGACCCCCATACCATGGGAGAAAACTCCCATAGCGAGTGGGGTAATTGCTTTTTAAAATTATCGATAAGAAAATCCTGCTTTCAGATTTTTTTTTTTTTTAAATTAAAGAGAAAGAGGACTGTCATGTTGATGGGGCTGCACGGCACACTTTGAATGCATTGTCAGGCACCACCAGGACTGCGGTTCCTGCCAATGTAAGAGATGCCCACTGTAGAGGCAGACATCTCTACATCTGGAGTACAGTTACTCCGTCAGAGCGACAGTATTTTGCTCTGCCCACCTGACAGAGTAAATACCATACTCCATATCTCAGTCAGCCCCTCTGTCTCTGTAAAAGGACAGAAAGTGTACAAAATCAATATTGTGTAGCAATCTACATCTTGAAAGCGTGGAGGAAAAAAGCCATGCTCTTACCGGTCTCTGAACTATAATTAAGAAGAAAGAGCCCTCTTTTTATCAAACGCGGTGCAGATCTTCGTTGTTTAGGAAGCTGTCTACTGACGCTTACCCATGTAAAATGTGATCAAACCTGCATAAGTGGGATCCTAGCCTTTGTGAAGTATTAACAGCTGGGGATGCGGAATACTGTCTTTAGGATTACTGGTGTCGATTGGGGGTAATAGAGTCAATTAATTAAGACGAAAAATCAGTTAACATAGTAAGCTAAATGTGCCATAACGAGTAAAACTTATCTTAAACTGACATGCATTTAAAATGTGCTAATTCACAGTAGGCAGTCATTGTTGTTCATGTTGGCCATAGAAAGGCCACGAAACAAGCTTTTCTAGCTATAAGGGAACTCGATAGTGCTGAAAGGTGCACAACGTGATTTAGAAGCTTCACCCTAGAATGACATGCTTAGAGATTTCATGCCTGCGTAATCTTTCATTTTAACAAAATGCATTACTTTATTATGCAAAATATTTTATTCTTGAATGTCATGAACTTCCTACTTTCTTATGTTTCATACAAAGCTTGAATAGAATAATTTGTGCATTTAAACAATAATGATTGAGCCATAGAGTAAAAGAAGGCATTACCTAAGAGAGATTTTGCCTTTTAATTCATAGTTCATTGTTCTCACAGTCAAACAAATGTATATGTGAAAAGTCGATCTGTATTTAATGCCTATGAGAACTATGCCTGATATTTCCAGTATATCATTGCACAAGACTCTGTAGCTAACCATATGATAAAAAGTTTAATCTGCATGTATTACTGTTGGAACGGGGGGGGGGGGGCTGAACCTGTTTCCTGAAGAACTCTGTCTTTTGATTGGCTCGTGCAGGAAGAAGCCTGGTACAATGCTTTTGAGATGTTTTCTTCCTAGGTAGTCCCACCGGCTTTTCCCTTTCCCTCGCCGAACTCTTGACGGTTGTGGCTACTGCTGCCGTTGGTCCCTTAGACTCTCTTCGCTATTTGATTTGACAGCTTGCTACTGCAACTGTATGCTGACCTAATTTGATAATTAAGACTCAGCTGAGTCTTCTGAACTAATCTTTATGTGGAGTTCTGCTACTCTAATTCGACTTTGAAGCTTTATGCTCCTTTGATTTCACTGTTTTCCATTGAATTCAAACTCTTTATGGGTTCTTAGAACCTGATTTATAGAATAGGGAACTTAGGGCCACATGTACGTAACTTTTCTGTTGTTGCGTCTTCTGAACTAATCTTTATGGGGAGTTCTGCTACTCTAATTCAACTTTGAAGCTTTATGCTCCTTTGATTTCACTGTTTTCCATTGAATTCAAACTCTTTATGGGTTCTTAGAACCTGATTTATAGAATAGGGAACTTAGGGCCACATGTACGTAACTTTTCTGTTGTTGCGTCTTCTGAACTAATCTTTATGGGGAGTTCTGCTACTCTAATTCGACTTTGAAGCTTTATGCTCCTTTGATTTCACTGTTTTCCATTGAATTCAAACTCTTTATGGGTTCTTAGAACCTGATTTATAGAATAGGGAACTTAGGGCCACATGTACGTAACTTTTCTGTTGTTGCAAACGGCCAGATTCTGCGAATCGAGCCATTTGTGACTGCAAAAAGCCTTTTTGTATGTACAGAGCCCTATTTTGCAATTCGCAAAATGGGTTAGCAATTCGGTATTAGGTAGGGGCGTGTTAAGGGCGTCCCTTCCTAATAGCGACTTGCAGTGCTATGTACGAATGTTTTTCAACCGAAATGTGGTGGCAAAACATTCACATTTTACCGCCTACTTCAATTAGGTGGAAACCCAGTCACAAACGGGAAGGGGTTTCCCAGGGGTACCTTCCCCTTTGTGAATGCATACGAAAACGTTTTGTAACAGCCTGCAGCGGTTCCAGGGATCACTGCCTACTCTTAAAACAAGCATTGGCATAGCCAATAGGTCTCGCCTTTGGGACCTTATAAGTGTTTAGTTATCCAGCACAATATCCTTGGTGCAACAACATCAACTGTTGCATGGCTAAACACTTATAAGGTCCCAAAGGCGAGACCTATTGGCTATGCCAATGCTTGTTACTTGAAGCCATGATGTACAGCAGCCTGCGCTGCAGTGCAACATGTAAAAAAAAAAAAAAAAACATTGACAAAGCCAATAGATCTCACATATGTGCAAACTATTGGCATTGCCAATGCTTGTTGTTCCTACCACAAATTGCCAGCAGTCTTCAATAGTTGAGAACATTGATGTACTTGGCATGGGTATTAACAGAGAGTAAAAAGATTTCTGGTCTAATCAAGGTTATATTTTCTACTTCCAGCCTGACACTTAAGCTACTTAGGGCATCATAAGAGATCCCACCCTCTTTGGTGTTGGGGTCGTAGTGAAGAGACATGTAAATTAGAAAGAATTTTGGAAGTATAGGCCAAAGAGATAGGGGTGAATGCAGATCAATCCCTTCAAACACACTCACATATACATTGCATGAAGTTGAGAAAAAACTGTCCACATGCATGAAGTGTGATACATGCTACTGACCATACAGTTTTGTGTCCAAGCACAATTGCTTGGACACAACACCTTAAGCACATTTTATGAATGTGATATATCGCCCTTATAAATCATCTGTGCTTCAGGAGTCATTATATGTGTATAAGGATCAAAACTGCCACAGGCACACACATCACACACTCACACAGTTATCTACAAGCATCAGACATCCACAAGCATCAGGCATCAGACATCCACAAGCATCAGGCATCAGACATCAGGCATCAGACATCCACAAGCATCAGGCATCAGAAATCCACAAGCATCAGGCATCAGACATCCACAAGCATCAGGCATCAGACATCCACAAGCATCAGGCATCAGACATCCACAAGCATCAGGAATCAGACACCCACAAGCATCAGGCATCAGACATCCACAAGCATCAGGCATCAGACATCAGGCATCAGACATCCACACGCATCAGGAATCAGACATCCACAAGCATAAGGAATCAGACATCCACAAGCATCAGACATCCACAAGCATCAGACATCCACAAGCATCAGACATCCACAAGCATCAGACAGCCACAGGTGTCAGACATCCACAAGCATCAGGCATCAGACATCCACAAGCAACAAGCATCAGACATCCACAAGCATCAGGCATCAGACATCCACAAGCATCAGGCATCAGCCATCCACAAGCATCAGGCATCAGACATCCACAAGTATCAGGCATCAGACATCAGCCATCCACAAGCATCAGACATCCACAAGCATCAGACATCAGACATCAGACATCCACAAGCATCAGACATCAGACATCCACAACCATCAGGCATCAGACATCCACAGGCATCAGACATCCACAGGCATCAGACATCCACATGCATCAGGCATCAGACATCAGGCATCAGACATCCACAGGCATCAGACATCCACCAGCATCAGGCATCAGACATCAGACATCCACAATTATCAGACATCAGGCATCAGACATCAGGCATCCACAAGCATCAGACATCAGACATCCACAAGCATCAGACATCAGGCATCAGACATCAGACATCCACAGGCATCAGACATCAGGCATCAGACATCAGACATCCACAGGCATCAGACATCCACAGGCATCAGGCATCAGACATCCACAGGCATCAGACATCCACAGGCATCAGACATCCACAGGCATCAGACATCCACAAGATCAGACATCAGGCATCAGGCATCAGGCATAAGACATCCACAAGCATCAGGCATCAGACATCAGACATCCATAAGCATCAGACATTAGGCATCAGACATCCACAAGCATCAGGCATCAGACATCCACAAGCATCAGGCATCAGACATCCACAAGCATCAGGCATCAGACATCCACAAGCATCAGGCATCAGACATCCACAAGCATCAGGCATCAGACATCCACAAGCATCAGGCATCAGACATCAGGCATCAGACATCCATAAGCATCAGGCATCAGGCATCAGACATCCACCAGCATCAGGCATCAGGCATCAGGCCTCCACAGGCATCAGACATCCACAGGCATCAGACATCCACAAGCATCAGACATCAGACATCCACAAGCATCAGACATCAGGCATAAGACATCCACAAGCATCAGGCATCAGACATCCATAAGCATCAGGCATCAGGCATCCACAAGCATCAGACATCAGGCATCAGACATCCACAGGCATCAGACATCCACAGGCATCAGACATCCACAAGCATCAGACATCAGACATCCACAAGCATCAGACATCCACAGGCATCAGACATCCACAAGCATCAGACATCAGACATCCACAAGCATCAGACATCAGGCATAAGACATCCACAAGCATCAGGCATCAGACATCCATAAGCATCAGGCATCAGACATCCAGAAGCATCAGGCATCAGACATCCAGAAGCATCAGGCATCAGGCATCAGACATCCACAGGCATCAGACATCCACAGGCATCAGACATCCACAATTATCAGACATCCACAGGCATCAGACATCCACAGGCATCAGACATCCACAGGCATCAGACATCCACAGGTATCAGACATCCACAGGCATCAGACATCCACAGGCATCAGACATCCACAGGCATCAGGCATCAGACATCCATAAGCATCAGGCATCAGACATCAGGCATCAGATATTAGACATCCACAAGCATCAGGCATCAGACATCCACCAGCATCAGGCAACAGACATCAGGCATCAGACATCCACCAGCATCAGACATCAGACATCCACAATTATCAGACATCAGGCACCAGACATCCACAAGTATCAGACATCAGACATCCACAAGCATCAGACATCAGGCATCAGACATCAGGCATCGGACATCCACAAGCATCAGACATCATACATCCACAAGCATCAGGCATCAGACATCCACAAGCATCAGACATCAGGCATCAGACATCCACAGGCATCAGACATCCACAGGCATCAGACATCCACAGGCATCAGACATCCACAAGCATCAGACATCAGACATCCACAAGCATCAGACATCAGGCATAAGACTTCCACAAGCATCAGGCATCAGACATCCATAAGCATCAGGCATCAGACATCAGGCATCAGACATCCACAAGCATCAGGCATCAGACATCCACAAGCATCAGACATCAGGCATCAGACATCAGGCATCAGACATCCACAGGCATCAGGCATCAGACATCCACAGGCATCAGACATCAGGCATCAGTCATCCACAGGCATCAGACATCCACATGCATCAGACATCCACAATTATCAGACATCCACAGGCATCAGACATCCACAGGTATCAGACATCCACAGGCATCAGACATCCACAGGCATCAGACATCCACAGGCATCAGACATCCACAGGCATCAGACATCCACAGGCATCAGGCATCAGACATTCACAAGCATCAGGCATCAGACATCAGGCATCCACAAGCATCAGGCATCAGACATCATACATCCACAAGCATCAGACATCAGGCATCATACATCCACAAGCATCAGGCATCAGACATCAGACATCATACATCCACAAGCATCAGGCATCAGACATCAGACATCCACCAGCATCAGGCATCAGACATCCACTAGCATCAGGCATCAGACATCCACCAGCATCAGGCATCAGACATCCGCCAGCATCAGGCATCAGACATCCACAAGCATCAGACATCCACAAGCATCAGACATCCACAAGCATCAGGCATCAGACATCCACACGCATCAGACATCAGGCATCCACAAGCATCAGACATCAGGCATCATACATCAGACATCCAAAGGTATAAGACATCCAAAGGCATCAGACATCCACAGGCATCAGACACCCACAGGCATCAGACAGCAGGCATCAGACATCCACAAGCATCAGGCATCAGACATCTACAGGCATCAGACACCACAAGCATCAGACATCAGGCATCAGACATCCACAAGCATCAGACATCAGGCATCAGACATCCACAAGCATCAGACATCAATCATCATACATCAGGCATCAGACATCCACAAGCCACGTGTGCACTCACTACTGTCACAGAGTACACGGCGTGCACGACATCGCAGCCGAAGAGGGAAACGTGTTGCAGGACATGTTCAAATACCATCAGCGCGTCTTAAAGCGTCTAAACCGTTTCATTCAAATCTATTGTTCTTCAGAGTGCAGGAAAACACTGCTATATGTTTTGGCGGGATATATATATTATTTATACATTTAGTTTGTAAGGAATGTCAGATTAGAGGATACAGGATACTGAAAGTCTGGGGTCTACTAGTTATATCTCCTCCAGAAGAAGCGGCGATGACAAAACAGAGCTAGAATTTAAAACAAGCGCGGCCGAGACGCAAACAGCAGCGTGTTTATTTTTGCATCGCGCTTTAAAGTGCCGCTCAATGTAAACAAGCCCGCGCGTGAAAGGCAAGCAGTTCAGATGGGAACAGCGCGCGCAATAAAAAAAAAAAGCCACACAGCGTTTACCTTGCGTGCGCGAGCAGGGGCACCATTTGTTTCGAAGTTAATTAGAAACAGTTGGTGCCAAAGCTCGCGCCCGCAAGGGAATCGCCAAACGTGCACGGGTTGCCATTAAAAGCAATGCAACGCGTGCACGTTTTAAAGCCAAAAGCGGAATCGATTTCAAGAGGTCCCTTTCCTATGCAGCGCATGCGCGCTGCGTAGGCGAGACCTAAAAATGAAACTGAAATGTTTTATTTTTGTTTTTGAAACGCATCCCGTTTTCCTTAAAAGGAAATACAGACATTGTGGTCTGCTGTCCCCAGCAGGCCACCATCCCTGTGATTTTAGAAATTCCCAATTTGTTGCAAATTGCGAGCTACTTTATGAATGTTAATGAGGTAGGTCAATTGCGACCCCATTAGGAATCGCTAACTGTGTCAAGAACACATTTGTACATAGGTGTTTGAACTTTCCTAATAGCGAGTTGCGAAAATGCTCTATTAGGAACTCGCAAAATTAAACCTACGTACATGTGGCCCATATTCCTTTATGGAACACGCTCAATGCAATCTTATTATTTGATTCTTAGCTATAACTATTTCTTTTTGAAGAGATTTCTGTAAACTTAGTTGATTGATGGACTAACTAAATAAAGACCAAAAATAAAGAAAGAACTTTACTAATCTCTTAATGAGAAATAAAACTTTGAAACGACAATACAACTCTCATCCTTGACTGAACTTAAACTGTTAATGGAATTTAAATTTGAGATGTCTAACTTGCTTCTTGACTCCTCATACACATTCCAAGATCCATCACTGAGAAGGATTTAGCGCGGAAAAGAGGGCTTAACGTTAATGGATTATAACATTTTGGGCTCAGTCCTCACTATCAGGGGCATGTTGCATGGATCTACACAAGAACGTGCTTTCACAATGGAATGTTTAGGTCCTCTGAAGACATCATAGCATGCAGATCATTTGACACTTGGGTTTGTACTCTGGCCGAAACGTTTAGCTATCTGGTGAGGTGGGGATAATTACCATCCATATATCTCTAAACCAGATTTCCCTCCTGTATTCTCAAATCCACTTTTCCCGTGATCCTTTGTTGTACTAGCAACTAGGGAAATTTTAGATCAAGTAGTCTAGCTCAAATCAACTTTCTTCATGCATTGGTCTGAAAAAGCCTGACTTTCATGTTTCTACCTATAAAAACACGTGGAGAAAAAACAAAGATGAAGATTCCCTCTGATTTGTGGAAGATTTAAAATTTGAAAAAAGTTGCTACATTCTCTGGCTGCAGCCTCTTGAAAGCACCCTAAACTTTTGATAAATGCAAGCCCTGTGAGCCAGAGAAATGATATTTCTTATAGACAGGGGAACACTGTTCATAAGTCCAGACAAGACATTTGCCGTGGACAGGAAGTAAAAGGAGTCCTGCTGTCTTACTCAGAGAGGAGACATGCATGCCCCTGACCGAGACTAAGATCAGCACAGCATGGCAGATGCCTCAATGTATGTATGTATGTGAACCTTTGAGCCTAGCAGATCAGAATCACTAAAAAGCAACCAAGAATTAATTCAGGCCAAGCACCTACATACACAATTTCAAGGTCTACAGTTTTGACAAGTCTGCACGGTCCATGAGTTTCCTGGTACCACAGATAGCCTGAATCTGTTGCTACCCAGCCCAAGATGTTTTCTCAAATTACAGCATACAATTGTTTTTGTTCTGTTGGCTGCAGCTTATCACATGCATGTCAGCACAATTGCATTTATCACTGAAGGCCTTATGATTTCAGATGTAGCTTTGTTTGGTGATACAGTTGGACCCTGACACTACATTCCAGAAGAACAAATGGAGTCTGTGAGTTCAGTGGATGCCTCTGATCTCTGGGTGCCCTCAGCAACTGCACATTTTGACTGAATCTGGGACCTCATTACGAGTTTGGCCGTCCTCCCGCGGAGCGCCACACCAGCGCTCTGCAGGAGGACCCCCACACCCATCCACACACTGCCCGCCAGATTAGGAGTTTAATCCTGGTCTGACGAGTGGTGCTGCGGCGGTCCCATGACAGTGCCTTTCAAAGGCTCAAAGGAGAGCCTTAGAAAGGCACCGCCGTGGGAGCATGTTCCTGCATGGGAAGAAATGCACCAAGATGTGCATTTCTTCCCATGCATGAACAAGGGGTGCAGAAATACAGAGGACACACCATGTGCCTCCCTGATTCTTCTTGACCTGTCTGCCGCATTCGACACGGTAAACCATGAGGTCCTTCTGTCCAGGCTTGAAGAGGTTGGGGTTGTGGGCACTGCCCTGAAGTGGCTTCAATTGTATCTATCTAACAGACAACAGCCAGTAACACTCCCCCCTTTTCGAACCAAGTTTTCCAATATTTTGCACGGTGTCCCACAAGGATCTGCGATCAGCCCAATATTATTTAACATCTATATGAGCCCTTTACTTGCTGTTATAAGGGCTCATAATATTAATCTTGTAAACTACGCAGATGACACTCAACTTATTTTGTCTCTAGAGAGAGATCACAATCTGTATCTCTGGAGGACTTTCATGCTTGTCTGCGGGACACAGCACTTTGGCTTAGAGAGAATTCTCTTCAATTCAATGCCGACAAGACAGAGGTCCTGCATTGTGCAGCAGGTACAATTCCCTCTATACTCCCGTCTGATTTCTGGCCCATTCCCACTGCTACCCCATTGGTACCCAGCAACACGGTACGTAACCTGGGAGTTATGTTCAATAATAGATTGACTCTTGAAAATCATGTGAATAAAACAGCTGGGAGCTGTTTTTCTTTGATTAGAGCGTTTCGGAAGATCCTCCCGATGTTCTCAAAACAGGCTAGAATATTGATAGTCAGAAGTAGCATCCTCAGTAGGCTGGACTACTGTAACGCTCTGCTGTTGGAGTCTCCGAGATACTTGATTGAGAGACTACAGAGAATACAGACCATGGCTGCTAAGCTGGCACTAATGAAACCACGTCGCTCCTCCGCCTCTCAGGCACTCTTAGAGTTGCACTGGCTCCCAATATCGCAAAGGATACAATTCAAGGCACTATGTATAGTGTTTAAAGCTTTGCATGGCGCTGGACCCAAATCACTGCAGGACAAATTTACATGGTATGCCCCACCCCGAACTCTTCGTTCTTCCTCGGCTAATCTGGTGAAGGTGCCCAGAGTCAGAAAAACTAAATCAGGAGGCAGGGCCTTTAGCGCGGCAGCTTCACATCTCTGGAATAAACTTCCACTTGAGATTAGACAAGTGGATGATCTCTTGCAGTTCAGAAAGAGGATAAAGACTTGGCTCTATCCTCGAGTATGTCCTTTGCCATCCTGTTAATTTCTTCTTTTTCTGGTAACTGCGCTCCCTCTGCATCTACGCTAAGCAAGACATTCGTGACACAGCACCAGGGTACCCGTAGGGTGTTAGCTGCGCTTTACAAGTGTTGATAATAATAATGCCCCCCCACGCACAGAGGCGACAAGGGGCACTGTAAGGGCCCCTGGGTTGCCTCACCACAACCTTTTCCATGGTGGACTCACTGCCATGGAAAGGATTGCAGTGAGGCAACTCGTAATATGCTTGGCGGTGCCACAGCGGCACCACCAGCATATTGCTGCCCCTGACTGCTGCGCCACCGCCGCAGCATCACGGATCCCTTGCGGATGCAGCGGTCCAGTGGCGGTTCAACTGCGAAAGTCAGAATACAGTGGGTGGACCGCCAGTCTGGCGGTCCATGCACCGCCACACCGACTACGGCGGTCCAATGGACCACCGTAGTTGTAATCAGGCCCTCCGCCTTTTGAAGTCGGGTACCCCCTAGACAAGCCTTTTTGGGTCTCAGCTCCATTGCAGCATAATTAACCATGTAGACTCAGTGAGACCCAGTTGCTTTCTTAACGGGTCTTACCTCAGAACTGTATCCTGTGAACACCAACCACCAGCCTCCTGGTATTCTTGTTAAATCCACTTCAGGCTGGGTGAACTTGAGTTTGGCATCCTGAACATTGAAACATAGGTGAGGACCCGATTTGAGTGGTTAGTTTTGGGGTTTACTGGACTTTGAGACTTTTGTTGTGCTGGGAACTTGTTGTAGGGATTCTGTACATACACAGAGCTATGCACAGGATAATAGGACCTCGGAATATAGTGGTGAGCCAACCATACCCCTTAGTACCTAACACCCCAATCCGACTAGCTTTAGCGTCTTCTTAGCAAGAATGCTGCTAATTATTAGACAACCCAGAACACGGTATCTCTCTCTCAGGACTCGCAGAAGCAAGAACACCCTTTCATAATTCACTCATACCTGTCCACAACGTGCGTAATAAGAGACACTGTATAGTTTAAAATGTTTATTTTAACCAACGTGCTCTAAGGTACAGTACACGTGTCAGTACTATCAGCATAATGCATAAGAATAAAACAATAAGCATAGTTACAATTCCATAGAATATAAACGGGGAAAGCATTTCATAAAGCTGTCAATATATAGCTAAATGAGTACACCACCCTCCCCGTGCTAGTATCTAGTTTATTATAAAAACAGAAGACCTCTGGGCTTTGGCTGGCAGACCCCCATACCTCAATATCTAGATGCAATGGTTTACATCATCAGACAAGCACAGCTCTTCTCTCTGGAAAGGTTTTTTTCCGAAGTGTCTCCAACAGTGAAAATCACAATATTAAAGGCACCCGAATTCCTTCAGTGCAGTGGCATTCAGTGTTATGTCTAATTAGGAGGTTCTGACCAGATCAGCAAGAACAAGGCACATTGTTTTCCGACCTTGTACACAATGTACAGTCGCAACCCAAAAGCAACAAGGAAGAATGTAAAAGGCAGATAGTCCCAAAATAGCAGAGGCTGGGGGGCACAAAGTAACGTGCGCAAAGAGGCATCATGGCAGCCAGGCCTAAGCTAACTTAGTAATGCAAATCACACGAGTCCACAAACCACACGACACCCTCCCTGGTCAGTCCATCGGTGAAGACCTAGGACAATGACACAGTTCCAATAGATGGAGCAGAATTGCAACGTCCGTGACTGAAGTGGTGTAAACGAAAGTCAAGGAATAAAAAAAAACAGAGCCAGAAAGGCCCAGGGAGCGAGGACTCCGAAAGCGGAGACCCCCTAATCCAAAAAAGTATAAGTGCAGAAAAACGCCACACCTTCCAATAGGACATCGTTGGAGTCGTCAGAAAAAAGCGATGCCATCCAGTTCAGCAAATCAAAACTGCATTCATGTTCCTCGTAAGAGGGAGCAGCGAAAAGCAATGCAGGACAACTTGCGTGATGCTCAATATAACTACGTTGTAGGAGAGTCTGAGCAGCCGCCCAGACATCCCATTGTGCCAAAATCCCAAGTGCAGCCGCACGCGCCATATAGCCAGGACCGGAACAGTCGTGCTCATGGGCCTCTAAGGGACCCACCAACTGGACAAAATCCGGGCGAGACAGAGACGTATTGGAGAGGCAGTAATCCAAGGTCCATGAGAAAGGACAGCGGATGCAAGCCATCACAGGTTGCACGCAAGTGAAATACGCAAAGCGAAAAGAAAGTCTATATGACACACCAAGAGTCGCCAATGGCAGGACGCCGAAGGCTTCGAGGATGCGCTCACGGAGCGTCAGGAGTCGACAGTGGGCGAGGAGGGCCCCAGGAAGTGCAGCCATTGCGTAGCACACAGACCAAAAGCAAAAAACCAGCCGCTAAGGCGATGATCAATGGAAAGCCACCAAAGACGCTGGAAAAAATGGAATGAATAAAAGCGGGTATTACACCAAAGATAGTTTGAAAAGAGGTTACAAGGCCAGAGCCCACAACTTTAAAAAAGTGCACACGGCCTTCGGTGCGTGGAGCATTAAAAACACGGTGAATTAATTCTCCGAAATGTTGTGGGAGGTTTGTGTTAAGAAGTGCCTGAATTTCACTGTGGGTACTCGCCACCTGGAGCATGTACGTTTCCCGGGCGGATGTGAGCATAACCTCCTGATTCAATAATAGCGCCTTTATTCTGCTCAATTTATTGAAATCTGCTTTCAAAGTCGGAATGGAAGGCCAAATGGAACTATCTACGATGCCGTGCAAGGAGGAAAAAGCACATTTTTGCAGCAGACAACCCTGTGAGAAACTGTTACAATATAGGGTATGCCGGCCAGCATGCCACAGCAGTCCTGATTATTCAGAAGAAGATAGCTACCATTTGCAAGCACAGTGAAAGTAGGAGAAATAGCAGGAGCAGGAATGCCTTTCAAAACACAAGCAAGATTCGGAGCCGAAACGTTACAAGCTCCGTGCAATGTAATGTGTTTACAAACAAGAGAATGACCCACGGTCGAATCACACAACTCCCCCGAGAGAAAAACCTCCCTCCCGTCCTTAAGGCATTTATAAACGAAAGGTAAAGACCAAAGTTCATGCAGGAAAGCACTGCCTAAAGGCTGAAAGCGGCCAACAGGATAATGTTTCATGCACAAACTAAATTCAAACAAAGGAAAAGGTAAAGCGATAACCCCGTGTACTAGCCACACAGCAGAATCTAGTTCCGCTACAGAGAACGGTAAAGGCTCTATCTTTTCAATATGTAACAGAGTGTATGCTGCATCTTTCATGGACATGAACTGCTGTTTATCAGTTAAATTAAAAGGTAGAAATAAGGCAGACGTGTTCAAAAAATGCCAAGGAACCTTCCCCATTTTAAGCGTTTGCAAAGTCCATGCAAACTGCATTACTGAACGCAATTGATTTTGACCATGATATAACACAGAAACATCATCTTGCACAATATCAACAACAGAGGAAATAATATTCTCTAATGTGTAAATGCGGGAAGACAGGGTGTTAATACTATTGTCAACAACAGCAAGCACCTTTTCTAAATTTGCTTGATCTATTTCCCGAAGACGGGAAGCAGCTTCAATCTGCGAAAGTTTCCAGAGTTCATTATAGGTTTCATAAATGAATCTCTTAGGTCGAGAGCCACGAGGCCCTAAAACAAAGTCGGACAGATCAATATGGCCTGATATGAGTGATAAATGGTGTTTAACAGAATCTAACGAAGAGTGCTGCAACCACTGCTTACACAACTTACCAACAGAATATGTAGTAACAGTACGAGAGTCTGAAAACCTGGGGTCCGGCCTATCCTGTTTGTAACCAGGATCCTTGTCATGAAAACGCATTTGACAGGCATCAGAGGCTATGGGCCACGACAACCAGGGTGAGTGAACAATCTCAGAAACATTAAACGAATTATTCTGAAATAATACCTGCAAATCTGTAAGGGACATGTTAAAGCACAAGCTTTCATTGGGAGTGGAAGACAATACAGGAATGGACGGAGCATTTAACTGTTTGGATGTAGCCAAACCCCAACATGTTGTTTGAAATATGGTGCGGTTTAAAAACAAAATTTGGGTCAGAATAAGACAAGCACGGTGCAAGCCTTCTATGCCCTGCACCTGCCATGCTTTGGAACCCCAAATAGATTTCAAGTCAATGGTGTCCCTCCAATATTCATATCCACCCACAGCTAAGGCGTTCAAAAAGGAACCTGAATACAGCAATTTGGTGTGGGTCAACATGATTTTCTTAGTAGATGAAGAGTTCAACTTAAAATAATAGGAACCAGGATTAGATCTATTATAATCTGTAAAATAAGTAAACTTATTTCGAAGAGTCTGGGAGCTACCTGGCAAAGGGGTAGGACAATGTTCCCACTGGGTGTAATTAGAAGGACCCCGTAGGGTACTTGGCTTGTGGAGAAAATGGTTGCCCCAATGTTGGTAACAATATAATTCGGCATAATTTGCAGAATTCATGTACAAATCTTCGGCATTAATAGCAGCATAATATTTCAATTCAGTAAATAACGATTCAACGGCATGCAAATCCCAATCGTCAGAATGAATATTACTTTTTACAATATCACCCATTGAAACACGAAGGACATTTGGTACATTAATAATTTCGGTTGGTCCATGAATTTGGAAATCTACAGCATCCCATACGATGCCATCAGCCACTGGGAAAGCTGAAATGTTCACAAATGTGTGGTCACGCTTCATGATGTGAGAGGAAGAATGCGGAGCCAAAGTTCCAGCGACATAGTTCACAGCAGAGCGTTCTGGCAAATAGTGTCCATTGATGAGCAGAAAAATACGGTGACAAAGCCAATGGACATGAACAAAAAAATCAAGAAAAGTACCAACCAGATGTATGTCCATGGGGGGATCAAAAAATTGTCTCTAAACCATGATACAAAAATACTGAATTTGGAGGGGACAAGTGATGAAGAAGAATCTGATTCAAAAGAATAACGTGTTGGGCTTAGTGGCGTTGTTGGCAAATGAGCCACGGACTCGGTGTCGGGGTAAGTATACTCGGTCTCCTCATTGCAGGGGGAAACTGAGCAGTCTTGCAGGGGATCAGGCAAATCTACCATCTCAAAAGCAACATCAGTGACCGTTCGGGCAGAAGGGCCAAGAACATTCGTCCGGCAAATGACAGGACAAGAGACCGCTGGTGTAACACTATTCAGGATCGGCCAGATGTTGTAGCCTGACATTTTCTATTGAGATGTATCTGTTCTCCTTGCGACCAGAAAGCAGTGGTAAGATGACTGTACGAGTTCCCTTCAAGCCAAGGACCGGAACTGGTGCACGATAAGAGGGTCCGAATTCTTTTTTGTTCTCCACCTTCTCTCGAACCAGTTCTCCAATCTTCGGAAGCCAGCCGGCAACCGGAATCGGCAGCGCAGCGTCTGTGGCCGAAGGTGTCTGTGCAATTGCAAGTTTGTCTCGGGCTTCTTGTAAGTCCTGTAACATAGTAGAATGATTATCTACATCAAAGATGGCGGATTGCGGCGCCATGTCTAGACCATCAAGGTCAGGCACAAACATTCTTATGCCAAAGAGCATTTCGTATGGGGTCCGCCCACCCAGAGGTCTTCTAGGGAGATTATTAAGTGCACGTTGTACGGTATACAAGTGGGCCAGCCAGTTCCTGCCAGTACCTAAGACTCTAGCTGTCAAGGATTGCTTTAAATCACGGTTCATTCGCTCCACAATTGAATTACCCTCGGGTCTATATGGAGACGAAAATTTCACCCGCACCCCCAGTGAACCCATTGCGTCCTTGTAAGCCTTAGAGGCGAACGCTGGACCTTGGTCAGAATGGAAGGGGCCACATGCGAAAACTCCCACAAAGACACGCAAATCCCTGATGACATTTCGAACGTCAGCACTCCGTTGTGGCCAGACCCAGAGGAACCGTGTGCACGAGTCCACTGCTACTAAGATGTACTTATATGCAGTGTCAGAGGAAAAGGGACCGCAGTGATCCAGGTAAACACACCCAAAAGGTCTGTTTGCAATGCAGAGCGGTTTCTGTGGTGGCCGTGTAACCGTACAAGGCTTAATCTGTTGACAAACGTCACAGGAAAGCACATAAGTACGGGTTTGTTTATATAATCCACGCCACCAGTAACGCTGCTGCAAAATGGAAACCGTAGCAGACACTCCAGCATGAGCTGACGCCATGCCTTCGTGCGCTGCCGTAATCAAGGAGAGTCTGCAGTCCGCGTTGGGAATCAGCCGATCACCAACGTCCGGTATTTTAACATAAGGAGCCTGTTCGGGACCTAATTGATAAAAGTATTTAGAAGGGAAACCCCTAGGGTAATTAGCACCCTCTTTTGTTGCAGCAATAGCTGCTAGAATATCTGTGTCTATTTTAGACATGGATCTGGTAACTGCTGCGACTGAACACGTGGCTACTGCGGATTTGGCAGCTTCCTCTGCCAAACCGTTACCGACAGCATGTGCACCCACACGCTGGTGGCCAAGAGTGTGTACCACCTGTGTGAGAGGCAGACATTGTTGTAAATCTGCCACTCGAACCCAAAGCGTCTTATGCTTGATTGTGCTGCCTTTTGCATCTCTATAGTCATTTTGTGACCAAAAGAATAGATTGTCATTATAAGACTGAACACAGTTGTAAGAATCACATACAATAAGAGTAGTCACATCCGGATTGGTAAACTCAAGTGCTAGCACCAATGCACGCAGCTCGGCCAATTGTGCAGTACTGTCACCCAGTGGTTGAGTGTGCACTACAGTTGATTTGAACTTTCCGTTCACAAAAGAACCTGCAACAATAGCACATGCTGCTGAATAAGCATGCTTGGAACCCGTGACCGGCTGGGCCGAACCATCGGTATAGATAATACATTCGTAATCCTCAAGCGGTAGCAAAGACAGAGGAGGAGGATGAACGAATTCATACTGCAAAAACTCCTGAGTCTGTAGAGAAGAATCAAAGATAAAAGTGACATCCGGAGATGTCAAAGAAGTTGCCCATTGTATCCAACGGGGGTGCAAAGCTTTAGAGTTTGGAACACTTGCTTTCGTCACTGCCTCTAGGGCAGGATAGGGTGTTACCACCAAAATGCGTTTTCCCTGTGCCAGTGCGCGTTCCTTTAGAATCGCCATCTGCACTGCCGTCAAAACTTTTTCCACAGAGGAAAAGTGCATTTCCGCAGAGGTGTAAAGATGTGACTTGTATGCAATCGGTACTGTGTCACCTTCGTTAAAGGTCTAATACGTGAAACCCACTGCCCCTGGAATGATTCTAATCACCAGGTTTGTGTGGTTATCACGTGTCAACAAGAATTTAGATTCAAGTAGATCAGACTGCAAAGACTGCAGTATAAAGTTATGCTCAGGAAGCCAGCATAACTTTGAAAAGTTAGGTTGTATCAAAGCATAAAGAGGCTTGATACGCTGGGCATATTCGGGAATGTAAGTACGCCCGAAGTTCAGAAAACCCAGCAAAGACTGAAGCTTTTTCAGATTGGTTGGAGGGCACAAAAGTGCGCATTTCTCCAAAAAATGGGGAGCTAATCCCTTACCTTCATTGTTGAGCTCATAGCCCAAAAACAAAACGGTAAATTCAGCAATATGAGATTTGGCAAAGTTAAACTTGTAACCTAAAACCGCAAATTCGAGAATAATGCGGTCCACTCGTGAAAGATGCTGGAATAATTTGTCGTCTGTCAGGTAGATATCATCAACGTACGAACATGCATCTGGGTCTATGCCGTCCAACAAAGAGACGACACGTGCAGCGAATACACCTGGACTGTTTTTGTAGCCCATAGGTAAACGCCGGAATTTGAATAATTTGCCACCGGATGTAAAAGCGCTCCATTGGCTACTCTCCGAGGCCAAGTTGTGCGTGTAGAATCCATTGGATAGGTCAAGTGTAGTTTTGTATTTCTTACGAACAAGACTGTCTACTAGCGCAGAACTAGGTGTATTTTGCACCGCAAAGGTCCGACAATGAGAGTTCAAATGCCGGTAATCTAAAACTAAGCGGTACGATCCATCGGGTTTAGAAACCGCGAAAAGGGGATTATTCATTGGTGATATGCATGTTTCAATGACTCCCTGATATTCTAACTGAGTCAGAATTTCAGAAACGGGGCCTTTTGCATCCCGTTTAATGGGATATTGGGGTTGTGACTGTGGCAGCGACCGCAAAGGTATTTCATGGGGTGGTGATTCTTCATCCCAGCCCACATGGTTGCGGTATAACGCTGGAGCCAAGGACACAGCCCATTCAGCTGCCAGAGCCTCCGCTTTGTCCCTAGGGACATGTCGAGAAAAGCTCGGAAGGATTACATCCTCCCCTCTACGAGCAGCAAGTACGAATGGGGGCGGCCAATCCGCCTCTGCTAACAAAATGTCATATGAAGAGGTCAGATTTTCCCAAAAAATCCCTTTAATAACACGCTCAATGTCACCTTCAATTTGAATGACAATATTAAATAGTCTGTCAGGTGGTGCCAATCGGGTGTCTGCTGTCTCGACAGTAACAAATGTTTCAGTTGCTGTCGCCTCCACATGAGGACGTAGTGCCTCTCGCACTATGGTAACTTCCGCGGCGCTGTCTAGGAGCGTCACTGCCCACGTCCAATTCAGGAGTCTCGTTCTCACCGTCTGTGGCATATTTTGCTGTTACAGCGGCAACCTTTTTCTTCTGAAACTGTGGGCGAGGACGTTGAAATTCTTCTGATTTCCCTCTGACTTGTTGTCGAGGTTGGTCTCGCCCCTGTGGAGCCTCTCGGCCCCTTCCTCTATCCTGACGATCTCCTCCACCAGCCTGTGAAGGCGTCGGTTCCTGTAAAGAACGAGGAGAACGCGAATCAGGGACGTGAAATCTCTCTGGAGACCTAATTCTCGCCCTATCACGCAAATCATATGTGCGTTCAGAAGAAACAGAAACCGGGGATGCGGCTCGCGACCCCGACTTCGTCTGTTGCTTACCTTGTTTTTTCAACCTCCAGCTCTTTTAGTAAAAACTGGTTTCTCATCTTTCTCAGACTGAGTTTTCGGTTGTTGTTGCGATTGAGTTGGCGTTTTAGCAAAAGGCTTAACTCCCAGGCTATTTCGGCCAATTGTTTTGTAAGCCTGGGCAATAATTTTTGGTAACTCGTGCGGCCTGTCCAATTCTGGGACCAAAGCCAAAGCATTAGCTACTTGAAAGTTAACTGCATCGCCCTTGACATTTGCAAGGATCAACTCAGCTACTACGTCGAACACTCCCACCAGTCTCATCCCTAATTCCACAGCCGCTTCAGGGCCATGTTCATCCTGGACTAGTTTAATCACAGCGGGGAGAACCGTCATGGAAGGAGTGCCGAAACATTTCACATATACTGCAGCGAATACCCTACCCCAGTTGTTGCATGCAGTCAACTCGGGTACTAAGTCTTTTGGCAAACTAATCGTCAAAATCCTGTGTTTATCCACAGGAGTAGTAATTGGAAAAACTGCCTCCAGCTGGTCAAATTTCTCTGCAAGCCAATAAGGTAAATCGTCCTTATTTGGTGGGCGCTTGCCCATCACCGAATTAACCATGACAGGACTTATAGTTACACCGCTTGCTCCAGCTGGATGGGCTGCAACTCCAGGCGGGGCTGCCTGGATGTTGCCTGTAACATATTGTACTAAAGCTCTGTGCACTCGTATTAAAGACGAATGCATATGACGCAGTTCAGCGACTGCTACTGTCATATACCGCGGATGTGGAGTATACCCGGCCAAGACAGGCCAAGTGGCCCCATCAATTGATAAGGGGCCTAAACGAACCGCGGTAACCGGTTGGGGGAGAACGCCATCAAACCAAACACGGTGTTGCCACGCCGTGAGCGGTACTTCAAGATTCCTATACGGTCTATAGTTATTAGGAACAACTGTGGCTTCATATTCATGGAACAAATTATCAGCCCCATCCACCGCAGGAAAAGTGACCCAAGAGTAAAACACCTCAAAGTGGTAAGCTGGATCTGCTTGTACCACAAAGATCAAATAGACACCCGCGTCAGGCACTCCATACACTGTTAAGTGAGCTCGGAGCGCAGTGCGGCTATGTACGAAACACGTGTCGGCTGTCTGAAGAAATAGAGAATAAAGAAAGAAAACTACAAGAATCCACTTACTTGTGTATATTTTATGCTCACAACGTGCATTTTAAATTTCTGTATTACTCCTTACGTGTGCTGGGGACATTTCTTTGTCTAACCAATTGGCACAGGCCGATACCTTGGGGAGACTGGTGGTGCTCCTCACCTTTCAGCACCGTTACAAATACAAAACAATCTTACTGATCTGGATGGTATTCTCCTGAGTGGCGCCATTATTCCTATACTCCAAACCACTGCCCTTTATTTCGTATTAAGTCCGGTTAGGAGGCAGCCCAGGAGTCATCATGACTACGTTTACTAAAGAAAGACTGAATAGAGATAGAGAGGCAGATGACCTTTTCAACAATCTGTCGGGAAACAGTACAAATACTACAGCAGCGCTAGGTGGACAACCCTCCAGACAGGAGGGATTAAGAGAGAAATTTATTAGACTAGAGAGATTAAGGAGAAGCGAGATGTCTAGATGGTGGGACGCCGCCACTCTTAAACAGTACATTCGAGTCAAACGCATTCCCAGGGGACTGCGGTCACAGATCATACCTACGTATGACGACCTAGAGGCCGACCTTTTAATTGCTTGGGAGAGGGAACTGACTGAGAATTCTAATAAACTAATGGGAATTCTAATAGAGAACTGTGAGAGGAAAGTTTCCCAATTTCAAAAGGATATTGATCTCTTAGAATTAGAAATTACACAACTTAACCTAACTGAGGCTACGGAGAAAAATTATGTTATCCTCAATGATGTTCTACAACGTCACCTGGCAGACATTAAACAACGCAAGACCAGGAAATTAAAAGGGACGAACGTGATTATTCGTGTGGCAGAATCTTCACGTTCGCCCAAAAATACGACCACCTAGTTCCCAAAGGAAGCCAGTCAGGTGCCAGTGATGGCAAATCAATGAGTTCTAGCTCGACTTCTTTGGACATAGCACAGACCAGTGGCAGTGAATCGGATAGAGGAGAGGCAATCAATAATGTTTCTAACAATGGGAGCGGTTTTTTAACAGAGGTCCAAAGAATAAAACGAGGGAACCGGGAGAAAAGACGACCCGTACCTTCAGAAAAACCAGGAGGGGAAAGAGAGGTAGCGCAGGAAACGACCGCCCAGGTGTGAGGACCCGATCCTGGAACCACAAGAAATGAATACAGTGGATATTGTTAATGTTGTCAATTTGTCAGATAAATGTCTTTCGGATGATACATTGTCTGTTCTAACGAAAGGTATGAGTTTTTGTCCGAATAGCAATGGCAACGTATGTGAAGCAAAAATAGATTTGTATAAATTTGTAAGAAAGCTAAAAATTAAGAAACACTTTGAAATGTTAGGGTGTGTAAATAAAAATCTGCAACCAAACCATGGGGCTTTTGCTTCAAGTGAACACACTATACAGGACATTTTGGACACGAGATTATTACTGTCCCTTACTGACTGTGAGGATGAAGTGGTGACTGCAGAAATGGTTATGCGTGATCTCAATGTATCAAGTGACTTTAGCATCACAAGTGATTTGAAAGCAAAATCGAAATGGACTCCACCACTATTTTCGGGAATAATATAGACATATTTCACAAATTAGTGATTGCAGACCTTGACAGACAAACTGACAACAAGAAGACACGGGCTAGGGCCAAGAGAGACAATCTAACACAGGGTGAACGCAGGGCCTTGAGAGATCTTATGAGTGACAAGGACGTCACGATTAAAGAAGCTGACAAAGGGGTAACATTGTTGTGATGCGCAGTAGCGACTATGATAATGACATCCTATCACAACTTAGCGACCAACAATGTTATGAGCCTCTCACTAACAATCCAACTTGGGCGCTCATAGACCATATTAACAGACATCTGAGACAGTGGCATGGGCAGGGGTTACTTGATGATAATGAATTATCGTACATGAGAGTTGATAGACCAAGATACCCCTGTATATATACACTACCGAAAATACACAAAGACTTGCCTTTCCCACCAGGCAGACCCATAATATCTGGGAATGAGGGTCCGACTGAGAGAATCTCAGAATATGTAGACACTTTCTTGCAACCCATGGTCAAGAACCTGCCGTCATATATACGCGACACGAAACATGTCCTAGGTATCATGGCAGATCTCAATTGGGATGAAAACATGACTTTGGTGACTCTTGATGTGACTGCCCTGTACACTAGCATCAGGCGAGACTCTGGCCTGGTGGCAATCAGGAAGACTTTGAATACTAGATCAGCAAGTGCATGGAGTCATACTGAAATGCTGATGGAAATGATTGAGCTAATACTTGACAACAATGTTTTCCTTCACAAAGAAAAATGGTACAGACAGAAGCAAGGAGTGGCCATGGGCTCCAGATTTTCTCCTCGTACGCGAACCTCTATATGGGTTGGTTCGAGGAGATGAGGATCTGGGGTCACATGGGGTCACAATGGAACGATTCCATCTTGTATTGGGGCAGGTATATAGATGATTGCCTGATGATCTGGACTGGCTCCTCACATAAACTGACGGGATTTTTTGATTACCTGAATGATAATGATTTAAATATAAAATTCACATTTGAGCATAGCACGAGCAGGATTGCATTTTTAGATGTTGAACTATACATCAGAGACAATACAATACACAGTAGGCTTTTTCGCAAAAAAACAGCTTGCAACGCGGTCTTACATGCGTCTAGTGCACATCCTTTTCACCAGATCAGGTTGATTCCCTATGGTGAACTAGTCAGGTTAAGACGGAATTGTAGTTTTGACCCAGAATTTGAAGAATGCAAAAGAGTATGATGTCCCGCTTTCAGAACAGGGGCTACAATAGTCACATACTTAAGAAAGCTGAACAAAGGATACACAGGATCAGGAGACAGGATACACTCAGAGAACGCACAGCGCGCACAAACAAGGGGGATAGAGTACGGGTGATAACTGGATTTAACAACTGGTCAGGCATATTGATGCGTAGCCTTAAGAGACACTGGCATTTGCTCAGGGCAGACAGATCTCTCAATGACCACATCACGGACAGACCGACCATCACATACAGACGAGGGGTATCTTTAAGGAATATGTTGAGCCCTAGCTACCCGAAGTTAGAGAGAAAGGAGACTTGGTTGACACAACGGACAAAGGGATTCCATGGATGCAATAACTGCAGTGCCTGCAAGTGGGCATGCAACCATAAAACAGAATTCCAGGGCCCTGGTAACGAGACATACAGGATAGAGTCGAATATCAATTGCTTAACCAAATTTGTTGTCTACATAATAGAGTGTAGGTGTAAAAGAAGATATGTCGGCAGCACGATCAGGACATTACGTGAAAGAATGGGAGAACATATAAGAGCAGTGAAGCAAGGTGACGTCAGATATCCCATTGCCGCACATATAACACAATGCCCTGTTCAGACGACACACAAACAATTTGAGTTTTTGGTATAGAACAGACCTACAGACATCCAAGGGGGGCAACAGAGAGCTGGCCCTTCGCAGACGGGAAGCACTTTGGATTCTTAGATTGCGCAGTACTGAACTAGGGCTCAATTTGGACCATGAACTGCATTACTTCTTGGGTAAATGAGTGCGCAGAGTTGCCACACTATGTGCACGACTACTGCTGTCGCAATGAAGATGTACAGAAAATGATGTTTACCTGCCACATACCTAGTGATCTTTCCATGATACTACACATGCATTCCTAGTGTGTATTGCATTTTGCATAAACTGTTTTAAATGAAGTGTTTTCTCCGGAGCCAAACTTTAATCGGGTGCGTTTTACACCGCAAAATCTAATACCTTTATGATTAATAATTTTCACCATGAGAGATGGATGAGTTTAAATATAGTCTACTGGTAATGACACTCAAATATTTGATAGTCACGAGATTATTCACACTGAGAACATCACGGATATGTGCACTATTTTTTCTATATGCTCGCTCTGATTTACCTCAGTTAATAATAGTTAGAGATGTATACCGTCATCTCGATTCTCAGCCCATTAGAGGACCGTTCTTATTTTTAACCCTTTTCCCATGCCAGAACCACGATGGTTTCTATGATTTTGACTATTGTCAATTATTTAGGCTTTCTTTCATATTGAGGAGAGGGGCTTTTGTCCATTAGGAGTTTCTTTACCTATGTGTTTGATACACTCTAGCAATTCCAAGATGGCCGCCACATAAGAGGTTATGGGGCGAGTCTGTTTTCTGTTTTGATGACCGTATTGGAGGCTGACAGAATTGGAGTCCTTTGTTTATGTCTGAGGCGTTCTGACGGTAGCCTTTATATTCACGGGCTCACCCGGCATTCGACTCGTGTCCTGTACTCGGAATGGCACGTTGAGCAACGTCTTGAGATCTGATACACAAGAAACCGGTAAGGAGTGGTGGAGCTATGCGAGAAAGTTAACAGGCTCTCCACTTTCTGTGGACCTTAGGGGGATGGCAGATTGTTTATGCTACACCGCTGGGACAAGTAATAAGGAAATAGGAGTCTGCTGTTACACAGCGTGTTAGATTACAGGAATACCGACTAGAGATAAGATTGCAGCATATTATAACATTTACGTTTGATATAGGAGTGAATTTGGCGTTATGGTCTATGCGTGAGGCACTCTTGCAGATAAGGGGGTTCACTAACGTCATGAACATATGGAACACATATGCGTTAATAATAGTTGGAATACGTTATCTAGAGCCAACAACGCTTGAGGGAATATAGCGCGAATATGTTATTCACCGTATGCTTACAGTGAGAGACATTCTTGCTATCAAGTCTTGGTATCATCTGTTGTAGGAACTGATACTTTGGAGTTTGGGACGTAATTGGATCCCTCTGACGGTTGAACTACAGAGTGAGACGTTGCGAGCTACTGAACCCCACTTGTGGGTTGGAATTATCACCACAAAATAAGTAGGTTTTCAAGTTAGTAAGGGTTTTCTGTCGCCTGGATATGCTCTACTTACTAGAAGGTAGATTCTAGCCTTTTTTGTTATTTGTTTCACAGAATTGACGACAACAGGAACATAGGTATTTATCGTGGTTCTTTCTTCCTCACTACCACTTGGGTTATACAAGGTGGTGTCTTTTCATTTTCATTCACGACGTATCGACATCCAATTTTATTTAGCTTAGTGATTTCCTCTTCACGTTTTTCATCTGTGTTTGGATACACTGGCTGCACGGCACGTATTTATTAGATGCCTTTCAATAGTCAACAGTGAATACACTTTTCTCCTCCATCCCTTTGGTACTTTGGGTACGTTGATACCCTTTTGATTACTCGGAACCTATCGGTTAGTCACACCCAATCTCCACCTTGTGCATGCTTGCACAGATCTATTGTTTTGACACTCGTATTTATTATTGAGTGATACTGTTGTTGTACACCTGTTATTCTGTAAGGTGGTACATTGCTTGCTCTTGTTTGTTTTTGTACAGCCTTGATAAAGTCGCGGGATTATTACCCTGTTTGCGACGAAACACGTGTCGGCTGTCTGAAGAAATAGAGAATAAAGAAAGAAAACTACAAGAATCCACTTACTTGTGTATATTTTATGCTCACAACGTGCATTTTAAATTTCTGTATTACTCCTTACGTGTGCTGGGGACATTTCTTTGTCTAACCAATTGGCACAGGCCGATACCTTGGGGAGACTGGTGGTGCTCCTCACCTTTCAGCACCGTTACAAATACAAAACAATCTTACTGATCTGGATGGTATTCTCCTGAGTGGCGCCATTATTCCTATACTCCAAACCACTGCCCTTTATTTCGTATCTGCCTGGATGTTGCCTGTAACATATTGTACTAATGCTCTGTGCACTCGTATTAAAGACGAATGCATATGACGCAGTTCAGCGACTGCCACTGTCATATACCGCGGATGTGGAGTATACCCGGCCAAGACAGGCCAAGTGGCCCCATCAATTGATAAGGGGCCTAAACGAACCGCGGTAACCGGTTGGGGGAGAACGCCATCAAACCAAACACGGTGTTGCCACGCCGTGAGCGGTACTTCAAGATTCCTATACGGTCTATAGTTATTAGGAACAACTGTGGCTTCATATTCATGGAACAAATTATCAGCCCCATCCACCGCAGGAAAAGTGACCCAAGAGTAAAACACCTCAAAGTGGTAAGCTGGATCTGCTTGTACCACAAAGATCAAATAGACACCCGCGTCAGGCACTCCATACACTGTTAAGTGAGCTCGGAGCGCAGTGCGGCTATGTGCCGCAATTTGTACAGCCATTATAAGGCTAAAAGTTTTCGACAACCTAATATGTGGCAGCACAATAGAGGGTATTTTTTAAGAAACCTTTTACTAACTTCAAGCTTGAAAGAACCTATAAAAACGTCAATATAGGAGGTATCACCGTCACACACGCTTCCGGAAGCGTTTGTGAAGGGATTTGTGGACAAGCACAAGAACTACTCAAGCGTCTCGCAGATAAGCAGCCCACTCGTTGGTTGCGCCATGTTGTAGGGATTCTGTACATACACAGAGCTATGCACAGGATAATAGGACCTCGGAATATAGTGGTGAGCCAACCATACCCCTTAGTACCTAACACCCCGATCCGACTAGCTTTAGCGTCTTCTTAGCAAGAATGCTGCTAATTATTAGACAACCCAGAACACGGTATCTCTCTCTCAGGACTCGCAGAAGCAAGAACACCCTTTCATAATTCACTCATACCTGTCCACAACGTGCGTAATAAGAGACACTGTATAGTTTAAAATGTTTATTTTAACTAACGTGCTCTAAGGTACAGTACACATGTCAGTACTATCAGCATAATGCATAAGAATAAAACAATAAGCATAGTTACAATTCCATAGAATATAAACGGGGAAAGCATTTCATAAAACTGTCAATATTTAGCTAAATGAGTACACCACCCTCCCTGTGCTAGTATCTAGTTTATTATAAAAACAGAAGACCTCTGGGCTTTGGCTGGCAGACCCCCATACCTCAATATCTAGATGCAATGGTTTACATCATCAGACAAGCACAACTCTTCTCTCTGGAAAGGTTTTTCTCCGAAGTGTCTCCAACAGTGAAAATCACAATATTAAAGGCACCCGAATTCCTTCAGTGCAGTGGCATTCAGTGTTATGTCTAATTACGAGGGTCTGACCAGATCAGCAAGAACAAGGCACATTGTTTTCCGACCTTGTACACAATGTACAGTCGCAACCCAAAAGCAACAAGGAAGAATGTGAAAGGCAGATAGTCCCAAAATAGCAGAGGCTGGGGGGCACAAAGTAACGTGCGCAAAGAGGCATCATGGCAGCCAGGCCTAAGCTAACTTAGTAATGCAAATCACACGAGTCCACAAACCACACGACAAACTCATTTAGAATATCTCTAATCCACTGAGTTCCCAGTCTTTCTCCAAGAGCCAAATATTATCGGGCATAGGCTAGACATATTATACACGAAGCAGATACATTGTACTTTCCTCTCACACAGGTCGTTCCCATTGCTAGCTTGAAGTAAACAGTCCAAAGTAAAATCCAAAGAGCCACAAAGGTTTCCAAAAACATCAAATACTTCTTCCGTAGGTTAACAATGAACACAGGGCTTAATAGTATAGAAACACTAGCACCTATCACATAAATGCTATAAAAATACTTGAAGCTCTGTTTGCCCTGGGACATTAGAAGCAGCCTTCACAGTGACTGTTGCATGTGGTTAAATCTCTTGGACCAATCCTCATGGCCACACTCCAATAGGAGATGTGATGTTTAATTTATTTTATATCTTCACAGTATATACCCTAAACTATCTCAATTTCTGATTCACAGAGCAAACGTTCATATTGACAATCCCAATCCAAAGCCTCCACCAGGGAAAGACAAGCCAGTGGAACAAACAAGGAGAAGGAAAAAGAAAATAAACAAGATACGTGAACAAAAGCCGGAGAAAGAAAGAACTCCTTCTGACCCTGAAAGTGAGGATAAGTCATCTGATGATAAGAAACCCAAGGAAGATGAAAACAGTAGCAACAAGGAAGGTACCGTGATGCTCAATATTCTATAGGCACCATTTAATAGAATGTTGTAGACCATTTAACAGTATACCTTGCATCATTGTAGTGTAATTTTGCTGATTTACAAATGTGATATATTCATTACTGCATTTTATGATGTAATTGTACTTTTTTGTTTTTGTTTTCTTTAGTTGGTAGTAGGTTTTGCGTAAATTATAATCCAGAACATGCACAAACACATCAATACTGCTCTTCTAGTACTACTAGTCCTTAGTCTCTTCAGTACTTGTGAAAAAGCCCTCAGTTGGCAAATCACACTGACCTGTTGTTAGAAATGGGGGCCTCTAGTTGGCAGAGGCAGGTACCTTTGTCCAAGTAGGGACCCTTCTTCCTAGTCAGGGTAAGGCGGATACACTTCTAAAATAACCCCTGCTAACCAGCTTGGCATGAGCAGACAGGCTTATCTCTGAGGCAGTGTGTAAAGCATTTGTACATGCATACAGTAACACAGTAAAAACACTACAAATGGGCAGCACACCAGTTTAGAAAAATAGCAACTTTTTATCTAAACCAAACAAGACCAAAACGACAAAAATCCACAATATACAGTTATCAAAATATGACTTTTAAAAGGTAGAAATAGTTCTTGTCTATAGTAAACTATAGATGCCACACTTTCACTTTCAGCACAAAGTACCTTGGATGCGTCAAACTTGTAAACAAAAACAGCCGCAGGGAAGGTGATGCGTCGGTTCCTTACGCCCAGGGAAGGTGATGTGTCGGATCCTTGCTCCAGGGGTGGTGATGCGTCGGTTCCTTACTGCTACGCAGGGGAGGTGATGCGTCGATTCCTTACTGAAGAGGAGGTGATGTGTCGGTTTCTTACTGTGCAGGGAGGTGATGCGTCGGTTTCTTACTGCGGCCCCAGCGTTGATGTTGACTTGGCGCCCAGATGCGATGCGTGGGGTTTCGGGGATGCGTCAATTCTTCGGTGTGGCGGTGGCAACAGGGTTTCGTGGATCTTCTCTGGCCGCGATCCCACGATGCGTCAGTTCTGGCAGTCACACAGCAGAGCCCGCGTCGGAATCGGTGCGGTGATCTTGGACTTCGGAGACCGGTGCACTCGATGCGGCGAGTTCTCGAGCCACGGGCAGGCGCTGCGTCGGTTTCCTCGGTGATGCGTGGAAAATCTTCTCGCTCTGCAACGATGCGTCGGAAACAGGTGCAGTTGTGTCGATTTTCAGTTCTTGTCCAGCTCCCAACAGCAGCACAACCTCCAGAGGCCCAAAACTGGATCAGGCACGTCCTGGCAGGTCAGAACTCTTAGCAGCAGAGTTCAGGGGAGCTGAGGGTGAAGTCTTTGTGTCCCTGAGACTTCTTAACATCTTAACAGGAGGCAAGCTCACATCAAGCCCTTGGAGATCTTCTTCAAGCAGGAGACACAGCACACAGCAAAGTCTTTTCTCCTCTCCTTGGCAGCAACAGCCACTGAAGGCCAACCCCAGACAGCACACAGCAAAAGGGCAGTACTTCTCCTTGCAGCTTTTCCGGCTCTTCTCCTTGGCAGAGGTTCCTCTTGATTCCAGAAGTTATCTAAAGTCCTGGGGTTTTCGGTCCAATACTTATACCCCAAAATGTCTTTGATGTCTTTGTGTAGAGGGGCTCTGAGCCCAGTCCAAACCAGTTATGTCTCTAGTGGTGCAGCTTCCTGGCAGGAGGTGGAGACAGCATTGTCCAGGGCAGACTAGGCCTATTTAGGTGCAGAGAAATCTCCTCCCACCACTCCAAATTCAGCCCAGGTCTATTCAGCCCAGCCCTGGCCTCACTCAGGAAAGGCAGGACACACCTCAGCCCCCTCAATGACTGTCTGAAAGGAATTCACATCCCCCTGTCTCTGTCACACTAAATCAGACAGCCAATTCACAAAACCAGCAGAGGCACATGGACAGCTGAGCAAGAAAATACCTACTTTCTAAAAGTGGTATTTTCAAACACAGAGTACAAAAATCATCTTTACTAAAAGATGTATTTTTACATTCTGAGTTCAGGCATACCAAACTCCAATTTCCTATCTTGTTCCCATGGGTAGTTATGCTTATAAAATGTTATAAGTAAAACTCCCCATTCTATCCTATGGGACAGATAGCACTTCCATAGTGAAGAGCAAAATGCAATGTATTTCCCTACCAGGACATGTTACACCCACCAGTACATGTCCTACCTTTAACATACCCAGCACCCTGCCCACAGGAGTACCTTGGGCCTACCTTAGGGATGACCTACATGTAAGCAAAGGGAGAGTTAGGGCCTGGTCAGTAGTTGCACTGGCCAGGTCGACATGGCAGTCAAACTGCACACAGACACTGCAGTGGCAGGTCTGAGATCAATTTTAAAAGGCTGCTGTGTGGGTGGCACAATCAGTGCTGCATGGCCACTAGCAGCATTTGACTTACAGGCCCTGGGCACACACAGTGCTCTGTACTAGGGATTTATTAGTAAGTCAAATAAGCCAATCATGGAACTCCAATCCATAACAGTAATTTACAATAGAGAACACTTGCACTCTGGCACTGAACAGCAGTGACAAAGTGCCCAAAAACATCTAGACCAGCAAAACAAAGGTCCATCACACAGTCCAAACACAGGAGGCAAAGGCAAAAAATGCAGGGGAAACCCACGCCAAGGCTGCCAGGTCTAACACCTGTTTATAGAGGTAAACATGTTTCAAGGAGGAAAAGCTTACTCACCTTTGGTGGAATGACTGAGGGGCAGTGCAAACATCAGAGGAAGAGCATGTAGGGGCTATAGAATACAAGCTAACCATGGTAATAGAATAAGAAATGTAAAACAAATCAATGTCTAAACCAAGTTGAAGTAAAGGATTAAGCTTTGATAAGAAAATTATAAATCAAAAAGCAGTACAGAAAAAAGTCGCAAAGATTATATACAACAAAAAAATGACACCAGTACACTTTGAAAAAAGGCATTGCATTCACAATTAATGGGAAGCCAGGGGTTCCCCAGAACAAATAACTGCTAATGAGCGTTGAATCAAGGATCAAGAAAAAACAAAGAAGAATAATTTGATAGCAAAGGAAATTAATTGCAAAAAATTTGACATTAAAGTCCTGGGGAACCCATAATTAAATATATTTCTGGTGAAATACAATGATAAAGAAGTATTATCGTTAGAATCCATATAAAAGAATGAAAATGTGTAAAAATAGAAAAATAAGGTTGACCTGGGCTTTCCCGAAAGTGAATTCCGTCTCACGCCTGACCTTCTCTAGGTCCAGTATGAGGTAGAATTGGCTTTCAGGAAGGATTTTACCTTCTGCCCTTAGAGAAATATTTATGTAGCTCAACAATTTTCATCAAAACCAGCCTGAGGGCTGTCTTAGGTTTGATTTGGTCAAGGCTAGACACCACTTACAGAAGCCCTCAGTCAACCATGATCCTGTAGTTCTAATAGTCCGAAAAGAAACAAATCCAGCAGCCACTTTTTGATGCAGGCTTCTCTCTTGAAAATCGAGCCATTTTCTAGTTTCCTCTATGGGTATTCCTAAAAACTGTATTTATTAAACTGACCAATAAAAGTGAATGAATATTACTATTTACAGAGTAAGTATGAGACGGAACATATTATGTAGCAAGTAATATGACGTGCAATTATTCCAACAATGGATCAACTTAGTGCATTGAGCAATATTTCAAACTTGTTAATTGCAAATTTTAAATTGAGCTCAGTTCCCAAATTTTTGGGTCATTCTAGCCACTCTCAAGTGTCTGATCACTTCAAGCACAAACAAATCAGCCGGTCTCTATTGAGATAGATGGAGAAAGGCAAGCAAGAGCATTCACATTTTTCCACATATCAAGGACAATCACTGGCAATTTTTCCATCATAAAAATGTGCCATATTTTTACCCACCAAAGGCTCAAAAGTGGAGAGGTAGATGATTTTTAAAATTGGGCAGTGGATAATCTAGCTGTTAAGAGCAAGTGCATGACCAATTTTCTCTAGGGCATCATGAGTAGACATAAGTCATTTTCCCTGTGTGGCCAGGAAAATTACAGTAATTTTCTTAATAGTGCATAATATTACTTTCCAATTTGTTGCATTCTCACCACATATGAGACAGGGTTCCAAATATGTCACAACACCTCCAACACTGCTTTGGGGAGCCATCATTGCTCCCTGCCTTGGTGCTGTAAAGTTCCACCTCTTAAGAATTTTATATAAGTTTCCCTATGTTGAGTGCACATTGTGTACGTTGATGCCCTTGGCCATATAACTGACCAAATATCTTCATGTGTTTCTATTCCTAATTCTGTCAACCATTGTGTCATACAGCTATGTTTGCCACCCATTTGGGAATTTCTTACTTTCAGGTACAAGCTTGAAACACCTTTCTTGATCTGGTGTTGGGCAACCAGAGAATTGGGCATTCAGTGGGCAAGCCTCACTCTGAGCCAAATGAAGGAGGTGTATCAATCCAAAGTTATCTCTGAGAGGCATGTCAAAATGATGATGTATTCAACCCAGATCTGTGACTGCAGGTGAGTGTCTGAAAAGTTTCAGCGCTCCGTCCATCATCTCCTTGTGTTTGCTTTGTATGCCCTAAGTTGGCAGGGTATGCCCAGACGTGGGTCCCTTGCTCACTTTGCCACTGGATTCAACCTAGCCTGGCTGATGAGGGTTGTTACCCCGAAACCGTTCCCAGGATGCTTGCTTCTGGTCCAGGTAAGACCTGGCTTGGCAGTTCGGACTGGAAAGTGCCCATGAGGCACAGGGTCAAGACTGATTTGCATATAGCTGGGTCTGAACTGGGGTGGCAAAGTGAGCTAAATAACGATGATGGATTCAACCCAGATCTGTGACTGGGGGTGAGTGTCTGAAAAGTTTCAGCGCTCCGTCCATCATCTCCTTGTGTTTGCTTTGTTCGCCCTAAGTTGGCAGGGTATGCCCAATCGTGGGTCCCTTGCTCACTGTGCCACTGGATTCAACCTAGCCTGGCTGATGAGGGGTGTTGCCCCGAAACCGGTCCCAGGATGCTTGTTTCCGGTCCAGGGAAGACCTGGTTAGCAGTTCGGGCAGGACTGTGCCCATGAGGCACAGGGTGAAGACTGATTTGCATATAGCTGGGTCTGAACTGGGGTGGCAAAGTGAGCTAAAGAACGATGATGGATTCAACCCAGATCTGTGACTGGGGGGTGAGTGTCTGAAAGGTTTCAGCGCTCCGTCCATCATCTCCTTGTGTTTGCTTTGTGAAAATCATCAACACTTGTTTTTACCATCTTTTATCTTGCTTTCTGTAATTAATTCTCTCAACAGAGGGTGACTATTATTTCTCCAGGTTTGAATGGTGGTGCCAGTTACTACAGGGAGAAAAGCATATATGTAGGCAATGAGTGTTATCCTGGAAGGATATGCATTGGTCTAACCAACGTACTGCCACTCTGCCCCAGTAATGGAGTAGTGTTGCTGCCGTTGATCACCATTCAACTAGCGGGGATTGGAAATACTTCGGGCGGTGGGAGGGTTGACATTGAATAAATTGTAGCTGAATTTGAGTTATATTTTGCTCGATCTTGATATATGGCAAGCACGTCCACTCTATTGCCCGTCATAACCGGGCACCACTGAGATCATTTTTATATTATGGAGACTGATGCCACCATCAGAATTTGGTTAAACTGATCCACCATTGGAAGTTGGTTTAAATAGACTTTCTTTGGCGATTCTGGGGATTTATTGTACCAAGCGAAATCAGTTAGTTTATGTTCTACAAATTGAATGGTGGATGATCCAAAATAGAGATCTAGTGTCTGGGCCACGTAGAGCAGGTGTAGAATGAAGTTCATTTTGATGCATGTCACTCTGTTGAGCCATGATACTGGCTATTAAGTCTCACTACAGTTGTTTGTACAATGTATTTTATGTGTATGGAACATTGGGTCTCTAGATTTGCAATAGAAAATCCGGGAGGAAAATTCATAACTATTTGGGAAGGGCTTTTGACCAGCTAAGCTCATAGTCATCCAATAGTGTTTCACTTTTATTCTGGCTATCAGAAATCTCCATCCCTTGTCAAGGACTAGACTAAAATGTCTCTTGAATACCCTTCTAGGTTGCCCAAAGAAAGGGCACCCTGCACAGAATAATATCTGTGAAAGGTACCAAGTGTCTCCGTTAGAGTGTCACAGTTGGAACGAAAATCCCACAAAGGGGGAAAAACTAATTTGGCAATCTTGTTATTGTTGATTGAAAATAAATGTAGCACCGGAGAAATGAGCAAGGCACCAAACTCCTCATGACATCAGGAATGAGAAAGGAACCAGGCCATGCAAGGGAAGATCACAGAAAGAAAATGATCAAACCTCCTTGAAGCAAAAATCAGGGACAAAAATCGAAGCAAGGGGTGAAGAAAGTCAGGGAATAACATGTATTGTGACTCATCTTTTTCTCACAAAGCCATCTCTATTTATGCTTCAGACAGGAACTGGCATCACAGGAAGGGACTCTGCAACATCTTGGATTGAATAACTCCAACACTTTCTAATTGAAAGGCCACCATCTTGGAAAAGGGCTGTTTATAAGATTCGGTTCTGTTTCTTTCCAAGCACTCATGACATTTGTTGTAGAATGAAGAAGAAGCTCAGGGTTAATGCTATGCAGAAACCTGGAGTCCTGTTACTGCCCAATTACATGCTCAATGAGGCTTAGGGAAAATCTCCCCCTGAGTACTGCAAGCACAGAAAGTCTGACACTGAAGATCCTCCGCTTTGGTGCGAGCATGGCATCTGGCAACTCGCTGATGGACAGCATGTGAAAACATTATTTCTCTTCTGAACCCAGGTGGTTTCAGGGTAGCTCTTGGTACTGTCATCTGCACTGATTTTGGTACAGATGTGATATTCCTACAGATTTGGCAACATTTATTTTAAAGCCTGAGGTTGCATAACAAAATTGCAATTCTCTTACTAGCAATGGAAGAAACACTTCAGGATTTGTTAGAAAACAGAGAATGTTGTCGGCGAAGAGTATCAACTGTTATTGTCCACTTGCTCACTCAATTCCATGGATATTTGAATAGGATGCTATGTTATGGACCAAGAGCTCCACTGAGGTTGCAAACTGCAGAGACACCCCTTTCTTATGCCTCTTTTAAAAGTTATACTTGAGGGAAGTTTGATATTTATCTTTATATTTGGTCGTGGTATGAAATAATTAGTTAAGATATGTGTTTTCAGATTTTAATTCAATCCCGTTTTGTCTACTAGCTTTTCATGAGAGCACCACTCACCCCTAATGAAATCCTCCTCTGCATCTAACACGAAGTGTATCATGTGTTTTTATCCCTCTCTTCTATGTCTGGTATATCGACGGATAGACAGATATTGTCCCATGTTTGTCTGATGAAGGCTGATTGATAAATGGACATTACAGTTGGCCAAATGAAATTAGGACGAGTTACAAGCATTCTGGTATGAATTTTGGCATCATTGTGTAACAAGGCAATAGCCATGATCTCTTGGGTCTTTGTCCAGTTTCAGAAGTACAGTGAGCGTAAATTCAATCATAGAATTTGCTATCTTTTGGGTTTCGAGAAAGTAATTAAAGACATTTGTTAATGGGCTGCGAGAAGGTGATCTTGGCAAGTCTTATAAGAAGACAGTAAAGTCACTGGGCCTAGGTGCCTTGTTATGAGGTATGCTTATGATAGCAGTTCTAACCCCTGTTTTATCAATTGGTTCCTCTCATTGAGACACTACATTGAGGTCTAAGGGTGAAAAATTGAAACCATCAAGATATGTGTTGACTGGTGCTTCATCGCACCCCTGGGAATTGTACAGTGCAGTGTAATATGTGTGAAATGTTACTCATATGCCTGGCATGTTTCTTTAAACGATGCCTTCATCATTGGTTCCATTAGCAATATAATTCCAGGATTGGGTTTTCTTAAGTGTGTGGGCAAGGAAGTGATTTGCCTCTTTGTCCTTCTTGTAGCTCATTTGCTTCAGATACATCTTTTTATAGGCTAATTTACTGATTTGCTTTTCTAGGTCTTCCATCTCTTTTGTGAAGAATGTATGTTTGTCTGAGTGAAACTGAAACTTGGGGTTACATTTTTTTTTTTTTTAGTATTTGTCTTGATATGTCCAGGTCAGGTCTGGAGTTACCCTGTCCTCTTGTAGGAGAAATTTTAGGGGTGTCCCACCATTGAAACCTAGTCGAGGTTACCCCTTAACACTGCTTACAATACTCTTTAGGCTGTAACTCTCCAGTTAACAGCCCTGTTGCTGCTTTGTTTGCCCTCCGTTGGGGGCCAAGGACCAGAGGAGGTTCGGAGTCTAGGACCGGGAGCCGGGGAGTGCAGGACTACACTCCCCAGCGTCCCCTGCGGCATCCAGCGTAGCCGCGAACATTCACCCTTGCGCCAGGAGGTGCCTTTAAAATCTCCCAGGGGCTCCCGCAGCGCGGGACGCGCGCGGGCGGGCCCGTCTGCGCCCGTCAGAGCCCGAATGAGGCTGGGCTGGGCCCACCCTCTTGGCTCTTGGCTCTTGACTCTACTGGTTGTCCTCCATTTCTCCCTGGATTAGGACTGTTTGGACCAGCAACTTCCATTGAAGAAGAACTCTGCCAAGTAAGCTTACTGGGCACTTTGCCTGACCTTACGTCCTATTTAGAGTGACTCTACCGAACTTGGTCCATGGCGAAACTGAAGCAAACAGGGGAGAGGGAGAGCACTCCTAAACCCCTTCAGAACTCTACCCTTGATTGCTTCCTAACACGTGCTGCGAAAGCCATAGATAAAGAAATATTAGTAGTACAACGTCGGCTATCTATAGAGGGAGGCTCTACCACATGTATGAATCAGGATAATTGCATTAGTGCCCAAACAAAGAATGCTGACTCAGAGAGCCCTACTGTTGATCAATCTATATTAGATTTAACCCCTCCTGTGTTGCCACTGCCACTGCCCCGTCTTCAAACATCCCCAATACCTTGCCCTCCAGCTAAAAGGAAAAGGAAGCAAAAACATCTGGAACCCGCACTATCAGCTAATACCAGATCAAAGAGAAAAGCCAAAGAGGCCCCATCTGTGGACCATAATAGCTCTATGCTAGTACCGCCAACAGCATCACATCCACCTTATATTCCAGTGCCACCTCTCCCTGTAGCTATGTCTCCGCAAGACATTAAGCTTCTGATGAATGGATTTGAGGAAATAATGCAAAATAGTTTGCTACCCATTATTAATAGGTTAGATAAATTAGAAAATAGTGTGGAAAATATAAAAAAGTCACTCTCGACATTTGCAATAGAGATAGGGAATTACGGCCCCTCATGTCCGGACTCTGTAGATCAATCGGGGGCTATAAATCGTAGGAAGTCTAACACCATGGTGGAAAATCATCCCTGTAATCCAATACAACCTTTAGCTATGACCAGTGCTCAAGAAAACGGTCATGATATACGGGAAGTCCCACTTAATCGCAAAACTATGGCGCACAACTCTGGTAATTACCCTGGACTTAACATCACCAGCCCTCCAATAAATAGGAAAGGTATTGATCTATTTAGACAGTCCAATCCACATTTAGGTAATCCTTCCATAGGGGCAGACTCCCGTAATGATGTGATTCTTCACCTCCCCCAGAATGCTGTCCATACGTGGTTATTTTAACCAATGCTCCGCCACTTATGAACAACCAAAAGGAGTCAACCACTCAGTTGAGGAACAAAGTATGCCACTGGCTATCTCAGAATACTGATTTCTCCAATTCTCGCTTCCATGACATCCTGTTCGTTCGAAGAGTGAGCTGGGTGGATCCGTTAAGAAAGGTTGCAAAGGGAGACTGCATAGTGATCAATTATAGATCCCCAGATCTTGCAGGGCAGTTACTCCACAGCAGGAAGAAGCCACTTGGGAGGGGCCCAGGTCAAGGGATCGAGCTAGTGCCACTTGGTTTTTTCTATAGTTACCTTAAGCCAGCCGGGTTACCTCCCCCATCAAATGCTCGCTTTGTACAGAACCCATCAAACAGAAGAGTTCACTTCCCTATGGAAGTCAGTAACAGATATGCAGCTCTTACTGATTTGGATAGCCCTGACTGACTAAACCAAGGGAATTGGAACATAAGGCCGCCCTATGTTGTAGCAACAAGCATCTGAGTAGAAGGAACACCTACTGCTGGTAATATTCCTCACAATGAAAATAACAGATCCTATGCACACGCAAAAGTAAAATATATATGACACCGTTCCTGTAATTTGCAAAGTCGAGACAAATCCTTAATCCTTTATGGTTCAATTTTAATATGATTTCTCTTGCGCAAACCAGCCAACCGCGTTTCGTCAATGGGTAATCTCCCCATGACTTCTTCAGGGCTTCCTGCACAATTGATTACAGCTCCCAATCTCTCCACCGGTGATAATTCCAACCCGGTTGGGCATCAATCAGTATTTCATCTCGTATAAAATTAATTCCAATACTTAAATCTTCGATCCAGATAATATCTGATCCGAGCCTCTTATCCCATTACTCTTGTAACTTTGTGCGGCACTCTCATTCTGAATTGACAGGTTGACAGAGTTCTCGAGAGTACACTGGTTGTTTGGCTTACTCGCCATGGTCTGGGTCTAGTCGGCTTACTCCGCCGCCTGTTTCTGTAGAGTGGGTATTCAGAATGAGAGTGCCGCACAAAGTTACAAGAGTAATGGGATAAGAGGCTCGGATCAGATATTATCTGGATCGAAGATTTAAGTATTGGAATTAATTGTATACGAGATGAAATACTGATTGATGCCCAACCGGGTTGGAATTATCACCGGTGGAGAGATTGGGAGCTGTAATCAATTGTGCAGGAAGCCCTGAAGAAGTCATGGGGAGATTACCCATTGACGAAACGCGGTTGGCTGGTTTGCGCAAGAGAAATCATATTAAAATTGAACCATAAAGGATTAAGGATTTGTCTCGACTTTGCAAATTACAGGAATGGTGTCATATATATTTTACTTTTGCGTGTGCATAGGATCTGTTATTTTGTTTTGTCTTGGATCTTCGGGTCCTGTTTTGGGGGTTTATAGGGATATTTCCCCCACCTTTTGCACCGCACTTATTTTGTTTAAATTCAATACTGTTCACGCTATTTGGTTTAGCGCCGATACAACATGCCTGTGTGAATTAATGTCCCCTCCTCCTATTCCTCACAATGAGTTAGTGAATAATACCTCACTTACCCAACCAACTACCAGTGAAACTGCCCAGGACCCATCACAAGTAAACCACATAACTGGCAGCACTCAACAGGGAAATGTGGGTGCTGAACAGTCACTCCAGGTTGTTTCTTGGAATATCGCAGGAATAAAATCTAAGCTAAGTGACCCTGAGTGGGTAGGATGGTGGACAGTTGCCACGTATGCCTGTTCCAGGAAACTTGGGCAACAGAGCGGGGTTCACCACATTTAGTATTGAGGCTAGGCCATCATCAGCGGGCCGCCCGGCTGGAGGGATGCTAATTTGGGTTAGGACAACTATGGAGTGTAAAATCAAATTACTTGATGTAGACTCCCAAGAGATCCTTGGCATCAACTTGATATGGCCTAAAAGGAATATCCATATTAGATTATTTAATATATATAATAGGTTTAGTACCCACCATAAGCACTCTGAAACTTTAACAACGCTTGCCAACTTTCTTGAAACCAGTACTGGAGAACACTACCTCATCCTAGCTGGCGATTTTAATACAACTTATGAGCCAGTAGATTTTGTACAAGAACTGGTACAGGAAGAAGAGCAAGCTAAGGGTATAAATAAGTTACACGCTTCCCCTATTAAAAGATGTACCAAGGTTGGGCAGCAGGTATTGTCCCTTACTCTAACCTATGGGGTGCATGCCTGTAACGGGTGTACACCATCCGACAAGGATGCTAAGCCTACATTCAAGAGGGGGTGTACCAAAAGTAGGATAGATTATATTATGGTGGACCTCGACCTGTGGCCGCATGTCAAGGACATGATCATTCAAGATCGCGAGGATAGCGACCATAATGCCCTCTTTTTGGAGCTAACTGGACTTCCTCTTTCCAATAATCTAACTTACCAAACAGCCGCCCCAATTGTAACTACAAACAACAAAAGGAGAATTAAATGGCCCCAAGTCACGGCAGACGGAAAAATGCTCCCAAAAATCTATAAAGAAGTGGCACAGACCCTTATCGCTCTTAGCGACCTAGATCAAAAAGATGATGATCCTATTGTGGCTAGCTTTCAAAAACTGTCCAGTAGTATCAAACCCCATTTTATTAAATTGTCTAATTTTAACACGTCTAAACGAAATATCGCCCCGTGGTACAATGAGGACTGTAGATTAGCTAAAGTCAATCTAACAATGGCAGTAAAGCAGGGGACACAAGTTGACATTAAGAGTAGAAGAACGCTGTATAAGAGGGTTCAGGACAGGGCAAAAATAAGCTGGGAGGCTGACAACTGGCGTTTACTGGTAGAGGCCTCTGGACAGAAGGATAGTCGACTTTTTTTGGCACCTTCTTTCTAAGGGCTCAATTAAACAGGTCAGTGAAGATGATTACTATATCCAACCATATGCATGGGAAGAATATTTTTAAATAGCTTTATACTGGTGTGGCCCCTTACTCTGAGAAGGGATTGGTAGTAGTAGCAGGGGAAGGTACTCTAATGTTAACACAGGATTATGTTGAAGATTTCTCCTTACAGGAAGTTATAACAGCAATCAATTCACTCCAGACTGGGAAAGCTCCCGGCCTAGACAGACTTCCAGGAGACCTGTATAAAGCAGAACCTAACAATTGGGGCCCTTTGCTCCATAAGGTCTTCAATGCCATCCAGCGTGGTGGGGATATCCCCCCAACCTGGAAAGGAGCTGAAATAATTCCTATTTTTAGAAAAGGAGATAAAGAGGAACCTTCAAATTACAGACCAATAAGTCTTATAGATGTTTCCCAAAAAGTCTTTTGCAAAATCATTCTGCTACGCCTACAGAATTGGATAGAGGAGAACAACATCATCTCACATTTACAGGCAGGCTTTAGGCCATCTACGAGTACCCTAGACCAAGTGTTCAGATTCCTGTTGCTCATTTGGAAGGAGGTGAAGATCCGGAACGGTCACTTATACGTCGTATTTGTTGACCTCAAAACAGCTTTCGATTCCATTGACCGCACCAAGCTCTGGGCCACCCTCAGAAAATTAGGAATCCCAGGTGACTTACTCCACCTATTGGTCCGTTTACATCAGGATAACTACGCCAAAGTTAGGTGGAAGGCAGATGGTAGCCTCTCTAATAGTATTGCAATTTCCAAGGGCGTACGCCAAGGTTGTGTGCTTGCTCCAACTCTTTTCACCTTGTACATTAACGGGTTAATAAATAAGTTATATGATTGTGGAGGCGATCCCCCAAAACTGGCAGGCAGCCTTCTGCCTTCCTTGCTATTCGCAGACGACACATTGCTCATCTCTAAGACTCCGATGGGCATCCAGAATATTTTAAACAAATTTGCCAAAGCATGCAAAGATCGGGGCCTTGAGATTAACTGCGCTAAAACAAAATACATGGTTTTTAACCCGTATAAATCCACCAAGGGCAAACTGTTGCTGGGTACCCAATACTTAGAACAGGTCAAGGCTTTCGATTACCTGGGAGTCAGAATTAGTGATAATTTAGCATGTACATCCCAAATTCAGAAGAGTGAGCTGGTACTGCAACACGCGGACTGTGCAATAGCAAGGAGGGCAAAACGCTCAACCTTTCGTCCAATTTCTCCCATACTTGAAATACATAGGGCCAAAGGCCTAGACGCAGCCCTATACGGGTCTGAACTGTGGGGGCTGGAGAATGTGAAGCCGCTAGAGGTAGCGGAAAACAAATTCCTAAGGGCCATCCTCAATCTCCCTATTAATATACCAATACTACCACTACGCCTTGACCTAGGGCTTAAGCCCATTACACATTTTGCTGTACTCAAGGCTTTAATGTTTTGGCTTAGAATCTGGACTAACAACACCGAAATCCATGTAAAAGAAGCGGTGGTAGAATCACTAATTCTTCAAAGACAGACTGGTCAATTGCCTTGGTTTTATAGGGTCAGGGAGTGGCTTATTAGATAGGGTTTGGACGCGATGTGGGAGGCCCCACAGTCTATTACAAAAAATGGCCCCCTTGTTAAAAAAGAGATATTGGGATTTTGTAGATTTCTCCTGTACTGATACTGCAGCACGAGGCACTTTAACTCTTCAATTTTTAAATGTTAAAAGTAGTTTTAATTTTGACATGCATATGGACGACATCGAACCCCCTCAGGCACGTGCACTTTATGTACAGTTTAGGACAGGGACTCTACCACTCAATGCATGGAAAAATAGCTGGACAAATGTTATTACATCTCCCATGTGCCCGTCCTGTCATTCTGCTTCAGAGACCATAGAACATTTTATATTTTGGTGTCCCTTGTATGCAAGCTTAAGGAAATCATGGATTATTCCAGTTTGCCCATTGCTTTCCTTCTCACGCCCCCTTGAAGCCCTGAGCATATTCAGGTCAGATACAACAAAATGGCTTGTCTTTGCATTAACCAGATACCTGTTATATGCCTGGTGGCAGAGATCGAAAGCCATATTATAATGAGCTTGAGGTTAGACCGGCTCTTATATATGTGTCCCTAAATTGATATATTCATCTTTTAGACTGCAAAATGTAATCTGTTGTAAGTTTTTTGGACTGATGAGCCACGCTATGTTTTATGCCGTTGTTTTAAAGGATTTGTTTTTAATGTTTTTATCTAATAATGTATATATGAGATTTTTATACTGTGTATGATCATGTTATTGGTCGATCAATAAATAATAATAATAATACTCATATGCCTGGCATGTTTCTTTAAACGATGCCTTCATCATTGGTTCCATTAGCAATATAATTCCAGGATTGGGTTTTCTTAAGTGTGTGTGCAAGGAAGTGATTTGCCTCTTTGTCCTTCTTGTAGCTCATTTGCTTCAGATACATCTTTTTATAGGCTGATTTACTGATTTGCTTTTCTAGGTCTTCCATCTCTTTTGTGAAGAATGTATGCTTGTCCGAGTAAAACTGAAACTTGGGGTTAAATTAAATATTTTTTTTGAGTATTTGTCTTGATATGTCCAGGTCAGGTCTGGAGTGAGCCTGTCCTCTTGTAGGAGAAATTTTAGGGGTGTCCCACCATTGAAACCTAGACCAGGTTACCCCTCAACACTGCTTACAATGCTCTCTAGGCTGTAACTCTCCAGTTAACTTGCAGTCCCACACAGATCCTCAATATCCTCTGGTTTTAAATGGATCTCTTTAAGCGTCAACTTCCAGGACTAAAGAGCCCGCAGTAAGTAAACAAACTTGCCTCTCTGAACATAGGCTCAATATCATTTGCAGACTTTTCCAAGCCACAGAATTTACTCTATAGATGTACAGGGAATTTCTTCCTTTATCCATCACGTCTTTTTGCCTCAGTAGATGTTGTACAGAACCTAGTCTGCTTACATCATTGGACAAGCCTAATAAACCAAGTCTAAAATAATTCCTTCACCAGGCCCTCCTCCTTTTACAGCACAATTGGGTAACTAAATACCTGTACCCTTACAGGACAGTTTGCAGATGGTTAATACAAAGTCAACTGTGTGGAATCCAACAAAAATCTCTCCCACATGAAAAAACAAATCAACAAAAACTCCAGTTCACATCCAAGGAGAAGAAAGAAATTATTCAAGTTGATGAGACTGAACATTGTCAGCGCCTCGAGTTCCGTGCAGATGACTTTTTTTTTTTTTACTGAATAGGGCTCTCACGTCAGGGTTCTTAATTCTCAGCCAATGGAGTTAATTACTTAGTGTCCCCCTTCTCCTACTGTTGTCTATTGAAACCTATTACCTTTTCAGATGCTAGCAAATCACATAAGGTCTATTAGCATCCAAATTCAGACAATGTAAGTATGTAACGAAATCTGACTAGTTAGAAAATACATGAAATAGTAAATCTGTCATAAATCAAAAATTAAAAGGAAGTTATTAAAAATGAAAATGAAACCAGCTGCTGCCACAGTCAAGGATTAGAGTTGTGTTTAACTTTTGACATGCAGAATCATAGTGCTGTAAGAGATTTCAGGAATTGTACCCAAAACATCTAAAATGAGAATATTCTGGACTATTCCAACACATCTAGTACAAATGCGCTCTTTCCACTTTTACAAATAGGGAGTTGGACATTTTGGGGCCTATTCACAAAGGCATGTAAGAGTATGCCAAATAACTCTCATGTAGTCCTACTTTCCGTACTCATAAGTGCTTTGGTGACTCGGTCCCAATGTGTCTAATCATGCTGCCATCTATACAGTTCAACTACTTCAGCCATATTTTGATATTTAGCTCCAAATCACAGATGTTAACAGCTGGATTGGAGATGTAGCTGTGGTATTTATTTGCCTGTCACTGTTTCCTGTCTGCCCACCAGGAACCCAAGAAAGGCACTAACTCTTGATGTACGATGCGGAAAGAGTTCTCTTACTAAAGCATGCTTATTTTACTTTAGAATCCTAAAAATACAATCTTATACCAAAATGTCAGGCTTTAGCTAAATTGTTCTATGGACATATTTTTAAGTATGCAGTTGCTGTTAAAATATTACTAAGCTTCAATAGTACCTCCTAAAGTAGTGTTTACAAATGACAAGTATCTCCTACCTGGCCAGGAATAAGATGTAGTCTTTCCATGTTCCCAAAAGTCCAAAATCCAACTAATACCTTTGCATGCAGAGCAAAACATTATTAAACCCTGCAATTATCCTGCTATACTTTTTAACGTATTATAAATTTTGACGATATATTTGTAAAAAAACACATTCTGAGAGAGTAGTTTTGGTATTTTGCACATTCCTTCTAAAATATGTTTTTCTGGACATTAAACCAATTTGAGTTTTCATTTATAGTTTATTGTGTTACAAACGCTTCAGGTGATTTATCCCGTTTTATCCATCCACGATGTTTACTAAAGCCCCAGGATGATGCACAATTGCTCCCTGCCTAGTAAACAGTTACCACCCCTTGTTACCTGGATCAAAGCCTACAATTACTTTTACCATTTATATACGGTCAATGCCAAAATGTATTTGTGCATCCCAAGGTGATATGTGATAGCACCCTGATTATTTGTTTCTAATAATGTTCATGTAGCAGGGTGTAAATTCCATTTTACATGTAGAAAAGGTTGCTAACAGATAACAATGAAAGGGTTAGTAAAAGGAAGCAAAAGGAAGTTAATTCTATACCAGATACTAAAATATTAGGATATTTATTTTTATTTTTTTATTTTATGCAATTTATAAAGCGCACAAATGCCCTTGGGTGTCTCGGCGCTGCGGACGGCAAAGACAAACCTGGAGCTGATAACTATTGGTTAAAAAGCCATGTTTTTACCAATTTCATAAAGGCAAGCAAGGTAGGGCTAGCCTTGATATGAAGGGGGAGAGTGTTCCACAGTTTGGCGGTGGCGACTGTAAATCGTCTATCACCCCATGAGACTTTTTAGTTCGTGGGACCCTCAAAAGGTTGGCTGTTGATGAGCGCAGGGGTTTTTGGGCGTGTAGGCACAAAGAACTTCCTTCAAGAACTTAGGTCCAGTGTTGCGCATGGCCTTGAAAGCGATGCAGAGCGCTTTAAATTTGATTCGGCTTCTTATAGGTAGCCAGTGGAACTGTCGCAACACCTTTGAGATCGATTTGTACTTGGGGTGCCTGATAGAATCCTGGCGGCTGAGTTCTGCACCAGCTGTAATTTGTTAAGGACCTTATTTTGTGCATTCATAAGGAGACCGTTGCAATAGTCAATTTTGACATTACTAGAGTACTAATGAGGGTTTTTCCAGCACTGAGTGGAAGGAATGGTAAAGTTTTTTTATCATCCTTAGAGTGTAAAAGGATGATGAGACAACAGTATTGGCATGGAATGCGAAGGACAGCTTGTCATCGAACATGACACCTAGATTTCTGACCTTTGAGACAGGGGACGGAGGTGGTCCCAATTTGGCTGGCCACCAGGTGGGGGACCAGCCCGGGGAGAGATTGCCAAAAATCATCACCTCAGTTTTGTCCGAGTTTAATTTTAGGCAGTTATTAGCCATCCAAGTGCTGATGGCTACCATTCCATCCTGAAAATTAGCCGCAACTGCCCCATCATCATTATGTACTGCAAGCACCAATTGTGCATCATCGGCGTAAGATGTAAGACCCATCCCGTGTGCTTTGATAACTCTGGCCAGGTCCGACACATAGATGTTAAATAAGGTCGGACTCAGAGATGATCCTTGTGGCACACCACACGGGAGGGCAAATGATGGAGAGTTGAAAGTGCCTAGACTCACTAGTTGGGTGCGGTTGGAAAGGAAGGAGGCTAAGAGGGCTTTAGCCCTATGTCTGATACCGATGGTTGAGACACGGTCGATCAAGGTAGCGTGATCGACCGTGTCAAATGCTGCTGATAAATCCAGCAGCACCAGGACAGCAGCATCACCTTGGTCTAGTATCTTCCTGATTTCATCTGATGCTTTAATGAGGGCTGTCTCGGTACCGTGGCCTTTCCTAAAGCCAAATTGTGTGTCGTCCAGTAAGCATAAAGAGTTGTTAATTTGGCAGTAATAATTACCTGTTCTGTTTAAGAATGAAACATATATAATGTTGTATTATAAATATTTCTTTCAAATTAATATTTATGTTACAAGTAAGCTAACTGCTAACTGTACGTGAAAAGAAAACAGGATTAACCAATTCAGATTATGAAACACCAATGTTCTATGGCCATAGTACATGCCTTGCTCTAGATGGTGTGGATGGTTTTATCTGTGCAAAAAGGTTTCAGTGTTGCACTGAATTAGCAGCTGTTCAAAATTTGCCAGTGATAATTGGTACCAGCATATATTACACACTTGTTTACAAATAGCTGTTCATGGAAACTAGGGGGCATTTTTATGAGCCCCTTGTGCCTCCGTAGTGTGACTTTTTGTGACGCTCCTGCGGGGCAAACCACCAAATCATATTCATGAGGCCACGCAAAGCCACTTTGCGTGGCTTTGAATGGCCTCATAGATATGGAGTAAGGCAAGGCAGCACAAATCGCTGCGTTGCCTTGCTCTGTGCTAGGGAGGCGTTCCATGGGCATTGCGGTGGGTGTAAACCTGGGGATACGCCAAAACTTTACACCTCCAAGGTGAGGCATAACGAGGAGAAATAACTTTATTTCTCCTCGTTTATTCCTCTTTCTATGTGTGCTGCATTCTGCAGCACACATAGAAAGAGGAACACTCCTCAATGGATTGTTTCCGTGCAGGAAGGTGCCCCTTCCTGCACTTAAATAATCCTGCCGAAAACACAGGCACCCTTGCACCATGGTCAAGGATGCCTGCATTGGCGCTAGACTGTCGAAACGGTGCCAGCACAGGGGGAAAGGACAGAAATGCACCGTGCTGGATAAATACGGTGCATTCCTGCCATTTCACTTTGCTGCGCTGTCCTACGCCACATCCCCATAAATGAGGCCCTAATATTTTAACATGTAAAAATTGTACTTGAATTTCCAATCTGGATAACATATAAGCTGTAGATTGAGGCTAAACTATAGTGTTTATTCATAAAAAGATTTGCACTTTAACACTGCATATTCTTTTAAACAAAATTTGTGACTTGAAACTTATCTTGGATGGTAGTTCACCATAAATAGTAATGCCACTGTTTATGTTAGGGCCAGTAGAAGTTTCAGTAACTTAAACCTGAACTCAGTATCCCTGGCAGCAGTGGCATAGAGCATACAGGCTAAACTTAAGAAGATGTGTAAAGCATTTAGAAGTAACAAAACAGTTAAAAGTCAAACATGCAACACAATAAAAATCCCACTCTAAGTGATAAAAATAGAGAATATTTCAATGAACAAAATGACCCCAACATGACAAACATCCAATAAGAGGAAAGGGAGATATGAATTTTTAAAGTTTTATATAAAATTAGTGCCGAAAAGTGCAAAGCGGGAGCCATGCTCAACTGGTCGGGCTAGACTGGTACAAGGGTAAGGTATAAGGCTGGCCGTGTTGAAGCGCCGTTCGGATACAGAGACAAGTTTCATCCCAGTCAGACGTTTTTTCTTCTGACGTATGGCCTGATTTAGAATTCGGCAGGCAGGTTACTCCATCACAACGGTGACAGATACCCTGTCTGCCGAAATATAAATCCCATAGGATATTATGGAATTTATATTTCGGCGGATGGGATATTCGTCACCGTTGTGAAGCTTAAATTAGGCCCTTAGTCTCTGAAATGGAAGTTAAAAACACTCAGCGGGGCAAGGCAGCAGGCTGTGGCTGAGATGAGTTCCAGGAGGCTAGATAGCCATCGGACAAAGTCCCAGTGAAGCCAGTGACTTTTGGCGGGAAAGTTCAAAGCAGGAGGAATTCTAAATTCTCGCCCCATAAGGTCCCTTGCCAACCCTATACTTTTGGTGCCTTCACAAAGTGAAGATTTTGCCCTTTGGACTTCAGCACTTTCTTTGAGCTCTGATTCCTCCAGTGGGGCAAGGCTACAATCTGTAGCAAAACAGGGCCACACAAGGCCAGATACGTTCTCTGCAGCATTCCGCTGAAATAAATTTGTGGTTGCGTAAAACCTCTGAGCAGGAGCAACCACAATCTTTGGCCTAGTGGCAATGCACCTTTATTGGATTTACCTGACAGGTCAGTCCTGGTCTTCTGTCAGTTCTTCAGGCAACAAATCTTGAGAAAGTTTTTAAGTCCCAGGTTTTAGGCAAGAGGAGTACACTATGACATCTATCTCAGGACCCCATGACCTTAAGAACACCACTTAGAGGTCAGGACTCACTCTAGTAGGAGCCACCAGGGCAGGACCAGTTGGAACTGGTCTGATGTGCTCTTCATGAAAGGGGGCTTCCTGCAGCTTGTATAACCATATAGCTTAACAGGAGGTCAGCCAACTGACCCTTGGAGTCCCCTTCTTGGTCCTGGGTGCAAATGGGAGCAAGTCTAACCCTTAGGATTCTCCTCACAGGTCACAACAGCAGGTGCAGTCCTTCTTCTGTCTTCCACAGGTCCAGTGGTATTCTGAAGAGGGGACTGGGGATGGCACATTTATGCCTAGTGCCAGTCTGTCAGTAGGGGAAACTCGTGAGTACTCCCTAGCCAATGGGGTAAAAGGTTCCTAGGGGGGATCCTACCCACTTTTGCAGCATTTCCTGTTGTGTTTTATTGTAAACTATCCCACAGTGCCCCACTCTACCTAAAACCAGCATGAAGCATGGAAGGATCTTACTTGACACCTGTGCAGAGCTCCCCATGCCCACCCAGAGGTGTGGCTCTGATAGTGGACAAAACCTCTCTTGTGGTCATCCAAAAATGGTTTGGGGCCGCTCTCCTCCTACTGGGAGTGGTGCCTGGCTGGCTAGCAGTGTAACAGAGGGGACAGGCCTAAGTGTGATAGGGAAAGCATCCTTTGAACTTAATTAAGTTTCTGACACGGCCCCGATGGCTATCTTGTCAGGGGATGATCAACCCCTTTCCCTTTTTCTCATCTCTGGGAGTCACCACATCTGATTAAGGAGCCATTCAGCTCTTGGGTGAAAGTGAACACTGACAGAAAGGCACATTTGGCTCAGGTAGGAAAAGGACAACTTTCTAAAAGTGTCATTTTCAAAATAGCAACATAAAATCTGGCATGACCATTACGTTGCATTATAAATTGCTATTAAAATGAGTCCTTGATTTATTTTCTAGCTACTCCAAAACTGAAGTTAGGTTTTATAATGTAACCCAGCATTTCCCTATGGGTAAGCCAGCCTTGCCACAGTGAAAAATTACTTTGGAGGTTTTTCACTGCCAGGACATATGAAACATAAAATATACATGGCCTACTTTTTTTTATAAGAGCATTTTTATTGTTTTACAAACCAACAAACAAGCTCTCACCAAGCAAACACATTTCATACAGAATGGTACAAAGCATTACATAGCGTCTCATGACCTTGATCCACACCAAGCACATAATAACACAACCCAAGCCCCTATATGGGGAAGCCCACTCCAGCCAAACCATAATATGCCCATGACTTACAGTTTTGCACACCAGTCCATACCATGCCGCCAGGCCTCCATTGGAGAGACACTGGCAAAGGGCCTGTCTTTAGCTATTTCCCTCTTAGCAAGCAGAGTTCCAGCCCCACTAGTGTTATGTCCCCTCGGGGTCCACCCATGTCCTCCAGGATACCCAGAAGAGCGAGTCTGGGATTACCTTTCACGTAGGAGCCCACCATTCGGGACAAAATCAAGAATATTTGAAGCCAGTAGCACTGTAAAATGGCGCAGGCCCACACTGCATAGAAGAACTCCCCTCTAGGCACCTGACAGTGCAGGCATTCAGGGGAGGGAGCGACCTTAGCTTTCCATAATCGATTGGGTGTGAGATATGCTTGGTGCAAATACTTAAATTGAATGAACCAGGGCCAAGTCAAAATCCCCAAAATCTCGCCAGTCTGCCTCTTCCAGGTCCCCACCCATTCCTCCCAGCGTGCCCTCAGGGGTCCCAATAGGTTCGGGGAATGTGCAACTAGGGTTTTATAGATTTGTGATAGCCTTCCCTTTCCAAGGGGAACCATCAGTGCCCGCACCTTCAAGGGGTTATATTCTTGGACCTCCTGAAGGGCATCAGTAAGAGTGTGTTAGAGCTGGAGATACCAAGAGAATTGTGAGGCATGCAGGGGAAACTCTGATTGTAGGTCCTGGAAGGAGTGAATGTGATCCATGTTCCACACCTCCCCCAGTTGTGTGATGCCCATCTGGTCCCATCCCCGGAACCCCTCCAGACCTGCAAGCCGTGCCAGCCACAGTCCCAGCCAATCCACCTCAGCGCTGCCCTCCAGGCCACAAACACCACTTTTGTGGATTACAGGAGCATCTCCGGGGCCCCATGCTGCATGTGTGTTATGTTGTCCAGACCCATGAGTACCACCTCACCCCGGTAGGCCGGGGCCTCCCATCCCCATGTACCCAATCATTCACCATGAGTGAGTGTTGCCCAGTAGTATAACCGGATGTTAGCCATGGCTATCGCACCCTCATACGTGGCTCAAACGCATTTACCAAATGCCACTCTGGGGGGTTTATTGGCCCAGAGGAATTGCTGTATCATAGATGCCAGAGAATTGAGCCAAGACTGCGGAATATGTACGGGGAAGTTCTGAAGGGCGTAAAGGAATCTAGGAAGGATCATCGTCTTGAACAGCACTATCCTGCTAAGAGGAAGCTTGCCCCATCTAGTCATATCCTCATGAGCTCAGCCTAGCAGAGGATGGAGGTTCCGACTCCAGGTGAGCTCTGGCTCCCATGAAATATGCACTCCCAAGTATAGAAAACCAAGCCGGCGCATGGGGAGCCCTGGGTGCAATTCCTCATCCTGCCAGTCTCCCCGCAGAACCAGCAGAGATTTGTCCCAGTTAACTCGCAAGCCCAGAGGCTGAACAAAAAGTGGTCAGGATGTGAATCAGTCTGTGCCCCATCAGAGCGGGTTGGGAAATATATAATAGAATGTTGTCCGCATATAGGGCTATCCTATCTTCCGTTGCAAGGCCCCAATCGTACCCCCACACCCGTGCATTGCAGCATATCCAGGTCGCTAGGATCTCAATGGCCAACACAAAGAGGAATGGGGAGAGAGGACAACCCTGCCAGGTGCCCAGGCGAATAGGGAACCTAGTGGACATCACCCCGTTCACCCTCAGTTGGGCCTGTGGGGTGGCATATTGTACATTGAAAAAAGCTCAATATTTGGACCAGAACCAATTCTAAGAAGGGAGGCCCAATGCAGGGTGTCAACAGCTTTCTCAAAGTCGATATGCAGAATCAGTGCTGACCCACCGAAAGCGCAGATACAGCTCAGTGCCAGCTGGACCATTCTAATACAGTGTCTAGTACTAGAGTGTGGAATGAACCCATACTGGTCCGGGTGGACCAGGTAGGTCAAGACTTTCAGGAGCCAATTCGCCAGCGACTTAGCATACAGTTCGACCTCTGTGTTAATGAGGGAGATGGGGTGGTATGACGCACACCTGTCCAGCGGCCGTCCCGGCTAAGGCATCACCACCACTGTGGTGAGATCTATTTCTGCGGGAAAGTGCCCATTTGCGACCGCTTCCATAAACATGGCCAGAATGGGAGGGAGAATCTCAGGCCGAAGCAGTCGGCAGAACTCCGCTAGGAACCCATCTGGTCCGGGGGTCTTCCCCATGTTAAGGTCGGACAGCATCTCACCAACCTCCTCAAGTGTGAGTGGTTGTTCCAAGTTGTCTCTGTCTGCCTGTGACAGCCGGGGCAACGGGATATCTACAACGAGTGGAGCTGCTATTTCATGATGTGGTCAGGCTCGTTCTGCATACAGTCCTTCATAATACTGAGCAAAGGTCGAGGCTATCTCGGTGGCCCTCCCCAACAGTGCCCTGGACCCATCCAGTACAGAGGGTGCTATTTTAGACTCAATGTCCTTGGTCGCCAGCCAGTAAAGAAGCTTGCTGGACTTATCCCCACATTTGTAAACCCAGAGGGTGGAGGCCATCCAGCATTTTCGAGCTTCCTTCAGAGACAGCCGATGCCGGGAGGCCCTGTCGAGCTACAACTGGTGCAAAAGGGATTCTGTCGGGAGTCCCCGAGCTCTTGTGATAGTTATGTTTCAAGCTTTGTAATCCGCGCAAACCGCTCGCGGTCTCGGCCCCTGACATAGGATCGGGTGAGCCCTCGCATGGAGGCCTTACAGGCGCCCATAGTGTTCCGGGGGAATCCACTGTGCCCCTGTTGACATCTAGGAATGCCTTATGTTCCAATTCCAGATGGGAAACAAGATGCTCGTCCCTCAGGAACCATGCGTTCAGAGGCTACATGGGCCGCAACCCACAGTTAGGTGTGCCAAAGTGTGCCATCACTGGTGCATGGTCCGATATCCCCTGTGAGAAAATTACAGAGTCAGTAGTGCATAGGAGGTCATGGGCCAGTATCAGTAAGTAATCGATGCGAGAAAAGGAGCTATGTGCAGCTGAGGTATGGGTATAGTCCCTACATCCAGGGTTTCAAATCTTCCATATATCACTTAGCCCCGGACCAGTGGCCCAATCTGCCATCCTCTTCCCCACCCTTTGGGAGAGCGCCATGGATCTGTACCAGTCCTGGTCAGACATGACATCATTGAAATCCCCCCCAATGATAGTTACACCCTGAGGTAGGGCCAGTGTAAGCATCCGAAGGTTCTTCAGAGTGGACTGCGCCAGAGCGGGTGGGGAATATACACAAACCAAGTTATACAGGGTACCTTCTAAAGACCCCTCGAGGATGACATACCTCCCATAAGTGTCCTGCGACACCTTGGAGATCACCAGCGGCAAGTGTCTGTGCAAGAGAATGGCCACCGCATGGGATCCCCAGGAGTAGCCGGCGTGGAACACCCTGTCATATCCCCTACGGGCAAGGAAGGGGAAGTTATCACCCTGCATGTGTGTTTCCTGCAGCATGAGTATCATCGAATCCTGTCCAGCAAATCACTGTCATTCCATGTCATCACTGTAAAATTACGCATATTGGCTATGGTGGTTGCTATGGATGAGGGTATGTGAAAACGTTGTCCAGCCCCCCTTGCCAAGGATGACACAGGTGCCAGGTCCAGGCCGGAACCAGCTAGGTGCAGCATAGAGATGCAGGTAGTGTGAGTGTGGTCGTGAAATCAAAACCAAAAACAAAATGCAGTGGGGCAAACACGCCCCAAACACAAAACAAACCCCCTCCCCCCATACTTCCCACCCAGAAGAAGCACCTGTCCCCCAAACCTCAAATCTAAAACCAGAACTAACTTGGGAATGATGTAATGAGGCGGCAAGTGCGCTCAGCCCCACCCGACCTAACGGATGCGAAGTAAGAAAAAAAGGATAAATAAGGATATGGCGTGCAATAATCAAAACTACAGTCTGGCCCCAATCAGGGCTCCTTACAGAGTCAATGGTCAGGTTCGGCCCAATGATAAAGCCCACCTATGGTAGTTCCCAGGGAAGATGCTTCTACTTGAGACCAGTTGGCCTTATTTCCCTTCCGGTGGCTGCTCTCCGAATCCGTAGAACCCTCGCCCTCCGCTGGGCCACTTTTTCTTCATTTGAAGCACTTCCAAGGTCATTCCCTACCTGGGTCATCTATCCTCTCCATCCTGCACATGGTACGGTGGTCAATTGCCAGTCCGGGTCCGGGTCCGGAGCAGGGTGAGATGACGGTGTTCCGTGAGCCAAGTCCATGCCTCCTCTGGGGTTTCAATGAAGTGCGACCTGGAGTTGTAGAGAACCCGCAACCATGCAGGATAAAGTAGCATGTAGGAAAGATAAGTGTACAGAGCATCTCAGTCTGCTCTTGGATAGTGGCAGCATGGCAGCACTGATCTTGCTTGACCTGAGAGCAGCTTTCAACACTGTCTTACAAAATACTTCTGGAAAGACTAGAGTTCACATGTACGATCAATATACTCTGAGCACAGTGACAGGACGCTTTACTAATCAGTTTCTGAGCTTCAAGCCTAGCCCTAAGTTTGAATTATTCTTAGATATGATCTTGCCGCCATTAGTGAAAAGTCTGTATGTGAGATTCCGCTTAGGATGTTTACCACTAAGGTCTTTTGGTGACTGAGCCAGAGAACGAGCCTCAGACAAGTGTCCTGCAGTTGGCTTAGTATCGGAAACAGAGGAGCATGCCTTGTGTTTTTTGTACTAAGTAATATTATCCTTGTAGGTGCTGGATACGCCCAATTTGCTTGAATTCAAAAGTTACACGTTATTTGACTGCACATAGATTCTTAAAATCGGACACTTCGGGCCTAATTTTCTTTGCAGTAAGCCGCTTTTGTTAAACGTTTGGTTCAAACTCCTGAAGATTAAGGGGCCGATTCCGATCTCGGCCGGTAGGGCTCCGAATCGGATTCGGCTTAACCGGATCCGATTCGGAGCCCTATTCCCCGAATGATCCGTACGCGCGTCCGGACGAGCGAGTACGATGCGAAATCGCCGACCGACTCGTTCGGGCGTCCCAACCGCTCCGACCCACTCGTTCCCGGGTCGAACCGCACCGTCCGACTCGCTCGGACACGACTCGCACCGCGCAATGGAGACGTTCCCCGGCCGGGTAAGTACGATGAGCGCCGCGAGCAGTCCGACCGACACGCGCCATCCGGCTCGAAAGAGAAGTCGGAGACGTACTTCGGGGGTCCGTGTCGGACCCCCCTGTACACGTAGCCGCGCGAGTCGCACACAGGGGGACCCATGGGTCCCCTACCTGTGCGTGTACGGCGCAAGTCGCTTCGCCGCGTACCCGCTGTAGGGGCGCCCTTGTTCGCCTTGCACCCATTGAGGCAATGGGAGCCCGCGTACGCGTTGTACGACCGGCTCCCATTGACTTCAATGGGAGTCCGGCCGACTCGAGTACGATAGCATACGGACGCATCGTGCACTCGTTTGGTCAGGCTGCACGGGTCCGATTCGGTCGGAAATCTTTCCGGGTCCGGCTCGGTCGGAGAGATTTCCGGCCCGAATCGGAATCGGCCCCTATGTCTCTACAGCATAGAGATATGCACGTCCTTCCCATCCTGGAGTTAGGTTGATGATTTGGTTTTACTATTGTAGAGATTTTATCTGTTTGGGTTTTTATGACAACTGAAATGAATTTATATATACTTCCCTTTTTACGATTTAGTTTCAGATATTGTGTTTTTTAATGTATGATGCATTTTTCATTCTTATACAACATAGTAATGATATCTGCGACTACAGTTTAGTAGAGGTTTTAATTTAAATGTTTTTATTAGATGCAGGTAGTTTACATGTATCTGTTTTTTATTGCTAGAAACTATCTACAGGCAGTGAAATATATTTGCAAATCTGATACGTACTAATGGTAAATGTAAATAATCTAGTACAAGGTTACTTCTATTGTTTTGTTTCTTGATTTGTGTATACTTTGATGGTTTATGTCATAAACCGAATAAAGTTTCAATGATGATGATGAAGACCAGAGAACATGGGTCTCCAGGACATAGTTCTGTCCTGGGTGACTTCGTTCCTGCAGTGTCAGACCTTTCAGGTCTTTCCCTCCAATTCTGCGTCTAGCTGTCACTCTCTTTCTTCTGGAGTTCTCCTGGGCTCTGCTTTGAGCCCGATGTTATTTAATATCTATGTGTGTCCCCTAGCTGACATCGTTGAAGGATGTGGCCTCTCTTTATTTTCCTACGCTTATGACACTCAGATTATCTTTTCCCTGTTATCTACTGAAGGTCATGGCACGGACACTCTGAACTCCTGTCTGCTAAAGGTTTCCACCTGGATGAGCAGTAACTCCTTGAAGTAAAATGGTGTTAAGACTGAGGTTATGTTGGTGGGCAAGAACCCCCAAATGTGGGGGACTCACCATTTGCCTGATATCCTCAGACCCTTCCTATGCTGGTCTCTAAGGTAAAGAACCTGGGTTTCTGGTCGGACGATGAACTGTGTATGAAAACCCAAATCTCCAAGGTAGCCTTTACCTGTTTCGCAGTCCTAAAGTGGCTTAAGAAAGTCATCGAGGTACTTCCCTTTTCTGCTCAGCGGATGGATATCCAGGTCTTGATTTTATCAAGTTTAGACTACAGCAATATTATCTACCTGGGGGCTGGCAAGACCTCAATCAAATGCCTACAAGTGATCCAGAACTCAGCTGCTAGAATACTATTTCATCTCCCCAATCACGCTTCCACGTCTAGCCTTTTTCACGACCTTGGTTGAGAAAACACATACAGTTCAAAGCTCTATTCTACATGCATGAAGCCATTTCTAAGGCAGGCCCACGATATCTGCAACCGCTAGTGAAACTCTACTGCCTCAGCCGTGCTCTTCGGTCAAGCAACCAGAACTTCTACAGGGTCTCCAGATTAAAAAAAAAATAACATCAGGGTGGTCGCTCGTTTTCTTATCTTGGCCCCAAACTCTGGATCACGCTGTTTGACCAGCTGAAAAGCTGTCAATCCTTGAACCCTTTTCACAAACTTCTAAAAAATGGCTTTTCTGACTCTTGCTTGTCTCTGCTAAGTTCACTTACCTGTGTGTCTAGTGCTGGTAAACCCTGTGGATAATAATATTAATAATAATAATAATAATAATAAAGGATGCAAAGTTTCTGCTTCACCTGGTCATATGATTTCTGCTGGGTTTGAACCTGTCGAGTGTAATCAGGGGAAGATCATGATGCGACCGGCAGGATATGAAAGGTGCCCTCACACCCTTAAGGATCAAATTCCTATCTTTATAGTTGAGCATTTTGGCTATCATAGGTCTAGGTGGGGCGCCAGTGATCTGTGCGCCCTCTCGATAATAAAGTAGGGGGACAGCCCAGCCTTGTCAATCCAGGATCGGATCCATTGCTCAAGGATAGTCCACGGGGAGGTGTCCTCCATTCCCTTGGGGAATTCGACAAACCTGAGGTTGTTGCACCGGGCCCTGTTCTCTGCCTCCTCCGGCCGATCCTGGAAAATTTTGTCCGACTATGAGAGGCGGTACTCCTCCACGGAGAGCCCCCTCATGGTGTCCTCCAGTTTGGAGAGCCGGCCCTCTGCCTCCGTCACCCGGTTGACAGTTCGATGGGGAACCTGCCTCAGCAAAGTCTTGTCTACCCCCACCTCTCCGATCTTGCCCTCCAACGCAGATTTTGATCCTGAATGACCTGTAGTATGACTGCAGTATTGTCTCCGTCTTTTGGGACCGAGTCACCTGGCTCTCCCCCCAGTCCGCCCGAGCTCCCCCCAGCAGAGCAATGTATTTGTCCATTTTTGCCTGGCTCTAAGCCCCCCAGTCACGGCCCATGGTCACTAGCTGGGGTTTCAGCTATGGGGCTGTGGCGGTGCACTCAGTTCTGCGGTGCTCCTCCCCTTTTGGGCTGCCTTTTCACACCCGTAGCCACCGGGGGCAGGGGGGAGACCCGCTTGCCCCAGCTGTCCAACCCCAGGGGCAGCACTAGCAGTCAGACCCTGGGGGGGGCCTTCTCCTAGTCCATGCTGGGGCCTCCACCCGGATCCCCCTCCACTTTGCTCAGCAGGACTGAGATGGAGCCCACTCCTCGGGCCTTCAGAGTCCGTTGCTCCTGATGCTCGGCCACCGCTCGAGGCCCAGGCACAGCCATTTATGGTTTTCTGGGGGGCTCCGAGCTGGCCCCCATGGGATACATTCCTTACGGCCCCCAGGCTGCCCACGTGGTTCCCCGTCACCTCTCTCTGTCTCACAGGCACGCCCGGGCACTAATTTCATTCCTCGGGCAGCCATCTTGATTGATCGTGGCTCAGCCACGCAATCGCGCCAAAGCCGCTGTGCAGCGAAGCAAAGTTGAGGGAGAGCGCTCTCCGTGCCGTGGGAGCCCATGAAACACCTGTTCCCCTGTCTGAGTCACTTCCCCGGGCATGGCAGCTCCCAGGATAAGTGCGTCTTCCAAAGGCTTGGCAGGAGCTTATACTAGCGCATCTGCCATCTTGGCCATCCATGCCATGCCCCCCCCAGCCTACTTTTTAAATACCTCGCACCATGCCCTGTGGGCATTTAGGGCCAAGCTTTGGGGTGATTTATAAGTATTAAAAAGGAAGGTTTAGGCTTGACAAGGGGTTTATTTTGCCAGGTTGAAGTGGCAATCTTCAAACTACATCCCAGGCTGCAAGGGCAGGCCTAGAGATATGCTCAGCATTGTCACTTTTATGGTGGCATAACATGTGCTGCAGTCCACCAGTGACATTTAACTTACATTAGGTCAGCCAATGGGAGGGGGCAGCAGTCTCTCACTCATCACAGAGTGGATGGAGTCAGTGAGACTGCTGACCCCATCCAACTCTGTGATGAGGTGTCACTGATTGACTCTCGGCCCTGGGTACTTCAGGGCTTAAAACTGAAGTGCCCAGGTCAGAGGCAATCAGTGATGCTCCCCCTCGAAACACATTTGCTAGGCTGAGGAGGTCATGCCCACAGGACAGTGAAATCAACAGCCTGGCAAAGTTCAGCTCAGGCAACCAGGGCCTGCACACTTAGCGATTGTCTAGTCTAGCTCCTGCCTGCCTGAACTGAACAAGAAGATTGTCTGTCAGGATGACCTTTGCTCAGCCTGACAAACAGTCTTCTTGTCGGGAAAACAATGGGGTGGGGGTGATGCCCCCGCCCTTACGGCAGGGCTCGGCTGTACAGGCAGTAGCCTGTTTCAGTATCTCATACAGACTAATTTTATATTTGCAGTTTTATATAGCACAGACTTGACTCAAGGGCATTGGAGTGCTCTACTTGAGTACCAGTTATATTACATAAGGTGAGATTCATTTTTTTGGCAGAGGGAGACCAAGTGATTTGTCCAGAATCACAGGATGTTGAACCAGCCCTGGACTCAAACTTGGTTTCCTACTTCTAAAGTCAGTAGTTCTGGCTGTAAAGCCACACCCTCTTCCAACTAACTAATTAATTAGTGTACTAACTAACTAATTAACTAGTGTACTAACTAACTAATTACAGGCCTCGAAATATCTCCTAATCTGCTCACAATGTCGGATCATTTACTCAAGGTCGACTTGGTTTGACCTCTTTACTCAGCCCAAGCGGGGAGTAAATTATTTTGTCAGAGTTATTATTCTTTGTAACTGCTTGAAATTCTGTTAGTCTGAAACCCTTGAGAGCCAGCTGTCAGTAACTTGGCTGTAAGATCTTTTATGTGTGATTATTTGTTACGGGCTGAGAAGGAATCAAATCACTCAGTGGTTGAAACAGCCTGAAATGCAAGTTAGGGTGTGTATAGTTACAGTAATGTACTCATTTATTTAGGCAATACTTGTTAGATTTTTGTTGCTAATAATATACTAGCATAGTTGTATGCATGACGGCCTCTGCATAACCTGTCAGACATGACCAGGGAAGTAGTTGATAACATATGTGAACAGAGGTCCCATGTGAAGTGTGATATGAAGTGCAATCTGGATTACAAGCAAACAGCAGTTCCCATGCTGTTACAGGGAAGTGCACACATGTAATGAAAAAAAGCTTAATTAAGGTCCAAGAAGGCAGAGTACTTCACGCTGCAGGTATCAGACATGACATGGGGCAACTTAGCAGCACTGCAGTGTCCTGTCAGGATCATTTCAGAAAGATGGCCAGACTTGGACCAAAGTCTGTCCCATGTCAGCACTAACTCTGGGAGGCTCACACGAGCGAGTGAACACTAGTTAGTCACATTTAAGGATCACCTAAAAAAAGGCCTGCAGAGATAGATAAAGGTCACTTACTCGATCGATTTACCTCAAATAGGCTAGTAGAACAGGTTCAGATTCAGTCACATGTCAAACCAGCGACTGAATTAGTAGCAGTTTCTGAGAGATACTTTTAACTGCAGATTCTTCATCTTTGAATATCTCAGGTGCTAGACTAAATCTGGAAAACATTTGCAATAGCTCTCTAGTGCTGGTCGACTCCGTTCCAACATCAGGTATGGAATTATGATGGTGACACTGCAGCCATAAAGCCTCGGGTCTAGCACCCTAATATCAGTTCCGTTTTTCTGTGCCTTTCAACATGATCTGGAGCTTTGCTGTCACCTTATGAGGAGATTTTCTCACAGAGAAAATATTTCCCCCCTTGATGCAATAGGGACCATGTCCCCACTGAGATGCTCTGTCTTTAAGCCCTGTCAACACTGCAACAGACAAATGTCCATCACAGAACCACACGCCGACTATCTGTAGTTTCTCGGTTTGAGACATGACACGCTGTGCGATCTCTGTAGACAGATGCACCCTAAGGCCATTAAGGAACGTTGAGCCAAACTTTTTATGGCTTGTTCTGGAAAGGGCCAAAGGAGCCGTTGGCTAATGAGGTCAAGGTTGAGGACGCAGCAGAGATCCAGGTCCCCCTCAAGATTATCACCCTCGACAAAGTCCTCAAGGGAGAAAAAAGGATACCATAAAAAGAAGAAACATTTTACTTCTCCCTGGTGACCCAAAAGAACAGGGAATTCTCCTCCAGCTCTACCTACCTAAGAGATGGAGTTGATGGAGATTTTGCTGCCTTCGTCCCTGGTAATTCTAGAACCAATACCATCTACTCCACCCTAATCACCACCTCCTCCTCCACTGCACCCAGCATCAATACATATTTATTTGGAGTACCCAACTCCGGGAACGGATTTATCTGCCTTCAACTGAGCCATGATGGATCTGTTCAGGAATGTTGCTGTCTCTCTGGTGCGCCGGCTGGCCCCATGGGGCAAGTTAGTTGGCCATTTGGGCTTGTGCCACCCTACAATTGGCCCCATGCGTGTTTTTCCCAGTGCCGACATAATTCAGAGCTCCTCTTACATGACATCACCGGCTCCTGCCATTTATAGATCAGTGCAGAGACTCACCCAAACGCGGACTTCGGTGCCACAATCAGTACTGGTGGACTCTCTGCCTCAGTTGCATTCAAACCCAGTACCGCATAGCGACACCGCAACCCACTTCAGAGGGCTTGCTAGGTGTTAGTAGATACAGGTCTAGGAGAGAAACCTTTTGTTTATTAGGTGAGAAACAGCAATGTGATTAACAATCTTGGCAACCCTTCCAAGTGGATATAGATTTCGATGAACAGTAAGTACATAATGCTGACGATCATTCTCTGACATACTACCTTTTGAGGAGGCAAGCGGTCTAGATACCTCCCAGACATCAACATGGATTCATCTCCAGGTCCTGCTCCACCTGAGATGGCTTCCTTGCAATCTGTGTTAAGAAAGGCTGTAGAAGTTATTGAATTGCCCCTGCCTACAGTAGATTATCATCAAAATATTTTAACAGATGTTTACAAATGCCCCCTTCCGCTTGTGAATCTTTGCTTCCATTTAACTGAAGCTTTGATGGAGACAATAAAGAAGCTAGAGTCTAAACCTTCAACTTCTCCGTTGGTCCATAGAAACACCAATCACTGATGCAGACCAGCACCTGGCGATCCTGTTTTTCTGTGTACGCACCCATCCCCAGAATGTTTGGTGGTACAGAGTTCTTCCACCTCAAAACTTAACCTGGGGCTTTCCTGACACACCATCTGGATAGGGAATCCAAAATCCTAGAGGTTATTGGAAAAAAATCTGTTTTAGTGGCAAGTCTGATCCTCCGATTCCATAGTGCTGCATGCCTGCTTAGCCGTTCTGTGCATGCCTTCTGGGATATGACCATTTTAGTTGCTCCCAACTTACAGGGCCACCTAAAAGATCACTTTTTGGAAGTGGTGAAAAGTGGGCAGGACACATTTAAGTGCTTCTGATTCAAAACACCCAATAAACATGACCTTTAATGGAGTACATCTGTTTTGCCACAGCCCTGGAACATTTTAAAGAAGGCAGATATCCAGGCCTACAATCTTCCTCTGGATCTTTTCATATATTTTGACAGCCACATCCCTTTGCTAGGGTTTTATGAAAACAATTTCAAATGCAAGCTCCTGGGTAGCAATATCAACAAAACTCTTTCATTCGCCACTACAGAGGACCAGAAAAAGAGTGTGCCAAGAAGGTCCAATCTACTTCTTTCTTTTCTTCTTCCGAAGCAGCACAAGGGAAGCAGGTGTAGTTCAACTGTGAAGGAGCCAATGGGAGGTAGAATGGCACTTTTTCTACAGGCCTGGAAGGCCATTATTTCAGACCACTAGGTCCTTCAGGTCATAGAAAAAGTATACACTGCTCCCTTCCTCCAGCACCCTCCCACATGCCCCCCTCTCCCTTCCTGCAATTCCAAAGAACTTTGATGGATCCTGCAGCAGGAATGGGCAAAAGGAGCAGTGGAGTTTGTGCCACAGCAGGCAATAGGATGAGATGCTATGCTTAGTACTTCCTAGACTACTTCACTGGACTCGGAAGAGAGGACGATGTTAACAGATATGTAGATTGCATACTTTCTGATCATGCAGGCATACAGGTAGTACTTGAGCTTTATGGTGGGTTCTACCCATTTCCATTCACAGTGCTTCCCTTTGGGTTAACATTGGAACTTTGAGTTTTCACAAAGGTCACATTGGTGGTAGAGGCTTGTTAGACCTGACAGCCTTAGGGTGATCTTCCCCAAACCTTTTGCCTGCTTGCCTCATATTTCTGCTGACTCCGTTTTGTTGGCCCTAGGACTCTGAGCACTTTACCACTGCTGCCCAGTGCTAAAGTGCATGTGCTTCTCATCTAAACATGGTAACACTGGTGTATACTTAATTGACATACTTAGTTTACCTGTAAGCACCTTGTAAAGTGGTATACCATATACCCAGGACCTGTAAATTACATGCTACTAGTGGGCTGTCAGCACTGAATGTTCCACCCACACAAGTAGCCTTTCAAACCTGACTCAGGCCTGCCATTGCAGTGCCTGTGTGTGCAGTTTACTGCCACTTCGACTTGGCATTAAAAACCCCTTGCCAAGCCTTACACTCCCCTTTTATTACATATAAGTCACCCCTAAGGTAGGCCCTAGGTAGTCCATGGGGCACAGTGCTGTTTAATAAAAAGGTAGGGCATGTGCTTTTTAGTTTTACATGTCCTGGTAGTGAAAAACTCCCAAATTCGTTTTTTACTACTAAGAGGCCTAACCCTCTCATAGGTTAACATTGGGGTCCCCTTATTACATTTAAAAAGCTGTAATTCCTAATTGAGAGAACGCAGAGTTGTCATGTTTAGTACCTATGGAATGGTAATGATAAATCCGCTTTAATGGTAAAGTTGGATTTGTCATTACTATTCTGAAAATGCCACTTTTAGAACGTTAAAGACACACAATTGATGGACGGAATGCAGAACAAATCAAAACATTCACCCCCAGTCAAGAGATCTGGGTTAAATCCATCATTCTTTTGCTCACCATGCCACCCCAGTTTAGACCTGGCCATATGCAAATCAGTCTTGACCCTGTGCCTCATGGGAACAGTCCAGCCCGAACTGCCAAGCCAGGTCCTCCCTGGACCGGAAACAAGCATCCTAGGACCGGTTTCGGGGTTTCACCCCTCTTCAGCCAGGATAGCTTGATTCCAGTGGCACAGTGAGCCCAGCACCCACGTCTGGGCATACCTGGAATGGCATGGTGAGCAAAAAAACGATGGATTTAGGCCCAGATCTCTGTACTGGGGTGAATGTATGACATTGTTCTGCATTCTGTCCATCAACTGTTGTTTTTGCATTTGTCACCCCGAGTGGGACGGGTATGCCCAGACCTGGGTCCCGTGCTCTCCATGCCACTGGAATCAAGCTATCCTGGCTGAAGAGGGGTGAAACCCCGAAACCGGTCTTAGGATGCTTGTTTCCAGTCCTGGGAGGACCTGGCTTGGCAGTTCGGGCTGGACTGTTCCCATGAGGCACAGGGTCAAGACTGATTTGCATATGGCTAGGTTCAAACTGGAATGGCATGGTGAGCAAAAAAAACGATGGATTTAGGCCCAGATCTCTGTACTGGGGTGAATGTATGACATTGTTCTGCATTCTGTCCATCAACTGTTGTTTTTGCACTTTTAGAACGTTAGGCATTTTCCTGCTCTTAGCCATTTGGTATCTGCTGCCTGTCTCTAATCACTGGCTGGGCTGGGAGGCAGTTCACTTTGCTTATTCCCTCTAGACAGCCACACACAAAAGGGCTGGGTGTGACTTCATCCATCTTTCTGAGAGGAAGGGAGGGAGGAGATGGGCACAGCCTCACACTTACACCTGAATGTCCACACATAAAGGGCTGCATAACTGCCTATAGAGAGGCTGGAGCCAGGGCAGGAAAAAGGGACCTCTGTGCACTTCAAATACCCTTCTTTGAAGTCACCCCCACTTCAAAGGCACAACTGGGTATAAGTACTGGACCTCTGATCCTATCAACTCAGAACACTTTTGGACCTGAAACCAACTTGCCGAGAAGAGGAACTACTGTGCTAAGGACTGCCACTCTGCTGGATTGCTGCTCTGGTAGACTGTGCTGTTCTGCCCTGGTGCCTGCTGCTCTCTCTGACTAGACCTTCATCACATGACCCAGAGTGACTCCAAGGGCTAGCTGACTGGCCTCTTGTTCTTAGAAGACTCAGGGATATCAAAATCTTCCATCCTGCTCCTGTGTCTGGTTCATTGGAAGTGAACCCAGGTGCTTGCTCCATCGGAACCAACACATCGTCTGCTGCAAGAGCAGAATCAACGCATCGCTGCTATTGCGGGAACAGAACCCGCGGATCTCACTCGGAACCAGCGCATCACCATCGGAACTGCCGCATTGGAACCACTGCGTCACCACTACTGCAGAACGATGATCGACGCATTCCTTTCACTGCGTGGAGAAACCCGACGCATCGCTTCGGAACCAATGCATCTCGGATCTGGCGTGTCATCTTCAGAAACGGCACTTCGCCATTGTTGTGTGGAAAAAAACAATGCCTCACCACGTTTGCGGGATCGACACCGACGCATCGCTCAGCTGCACACCGCATCTCGTTGTTTGCGTCAAGGATTAAGGTACTTTTCCTCAGCGGGCCTGCGTGGGTCCTGTATCCGGCTCGCCCTCCATTGTGGTCGGCCTGAATTCTTGACTGTGTCCTGGTCCAGCACAACCAACTAACTCTTTTGGCGCTTACTGCTTCTAAACTCTATTTTTGCATTTTATCTTTAGAAATTCATATCTTGACTTCTACTTATTGGATTTTTGGTTTTGTTTTATTTATAAATTCACAATCTATTTTTCTAAACTGATGTGGAGTCTTTTTTTTGGTGTTTTTACTCTGTTACTGTTTTAGTGTTGCACAAATACTTTACACATTGCCTCTTAAGTTAAGCCTGACTGCTCTGCACCGAGCTACCAGAGGATGAGCACAAGTTAATTTATGGTGTGTATCTGACTTACCCTGACTAAAATTGTGGTTCCTGCTTGGACAGGGTGCATACCTCTGCCAACCAGAAACCCAATTTCTTACAAGGCTCATCTCAGAAGAGTGGGCATCACTGTATTCCCGTATCTGGACGACTAGCTCGTCAAAGCCAATTCACCCCAGCTGGTGTCTCACCACCTCCTTTTGACAACTTCAGTGCTGGTCGACTTTGGATTTTTGATCAGTTGTCCCAAATCTCACAAAGAGCCCGCCCAATGCCCTCTGTTCATTGGGGCAGTACTAGATACCATCTTGCTCCAAGTGTTCCCTCCTCCGCAGAGGATACAGGACATTCAAGTTATGGTTGCCATGGTCTGAACGGGAGAAAAAGTGCTGGTCCTCAAGGTCCTGCATTTGCCCGATCTGTTTGCTTCTTGCATCCTCCTGGTCTCACGTGCATGCTGGCTCACGAGTTCTCTACAGTGGTGTCTTCACAATTGGTGGGTCCAGCATTATGGAGACTTAACAGAATCCACTGTGATCTCCAAAGAAGATGCAATTAATATGTTTTGGTGGAGGCGATAGGTGTGTCGCAGCAGCAAGAGCGGCTGATTCTGGAGCCCGGGGCTAGCGGTTCAATCCCCAGTGCCAGCGGGAGCTCAGCTCAGCATCATGTGACTCTGGGCAATAGCTCTCTTAATCTCCCCAACTGCCCCCAACACCTGGATACCATTAGGAGTGATAAGTAATGCTTTACAAATATGAAATTTTGATTTATTTTGGAGAATGGAGGTCAACCTCACTGGTGGGAGACCCTTCTATCCCCCTTCAGTGATGACCATGGTGGTAACAGACGCCTCCATCTTCAGGTGGGGCCCATATTAGAAGAACTCCAGAAGAGCAGAAATTACACATCAGTCTGCTGGAATTAAGGGCTATCTGGTTGGCCCTCAGGGTTTTTCTCCCTTCCATTTGAGTTCAGTTAGTCCAGATCTCAGCAAACAATGCAACTGTGATATGGTACCCAAACAAACAGGGAGGAATGGGGTCACAGACTCTCTGTCGAGAAGCCCTGAGGCTCTGTATCTGGGTGCATCATCACTGTCTGGGGCTGGTGGCCAATCACTTGGCAGGCTCCTTGAAATCCAAAGCCGATAGCCTCAGTCAGTGCCATCTTGCCAACCACAAGTGGAGTTTTCAACCACAGGTAGTCCAAGGTCTTTGTGCTCTTTGGGGAGTACCTCTGGTGGATCTATTTACAACTCAGAGCAATATCCATTTCCTGAAATTCTGCACCCTTCAGTATCTGTTGCAGGACGCATCAAGGGACTTGTTTCAGATGATGAGGAAGTTGATGCTTCGCTATGTCTTACCTCCCATACCTTTGATTCCTCGAGTTCTGAGAAAGATTCACTAAGACCAGACCCAAGTCATTTTCATTGCCCTAGATTAGCCCAAAAGGATGTGGTACACCGACCAACGGCACTTCAGTATAACAGCCCCTCTTCGTCTACCGACAGTACCTGTTGTCTCCATGGGAAAGGCAGATTCTGCACCCCGTTCTTCAGAACTTACACCTTCATGCAGCGCAATCTGAACACTTTTCAGCTTCCACTGGAAGTGGTGGCATGATATTCTATCTGATGGTCGCCCTTCTACCAAATGGGTGTATTCAGGTAGATGGATCAAATTTGTTTCCAGGTGCGCTGAATTAGGAATAGATTCTCTTAAAGTATCACTCTCTAATGTACTACAATTTGCGCTGTCCGTGGCTCAGCAAGGCTGTGCTTTAGCTATGGTGAAGGGGTATCTTTCAGTCTTATCAGTGTTTTATTGCCTACCAGACCAACTCTTCCTGTTCACATCTCAGGTGGTATCAAGATTTCTGAAACGAATGGCAAACATGTATCCGCTAATGGGATCATAACCTGGTTCTGACATTTCTTACTGGGACTCCGTTAAGCCCCTGCAAAATTGTCATTTAAGACTAATAGCCCTTTCTTGGTATCAATTACTTCAGCTTGATGGGTTAGCGAGCTTCAGGCCCTTTTCGTTTCTCCCCCCCATTTGTGTGCTCCTTCCCTGGCAAATTGGTTCTCCAAACTAAGGCTGTTTTCCTTCAGAAGGTGGTGTCCCCATTATATCTGGGATAATCCATCACACCACTGACATTTTATCTGCCTCCACATCTTTCTAAGGAAGAGGAAAGGCTGCACAGGTTACTGGAAGAGCAGTGAACTTCTGCATCAAATGTATGAAAGACAAAAGATTGGAGACCAGCCATTCATTGGTTACACTAGTTGCAAAAAGGGTAAAGCATTTCAGAAGTGTACAATTTCCAGATGGATAATCCTGTGTATTAAAACCTGTTATGCTTTGGCTAAAAAAAGACTTGTTTGAAGCAATAAGGGCTTATTCCACCAGGGTGTAGACTTCCACAGCAGCTTTAGCTAAAGGAGTGATTGTAGCAGACATATGCAAGGCGGCTACGTGGTCCTCTCCACACACCTTCACCAAACATTACAATTTTGACTGAAGTTAGAAAAGACTGTCACTTTGCCCGCTCTGTACTTCAAGATTTTCTAATCTAAGCAATTTTACTCCACTTCTTCCTCCTTTCAGTTATTGCTTGGGAAGCTATTGAAAGGTGAGGAATCTGCAGGTAGAGGTATCCAAAAGGGAAAAGCTATCTTTGATAATGTTCTTTCTGTTGGATACTCTGTCTACCTGAAGCTTCCTCACTGACATTCCCACCATCCCCTCTTGTGGAGAAAACTCTTATACCCCTTTTCTAATAAAGTACCAAGTTAGTTATGCACTGCACCAATACACAATTTTCAGTCTTCTCGAATATGCCTGAAAAGTCATAGGCAAAACAGAGTAGAGCTGATGTTAAGGTGGCGGTCCCAAGGCTTTATGACTCCCATGACATCATCGCGACTCCACGTCAGACATTGGAATGGAGGTGACACCACCTACTGGTACCATAGAGCTATTCTAAATGTTTTCCAGATCCAGTATAGTGCTTTGGATATTCAAAGGTGAAGAATCTGCAGGTAGGTAAAGTATCCACTAGAAAGATTGTTACCGAAGGTAAGTAACTTTTCCTTTGGGCAGAATCAGGTAGAAGTCACAATTAAATCTAAAACGCTGGCTTGGCCAGTGCAGAATCAGCCATGTGTCATTCTTAAATCAGCAAGACAATGGAGTTTGGGCACAGACATTCATATCCTAAGCACCCTCACACATCCTATTGACTCCGCCTCAGCCCTGCTGCATTAATGATGCTAATTATGTAAACATTAATAATAGAACAGGGACATTTATAGAACACTAATTCTTCCTGAGGTGTATATTGGTTCTGTTGACAGATAACAAGTTTACTGTTGCTTAACAACTCAATTTGATCCAAAGAATGTAAGGCTGAGTGAACTACTTGGGATATGGACTGCAAATCATGAGGTCCAACATAGAACCCTTTAGTGGATGCCTCAGTCTAGTGAGCACAAGTCAAACTTAATACAATCATTTTTAACACATTAAAAAAACTGCTTACAAAATATTTGTTTTAAGCGTACTTCAAGAAAACAAGGTTGAGCAGAGACTTTCTGGGTTTAGAAACTTCATTACATTACTCAACCTGTGGATCCAAAGCCGATTTGTTGATTTTTCAAGCCTTGAACCGAAATTCACAGCACAAAATCCTGGGGCATATTTACAAGGGCTTATTACCAGCAGAACGTCACTTTTTTTGAAGTTCTGGTGGCGATAACCCGTTTGGCTTGTAAAAAATGCCCCTTTCACACAGCACTTAACATGAAAGGGGCGGACTATGGATGTTGCAGTGGGCGTTCCTTTGCAACACCCATTGCTTTTTGGCACTGCCCCTATTTACAAGGGTGGCGTAAATATGGGGCAGCGCCTAGAATAAGACCAGGGAAAACCTGGTCTTAACCTGGCGCAATGAGGAGAAATTATTAATTTCTCCTTATTTTTGCTGTTTCTATGTGTGCTGCATAGAACAAGCAAATCGACATTAGTGATTGTTCATGTGCAGGAAGGTGTCTTTTCCTGCACATAAACAATCAATAGAAAATGACGAGTTGCAACTACTATGTGTGCCGACAAGCAGCACACATCGAAGTTACAAATCGCCATTATTGATTGTTTATGTGCGGGAAGGAACACCTCCTGCACATGAACAATCATTCCCTGCAACGCAGGCACCCTTGTACTATGGTGCAAGGGTACCTGCGGCGGCGCTAGGCAGCTAAATTTAGTGCCAGCGCTAGGGAAAACACAAAGGGGCACCATATTATTGTAAATACGGCTCATCCCTGCATTTCCAGAATGTCGAAGTGCGACGTAACCAATTGTGGAGTAACACCGCGCTCCGCCATTCTGCTTCCCTGTTCTTGATAGGAGGTATTACAGTAGTAGTCAATTGGATTACCAGGTGTCAAAAGGGCAGCAGTTTTTCATTCTCTTAACTTAATTTGAGTATTAAAGCCCTTTAGTAAGCTAATTAGATTAATTATATAGTTACATTGTTAATATGGTTGAAAGTAGGCATCATGTTTGGCTGTCTTCTAATTGCCAGCAGGAGATCAATTATCTATTGTCTTGCATAGGGTGACACAAAAAATTCTTAGCAACCTTTGATGATTTTCAAATGATTAAGTGCTTTGCAGAAGTGATCAAAAGTGCTTTTCTGACTTCCTCCTTTTAATAGCAGTAGTCATTCAAAAGAAAATAGCATTGCATCCTCTTGAAGCACTTCAAGCCAAGATTTGTTTATTTTCGACTAATAACGGTATCTTGTCAATACATACCTGTTAGAGTCGTGTCTGAATGTACGACTTTTCTGCTGATTACATCCACAGAATTTAAATTTATGAAAACATTTTGCAAGCTCGTTTGAAGGAGGTATGCAGAAAGTTCTGTTTAAGCGCAGACGTTTACTCTCACGGGTGGAATTTATAATTGTGTATAATCCGCTAGTTTTTGTGGATTTTTCACTTTAATATATTTAATGTTACAAATCGGACAATAGTTCACATGTGTGACCACTGGTAAAGTGGCGAACACGCACAAGGTTGGACCTTTGTGGCCATTCTCCTAGAAACACATTTTTTTCTCACCCAGTGTGCACTAAGGACTTAGAGCCATATTTGTGAGAGTTTTGTGTCATTCTTGCACCACGCTAAGTGGAACATGCATGACGCAAAGCTGTAAGTCATATCTATGAAGCCACGCAAATCATCTTTGAGTGGCTTTGAATGGCTTCAAAAATATGGAATATTGCAATGCAGTGCGAATCATTACGTTGCATTACTCTGCGCAAGGGAGGCGTTCCATGGACCTTGCGGTGGGTGTTCAAACACAAATCCCATGCGTATTTACCAAACCTGGGAATGCGCCAAAAAGATATGCATACCCAGGTGAGGCTTCACAAGGACAAACATCTTTATTTCTCCTTGTTTTTTCCTCTTTCAATGTGTGCTGCAGAATGCAGCACACATAGAAAGAGAAAAATGCCTCCATGGATTGTTTTTGCGCAGGAAGGAGCCCCTTCAGGCAAAAAAGCAATCCTGCCTACAACACAGGCACCCTTGCGCCATGCTGCAAGGGTGCTGGCGTTGGCACTAGGCTTCCGAAATGGCGCCAGGGCAGACGGAAAGGATAGGAATGCGCTGTATTGCTCAACTACGGCACATTCTTGTCCTTTCCCAGTGACATTGGGCAGCGCAGCAAGATGACTTGTTGCGCTGCCCTGCGCCACTATTTTCATAAATATGCCCCATAGTTTAGAGGTCAGTGCAATAGGGGCATAAAGCATTAATGCACAAATTATAAAACATACGAACTAAGTGCTAATTGTCGGTATTCAGTCTTTCATTCTTATTATTCCATTTTGCCACCTTCTTCATGCTGTTGGTAAGACTGAGGAATGCTAAATGTGTTAAAATGTGTACTGATTCGGGCCAGAGGGCAAGAGGGCTGGGTGCAGAGTGTGGCCTAAGGCTGCACCTTGTGCCTAGAGCCCACTTGGCAAGGACTTTTAGGTACCATGTTCACTATTTGCAAGATGTGGTAATAGGCACTCCCTTTTACTCAGAATGTACTGGATACAGCTATAGAACCCTGCTGAGACCATGTGCTGTGGGCTCTAAGAGCATGGGGCAGTGCATAACATGGCTAAAGGGCTCTTCCTACCCCCAAAGTCAGGGCCAAAAACTGTGCCTTTTCGGCTCTGGGTGCAGGAGGCCTGATATAAACGCAATGCCCTGCACCAAGAGCCTGCTGGGTATGGCATTAAACTGTGACCATTTGGCTTTGGGGAGGAGGGACGAGATGCAAGATGTGCAAAGTCCATGTGTTGCATCCAGAGCATAGTCAAAAGTCATTTCTAGCAGACACAAGAACGGGGATAAAAGCAAATATCTTCCTCTAGTTGTTCAGCATATCAAAACACACAAAATCCAATATAGACTTGCATGAAGGGTTGTTGTGATTAAACCTTAAGGCCCAAGTACCAACAAACTGGTCACAAAATGTGGCTGCAAATTGTGCACCAAGTTTTTGTGACAAGTCTTTGATTTTGTGATGCTACCTTTGTACTGATGGGTCACGTGGCAAAATCACCAGTCAGCGAATCACAGTACGACCTACCTAATGAATATTAATTAGGCACGTTGATATCTGTGACCCCTATTGATTCGTTACAAATGCAGGGATGGTGACCTACAAGGAAGAGTGCACCCCCCTCCCCCACCCCTGTGTTTGCATGCCAAATGGAAAACTTGTTTTTAAAAGGAGCCAGTGTTCCTTAAAGGAACTGGTACTACTTTATAAAAGACTTCCTGTTTGGGAAGACATTGGGCGGAGTTCAGTGGTTTGACTCCATGCTTGCAGTCACAAACCATTGATACGTCTCATTGCAAATCATCTCATTGCAAATGGCAAATAGGGGATCCCCCGTTCATGCACTACTTCTATTTGTGATGCGGAATGAGTTGTTAAACCATTTTAAAATTCGGAAAGGCTTTACTGAATCACAAAATGTGTTCAAATCATGGCACAGCACCATTTTGGAGTTGCAAACCTTGTGGTTTTGTGAATCATAAAATGCTTTCGTACATCTTGCCCCATGATCAGTAGCTGATAAGTATTATCAAAAAATTAAAAAACTGCATTGAAAAACGTCAGATAAGAGAAGGTTGTTCTTAAGATCCAAAATGTGCCTATTTTGACAGCGATATCACTCCTTCCAAATGCAAATCTCATGATCTCATGCCACTGATGATATCATTAGTGACATCATGAGTTACGCCATGAGCAGTTCATTGGGGGAGCTGCAGTTGGATTGCTCATCATATATGGAAATCTCAGTGGTTTTCAGGTTTTGGATCGGAGCCATAACACCCATACAAGTAATTTTTTAATAATGTTTATGTATATCTATAGCCATAGCTAAATATGGGTATATGCACAGCAACCTTTAACCTCACATGGTACTTCCTTGCAAACTGGCAATATGTTCACTCACTAGCGCCAATATTTACTCAATAGCGCCCTTTGGCACTGGAAGTGGATATGCCATTTTCTCTGGAATCAACTTTAATACCTTTTCCTGACATCTTTGAAATGGAGGGATCTTGGTGATCTGTTTTTTATGCAGCTCCTTAAAAGGGCTGCAGAAGTTCTGATTTTCACATCAAAACCGATATGCAGTAAACATGATGAACTATGGGTAGTAGCTATAGTATTTGTGAGAATTGCAAGATGCTTGTGCAAGAAAAACTTTGTGTATCCTATATAATATTAAAAGTTATCTTAAAACATAATTCAATTGACAAGCAAAAATAGTATCAATACAATAGTACCAACACATGAGCCCAGTAATGTAAAAATGTAAAAAGGTACACAAGGGGACAATAGAAATGCGAAACCGACTTTGGGATATATATACTTGATTTAGACGATACCTTTCTCCTAATACTTTGGTTTTATAAAAATTTTTTGCTGTGTGTTGTATTGCGTTGAACAAAGTATCTTGATTGTACATTATTATCCTTTGTTTTGTACTTACCTTTTTCTTTTTTGTGCATTATATATATATGTTTCTTTTATATTTTTGCTTTTGTCAATGTATATTTGGACAACCAATAAAAATTTATTGAACAAAAAAAAAAAAAAATAGTATCAATAATTCAGCATCCTTTCATCTGTCGATAATATATAGTGAAATAAATCCCAGCACCCAAGAACCAGGGCCAGTGCCCACCGCCAGCAACTGGCGGCAAAAATTAAGAACTGTTGTAATGTATTTTTAATATAAATGTAAGTTAACAACGAATCTTGTAAGATAGAGTGGATAAAATGATCAGTTTAACTAACTAGTAATGTTTAAATTGTGGTTGCGTTGCATAATGCACGCTAAATGTACACTTCCCTTACATTTGCATTGCTTGTTTTGCACTTCGCTCACTAACCTTTTGTGTATCAGCATTCATCCGACTTTTGAGCAAGTGCAGCTTGGCAACTGGGCACGCTGTCTGATTTGTGGGCCTGAATATATTAAGGGTTTTTCCCCATTCTGTATCTATGGAGAAATGTATTGATACATATTTAATCGTGGAAAAAGTAAGGTATTCCTAGAATCGATGATATGTATGAATCGACCGAATAGGAAGTTGATTTTTTATTTGTAAATACTGACATCTGATGGATAAGTAAATAAAACTATGACCATCAAGAGGCGTGGATATGGCGAACCATGTTATTGCTTTCGAAAATATTTCCAACCGTGCAGCCGGGGTTAGCACGTGTGTAAATATTATAAATGGCCCAGCTGGCATCTGTCTGAGCCTATTTTCTTCCATCCATCTCTATATGTTATCAGTATTTTCCGAATTTCAAGTACAGCATCGCAAATAGGTCTTATGATTAATCAGAAACGTCCCATCTGTCAGTTGTGGCTGTTCCAATTAGCAGCTGTCTTTTTCTCTTGTAGCACTGCGAGTACTTTGGAGTCACGTTCCAGTTTATTCAGAATCGAAGGAGGAAAGGGTTATTTTAAAACATACATTTTTTTTTTTTTTTTACAACAACCATGACTCCAAAGTATACACTGCTACATGTCTATCTCACCTGATTTTTTTCGTACCAAAATTTCGACATTTAAATTATTCCTAATTACATTTAAAATCACTTCCCAAATATATAAAAGGTGCTGGGATTGTAAATGCCTCTGCACCCCTGCCATTGAGTGACCAGTTGTATTGTTGTCTACATACCTAATGCAGATTTTTTAGTTGTAGACAAACACGGATCATGCATGTGCGCCATGACATAGGCATGTCTCATGGATTGCGGTTCTGTTAGGACCGGGAGGGTGCCTAAAGTGCTACCCTCATATTTGTGGAAGGCTACCACCTTCACCAGGAGTTCAGCAGCACGAACGCGGTGGTGGCAGCATACTGTGTAGAGATCAGAAGGAGTGAACAGAACCTTTTTACCCGGTGTCACTGGAGTGAGGCCTACAGGCTCACTCACCTTTTTAAAAGTTCCGCTGCTGAGTGCTTAATTCATCCTTGGCCTACATCAGGTAGTTGTGGAGTGCTGCGCAGTGCAGAAGTAGTGACTTCGTTGGTTGTATGTGTGCATGGGGAGGGTACAGTCCAGGGATAGAGCAGTACCGTGTAGTACATGTACTGGGTGTATGTATGCCTGAGAGGAATACATTACATGAGATATGTAGTGCTGTGCAGTGCATGTGTGAATAAAGCATGTGCTGGGTGTATGTGTGCTTGCATGGAGTACAATAAATGAAGGGTGGAGTGTTATGCAGCATGTACATAGGAAGTGTGTGAGCTGGCAGTGTGTGTTTGTAAAGAGTACTCCCTGGTTGAATACAGAAAAGCTTCAGTGCTGACAGTGTGCGCAGACTGAGTGTGTGAGCTGAATGCACGCGTACAATGCATTGAGAAAAGTGCTGAACAGAGTGTGCTGTGGATGTACACTGAGTAAGTGTGCCTGCAATGGAACATTACATGGAGGACTGTGGGTTCCATTTAGGGAAGCCCAGGCCTGCCTGGTGAAGACATGATGAGGAGAGGAATTTGCCAGACTGATTTGTGTATTGCTGCATTCCTGAGAGCTAGGTGAGGGCACTCTGGAGGCAAAAGGAAGAGTCTCCCTTTATACTTCAAAAGACTTCAAAAGATCACAAGGAAAGTGCCTGGACACATCTCAGGAAAGGAGAGGGTCTGATAAAGGAATCATAAAGAGTAGGGCAGGGGGTCTGGGATCAACCTTTTGCTATACATATCACTGTGGCTGACGTCAAGGTGTGAAGTTTCGTCACTCCCATGGATTGTGTTGTGGACAATCAAGCTTTGGATTTGAGCCTCCTGTGACAGACATCTTTCAAGAAGAAAGAAGAACAGGAAAAGTGTCCAGTTCAAAATAACCAGAACCCCAAGATAAAACTTCAAAGACCCAGACCCTAAATCATATTTGGTGTCTGGAAAAGGACTATAAAAAGGGGAGGTAGAGTCCCCAAAAATGTGTCATTTGCCAAGCAGCCAGACGGGCTCGGGCTGTGTAATGAAATACCAGCATTTGTAAAGCGCACAGCTACCTCCGGAGAGGTGTCCCGGCGCTGGGGGCCCTCGGGAAGATTAAGCGAGCTATTGCCCAGAGTCACATGGTGCTGGGCTAACCTGCCGCCGGCACCGGGGATCGAACCATGAACCCCGTTGTCCAGAGTCAGGCACCCTGGCCGCTGCGCCACACCTCTTCCACTCTCTGTGTAAGACGGGGAAGCTCTGCAAGACTTCTTCTTGTGACTAGGACCCTGGGCCAAGACCTGCTAGTCTTCCTGCTGGATGAGGGGACACCATTCAGGAAAACCAAGATCACCTGCCCTAGTTCCTGAAGCACCAGCACCTGCCTGCATGCCAAGATCAGTGTGCCTTGTGAGGAAGAGGAGAGCATTGAAAGGAGCGAGGTCCAGTGGAGAGCCCTACCGTGAGGACTCCCTGTACGAGGTGTGAGGATTCAGCTGTGCACCGATTGACCCATAGCCCGTGTGCTGGACTGTTTTTGGTGATGGGGGTCAATGCCATGATTGATTGACCCCCGTATGCCAGGAGAGGGCTGCAGCTGACTGAGCCAAATATCAAGCGGTGTTCGGAGGGTGCCAAGACCACACACCCTCGTTGCAGTGACCCCATGTGCCAGAGAGGACCACCGTTGAAAGAGTTGTGTAACCAGCATGCCTGGACCCGTGAATACCTTAGCGGCAACCCATATGCCAGTAGGAGTTGCCGTGGCATAGGCGATTGCACGAGAAGAGTCTACATTGCATCCAGAAGGTACCTTGGCAACCCTATGTGCCAGGAACGGCTGCTGGGACCAAATCACCAAAGACTTCGGGCTGTTGCCTGGGACTGGAGTGAGACTGGAACCAGCGGGTCTAGCCGCACTGTGAGATCTGTCCTGACTGACCCTTGAGGGCCAGGAGGATGTTGAGAAGGAGGACGTGCACAAGCAGGACTTCAGATGGGAGGTAAAGTATTGAATTCTCCCGGTGAACTTACCGCTATGAGCTGGAAGCTGCTCCGATCACTGGGGAGAGCCAGCCGGCCCACTAAAGTATTTGGCTGGACATTGATTTATTGTTCATACTGGTTGCACTTTGAGTTACGAATCATGTTTCCTAACCTTTACACACATAAACCAGCATTGACTGCTCGACCACAGCTACCACTGAGAGTCAAGTGCAGAAGGGGCACTTGGCCCAGTAGAGCAGGCTCCATAGTAGGTTGGATCCCAGAACATCAGGAGTAAAAGGCTTCAACCACAACGGTTAGGCCCAGTAGCCCCTGCATGTCCCATGACCTTTTGAAAGCGGTTCTTACACAAGGGCTATTCTATTCTAATTCCAGTTCTAGCATATTTTGCTGCAAGCAGCTGATAGCCAGAAGATTAGGAACAGGTTGCTTTATTTATGTTAGTTTGAGAATTCTGTAGTCTTTCTCCGCCTGTGCATATTTTTTCAAAATATATTTAGCGGTCTGTGTTTTCACATGTAACCGAGTACAATACACACTAGGTGGCTCCACAGAGAGTGTTGTCCCTCCTCATGGTCTCCATTTTCCCTGTCTCTGTATTTGAAAGGAGTTACACATAGTACGTGACTGTCTTTCTGCTACCTCATCTTGGAAGAATCTAACTATTTAGCAGTAGGGATGCTTCAAATTAAGGGAAAGAAAGAACAGCATTTTATTCACTGGACACTCAGTATCCATAGATATGGTATTTCATAAATTTATATTATTTATTAGTTTTAAGTGGCTTTTTTTCCATACTATTCATGCTTGACACCTATCAAATATCAAATATTTTTACATACTTTCCACTTTAATAAGTCTAAAACCATATTCGAGCCAATGACCAGTTATCATATTAAATTGTCATTTATTTAATTCTATCGCGAGCTTGCAACAGTGATGTTTTTGCTTGCATGCTCTTAGAAGTCCCACCATTCTTATACAGAATATACTTTGGCGCATCTTATGGAATGAAAATAATCCTTTCTGAATTATTTACACAATCATGTGCATCCGTAAATTCATTTATGCATAGTTTCCAACCCTTATCAAAGCATTGGCAATTCATAATGGCGTACTTTTAGGTACTTAATCAACATCATCACAGCAGTGCTTAATTTGTGCCGGTGTTGCAGGTGCTACTCATTATTGGAGTCTGGGACTTGATTTTCATCATCAGGCTGTGACCCACAGCAAGAGAGAGAAGGGAGGAAATGAAGAAAAAAGAAAAGAGAGAAAGTAAGGAGCACACTGCCAAAGAGAGTAAGCAGGGCTGAAAAAGAATCTGCAAGAGTGGGAGAAAGCCTTGGTATTCGGCGGCCCTGTCATTTGGCAGCGCTTGTGGCAAGTTTCCAAGACAACCTTTGAGCCCCTGCACTCATTGTTACATCAACTCTCCCACCAATCACAGGTTGGTGGTAGGGATGACACTGAGGGGCCGATTCCGATCTCGGCCGGTAGGGCTCCGAATCGGATTCGGCTTTACCGGATCCGATTCGGAGCCCTGTTTCCCGACCGAACCGTACGTGGGTCCGGCCGAGCGAGTACGATGCGAATTCGCCGACCGACTCGTCCGGGCGTCCCGACCGCTCCGACCGACTCGTTCCCGGCTCGAACCGCACCGACCGACCCGCTCGGACTCGACTCGCACCGCGCAATGGAGACGTTCCCCGGCCGGGTAAGTACGATGCGCGCCGCGAGCAGTCCGACCGAGTCGCGCACTCCGGCTCGAAAGAGCTGTCGGAGCCGTACTTTGGGGGTCCGTGTCGGACCCCCTGTACGCGTAGCCACGCGAGTCGCACACAGGGGGACCCATGGGTCCCCCTACCTGTGCGTGTACGGCGCGAATCGCTTCGCCGCGTACCCGCTGTAGGGGGCGCACTTGTCCGACTCGCACCCATTGAGTCAATGGGAGCCCGCGTACGCGTTGTACGACCGGCTCCCATTGACTTCAATGGGAGTCCGACCGACTCGGGTCCGATGGCATACGTGAGCATCGTACTCGTTCGGTCGGACTGCACGGGTCCGATTCGGTCGGAAATCTCTCCGGGTACGGTTCGGTCGGAGAAATTTCCGGCCCGAATCGGAATCGACCCCATTGTCAATTGGCTGAATATGGAATGGGTGAAGTTCAAGAGTTGTAGTAGTGTATTGAGCTTTAGCGGAGTTATAATGAAAAATAAAGATTCAAATGCTGTATTATAGATAACTGCCCCCACTCTTATCAAGGTCCAGCAGTCACCATAGGCTGTTGGAATGTTTGGAAATACTGATGAGAAGCTTTCTAATGTCTCTTCAGATGTATAATATTTAGACGAAAGATTGCCTAAAAGATAATTAAGTGTACACATTGCTTGTTTCCTCTGCAGTTCTGCCTCACTCTTCAGTGGAAACCTAATGGAGCAAGTACATGTCCCAGGGAAGTGATTATCCATGTGCTTGCATGCTTCTGTGTACCTAGCTATGTTGTCCTTGTATTGTGTTGTTACATTATGCATGTCTGCCTCTTTAAAGTGGTTGGTGGTCTCCATCTCAATTTATAATTTGTTTCTAATTCTTTTTCCATCTTATCCTCATACCGTTTGTTAAACACATTTGGCGGCGTCAGCATTATTTATAATATGCATTAAAATCATGTGGATGGATCTACACATTCATGTTGTTGCCTTCAACTGATGTTGCCCATTAAAGACTTGTTCGTGCTAGCACAGCCAGAGGACAGAAAATGGAAGCTTCCCTGATGGTTCAGCATTGTACAATGGACCCCTCACAGTAGCAGGACTATACCACCTGTCATTATTGTTAAAGCAGTTCTTTGCAGTCAGGCTGATGCTTATGGGTACGCTTACTGGAGCAAGTTTGCAAAAGGCGGACCAAAAATCAATAGAGAATAAAGATACATTATTGGTCTACTGCCTCTTTAATTACTGCTTCTAAATTTGTTCTTGGTCTCTCCCAACGCATTATTCTTGACACAATTAATGCATTAAAATATATGGACAGGAAAATATCTACACCTATTCATAAATCGAGATGGTCTTCTTTATGGTACAATCCTAAAATTCCTACTGACATTGATCTTACTACGGTTTCCTCTTGGGCTGCCCTGGTATTAGTTTGGTCAAGGATCTTTATGACTCCAATAATGACCCGTTCCCTTTCTCTTTTCTGGCCACGAAATTTAACCTCACTAATATGGATTTTTATTCATTTTTGAAGTTGAAGGTTGCTCTTTCGAAAGTTTCCTTTTCCACAGACTCGGCTACTATTTCACTTCTTTCTATGTGGTATCGTTCAGGCCATTCTGCTTCGCGAATATATAAATTTCTCTCTGCTCCACTTCCCTCACAGTCCACAATTACTTATGATAAATGGTCTCATCATTTTGAACCTGACGTTTTTAAACATATCTCACAAGAGACCTGGCAAATCATTGGGAAATTATCCCTACATAATAAAATTGCCCCTTCTCTTATTCAATCTAAGTGTTTTACTTTAAATCTCCTTCATTGGACCCCTGCTCGTTTACATAAATTGAAACTAAGGGATAGTGATCTTTGTTGGAACTTTAATTTGCAACCAGGTACTCATCAACATATGTTTTTTGAGTGCACTTTGTTACAATCCTATTGGGAATTAATACGGAAACATTTATCACTCATCCTTAATATATCGTTGGAGCTTTCTTTGCCTTTGATCTTATTGGGTCCTTGGGCTTCAACTTCTCCTTTACCCCTTGATCATACGGATATGCAGCTACTGGACTTACTTATATCCATTGCTGTTAAAGTTATCTTAACAGAATGGAAATCTTTTCATCTCCTATCCTATCATACTTGGTGGGCATGGGTATCTTATCTTCGTAGTGCTCACACTTTTGTTGAAGAGAAGCATTATTCCCCTGCTATTTCTAGTAATGTAAGGCGTTCACTGGATACTTATATAAATTTGTCCTCTCAGGGATTAATTGCTCAATATCCTGTTTGACTCTACTCTCTAGATTGTTCTTTTCTTTTTCACAATCGAAGCAGTTGTTCCCACCTCTTTCTTTCACTTTCTTTCTTCTTCTTTCCTCTTTCTCTTCTCTCCTTTACTTCTTCTGCCTTTTCTTTTTTCTTTCTGTTTTCTCTTTCATTCTCTGCTCTTTTTACCAGCAATTCGACTGATGTATGAACTTCACATGTTTTCATGGTGGTATTTCTATTTACTCCATATACCTGGGTTTTATAATACTATCTGTTCAATATCATAACATATCACATTTGTCATCTCTATTTATATTGTGGGTTTCCCTAGTTCTAATGAGATATGTTTATCTTTTTTCTACCCCAGCACATCAATCGCTGCTATGAATTCTGTTTTTTATCTGTACTCCCTTTGTTTTTACCTGACTATTTATTATCTAATGCTATGTTGAATTGCAATATATTATCAATGTGTTATCTCTTTTAAATAACAATAAAAATATTTGAACACAAAAAAAGATACATTATTGGCAGATAAGTTTTTTTAACACTGAAGTGTTTTATGTGCTTTTGGAATGTGGAGAGTATCTTTCATTTATTTCTAATTCCACCATAGCATCAGATCTGTTTCCGACATCTATCCAGATCTCAGAGCTATCACTGATTTCTATCTTCCTTCTCGACATTGCAAAACGTGGGTAGAATTCTTAAATCAACCTGAATCACATCCTGACACTCTTGTCACATTCCAATCCATCAGTTGTCAATGTGTTACAGAACTAGACCATCCATATGCAAATCAATGTTTGTCAAACCCCAAAAGGAACAGTCCACTCTCGGAGCTTTTGGCCATATCACTTCTGAATGGCAACATAAGCAATGTCGTACACATTTGGGTCTTACTGTACCTTAAGTCCCTACGTCTCAGCAAGCTCATGATCCACGGTTGGGCATACACTTACCACTTAGGGAGACGATCTTACGACCCTACTTAAATCCATTGTTAGTGCAAAATCGGCACACATTGATTATGGGCCCATTTTATCAAAAACTCTTATTTGGAGTTATGTGCAAATTACACTCTTCATTTGTTACATTAGGCTACCACTAGGTTACATAGCTAACTAGTTTACAAATGGTAATAGCACTTGCAAAGCAGGTCATTACTATTTGTGCATGTTATGCTCCATTTTTAGGTTTTGCCTGCACAGCATTCGCGCTGTGTTTGTGAAATTTATTGTATTCAATATACATCTTTAAAGGGGCTTGCAGCCTGCCCCCTTGATTTTCATTGGTTCCTGTTCTTGCCACTTACTTTTTCTCCATTTCTATTGGTTGTAGCATACTGTTTCCTGTTGTTCCTTGCGTTGTTCCTCGTGTGCTTCTCTTGTCAGTGTCCTGTTGCCCAAGTACTGTTTCCATATGCTTTTGGGGCACTTTTAAAAAAATGTTTTGGCTGCACAGCGCTTGCACTGTGCTTGTTTATATAATCTGAATCATTCTCCCCCTGGCTGCACGCATTTCAAAAATGCTTGTCGGCTCTGCTTTTCCCTTTTATTTTGGTCCAACGGCATCCCCTGCACAGCGCATGCACGGTGCTTGTTTACATATTCATTCTCCCCCTGGCTGCACGCATTTCAAGTGTGCTTGTTGGTTCCGGATTTTTTGTCCAACATCTGCGCGCCATCTGCAATTCTGCCCTGAACGCGCTCAGCCGACAGGGTTGCACCATGTATTGCTGTCAAGCCCGGACTAAGCCTCAGAAACAGAGGCCAAAGAGGCCTGTCTGGCTGTCATTAGTGAACAATATAGAGCAGCTGTTAAGTATGGAAATGCCACATACCCATCCAATTAAACATATAACAGCAGCACCTACCGTCGACTTCGAGCGGACAGATGGGACAAAAACCTATGCTAAACCCCACAGCAAATCAAGAACTTCGGAAATCTTTTTAGCACACTAGATTGTCTGGGCTGACCCCACTACTCCAATCGTAGGCCACCAAACACATTAGCATTACCGCCCACTACCAGCCGACTCCCAGTATATGTTTTACCTTGTGATTGGCTGTTATGAGATCTGGAGGTGCTAAAGTTACTGAAAATGACATCCGTTAGATGAGCCACGGAGGAAGCACTGTACACATGGCGTTGAATTGAATGACCGTCCATGTAACAGGCAGGTGGTCATCGTACTTACTGCACTGGTGGTACATTGTTTATGTTCTCTGCTATGGCAAGAACTCTCTTTTTGCCAATGTTTTGATAATACCAGTTATGCATTTGAATATGCCAGCACCTATTCCCGTTAAGCCAGACCTCTGATTACAGAAGGTCGCTGAATATTCTCGTTTTCTAGTTGTGTAACAGCTCATTTTCTTACCTTAAAGGATTTGGTACTTCAACACAGGAGATATGTTTACTGTTGAGTACAGTGCTTTTTCCTTACTGTTGTTATTCTTAACAAAATTGCAGTAGCCGACCGGAGCCTCTTCCAATAAGCTGCACACACAGCAGCTGCCAGGGATCGATCCTCTGACAGCTGTATTGCTCATGACCTCCAAAACGCAACACTTTTGTAACAAATTGATGAACTACATTTCAAGGAGTTAACTAATCCAGGAGGCTGCCAGTTTAATTAAGCTAAATAAGGCTGCTGTCAGTAGGTGTGTAAGGCCCACTCCGCACTGCAATTTAGAGACAACACATGCAGCCTGCGCAAGCGGTTCCTACCCCCTGGCTCTTGGGGTACATCTTCCCTCTGCCCTCCATGGAACGCATGTCAGTGTGCAGCAGCGCTTTCTTTTATTATAACAGAATTAAGGCAAATTTGTGATTCCATAGACACAGTTTGGAAGAAAGCATTGCCTTTCTCAATAAACAAGTCATAACACTTTAACGAACTTTCAATAGCTTATATTGCACAACTGCTCACCTAGCTACCAATTACAACAAAAAACATCTTATTATTAATCACATAGGCGAAACCTAATGCATTTACCAATGCTTGTAATACCTAGTTGTTTGGGCACACTACATTCCAACCTTTTTAGGTACCCTGTGCCGTTGCAAATAGGGTCCAACCACAAGCAAATCATTCTTGGTCGCACTCCAAAAAAGTACTTTTCCTCAAATATTCTGGGGACATATTTCAACATTTAGCATAGTACAAACACACATCTGGTTTTCCTTTGAACTCAGAGCTAATCATATCCTATTTAATAGATACATATTGAGTGTCTTTTGTTGACATGAGAAAGGTTTGCTGTATTTATTGTTATTACTATTGATGTTATTGGTAATAAGCATTTGCATAGCGCTCTCTGGGCCATGAGTATCACATTGCAGTGCGTCAGCTGACCATACACCGCCAAAACAATTGAACCCGACTACGGTCATGTCCTGATCACATGGTTCACCATGGCTCCCTTCACAGCTACAGATAACTCACGTTAAACTGTGAACTGTATATTGCCCTATGGAATTTAGTATAATCTCTATATTTGTCTTTATGATCTACATGTTAATAATATCTGCTGTTTTTTTCACCCCCAAGTAGCCCCAGTATTGCTCTCTGACTTCAGTCTCCAGAGAAATCCTCTTTCTATGGCCCTCCAGCCTCAAAGTTTCTATCGTTTTTCCTCTTTAGAAGAATTGTCCAGTACAACTAACTGGGTTATATGAATGAATCCATGTGTCACAATATAGCTGAGTGAGGAAGCAGTGATTTTTAGATATTGCATGATATGAACATATGGATTCCTGGGAGGTGAGAGATGGCGGGGTGTACTACACATGGAATGCTGTGCCTTATAGTCTATGCGAAGCATTGTGCGGTGCATGGTGTTCAAACTGTACATGTTATCAGTAGTAGATGAGTCATATCCAGGGCCACTGGAACTATGCGGCAAGGGAGGACAAAATTATGTGGCAGTGTTTACTAAATCTGCGGCAAGAAAATGCCTTTTATGTGGCATAATGTGACACATTTTGTGATATTATTAATTCATTATTTTGTCATTTTTACACATATTAACACTGTCTGGTCGAAGGTTTCGCCTTATTAGTTCTAGTTTAACACCAAAATGCAGCAATATGCTACTGAAAGTTGAACAGTCAACCTTTGTGAAGTGCCTTCCGCTGCACAGCAACATGCGTTCCCACATGTGCGCACTAACACATGTTCCGTTTGAGCTAGAAACACATTTTTTTTGTTAAAATTTGCAAATTATGTAGCTGATGATGGATTATGTGGCAAATGCGGCAAATCCATAATTATGGGAAAAAGGCAGCAGCCCCAGAATCGGATAGATTCAGTGGCCCTGGGCGTACCTAATGATACTGTAGTGAAAAGGTCTGGACAAAGAGCTTCAGTCGGATGGTGACTGTTGCCTTTTCCTTCATAAGATAATTTGTTGTTGTTTTTAATACCCTTTTAATTTCATAATGACTAGTGACAGGGGATACCAGAGCTAGTGTTTTGCATATTCAAATGAGGCATTAGCATAATGATGCTTATTATTTGGCTTTTCTATAGTACTTACCCCCTTGGGTATACTTCTTGTTGGCATGAGGCTTGCCATCAATTAAAAGCGTCAATGTTTTCATTGATTAACACAAGTAGTTTATTGCTGCTGATGCAATGATTGAAAAACTAGTTGCTCTGGTGACATCAAATGGTGCCCTCACAAGCAATCACAAAGCAACTCTACGAGAGTGTGTATATTATGCAAGTGTCTTATTATAAAGATCATGATAAAGATATATGTTGAAGCATACCTCAGGTGGATGACAAACAAAACAGTTGTATATTTTGGGGCTGAAGGAACAACAGGTGGATAAGAAAGGCGCAGAGTACACATATGACATTAGGGAAGTGGTAAATAATATGTCTTATGTTTCATCATCTTCCATCACCACCACAGCTGCTACCACCATCACCGTCAACACCACCATCATCACCACCACCACTGCATAAGAGTGTGGAAGACTTGGAAGTTGCTGCTGTGTTATGTGGACAACATTCTTGAGGACAGCAGAGAAGCCGTAGAAACAAACAATAATGCCATTATCATCATCATATTACCACGAGTGCTGCCAAGACACATCTCTGCATCCGCTAGATTGGTTTGTAGGACGTGTACAATTTACAACTGAGCCACATTGACATTGTGGCCATGTTATCCCTGAATTGTGCTTGTTAGAGTGTTATAGCGAATGTAAGTGGCATTATTGTACAAAGGGCTGTCATGAAATTAAATTCAATTTTTAGAGACATTCAAATTGTTATGTAGTTTAAAAGAATAATTCACGTTTTCTGTCTGTAGAGAAGGCTGACGACAAACAGGAACAGGCCTGGACACTCAGGTATCAAATGCTTCACAGTCATAGAAACATATACTTCTTTATATAGAGATTTACTCTTCACAAGTACCCTGCCTACCTACAAACCCCCATCCCCTAATTTCTCTACAATTTTTTATATAGAGCAAACTTAGCCCAAGGGCATTAGAGCACTTTACATGACATTACACAAGGTCAGATTACAATTTTTGTAGACATGAGGAGGTTAAGTGATTTGCCCAGAAGAACAGGATGTTGAGCCAACACCAAGACTCGATCCTGTCCCCCACTTCCAAAGTTGGCAGTTTTGACCACTATGCCCCATGTCCTCCCCAATATGTATGTGCAGAAGCATTCAGAACATCACCAGCAAAACATGAATATGAATAGTTTGAAAAACTCAAAAAGTACCAGGGGAATCGCTGCCTTATAAATGTTTATCTGACGAGACTTGTTCCCTACCCGTGCCATAGGGAGGTGTGTCGGCAGACGCCTGTGTGCCATGACAAATTATCATCTACAATGCCATTGGTTCCCCACGGTTGCCATGACAACTAAGATTTGTTCCCCTATGACGCGTGGTGACAAATTTACACAGAACGGGTGCACTGCAGTTCAGCAACCAAAGTCAAAAGGAGATGCAAACCTGATGCAAAGTGTTAGTAAATCTGGGCCTAAGTGACTATGATTAAGGAGGCCAGGTGCCCCAGGCAACTTCAGGGCAAATATGTCTGTCTGATTTTTGAGAGACTACCCCCAAATGCAGCTAATATAGTGGGGAAATTATATACTGTCTTCTATGAATAAGACGTGTGTTAGTTCTTAAAAAATGATGCTTTGTGTTTCGGATAAATAATGCCTGTTGTGGTGTCTCCTGGGGCACATTAAAAGTGGTTCCTGGTGGCAAATAAACACCTGTTTACAGAACGTTGTTGGGATTAATAAGCCAGCGGCATATGAAAACATATTTGCAAAAATACAGGCTCCAAAAACTTAGGCTATCAACATTTCTAACTAACATTAGTATCTTCCTACAAAACGTTCAACCTGCACCTGTCCTATAATCAAGCACTTGTACTTAAATATCCTCAGCCTGCAGTTATAGTGAGTAAATTTGTTTAAGTGAAATTTAGTAAAAATAACACATTTTCCATAAAACACATAAAAATACAAAATACAAATATATCGTCAAATTGATGAATCAAAAACCATATATCTAGAAAGTGCACGGGCATGTAGTCCAAAATGTATCACAATAAACATCAACAAATCCCAAAATATCCATATTTTAAGTGCTGCAACGTTCTTCGCCCTACATATAACATGATCAGTACAGAACTGGATATGAGCTATATCCGTTTTATGGCAAATTTGAAATGATGAAAGGCTTCCTTGATCATAGTCTTCAAATAGCTTTCAACCCCACCTTTCTTAACTGAGAATATGTGGAGGAGATAACAGAAAATGCAATTCATCCTCAACGAGCCCCATATTACACAGACAAGACCTGGAATCATCTGAAGGCCTTCTAGAAATAAAACCAGTAAGGAAAGGGTTATTAACTATCTTCCAAAATGAAGAATTATCTTTTAACTTGCTAGCGGCAATTAAAGCTTGCCATACTTCATTTCTTACTCATTGTGTCCTGGACGCTAGTGCCACCTTATGTTCCCATCTACCGGCCTATACCTCCTCCCAGTTTTTCACTGATCTATTTAGTGCCACCTTTAAAGATCTAAGGGCTTTAGTGCATCTTGAAACAAACCAACTCTTATTTATATCCTTTTTATCTTGTAGGGGCATCTTTAACGGTTCTTTAATTGTAGAAGAAATGACATTAAAAGCACTTTGAACTTCCTCATCCTGGGCGGTCTCTTCAAGACTGATACACAATTGCATGTAATTGTCCCTAATAAGTTTTGTGAATACATTTTCAGGGTTAACTTTACTCCACTTCAAGGTGATGCAGTTTGCAGAAGCTATTTCTATATCTGTAATCTGTTCCATATCATTGGGCTTTCCATGACTACTAAGAGGAATAATGTCCATACTTTGTGTGTTATGGTCACTTATCCAGTTTGGGTGTGTCCTAAAATTATGCACAAAGTGTTCCAAATTGTTTGTAATTAACAAATAATCAATTGTGGTTTTACAACCTCTGCCCCTAAAGGTATCTTCAAAGGGTGTCTACGGAATGCTCACCTCATTAGCAAATACCATATTATATTTAAACATTATATGATTAATCTGTTCTCCATACCTCTCGTGGGAATATTGTGTCATTCCTTTGTCTAAACCATCATCATACCCACAGACTTCCTTCACCCGCAAAGAACAATAATGAGCTTTAAAAATCCCCACCCAAATAATAAAAACAGGTCCATGTTTTGCAGTGTGAATTAGATCCATAACTCTATCAACAGAACTGCTCTCATTGGCTTTCTCTGTAGTAACATCATTGTTATAGTAATTAATTAGGTAAAGCTGACTATTCCTTCACACTCTAAAATCAATAACCTGAAAATATTGGGAGTCTAAGTTCTTATACGTCACAGTACCAGGAATAATGCTAAGATGTATGTTACCAGCCCCCTGTGCTCTCCCCATAGCTGAGGGTAGCACTGGGGTGGGTTATGTTATTTAACTATTTATATGGGGACAGTTCACAGACCACGTTTCCTGTAAACAAATTATAATATACTTATTGATACTCTCATACCGGTCCGGATTTTGAATTTTCCTTATAAGGTCTGCAACATTCCAGAACATAAGACTATACTTATTTGTTTCCCCTAGGGTGTCTATGTTTTTATTTTTGCCTGGAATATTATTTATGTTCATCTAGGGGTTAGATATCACCATGCTTTCCCCCATTTGATCTTTTGGAACAATTGGCTATTCCTGTGTATTAGAATGTCACTGGGATAAATCTGCTCATTACCTACTGACACTAATGGTGAGGATGCAGAGGGTACAGGCAGTTTCATGTTAGCCACTCATTCTAATCCAGTGACCGGACCTCAGAAAATTGGTCCTTGGTAGAGATCATGGGAGTAGTGCACCTCTGAAACCAACTTTTGGGTAGTCCTATGCAATCCATGGGTTTGTAAAAGTATCTGAGTGGGACCGCCATGATTCTTGAGTTGTTAGCCGGCGGCGAGCCCAGACTATGCAGAACCATTTTAACCAGTCTAGGTGTTCTAAAATGCATTACTATACAATCCCCCTGGTCGAACTTATTTCCTCTTCCCATCCAGTTCACTCTGCGGACCATGATAAGATGTTCAAATAATTGATTTGTAAAACCTGTGCTCTGGGTTCTAATTCTCAAATTTTCAAAGATTCTCTCTAATCGTCCCTCACAGGGGGAACATTTTTCAGAACACTTTTGTACAAGGTTGCCTGCGGGGTGAGGGCCAAAATTTCTCATTTTATATGACCAGGAGCACTAATAGATGTAAAGTTAAGCTGTGAGCAGCATTTACTACTGATCATTTCTGGACCTTCACATTGTGTACCAGACGCTATTTCACTGACCTCGATTATATTGCACCTCTCCTCCAGTGTTGGTGCAGAATTTTCAGCTTGGTTACACACCTGTGATTTTTTTTTTTTTTATCATTATACCTCTTAAATTGAACCCAAACAGCTGCTTCCGATGTCCTGGAGCCTAGACAACATCAAATCCATTGTGGTTTTCACCAATTCTTTAATCCGCCTTAAGGCAGCAGCAAAATCTCCTTCAGCAGGTCCTGCCGTAAACTGAAATGTGTTAGAATTATCTTTAGATGGTTGTTCAGCCTCTTTACGACCTTTTGTAGTTACAGCCCGTAGTTCTTTATTTAACGATTTGACCATTAAATGTAAAAACAAAATCTTTGGTTCGGGGTAGCCTCTTTCGTGGCTGCATTAGGTTGTGTAAGAATTTCTATTGTTAGAGGTTCATTAGAAAATCAAATAGTTTGGAATTCTAGACTGACTTGCTTGTGTGTCCCCCTCTCACACTTGTCGTCCTTTCTATCACCTGAATAATCAACCTTGACAGTAGATATTGGTCACCCCGTAATCTTCGCCACTGCACGTTGGGCAGATTCCAGTCTCACCTCAGCATTCGATATCTCTCTATCGATGACGTTCATTCTGTTGGTTAAGAAAGAAAGAAAGTGAGGAAAGTGGCCAATTTCAGTATGGGCACTAGACTTCCTTTTTCACATTCTTACGCAGTACCAGGGCTTGAGAAGCCTTATTACCGAGCCAGGTTTGGGCCCCAGCCCAGCCTTATCCAATGGCGGATAGGCACAGATGGGCCCACTCTTGGCCTGTTCTGCACCCGGACACATGCCCCAGGTGTGTCTAGCACTGTGTTTGGTGAGTGTTGTTTTCATGTGCCCTGCCCGTGCTGCTGCTGTGTGCCGCCACTTTGCAGGTAAGCATTCTGAGCAATAGACTTCCCTGTTGATAGCTTCCCTCGCGGCGAGTGATGTTTTTATGCACCCTGCACGGCGCTTCAAGTGTCCCCTGCCTCCTGACAGGTAAGGATTCTGGGCAATAGGGTCCCCAGTTGATAGTGTTCCACATCGTGGGCAGCGAGTACTGTTTTTATTTGCCCTGAATGGCGCTGCTGGTGTCCCTGTCTCTGGCAGGTAAGGATTCTGGGCAATAGAGTCCCCAGTTAATAGCTTCCCATGCCACATGTGGATTGTGCTCTTTTGATGCACCCCACCCCACTGCTCGTGTCCCCTGCCTCCCGGCAGGAAAGGGTTCTGGGCAATCGAGTCCCTAGTTGATAGCATCCCATGCTGTAGGTGGCGAGTGCTGTTTTTATGCACCGCACCCAGCACTCATGGTGTCCCCAGCCTCTTGGCTGGTAAAAATTCTGGGCAATGGAGTCCCCAGTTAATAGTGTCCCTACCAAGTCAAATTCAATTTTCTCCCAGTCTTTTTTTCTGTGGGTTTTTGTTTTACAAAAGGCACTTTTGTCCCTGACAGTTTGACCAGGTCTTTGCTAATGTTAGTGTGATATGTAATAGGAATATATGGTTGCAGACAGGTTCAAAAATATTGGATGCTATCCTGTGATGTACTGGAACCTGCAGAGCTGACCGGCGACTGCCTTGTTGGCTGGGTGGCCACCACCAATGATCATTCTCTGTAGACTAGCCCTTATATTGTTGGTTGCTACTGATGCTATGTTCTTGCTGTGGATCCTAATGAAGAAAAAGGAAACTGAGGAGTGATCAGAGTGAGCATAGGATTTTGGCTGCCCTCATTAGTGTCTCTGCAGGTTCTTTTAGGGAACAGGAGCTCAGATTATAACTCTATTTTTTCAACCCACCCTTTACCAAAATTATAGAGTTCTCTGTATATGGGCTCAGTTGAGATTTCAACACCATTGAACTTTGGGGTTGGAATGATCACCGGTGAGTGGAAAGTGTTCACTAGTATTGAGGAAGTGACAAAAACAAGGTAATGATTTGATTGTCTATGTCTAGATGCATTTGTAAAATAACCTTGCCGTTGAACAAAACTTTCTAACCTTTTTGGTCAAACTCAAGTGTTATCCATAATCCATACATGGAGTCCACAGCCTTAGAGAATTAAATTTTCTTTGGATGTATGTTCTTATTGTTGTGATACTTTGCTTTGTGTGTTGTATCACAAACAAGATTCTCTTTTTCACAGTTTTCAATAGGGGTAAAAGTAAACTAAGTGTTGATACTCCCAGTTCTCAACCTCCTGACACTTCTGGAAGTAAATTCAACCTTATTCAGTGGAAATTTAAAGAGATGGCAGAACAGCTTCACCAGTATCAAATAACACAACGGGAACAGCAAGAGGTGAGTGGGCTTTATCTAAGAGTGAGAAATAGGGCAATAATTAAATAAATGTACAGTACAGTTTATATTGTTACATCTGGAGATCTGTTATCTTTGAAATTCCCCAGCCACAGTTGTATGTTATAATATTGAGATAAATAATATTGACCTGCACAAACACCGCCAAAATATGCGTACATATGGAAGTATAGATTTACTGTTGTTTAGGCCACATCTGCTTACATTGACAATGCTGGTGGTTCATACTGTGGACTCAGTATAAGTGCAAGCCACTTCTACCATTTCTGATAGAGCACCCCATCAACAGGCTGGGATCATGAAAAGCATTATATAAGGTGCCGGGTTGTACCACGTGTGCCACAGGTTGTACCGCGTCTGCCACGTTTGTCAAATCAGCATTGCACCTTGTTGATTGACAGTAATGACAACACATATAAATTGTTCTTACCTGTTTGCCTCCTTTTGTTCCTTTTTCGGCACCCAGGTGTCTGCACTTTAGACGAGGAGGCCATGGCGTGGTATCCAACAGTTCCAGTGATCACACTAATTTCCAAATGTATTGTCTTTGTCTTATTTGTATTTGATTACTGATTAGCAACTTCTGGAGTTTAAAACCGAAGAAAGTTCAGTAAGGCAATGGCAATGAGTGAAAGCAGGATCGTTGTTTTTGGTGTTTTGGGTCACGGTGTAGGTCATTTACTAAAACAAACAGCAAAGTGATGGAAAGAATGCTTGAATTAAGCTCAGTCACTGACAATCAATTGGGGTGTGTTCCTGTGAATCATTTGTGGCCCACGGTAACTTTCTAGCCAGGCAGCAGTCATATGAAAATCAGTTTCGGTCCTGCTGCATGTAGGAGCAGTCAGCCCAAACTGCCAGGCCAGGCTCCCTAAGATGAAACTCTAGCAATCCTAGACTGATTTCAACCTACTTGGGCATGGGTCATGGGTCATGTCACATGTAAAGGACAAAAAGATTGCCTTGGCATCCTCAAAGGTCATTTTGCCCTAGTGGGAATGTCTAGTTACTGCAACTCAAGTGATCAGGACGCTGCATCTGCATGGTTGTTGCCAAAAACACAAAAGACAAGGCCCAGATCCTGAAGAGAATGTTGGTCTCAAGGCATCATCACTCTTCTGAAACAGACTAAGACAAGGTCGCCTTCACCAGAGTGCAGTGATGAGCCATACCCCGTTTGGAGCAGAATTCAAACGTAACCCCCAGCAGAGACTTACACCCTTTGAGCACTGAGAAGCAAGAGCAGTCTGCCTGTTCCACCAGGTGGCTATGGATTGCCCAGTGAATCAGCACAGACTTACATTTACATAGCAGTATTGTAGGATGCATCGGGGGTGTCCGTGGCGCCACAGTAACTGTTCCATTGTACCATATGATGTTGCCTTTGATTTTTTTGCCGGCACCTGTTGTGCCACCTTCACCACTGAAGTCAAGCTGAACTATGATTTTTACTGCGCTAAAGCTGATAGTTCAGCATCATCAGATGACCAATACGATGTTGCCTTGACGTAGATGCCAGGGCTGAGGCTATGTATGGAACACTATTGGCTTCATATGCTTTTGGGCAGCTTTACTTTTTTCTCCTTATTTGAGGACTCCGCTTCCAAATCTCAGGTATTGTTTTCTAAATTAAAAAAATCAGGCAAAGCAATAGTCTTCATTAGAAGAGTCATGTCTTCAGTTAAATTGCCTGTAGTAAATGTTATAGTACTTCTGCAAATTCTTCACTTGCCTTACTCCATTGTTAGTCCCCACATTTTCTGATGCTCACATGGTAGGAATAATCTGGGAGCCATAGGTATTTGCTGGAGCAGTATTGTTTATGCACTTGATGTACTCTCTGTTGGCTGGCTCTGTGCTCTGCCAGTTTGACTCCCTGTGATATACTTGGCACCACCCAATGCTGTGACAGCGTCTAACACGTCTTTCGGGGTCTAGGGCACAGGCTTGGAAGGTTCAAAGATTAATAATCTGGAGAGAGAACATAGTACCCCTCAGAACTAAGGTATATAACTTTTTGTTTGACTGGAAGGAATTAATATGGTAATTAATATCATCTTTAAATTTGCCCACACAGTGGCAGAGCAGTTGCCATGGTAGCAGGTTCTTCAATATTGTGCATGGTAGAAAGTCACTTCCGAAACCTTGTCTGATATTCAGGAGCCTCTTTGACTCCATCGTGCTTTCTTCGAGATGTTTCCGATCTCCTCTGGTTTAAGCCTTGCATCTTGGAATCACCATTCCTTGCAAACAGTAATTTGCTGGTTTATGTCCCATTTTTTACACAACGACACTGGTATCTCTTGCAGTGAGACCAAATGCTATTTTTAAAACGGCAGGAAGAGATTGCTACTAACTAATAAAGGTTGTAGATTATCTAAACGGTGAATAAACACATCAGCACATCTTGTCTGTTTGTGTAAACAGTTTGTGAGTGGAAATTTCCAAAATGTAAATGTTTGCACATATCTAACCAAATCTTTTCCCCTCCATATCAGTTTTTTGTGGATAGAAATATGAGAAAAAGAAAAAGCCTTAGCAACAGGCTTTCCTATTTAGCCAGGATCTTAGTGAGTTTCATCACCAATTTCTCAATTACCTTCATCATTGATGTTTCAACTTCTCCCAAACCTAATGTAGCAAATTCAGAATAGGTGTGGATTTTCTACGTAAATTAACAAAACGCTTAAAAACGTATTCACTTTCTGCTATCATAAACTTTCTTATCCTGTAAGCAGGGCTTTAAGTGGGCCGGGTCTCACCGGGTCTGAGCACCGGCAGTTTTTTTTAGAGGGGCATCGAAACGGGTCTCTATCGGGCTCTGTTTTGTGCCCTGGAGGCGGTCCGTTTTTCCGGACTGCAGTGACAGCAGGCACCTCGATGTGCGCGTGCTCACACTGCTCCGTTTTTTCGGGACTTCAGTGATAGCAGGCACATCGATGTGCGCGTGCTCACACTGCTCTTCTCACTAGTGGAGAAGTTACGGACGTCATGCCAGGTGAGCATTGTAAGAGAAGGGAAATCCTTTAAAGAGAGAAATTTTCTCTCTGGATTTCCCTTCTCTTTTTGATACGCAGGAGCAGCAACATCGTTGTGGTGTCAGCAGGGCTTTAAGTGGAAGCTTTTTCAATATTATATAAAACAAGCCATAGTTGCTGCTTATTTATCTTATGCAACTAACAACCATTGACAAAGCCAATAGTCCTGCCTTGTTGTAGGTATGATGTTACTTGTAGTATCATATATCTAGATGCTATGACAGAAACAGCAAAATACAAGTCGGGCGGCACACTATGCTAAGCACAGATTTTTAGCTTATGTGTTTTTAAGCCACACCCTTAATTACATTGGCCACGCCCCTTTGAGAGACCCCCCAGTTTTTTCATCCCACTTAAAGCCCTGCCTGTAAGTATTTAATCTGTTAGGGTTATTTAATTTCTATTTCACACCAAATGCCCTAACATTTCCTCAGCCAGGGTAAACGTGTGATTTTAAGTTCAACACGCAGTTTTCACTGACCTTCTCATAACGTTAAATGAGTGTACTTGTTCAGTATTTGTATCCTTGTCTGTAAATTAGGGAATTTATCCCAGTTTTTAATATCATGCGATGTAATCCTTTATAGGATAGAAAGAGGAATAAATATCCTAGACCGCCATATCTGTTTTAATATTTACTTAATTATATCCATATCCTTTTCAGCAAACCATTTTTAAAGTTAAATAAATGCCGTGTAGGAACTTTCTGTGGTTTTGCAGTGCCCTCTATTTTATTGAATCTGTTAGACTCCATTTGTGGTGCTTTAATCTGTTAGTTGTTGCTGTGACAATATAAACCCGGAAGTAAAAAGCAGCTGCTTGCTCATAAATGGTAACCACATGACTGCACAGCCCAGACTGCCCTAAGATGGCACCTAAGCCTTTCTGTTTCCTTCCAGTTATGAAGCTCATGTTTGGTCTTTTTTAGTTAATGAAACACTTGAAAATGAAACAATATGCTATATGAAAATATGTCTGGTTTCACACTGGACTATCATAACCCTATGTGATTAAGATAATACCCACAGGATCTTGAATCTGGCCGTCTCTATAGCAAAATCTCTTTCCTCCTGAAGTGGCTTTTTATCATGATTGGCTAATCAGCTCATCAGCTGTGTCTTAAAGCTGAGGTCTGCGGTCATTACCACTCGCTGCCATAGTTACGTACATCTGAATGGGCTCTTTCAGCCCATGCGCCATTTTATCTGTACTTTTGATATGAATAATGACTTTTGCATGACATTTGAAGTCCAGATACGATTGCCATTTCGTTATTAAAGTCTGAAAGAAAAAGAAAAATGTGTTGTTTGTTTAAATGCCCGCTTACTTACACTGTGCCTTAGCGGTGCCAATTTGCCCTGAGTGCAATATAGCACCATATTACTGGTCATAAGGGCGAGCTTCTCTGCTCCATTTCTTACAACAGTAGAAGGAGGTTCTAGCGTCATTAAAAAACAATGGGCCTCATTTATGAGGTTTTGGCACATGACAGCACCGACAGGAATCTTGCTGCGCTACCCTGCGTCAAAAGAAAAGGGAAGGAATGCGCCATATCAATAAGATACGGTGCATTGCTGCCCTTTTCCCCTGCGCTGGCGCACAATGGGCTGTCATGCGCCAATGCAGGCACCCTAGCACCAATTCAGGCGATTTCCTCTTTCTATGTATGCTGCATAATGCAGCACAAATAGAAAAAGGAAAAAACGAGGACAAATGAAAACATTTCTCCTCGTTGCACCTTCCTAATGCCACCCCTGAGGTGGCATTAGAATCTGATGCATTCCCTGGTTTACGATTCCTCGTAAATCTGAGAATGCTTTAGATTCCATGGATGTTGCATGTGAACACCCACAGCAACACCCACATCAGTGTTCTTCGTGAAAGGGGCACATATTTACAAGGCCATGAAAAGCCATGTAAAGTGGCTTTACGCGGCCTTGTAAATATACCGCGGCACATTGCGCCACCAAAACATCAAAAAAGTGGCATTCCGGCGGCGCAACAGTGCCACAAGGGGCCTCATAGATGAGGCCCTATGTGTGTATTTTGTCCGGTGCTGGGACAGAATATCGAGTTGGAAATGTTGACTTACACAAATATCGAGTTGGAAATATCGTGATTCAGAAATATCGAAAGCACGAATATCGTGGTCAAGAATATCGAATTTAAGGTAAGAAATATCGTTTTTAAAAATATAGAAGTCATTAATATTGTTTGCAAAAATATAGATGTTTAAAATATCGATTTTCTAATTAGTTATGTATTTTAGTTTATATTTTAAATGTATGTGATGTATGTTTTTTGTATAAGTATTGTTTATGTTTTTTAATATATGTGTTAAATTTTTAGTAGTTATGAATTTTATTTTAATTCAATTTTGCATTTTTAGTTCCGTAGTGGGTTGAGGGTTTATAGAGGAATAGGGTGGGAAGTAATTTAATTATAATAAATTAATGATTATTTTTCATTTATTTATTTTAAATTTTATAGCGTTAATTGTGGAAAGTAATTTATTTTTTATTAATTGGTTGTTAATTAATATTAATTAATTAATTGATAATTAATTATGGTAATTGTCTACATTTTTTTAGGTGCGGGTTGTGGGGTCTATAGAGGTAAAGGGTGAAAAGTAATTTATTTTTAATTAATTAATAATTAGTTGTTAATTTATATTAATTAATTGATTGAAAATTAATTATGGGAATTGTGTTATTAATTTTAGGTGCGGGTTGTGGGCTTTATAGGGGTAAAGGGTGGGAAGTAATTTATGTTGAATTAATTAATGATTAGTTGTTAATTTATATTAACTAATTAATTGCTAATTAATTATGGTAATTGTGTGATTTGTTTTTTAGGTGGGGTTTATGGGGTAAAGGGTGGGAAGTAATTTATTTTTAATTAATTAATAATTAGTTCTTAATTAATATTATTTAATTGATTCAAAATTAATTACAGAAATTGTGTAATTAATTTTTGATGCGGGTTGTGGGGTTCATAGGGGTAAAGGGAGGGAAGTAATTTATGTTTAATTAATAATTACTTGTTAATTTATATTAATTCATTGATTGAAAATTAATTATGGAAATTGTGTTATTAATTTTAGGTGCGGGTTGTGGAGTTTATAGGGGTAAAGGGTGGGAAGTAATTTATGTTTAATTAATTAATAATTAGTTGTTAATTTATATTAATTAATTGATTGAAAATTAGTTATGGAAATTGTTATTAATTTTAGGTGCGGGTTGTGGAGTTTATAGGGGTAAAGCGTGGGAAGTAATTTATGTTTAATTAATTAATAATTAGTTGTTCATTTATATTAACTAATTAATTGATAATTAATTATGGTAATTGTGTGATTTTGTTTAGGTGTGGGTTGTGGGGTTTATGCAGTAAAGGGTGGGTGTAATTTATTTTTGATTAATTAATAATTAGTTGTTAATTTATATTAATTAATTGATTGGAAATTAATTATGGAAATCGTGTTATTAATTTTAGGTGCGGGTTGTGGGGTTTATAGGGGTAAACGGTGGGAAGTAATTTGTTTAATTAATTAATAATTTGTTAAATTATATTAACTAATTAATTGATAATTAATTATGGTAATTGTGTGATTTCTTTTAGGTGTGGGTTGTGGGGTTTATGGGCTAAAGGGTGGGAAGTAATTTATTTTTAATTAATTAATAATTAGTTCCTAATTAATATTAATTAATTGATAGAAAATTAATTTCGGAAATTGTGTAATTAATTTTAGGTGCAGGTTGTGGGTTTTATAGGGGTAAAGAGTGGGAAATAATTTATGTTTAATTAATTAATAATTAGTTGTTAATTTATATTAACAAATTAATTGATAATTAATTATGGTAATTGTGTGATTTTTTTTAGGTGAGGGTTGTGGGGTTTATGGGGTAAAGGGTGGGAAGTAATTTATGTTTAATTAATTAATAATTAGTTGTTAATTAATATTAATTAATTAATTGAAAATTAAATATGGAATTTGTGTAATTAGTTTCAGGTGTGGGTTGTGTGGTTTATTGGGGTAATGGGTTGGAAGTAATTTTTGTTTAATTAATTAAAAATTAGTTGATCATTAATATTAATTAATTAATTTATATTTAATTTGGGTATTTGTTTATATTTTTTGTGTGTGGGTTTTATTGTTATAAGGGTACAGTGTGGGGAGAAAGTTAATTTTACTTACTTTATAATTAGTTGTTAAATACTATTCGTTTTTTAATTGAAAATAAGTTTTAATCGTGTAATTAATTTTTTTACAGTTTAATTTTAGCTGTGGGCTGTGGGGATTATAGGGGTAAAGTTTGGGAAGTTAAATATTTTTTATGAGTTTTAACTTGTTTTTTAATTAATAATATTTCTTTGATTGGTAATTAATTATGTTAGTTGAGGAAGTACATTTTTTTTATTTAGATGTGGGTTGTGAATTGTGTGGTGTTATAGGGTAGGAAATAAAAAGTAAATATATGTAATAATGTTTTTGTTTCTAAATAATTTTTAATTCAAAATATTTATTTGTTTGGAATTTTTTTCTTTTTATTTAATATATTATTTGTAGGTATTTGTTATATGTATTTAACATAATATGTTTTTTTAAAATTAATATTGAATATATTTGTATTTGAATTTTAACATATTTATATATTTTTAAAATTATTTTGTTTTTTAAATATTTTTATTGTTTTTAAAATGTTGTTTGTTTTAAATTTTGAACTGACTGGAGTGAGAATATTAATTGTTACTCCTCTGCAATCCAACACTTTCCCTACTGTTGCACTCACTGGAGTGGGAATAGTAATTTTTACCCTTTGGCTATCAAACACTTTCCCTACTGTTGCACTCACTGGAGTGGGAATAGTAATTTTTACTCCTCCACTATCCAACACTTTCCCTACTGTTACACTCACTGGAGTGGGAAATTTAAGTTTGAAGATTTTTAAATAGTTTAATGTTTCAATTTATAATAGAACGTTTTTTTAAATTAGATTTTATGTTATTGGTACACACACATATAAAAGAGGAACGCCAAAGGAAGATATATATATATATATATATATATATATGTACATTTTTATATAATTTAAAAATTATAAAATACATTTTAATTAATAGTTTATTAATTGTTTTAAAGTAAATATATATGAATTAATATGTATGTGTTTAACTTTTTTAATTAAGTTTATTTATTATATTTTTATAAATTTATATTAAATCTACTTTATTTTATTAGATTAATTTTATTATTTAACATATTTAATATTTATTATTTTATTGTATATATATATAGAATTCGATATTTTGTACAACTATATTTTTTAAATCGATATTTTTTTATATTTCTGTACTTACCTGTTTAAGTATAGGGAGTCGACATTTTTGCATTCTATATTTTTGCATCGATATTTTTTACTTCTATATTTTTAACATCGATATTTTGTCAGTGAACCATTTTGTCCATGTGGACACTTTATTACCACTGATTTTTGTTAACACAAAATGGCACGGAGCACCATAAAAATCCACTGAGCAAAAAAGTACCACATTGTAGTATGGAATATTTGTTAAATAGCCCAAAGGTGCAAATGAACGTCACCCATGTAAATTTTGTAATTTGGTCCTTGATTGTATGCCCTTTGTCATTCATGCTCGAAAATTTGCAGTTTTTCTAATGACTAGACTTTCAAAGCAGATAATGGTGTAGGGGCTCAATTTCCACCAAACACTCAAAACTGATCTAGCGCGTAGCACCTGAAAGTCATCCATGTGTAAAGCAAATCACCCCAATCACTTCCAAAGAAACTACCTTATCCTGTGGTCCTTCATCCTTTTTTTAAACAGGTTTTATTGAGTTTCACGTAAGCACAGTGCAAATACATTGAGGCAGGGTAAAACGTGTATGATAGGCCCTTTCTGCAGCCCTCCCTTGCAGCTATCTATATAATACCCCATGCGGAGTACGAGCGGTGGGCTTCTCTGCTCCAGGCCCTCAACTATAAGTACCACAAATTCCAAATATCAATAATGATTTGTATGCAGTAATCGCTCACATAGTGGGCCTATCCAGGCAACAGGCCTTAACAGAACAACCAAAACCTTCCCACCTTACCACTCCCTCCCTACCCGTGTCCCCATGGTGTCCCCACATCCAAATAACAACTCAGGATTATGTATGTGAGGTGCCTTCTCTTCCATCCAGTGGCTTGATTGTTCTGGGAACTCCAGGTGATGTGTGACCCAGTCTAGTATGAAGGGAGTGACCTATTATTAGAAAAATGTCAAACCTGGAGTCCCTCAAGGTCTGTCCGCTGGTCTAGTGAGCGTGGAAGTGTTCGTTCCATGGGGATGTCCTCATTGTTGTCATGTTTGTCCCCCTCTTTTTATTGCATCTACTAATGTTTCCCAAGCCCTAGCGAATGCTAGAGGCCCACCATGGGCTTTTCTGAGTAAGACCCAGTTTATGCGGTCAGCTTTCACTTTGCTACCTGCTGTAAAAGGGGGGTTTTCCAATGTATCGTAATACGTTGCTTGGCTAACACCAATGCCAGGTCAATAAATCGGGATGGCAACCTGTGTTTGGCTGGACGGGGATAAATGCCTAGGATACAAATCTTAGGGGATATATCAAGGGATCTGTCCGTGATGTCTGCCAGAAAGTGCATTTCCGTTGATAGCCGATGGTGCAGCTCCAGTGCAATGTTCAGTGTAGATCAACAATGCATTAGGCGCACTGTACCTTCTCTTACCTGCATGAGGGGAGTCAACTGGTACGAGGTGACAGATATAGTGACAGAGTGCTGGGGTGAAAAAGAGATCTTCTGGAAGACGGCAAATCCACAAAAAAGAGTAATCACCTGAGGGGTGTCTCTCCATGGCACTGCACTGGTAGAGATACCTAAACAGTAAAAGACACCATTTAGAAGCAAAGTATCCAGAAAGCTGGGATACTAGCATCCCCAAGCTAGAGATGTGATCCTGGGTGCAATATCCAAGCTGAAGTAGTGATAGCAAAGCCATGCTTAGCAAGCATACTCACTACTGCTGAGTTTTAATTTGATCTGGTTAGGTCCATATCAAACTGATAAAAGCCAGAGACACACTAGATGAGACAGTTTTTAATTTTTTGTTGGAGTTTTACATTGCACAAACTCGACCTGAATGTATCAGAGCACTTTACATGAGCACCAGTTACGTTACAGCCGGACACATTCATATTTTTGTTAGGCACGGGGAGATTAAGTGATTTGTCCAGAATCACAGGATGTTGAGCGTCCCTGCCGAGACTCAAACCCATTTCCCCAGCTTTGAGGTCTAACCGTTTGGCCACATCCTCTCCCCATCCTTGGGGTGTGTACTCTTCAGTATTAAAACTAAGGGACAGATTTACTAACATTTTGTGTTGTGGATGTGCCACTTTTTTGGTGCAGCCACGATGCAAAATGTTTTTTGTGATTTACAAAGCCATGCAAATCAGATTTGCTTAGCTTTGCATGCTGCATGATGCTTAGTGCTGCCTTGCGTTACTTTACATTTGGGAGGCGTTCCATTGGTGGAGCATGGCCGTTCCTATGCATCCACGCATGGATTTTGGCACATTCCCAGATTTACTAAAGGCAGTAAACCTGGGAATGCGTCAAAAAGCTACGCCTCCCTGGAGAAGGCATACCTAGAAGAAATATCTTCATTTCTCCTTGCTACTTCCTCTGCAGCATAGAAAGAGGAAAATGCCTTTAAGGATTGTTTTTGTGCAGCCGGGGATCCAGTCCCTATCCCTATCACTGTGGTGCTAGGGTTCATGCGTTGGTGCTAGGCAGCACGCCGTGCACCAGCTCTAGGAGACAGCAGAAATGTGCCCTATCTTAGTTGATATGGCGCATCTCTGCTGTCTCTCTCCCACTAGCGCAGCAACTTTGCTTGCTGCTCTACGTTGCGTAAAGAAATGGTAAATCTGCCCCAAGTATCTCCTCAGCGTGTTGTACCAAAAAAGTGGTTCCTTTATTTAGAGCATTGTTGCAGTGGCGTAGCATGGGCAGAGCGGGGGCGGTTCGCCCCAGGTGGCACGAGTTTTGGGGGTGGCACCCCCCCGCACTTACGTGCGGCTGCCGCAGGGCGGTAAACACAGGGGCCGCTACGGGGGACCAAAGGTCCAGCCACGCCACTGCATTGTTGGTGACACCACCTGCTAAAATATGGTGCAGTTTTCTCTGTCATTGGAGGTGCTATGTATTTTCATGCATCTTACAACGTGTCACTTTTCCTTTGTAAGACATATCCAAGATATATTGGGAAAATATAGTGAAAATGTCAACAGTTTATGTAATAAAAGGGTTTTACTAATAATGTAAAAATAACATAACGTGCATTTACAAAGCGTACGTTCCCCTTAAGGGTATCTTGGCGCTGAAATGACATGTTTTTGTTACCGTACTCAATGGTACCCATTTCATCGACCTCAGAAGGATAAAACCTTCCGAGGTTTGAACCTGTTATCTCAAGGTCAAACACGTATACAAGAGTGGATGTATTAGTCTACTGAGCCATCTGCTACAGATTGGCTAGTATATAAATAAAATTAATACATATGTTATAACTACTTATGTGCTGTATTGCGAATGCCGACTGCGAGTCAACAAATTCGAACAAAAATATGATGGAAGGATATTGAAGTGTTTCTCATGTTCATTTTGGAATTTCATTATTTATTTAAGAAACATGTTCGTTTAGGCCCAGAGATTAAAACATTCTGCAGCATGCATCTAATATTCAACTGTTTTAGCATCTCAGTAACTCCCAACATTTCTACCTGACTTTCGAAATACACAGAAAATTCAAGCCTGCTTGGAGGAGTTGGCATCTCTGAAGGCCCATGGAGGTGGCAGCGGTGTGGTAAGAGTGCAGAAGGAGATCTTACAGAAGCAAATGGAGCTGCTGCAGCGGTTCGAAAGGCTGACACCTGCTGGCCGAAGAGAGGCTGAGACACAACGAGGTAAAGCAGGTAAGTAGCACTGTCATCCTAAAATCAGGGCCACTGGAATTATGTGACAGGGAAGGCCCAAATTATGCAGCAGGGTTGACTAAATTATGCGACAAGAAAAAGAAAATTATGCGGCTTAATGTGGCGCAATTTGTGATAGTATTGTTCATTATTTTGTGTTTTTTACACATAGTAATGCTATGTGGGCAAAGGTTACACTTATTTAGTAACAGGTTAACCCTCAAATACACCAATAGCCAATTAAAAGGTGTTCAGCCAACCTTTGAGAAGGGCCTTCACTAGTTAGCAACCTATACCACCACGTTTTTAGTAACTTTTGAAGCATTTGAGCTAGAATTTTTTTTTTTGGGTTAAGCTTGCAAATTATGCAGCAAATGATGGATTATGTGGCAAATGCGGCAAATCCATAATAATGTGGAAAGTGCAGTTGCCGCAGAATTGCATAATTCAAGTGGTGCTGCCTAAAATACTGACCCTGCCTGTTCTTACAACAGCACAGGTTTGCCCAGTCATAAATATGCCAATAGTACAGTTGTCAGTGTTCCAATTTGCTGTTGTTTCTGTGGTACACTGTGTCACTAAATACGTCTGTAGATTGAACTGCTGTACACCGAAGCCTTTTAGCATTCTTGAGACTCTGGCTTAGCTCCAAGCTAATTGAAGGATCCTGAGTATGTTCTCTGTGATTTCTAGCTGCCTGCCTGCTGGTTGGTTAGCTCGCAGAGGTGCACACATCGAGTGAATACTAGCAATGCACTTTGCACAATGCTTCAAAATGTTTTGAGGGCAGTAGATTGTTAGCAGCAGTGGTTGAAATGGAATTTCAGAAGTGTGGGTACTCACTGGCCAAGAGTACCCGTGTGCTATTGTGAAGTGCTGGTACTCACCATTAAAAGTAATGAACCCCCATTGAGAAGTGCAGATACCTTGCCTTTCAAATGCAAGTGTAAGTACTCAGTACCTGCGAGTATCTGGACCTTTAAAGCACTGGTTAGCAGACATTCCAGCTCCCATTGTACCATCGTTTGACACATGTCATGGATCACATGGGCACCCAGCAAAGAGCCACTAGCTGGCCCATGCCAAAAGTTGGCCCTGGTCGGAAATATAACAGAGAGGGTATGAGGGTGTGAGGAATGGAGGGTCTATAAGTACCAAAGATTGAATTCTGAAGGGGGAGACTGAACAAGGAAGTGTTCACACATTGAGGATCCTGCTCTCTGGTGCCGTTTCATCCTATATCTCAGTTAGGGTTGGTCTTTCTACTGGTCGTGGGTCTTGATTCTTGGATGCTGTCTCTGGAAAAGTAAAATGTTCCAGTCTGGTATATGGTACGACAATTCCCTTAAAGTACGGTTGGACAGCCAATGACTTGTAGACCATCTAAAACCTCATATTTCCTAGCAATAAATTTGCTAACGGTGCTGAGAGGGGTTCGCCTATCAAAGACATACGAAGAGGTCAGTTTTGAAATTGCAGGAACTCGCCATTACGGATTAAGGTCAACCCATGCTCCATAACATGCCATTTCCAGAGATCCACTATGTTTGTGTCTAAGGCAAGGAATACCTGAAACCCCCCATGCAATGTTCAGGAGCCCAAAGGGATCAGGCCTGTCCTTCATCCTGTCTCCTGCAACTTGGAACAGGGTGACCCTGAATGAGGAAAACACCATTTTATAATTTCATAGTTAAACACAGGGCCTTATCTACAACAAAGTAACGCAGTGCTGTGCCGTAAGCCATTAGGCTGCGCCACGCTGCGTTGCTTTGGAAGCAAAGGGATGCGTCATATTTACAACAATATGACGGGTCCCTTTCCTCTCCCCTGCGCTGGCGCACAATGGCCTGTCATGCGCAGATGCAGGCACCCTTGCACCATGGTGCAAGGGTGCCTGCGTTGCGGGGATGATTGTTTTTGTGCAGGAAGGGACACCATCCTGCACAAAAACAATCACAAGTGGTGATTTATTCTTTGTGCAGCACGCATAGAAAGGGGAAAAAACAAGGAGAATTAAATAAATGTCTCCTCGTTGCGCCTCCCTACGCATTTCTCGTAAATCTGCAAATGCGGCAGAAGCAACAGGTGTTGCGTGGGAACACCCACAGCAACACCCATGGCACGCCCCTTTCACGCAAAGTGCTGCGTGTAAAGGGGACGTATTTACAAGGACACGAAAAGCCACGCAGGGTGGCTTTACGTGTCCTTGTAAATATGGGGTGTCCTTGTAAATATGGGGCAGCAAGATGCGCCGCCGTTGTGCCACAAAAAGTGACGGACCGCCGGCACAATGGGGCTTGTAAATAAGCCCCACAGTCTCTAAGGTTTGAAAAGAGAAATAATGTGTCTGTAATTTCTTGAAAATCTTTGAAAGGTTTCTCCCTTTCGCTGACAACGTAGTTTCAAATGCCACTGCTTTAGAAATGCTGGAGTGATACCTTACATAGAACACTATTTCTGGCAGGCTCTGTAGCAGCGTGTCTGCCTCTTATGTCACTGGTAGGCAGAGAGGCTATTCACAGGGGACCTCTGATCCCTCCTGCCTTGGGACGGCCGTCGCCGCAAGCCGCACTAATGAGTCTGGTAATCTACGGTCAGCGGTCAGTAATCCCAGATTAAACATATCTCATGCAAAAGCCTGGAAAATCCCTTCACTGGCATGACATCTGAACATGTGTACTGACGGCTTCAGACAACAAGCACAAGTCACTAGGGCGGGGGGGGGGGGTGGTCAAGTTATAGGAAAGGAGCATTAGGTGTGGATTGTGAATCTGGCACCTCAAGCCTCAGCTCTGCGGCATCCCAACTGTGGTGTGCTATGTAATCTGTATGTACTTTATGAACACATGTTTAGGTGACTTAAATGTATATTAGGATAGGATTACGCTAGTGATCAAAGCGTCCACTACTCAAATCCTACCAGGTTTTTAGGATAGCCAAGAAATATGCCAGCAAAATCAGCTAGCATCCATGGTGTGTGAATCGTTCTAAAAGCATCAACTGTGGATCTCATGACATTCTGTCTAGATTTTAGTATTCTATGGTTGAGAATCCCAGCCCTAAATTGGAATGGCCAAGAAGCGGTCTTTCTCATCTCAGTACATGATGGTAAACCTGATACTTGTTTGACGTTCATTAGTGTAATGAAATTGACATGCTTTGAGAGCAATGATGCTCGAGGGATTAATTGGACTAAAAACAAACCCATATGGTGAGTACAATTCTTTTATTACTCTTCACATTGGTGAGGTTTTCGGTGTTCAGCCTCTTACATGGTAGAATATTGAAAATAGAGTTGTGATTGTTGAATCCCTTTGAGTCACAGCTGTCTTTGACTGACTGTTATCGTGAAAGCTGTACCGCCAGCAGGTCATGGCTTTATTGAAGGGTTTTACTTGGAATCTCTCAGGGTAAAGGTTTGTGTTTACACTTTGAGCATGTGCCTTCCACCAGTTATGCCTGGTTGTTTTATTGTAGATCTTCTGCTTTGTGATTTGCATTGTGAACGCTTTTATGAACAGTGCACCTTTCCTACTGCATTGAACTTACAGAAACCCGATTATCGGCTTAGCAACAGTGCTTAATTTGTGGAAAAATACATGCCAGGGCCCTTGTCCGGAGGCCACTGCAGCTTGCACTACCCATTGCCCCTGTCAGCGCGGCCAATGACAGTACCAACACCACTACTACCTATTACACTCCTTCAAGTGTGGCAATTGAGACTAGTTCAGCCCCCAAATGTTATAAGAATGGCTTGGGGGGCAGGTATTAATAATATTTAAAGTATATCGAATTGACAAACTGTTGTTGTGCTCATCTCTAAATTAAATAAGCAGCGCCACCATGTGGCAGAATCATAAGCGCTGGTGTTGACAGTTAAGTGCTGGTGCCCAGCACCGGAAATCACTGGCTCAAATTAAGCACTTACCGAAGGATCGGCAATCAAGTGAAGTCAAAGAGAGAGAACACTTCTCCAAGACTTGTTGTGTCTCTATAACGTTTGCTAATACTGCAAAGAATCACTTCCTCTGGAATACAATAGATGGGCCTAAAGCTGCTGCATTCTGAATTTCCTCGGATAGAAACAGGTGAACTTTGGAGGAACCGATGAGAACTCTCAGAGCCCATTATTCTTCCCTACTCACCATCTGTAACTACGGTAAATACATACCGTACTTATTCTTCTATATTTACCTGGATTAACCTGTTCCCCGTTCAATCCTAAGAGTACTCCACTTAGTCATTATTCTATGTTCAAAACTATTGTTATTGTCTATGTAGCCTACTATTTTCATTTTACTGTAAAATGCAGTAACATCTTATGGTTTGGGAGGGGTAACCAAAACTGTAAAATAAATAAAGATAAATACATCTACTCCTTTGTGGTTGAACGAACTGAAGGCCAGGACAATCAGTTACTGAGACACACACCATAATTCCTCATCATCTAATGTAGGCATTGTACATTTTAGAATCCTTTAGCATACATGATTATAATAATAATAATATCACTTATAAAGCGCCTGGTTACACCAACTGGTGTGTCCCCGCGCTGAGACTACTCATTGAGACAAAGCATAAAGTAAACAGGCGAGAACAAAAGGGGGTCAGAGAGGGTACGGAGTCGCGACGAACGCGGTGGCAGGGCTTATAGTTGGAAAAGCCACGTTTTTAGTCTTTTCCAGTAGCAGCTCCTGGAGGGAGTGAAGCGGGGTGGTGGGGCGGGGTGGGGGAGGGGCGGGGTGGGGGGTAGTAAACTCCGGCATACGGCCGAACTGAGGTAAGTACATAAATAAATAAAACGAATTACATTGCGCACGCTGCATCGCCATTTGGCGTTGCAGCATGCGCAATGTAATTTGTTTTATTTATTTATTTATGTACTTACCTTCATTCGGCCGTATGCCGGAGTTTACTACCCCCACCCTGCCCCTCCCCCGCCCGCCGCCCCGCAGCACTCCCTCCAGGAACCGCTACTGGTCTTTTCCGAAAAAGATTCTCTGAAGGTTCCGCACGGAGAGTCAGAGGAAGCGCATTCCAATTTTTAGCTGCCAGGTAGCTATAAGATGTAAACAGCTTCGCTTTCCCCCTGCCTCTCCTTATCTCATTTGCAAAAGGGTGTCTACTGTTTAACCTCTTTTTATGCATCCGCAATGAAATTTAAATACAGGTGGTCGTTGCCTGTATGTAATGGTTTCAGCTTTCTTTCCCTTGTGGTTGTTATGCTCTAACCTTGGTTTTTCGCTCAGGTAGCTTCTGGTCACCTGTTCGCGGGTTCCTCGCAGAGCTGTCACATTCAGACACATCCATGGCACAGACTGAAAAGCTATATACCGTCGAACATCCTCGCTGGAGATTAGCATTTACAATGAGATTGCTTCTAATCTTCTCATGCCTTCACAAGCACTAAATGAGAAGTGGCAGTCCAGCTGTCAGAGGGAAAGGAGATTTCTCCATGGCAGGGCGCCTTACGTAGTAAAGTACCTCGGTTATGGCGCGTTCTCTTGACATCTAAGCAAACATGAGCAGAACGGCCCAAGGAATATTGGGTCTGCAGTTGTAGCTCTGTCTCCATTAAATGTGCCTAGTTATACTTGAAATCCTTTGGTTTGGCCCTTCCCAAAACCTTTTGCCTTCTCCCCTCCTGTTTACTGAAATTTGATTTTGTTGGCATTAGGACTCTGGGCACTTTACCACTACTAAACGGTGCTAAAGTGTTTGTGCTTACTTTTTTAAACATGATAAAATCAGCGTACACCCAATTGGCACTTTTTTTTTATTCTGCATTTTTATTGATGTTACAATATTGGTGGCTGAGTGCTCACCTGAAGTATAGTTATTCCTATCTTGCCAAACCAAATAACATAACATAAATCCGCGCACAGTCTCAAACCGCTCCCCCCCACCCCGGTTTACCCACCCCAACCCTGGTCCCTTCTGGTATGGTTCTGGGCAGTGAGCTGCCTCTCATCGTAGCTTGACGACCACCCATAGTTCCTCTCAGACCTTGGTGAAGTCTTGCGGCTCATCAGTGTCCACCTTTAACCTGCAGCCACCTTTGCAGGCTGGGCTAGTCATTCTCCGCTTTCAAGCTATCCCAAACTTTCACAAACCTTTTGGCACTCTGCCCTCGTATACCAGTTTTCCTATTGCTTGGCACCTTTTAATTTCTATCACCCAATCCTGAATATGTGGTCGGTCTGCACTCCCCCACTTTCGTATAACTTCTCATTTGGCTAACAATAGTCCCAGGTTGACCAGTAGCTTCTGGTATGATGTAATCTCTGCACCCCTCCATACTTACAGTAGTACTATGGGTGTCTGCCCGTCTATTCGGGTGCCCACTGCGGTTTCCGGCCTGGTCCGTACTCCAGTCCAGACTTGCACCAATATTGGGCAGTCTCATAGCGTGTGGAGGAAGGACCCCCCGGCCACACACACGCAGGCACATATCGTATTCCGCCCATCCATTTCTGTGTTGTAGTGTCCTAGTGTAGTAAATCCTGTGTAGTATTTTGAGTTGTATTAAGCGGAGGCGCGCTTGTATTGCCATCTCTTGGGGGAATTGTACGGAGTCCCTCCAGTCATCATCGTTTGTAACCTCGGAAATCCATCTGCCATCACTCTCTTTGTTTGCTCAACTCCCTGTGTGTTCATCATTAGTGTGCCATAAGTTAGGGAGATTGCCTTGGTGGCCATATGTCCGTGTAGCAGCCGCCTCTCCATGGATGATTATTCCATGGTCTCTTCCCCAGAGGGGATCTGGGAGCAGCATATGTCCTCTAGAATGGCTAGACCTTTCAAGTCCAATTTCTGATTCCTGGTAGGGCATTGACTGGGCTCAGTTTGGTCCCACGCCATAGAGGGGTCTTTGGGGTCAATCACCTTTCCACATTATCTCTCTCATTAATCTATGCCAGGTAGCGACTACCGTATTGGTTGAAGGTGATGCATCGTTCACCAGTTTACCGCCATAGTGTGTGTGGAGATATCTCTTCTCGCCCATCGCCGCCTGGTCTAATTGGTATGCCTGGTCAACTAGGGGTGTGTACACCCAATTGTTTATGACACTAACTTGTGCTGCTTCATAATATTTCCGACCATTTGGGAGTGCTATTCCGCCTTCATATGTCGAGCGTTGGAGCATAGCGAGTCCTATGCACGGCGGTCCATCCTGCCACAGCAGAGACCTCAATAATCTGTTAAGTGTTTGGAAGAACGTGCGCGGTATGGCATGTGGGCTATTCTGTAGTGTAGATGTAAATCTCGGCAGTGCAATCATTTTAAAAAGGCCCGCCCAACCCATTAGGGAGAGCGGCAGGGTTTTCCAGTGTTTTATGTCTGTGTCTAATCTGGCTTGTAGTGGGGCAAGGTTGTCTATAATAGTGTGTTTTGTCCCCATTGGAGAGCCACAGCCTCAGGTATTTAAAGTGACCTTCCACTGTCTTCAGGGATGCCCAGACGCCTATCAGGAAGAGTAGGGACTTGTCCCAGTTTATATTTAAGCCTGAGTATTCCCTGTGAATTCAGAATATCTTGCCCCCTAAGTCAGTGAAAGTCCCGGTTCTGCCAGGAATAATAAGATATCGTCCGCATATAGCGAGATCTGCTCCTTCCACGTGGATTCCCATCTCTATCCCCAGATCTGGGCATCTACTCTTATCCATTCTGCTAGTCACTTCAACGCCAGTATAAATAGCATTGGTGATAGGGGGCAGCCTTTTCTTGTACCCCTTTGTATCGGAAATTCCCGGGACAGGACTCCATTCACCTTCATGCGGGCTTTGGGGTTTGTATATAGCAGCTATGCCCATTTCAGAAATTTGGGTCTAAAACCCATTTTCTTGAGGGTCTCAAATATGAAGGGCCCCTCCACTGAGTCAAATGCTTTCTTCACATTAAGGGAAAGCCGTTTCCAGCAGCACTGTTAGGTCCCTCACCATGGCTATGTTGTTATGCAGGCAACGTAAGTTAAGTTTTGTGGATCTGTAAGGCATGAAGCCATTCAGTTCTGAGTGTACCAGGTCCAGTATCACCTTCCACAACCTATTCGCCAGAACATTTGCTAACATTTTTGTATCTGCATTGTGGAGCGAAATTGGCCGATATGATGCTCAGTGTTCTCTCAGCTTCCCTGCCTTTGGTATTGGTACAATCATTGCCATTTCCATGTCCCCCTCTGGTGGGCCTCTGTGAACATTTGATGGAGTGGTGCCACTATCTTACTGGCCATTCTTTTGAGACATTCAACCCGGAGCCCATTGGGACCCGGGGCTTTCCCTGATTGTAGTTGTGTGAGGGCCTGTTGGGTATCCTCTTGTGTTAGGTCCTCCTCTAGTGTCCACATGTTTTTACCTACTAGTTTCCTGCCAAGATATTCGTAGTGAAATTCCCCTATGGCCTCCTCTGTCTGAGTGGATTTTGTGGAAAAAAACCCTACAGGTAATCCACCATAGTGTCAGCTATTGCCTCTCTGCCTTGGGTCGGCATGCCGTCTGGGGCTAGTAGTAGCAGTATATGGTTCAGTTCTCTCTCTCTGTCACTAAGCCAGGCTAAGAGCTTTCCTGCCTTGTCTCCTGTCTCGTAAATGCATTTTTTGTTGTGTTATGTGTGTGCGTTGGACCGCTTCCATGGCCAGCATGCTGAGTTTCTCCTGTTTCAGTGTTAGGTGAATCTTTAGTGCCATCCAGGGCTGCAGGAGGTAATCCCTCTCTAGCTCTAGGATCTCCCCCTCAAATGTATCCTATTGTGCTGCCTTTTTTTGCCTCTCCCCACCTCCACTGATTTTTTCACTCCGCGGATCATGGCTTTATAGGCCTCCCTCACTGTGTTTATGTTGTCTATGAAGTAGTGTATGGTAGCCTCTCTCAGGTGCTCTACTACTTTCATGTTGGCAAGGCGCCATGCCGCTATTCTCCCTTTCCTCTAGGTCTTCAGTGATCCAGATGTACACTTAGAGAAAAGTGGACTTAAATCCCCTGCGCCATGTATTCTGCCTCAATAAATTTGTATAGGGTTGTCTACGGTGTGCAGGAATAGTCCATGCGGGACTGAGTGCTGTGTGCACTGGAGTAGTATGAATACCCCGCTGCTGTCCATTTAGTGTCCTCCATATATTGCCCAGACCGTCACCCCAGTTTGTAGCAGTTCAACCTCGTGATGTCTCAGTTGTGCTCTGTGGCGTTCGTGAGAGCACTGGAGGTCAATGGCCCGTGACTCAGTGTTTCCGTGCTTGTCAGAGTTCCCCGTAGTCAGGTAAACAAGGGTACCCCAATATTAGAACCTGGGGTGAATTAATGTTTTGAAAGACAATGGTTGCTATATGGCCAAAATGGTCCAAGCTTAGACACACTGGTTGTGTCAGAAAAGAGAACAATAGGTCTGAGTTGATGAAAGACAGCTAATGCCAAAAGAAGCAAAGACGTGTGTAGTCAGGGACACATTCAGTTCAAAATAACATTGGTTATTTATTTTTACATTGTGCAAAAAGATATAGTTCAGGAGCTCACATTAAAGAAATGTGACAACAAGCGTGATGTGATAAGTGAGAGTGACTTTAAAATATATACATTGCATTGACAACAAACGAGAGAACTCCTTATGAATGAATTATACAAAATGCAAGGAGTTCTTGTTGTAGGGGGTCGACGACGTTTCGATCTCAGTTACTAGAGATCTTCTTCAGGACATGGCAAATGTGAGCAAGCTGAATTCTGAGAGCGGGCGAAGCCGGTGAGAATGTAGAAGAATAGAAAAATCAGGACGCAATTAAGGCGTACAGGCAGTGACCGGAGGGCAAATGATAAGTGAAGAACACTGGGAGTGGCGTGAAGCCGTTTGTTGCTCGATCCAGGTAAAAGGTAATGATCAGAGCGAGCTGGGCCTCTTGTGAAGGATGGGTAAGGAACTCGAAAGTTGGTTCCAATTGGTCAAGTATCAAAGAAATGATCTGTAAATTAGGACTTCGGCGATGTCGAGCAATGACGGATGGTTAATTCCCTTCCGTTGTAGTATGCCTTTCCAGCTTCAGACCGCGTGAGTCAGTCTATATGGGCGAGGATCGGGCTGCATCCTGAGAGGGTGCGCTGAGTGCAGAGGGGCTGGAGTTCCCCAGCGCAGCCATCTGGTTTCTGGTATGCTGGTCTTCTCACGTATCATTCCAGGTCATATGATCTCATCTGCTCACTACCCTATTTTTTTTATACTTTGGGTGGTGTTTGGCCTTCATCCTGGTCCCCTGGTGGTGTGTCTTCTTTGAAGGTTGTCTCCAGTCCTGTGGGATTCAGCGTTTGTTAGCGTCCAGGGAGCGGTCCCTCTGTATCACCACCACTACTTTATCCCGTTCTGTTATGGTTTGGGGCCCCTGCGATGCATTTCCATGGGCTTCGGCATCGTTTGTACTCCTGCCATCGCTCGGTCAGCCGTGTCTTCTACCCCGCTGGGAGGGGGTAGCCATACCATTCCAGCCAGTCCCATACTTCTGTTACAGTCTCGAAAAAGTGGGTGATTCTTTTCTCAATTATTCTTAATTTTGCCAGTAAAAGTAAGGCATATGGTATGGTCAGCTTGCGCAGCTGTCGTTTCACGTTGATGAACATTTTGCATTGTTTCTGGTCTGCCGTGGTGTAGTCCAGGTAGATATGTACTTCACTCCCTTCTGCTCTCCAGCGCCCATATATCCATGCTCTTTGTAGCATTGCACCCCTGTCTTGGAAGTTAAGGACTCTCGCTACCACAGCGCGTCGTCGGTTTCCCGGTCCGCTGGGCCCTGCCCAGGACTCTGTGTGCGCTCTCTACCATGAACCATTGTGATATTTTCCCCTCCAGAATCACTGACTCGAGTGATTCTTCCAGGAAAAGATCCATGCTGGAGCCTTCTATCCCTTCAAAGAGACCTACCAGTTGAAAGTTGTTGCGGCAGGAATGTCACTCCGCATTACCCATTTTATGCATATCTCTTTTTCCATGGCCTGTATGTGGGCAATATGGTCGAGGAGGTCTGGCTGCACCTGCGCCAGTATGGATTCTGCTGCCGTTTCCCTCTTTGCAAGCTTTTTTTGGTCCGTTCATAACACTGGTACGTACTAGACCACCTTCTCAATTTTGTGTTCCAGGGCCATTTTTGTGTCCTGTATGGCTGCTAGTATGATGGCTGTGTGTGTGTCCCCAGGTCCGGTGTCTTGGGTGCCACCGCTGGTGGTGATTTGTCCTCCTGCAGGTGGAATGTCTCCGTCCCCCCAGGGAGTTTTGTCACTTTAGGTAGCACCATTGTTGCAATGGGAGTTCGTCCCGTGATCGAGTGGCTTGCAATCCTTGCCCTTCCAGGTGCACGCACAGAGTGGTCTGGGCTGGGTCTGGGTTCTGGGGCCACCTCCGATGGGTGCTTTAAGCCAAGCTTGTGGCGAGTCGTAGCAGTTCCCAGTAGTAGTGTGAATCTCATACTGAAAAGAGGTGTGATGGGCCCAGGTCCCATTACAGGTCGGCCACACTGTGGCACCCCTAGCACGAGCACCCCTCACTTGCCCCCTGCACTCACCCGTCGCTCACCGGTGTGATTCATTGCACCCCATCTCCGTCATCCACCAAGTGCGTGGTTTTCCATCGTCACGAGGGGAGAGCGGTTTTGGCTTCTCGTTCCACTTGTTCTCCCCCAGAGGTGTCTACGGGTATTAAAAAAAGTGACGCTCCTAAGCCGGTGGCCTCCCCGGTCTGAGGGGGGAGGAGTTTCAGTCTTTTGTAGCCGTCGTTTGGCTGGCGGGGCAGGGGAAGAGTCTTTCAAAGGCCTCCGGTGGCAGGTCCAGGTGGGGCCGCCATTGGTCACTTCTGCGCTGATGTGTGCACTATCTCCAGACCCTCGGCTGTATGGCCAGCATGGGAGCTTCACAGCAGCCTCTCCCTCCGCAGCCTGTGCCCGCCTCACGGTCTGAGAAGAGCAGGGCTGCGGGCACCTCAGCTGCTCCTCAAGTTACCGCAAGACTCCAGTGTGGGCCTCCTCAGCCAGTAGCCCCAAGGGAGAGTCAGGGTCTGCTCACTTTCTGGGCCCCTGCTGACTGGCTCCTACAAGAGCATGCAGCGACCACCATCTTGCCTGCCGTGCCTCCTAGTCTGCACCTGCCTCGCAGTTCATAGAAAAATGATGCTGTGGGAGCCGCAGCTGTCTCTCCGGCTACTTCGGCCCTCCAGTGCGGGTCCTTCCTGTCTCTGGTCTCAAGGGGGGGCCTCAAGGTCCGCAGGATGCCTTCTGTCATGGGCCTTGAGCACTGGAGCTTGACTCTCAGGCTGCCGACTCTATGAGCCTCAGGTCACGCACCCCATTTGCACATTTAATTGGTAAGTCCCTATTAAAGTGATACTACATGTACCCAGAGCCTGTAAATTAAATGCTACTAGTTGGCATGCAGCACTTATTGTGCCACACACTTTTTACCCCTTTTAAACATGTCCTAGGTCTGCCATTGCAGCCTGTGAGAGCAGTTTTAAACTGCGAATTCGACTCAGCAAAATAAACCTTTTGCCAAGAATAATCCCTCCTTTTTAATGCATATAAGGCACACCTAAGGTAGTCCCTAAACAGCTCATAGGGCAGGGTGTAGTGTATTTAAAAGATTGGAAATGTACTTTCAAGTTTTACATGTGCTGGTAGTGAAAAACTATTAACTTCATTTTTTACTACTGCAAGGCCTACTTCTTCCATAGAAGAACATTGGCTTACCTTATTACATTTATTAAGTGTTAATGTTTGTTTGGAAATAGGTAGAAATGTCCTGTTTGATCTAAAAAAATTGTAATTTAATCCTCATTAATGGTAAAGTCGGATTTTAAGTCACAATTCTGAAAATGCTACATTTAGAAAGTTGAACAAAGAGGAAGGGGTTGGGCCAATTACATGTCAGCAAGGCTAGGCCACTATAAAATATCAAATCAACAGTTGCCAGTACTGACCTTACTTCAAAAAATTATGCATTTACATTTGTGATCTCACAATTAAATTACTGTGATTACCATTTATTTTCATCATAGTATATAAGGCACTTCTTAGTGAATACTCATAAACAGTGGCACAACAAACAAAACAAAATTACATTATATCAGCATTTTTTGATGATGGTAGCCCACATCACATATAACATAACATCACATTGAATTAACACATGCCAACAAAATCCTTAAAAATGTACGTCAAGGGGGCGTTGCCAAGATGGCGGACGACGAGGACGTGCTTTCCCATCCGCTTTGAGCTGCCCCCAACTAAAGCACAGAAATAAACTCGCCGGCTCCCTTCTGTGACCCCTGGGCTCGTACTGCATTGCAGAGACCGGGGGCACCGCCGGAGGACTAGAGCGCTGAACGAGTCAAGGATCACGGCGCTCCGGAGGGGTGGCTGACTACGTAGCGCGGCGGAGGCCTGTGGACTGCGGCGGCCTGCTGAAGGCGAGAGCGGGCTGATTCGGAGAGGCGGCTGTGAGGGTCTTGGCGAGGACGCCGGTGCTGGTTTCGATCTGCCGGGGTGGGACCCCCTCATCGCTATCCCGACGTGCTGGTGTTGCGAGGCGAGCGACACGGCCCGCGGAGAAGAGCACTGGTGATTGAGCGCGGCCCCAACGGGGTTGGGAGGGGCCTGCGCTAGCTCCGGCGGCCTGGTGTGAGGAGGTAAATCACGGTGGCCCTGAAGACTCGGCGCTGGGGAGCGCCCAAGTTCGTGTGCGGTTTTGGCCCCTGCTGGGCAGAGAGAGGCCTCTGCCTGCTTCGGCGGCTTAGCTGGACAAAAGAAGACCCCGGAGGCTCGTGCGAAGAACGGATGTGAAGGTAGGCCCCGGGCGCATCTGGTGTCCTGCGGAGGAGTGGGAAGGCCGCTGGGGGAGTGGGATCCCTCCCTCCTGCTTCGGCTTACGTCCGGGGTCAGAGCTGGACCCGGCGCTGCAGAGTCCTCTGTGTGGAGAAGTGTTGAGGCAGTGTAGCCAGAGGAGCTACGAAGCGGGCGGGAATCCGTGCATCAGTCTCTCTTTGCGCAGCATCTGCGGACGGATCATTCCCCCTGCTAGCGCAATATTTCTACGGGACTTCACACAGTGAAGAAGGCAGAACATTGGCAGGACTTGGGACGACATTGATGGTACTCGGATTTGCCTGCGCAGTCTGGCGCTTCCTCTGCGGGGCCCCTCTTGGTTAGCCTGCTATCTTGCGATACTGCCCCCACTCGCAGTAAGGTCTGAAAGAGTTGAAGAAGCGCTGATACAGTGGGCAGAGGGTTCCCTCACTTCGGGCCTTAGGTAGTGGATGGCCGGGGGGGACTCTCGGGTGAATCATTGAGAGCCACTTGTCTACATAAAGGACACCAAATCTTAGACCCTGCGGACACTTGGGAGAGTGGGGTAGGCACGGCAGGTGCCTGGCAGATCCTGGCCGAGGGAACTGAGTGCTGATTCCAATAAACAGAAAGCTATCGAGTTCTTGGGACTGAGGCCTTTGGGAGAGTGGAGACTGGGGAACCTACCTCGCTAAGACAAATCAGGATGGCGGGGAACAGAACAAAGAAGGAGCGCTCACTTAAAGATATGTTCGGCAAGGCCGGCGGTGTTGATGCGGATGACAAACATATAACTGCAGGAGGGGATTCTAAATCAGACTCCGATGACGGGGATGGCCCCGTCACTAAATCATTTCTCGAAATGCTTTTCACCTCCCTACGTGCAGATCTACAGGCGATGAGGTCTGAAATTGCAATGAAAATCAGAGAGATGCGTCGGGATGTGGATGAGGTGGGTGAGAGAGTCGCCAAACTGGAAGACAGAGAATCCGACCGGGTGGAGGAGGTCACTTGGCTGTAGCAAGAGGTCCTCCGGCTCAAAGAGCAACAGCTAGATCTACACGCGCACAATGAGGGCTTAGAGAACCGCTCCGGGAGGCATAACGTGCGGATTAGAGGTGTTCCATCCAAAGCAGAAGGCTCCAATCTACGTGAGTTCTTCACGGACCTCTTTCGTCAAATATTGGGCCTTGCAGTGGACTCCTCAATTCAGATCGATCGGGTTCACAGGGTGGGACTTGACAGAGCCCGGAAAGGGCCGCCGGCTGATATACTGGTGTGTATACATGACTTCCAAGTTAAAGAGGACATACTCAAGAAAGCCAGAGACTTGCACCTGGTTCAATTCAAAGGGCATTCCCTGACCTTCTTCCAGGATCTCTCACGGATCACCCTACAAAAACGTAAAGACTTCTGCCCAGTCACGGACCATCTGAGGAAGGCTAATATTCCCTACACCTGGGGCCATCCCTTTTGCATTATTTTTCGTTACGAGGAAGTGCTCCACCAAATCATATCCCTCAGGGAGGCCTGCGCCCTTCTACATATTGAAGCCCAGGAGGATGGCGGGGGTGAGCCCTTCTCCCCTGGGCGGTGGCGGTCCCCTTGGCAGAGTGCGACGAATAATCGCCGCCGGTCTAAACTGGATCCTCACACCATCGACAAAGAAAGACAGGCGGTGCTGCAGGCCCTTTCGGCCGAGTCCACCCTTTCGGCGGCACCCTAACCTCGTGGTGGCAATACCCTGGGGTCGTGAGGGAACCCGGAGGACCTCAAATGGCGGCGGCGGAGAGACGGGGCGACTGAGGAATCGACGATGCTGCGTCTGACGCCTCTTTACTGGATGCCTCAGCTCTTTATTGGGAGACCACACAAAAGAATGATGCCTCAGAGGCTGGCCACATCTCCCCCCGATCCATGGAACTTGACGAACATTGGTCGTTTTGGGTTGTATACAATATGTTTGTTATAATTTTTTTTGGGCTCTTTCTGTCTTCTTTAATTTCTCTCTCCTCCGACTGAGATACTTTATAGATAGCAAGAACATTGGAGGTAATGGGTCTCCGCTTCCCCTTCCCTCCCCTTCCGGTCCACTGAATCCTGACTACCCATCTGGACAGGGGCACCCTGAAGACACATGACATACACCATCCGTATTGTAAGCCTCAATGTCCGAGGTCTTAACAGCCCAGTGAAGCACAAGGCGATTTTGTCTCTCCTGGAGCATTCGGGTGGAGATATTTGCCTGCTACAGGAGACACACTTGGTAGCCAGGGATACCCATCGTATGCGCTCCCCCAAGTTCCCCAGACAATTCTGGACATCAGACACAACTAAGAAGAACGGGGTCGCTATACTCCTTGCTCAGAGGTTCCGGGGTAGGGTCATTGGCTTGGAGACTGAAATCAAGGGCAGGGCTCTGGGGATTCGGCTACAGTGGAGCCGCTTGCAGTTTACGGTTGCATCTGTGTACGCACCAAATGAACATCAAGAACACTTCCTGATCAACTCCCTTATGCAGATTCTGGCAACTCCCGATAGAGCAGTGTTAGTGGGTGGGGACTTTAACGTTGTGATGAATACAGATCTCGACCGCTCTACATCACGGACTTCTCAGACGGGGGCCTTTTCGCAGAGTGGGCTCCAATGGCTTACAAATAGCTCCTTCAACAACATATGGAGACAAACACACCTCGCCACTAGGGATTACACGTACTACTCGGCTGCCCACAAGTCCTATGCTCGCATAGATCACTTTCTAATCACAGATGCCTTAAAAGATTGCGTAGTTGATGAGGCAATTGAACCTCGCTCCCTCTCGGACCATGCTCCGATCATGCTGTCGCTAGACCTGGGTGCCAGCCAACCGCGTATTTCACACTGGCGGCTCCGAGACGCTATGTTCCAATCGGAACAAATGGTAGAGGCAATTAACGCAGCGATTAAATCTTATCTTAGCTTCAATGACACAGGGGAGGTCCGTCTTGCCTCTGTCTGGGAGGCATTAAAATTGGTAATCCGCGGGGAACTAATAGCGATTTCAGCGAATGAGAATAAAGTACGGAAAGAATTACGCAAACAGGCAGCAGCTGCGGTGACGGAATTGGAATCAATTCATAAGCGTACAGGAGCTCCCCGCATATGGAGAGAACTTGAAAAATAACGCCTAATTCTGCGCCGCCTCGACCTGGATAGGGCAGAATATGCATTGGTACGCCTCTGGCATAAATTCTTTCTCAGTGGGGGTCGCATGTTGGCACACAAATTGCGCCAGCGGGAGGTCTCTGGGACGGTTACGGCGATTCAAACTGAATCGGGATCAATAGTGCAATCAGATGTAGATATTGCAGAAGCCTTTAAAGCGCTCTACACGAGGCTTTATGCGGGAGATGACTCGCCCACCGGGGACATAAACTCCTACCTCCAGGAGGCACGGTTAACTGTGCTCCCCTCTGATGTTGCTTCCCAAATCGACCACCCTATCCAAATAGATGAAGTGGTAGCAGCGATAGCTCGCCTCAAGTCTTCCAAATCACCAGGCCCAGATGGCTTTACCCCATTATTTTACAAAAAGTTCTGCCAGATCTTGACCCCTTTATTGACCAGGCTCTTTAACTCACTTAGCAATTCCGTAAATTTGCCCAACTCCCTCACCGAAGCCTCTATCTCGGTCATATTAAAACCCGCTAAAGACCCGCTGGAATGTGCGTCCTAGCGACCAATCTCGTTGCTTATAGTGGACGCCAAAATATTTACGAGCATTCTGGTGGCCCGTCTCAACCCACACATGGCAGGGCTCATCGATCCGGACCAGGATGTTCATTCCCTCGAGACAGAGTGGAGACAACACCAAACGACTCACAGATCTGATCTCTCCTTCTCGTGAAGAGGCCCTGCTTATCTCAGTCGATGCCGAAAAGGCTTTCGACAGGGTCCACTGGCCGTTTCTATTTGAAACGCTCCGCCAATTAGGCTTTGGGGAGGAGTTTCTCGCTTGGAAGAGATGCATTTATAACTCCCCAAAGGCTTATGTCAGAGTTAATGGGTGCTCTTCCGAGTATTTCCCTATTCGCAGAGGCACGAGGCAGGGTTGCCCCCTGTCTCCTCTGCTGTTTGCACTTTATATGGAACCAATGGCGCAAAGGATTTGAGATAACTTGGGGATTTCTGGGATTCGATTGGGGGCGGACACGCACACTATAAGCTCATATGCCGACGTTGTGGTCTTGTCATTGAAAGATCCTGCATCCTCGCTAACTGCTATGGTGGACGAATTCAACTGCTTTAGTGCAGTATCCGGGTTTAAGGTAAACCTTTCTAAATTTCAGATATTAAATCTTTCCGCTACACCTGCCACAGTGGCAGCTCTGTCTTCTCGATTACCTTTCACCTGGGCCACGGACAGTATCTCTTACTTGGGTATCTTGCTGGCAAGAACCCCTGAAGAAACGTTAAGGGTTAACTACAGTCCACTCATAGATCAAACCAATAGGACGCTGGCCATGTCGAACCGGGCGGGCCTCTCCTGGGCAGGGCGTATCGCAGCTGTCAACATGACAATCCTGCCACATATCCTATACATTTTCCAGACTATCCCCCTGACCCCACCTGCGGTGACTATTCGTAGCTTGCAACGTACCATTAACCGCTTCGTATGGGGTGGGGAAACAACCACGACTTAGCTTTCAGCACATCACAAAACATAGAGGGGGAGGGGGAATGGGAGTCCCTGTGGTACGGAGATATTTTTAGGCGTCACAACTGCGCTTTATAGTGGAATGGAACCGCCCCTTATCTGAAAAGTCATGAACATTCATGGACCAGGCGATTGCAGGGGTAAACATCTGGAGTGAAATTTGGCTTCCTCAAAAGCATAGGGCGTGGGGGCTTTACTCCTCCCCGGATGCACTAGCGACTCAACACGGGCTTACAACTTTCCCCTCGCCAATGACTCCGATAGTAGACAATCCTGACTTCCCCCCGGGATGTAGGTCCGTAGCACTTCAGCGGTGGTGTGAGAAAGGTTGCACAAGGGTGGGTTCGTTATTTGATCAGCACGGGGTTATTCCCTTCAATCAACTACAGTAGGATTATGCAATCCCGGCATCTGACCTTTATACTTATAATCAAGTCATACACTGGGTGACTTCCCCGGACATGCGAGGAGGGGCATCCCGTCCACTGACTCAATTCGAAAAGTGGCTGGTCACCAAAACAAATGACAAGCGTATTATATAGGAGCTATATGCTCTTCTTTCAACTACTACCATACCCACAAAATCCAAGGGGCAGCTGAGATGGGAGGAGGAAATTGGTAGAGCGTTCACGGATAAGGAATGGCAGGACATATTTTACAGAACCTCACACACAGCACATGATATGTCAGGCTCGGAGGCAGCGTACAAGGTCGCATCTTATTGGTACCTGACACCGGCTAGAATACATTGTTGGAATAAGGATCGTTCGGCTGCATGCTGGAGAGGATGCGGACAGACGGGTTCATTGGTTCAGTTACTCTGGCATTGTCCTAAGCTGGTGAGATACTGGGATTTGATTCTGACTGATATCAATGAAGCATTTAACACTGACAGACCGCGCTTCCCTGCCTACACATTGCTAGGTCTCCCCAATCCTCTGACCTTCCCCTTGCGTTCACTTAGAGGGCGGCAGATGGCTTTAGCTCTTAATGCTGCAAGAATGGAACTGCTATCACACAGGGGGTCCTTAGTAGTCCCTGACCATTCGGCCTGGCTGAGAAGGCTATGGTCGGCACTAGCAATGGAGCATATGTCCATGACGGTGGATAATAAAGCTGATGCGTACAGGGAACTATGGGCACCATTTATTGCGATTTTAACAAAGGAGTTCAGGGAAGTGACCTGTCCCAGGTTCTTGAGAATTCTACAACTTACTTCCACCGACCAAAATACGGGCGCTTAAGGAAGGACAAAACGAATGTACATATATTATGTTGGTTGGGAATAAGGACCTTTCATGGAGATGGAGGAGAGAAGGGGGGAGGAGGGGTGGGAGAACGAATTTAATAGTTATGGGATTTCTTTAAAATTTTCTATTGTGTTTCTTTCTCCTCCTCCTTATTGGGGATTTTTTCCTTTTTGCCTGTTATTTTCTTGTGTTCATTATTTGTGGGAGCCATTGAACACTTAGTGCTGACCGCTCCCCACCGATTTATGCGATGGACAACTTGTTATTGCTATATAATCATCGCTGCCGGCCTCCGGGTTGTAGGCGCATAGCTGTGTCCCCTTGCACTTGCATTTATCTCATGCTGGCCAGTGGATGTAAGCATGCTTATTGTTATGGTTCTACTAAAACTAATAAAAAGATTTGTTCCAAAAGAAAATGTACGTCAAAAAACAATATGTCCCAGTTCTGAAATTCTACGCCCAAAGGGGGCCTACGTCACTTCAATATTAATTAATGGATAGCACGCTACACTGTGTAGGGTGTGTTTTTTGGAAGTGCCTTGTTTTTGTTTTTATCCTGTATAGTTGTGGCTGGTGGCAGCAAAATACCGCTGGGTGGCCGGTCTCCAAGCTTTGTGCCAAAGCATCTGACAGTTAGCGCATCCATCCCTAAACACCACCACACAGCCAAAAAACCAAAGCAGGGGGTGCGCTTCTGCACTTGCTCATGCTATGCAACAGGGTGTCCATTATGAAATGCGGCAAAATGGACCTGTTGTGAATCAGCCACTGGCATTCTCTCAGGCCATTTCTATGGAAGGCATGCTGGAAGCAGACTGGTTGCATCCCACATTGGACTCTAAAGAGGAGCGAGGCTCCCCAGTGAAGCAAGTGTGAGCCAATGTATGCGGCGCTGCCTCCACTCAGTGTGCATGCCAGCTCTTCCCAAAAATGCAACAAGGTGGTGGGGGCAGGTACAAGCAAAAGCAGAGCAAGCTAGCAACAAAGGAATCATCGATGACAGAGAGCATCGACGAAAAATGATTTCGGCTCTATCGGCTGAAACTCGGAAAGTGAGACATCCTGTGGTGAGGAGAACTGTGTGTTGAGACAGGCTGAGGAGCCCACGGCAGATTGGGTTTCAAATGTGGTTTGAATAGAAGTGATTTATCCCAGAAATAGGCAGATAGATCGTTGCAGAATTTTTGCGAAGGGGCGATGTTGTTACTAAGAGCTGAAGGTTGAAGAAAGTTCTTAACTATATAGAAACAAATAATAGAGAGTTATTAGCAGCTGTAATTCTTCTAGATGATTGGTGGGACCTGTGAGCGGAATGGATATCCTTGTGATATCTCCTAAGGGTGGTGTTGACGCAGACTTAGCATCAGTGGAGTAAGATACATTTCAAAGGCATTCAAGTTTTTTGCAATTACATTTGATGTCCTGCATCTCCTACATGTAGCAAGGAGCAGAGGCAGTAACACGTTTAAGAAAGGTTTAAGAGGAGTAATTTAGTCAAGGGCTACAAAAAGCCAAGAATTATAAGTGATAGCAAGCGTGATTGAGTCATGAGATCGAGGAACATCAAAGTAAAGGAGTGCAGGTGAGAGATTATTCGAATCGATGTTAGACAAGCAGTGACGATAGTCATAGATGTTATCTGAGTTGTTCTGTACCTAGATGTAAAATAGGAACAGAAGGGCACGACAAATGGTTTGTCCATAAGAGAGGGCAGGGGAGGGGATTTGAGAAACACGATGAGGGGTGTAAGAAAAGACTAAAGACTGTATCCTGCTTACCTGTGTTGCAGAGAAAAACTGCTGTTCAAGCTTGAGGGAAGCTAAGGCTTTGATAAAATTAAAGACATTCATATCGGGAGAATTGGGAACATGCAGATTAAAATTGCCAACCACAATGAATTTTCTTTAGTTGGCCACCAACCCTCCTACAATTTAGGAAGAAACTGAAAATTTGTGAGCATGCAGTAGAGATCTGATGTTGGCCTGGACTTCCGACGCAGTTCCTAGGATGGAAGAAGTCTATAACAAGGAAGTTGCATAAAGGGCAGTTGTGTGGTAACAACTCAGTGGTGGTGATGCCTTTGAATACAGTGGAAAAACTGGGGTACCTGCATCATTAGGGTCCGTAAGTAACGATCAGTGAGACTGCCAGCGAGTTATGATCAATGTCTGGTGCTACTTCCTGATAGAGAGGACATCATGATGGTCATTTTGGAGGTGAACACAGAAGTCCTTTGAAAGGGGCATACTACAGAAGGTTCAACCCGAGGAAGATAACCATGTTGAACTCAGTTGAAGTGACTCCTGGATTTAGCAACAGGTAGAAAGTTATACTCAAATTCCTTCTCATTTTGCAAAGGAAACCTTGAATTTATTGAAGCAGTCTTTTTTTGGGGGGGTGGGAGGGCACGCTCTCACTTGTCGAAGGCCTGATGGCATATGACCAGGAGTTTTCAGAAATTGAGTTTTATGGACAAACAACGTACACGTATTAAAAAAGACCTTTTTGTTGCCTCCTTGCTAGGTGCCCCATTGGATATCAATGGCACGATGGGATCATCAGTGAGTCGATGTTTGAAGGAGTTTCTTTGGTGGCGCCCCAAATTGATATGCAGTGGATGGCTTAAATAAAATATAATATAGAAAAAAAAAGATTAAAATGAAATATTTCAACCAAGGATCCAATTCGTGAAAAGGCGCACTCATGTCTATGAGTAACATAAAGGATGTGCAAAGGCATTTACTTTACACACAAGTACCAATTCACAAAGAAACCTGAATTCAGATGGGAGGACGGAGTTAGCAGAATGAGTGCTGCCCTGCTCTCATTCTGTTGGCTCAGTCCTCCATCAATACTAAAGTGCTGCGTTAGTATTCATTAGCTCCGATGAGCCATGTGAATGCAGCCTCTACATATTAGCTCATATAAGCTCACACCCACATACTTGAACATGTGCTTTTCCCTGCATGGGCCTTACAAGGCATGCAGATGAATGTAGATGGTTGCATATGTAATATTGAGGGTAACAATGCAATCCCACTCACTTAAACTCATGCGTTTAATGAGTTTTGGCACCCAAGGCCCTGTGATGCAGGCATAAGACATGCTTGTTACCTATTTGCTTTACACCTTGCCCTACACAAACCTTGCACCAGATCAAGGGTCATTAAGGAATGGAGTTCCATAACAGCCACAGATCTGTGCTCACTGGTTAGCATGCCACTTTCCCCACCCCCATGTGCAAATGAGGCATGGGCAAATGCATGTGTGTGGCATGCATTGCAATCTGTGTTTATGCAAATTCATTTTGTGAGTTTGCACATGTGCAAATGTCATGTTTTCCAATCCTCCCTCGTGCAGATTGAAAAAAAGCTCTGAATCAGGCCCATACATTTCACCTAATCAATTGCACTGTGTTCATTCTAAAATTTGAATTTATACTTCAAGACCCATTTACCAAAGGGGTCAACGTCTTGAAGTCCAGAGAGATTTCAGAATGCCAATCTCTGACTCGGATTGAGAAGTCACATTTTCATGAAATATTAATGGGCTAATCAAAGCAATGTAATAGATGGCCTGGTACATCTGTGGCAAGAACTAGCATTCTCCACTCACGGTCTTCTTGTAAGTGGAAAGCAGGCTCTGTAGCTTAGAAAATGCTTGAAGTTTCAATTGCCCAATTTACCATCATTATGGAAGCAGCCTCATCCAATTCTAGACACATTGCAAACATTGAAAGAGACCGATTGTTGCTATGCATGTATGTGCTCCATCTCCTTTGTGTTGCTTTGCACATGTACGTGAGCACATTGCTGTGCTTGCCCGAGGCCTTGCCTTTCTGATCCCTAAGTTAGTAGCCACTGCTGGTCCCAAGTCAGCTTTTGATATAACCTGCGCTGTTAGCCAGCCTTCCATTCTCTACAATTGCCACAAACATGCATGTTTGGTTGCAAGACTCTGGATCTCAGAAGAGGCATTAAGCTGTGCTTTACTGGATGGATAGTTGAAATTGTTGACGAAGTCCAATTTTTAAATGTTTTTCTCACAGACATCTCACAGATCCCCACCTCTTAGTGAGTTTGTTGTGCACATAACAATTTACATTGTGATACACAATTTTATTTTGTCACATAATCAAATAATACATTGTTTTAGCGAATGAGGGAGTCACGCTAAAACACTGCATTTAAATCTACTATCAATTAGCCGCAATGGCATATCCATTTTTTTTTTTTTTGTTCTCATTCGCCATCAGATACCTCCAGAGCAAATTAACTTACCCCGCAGCCCCCCTCTTGATAGGCACCAGCTAGAGTACTCTGGTTCTGAATGGATGCACTTTACACAGAACCTCTCTGTCCCACGTGTAGTTTGTTCCGATCTGGTCTTGAAATGCCCGTCAGAACAACCAGAGGGGTAAAGTATCACAGTATAAAGGCATAATCATAGGACAGATTTTCCCTATTTTTTAGATTTTACTCAACCACTCAGCACACGGAGACCAAAAATCTTTTTTGTCGCTCTTCTTTTTTAGTAAGACTCTATCAAGGTTCATTGTATATTTAATAGACAATAGCCAATCTGTTAATGCCGGAGATGTGTTCTTAACCCAAAATTTACAGATTTCTCTACGTGCTAATAAAATATAATTTATTCTCATCTAGAGACATTAACTCATAAAATGGTAACAAACCAAAAAATACCAGAGTTGTACTCAACTGGATACCAGGCCCAAACAAAGATTCCATACCTCTAATTACGGATGTCCAAAAGAGGTGAAGCATAGGACAAGTTAAAAACATATGGACATCGTCTACCTTAAGCTGAAGCCATTTCGGGCATTTTGGAGTTGGACCCTTCGCGAATTTAGATAATTTGAGTGGAGACCAGTATACCCTGTAAAGACAAAAGATATGGTTTCTTTTTAGGTTTGCAGGACGTACTGTAGAATGCAGAATGTTATAAGATACTTGCCATATATCATCTACTTGAACGCCAGGCAAGCACTCTCCCCACAGCTCCAATGGAAGTTCTAGTTCCCGTCCGCCAAGTCCAGCAGTGCCCAATATAAGGTCGCCACCTCTTTCTTTTTCGTGATCTTCTTACTCAAATACAATTCTAGTTCGTTAGACATACCGACAGGGATACTCAGTGATTGATGCCAGCTCTTAATTTGCATATATTTAAATCTGGATAACTTATCGTCCGTAAGTAGCTTCAGCGATTCCCAGGATAGTAAAAGGCCATCCGGTACAAGTTGTTCCCATCTCAGTAGACCCGCCGATTTTAGCGGGATTGGCATATCCATTGCAGGTAGTATGAATTCACAGAGTGATCAGTGTCAGACTATTAGCCATTGCAGGGGCTTGGCTAGGGCACAGGAATCAGCTTAGTGCAATTAACCCAAAGCATCACAAAAGCTAGTGCCTAACTTATTTATGATGATTGGCGTATCCACTCAGAATATTGCCTTGTTTAATTACATCACACCTTCATTTTTAACGTTTTTTTCTTTATTCACTTGACTAGCATATATTGTTTTGACATTTTAATTGGAAGTCTCTGTTAACACAACAAAAAATGTGAAAACACATGCTGTATATAAATGTTGCAGCATGCATTTTAAAATAAATGTACAAGCACTTTAAAATCGTATTACCTGCCTGTGTCTTCCACGCAGTATGAAGGCCCTATTTAGACGTGCCTAAAACTTATGGTTCAAACCCATGTGCTTGACACCAAGAAGAAACTCGTGAGCCACTGCCTTGATGCAAACTCCCACATCCACCATAAAAGGCTCCAGGGGCCACCTGTTGAGCAAGTCTTACTATTCAAAAGGGAACTCCTGAATGCCTCCCTGGCAACAGTGGCATTGAGGAGCACCCGCTTTTAAAGCACAGTTATTTCGACTACCGTTATTAGGTACATTCATTTGCATTGTGCCTAACTAGATCACCCTTCCAGATTCACCAAGGTAGATTTTTGGCTCATGTTTCTTAATGGGCTGGTGCGTCCCAGAATGCTATCGCAGTCACCAGTGACACGTGGCATTACTTTAGCTTTTACTGACATTCTTTCCATAGTTGTTCTAGTGATGACTCTCTCAAAGCTAACAGCAGTGGCCTCTTGTGTAAAATTGGTTTCAGGAAACGGAGCCCTCTGTCTGTGAATGTCTCAGCGGTAGCCTGTCTTATTCTGTCTTTTTTCAGAACGAAGTAATCTTCATTTTCTGTTCTCAGTCTCACTGGCCAATTTTCGATCCATTATCTACAATGGCCACCATTAAAGAATAGTCATTTTAACTTTTAAAATAAGTGCTCTACGTTTTGCAGGTTAGGTAGCCGGTGCATTTCTCCCGTGGGTCTTTGAGAGAGCATTGTGTGTGCTTCAAGGCCTTTGGAAGCGTGTATAACAGTATGATTCAAGGTGTGGGTATGTACAACGCTTCCTTAGAGGAATAGCATTAAATGCTGCTTGAATGTCTCTGACTTTTAGCAAACAGAAGACTCTTAAATCACATGCCCTTGTCATTCAAGGGTGCCTTGTTGCCATTAAACTCCGATTGGCAATTGTCGTCAAATCAAATTACGCACCCCGTTTTCAATAATTATGTTTTCCTGCGTTATTACATCACAATATAAGCAACTAATGTTTAATTAATGAAACATCCATAATTAACTCAGTGTCCTTATACGTACGTGTGTGGGAAGACATACATACACAGACAGGCATACACGCATGGGCACACACCCGCCCACAACTCCCTGCCCCCACCCTCAAAAGCTCCCAACCAGCAGGTGCTAATATATTATATTCAATGGTATATTCCACAGCCCATAAGAGAAACTGATGACCACAACCTGCAGTTGTTCAGTTGCTTACCTATCATGTGCAGTGGTATATTCCACAACTCCCCGTAGAAACCAATGCCTTCAGCCAGCAAATGATAACTCCCAATGTTCAGTGGTGAATTCCGCAATTCCTAAAATGAAACCGATACTGCCAACCAGCAATTGCTCACCTGCCACGTTCAATTGTATGCGCCACAACCTTTAAGAGAACCAGATGCCCTCCGCCCGCAGCTCTTAACTTAGTGGGCATACTACGTGCGATTCGCCCCAGCCAGATTCTGCCAGCCTCCACCCCCTTCCCCTTTGCCCCACAAAATACATCAGGCAAATAGTTGGTCTTCACTGCGTAGTCTTTATTAAACCTTCAGATACCGCAATCTTTAATTGTTGACTAACTGTCAACACTTGATCAAACTTTTATGATAAAACCAAAACCAACACACATTGTTATAAAAGAGGTAGGCTTGTGAAGTATACATTTCAGCCACAGGTTGAGATTGTATTTACATTTCAGGATCTCCAGAGACACACTTTGATGAGGGTTGTGCCAGCAGGCCACGACCAATTTGTACTGCCCCCATCTGGGGTAACTACCAGTCGTCCATCCCCTGGACGCTACCACAAGGGCACTGCTTAACGCCTTTCCCCCCACGGGGGTTCCTGCGCACCAGATACCCTCTCCAAAGTTGCTTACTACAGGCGCCGGCATCTCGGGTAGGGCAGGAGAGTCCAGGACCACCAGCAGGTCAGTCCCCTCTCCCGCCAGCCTTGAGCCCCCATTGACTGTCTGCTCTGTTCCTGGACCAGACAGTCCCTGCCAAAAAGGAGTCCCCGCCATTTCTCTTGCCTGGGACCCCGCCAGCTAAACCTCTAATCTTAGGGATGGGTGGGTGGGTAACTCGTTGCTGGTCCGTTCCGTTGGCATCCCCTGGCGAGGACAAAAGAGGGTTTCCCCCTCTTGTCCTCCTACTTTTATCACTTTCGGGGAGGGGTCGCCTGCAGTGCACCTTGATGACGCGCCTGGATGCCCCCTTATGCTTCCGGCGACGCCCCTTCCCTCTTTCTTGACTGGAAGGGCTTGGACCGGCTCACGAATGGGATGCCACTAATGGCACCACGCCCCTAGGTGCGGGTGGCGCCTATCATAGTGGGCATACTACGTGCGATTCGCCCCAGCCAGATTCTGCCAGCCTCCACCCCCTTCCCCTTTGCCCCACAAAATACATCAGGCAAATAGTTGGTCTTCACTGCGTAGTCTTTATTAAACCTTCAGATACCGCAATCTTTAATTGTTGACTAACTGTCAACACTTGACCAAACTTTTATGATAAAACCAAAACCAACACACATTTTTATTAAAGAAGTAGGCTTTTGAAGTATACATTTCAGCCACAGGTTGAGATTGTATTTACATTTCAGGATCTCCAGAGACACACTTTGATGCGGGTTGTGCCAGCAGGCCACAACCAATTTGTACTGCCCCCATCTGGGGTAACTACCAGTCGTCCATCCCCTGGACGCTACCACAAGGGCACTGCTTAACGCCTTGCCCCCCACAGGGGTTCCTGCGCACCAGATACCCTCTCCAAAGTTGCTTACTACACGCGCCGGCATCTCGGATAGGGCAGGAGAGTCCAGGACCTCCAGCATGTCAGTCCCCTCTCCCGCCAGCCCGGAGCCCCCCATTGACTGTCCGCACTGTTCCTAGACCAGACAGTCCTTGCCAAAAAGGAGTCCCCACCATTTCTCTTGCCCGGGACCCCGCCACAGGACGAGGAGCTTACTGGCGCTCTCGCCCTCCCCCCACCAACGCTTGACCATCCAGTTCTAATGTAATGGCCCCTGAAATGTTCTGAATGAACAGTTCCAGCCCTGTGTTGGACAGATGTACTCCATCCGCCAGGTGCAACTCCGTCTTTGAGACCTGTATCAAGTTATGCCTGATGGGACGTATGGGTGAGCCCGCCAATAACTTTGCCACTGCCTGATTTAATTTCTTCACCGACCTGTTCACCGCTATTGAGGGAGTGTTATTAGCCCAAACCTGGCGTGGAATCACTTCCGACCAGAATATAGTTGTGTCCGGCAGTGCCCTCCTCACCCTTGAGAGAAAGAGAAGAGTGCTTCCTTAACCCCCCTCCGGCCCGTAGGGATCATGTCGTTGCCCCCTGAATGAATCACCAGCACGTCCGGGATGGGTATGCCCTTGTCAAATGCACTCTGTAAATGGTAAGTGAGATCCTTCAACCGCTGCCCTCCAATCCCTATCCAGTGGTGGTCGATTCCCCTTGCCCTCTGCGATCTCTCCACCCTGGACTTGCCAAAGAACTGCCCTGGCCAAGACCTCACCTAACTATACCCAGCATCGCTACAGAGTGACCTGTGCCCATTAGACACCTGTATCATTAAAGGTCAATAAGACTCTCGTCCAAATAGAATACTGTAACCAGCACGTATTGGTGGCCACTGGTCAAGATGGCAGCCATAAAGTGAACCAGTAACCCCGGCTGGGGCCGACCGACTGCCTGGGGAGTACCCCGCCCTGGGGCCATTGGAAATTAACTCCTGTGGCCACCGAAGATTTCTACCCTCTGTGTTGAGAACCAATGCCCTCCAATTGTGTCACCTCCCTACTCAGAAGTTGACTTTAGCTGTGAAGAGGAATAAGTCCTGGGCCTCTGTTTGCTCAGAAGCGCCAGCCAATATTATGAATATCAAGTATGCTAAGATCAGGGATACTTAACCCTGCCTCCAGGTAAGAACCCTTTCATACCCATTGGACCCCCCCACCTATTTACCTCACCCTGGCCCCCAGAAACAGGGTGCTGGTAAACTCCACCAGCAACCCCTGGCACCAATTAAGCACTACCCAACTTTCTTTTACTGAAATAGGGGTCCAATGTTGACTGTCTCCCTGCGATCCTGGGAGGTGGAAATCACACAATGACCTTTCCCTGTATCTCTAATTACAGATAGAGTGGAATTTCCTGCTCTGCAGGGAAGCAGATCAGAGGACAGCGTCTTATCCCTTACCCCGCTCTGCTGCTAAGAAAGTGAGACCCTGACCATACCTCTCCCTCCATATTCTCTTACGGAAGGTGACCAACATGCTTAAAATACCTATCACTAGTCCAACTGGTTAAAAGAGTTACTGCCATTTCTGGGGAGCCATCGTGGCTGAATTTACTATCTGTCATCCGTGTTCCTAGATTTGTGGGTGAGCTCCGACTTAATCACGACGTTCCCACCGGGCTGTTCTTGTGGCAAATTACCCAACTTCTTTAGATGGCAAGTGTAACTGAGAGACAAGTACACCAATCCCCTTACTGATGCACTCCCAAAACATCATGGATCCCCCATGTGCCACCATCCTAAGCCTAAATCTGCGCCCTAGATAACTGTAATTGCACTTACATAGCGCTTACTACCCCAGCCAAGGCATCACTGCTGCGCCTCCTCTTTGTGACACATCCTGTGTACGCGAAGCAGCTGGGGATGAATGCTATCTCAGGATTAGGGCAGAATGATGCATGAACGCTTACATGAACTGGCCAAAGCTAGCTGCACCCCCTAGCCGATGCGCTAATGGGTAGGAATAATCAATTAATCAATACCCACGATGGCCAAAGATGCAGCGTGACGTACATTTCCAGTGAATCATCCGTGAATCATCCAAAACCATGCTTGCAATCATCAGCCCCCCCACACATAAATACAATGCTCGCCCTAAGCATGTGGGGGTGGGGCTTCACCCGAGAATGCACGTTCAGTGGTTGCCTGCAGATGCCAAAAGGAACAGAGTGCCCTACCGAGCGTTGCTCATGCTTAAAGGGTTCTTTTCCGGATGCTCCCTAATATGCCGCGCCTCACTGGAAAGCAGCGGACACCACAAGCCGTCTCAGGTTCTTGGCCTAAACGTGATCGTGTGGCAGGCCCTCCAGTTCTTAGCACCATGATGCAGAAGGATCTTAGACACAGAATAAGTCCTGAAGCTGGGATAGTAACTCTGTTGTCTATCCGAGAAGCTATCTATCACTGCTCCAATTTGTCAAGCGGAAAGCCTGCGAAACGGTTCCACGGTTGAGCTTCTGCCTGCCTTAGAGCGTCAAAGCCAAGAACTCTAATCATTGTTTACTCGAAAGTGCACCCAAACCCATGCCACATGCCCACCTTGGTGCTGGCAATAATTTAGAAGTAGGGGGCGCTGAATAATCGCCATATGCACCACTCATACTCCCATAGGCCAAATACCTATTTGTAATATGGCCCGTGGATAGCATTAACGTGGTTGAAACTGAATACAAGCAGCACTATGAACTAGAGTAAAACCTCCTTCCAGTCTGGAAGGAACAGCAGCTGGGGGTGTAAAAAGGTGCGAGGTTCGTCAAGAGCCTGTGGTCTTGAGACTTTAGCCCAATCTTGAAAATGGCCCCGGATGGACGCCTTGCGTTTCCATCTAGTGAAGTACTGTATTACTCGTACGGTGTAGCTGGCTAATGCATGCCGTAATCTGATGCTGCAGCGTTTCTTCATATTCCAGAAGTACCCTTTACAAAAGATTTGATTTACTGCCTCATTTTTATCTGATGCCTGTCGCTTGACCCACGTGACCAAAAATTCGCCCTGCTCATGCTTGGGTTTCTGTAGCCGGGTCCGACCCCTTGATGAGCTCCGGACCGGATCTTCCATTTAAATCGTTACCTCCGCAGTCCAAGAATCCGCTTCATTTTTTGCTATACCTTAAGAGGAGGAGCCTCTCATTACCCCAGCAACGGAATAATGCCCATTTTAAAATCGCCTACCAGCCTCTCCACCCCAGCCTTAAACTGAAACTTGGCTGCTACCATCAAGAATGGGAGTGGTGATGGTTCCTATATGAATGTGTGTAGGTATGGAGGCCTTCCACTCCTGAACCTGGTAGCCCTGAATTAACAGTTCCTGGTGTGGCCCCTAGATGGTAGTGTACACAAACAGTTCGTAACTGCAAATCTTAGACCCTCCTAATATCTGAAACCCATGTAGGCATGCCTCAAGGCCAGCACATTAGCAAGTCTAGATCCCTGGTGAGTCATAATACCAATGCGAATGTTGGCTGCTCCCCTAGCGTGGACCAAATCTTGCCCTTGCACAAGAATCCTACCAAAACTGGGCTATACACACTTATGATTATCAGCTGCGGTCAAAACACCCGTCCTTAGCCGGGCTCGAACTCCCGCTTCACTAGTTAGGGAACCCAGGACACATGCTTCCTGCTATCTGAAGCTATCCGGTGCGTACAACGTTCCCTGGGGACTCAACCTCTATTGCAGCACAGCATCACTTATGAAAGCCGTCCCTGGGGCCTGCTGATCGAATCGTGAAAACCCGTGATGTCACTTAAAGGGGAGATTTAGTTATTCTCCACACACCAGTGCTGTCACACAAAACCAATATAAACCGTTCTAAGCCCTGCATGACGACTCCCAAATCTTAGTTCAGTGAAGTCAATGTACCATCCCGCCAAACCGGCATCCCCTACCATCAGACAAATTCTGTACGCATGCCTAAGCGGTGGTGGATTAGTACCCTGTGCTATCGGACTTTTCTTGTTGATGGCAATATAAAAATGCCACTTTTAATTCAATGGCCTCGACGGAGTCGGCCCTAAGTGGGTAAATAACCGGCCGAGTGCCACCATCGTAAACCTTGTCCCCCCCTCCTACGACTTCCCTTAGGGGGAGGTGCGATACCAAATGCTGAGAAAGCGCCGAAACCTTTTGATAATCAGCGAATCATACTAACTGCTGCACATCACATACGACCCCCTCCCGAACCTGCACCCTGGAAGCGGGTTTTTCTAATTTGTCTAAATAATGGTTTTGTACAAGGATTCTGCCCCTAGCAAACCCACTGAAACCCATACGAGACCTCGTGCCTTACACCATGACTCCCAGCGCCATGACGGTCTTCAGTGCGCTCTTGTCTTCCCTCGCGCTGCCGGCTGGCCAACCTGCTCAGGATACGCTGGTGGACTTCCTGGGACCGTGCTGCCGCCATCTCTGCGAGGTGTTCCAGATATGAAAAGGAAAAAGGCAGAATTTAACTGTTCGGCCGTGAACATATTGCGTTGCGAACTCTGGCTACGCCAATGCGCCCCGGGTTACCATGCCTTTTTAACTGTACTGTTTTTCTTCCCCGGTCCATGGCTACTCATGCAATCGTGCCCCCATGCGTGACCCCATGCTCTGCTGGTTTGTTTACCCACACCGCAAACTTGTTCTGATTGTTGCCTCCTGCGCAGGAATATTCACCCCCGCTTTTATTGTTATTATTCAGCTCACGCATTACTAGGATTAAAGATGAGTGCCATTGCCTATGATTTTAATCTCAGAGACTACAACCCTTGAAACACCAGGATTTGAACTCATAACCTTCAGAGTAAGAGACAGAGACCTTAAACCCCTAGGCCACAGTGACTCGTGATCAGCAGGCATCAGTAATTGACCCAGGAATTCCTAGCTCCGGGTGACTCGCCCCGCCCACCCTGAACTGCTGCTGCCATTCTTCCCGCAGCTGATGCCTCGCGTCGTTCGCGCCGCTGCCACTCCCCCGGGCATTCGAGCATACTCACTCTTCCCCCGGAGCCCCAGGCCCCCTGTGCATTGCAGAAGGCAAGAAAACCACCCCCTTAGTCTTGCGCACTGAAGCGGTCGGCCTTCAACCCCGCAGAACACGTATCCTATAGGCTTCAGAGCTGCCGCACTGTTTTCTGCCACTGTGTTTCGTTCCCTGACTAACCGAGTGCATCGGAAGCGAACTCCGTATTTAACTGCATTGTTCTCTGCAACTGTTGACCGCACACGGTCGCCGTAACTATCTTACGCATTTCAAGTCATAAACCCTATCTAACTACGCTGTGAGGCCCTCACCTAGACTGATGCTGCGCGCCAGCTGGTTAACTCGTTGCTGGTCCGTTTCGTTGGCGTCCCCTGGCGAGGACAAAAGAGGGCTTCCCCCTCTCGTCCTCCTACTTTTATCACTTTCGGGGAGGGGTCGCCTGCAGCGCACCTTGATGACACGCCTGGATGCCCCCTTATGCTTCCGGCGACGCCCCTTCCCTCTTTCTTGACTGGAAGGGCTTGGACCGGCTCACGAACGGGATGCCACTAATGGCACCACGCCCCTAGGTGCGGGTGGCGCCTATCATATGGTCAGTGGTATATGGCACAAGCCCTAAGAAAAATCCTGTCCTTGGCCTACAGTTACTTACTCATCAAGTTAGAGGATATACTCCTCAAAGCACATACTACACTCTTACACTGAGGTAGCTAAGTGCTCATGCTTAGTAAGTATCAGAGCCTAGAAACCATCGAATGAAAAAACAAATCTATTACCATACGTTGACATGGTCGCAGTTTTTCCTAATTAAAACTGAAGTGCAGAATCCACAGCTTCCATATTTCTTATTGAGTAAGCAGAGCTCATTCTTTGCAGTCAGTTTGTGTGAGAATTCCACCTCCAGTATGCAGTCCAGGATTGGGGGGATTGCTTTGGCTGCACCCAAACATGGTGAAAGAAAGATCAGCGGGATAAAGACCGAAGAGCGATGGGTCAGTGCATGCTCCTACTCAAATTCACTGTGATTGGAGATCTGTCGAGGATGCTCACCTCCAAAATCCAACTGCAAGAAGTTCCCATCTTGGAGAAGATGAAGAATGTCCGTTCGACCCCGGGGAATGCTCAAGGCTCTCCACGTATGGTCAATGCCCCGGCTAAGTGTGGCTTTAAAATCAATGAGCAACTATTTTAATACGGGGCTCTGTAAAGTTGGGTGTTAATACCCAACACATAGATGCATCTTCCACCAGCCTCTGGAGGATGAAAGGTATTTGAATCTGTGACCAGCAGATGATACCCAATCTCTGCAGCGCTCATATGGCACACTAAGCCATTTTACCTGCTTCGAAGGTGGGGGTGAAAGGGAGGGATCTACACATTTTTTGTCTGTTTCATATATTTGTTATTTTGTCATAGGTTCAATCATTGTAATGCCAACTTCGCCCTTCATGCTACTAGTGTTGTTAACGTAAGTTTTCAATACGAACACATTATTTGAAGATGCTGTGAAAAAATAACTGTGATGGACCCTAAATGAATGACCAGTATGGTTATTATTCATGGCATTTCATTGACTGTCTCTATATAGCATCTGTTAGTAGGTAGTCAAAGAAGGGGGCCTCCATCCTACAACTGTGTTTGTGCCAAAGACAGTATGGAGTCCTTTCAGTTGTGACACTTCTCCTACCATGACATCATCCCTTTAGTAGTGCTACTCCCTTTAAATATGGCTACGAGCCCCACCAACGATGACAGAAAAATCTCCAAAGGCTGAGCACACAACAAATTGCTACTTGGGCGAAAGAATGCTGCATGGATTTGCTGTCCAAACAGGACTGACGAAAGTGTGCAATAAATCACGATAGTCACAGTTGCAGTAAAGATGTAAATGTCCAGCCAGGTTTTATAAATATACATCGCCTGAATAATACCACACAATATATAAATATTTTACAGTACAGCTATAAATCAAATTGCAAAAAGCACATAATGCACAATAAACCAGTAATACATAACAAAATAGTGATAAAGTCAGATTTCGTGGCTTTAATTATTCTTGCAATCACTAAATGATCTTGAACAGTAGAACAATAATGTAAGTAAAAAACTCAATAGCAGGTATTAGAACAATGGGTGTTTGCAACCATATACTGTTTGTAATCGCTAACAATTTAGGGTCACAAGCTTGGTTTATGGAGGGTCGCAAATGTGCCACTAAAAAAGTTGCTTTGTTTCAGATTCACAACCTATACTAATCAGCATGCTACCTGTTTGCAAGTTGAAGCAAAGAAAACACAATGGCAATTAGAAAGGCATTGCATTGGTAACCTTCAGATGAAATGAACAGTAATTTCAAGTTTTGGAAAGAAAGTTACTGTTGCCAGGCTGATGCCCCTGTATCCTGGTTTAGGGTTAGATTGTGCTGGTCTCTTCACAGGGGGATGTTTCTCAATCTGGTGGCTCTAGATGCTCCGGATCAGCAGCTTCTCACGTAGGTGGGCCAGACTCGAAGATGGAGGAAATGCAGACTGTTGTCTGACCCACAGCACCATTGTGCAAGCCCAAAGGCCCAAATAGATTGCATTGGAATTTGTAGACCATCTCTCGATCCAGTTAGTCTGGAGGCCAACCAGGTGATTGTGTCGGTGACAAAATAGATCAATGAAGACAAAAACTATAAAAGTTGATGCAGAGAGGGAGTGTACATGCCAGGCAGATTCACCTCTTAGCTCACCTGCACTAAAGTCATGTAGACCCTGGCGGGCAGCGCACCAGATCAGCTAAGGCTATCTCCTCTGATCTCAGCTAAATTTAGAGATCCCGAACAGGCAGTCAGGGATCTCTGAGCCATCCGTTGAGGAGCTGCACCGATGGCTCCAGTGAAGGCTCTGAACGTTGACCAGTGGGTGTTTATTGCACCCGCTTGGACAACAAATTGTTTTTAAGAAACAAACTCCCAAAGCGGACAGACTCTGGTGAAGGGTAGAAAGGGATTCAATGTGCCTCTCTTTGGGCTGGTTCGGAGCTTACACATTGGAAAAGTCAGCAGCATCAGCAGGGCAGGCATATCTGCATTATATACCCTTTCCCAGACCCTGCAGTTTCAGGGGCAACCAAACACTATCAAAGGTGAGAGCGTTGATGTTCCCAGCTAACCGGGATACTGGGTACTTGGTCTGCAATGGAAACTTGTCCTCAGAAACCTTGACTTTCTGGGAAGTTGTGGGTGTGAATTATAGACCAGCTGGTTCTTTATTTCCTTCAAACTTCTTCATAGCCAGGAGGAAAGAGGAGCATTCAGCTACACATTCCAGAAGCATCAACAGCAGGCCCCATGCAGGTTTGTGTCACAAATTATGTTCTTTAAGGTAGAGGAAAGGTCCAGATTATATTTCCAAGACCTGGCAATTGGACAGCAGCCACTGCTACTCAGAGTCAATGCATTGTGAAAACATACAGATTGCAACCAACCAGCTTGCAATCATTCCCCCGTATGAAACTCATTTAAGAAAAAAACAGAAGGGAAATCAGAAGTGGGGGATTGGCCTATATTTGTCGTCCTCAACCAGCATCCATCTTCCATTTCGTAACTGCCATTCTTACTAATATATAATTGTCCACGAAAAGCTAATGTTAATGGCAGGTGGACAACTAGCAATAGTGAAATATTCACTTTGCAAACAAATTCTGATCTTTCAACTCAGTATTGCAAATATTCTGCACATAACTGCTAGGCCAAGTCCTCCCTGAACTGGAACACAAGCAACCTAGGACGGGTTTCACCCTAGCTGGGGCTCAACAGCCAAATATAGCTCTGTTCCAGTGACCTAGTGTGCACGGGACGCATGTCTTGACATACCCCTCCCACTTAGGGCAGCACAGTAAAGTATACAAAAAAGTGATGGATGGAATGCTTGAATTAATCTCAGCCACTGGTAATTCTTCAGGCCTCTTCCCAGCCCATCATTATTTTGCACACCATGTCACCTCAGTTTGAACCCAGCCATATGCAAATCAGTCTTTATCTACTCCAATGGGAACAGTCCAGCCCGAACTGCTAGGCCACGTTCTCTCTGAACCGGAACACATGTTACCTAGGACTGGTTTTGCTCTTGTTAGGGCTCATCCGCCAGGTTACTCATGGCCACATCCTGGTTCATCGTTGTTTTCCACACCATGCCACCTACGTTTGGACCCAGCCATATGTAAATAAGTCTTGATTCTGCTCCAATGGGAACAGTCCAGCCCAAACTGTCAGGCTGGATCCTCCCTGAACCGGAACACCAACAACCTAGGACCTTAGTTAGAGCTCATCAGCCAGGTTTAGCTTGGTTCCAGAGACACAGTGTTCATGGAATCCACGTCTGTGCATACCTGTCCCACTTAGGGCGACACACTTAAGTATACAAAAAGCGAAGAAGAAGTGCTTGAATTAGACGCAGCCTCTGGTAATTGCTTGGGTCCTCATCCCAGCCCATTGTTATTTTGCACGCCATGCCACCTCAGTTTGGGCCCAGCTATATGCATATCAGTCTTGACTCTGGTCCAATGGGATTAGTCCAGCCTGAACACAAGCAACCTAGGACCGATCTCACCCTAGTAGGGCTCTTCAGCCAGGTATAGCTTGATTTCAGTGACACAATGTGTATGTGGCCCAGATGTGGGTCCCGGGCTCACTGTGCCACTAGAACAAAGCTATACCTGGTTGAAGAACCCTAATAAGGGCGAACCCGAATCTGGGCTGCTTGTGTTCTGGTTCAGGGAGGACCTGGCCTGCCAGTTCGGACTGGACGGTTCCCATGAGTAACAGGGTCAAGACTGATTTGCATATGACTGGGTCCAAACTGAGGTGGCATGGTGGGTGAAGGAAAGTTTCCTCTTTGACATGGTCACCACCACTTTTTTTTGCCAGTTATTTGATGTGATTTCGACTAGAAGAGCACTGGGTTCCTGCTAACCAGGTCTCCAGTGTCAGATCTCTTTCCCAATACCTGTGTAATTGCACCCTCATTGGCAATACCGTTTGCACTCCATGGAAGTCACTAGTTAGTGGTACCTCTGGTACCTAGGGCAAGGAGGCTGAACAGGGACATTTAGGGCTGCAGCACGAATTGTGCTACCCTAAAGGACCCCTCACCAAATGCATACAGACTGCCACTGCATGTCTTGGTGCAGACAAAAGTGAAAACATGACATGGCATGCATCCCTGTGTGCCTTGGCCACAGACACTGCATGCAGCATAGGTAAGTCACCCCTACAGCAGTGCACCATACTACATGTGCGGACACATCTGTTCGAGCAGATGTGCCGCTGAGCTGGTCCTGGGTTGCTTGTATTTCGGTTCAGGGAGGACCTAGCCTGGCAGTTTGGACTGGACTGTTCCCGTGAGGGATAGGGTCAAGACTGTTTTGCATATGGCTGGGTCCAAACTGAGGTGGCAAGGTGGGTGAGCAATGATGGATTGTGATGCAGCCCGAGTGATTGCCAGTGGCTGAGATTAATTCAAGCATTCCATCCATCACCTCGTTGTTTTTGCACCTGGTCCAGGAATTCCATGCTCCATTCCTTCTCCACTTCCTCCTCCACAAAGAGCTGAAAACCTATCTCTTCAAGCAGCACTTCATCACCGTGTAATGACCCAATGACAGAACATCCCTCATGTGTTCCCACTCCAATCTGTTCCCATTACATCCATTCTTCCGCTCAGTGCTTTGCCACTCCATCTTTCCTGTAAATGGGAGCTGTGATGCTTTAGCCCAGCGAACCCGTCCTTCGGCCTCTCCTTTATTCGCTACCCATCTTAAAACACTCACTGTGAACAGTGTCCCATTGCTTTGTAACTAGTCATGTACTGTGTAAGAAAAAGCAAAGATACATAAACAATGTAAAGTGAAGAAGAGTGAGCTTAAGATGCCTAAAAATCATAGAAATCCAGTATGGCATCTGGCATCATATTCAAAAGGAGACTCAGCGAACAGCGCATTTCTTCTGAGATAAACAAGGATAGAAAAGCATATTTAGGTCTTGCGCTAGCTGTCAGGGTGCAATTTTTTTAATAATTGGCTAACCATGAACTTACAGTTGGCTAACAGCTCGCCCCTTGCCTAGCATCGGTTGGTTTTATTGTCACTCTTATTTGCTCAGTTCTCATTCAATGGCATTCTGTGTCCTATCTTGTGTTTGTCCCTACCTAGAACATAACATCCTTACCAACCTTTTGATTGGCTGACTTGTATTCTTCCACTGCTCAAAGTTAGGGAACTACTTTTTTCTTATTGGCTAAAGCATTTCATAAGAGTGCATGTGTTTGCCAGCTCTCTCCCTCGTGTGCTTCTCTCCCGGCCAACACATGCCCCCATGCTCCATGTTGCTCTCTTCCTCGTATGGTGCTCTCTCTTTCTTGTGAGATTCTCCCCCACTCCAGTGCCTCGTGTTTTGGTCCCACCCAAACCCCTGTTGTACTCTCTCCCTCATGTGCTACTTTACTCCACTCCCCCACCCCCACCACCTGGCTTTATTGCTTTTTATTCCCCCTGCCCACTTCCTGTTGTTTCCACCCACCCACTATATCCACCCACTCCTCTGACCTTCACAGTTCCTTTTTTTATTTTATGTTTTTTGGAGGGAGTGGCAGCAAGTTGCTACCAGCCCTTTTGCTTTACAAAAAACAGCTATTGCAGTACTCAAATGTAAATTTTGTTTATTTGCTGATCCATCTTGAATTGATAAATTAAAAACAATGGCACCCGCATCCTTTCGTGGCCTTGCATATGCATGGTGATACATGTGTGTACTTGCATGATGATGTTTGCGTGATGAGACATGTGTATGCATCCGTCATCATGCATGCACTCACCTACAAAATGACGTGGCCATGTTATCACACCTTTTTTTTTTCTTTCGGCTTGATGCTGAACAGCATGGGCAAAAAATGCTTTTTCCAATGCTGTATAGATTCGCCAAAAGGTATTTGCAAAGCCAGTAGGGCCCAAAGGCGAGACCTATTGGCTTTGTCAATGCTTGTTTTTTTTATATTTCAATGCAAAATTCCTACAAAAGAAGAGAATTAGTCTAAAATAATATGAACCAAATAAAAACAAGTGAAAGTGAGGCATGGAACACTAAATCATGATTTAGACTGTATAAAAATCTGTGGAGAAATGTTAATTCTATATTGCTACGTATTTATCAGTGAGCAACCACAATGCTCAGATGTCTGAGTGTTACTATACAAGTATTCAAAATGACTATACTAAATTGCACGAAACAAGTTAATGATTGAGTGTGCTGAATATGTTCTAATGAATCTCTGAAATCCCTCTACCGTGTAAATATTGATATTTATTGGAGTGATCTGTGTTTGCTGACAACCCCCACATAACGCTACATACAATATGAGAATCCTATTTTGCATGGTAAAACTGAAGCTATCTGGGCAGTGTGTCTAAAGGTTTTGTTCTTGAAAGCCCTCTGTGACTTCAGCTCCACTAAGGCTTTAATACACATTTTTTGTCACAACACATTTGATTCTATTCCAGCCTTTGCGCTGATTTAACAAACTGTGTGACATACTTACAAGGGCACTGCGCCACCGAAGCGTCACTTTTTACGACGCTCTGGTGGTGCAATGCCCTGCTTCATATTTACAATGCGGCGCTAGGCCAGTTTGCGTGGCTTAATGCCGCATTGTAAATATCGTACCCGCAGTGTGCAGGGGGAGTTTTTGTAGGCGTTCCACCACAGCACTCATTACTTTTTGACCCTGCCCCAGATTTACAAGGATCTGAGGCAGCGCCAAAAACTAACACTGTTGAAAAGCAGACGTTAGAGTGGCGCAACGAGGAGAAATACTTTTATTTCTCCTCGTTTTTGCTCTTTCTATGCATGCTGCAGCACACATAGAAGGAGCCAATTGCCTTTGGTGATTGTTTATGTGCAGGAAGGGACACCTTCCCTTCCTGCACATAAACAATCATCCCTGCAACGAAGGCACCCTTGCACCATGGCTCAAGGGCGTCTGCGTTGGCAATAGGCAGCTTTTTTAGTGCCGGCACAAGAGAAAACACAGGGGTGCGTCGTATTCTTGTGAATACAGTGCATCCCTGCGTTTTTTAAATGGCACGGTGCTGCTAAATTGCTTGCAGGGCTGCGTCATTTCTTTGTAAATAGGCCCTTGTTATACTTGCTGATGTAGTCTTGAAGCTCAATGCGCTATTCCTTTTTTATACTAATTTGGTTGAGGCAGTAAAATTTATTAATATCTATAACATACCAACAAATATATTAGGTGACAGCTAACTAAGGTGCAAAATCTATTTGCTTCGCTTTCCTTGGCTATAAAATTGAATATAAACTTCTTAATTATTTCGATACCGAATAGGCTTTCTTTTGAATTCGTCATTGATTTTTGTAATCATGTTTACAAGTATCCACGGCATGTACCGTTTTCTTCGAGCCCCCATCTCTCTTTTCTCTTCTGATAAGAGTAAAAAATGTTAGTGTTACACAATATCTAGACACACAGTCGGCGACCATAACCATACATCTAATTGGTAAATTCATGTTTTTTTAATATGTGTAATTCGTAACTATGCAAAAATAGTGACAAGGTTCCAGCATACTCCCACAGTACCAAAGATCCCACCTGGTTCCACTGCGACATTTCATAGGTCACATTCAGCGTGACAAAGAACAGTCAGCTTCTACCAATGAACGGTGCAGCATTTTATGTTATTCAAGTAGGCACCCAAAGCATCCTTGACTAACTCCACCCTTTTCCAAGTGTGCCACCATTCTAAGTGGAGTTAAACAATAATGGGGCGACCCTGTATCCCTCAGAACCTGGGTATGGGTATAAGCAAAAACAATGGTTCTGTCGGGTGTCTCAACTATTTCTTCGAACAATACTTAATAATCCTCAAACATTCATGTCTGCATTGTTAAGACATATGGAACACATAACAAACAGTAAAAATGGTAAGGCAAATTGCTGAGTATTATGTCTTTTATATAAATTGGTTCATTCAGATATACTCATACATTTGTAGACAAGGCTGTCAAAAGTAAATGAACATTAGGGTGACGTGTGATCAAGTGACATTTGTGCCCAGTGGTGAAATACAGTGCGTATTATATACAATATGATTAGGATATGTACAGGGGGAAAAGAGAAGGGGGGCCAGAATCTAATGTCAGGCACAATGACTCTGTTGCTTGTACAAATTAGTTAGTTGATTGCACGCAGAGTCTTGGTCAGTCTGGACCGTATTAGATCGTCGACGTTTCAACCCAATCTACGCTTAATTAAGTAGTCAGGGCGGGTCTTCATCAGGACAAATAAGGGGTAGTAGGAGGTGACAGCCTATAATTAAAGAAAGCGTGAATTAAGGTGTGTTCCATTACTGCGCCTAAAAAGGTCTACAGATTCGAAAATAGCAACGGGGTGGCACAACTCACCCACAAACACCAGAGAATCCTGGTTAATCGGACATCTGAATGTTCCAATAGTTAGATCACGGTGGTGGTGGATCTATGAGCAAAGCGGGATGGACAGTTAGTTATACCAGCTTTGATGTGCAAAAAACCTGCTGAACAAAACCAGGCGTGACTCTCAGCTAGTTGACAAACTCACCAAGGCTGAATAACTTCCAGCATGATGATTCTACCATGTGTGGGAGTGGAATTACGAATGCACTCAATCGGTCGCATTCCGCATGGGCGATCTAAAAAGAAACGCGGGGTAAGTGAATTCAAAGCGTTCCGTTATGTACAACCTGTTCTTAGATACTGTACTATATGTATCAAGAGGGAAAGCTCACCCAGTCAGATTACGCCCGTTTGCTGGATCTACAATAAAAGGAGAGCGGAAAAGCCGATTTTAGACTGGTCAAGGAACAGCCGCATTCCGGCACTGTGTACCGCCTGTGTGTTGGAGAAACATGATGGAGCTTACCTAAAAAGTCGAGAAGTTCCGAAGCAAAAGAGGGGATTCAATGCCAAAACAGGAAGCCCGGCGTGAGTCCTGGTACTTCACTGCCGTCTGTCAGCAAGCCTATGTGGTTCTAACCAGCTGTATATGACGGCTTCAACACGTCTGCTACATACGCGCGCCCGGCGCACAGAGGCGAGCAGAAGCTAAATGCATGCACGCCTGGTCGCTAGGCAACGAGCTTCCTGGGCCACCGCGGGCAGCAGCTACATGCTAATATTCTTGGATGCTAAGCTCGTGGGGCACGAACGCCGGTGCTCATGGGGATTTAATCAACATAGAGGCATCGAAGCACGGCATTTCACAATTCAAACATTAAGAAAAGCCATTTACAGTGACATGTACGGCAAACCCGAAAATTATACTCATACAATGCATTACTTAGTTAGTAGAAAGTTAAATTATGTACACATTGGATGTATACCATAGTCACACGCCTTGTATATATTAACAAAGCATCCATTGGCTATTATAAAATAACAAAATTTGTAAAACTTAATTATTCTACGGTTTTAAATATTCCCCAACGATCTCTGATATTTAACTTGTTGAAGATCAAGACACAAATAATTACTCATAATCATAGAAAAAGCTATTTCTATAAACAACCAAATTATTGGACATGAATTGGATAATTCTCCTGTACATGCATCCAAATTTATAACACAAATTGGAAAAAAGAAAAGAGAAGTTATACAGTCCGTGTCAGGTCAGAAAACAAATATGTGGTGCCTCTAGTATAAGGAGCGCATGAGTACAATTACCCGCACTCCTCTACAGTTTGGACACCTATGGTGCTGACCTAATTAATCAGAATATCAGTGTGCCCGTATGTTCTATAACTGACCCATCTGCCTCGAGGTCTCCTCAAGTTCGTTGAGACCTTCAGAGACTGTGTTTAGGAAATGGATCCACCTGCATTCTTTCAAATTAAGGGCCACAGTAAGAGAACCACCTCTAGGGTGAGGACAGATTTTCTCAAGAACCCACCATCGAATGCTCTCTGGGGGGTGAATTGTATGTCGTGAAATGCTCAACTAAGGGGGCTCCTTGTACCTTACACCTTACTCTACTCATGTGCTGGAGTATTCTTGCCTTTACTTTCTGGGTGGTTTGCCCTACATAAAGTAAATCACATGGACAGTGGATGGTGTACACCACATTGGTACTATTACAATTGGTAAATAGTGGCAGCTTGTGTATTCGATTATTGTGTGTAAAAGTAGACCCTTCGATGGTCAAGGGGCACGCTTTACATCTACCACATTTGTGGTGTCCAATTATCGGTGGTAGTCCCAATTGGCCCTTTAAGAGGCTTTGGTGGTTCAAGGTAGGCTTTGACTACATTGTCTTTGATATTCCTGCCCCTCCTGAAGGCAAACAGTGGATTCTCCGTTGTTTTCAGTTCGCTGGCGACCAGATTCCAATACTTTTTTACAATCTTTTTAATGTCATTGCTTTTTTAACTGAATGTAGTTACACAGACAATATTTTCAGTCTTCGTGGGTTTTTCTTTTACTTGAAGTAACTGGTCTCGCGGACAGTACCAAGCCCGTTTTCGGGCCCTTTTGAGCAATCCTGTCGGGTAACCTCTCTCTTTCAAACGAATAGTTAGAATTTCCGTTTCTTTGAAAAAGTCTGTCCTGCGTGTACAGTTCCTCCTCAGCCTGAGGCACTGACCATATGGTAAATTGTCCCTCAGACTCCTTGGGTGGTGTGACTTGTACTTGAGGAGTGTATTTCTTTCCGTTGGTTTTCTGTATAGATCGCAAAACAAGAGACCCTCTTCCACTCGGAAAGTAAGGTCCAGGAAGTCGATGGCTTCATTGTTGCAGGACATAGTGAACTGAATATCCCTTGTTCTGTTGTTTAACCAATCTGTGAACGTCTTGAGATCATTTTCACTGCCTGACCAGATCATTATAACGTCGTCAATAAATCGTTTCCACACGGCAATGTGCTCTATGTACGGATTTTCATGGCTGTACAAATATTCTTCCTCATAATCATCCATGAAGATATTGGCCAGACTAGGTGCATAGGTGGCACCCATCACAACGCCCTTGCACTGGTAGTAAAATTGATTCCTGAAGACAAAGTAATTCCTTTTCATTGCGATTTCCAACATCGCTATCAGGACATCAGTCGGTATCCAATGTTGCCTGGGCGTTTGTCCAGGGTGAATCTGACCACTTCTAATGCCTTACCCTGTGGGATGGAAGTGTAGAGGGAGGAGACGTCCAGAGTCACAAGTAGTTGGGTTTGGACATCAAACGGTTGGCCTTCCAGCAATTGGATAATGTGCATAGTATCTCTGACAAATGATTTTGTCTCTGGGACCCAGGGTTGCAAGAAATGATCAATGAACTGGTTGAGCGGTTCAAGTATGGACCCGCAGCCTGACACTATGGGTCTCCCAGGGGTTTTTTCAAGCCGTTTATGTACCTTCGGGAGGGTATATATAGTAGGGATCCTAGGTCCTTTCTTGTTCAGGAAATCATTCTCTGGTTGGCTCAGGAAACCCTCTCTCAGTCCATCCATGGTCAGTTTCCCTATTAAAGACTTGATCTCTGTAGTTGGATCCTTTGTTATGGGGCGGTAGCTTTCCTCATCCCCCAATTGCAGCTGAATCTCATCCACGTAGTCCGCGGTATTCTGTACCACTACTGCACCGCCCTTGTCAGCAGCCTTGATGATGATTGCTTCATTGGTTCCCAATGAGTGTAGTGCTGTTCTTTCGTCTTTACTGATGTTATGCTTTATGTAGCGCTGTTCATCCAATGACTCCATGATTTCCTGCATGACAATCTGTTCATAGGCTAAAATCCTTTGGCTCATCAGATACGCCCCTGGTGTGAAGGTGGATATGGGTCTAAACGCTGTAGCGGCTGCCGTGGGGGTGTAGATGGTTTTGCTGAACTAATACTTAAGTCGTATTTTCCTAAAAAATCTCTGCATCTCAAGTTTAACAGTGAACGAATTCGGTGCTGCAGTTGGAACGAAAGACAACCCTTTAGAAAGAACTTCTCTATCTGCTCCCGACAGTGTGTAGTTGGAGAGGTTAATTATCGGATCCACATCAGAGTTTCTTTGGGGATTAGTACTTTGTTGTTGCTCCTGGTTAAGCATCTCTGCTTCTTCGACACCTCCTCCACTTGGAGTCATGTCATCGTTGGGTATAGCAGTGGGGTCCATGGAATTTTCATCCCTTATGTGTTGGGCCATAAGAGAACAGATAGGGATTGCGGAAGTATGAGCTGCCTCCATCCATGCGTCAATTTGTGTTGCTGGGTCTAGCCAGCTATTGCCATCTTGTAGCGGTGAGATAGTGGTTGCTGGAGTATTCATTCTCACCATCTGTATGTTTGCCTGCGTGTTGAGATCTCCCCGTGTGTCTCGGGTGGTTGGTAGAAACGGACCCGTGAATTGGCCCGTTGTGTCTTCCTGCCCTTGTTCCAGCCCCTTGGCCGATCCCAATTCTGATCTCCGCCTCCACCCCTGTTGGGCTGGCGGTAACCCTCCCCTAAAAAATGCGGGCCTTGGTTTCCCTGGCGGCTAGTGGTCGATCTCTCAGAGTCTGAATCAGAGCCACTACCAACTGAGGAATCAGAGAAAGTGTTGAATCTCCTTGGTCCCTGCCTGCTTCTATTTGAAAAGAAGCCTTGGCTGTCTTGCTGGTAGTAATCGTCTGCCAAGTAAGGGTAGGTGAATTTCTTGTCGTAATTTCGTACGTCTTTTGTCAGTTTATCAAGCTTTCTATTTAAAGTTATTGTATTGAAATCAGCTAGTGTCTTCTCTGCTTTCTCCAATGCTTCCCTTGCGTTGGAAAGGGCACTGTCTTCAAGTATTTCTTTTTTTTAAATCAGCGATTTCTTGGGTAAGCTTTTTAACGTATTAGATTGCGGTCTCTACTCCTAGCACCATCCAGTGCCTGGAGCAGTTATTGGCAACGTAACTAAACCCTTCTCTAAATTTTGGCACGTCTATGAAAATAGCGAGCTCGTTTCTGACTTGCAATCCTTTGGGAATTATATTTGCCTGTAGATATTTTGTTAGTACTTGACTGTGAAGGCGTGACCGAATGAGTTTCTTCTCAAGCCTTTCAATTTTAGCTAGTTTCTCATTCAGACTAGCATCAACGGGTACCCTGTCAGTCCCTAGCAAGAAGTTCGAAGAGCCCTGATCCTGTATGAGCTTGGTTATGTACTCTTCACTGTAGGATAGGGTTTCCTTGTCAGACATAGTACAGCGGTTAGATAGGCATCAACAACTCGCTGGCTTTCAGTTTTATATTGGTATAAATACAAACAACAATAAATGAGAGTAAAAATAACCCTCGCAGGTCAAAACCTGCACCAATTAAAGTTAAACAATAATGGGGCGACCCTGTGTCCCTCAGAACCTGGGTATGGGTATAAGCAAAAACAATGGTTCTGTCGGGTGTCTCAACTATTTCTTCGAACAATAATTAATAATCCTCAAACATTCATGTCTGCATTGTTAAGACATATAGAACACATAACAAACAGTAAAAATTGTAAGGCAAATTGATGAGTATTATGTCTTTTATATAAATTGGTTCATTCAGATATACTCATACATTTGTAGACAAGGCTGTCAAAAGTAAATGAACATTAGGGTGACGTGTGATCAAGTGACATTTGTGCCCAGTGGTGAAATACAGTGCGTATTATATACAATATGATTAGGATATGTACAGGGGAAAAAAGAGAAGGGGGGGCCAGAATCTAATATCAGGCACAATGACTCTGTTGCTTGTACAAGTTAGTTAGTTGATTGCACGCAGAGTCTTGGTCAGTCTGGACCGTATTAGATCGTCGATGTTTCAACCCAATCTACGCTTAATTAAGTAGTCAGGGCGTGTCTTCATCAGGACAAATAAGGGGTAGTAGGAGGTGACAGCCTATAATTAAAAAAAGCGTGAATTAAGGTGTGTTCCATTACTACGCCTAAAAAGGTCTACAGATTCAAAAATAGCAACGGGGTGGCACAACTCACCCACAAACACCAGAGAATCCTGGTTAATCGGACATCTGAATGGTCCAATAGTTAGATCACGTTGGTGGTGGATCTATGAGCAAAGCGGGATGGACAGTTAGTTATACCTGCTTTGATGTGCAAAAAACCTGCTGAACAAAACCAGGCGTGACTCTCAGCTAGTTGACAAACTCACCAAGGCTGAATAACTTCCAGCATGATGATTCTTCCATGTGTGGGAGTGGAATTACGAATGCACTCGATCGGTCGCATTCCGCATGGGCGATCTAAAAAGAAACGCGGGGTAAGTGAATTCAAAGCGTTCTGTTATGTACAACCTGTTCTTAGATACTGTACTATATGTATCAAGAGGGAAAGCTCACCCAGTCAGATTACGCCCGTTTGCTGGATCTACAATAAAAGGAGAGCGGAAAAGACGATTTTAGACTGGTCAAGGAACAACCGCATTCCGGCACTGTGTACCGCCTGTGTGTTGGAGAATCATGATGGAGCTTACCTAAAAAGTCGAGAAGTTCCGAAGCAAAAGAGGGGATTCAATGTCAAAACAGGAAGCCCGGCGTGAGTCCTGGTACTTCACTGCCGTCTGTCAGCAAGCCTATGTGGTTCTAACCAGCCGTATATGACGGCTTCAACACGTCTGCTACATACGCGCGCACGGCGCGCAGAGGCGAGCAGAAGCTAAATGCATGCACGCCTGGTCGCTAGGCAATGAGCTTCCTGGGCCACCGCGGGCAGCAGCTACATGCTAACATTCTTAGATGCTAAGCTTGTGGGGCGCGAACGCCGGTGCTCATGGGGATTTAATCAACATAGAGGCATCGAAGCACGGCATTTCACATTACAAACATTAAGAAAAGCCATTTACAGTGACATGTACGGCAAACCTGAAAATTATACTCATACAATGCATTACTTGGTTAGTAGAAAGTTAAATTATGTACACATTGGATGTATACCATAGTCACACGCCTTGTATATATTAACAAAGCATCCATTGGTTATTATAAAATAACAAAATTTGTAAAACTTAATTATTCTACGGTTTTAAATATTCCGCAACGATCTCTGATATATAACTTGTTGAAGATCAAGACACAAATAATTACTCATAATCATAGAAAAAGCTATTTCTATAAACAACCAAATTATTGGACATGAATTGGATAATTCTCCTGTACATGCATCCAAATTTATAACACAAATTGGAAAAAAGAAAAGAGAAGTTATACAGTCCGTGTCAGGTCAGAAAACAAATATGTGGTGCCTCTAGTATACGGAGCGCATGAGTACAATTACCCGCACTCCTCTACAGTTTGGACACCTATGGTGCTGACCTAATTAATCAGAATATCAGTGTGCCCGTATGTTCTATAACTGACCCATCTGCCTCGAGGTCTCCTCAAGTTCGTTGAGACCTTCAGAGACTGTGTTTAGGAAATGGATCCACCTGCATTCTTTCAAATTAAGGGCCACAGTAAGAGAACCACCTCTAGGGTGAGGACAGATTTTCTCAAGAACCCACCATCGTATGCTCTCTGGGGGGTGATTGTATGTCGTGAAATGCTCAACTAAGGGGGCTCCTTGTACCTTACACCTTACTCTACTCATGTGCTGGAGTATTCTTGCCATTACTTTCTGGGTGGTTTGCCCTACATAAAGTAAATCACATGGACAGCGGATGGTGTACACCACATTGGTACTATTACAATTGGTAAATAGTGGCAACTTGTGTGTTCGATTATTGTGTGTAAAAGTAGACCCTTCGATGGTCAAGGGGCACGCTTTACATCTGCCACATTTGTGGTGTCCAATTATCGGTGGTAGTCCCAATTGGCCCCTTAGATTAAGAGGCTTTTGTGGTTCAAGGTAGGCTTTGACTACATTGTCTTTGATATTCCTGCCCCTCCTGAAGGCAAACAGTGGATTCTCCGTTGTTTTCAGTTCGCTGGCGACCAGATTCCAATACTTTTTTTCAATCTTTTTTATGTAATTGCTTATTTTTACTCTCATTTATTGTTGTTTGTGTTTATACCAATATAAAACTGAAACACAGCGAGTTGTTGATGCCTATCTAACCGCTGTACTATGTCTGACAAGGAAACCCTATCCTACAGTGAAGAGTACATAACCAAGCTCATACAGGATCAGGGCGCTTCAAACTTCTTGCTAGGGACTGACAGGGTACCCGTTGATGCTAGTCTGAATGAGAAACTAGCTAAAATTGAAAGGCTTGAGAAGAAACTCATTCGGTCACGCCTTCACGGTCACGTACTAACAAAATATCTACAGGCAAATATAATTCCCAAGGGATTGCAAGTCAGAAACGAGCCCGCTATTTTCATAGACGTGCCAAAATTTAGAGAAGGGTTTAGTTACGTTGCCAATAACTGCTCCAAGCACTGGATGGTGCTTGGAGTAGAGACCGCAATCGAATACGTTAAAAAGCTTACCCAAGAAATCGCTGATTTAAAAAAAGAAATACTTGAGGACAGTGCCCTTTCCAACGCAAGGGAAGCATTGGAGAAAGCAGAGAAGACACTAGCTGATTTCAATACCATAACTTTAAATAGAAAGCTTGATAAACTGACAAAAGACGTAAGAAATTACAACAAGAAATTCACCTACCCTTACTTGGCAGACGATTACAACCAGCAAGACAGCCAAGGCTTCTTTTCAAATAAAAGCAGGCAGGGACCAAGGAGATTCAACACTTTCTCTGATTCCTCAGTTGGTAGTGGCTCTGATTCAGACTCTGAGAGACCGACCACTAGCCGCCAGGGAAACCAAGGCCCGCATTTTTTAGGGGAGGGTTACCGCCAGCCCAACAGGGGTGGAGGCGGAGATCAGAATTGGGATCGGCCAAGGGGCTGGAACAAGGGCAGGAACACACAACGGGCCAATTCACGGGTCCGTTTCTACCAACCACCCGAGACACACGGGGAGATCTCAACACGCAGGCAAACATACAGATGGTGAGAATGAATACTCCAGCAACCACTATCTCACCGCTACAAGATGGCAATAGCTGGCTAGACCCAGCAACACAAATTGACGCACGGATGGAGGCAGCTCATACTTCCGCAATCCCTAACTGTTCTCTTATGGCCCAACACATAAGGGATGAAAATTCCATGGACCCCACTGCTATACCCAACGATGACATGACTCCAAGTGGAGGAGGTGTCGAAGAAGCAGAGATGTTTAACCAGGAGCAACAACAAAGTACTAATCCCCAAAGAAACTCCGATGTGGATCCGATAATTAACCTCTCCAACTACACACTGTCGGGAGCAGAGAGAGAAGTTCTTTCTAAAGGGTTGTCTTTCGTTCCAACTGCAGCACCGAATTCGTTCACTGTTAAACTTGAGATGCAGAGATTTTTTAGGAAAATCCGACTTAAGTATTACTTCAGCAAACCATCTACACCCCCACGGCAGCCGCTACAGCGTTTAGACCCGCATCCACCTTCACACCAGGGGCGTATCTGATGAGCCAAAGGATTTTAGCCTATGAACAGATTGTCATGCAGGAAATCATGGAGTCATTGGATGAACAGCGCTACATAAAGCATAACATCAGTAAAGACGAAAGAACAGCACTACACTCATTGGGAACCAATGAAGCAATCATCATCAAGGCTGCTGACAAGGGCGGTGCAGTAGTGGTACAGAATACCGCGGACTACGTGGATGAGATTCAGCTGCAATTGGGGGATGAGGAAAGCTACCGCCCCATAACAAAGGATTCAACTACAGATATCAAGTCTTTAATAGGGAAACTGACCATGGATGGACTGAGAGAGGGATTCCTGAGCCAACCAGAGAATGATTTCCTGAACAAGAAAGAACCTAGGATCCCTACTATATATACCCTCCCGAAGGTACATAAACGGCTTGAAGAACCCCCTGTGAGACCCATAGTGTCAGGCTGCGGGTCCATACTTGAACCGCTCAACCAGTTCATTGATCATTTCTTGCAACCCTGGGTCCCAGAGACAAAATCATTTGTAAGAGATACTATGCACATTATCCAATTGCTGGAAGGCCAACCGTTTGATGTCCAAACCCAACTACTTGTGACTCTGGACGTCTCCTCCCTCTACACTTCCATCCCACAGGGTAAGGCATTAGATGTGGTCAGATTCACCCTGGACAAACGCCCCAGGCCACATTGGATACCGACTGATTTCCTGATAGCGATGTTGGAAATCGCAATGAAAAGGAATTACTTTGTCTTCAGGAATCAATTTTACTACCAGTGCAAGGGCGTTGCGATGGGTGCCACCTATGCACCTAGTCTGGCCAATATCTTCATGGATGATTATGAGGAAGAATATTTGTACAGCCATGAAAATCCGTACATAGAGCACTTTGCCGTGTGGAAACGATTTATAGACGACGTTATAATGATCTGGTCAGGCAGTGAAAATGATCTCAAGAAGTTCACGGATTGGTTAAACAACAGAACAAGGGATATTCAGTTCACTATGTCCTGCAACAATGAAGCCATCAACTTCCTGGACCTTACTTTCCGAGTGGAAGAGGGTCTCTTGTTTTGCGATCTATACAGAAAACCAACGGAAAGAAATACACTCCTCAAGTACAACTCACACCACCCAAGGAGTCTGAGGGACAATTTACCATATGGTCAGTACCTCAGGCTGAGGAGGAACTGTACACGCAGGACAGACTTTTTCAAAGAAACGGAAATTCTAACTATTCGTTTGAAAGAGAGAGGTTACCCGACAGGATTGCTCAAACGGGCCCGAAAACGGGCTTGGTACTGTCCGCGAGACCAGTTACTTCAAGTAAAAGAAAAACCCACGAAGACTGAAAATATTGTCTGTGTAACTACATTCTGTTCAAAAAGCAATGACATTAAAAAGATTGTAAAAAAGTATTGGAATCTGGTCGCCAGCGAACTGAAAACAACGGAGAATCCACTGTTTGCCTTCAGGAGGGGCAGGAATATCAAAGACAATGTAGTCAAAGCCTACCTTGAACCACCAAATCTAAGGGGTCAATTGGGACTACCACCGATAATTGGACACCACAAATGTGGTAGATGTAAAGCGTGCCCCTTGACCATCGAAGGGTCTACTTTTACACACAATAATCGAACACACAAGTTGCCACTATTTACCAATTGTAATAGTACCAATGTGGTGTACACCATCCGCTGTCCATGTGATTTACTTTATGTAGGGCAAACCACCCAGAAAGTAAAGGCAAGAATACTCTAACACATGAGTAGAGTAAGGTGTAAGGTACAAGGAGCCCCCTTAGTTGAGCATTTCACGACATACAATCACCCCCCAGAGAGCATACGATGGTGGGTTCTTGAGAAAATCTGTCCTCACCCTAGAGGTGGTTCTCTTACTGTGGCCCTTAATTTGAAAGAATGCAGGTGGATCCATTTCCTAAACACAGTCTCTGAAGGTCTCAACGAACTTGAGGAGACCTCGAGGCAGATGGGTCAGTTATAGAACATACAGGCACACTGATATTCTGATTAATTAGGTCAGCACCATAGGTGTCCAAACTGTAGAGGAGTGCGGGTAATTGTACTCATGCGCTCCGTATACTAGAGGCACCACATATTTGTTTTCTGACCTGACACGGACTGTATAACTTCTCTTTTCTTTTTTCCAATTTGTGTTATAAAATTGGATGCATGTACAGGAGAATTATCCAATTCATTTCCAATAATTTGGTTGTTTATAGAAATAGCTTTTTCTATGATTATGAGTAATTATTTGTGTCTTGATCTTCAACAAGTTATATATCAGAGATCGTTGCGGAATATTTAAAGCCGTAGAATAATTAAGTTTTACAAATTTTGCTATTTTATAATAACCAATGGATGCTTTGTTAATATATACAAGGCGTGTGACTATGGTATACATCCAATGTGTACATAATTTAACTTTCTACTAACTAAGTAATGCATTGTATGAGTATAATTTTCGGGTTTGCCGTACATGTCACTGTAAATGGCTTTTCTTAATGTTTGAATTGTGAAATGCCGTGCTTCGAAGCCTCTATGTTGATTAAATCCCCATGAGCACCGGCGTTCGTGCCCCACGAGCTTAGCATCCAAGAATGTTAGCATGTAGCTGCTGCCCGAGGTGGCCCAGGAAGCTCGTTGCCTAGCGACCAGGCGTGCATGCATTTAGCTTCTGCTCGCCTCTGTGCGCCGGGCGCGCGTATGTAGCAGACGTGTTGAAGCCGTCATATACGGCTGGTTAGAACCACATAGGCTTGCTGACAGACGACAGTGAAGTACCAGGACTCACGCTGGGCTTCCTGTTTTGGCATTGAATCCCCTCTTTTGCTTCGGAACTTCTCGACTTTTTAGGTAAGCTCCATCATGTTTCTCCAACACCCAGGCGGTACACAGTGCCGGAATGCGGCTGTTCCTTGACCAGTCTAAAATCGGCTTTTCCGCTCTCCTTTTATTGTAGATCCAGCAAACGGGCGTAATCTGACTGGGTGAGCTTTCCCTCTTGATACATATAGTACAGTATCTAAGAACAGGTTGTACATAACGGAACGCTTTGAATTCACTTACCCCGCGTTTCTTTTAAGATCGCCCATGCGGAATGCGACCGATTGAGTGCATTCGTAATTCCACTCCCACACATGGTAGAATCATCATGCTGGAAGTTATTCAGCCTTGGTGAGTTTGTCAACTAGCTGAGAGTCACGCCTGGTTTTGTTCAGCAGGTTTTTTGCACATCAAAGCGGGTATAACTAACTGTCCATCCCGCTTTGCTCATAGATCCACCACCACTGTGATCTAACTATTGGACCATTCAGATGTCCGATTAACCAGTATTCTCTGGTGTTTGTGGGTGAGTTGTGCCACCCCATTGCTATTTTCGAATCTGTAGACCTTTTTAGGCGCAGTAATGGAACACACCTTAATTCACGGTTTCTTTAATTATAGGCTGTCACCTCCTACTACCCCTTATTTGTCCTGATGAAGACCCGCCCTGACTACTTAATTAAGCGTAGATTGGGTTGAAACGTCGACGATCTAATACGGTCCAGACTGACCAAGACTCTGCGTGCAATCAACTAACTAATTTGTACAAGCAACAGAGTCATTGTGCCTGACATTAGATTCTGGCCCCCCCCTTCTCTTTTTTCCCCTGTACATATCCTAATCATATTGTATATAATACGCACTGTATTTCACCACTGCGATACCAAAGGGGATGATGGACGGAGCGCTTGAGCTAATCAAACACTCACCCCCAGTCAACTGATCTGGGTTTAATCCATCATCATTCTTTAGCTCACTCCACCACCCCAGTTCAGACATGGCCATATGCAAATCAGTCTGACCCTGTGCCTCATGGGAACAGTCCAGCCCGAACTGCCAAGCCATGTCTTCCTGGACCGGTTTCTGGCCATTCAGCCGTCATCAGCCAGGCTAGCTTGAATCCAGTGGCAAAGTGAGCAAGGGACCCACGTCTGGGCATGCCCTGCCAACTTAGGGCGAACAAAGCGATACCAAAGGGGATGATGGACGGAGCGCTTGAGCTAATCAAACACTCACCCCCAGTCAACTGATCTGGGTTTAATCCATCATCATTCTTTAGCTCACTCCACCACCCCAGTTCAGACATGGCCATATGCAAATCAGTCTGACCCTGTGCCTCATGGGAACAGTCCAGCCCGAACTGCCAAGCCATGTCTTCCCTGGACCGGAAACAAGCATCCTGGGACCGGTTTCTGGCCATTCAGCCGTCATCAGCCAGGCTAGCTTGAATCCAGTGGCAAAGTGAGCAAGGGACCCACGTCTGGGCATACCCTGCCAACTTAGGGCGAACAAAGCGATACCAAAGGGGATGATGGACGGAGCGCTTGAGCTAATCAAACACTCACCCCCAGTCAACTGATCTGGGTTTAATCCATCATCATTCTTTAGCTCACTCCACCACCCCAGTTCAGACATGGCCATATGCAAATCAGTCTGACCCTGTGCCTCATGGGAACAGTCCAGCCCGAACTGCCAAGCCATGTCTTGACTGGGGGTGAGTGTTTGATTGGCTCAAACGTTCCGTCCATCATCCCCTTTTGTATCGCTTTGGTCGCCCTAAGTTGGCGGGGGTATGCCCAGACGTGGGTCCCTTGCTCACTTTGCCACTGGATTCAAGCAAGCCTGGCTGATGACGGCTGAAATGCCAGAAACCGGTCCTAGGATGCTTGTTTCCGGTCCAGGGCAGACATGGCTTGGTAGTTCGGGCTGGACTGTTCCCATGAGGCACAGGGTCAGACTGATTTGCATATGGCCATGTCTGAACTGGGGTGGTGGAGTGAGCTAAAGAATGATGATGGATTAAACCCAGATCAGTTGACTGGGGTGAGTGTTTGATTGGCTCAAACATTCCGTCCATCATCCCCTTTTGTATCGCTTTGGTCGCCCTAAGTTGGCGGGGGTATGCCCAGACGTGGGTCCCTTGCTCACTTTGCCACTGGATTCAAGCAAGCCTGGCTGATGACGGCTGAAATGCCAGAAACCGGTCCTAGGATGCTTGTTTCCGGTCCAGGGAAGACATGGCTTGGCAGTTCGGGCTGGACTGTTCCCATGAGGCACAGGGTCAGACTGATTTGCATATGGCCATGTCTGAACTGGGGTGGTGGAGTGAGCTAAAGAATGATGATGGATTAAACCCAGATCATGACTGGGGGTGAGTGTTTGATTGGCTCAAACGTTCCGTCCATCATCCCCTTTTGTATCGCTTTGGTCGCCCTAAGTTGGCGGGGGTATGCCCAGACGTGGGTCCCTTGCTCACTTTGCCACTGGATTCAAGCAAGCCTGGCTGATGACGGCTGAAATGCCAGAAACCGGTCCTAGGATGCTTGTTTCCGGTCCAGGGAAGACATGGCTTGGCAGTTCGGGCTGGACTGTTCCCATGAGGCACAGGGTCAGACTGATTTGCAAATGGCCATGTCTGAACTGGGATGGTGGAGTGAGCTAAAGAATGATGATGGATTAAACCCAGATCAGTTGACTGGGGGTGAGTGTTTGATTGGCTCAAACGTTCCGTCCATCATCCCCTTTGTATCGCTTTGGTCGCCCTAAGTTGGCGGGGGTATGCCCAGACGTGGGTCCCTTGCTCACTTTGCCACTGGATTCAAGCAAGCCTGGCTGATGACGGCTGAAATGCCAGAAACCGGTCCTAGGATGCTTGTTTCCGGTCCAGGAAAGACATGGCTTGGCAGTTCGGGCTGGACTGTTCCCATGAGGCACAGGTTCAGACTGATTTGCATATGGCCATGTCTGAACTGGGGTGGTGGAGTGAGCTAAAGAATGATGATGGATTAAACCCAGATCAGTTGACTGGGGGTGAATGTTTGATTGGCTCAAACGTTCCGTCCATCATCCCCTTTGTATCGCTTTGGTCGCCCTAAGTTGGCGGGGGTATGCCCAGACGTGGGTCCCTTGCTCACTTTGCCACTGGATTCAAGCAAGCCTGGCTGATGACGCCTGAAATGCCAGAAACCGGTCCTAGGATGCTTGTTTCCGGTCCAGGGAAGACATGGCTTGGCAGTTCGGGCTGGACTGTTCCCATGAGGCACAGGGTCAGACTGATTTGCATATGGCCATGTCTGAACTGGGGTGGTGGAGTGAGCTAAAGAATGATGATGGATTAAACCCAGATCAGTTGACTGGGGGTGAGTGTTTGATTGGCTCAAACGTTCCGTCCATCATCCCCTTTTGTATCGCTTTGGTCGCCCTAAGTTGGCGGGGGTATGCCCAGACGTGGGTCCCTTGCTCACTTTGCCACTGGATTCAAGCAAGCCTGGCTGATGACGGCTGAAATGCCAGAAACCGGTCCTAGGATGCTTGTTTCCGGTCCAGGGAAGACATGGCTTTTCAGTTCGGGCTGGACTGTTCCCATGAGGCACAGGGTCAGACTGATTTGCATATGGCCATGTCTGAACTGGGGTGGTGGAGTGAGCTAAAGAATGATGATGGATTAAACCCAGATCAGTTGACTGGGGGTGAGTGTTTGATTGGCTCAAACGTTCCGTCCATCATCCCCTTTTGTATCGCTTTGGTCGCCCTAAGTTGGCGGGGTATGCCCAGACGTGGGTCCCTTGCTCACTTTGCCACTGGATTCAAGCAAGCCTGGCTGATGACGGCTGAAATGCCAGAAACCGGTCCTAGGATGCTTGTTTCGGTCCAGGGAAGACATGGCTTGGCAGTTCGGGCTGGACTGTTCCCATGAGGCACAGGGTCAGACTGATTTGCATATGGCCATGTCTGAACTGGGGTGGTGGAGTGAGCTAAAGAATGATGATGGATTAAACCCAGATCAGTTGACTGGGGGTGAGTGTTTGATTGGCTCAAACGTTCCGTCCATCATCCCCTTTTGTATCGCTTTGGTCGCCCTAAGTTGGCGGGGGTATGCCCAGACGTGGGTCCCTTGCTCACTTTGCCACTGGATTCAAGCAAGCCTGGCTGATGACGGCTGAAATGCCAGAAACCGGTCCTAGGATGCTTGTTTCCGGTCCAGGGAAGACATGGCTTGGCAGTTCGGGCTGGACTGTTCCCATGAGGCACAGGGTCAGACTGATTTGCATATGGCCATGTCTGAACTGGGGTGGTGGAGTGAGCTAAAGAATGATGATGGATTAAACCCAGATCAGTTGACTGGGGGTGAGTGTTTGATTGGCTCAAACGTTCCGTCCATCATCCCCTTTTGTATCGCTTTGGTCACCCTAAGTTGGCGGGGGTATGCCCAGACGTGGGTCCCTTGCTCACTTTGCCACTGGATTCAAGCAAGCCTGGCTGATGACGGCTGAAATGCCAGAAACCGGTCCTAGGGTGCTTGTTTCCGGTCCAGGGAAGACATGGCTTGGCAGTTCGGGCTGGACTGTTCCCATGAGGCACAGGGTCAGACTGATTTGCATATGGCCATGTCTGAACTGGGGTGGTGGAGTGAGCTAAAGAATGATGATGGATTAAACCCAGATCAGTTGACTGGGGGTGAGTGTTTGATTGGCTCAAACGTTCCGTCCATCATCCCCTTTTGTATCGCTTTGGTCGCCCTAAGTTGGCGGGGGTATGCCCAGACGTGGGTGCCTTGCTCACTTTGCCACTGGATTCAAGCAAGCCTGGCTGATGACAGCTGAAATGCCAGAAACCGGTCCTAGGATGCTTGTTTCCGGTCCAGGGAAGACATGGCTTGGCAGTTCGGGCTGGACTGTTCCCATGAGGCACAGGGTCAGACTGATTTGCATATGGCCATGTCTGAACTGGGGTGGTGGAGTGAGCTAAAGAATGATGATGGATTAAACCCAGATCAGTTGACTGGGGGTGAGTGTTTGATTGGCTCAAACGTTCCGTCCACCATCCCCTTTTGTATCGTATTTCACCACTGGGCACAAATGTCACTTGATCACACGTCACACTAATGTTCATTTACTTTTGACAGCCTTGTCTACAAATGTATGAGTATATCTGAATGAACCAATTTATATAAAAGACATAATACTCATCAATTTGCCTTACCATTCTCAGTGGAAACAGTGTCAACAGTCAGATGAGGTTAGTAAGTTAGATAGTCACCCCAGATATCTTTCGGTCTTTGCTCTGGCTTGCCTAGGTCCAAGAAGTGCTTCTCGGGTCCATAATGGGTTGCTAGATCCAAGTCTCGGACCTAGAGGAAGATTTCCTCATTCAGTGGCGGTGATGTAGCATTTAGAAGGTGAAATGGCAAGCCCAACGAAACGGGATTACAAAACTGTCTGATTTGATAGAAGACCCAGTAGTAGCACAGTAGGGTTACGCAGCATCAAAGTACCTGTAATTCCAGCAATATCTCCCGAAACTGTAGTTCCAAAAACTTACAGTGTGTAGCGCACAAAAAAGACTCCTTCTTCCTGGAACACACATCTAGGACAGTTAGAGGTGAAAGGTGAGCTAAATTTGCTATCCACAGCTACTGACATTGTACCATCTGGAATCTAGCATTTATGGAAACTAGCTATGCTCAGAGAGGCACCTGCAATCGATGTCAAGGATTTCACAACTCATGGCCATTCCAATTTGGATTGCATTGCTGTTGACTTCCAAAACGAAAGCTGCTGACAAATTTATATTTGTGGCTATATGGCCTCCACAAGATGGCAATATGAATTGTAGTAACGAGTCAGGAGGAAGCATGCACAGTGCGGCCTCCCACCGTGCCTTCAAGCTAGTTTTCAAATGGGAGTACAGAATAATTGCATTAATAGATTGCCACAGATTATGGTGTGAAACCATCTCGGAGCACAAAATAGAGTCCTCAAAGATGTTTCCTATTGTTGTGAAGCCCATGTTAGCCCTTCACCAACAATCCATGTTATGTTATGTTATGTTATGTTATGTTATGTTATGTTATGTTAATTGGGCATTTATAAAGCGCACGGCTACTCCCAGGAGTGTCCCGGCGCTAAGCAAAAACCACGTAAACAAACACAATAGAAGAAAGCCAGACGAAAAACCTGCCAAACGGGATTAAAGTTGGAAAAGCCACGTCTTAAGTTTTTTCCTGAAAGTGAGAAGGTCCTGAACCTGTCTGAGGGCCAAGGGGAGACTGTTCCATAGGTGGGAGGCGGTCACTTGGAAAGATCGACCTCCGACCCATGTTAGCCCTTCACCAACAATCCATCCCCCATTCATAGTGTTAGATATAGCCGCTAGAGGGAGGGCAGAATAATAGCATTAGGAAGCTGAGAATTCCTAAATCACATCCCTCTGGAATTGAAGACCGCAACAGCTGGGTGGGATCAGTAAGCATAATGGACATCAGGAAAAAGGGAAAGGATTGATCAGCCACTACTCTAAATCTGGTTCTTCCTTTCGGCATATGGAGCAACTTACAAAACCCATCAAACCAGCAAGAAAAGTGTGAAAATCAAAGTGCGTGAAACTACCTCATTAGATTCGGTACATTGATTACAATCAACACCCAGGGCCTAATCCTTCCATCTACCTTATAGTACACATGAGTCAAAGTAGTATACAACTTTAATGACAAGGCTGGAGCCTAATGCCTAAGCATTTGTGCACCAAGATACTTAAAGGAGTCAGGTGCCCAGTGGAATGGAGAGCCTACATTTACAGATGTACCGGTAGACTCAGCAAAGAAGACCTCTGACTTATTTCAACTACTCACAAGACCAACTATTCCACCAAATTGCTCCACAAGATTTTTGCTCTAAGTAGTGTTTCCCTCATGTGTGTTGCACATAATAAAACATCATCTGCACAGAGATGCATCAGGGACTTCACTATGTACAGTTATAGCACACCCTGCCTTCTGTCTGTATGCGATCACCAAAGCTTCCATGGCCACGTCAAGGAGCAACAAAATATATGACAACCTAGCCTGATACCTCAGTGCAGATGGATAGAAGGCAGGAGTTCCTTATTAGTTTGAACCCTATCCATAGGCTATCTATACAACAGACACATTCATTTGTTAAATACCAGGTCAAATCCAAACCTCTGCAAACGCTGGAATAGGTAAACTCATGACAGACATAGTGTTAAATGCCTTCTTAGCATCCAGCGTGTCAATCACTGAAATATCCACTCTCCTACATCCAATGATTACTTTAAAGGATTTCAGTAGGTTTCGAGCAGTCGACCTGCTACATATGAATCCATTATGAAGAGGGTGGACCAAAAATGGGTCCGCCCTATTCACTCGACGTGCCAAAATAGCCACCAGGATTTTAGTGTTAGTAATGATAATGAACAGCAGACGAAGGGAAGTGGAAATCATAGGGTCCATGTGAAGGTTGGCTAAGACCAATATCAGGCCTCCCTTTGTATTGGTGGAAATTTATATTACATTCAATTTTGGCAAAAAACATAATCCTATTTTTAGGTGCTACATATTTTTTTGCACTTTCAGTAGGTGTGTGGTTAATTGTCATGTGAATCTAAGTGGTATAAAAATCTTATATTAAATATTAAGGGGCAGATTTACAAGCCCCTTGCGCCACCAGTGCGTCACTTTTCATGATGCACCGGCGGCGCATTTCACTGCCCCATATTTACAAGGACAGGAAAAGCCACCCTGTGTGACTTTTCCTGTCCTTGTAAATACGACCCCTTTACACGCAACACTTTGCGTGAAAGGGGCGTTCCTTGGGTGTTGCTGTGGGTGTTCCCACGCAACACCCATAGAACCAGACACATTTACAGATTTACGAGGAATCGTAAACCTGGAAATGCGTCAGAATGCGTAGCGAGGTGCAACGAGGAGAAATGTTTTCATTTCTCCTCGTTTTTTTCCTCTTTCAATGCGTGCTGCATTTTACAGCAATCATTGAAAGAGGAAAATGCCTGTAGTGACTGTTTTTGTGCAGGAAGGTGACCCTTCCTGCACAAAAACAATCTCCCCATGACGCAGGCATCCTTGCACCATGGTGCAACGGTGCCTGCGCCGGCGCATGGTAGCTGTTTGTGCGCCAGCGCAGGGGAGAGCACAGGAATGCGACATATTATTGTAAATATGTCGCATTCCTGTGCTTTAAAAGTGCCACAGCGTGGCGCAGCCAAAGGGCTTGCGTTGCCGCGCTGTGGCACTTTCTTGTAAATCTGCCCGAGAGTTCATTAATCATCCTTTTTTCACAATCATTATCCATCCAGCTTTCACCACTGGCTAATATATTCAGCACATTTATTAAATTCTTTCTTGTTCTAATGTACCTAAAACCTTCTAAGTAGCAAGGATTATGCATACAAAAACAGCGCCAAAGGATTACATCCAATGAGAATTTGTAAAAAGACAGAAAATGTAGTAGTGCTGACAGACTCCCATTGATGTTCTTTTTTATCTCTCTCTCCTGCCCCTATCACAGCTGACAATGATAACCCAGATGGAGCTCAACCAAAAAACAGTGGAATAAATCAAGCACACTTAACCCCTGGTCAGATGGTTCTGTTCCGCAGTCCGCAAAATGGATGGTACCGCAAAGGTGAGCTATTGTCCTCACGCCTGGGGCTGTGGAAGCAACATTTATATCATGCAAAATAACTTTGCTGGCCCATAATCATATTCATATTTCAAATTTCTCATTAGGATCAATTGTTCATTCTTTTGGCGATCACACGTACTGTCTGCGAAGCCACACAGGCGAGGTATCCAGGATCCGAAGGGAAGAAACCATCTCGGATGAGGAAGGCTCTGGAAGGGAAGTTCAGGTAAAGACCGCGAGGACGGTGCGTCCTGCAAAGATTGAGGAAAAAACCTGGGTTGCTGCGTGGCATTCTGTGCAAGGCAGTTAAAAAATAATAAAGGCATTTTCACGGAAAGGACTAACGACTGTGAGATAATAGAAGAGAGCGAAGAACACGAGTGCCTTGTAAAAAAAAAAAAAATCAAAGTTGAGTGTACACCTAATTCCTTTTTCCAGGCCCCAGCACATTGCATTAAGAGCTGTGATATGGAGAGCTGGCAGAGCACTTCACACTGATTAACTGACTAATTCTCGGGTCACCGGGACAGTGTAAGTGCTTCTCAGGGGAGGGCGGCTTGTCCTAATGAGTCATTAAGATACATCAGCCCATGCTGCTGAGACCTTATACCTGCGGATTCATATTCCAAGAAGTGTCACCTTCATAGCACAATCCCCCTTGTTTTATAACGCTCATATTACAAACGGAACAAAATATTGCAAACTGCCTGTCACAAAAGTAGATTGATTTATTTCGCAATATGAGGTGTGGCAAGGTGTGTAGGGTGCTGATATGGGCACCGGTGGTTCTGCATTAGTCGTTTGTCTGTGGGTCTTGTGTCTTCCTGTACACTAGCTCAGGTGATTGTGCCCTGTTGGGAGTTTCCCCAGGTGTCTACCCAGACAGATGCCTGATTGGTAAAAACGCTGCTCAGTATTGACTGTATGGATTTTTTTTGTTTTATATAGCACTATTTTGCAGACACAAGCACTAGGGCGCATGTGCCTGCTGTCACATTTTTTGCTGGGCTTTCCTTACTCCTTCCCTAGCCGTAAGTGGCATGCCAGGCTTTAGGATCGCACCCCCTGTAAGATGATGCAGCCTCGCTAATTGAACACAGCCTGGGTGCATTACATTTCAGCCCTGTGCTTCCCGAAGCTACACTGTCAATCAGCGAACATGCGCACCATCCATTTCCAGCTTGTCACAGGGCAGGGTGTGGTCAGCGAGACTTACTTATCCCACCTCTCCCTGTGACAAGATGGGAAAGGCATGGTTTAAAAAAGGCTCCGTTGCGTCATTGCAGTTATAGTGCCATTATTGGCAACACACCCCACCCACACAACCACAGTGCATGCGTGCTAAGTAAATAAATACACAACACAACTTTTGTTTGGGAAAATATTGCTGCAGGTTTATTCCATACAAAAGTATGCAATATGGTGGGTTATCTTACGGGCGATCCAAGGGCAGGCAGCTGTAACCAACCTATGCTGTCCTGCCCGCCTGATGAGCCAAGCAGCACTGTGGAGAATCCAATCAGTGCTGCACCTTATGGGGTGATCCTCTTTCCGGATCACGTGACACATTGGTCCCTTATTACTCACGCCCCTTTCAGGCCAGAGCGTAGCAAGGCAAGCCCCCGGTTGTTCAGGCCCACAACCGTCCGAAGGACTAACGGGACGCTGACGCGGTTTTCCAGGAACCTGCCATGAGGCTCCTGGGATTTGGCTCTGGCACCCCTATTGTGCCCTGCAGAGGTACCCTTCTGTACCCATTTGCTTCCAGATCGCCCTGTAACTCCGCCTGCAACACAGAAGAAAACATTACAACATTCCATGTACCTTGCCTGCCATCCCCACGCCGGGTAAGCGGTAGGGTGGGAGACGGCATGTCCGGCGCAACAGAGGACGCCCGGATGGCGGGGTAAGCATATATACCCCCCCATTCCTCGGCGCGCCGGAAGTGACGCGCCTAGCGCACCACAGGCAAGGAGGGGGGACTCCTCCCTGAGTCCCGGCATAGAGGGGGGGTGGGTTAGTGCCCAAATGGCACTAAAGGGCCGCCCTTTTAGGGTGGCCCCCTGCGTTGGCCGCGGGCAGCCGCATAGTGCCATTATTGGGAACACACCCCACCCACACAACCACAGTGCATGCGAGCTAAGTAAATAAATACACAACACAACTTTTGTTTGGGAAAATATTGCTGCAGGTTTATTCCATACAAAAGTATGCAATATGGTGGGTTATCTTACGGGCGATCCAAGGGCAGGCAGCTGTAACCAACCTATGCTGTCCTGCCCGCCTGATGAGCCAAGCAGCACTGTGGAGAACCCAATCAGTGCTGCACCTTATGGGGTGATCCTCTTTCCGGATCACGTGACACATTGGTCCCTTATTACTCACGCCCCTTTCAGGGCGGAGCGTAGCAAGGCAAGCCCCCGGTTGTTCAGGCCCACAACCTTCCGAAGGACTAACAGGACGCCGACGCGGTTTTCCAGGAACCTGCCATGAGGCTCCTGGGATTTGGCTCTGGCACCCCTATTGTGCCCTGCAGAGAGGTACCCTTCTGTACCCATTTGCTTCCAGATCGCCCTGTAACTCCACCACAGCTCTGGAGGCGGCCTCCGTCGCCGCCAGAGCCCCCCACCAAAACAGCTATACTCTCACCTGCAACCTCTCATCTCTAGAGCCTCCTGCAAATCTAGAAGGAAGAGATCCATCCCTACTGGTGATAAATGATCCCCATCTTTATCAAAGTACCCTTTCACATTAGCTTGAATCATCTCATGTCTGATGAAACCCAGACCCCTCTGATCTGTGAACTTACGCATTGAACTATTAACTCTCTTCCGGGAATGTTCAACGGCCTCCTCTGACTTAGCCCCGTGCCACACTCTGCAGGGAATAATCTCAGACCGCCAGAGCTCACATTGACCCATGTATTTGCTGATCTCCCCTAAGTCAGCTTTCATGGCTTGTAAAAGTGACCTCCTCCCCATGGCAATGAGGTCGTTGCCCCCTAGGTGTATCACTAAGAAATTGGGGGGAACCCCCCCTTGGGCCAATCTCTGAGCAAGGGTGTCCCCCTGCACTTGCCATGCATCCCTTATTCCTTATGGGAATTTCGCCTGCTCAGCTCCCTCTGTGGTGAAACCCCCTAGGCATACCAGCTTAGTTAACCTGTCTGCTTTAATACAGTGCGCACTGTCTGCAATATGGTGCCTAACATTCAGGGTTGACTAAGTCCTACCTCCCCCCCATACTAGATTATTCCCCGATAGGGGGGGGGAGGGGGGTTCACACTGCCCACCCTGTGCAGCCCAAGCAGTGGAAAATTTCCTGCCCCGTTAAATTTTTATTTTTGTTGAATGCTGGACGTGCCAAATGTTCTTTTTACATAGTAGCCTTTTGTGCTTGACACCCTGTTTTCCCATTTATTGGGACAGCAGCACACTATGTAGGCTGACAGTGTCCCCACCCAGCGTGGCTAATATAGCTAACCGGGCGGGGCATTTGAGCTTAACTGCAGCAACATGTCACCTACCCTTGGTTCTGGGGTGCACCTACTTCGCCCCGTTGACCAGACAATTGCACAGACCCCTTTGATTGCTAAACCCCGGTGAACACCTTATTGGTGTCAAATCTGGTTTGAAACAATATATGTATTGGGCCCACTATTGGCGGCACCTCACCCTTTCGTGTAGTGACAACTTACGCAGCGCACCCCGCTTGCTTAAGTGCCGTCGGATCACAGATGCCAGTACCTGCTAACCATCTCTGACCCTGGATGCTTAAACCCGCAAAAGTGTCGGAATCCCAGATTCCCAGTTTCATGATAGCTGCCGTACACCTTCAGTGGATCCGCTGGGAGATACCACAAACCGCATTGGTCATGAGAACCTTAAGAAGCACCCAATTTTCACCTGGGCGTACCTCTAAATGAGACTGGCTCCACACAGCTGTAAGGCCAGAGACACACAAATATTAAACCTATTTACTGGTTTTTGCCACTTGGCACCCTTCTGGTTGAAGCTCTGTGTTTCTGTGAAGCGCGCGTGCCCCCGGGGCATGATGTCGCTGAATAACCGGTGTATGTTACCCACTTGCTGATACTATGTATCGCTAACTGCCCTACTTGGATTGACGGAATGCTGAATGCTTCCTAAGGACTGTAGACTTACTGCTCCAACCCAGTTTGACCCCAAAACTTTGGGACAACCTAAGTAGTAACCATGCCCTTCATGGTACATCTACCCCAGCGTTGACTATCAACATATTTGGGACACAGGTCACAGAAGATGCCCCTTCCAGTCTCTGGTTCTAGCCCATGGAATGATAACCCAGGGGGCAGACAAGTCTGTGGGAACCGGAGGGGAACAATATGTGCAAGTACCTGCCCTTGTCTGAATATTGGGAATGCCAAATGGTCTATAATACCTTGTCGTCATTTGTGCTCTAACGCCGTGTTTACCAAACGTTTTTGCACCGCAGTCCACTTGTTAGATGACAACTACCACAACCCGCCTGCTGCCCTGGCTAAAGCGCGGGTGAATATGTGTTAACTGAGGCGACCTGTAACCTGCCCTTGTTTGCAGAGGGCACATTTTAGCTGCATCGACCAGACATAGCAAGACGCGACGAGATTGCGAGCCCCACTCCCACACAACTAAAATTAAACATAGTCCATCAGGGGCCGAGGCCTTGCCTTTGCCCTCTGTGGTATGATCTGAACTGCTAAGACAGGGCGTCATGAGGTCACACCTTCACGTATACCCGTTCCTCTTGTGCTACACTCGCTGGGGGATTAGTATGCTCCTCGCCTACTTGCTCGGAATTAGTGATGGTCCCTCGAGGGGTGAAAGGTCAGGGCCTTATCCCTGAAGCTTGTCCATCCAGAATTCTACAGGAAATCTACAGCATTGCTTTGTAAAGCTGTTCCTGGTTCCACTATTAATTATGGTCGATATGCTCTACCAGGTTTGAACAAACATCTTAGCAAATCGTATGCCTGCCTAATTTCCAGGGCTGACTGGTTTTAATGCTTTACAAATGAAATTTCCCAACCACATGAGGCCTTGCACTGAAACTCTACTGGGTTGTCTCAACTTTCTTTCAAAGCTAGAAATGCCCACCAAGTGTACATGGTACCTGTTTCTATATGGTGCCAGCAGATGTTCCTCATAAAGGCCCTTGTGGACAATTGCACAATGCAGTCTCAACAACATTTCGCAGCACCTCTCTTTGCATTGTAATTGCCCAGAGTAAGTGTAAAATTATACTTTCACACCATTGGGCTGGTAACCGGCGGCAAAGAAAGACAGAACCTGGGCATAAGATCCCGGTTTCCTAGAGTAAAACAATAATTATCCCGCACCATTATCAAATGTGCCACATGCACCCATGCCCTATCACCTGTTGCTATGCAGATGTCATCCAATTCATTGACATAGGCGACATATCAACCAGTTCTCGCCTTCGTGGTCAACAAAATTCCATATGCTGGGATTACTCCACTAGTACCTATGATGCTGAACCTGGATTTGTAAGGCGCATGTGAGGTTCGGCGATCGTCCCAATGCTAGTCGCCAGTTTCCAACTTATCAATATCGTCCGACTTAGTGAGGGCACTACGAGGACTTGTGGGACGGAATAGAGGTCTAAAGCATTAGTGCCAATTAAGAAACTGCCAGGAAACATCGACATCATGCATGAACTAGCCAATGGGGCCACTTCCCCGAAAACCGGCCACAATCCAATACTCCCCATAATACTGCAACCCAGACATACACCCGGGGGGCAAACAGGCGACTCTGGTAAAGGTGAAAGAACGTGCGAATTCCATCCCTGCAACCCAGGCATAATACTAAGTTAGAACCGCACATCGATATAGGCAAACAAAAAGGAAAGCCGAACACAGCCGTGCCACATCCAAGAAGAACCATCTACAGTTTAAAGCCCACTGAGGGGAGAAGTACAGTTCCCGCGTACTTCGAAACCAACAACACTAAAGAGAAGGTAGACCTCTCTGGAGTGCCCCACCTTAGCCCCCATACATGCACGAGTGCTAGGGAGGGGTGGGGGTAGAGAAACAATGACCAACTGATGCCCCGGGTGGGCGTGCATCCCTAGTCGCGGCGGGAGCACACACGGCGTCCCTGGGAGAACCTGGCTCTACATATACATCACAAACCGTGCCCATCGCGCCTTCCTGATGCACACACGCCACATGCTCCACACAGCCCCCAGCGTCGAGGTGTGCTCCTGTAGGGGCAATTGGCAGCAGAACTAGCTGCTGCTGTGTTACTGTATTGAAAGCACGTCACCGTCCCCGCATATTGGATGTAAACATTCGGAATTTGGACGAGTGTGTCTGTGCACTGTCAGTAACCTTCCTCAAAGTGGGCATGAAAGAACTGAACTGTATCAATTAAAAGCCGTTCCAAACAGGTGCCCCCTATAATTTTGGCCCAGGGCGGCTGGTAGTACTACAGCATGTGCTGTTGATTACAAGTAAATGCACTCCTGACCTCAAACCTTCAGGATGCCGTGTTTTAAATGCGTCAGAGCCCTCCATGTGTGCTGAAGAAGGCCGTGCCTTGCCCTTGCCTGGTATTTTGCCGCTATGTCATTGCATCCCTATATTTACTACAAAAGGAGCACTACACCTACAACAAGCCCATCTATTGGCTTAGTCAATGCTCTATTTGCATAAAATAAATAAGCCACAATTATAGCTCAGTTGCATAGCCAACCGAGAGTTAGCCGCCCCCATCCATAGCTGCCAAGGTTTCAGATTGCGATGTGTGACATTTTCATCATTTCAGTGCAACTGTGAGTGACATTCAAAAGACTATGAATGACACTTTCTTGCGAGCAAAATCAATCAATGATACAGCGCATATCCAACCTACGCATGCCAGCTACCTCCTGCACATTTCAGAACAAGGTAGTCGAAAGAACACTTTGAAGGGGTATTCAGTGATGAAATGTGTTATGGAGTTCATCAACACTATCGAAAACTTTATTCAAATATAATGTCTATTCAAGATAGCAAGATGGAGAGAAGGCTTGCCAGATTGTAGCAGCCGGCGAAAATTGTATTTCTGATCACGCTATGAAACAACTCAGCACGGTCTCGGGCGCTTCATGGGGAGCAAATACGACCAAACTATACTACCGGCATCACACTGCCAGCAACAAGCCAATCAAACGTTGCTTCTGGAGTCACCGCACCTCCGCCGGAAGTGCTTCCCGAACCATGGGCGGAACCATTTTAGCGAACAAAAAAAGAGACGCCCGGACTGCTAACCAATCCTACGTGCTCGTATTATACTGGTGGATTTCCATGTATGTTGGCCCCTCTATCAACAATCGTGTAAAAGCAAACAATTTGCAAAATGCGAATCAAATAGAAAATATGATCAAATTACGATCGTAATTCCTTAACTTACTAAATAGGTTGAGGCCAAGCACTGCTCTACTAGACATATCAACAACCTTGATGCCGGTGACAGAAAACTGTTCCCGAGATGTACAGACCAACCACACTGCATGAAATGTCCGCAATGGCAGAACTGTGATGAAGGGGTCGAGGCCAAGCACTGCTCCACCATTCCAATATTACCTTCCGCCATCGCAACCAAGCCACCCTGGCACAATTGCGCAGATCCTCAATACAATTCCTAAGAATATGCGTGGTGCCTGCACGTACTCCCACGAGCCCCTTCTCGGGCCCACACCCTCCGGAGGTCACTAGCGTCCCCCGCGGACCCGCATGCAGCCCGAGCGTGCCAACCCGCGTCAGGTGCGACATAGCGAGAATTGATAAGAATCGCCCGGAGGAGTAGGGAGGCAAGCACAAAGACTCGGGTCAAGGCGCCCGCGCGCCCAGTCAGACCCCATCGAGCACATCGCGGAGCTGGGTATGGAGCCCCGCCACCCATGTCAGACCTCGCCGGCTCTCCGCCTAGCCGCTGATGCTTGCCCCAATCGCGGCACCACTGCAGAAGCAGACATTGACCCAGGGGAGTGGCATACCAGCCACATTCAACACAATGCAAAGGAAACCACATTCGTACTCACGCGGATAAACGAAAAGGGGGGGGGCTACCTCGCAAGCGGACCAGGGGCAGAGCTGCTGACCCGCAATGTGTTCTGCGCACCCTGTAGGAGCACACAAGTATCTCGGTTCCCCTAAACCTTCGGCATGGGAGAAACACCTTTGATCATTTAATGCCCCCAAAAACACAATATAACTCGTTTACGCCGCATTTGGCAAGTGAGCACCCGTTAATCAATTCTTTAGTGCTCCAACCCCACATAATCACCAAATTAACCAGGCGCTGCGGAGGACCTCGCGAAAGGCTGCCCTGCCTGCCACCTGTACTTCTCCTTAGATTCCGGCATGTTCTTACATACCGAGGCACCCCCGGAAAATTTCCGCAACCACCCACGCTCACCGGAAGTCCCGTAGCATCAGGCCACCGCCGGATTCGGGCGCAACACGACCAACGGCAAGACATGGACACAGCGTGTCCAGTGGAGTGCACAGAAATCAGTGGCCTAAGGATAGAATCTCATAACAATCCACCACAACTGGAGCTCAGGAGCATCATGGCGGGCAACACAGGGAGGAACTGGGACCCTCACAAAAGACCCACTGTGCCTCATTCCCCAGAAGAGATGCGAGGGAGAATCGCCGGCCCAGCCCCCCGCACCGATTGAAAACTACAGAACAGTAAGGAAAGCTGTTATATTGGTGCTGCCGTAAGACACAGAAAACCTTGACAAGTTCCCACAACGACATTGAGTCTTGATTTAGCTGGTCAGATGCACGAAGAGACCCTAAAATCCAGGTACACACCCTCCTCATGCACAGTGGAAAGCCGGCCGGGAGACCCAAAGATAAGCAGATGTCCCTCCAAATAATCTAAGATGAGGACACCTCCCCGCCTGCAGCTCTGGCTGTCGCGCCACATACTATCTCCTAATGTAGTCGCCCGCGCAACCTGCCTCAAGGCCGGGGCGACCAGCCCCGGCAGGTGTGGCACCACTCAAACCGCACCGCGGAGACCGGCCCAACTCTGCCCGGCGAGAGCCAAAGTGGAGTGCCCCTCCGTAGCGGCCGTAAACCCCAATGTGTGGCCGTCCTGTACATCTCCGGACGGACAGAGTTGACATGACCCCAGATTTTCTTCCTGGCGCTCTAAAGCGCTACAGCAGACGAAGGGCAGAGGCCGCAATACATAATTTTTATTATCCAATAAAAGGCATAATACGTAAGCAGTGCCCTGTGGCCGAGGAGCGTGGCAAACTCCTAATCTACCTTAACAGACCCCAACCCGATCGTAAAGTCTCTGCTCCCTTTTTGGCACTTTGTCAATCTGCAGCGCCCAGCCCCGTCATCTGTCGACCAAGGAAGCGTTCACCTTCCTGAGGCAGCTCCGAGAATGAAATCCGAAAATCCCGTTTTAAGCTAGCATCGCGCTCTACAAATGAGCCAACCGGCCCTTCGTAACCGTCCAACTGCCCTCACGCCGTTCAAAATAGAAGAAGGGTGGGAGAGGGCCCGGACGCTGCTCGCAACGGCCGCCCGCCCCTCCCGGGTGCATCACCGTGCCCAACGCCGACACTGGACCGGGGGGGGGGATACCAACTCCCCCCTTCTCTCGGACACCAGTCAGGCCCTGGCCACGACCAAATGCAAAGAAATCAGTCCCCTGTCCCATGCCAACAACGGGGGGTCTAAATGGCTCCCGAACACACCCTGACATCGGGGTCACCACCGGGGACTCTCGCGCCACACCACTAACAGCTAATACATGGTACAGCCTAAAGCCACAACAGCCGGAGACACACCAAGCATGAGTCAGGGGCGACACACTCAACCCTGACTCCCCTTAAGAAACCCAGACGGCACGACGACGACCCCGGCGTGACCGTGGACATCGTGTCCAGACGGCGTGTCCGGCGCAACAGAGGACGCCCGGATGGCGGCGTAAGCATATATACCCCCCCATTCCTCGGCGCGCCACGGGCAAGGAGGGGGGACTCCTCCCTGAGTCCCGGCATAGAGGGGGGTGGGTTAGTGCCCAAATGGCACTAAAGAGCCGTCCTTTTAGGGTGGCCCCCTGCGTGGGCCGCAGGCAGCCGCAGTCTCAACAGTGTGCGCTGCTGTCCAGGAACTCACTGCCTTCCCACTCCGCAATAATTGGACCGATGATGAGCTTCAGTCACTAACTTCGTGCTCCTGAGGTATTTTACAAGTTGGAAACGAGAAGCTGATTTAGTTTCATGGCATCACAACGCTAATCATATTTGAAGTGATTTAGAAATAGAGAAATAATATATGCATTTTGATGACAGTACCGGAAAAACATTTTGAAATCTAAGAGACCCCAATTACAAGAATGCATCTTTGCCACGAAAGACACTGCTGCTATAGGTTTAGAATGTTTGAAATGTGGCTCTCTCCACCGAACGTTGGTCCATACATGAACAGTCTATACAGGGCATGTTCTTGTTCAACCTCTCAAGTTTTTCAGTCTGGCATGTTTTTTCGAGTACGACTGAGATTAGGTCAGGAGATTTGGGCTCGCCTTACCACTCCCGCTTTTCAGGAGCACAGAGCTACATTGCATTAAAAACATATGGCTCTTTGCAGCTGCTAGCGCTGGTTAGTCAGAGGATATCCGATGTGCCGGGTTATGGCAATACTTTCAGGTGAGGCCACGGTTTTAAGTGGGACTATAATAACCGGGACTCAGACTCCATAGTAATTTAAAATTGACATTGAAACAGGCTCCTCTCGGGTCCTATATTCATGTCCTTTACTTTAATTGCAAAACACTGATCGATTTGTGAATAATGTATGTAAAAAATGTTAAGGTAACCCATGTGTCAGCGACTTAGTTCATATTTATATTTCAGATGTTGTCTTTCATCTCTAATTTACTTGGTGTGTTAGCTATTTCCAGGACGTTGTGTTTCTGTATTTCTTTTCCATGCAGGATATTACTCTTGTATAATGCATACTCTGGACTGAGTCCCTCTAGTTTGTTTATAACACACCATGATTGAGCACTTTGGAGTTAAGGCTGAAGACAGTGCAAGTTTGTGACTGCCTGTCAGTGAGTCTTCACAATACATGGTCATCCAATTCTTGGCCTCTCTGCAGAGTGCACAGAGCAATGTTTACGTATTCCAGTTGCAATTATGATTCTGTGCAAAAGTGTCTGAAGGAGGTACACAGTTGTTAAAATATTGACGAGACGAAAGCAAAAGAAAATACAGTGCTTTCAGGTGAGTGGGTGCGTCATGTGTTAGGGTTCAAAGGGAAAAGAAGTTGCTCAAGAGGAAAGAGATGAAGTGTAAGATATGCAGATGGCAGAGAGATAAATACAAAAAGGGGGAAACATGTCACAGAATGAATATAGCTGGAGTGAATAAGCCACTATGAAGACCCCTCTTCTTGAATAGGCCTCAGAAATGCAGGAACATGGGACAATCAAGGCATTTTTGTATCAGCGTCTCAATAGCTAACATGGTGCCTTTCGAATGAGGCACCAATATTTTATACTTTATCTATTCATGCAACCACTTGGGCTTGCTTGCTTTGCTCGCCTGCTCCTAGCAATTTCAGAGAGGAGTTTACGCCTCACCAATTACACATTTCACCAGCCGTCACTGGAAGGGGCGTGTTTAGGGCATCCATTCCAAATACAGAATCACAGTGGTATGTCTGAATGTTTTGTAACCGAATTATGGTCACAAAAAATAAATTTTTTACTGATCCCTCAAAGGAGGTGGTAACCATTCGCAAATCCCTTTGTGAATGTTGAAGCAAATATTTTATGAGAGCAGGCAGTGGTCCCAGGGACCACTGCATACTCTTAAAAAATGAAACTTAAACGAGTCATTTTATTTTTTGAAATGTATCCGGTTTTCCTTTAAGGAAAATGAGCTGCATTAAAAATAAAAAAAGATTGCTTTATTAAAAATCAATAACAGACATGGTGGTCTGCTGACCTCAGCAGGCACCCATCCCTGTGACGGCTGCAATTTCTTATGGGTTGCAAATTGCGACCTACCTCATTTATAATCATGTGGTAGGCAGATTTGCAAACCCATTTGGAATCGTTGTTTACGTTGTCACATACATTAGGAATTGCGATTTCCTAATTGCAAATCAGTAACAAATGCAATTTGGAAATCGCAATCCCTAAATTCTGTATAGAGGGCCTAAGATACCTCTGACTCACTGGTTGCTTGGTGGTGCTCAACAATTAATCCTGTACTATATAATGGTGGCTGGAAGACACAACATAGCACAGCAGAATGGATAGCCCAGCACAAGCAAATCCAGCAAAGAGTGGTGTTTCTTGTAATCCATGCCAAAGTTTGTAGATTATTTCTATATGTGTGGATGTAGAATCACATACAAGATGACTGGATATCTTTCATGGCTTTTGATTCTAAATCGTTGGACTATCCTTTGGAATGAGCTTTGAAATTAGATCTCCAAATAAAGGCTACTATTAAGCCAGCTAATTTTCTAACTGTTCCTTTTGAGGAAAATCTGCAAACTTCTACTTGAAGTGGATTTCCCTACTACTGCAGACAGGGGTCATTGTTTTGCCTTGTTTTGCTTCTGAAAGTGCAATGCTGACTAGCCTTCCAGAAACTCTCATTGTAGTTTTATATGCTGGTGGAATGTTTGCCCACAGCATTTCAATTTTATGGAGCCTGTGTTTGCTTCTTCTAAATGCTAAACTGAGGTTTAAGTTCCCCTATCTAGCAAAGCAGTACGCCTGGTGACTCTAACATGCCTTGCTGAAAATCTAAAACTTTCAGGTACAGATTTGCAAATTGGAAACAATAACATCTTAAGGCTTGATGCCACAAGGTTTAAAACATCTAGAAAGATAAATCATTCTTTCTCAAAATTACCTACGACTGTTTGGAGTTCATTTTTATTGTATCATGTGACAAGAGGTACTTCTTTACTGTGATTTGGGCCTGTTAGCAGGCTAGAATATCAATCAATCAATCATGTTTCTTATAAAGTGCGACTACTCACCTGTAAGGGTCTTTAAGGAGCTGAGGGGGCGGGGGTGGATCTGCAGTTCAGTAGAAGAGCTAGGTTTTGAGGCCCTTCCTGAATTGCGGTAGCAATGGTGATTGCCTGAGATGCAGAGGCATGGAGTTCCAGGTCTTTGCAGTGAGGTAGGAGAAGGATCTTCCTCCAGCCCTGTTCTTGCGGATCCGTGCGATGGTGGCCAGGGCCAGTTGAGCGGAGCGGAGATGTCTGGTGGGAGTCTAGAAGGAGAGGTGATGTCTAAATAAATAGGAATATGTCTAAATAAAAGAATATTGGCACAATTCAAATCAGTTGAAAACATAATAATGCCAAGAAAAAAATTCTAAATAAATGTATAATTAAAAATAAAATTAGAATTACAGACACTACTCATGATAAAATATAGCAGTAGTATCCCAGCTAGGGCCTCTGTCACGTGTACTCTGCTAAAATGGTGTGACTGTTGTATCCGTGCTAACACTGGCACTGAAGAACTTTAAAATATTAATGGCTAACCCATTGCAAAACAGCACTATGGGTTCAAGCCAACCTACATGTTGCAGGTGGGTGAATTATGGAATCAACTGTGTACTGCAACTTAGAGAGTTCTCTTCTGCAGCACTGAAAGAAGAGTGCGCCCTGGTCTTGTTCTTTTGTGAAGGCGTTGTTCAGGCCATTCCCAATAAAAACAAAAGATCACTCCTTCCCCTTCCTTCAGGATGGGTATAGAAGCCACGCAGTTGCACTTGACTTTAAAAGGCAACCCTGAGGGAGGCTCGAGGGGGACATGCAGGAATAGGTGAAACAGCAAGCCCTAATTGCCACAAACCTTATGGAGCACTCCAGGGAGTTCATATATACTGTGGGGAACCCTAACATGGGCATCCCACCACACATGTTCCCTAGCACTCGTATGAATGTTATACAGACTATCATGGGCCCAGGCATGATGTACCCCACTTTGTTTAACATCTATATGGCTCCGCTGGCTGAGATTGCGGAACGTTTTGGCTTTGATATAATCTCATACGCAGATGACACCCAGCTGATGTTTACCCTTGGCCAGGACCTGATAGCGACAAAAAAACGTTTCGCATCAGGCATGTTCGCTATCTCCAACTGGATGACCGAGAACTGTCTCCAGCTAAAAGTTGATAAGACAGAGATCATGCTGTTTGGCAAAGCCCCTTCTATTTGGTCGGATGATTGGTGGCCTCATCAACTGGGTGCCACTCCGGTGCCCAAACAAACAGTAAAGAACTTGGGGATAAAGCTGGACCAAGCTTTAACGATGAAAGAGCATATTGCCGCTACTACAGGCACCTGCTACTACAATCTACATCTTTTGCGCAGAATTTTTCCCTTTCTTCCTACCACAGCTCGTAGAACGCTGGTTCAGGACATGGTAATAAGCAGACTAGACTATGGCAATGCCCTTTTGGCAGATGTTAGCGAATCATTTGTTTCTAAACTCCCGGTTGTTCAAAACACTGCAGCCAGGCTTATTCTGAATCGCCCTTCTGGCACTTCCTCGGCTCCCCTGCTGAAGGAACTACTCTGGCTGCCAGTGAAGAAGCGCTCTTACTTTAAGATTTGCTGCCTTACGTAAATAACTTAAAAGGCAAAGGCCCATTATATCTCCGGAAAACAATAATAGTATATTCTCCCTGTCGCAATCAAAGATCCGGCGATAAAGCCTTACTGTGTGTTCCCCGCATCCCTCATACACGCAGAGGTGGCAAGGCCTTCTCCTATCTTGCCCCCACATACTGGAATAAGCTTCCCCTTCACGTAGGTTCCTCTCCTAACTACTGTAAATTTAGGAAACAACTCAAAGCTTATCTATTTTGAATCATCTTTTCTGTCTCTTTGATCCAGTATCTGCAACAGTGCCGAGATGCCCTCGGGTGATTTGTACGCTATATTAAGTTTAATTAACATAACATAATATAACATATAATACACAGATTACAAGAGCCAGAAAGGTACTTCCCAACTGGGATTCGGGTAAAAAGGCCTGTACCCACATCACGTCATTTCTCGCCAACAATTAGTAGTGTTGTGCCCTGATAATGTGGCAAGAATCACTCGCTTTACGATGGACCAGAATTATCCAACAGAGTCTAGCACTCGCTTGTCCAGCAACATGCCATACTCTTGTAGAGCTGTTGTCATGAGACTCAAGTCTCTCACACACAAAAAACACATACAGGGTCTACCAGAACATTAAGGTGAGGAGCAGTTTGTTTCATGGGCACTGCACCAGAGACTTTCATTTACTGTGTAATTATTTAGTCCATTCAGTCTTTGTTGCCATTGGACTAGACAGTAGTTTGAATGGCTAACTCTGACCAGCTCCCTAGGCACATTCTTTGTCCAACACACTCTTCAGGTTAGTATGCTGACATACATTATAACTCCCCCTTCTTTCAGCAAATGAATAGTCTGCGCAGCTACAAAAGTGTTATAAATCATGGAACAATATATCAATGAGACCGAATCCTTTTGGCCAAAAACAGGTTTCAACAGCAGTTGGGCCCTACCCAAACCTTACCATAAAAGCCAGCAGGTGATCTCAACATCCATCTCCCACAGAGACAACTGAAAGCTACTACTGGAAGGGCAATAAATATGTCATCTTTATGCCCAAAGCAGAGTCTACATTGCCATTTGTCTAGAAGTGCAATCACAGCACTGGAGAAGAGGGATGCTGTTAGAAATTTGATCACTGGTTGACTGGGGTCAAGCCCTGGTCAAGCAATAAGCACAATCCTAGTCAGGGTAAGGCACAAGCAAACCCTAAATTATCTTGTGCTCACCCTCTAGTAGTTTGGCACTGAGCAGTCAAGCTTAACTTAGAGGCAATGTATAAAGTATTTGTGCGAACAAAGCGATACCAAAGGGGATGATGGAGGGAGCGCTTGAGCTAATCAAACACTCACCCCCAGTCAACTGATCTGGGTTTAATCCATCATCATTCTTTAGCTCACTCCACCACCCCAGTTCAGACATGGCCATATGCAAATCAGTCTGACCCTGTGCCTCATGGGAACAGTCCAGCCCGAACTGCCAAGCCATGTCTTCCCTGGACCGGAAACAAGCATCCTGGGACCGGTTTCTGGCTATTCAGCCGTCATCAGCCAGGCTAGCTTGAATCCAGTGGCAAAGTGAGCAAGGGACCCACGTCTGGGCATACCCTGCCAACTTAAGGCGAACAAAGCGATACCAAAGGGGAGGATGGACGGAGCGCTTGAGCTAATCAAACACTCACCCCCAGTCAACTGATCTGGGTTTAATCCATCATCATTCTTTAGCTCACTCCACCACCCCAGTTCAGACATGGCCATATGCAAATCAGTCTGACCCTGTGCCTCATGGGAACAGTCCAGCCCGAACTGCCAAGCCATGTCTTCCCTGGACCGGAAACAAGCATCCTGGGACCGGTTTCTGGCTATTCAGCCGTCATTCTTAAAAGTATGTACTGCCTTTTAAGTACATTGCACCCTGCCCTCTGGGCTATCCAATACCTACCTTAGAGGTGACTTATATGTATAAAAAGGAAAGTTTTGGGCCTGGCAAAAGGTTTATTTTGCCAGGTCGAAATGGCAGTGTAATTTACACATACAGACTCTGCAATGGCAGGCCTGAGACATGGTTAAAGGGCTACCGAAGTGGATGGCACAATCAGAGCTGTAGGCCCACTGGTATCATTTAATTTACAGGCCCTGGGCACATGTAGTGCACTCTACTAGGGACTTATAAGTAAATTAAATATGCCTATTGGGTATGAGTCAAAGTTACTGTGTTTAGAGGAGAGAGCAGAAGCATTTTAGCACTTGTTAGCAGTGGTAAAGTGCATAGAGTCCTAAGGCCAACAAAAATGAATTCAGCAAAAGTAGAAGGAGGAAGGCAAAAAGTTTGGGGGTGACCCTGCAAAAATGACCATTTCCAACAGATGTTTTTTGTTTGCACTAAAGTGTAAGAGAACATGAGTCAGCAGTATTACAGTTCCTTCTTCAGACAGAAAATTCAGGAAAAGAAAGCGAGATGGAGGAACATTTTAGATTAATTAAATTAGCTTTTTATTTTCACCCCAGCGCACTGACATTAGTTCTTTTCTTTCCCTGCCAGTCGTCGCATATCTGGAAAGAGCTACCCCTTAGTCACTTTTTGACTAACTTTTTTTTGCATTTTTTGTCGAGTCTTTTTGAGGTTTGCCTCCTGGTGTGGCAGGAATGGTATCTCAGAAGGCCGGCTTCCAGACCTGCGATGCCTGTCACCGCTTGATGTCGGTGACAGACCCGCACCTTGTATGCCTTTGGTGCCTCAAGCACAACCACAATCCAAAGGCCTGCTCCGATTGCCACACCATGAACCTGAAGGACTTGAAGGAGCCATCCCTCAAGCTCCTGGCAGCTTGACATGCGACGCCACGACGATCCAGATCCCGGTTGAGAGGAAGGTCCATGGAGCGGTCACGGAGTCCTGAGATCCTCGTCGCTCTCGAAGTCGTCGGGTCACTCGGGTAAGTCCCACAAGAAGAAGATGAAGTCGAAGAGGTCTTCGACGTCTCCTCGTCAATCGGCCGACGAGACGAGGGAGCGTCAACCTTTGAGGCCTGGCTCCGTGGTTGAGCCAGTGCCTGGGCTGTCTCCACCCCTTCCCGAGTTTCCAGGAGCCGGAGCGACTCCTGCCTAATTAAGAGAATTTTATGAGACTATGCACCTCATATTTGGCCCGTTCTCTCTGGCGCAACTTCGGGCCTCGTAGGTTTGGGTGGGGCACCTACTGGATCCATGCCAGTGGCTTTGGCCCCAACTGCAATCAGGCCCCTTGGATCCACAGATGGATCCAGACCGGCACCGGTCATGCCACCTTGACCTTCCCTGACGCTGATCCCGATGCCGACGCTCCTGGAGGCGCCGTCCCCATTCTGATTCCTGACTCTGACATGGGGCCGGATGGGCTTTGCGCAATGCGACTCCCGTGACAGCTGGAGCCATGCCTTCCAGGCCCGAGCCTGAGCCCTAATATTATGGGCTAGGACTTGGGGAGGAGTGGGAGTGGTTACTGGCCCCTGAAGGATACCAGCATTATGGCCTTAACATGGACCGGTGTGAGGATTTGGTGGACCCTAACAGACTGGATACTTCTTCAGACACTGGCATGCTTTCTCCCCCTAACGTGGCTATGGAGGAGGGAGTGTCAATTTCAACAGTGGTGATGAGGTGCGGTAGAGGTCTTGGACCTTAGCTTGCCCTCTGTGGCAGTCAAGACGAACACCTTGACAAAACTGCCTCAACCAGTAGTGTCTTCTTCTGAACCGCTTCTCCTGTTTAATGAAGCTCTTACTGACATTCTGCTGGGAACTTGGTCCAAGCTCAAAACAGAGGCTCCTGTGAAAAGGACTATTGCCCGCTGCCACCGCCCCTCCCAGGGGTCTCCAACTTCCTCACACAACACCCTTCCCTGGAGTGCTTGGTGGTCAAAGCCTCCATTTTCCACGTAAATCCTGGCGCATTCCCAGCTGCACCACCCGATCGAAGAGGCTCTACAACTTAGGCAAGAAGATGGGTTTTTTTCCCACCAGCCTGGCTCTGCGGTCCATGAACACTGTGTGACTTTTGGGCTGCTATTCCCACGCTCTGTGGGATACAGTTACGCAGGTGGTGCCAACAGTCCCGGAGGAGGCCTGGGTCGTACTCTCCCAGGCGGTTACCGACAGGAGAGACACAGCTAAGCTCATGATCCGATGTGGGCTGGACACCACCGACTCACTGGGCAGAGGGGTTACGTCGACAGTGGTCTTATGGCGCCACACCTGCTTGAGGTTGACTGACTTTTCTGGGGGTGTCTAAGCATCGCTTATGGACATGCCCTTTGATGGCTGCCGTCTCTTCAGAGACAAGGGGGATTCAGCTCTGGAGCGCTTTAAGGAAAGCAGGGCTACGGCTAGGTCCCTGGGCCTTTCCATGGCCCCTCGCCACCCCCAATGTGCCTTTTGTGGCCACAGAAAGGGCTTTCCAGCCGCGTTTGTTCCTGCCTAGTCACTGCGACATGCAAGCTTCACTGCCTCTGCATGGCTGAGGACGCGGTACCCACAGACCTTGTCTGTGGGTACCGCATCCTCTATCTTGCTATATGTCATCTATCTTTGCTCTGCCAGGAAGTGATGGCTCTTGGCCAAGGGAGCCATAGAGAAGGTGCCGATGCCAGAAGTAGGTCGTGGTTGCTATTACCGCTACATTCTGGTGCCCAAGAAGGACGGAGTTCTTCATCCTATTCTAGACCTGTGCTCTCGCAATTTCTTCCTCAGGAAGGAGAAGTTTAAAATGCTCACGCTCGCTCAAGTCTTGTCTGCCCTGGGCCCGGGAGACTGGATGGTAGCGCTGGACTTCCAGGAACATATTTCCACATTCCCATTCTGCCTGTCCACAGGCGTTACCTGAGGTTCACGATGGGCCATGAGCACTTTCAGTTCGCTGTGCTCTCTTTTGGCCTTAACAGTGCCTCTTGTGTGTTCACCAAGGTGATGGCGGTCGTTGCAGGTCATCTGCGGATATCAGGGGTGCCAGTCTTCCCCTGTTTCGACGACTGGCTGTTGAAGGCGAGCTCACCCCGGGCTGCTGTCCCCATCTCCAGACTATGATGGACCTCCTGCATTTGCTGGGGTTCGCTATCAATGTGCCAAAGTCACACCTGACTCCCTCTCAGGCACCCCCCCCCCCCTTCTTCGGAGCTGTTCTGGACACGGTGCAGTTTTAGGCTTGTCCTCCCGAAAGGTGAGTTCAGGATATTCGGACTATGAAACCGATGTTTCAGCCTCTAAATTGGATTTTGGTGTGACTGACTCTGAGGTTGCAGGACCTCATGGCCTCCTGCTTGTGACACATGCCCACTGGCACAAGCAGGCTCTGCAGTGGGACCTGAAGTTCTAGTAGGCACAGCACAAAGGGAATCTCTCTGACATGGTCCAGATCTCAGAGAAAACTGCAAAACATACACAGCGGTGGTTAAGGGACCATGATTGAGTCAGCTGCAGCCCACTCTCCTTTGCCCAACCAGGTCTGACAGTGGTGACAGATGCATCACTCCTGGGATGGGAAGACCACCTGGGAGAGGTGGGGATCAGAGGCCTCTGATCTCTGGGGGAATCCAGACTCCACAACAACCTACTGGAGCTCCAGGTAATCCGGCTGGCATTAAAAGCCTTTCTACCATTCATCAAGGGAAGGCTAGTGCAGATGTTCACGGACAACACCACCACCATGTGGTACTGCAACAAACAGGCCGGGGTGGGGTCGTGGGCCCTTTGTCAAGAGGCCCTGTGTCTCTGGACATAGCTGGAACGTCAGGGCATTTCCCTGGTGGTTCATCATCTGGCGTGCTCTCTGAACACCAGGGCGGACTAACTCAGCCGACGATGCCTAGTGGATAACGAATGGCGTCTCCATCTGAAGGCGGTGCAAGGTCTATTTTAGCAGTGGGGAGAGCCTTAGTTAGATCTGCTCACCACTCCCGACAGCACGCAATGTCAGCAGTTCTGCGTCCTGGAGTTTCCAAGATGGCTCTTGCTTGGAGACGCTTTTTGCCTTGAGTAGAGCTCAGGCCTCCTGTATGCCTTTCTGCCCATACCACTCCTGCCCAGAGTTTTCAAGAAGATAAGGAACGACTGGGCCTAAGTCATCCTTGTGGCTCCGGACTGGGCTCTGAGAATTTGGTATCCCAAACTGTTGAGCCTGGCCATCAGTCCTCCAATCAGGCTGCTCCTTCAGGAGGATCTTCTGTTGCAGCAGCAGGAAAGGGTTCTCCACCCAAACCTGTCAACACCCTGCCTTCTTGCGGGAGATTGAGTGGTGACAGTTGATAGCCTTCGACCTTCTGCCTGAAGTCTGTGATGTTATTCTGGCAGCCAGGTGTTCCTCCACCAAAACGGTTATTCACCTGCCAGTGGGGCAAGTTTGTGGCATGGTGTGCAGAAAAGCAGGTTGACCCCCTTTCTGCTCCCCTTTCTCCGGTTCCTCTCTTTATTCTTTCCCTTGCCCAGCAGGGCTCTGCTTTGGGCACCATAAAGGGTATTATTTCTGCTATCTCAGCCTTTCTAAGGTTGCCTGACCAGCCATCCCTCTTCAAATCCCCTATAGTACATAGGTTCTTGAAAGGTTTGCAACATATGTTTCCTCGCTCTCCCTTTATAATGCCTTAGTTGGATATAAATCTTGTCCTGACTTTCCTGATGTGCGCTCCCTTTGAGCCCTTGCACAACTGCCCTCTTAGGTTCCCTACCATCAAGACGGCCTTACTGGTGGCAATAACCTCTGCCCGTAGGGTCAGTGAACTTCAGGCCTTGGCATAAACGCCTCCATACCTGAACATCTACCCAGACAAGTTGGTTCTACGAACATAAGCTTCCTTTCTGCCGAAAGTTGTCCCTCTCTTTCATGTAGGCCAGTCCATCACCCTGCCTACTTTTTATGCTCTGCTGCATCCCTCTAAAGAGGAGGAGCAACTCCAAGAAAAGAAGCTACTCCAGCGTCTGGACCCAAAAGAAGCATATCGTCCTACTTTGACCACACGAAAGCATTCCGGGTGGACGACCAACTTTTTGTGTGGTATGTCGGAGTGATAAGGGTAAGCTGTGCAGAATCGGACCATCTTCTATCGATCGTGCTCTGCATTAAAAACTGCTACACATTGGCCAAGAAGCAACCCCCTGAGGGTTTGCATGCTCATTCCACCAGAGCTGTGGCTGCAACCACTGCGTTATCATGCGGAATTCCGGTTCTAGACATCTGTCAGGCAGCAACGTGGGCTTCCTTGCGCACGTTCACAAAACCTTACTGCTTGGACAATCAGGTCCGTCGGGATGGTTACTTTGCCCGTTCAGTCCTGCAGGACGTTTTGGCATGAAATTGTTTTGCAGGCCCACCTCTGGGGAGGTATTGCTTGGGTATTCATTCTAAGGTAAGGAATCTGCTGCTAGAAGTCTCTATCAGATGGCCAAGTTACTTACCTTTGGTGACGCCTTATCTGGTAGAGACTCTATCTAGCCACATATGCTTTACTGAACCACCCACCCTCCCCGCTCTGTGAATGGATTCCTAGTGACAGGGCTTTCCCCTTTTAGGGCCCTAGTTTTCCACACCAGTGGTCAGTGTTCTATGTGGCTCCGTGCTCCTGACGTGTAAAGTCGCAAAAAATACATGATGACAGCACCCTGGTGTGGCGCCTATATAGGCACCGCGCACGTCACATCCAGCATGGATGACGTCGACTATGCCACTCGGAGCCGATTGACACCACCTACCAGCTTGCAGGGCTACTGCTCACGAACATTTTCCAGATCCAGTCTGACACCTGGGGATAATCTAAGGTAAGGAATCTGCGGCTAGATAGAGTCTCTAGCAGATAAGGCATTACCAAAGGTAAGCAACTTGTCCTTTATGCCCCAAGCAGAGTCTAGATTGCCATTTGTCTAGAACTGTAATCCCCACTCTGGAAAAAAAATATGCTTTTTGTTTGCAGTAGAGTATAAGAAGACACGAGTTAGCAGTATTACAATTCCTTCTTCAGGTAGATGTTTTCAGGAAAAGAAGGTGAGATGGAGAAACATTTTAGATTAATTAAATTATCCTTTTATGTTCCATAGTTTGGTCTTTTAAAACATCTAACTGTACATGAAGTGGATTGTAGATTGCTTGCACAAGCTAGGTTGTGTAGCTCATCCATGTGTCATCTTGGGATGACATAGTTTGGATGGTCTTGGTTTTAAAACCATCTTTATAGCAATGTACTTGGCCCATGGTCCGTGCAAGGGATAAAAAGATGTCCAGGATAAGAGACTACGTGGGATTTATGCAAGATCTAACACCAGAAATGTTAGGGGACGCATCACACCGTAGAAGAATTATGTCACTCACCTCTAGCCATGTAGAGCATGCACATATTTTTTGTACTGTAATGTGTGGTGTGGATACTAAGATGCCATATTTGGTATTAAAATTTGGCTTTTGGGAAAGTCATTAGACTTTTCACTGCTTTGAGTAGCTGTTGCTGTCTGTCTGAGTAAAGTGTTGACATGTCGATAAACGGGGTTGATACGAAAACCAGCAAGTTTATTGTAGAGTTTAAAAACGGTTGTATGTCAAAATGTCAACCACAGAAACATTGTGCTACCAAAATATCATAGCCAAAATATCAGGAAATTAAGTGCATATAGCTAAGTATAACCAAATCTGCGTATATTGACAATATACACACATATATCGTCAAGGTACATGTACGTGGAGTTAAGTAAAGTAAACCTAGACTTACTTATATATATTTACCTTGCAAGTATTTTATTCCACTATATTTTGTCCATAATATTCTCGTAGCACAATATTCTCGAGTCGATATTGATGTGAAATACCTCAAAAACATACATCCAAAGGAACTCGTTTTAAGTGTTTGGCAGTTCCAGCATAAATAAACATAAAGTACAATTCAGAAAGTTAATTAGCCCAGGGGCAGCAATATAAGACATACATTTGAAAAGAAACAGAATAAAATACACGACTGAAAAAAAAGATTGTATATTATCTAACTCTGTGAGAAATTCTTCTGATACTAGTACCATGCTGTAATGTTTAAAGGGGCCGGGCAGCAGTCTAGTGCTCCCGAGCCCGCAGTACACGCACTGGCGTTGGCGTACGTACGTCATCGCGAATATAAATAAAGGAGGCGTGGCCCGCGGCGGCAGTCGGGACCACGCTAGTTTAGCAAGCACACTGTGTGGCGTCCCCTTATTTGAGCCTAGGCCACGCAAGCGACACGCGCTGGTTCTAGGCCTCTACACTGGCGACGAGGCGGGTGACGGCCCGCGCCGCAGCACGAGTCATCGAGGGCACCGTGTGGCCCCCCCCGGTGGCGAAAAGCGGTACTGCACCCTGCAGGCTGATCTCTGCCACGAGGCACGTGGAGCTGCAGGGAAGGCCTGCCACGGCCTCTACATAAGGTGGTCCAGCTGCTGTTGGTCTGGAGCATCAGGCGCTCGGAGGAGAGGCACACAGCGACCAGACAGGCCTGCTGCCCATCATCACCGGCAGGCATTGTGCAGGCTGCTCCAGTGCTCCCAAGGAGTGAAGGTAAGGGGCAGTGGCCTGGTTTGTGAGCCCCCATCGCCCCAAGCAGCGCACAGGGTCATCTCATCCTTAGTGCCCTCGGCCAGGCGGCTGTTTCCCATTCCGGAGAGAGGGACAGTGCACGTGCCGCGAGGAGGACCACTCATTACCCCAAAATGGCGGCAATCCCGGCCATGGAGCCTTTTGTAGTCGACGGAGCTCCCTCTGCTTTGGCCCCAAGGTGGAAAGACTGGACGGAGAGGCTCCAATTCTACTTCGAGGGGGCGGGCATCTCCCGTGAGAGGCGCAGGGCGCTGCTCCTTCATCTGGGTGGGAAGGACATTCACCGGATATACAAAACACTGGTAGAGGCCACCCCCAAAACCTACGCTACACTGCTCAATGCCCTTAACGCACATTTCGAGCCCATGGCTAACAGAGACTACGAAAGATTTATCTTTCATCAGGCAAAGCAGGAGGCGGAAGAGTCATTGGACGCCTTTCATGGGCGGTTGAAGGAGTTAGCCACAACGTGTGGGTTCACCGATGAGCAGGAAGAGATCCGGGCCCAAATCATCCAAGGGTGTTTTTCCTCCAAACTCCGTGAACACATCCTCCAGGAGTCGGGAAAGCCCCTCGCGGACATCCTCACGATGGGGAGATCCAAAGAGTTGGCGCGAGTGAGAGCGTCCCATATGGAGGCAGCCCTTCATCGTCCCATCAAGACGGAACAAGTGAATATGGCCCAAGCGAAGCCGCACCCGCACCCAGGGAAGCGCGCACCGGACAGAAAGAGGCAATGTGGCTATTGTGGTGGAACGCCACACCGCATGCAGGAATGCCCGGCGAAAGGACGGAGATGCTCAGCATGTGGCAAGGTTAACCATTTTGCAGCAGTCTGTAGGTCTACGGGACACAAAAAAGAGCTGGCTCAGACAGTAGAAGAGGCCCACGATCCCGAAGACATGGACGACGATGACGAGGGTAGCTACCCAGTCCATTACGTGTTCGCAGCAAATCAATCAATGCCGAAGAGACGTCGGCTGCCGAAGTGCAGGGTAATGGTCCACCGCCAGGAAGTACAGGCCACCATAGACACGGGAGCATCCTTTGAACTGATGGCGGAGGATGTATTCAACCGGCTGGACCCCCGTCCATCACTGCGAGAGGCGAAGATTCGCGTATTCGCATACGGCCAGAAGACGCCCATCCCACTGCTGGGATGCTTCCCGACGAAAATCAAACATGAGGAGCAAGAGACCCCTACCACAGTGTATGTCACTAAAGAGGGCAATGGCATGCTGGTGAGCGGCCAGACGGCTGAGGAGCTACGGCTCATATCTTTTGCACTAGCGGTACAAGAGGAGGAGTTGTCTACGATTATGGAGGAGTTCGGTGATATCTTCACAGGAATTGGGTGCCTCAAAGGAAAGGAAGTAGCCCTCCACATTGATCCCTCGGTCCAACCGGTGGGGTTGAGGCACAGGCGCATAGCCTTCCACCTGCGGCAGAAAGTGGAGGCAGAACTTGAAGCGTTGGAAGAACATGGGGTCATTGAGAAAGTTGATGGACCGACCCCCTGGGTGTCCCCTATAGTAGTGGCGAGGAAGCCGAAGCAGCCTGGCCAGGTTCGCATATGCGTCGACATGCGACTCCCCAATGCCGCGATAAAAAGAGAGCGTCACCTAACGCCCACCATAGACGATATACTCGGGGAGCTCAACGGAGCAAAATGGTTTTCAAAGATGGACCTACGGTCAGGGTATCATCAGCTTCCCTTACACCCGGACTCACGGTACATCACCACATTTTCTACGCATGTGGGCCTCCGGAGGTACAAACGCCTCAGCTTCGGCAAATCGAGTGCAGCGGAGGTGTTCCAAAACACCATCCGAGAAGTCCTCAGCGGGCTCCCGGGGGTCCTGAACGTGAGTGATGACCTGTTGGTGTATGCTGCCTCGCTGGATGATCATCACCAGAGGCTACGCAACGTCCTGCAGAGGATCAGGGATTCAGGTTTGACGCTCCACAAAGAGAAGTGCCAATTCCTGAGAAAGAAGATCAGTTTTTTTGGCTACACCTTTTCTGACCAAGGAGTGGCTCCAGACCCAGACAAGGTGAGGGACATCAGAGAAGCTCCGGCGCCCTCCAACATCTCGGAAATCCGGAACTTCCTTGGAATGGTCAATTTCTGTGGACGTTTCATGCCAGGCCTAACCAACGTCACCAAGCCCCTCCGGGAACTGACCAAGTCTACCACCGTCTGGCAGTGGGGCCCTGACCAGGAGCAAGCCTTTCAGGACACGAAGGCGGCGCTGTCAGCCGACACCACGTTGGCATACTTTAATCCGGCTCGCCCCACCAACGTGGCCGTGGACGCCAGCCCGCACGGGCTAGGGGCCGTACTCACACAGCAGGGGTCCAGCGGGGAGTGGATCCCCATAGCGTATGCGAGCAGGTCGCTGACGGAGACTGAGCAACGCTATTCCCAGATAGAACGGGAAGCGATTGCCATCCACTGGGCGTGCCGCTATTTTCACGTTTATGTGTACGGCAAACCGTTCACCGTCACGACGGACCACAAACCCCTAGTGCCACTATTCCAGGGTTCGGTGTCCAAACCGCCACCGAGAATTGAAAAATGGATTCTCCAGCTGCAGGAGTACGACTACAAGGTGGAGTACAAGCCAGGGTCGTCCAACCCGGCGGACTCCCTGTCTCGGCACCCAAGAGCGGCCACAAGAGCCGAGGAAGATGAAGCAAATGACACAGAGGAGTATGTCCGATTCATAGCGGAAAGGTCCCGGCCGCTACCCATCAGTGTGGAAGCCATTGTGGAGGCCACCCAAAAGGACGAGTGCCTACAGCTGGCTAAAGCGGCAGTCAGGGCCAATGACTGGCGGGCCATCCTGACCACACTGTCCCGGAGGACGCCCCAAGCCAAGGCGGCGTTGGAGTCGCTGCACAGAGTAAAGGACGAACTGTCTCTTGACAACAGTGGATGTGTGCTAAGAGGCCCTCGGTTGGTAATTCCATCAGGTATGGCCCAACAAGCCGTAGATCTTGCCCATAGGGGTCACCAGGGGATCGTGAAGACTAAAGGACGTCTAAGAGCAAAGGTGTGGTTCCCGGGGATGGATCACCTGGTTGAACAAACTGTTCGCACCTGCCAGTGGTGCCAGGTCTCCGGCCAACCAGACCGCCCTCACCCGGTCATCACAGAGGACAATCCCCGGAGACCATGGGAGCGGGTCAGCATGGATTTTGGGCACCTGCCAGATGGGCGACATGCCCTTGTAGTCATTGACGACTACACGAAGTATCCAGAGGTAGAGGTGGTGGCAAGCCAGACCGCCACCGAGGTCATTACGAAGATTGAGAAGATCATCGCGACCCATGGGATCTTCGAGATGGTCAAAACGGACAATGGCCCCCCTTTTCAAGGGCAGGAGTTTGCCGACTACCTAAAGTCCTGGGGGATACAACACCGCAAAGTCACCCCGCGCTGGCCCCAAGCGAATGGGGAAGTAGAGAGATTCATGCGCACGCTCAATAGGGTGATTCGGATCGCGCATGCGGAGAATGCCCCCCTGGAGAGAGCCATTTACAGTTTCCTGAGGGAATACAGGATGACACCACACTCGACGACGGAAAGGGCACCAGGCCCCGCCTGTCTGGGCAGAGTGGTACGAGACACTCTTCCTCATCACCCGACGTGGGTCCCAAGCTCCATTGACGGCCCCAGGATTCTGGCGAAGAGGACCACCACCAACGACCGGTCTAGCCGTGACCGGAGAGCATGCCCGGCGAACATCCCGGAGATGGATCAGGTGTTTGTGAAAGACCGATATCCGGGGAGCAAGTTCCGTCTCCCCTACGAGTGCCAGCCCTGGACGGTGACCCGCCGGACAGGCTCGATGGTGACCGCCCGAAAAGGAGCCGAGGAAATTACCAGAAATATCTCATTTTTCAAGAAAGTCCAAACAGGGACACCGGGAGCTGAACCCGAGGAGGATGATGTGGGAGAAACCCCTCCGGAGGAGGAACCAGCGGCTGGAGGAGTTGGAGCGAGTGATGGCCAGAGGTCGCCGGCCGGAACACCGGAGGGTCGACGGCGGTATCCCAGGGAGAGGGGTACACTGGACAGAGGCTCACCGAGGGGAGGTGTCGTTTTGCCAATGACACGTGGAGCCGGCTGTGGTTACGGCCTAAGGGGCAATCCTGCCCCGTCATCCAGGTTGGCCAGGTTTCTGGTATAAGAAACAGTGAATGCCCAGCTGATCGAAAAGGGGGGTGTCAGGTGGTGGACGTGATACCCCGAACCAGGAACTGGTAACAGATCGACTGTTTGTTGTTTGGTTGTGTTTTATTTAAAGGTTAGAAGGAATGTAATGTTTAAAGGGGCCGGGCAGCAGTCTAGTGCTCCCGAGCCCGCAGTACACGCACTGGCGTTGGCGTACGTACGCCAACGCAAATATAAATAAAGGTGGCGTGGCCCGCGGCGGCAGTTGGGACCACGCTAGTTTAGCAAGCACACTGTGTGGCGTCCCCTTATTTGAGCCTAGGCCACGCAAGCGACACGCGCTGGTTCTAGGCCTCTACACATGCCACTTCTGTTACAACTCCCCCATCATATGTTTCTTGGAATTTTTTGGACAGATTTTATGCCCACCTTCCAGGTCCTCAGAATCCATGTCCACTCCATGCTTATGATTGCCTTTGTTAAACATAGTTCCATTCCTTCATCACCAACCCCATCTAACTCAGAAACTCCACCACTTGTGTTCATCACTAATTCCCCAAGACACAAACCAAGTTCCCTTAGATCTCTTCAGCCTGCACTGGAACTGAGAACTTAGAAAGGCTCTTCTCCATCAACACAGGATCCTTGATATGACTTTAATCTCCAACATGAACTTTTGGCACAGAACCATCCCTTCTCCTTTCCAACACACTCTTCTAGACCGTGCTTGCCTTAGTTTCCTTCCATAACAAACCAAAAGCTTCCTTCCTGTCCACAATTGTACTCATCCAAAAATGACAAAAGTCAGAAGATACTCTTTTTCCTCACATCAGTTGAAAGGGCGACTTACCCATCACAATATGAGGTGGGGTCATATACAACCAAAATTCTCTCACAGCTTTCAACAAATTTACCTTGCTTCTGTACAAACTCTGAAAACTTTATTGAATCTCTCCACTTTTCAGTTTCCTTGATGGTGATAGACCACAATTGTCTTTGGGCTTTTCCAAGACAGGAATTGCTTTCATCCTTAGTGAAAGCCCGTGAACTGTGGATGAGCAGACTCTGCTAACCCATTTATTTTTTTTACATAAAGAGGGCACGCTGCTCCACTGTTTGCATAATGTTTTTTGTCCTTGCCATTCTCTGATCTGATTTTTAACAGTTTTTTTCTAAGCACAAATTAGACTTAGGACCTGATTTAAAGTTTGGCGGACCGGGTTACTCCGTCACAAACGTGACGATATCCCATCCGCCGTATTAAAAGTTCATTATATCCTGTGGAACTTGTATTACGGCGGATAAGATATCCGTCACACTTGTGATGGACTAACCCGTCCTCCAAACTCTAAATCAGGCCCTTAGGCTAAATTTGCTGTCACAAATTGCCAACTGAACGCTTACTCCAATTAGAGGTACAGCCCAAAAACATATGAGCAAATATTGGTTAATACTCCTGAAAGCTACACTTTTCAGAAATGTGAAACTCTGTACTGCTTTGGTGTTCAAAAACCAAATTAGATTTTATCTACTGCAAATATCATTTCTGGAAACAGAGAAATACCACATGAAGACACATAGATTTATTTTTATTAAATTGTATAATCCCTTGAAAATAATCTCAAAATAAAATAGGCGCTCCTTGTGGCAATCGGTTAATCTTTGTAATGTTTCCCTAACATCTTTTGTTTTCCGTCCATAGGAAGAAGACTATGTCATTGGCCGTCATCCATTACACCATGATAGCTATTGTCCAGGCAAAGTTATTCAAGTCTCTTCCACCTTCCAATTTGTGGTAAGTGGTATTGTATTTCTTTTATGTTCATGGACAAGGTATGGTTATTTATGAGACATAGGGGCCATCCATTAATGACCGTTGGTTTTGGATATGCTTTGGAGTGGCAAAACATAACAGTGTGTTACTAGCTGGACAATAGTTTATCCTTTGAGCAGGTGTCTTATAAACCCCTACTAAAAATAAAAATCTTTATTGGGCAAAACGAGGTTCCTGCTAGGCCCCTCGTAGAAAGTTAAAATATTGGGTGTTGCAAGATAATTTCCTGTATCCCTCAGCCCTGAAGATTTAAAGAGACAAACATGTCAACATGAGTGGAAACGTGGTATTCATTTGCAAAGGTTTGCCATTTCAAAACAAATTGAGATACATCCCAAGAACAATAATTTTCACTTCTTGCATCCTTGATAATGTATGCAGATTGTATGAATTCCCAACACAACACTAAACACATTTTAATTATCTTGTAGAAGAGCTGTGTAACCTTGTATTGGCGTATTATGAGAAAAAGCTATTCTGCAACCTCTGAATCTATTGCATTCAATAAATTACACAATACTGTCTTATTTAATATTAGGGTGTACAGAGTAGGTCATGAAACTGCAATCTTTTCTCTAGTCAGCATTTTCCATTAAGGTATTGTCAAGCATTCTTCCTATACATAACTGATTTCATTGATTTGTATGCTCTATTCTTGCCAATGCTGCATAATGGGTCATCATTGTAACTCTGTTATTCATGCTACGATTATGGTTAGATTAATTCTGCCGTGTATGTTTAGAATTTCCTTTTCTTCCATAGATAGCCTGCAATCACTGTAACTGTTATTGATGCTGTTTATGGTTAGAACATTGTGGCCTTGTATGTTTAGAATTACCTTTCTTCCACAGGTACTGGAATCACATCTATATTTTCACCATTGTTGCTAGATGTTCTCTGGGCAATTACCATCTCATAATCACTCGGTTTCACCATCTACATGATCCCTAAAGGACTTCAACCTTACACATGCCTGAACATGTCTTATAACACCACATTTCTTCTCGAGACTGCTGTCTGGCATTTGCCTTATTAACATACACATGAATCCTTAGAAGTCTTCTTGAACACTGTACCACACTATTTTCTTGAGGATCCACTTCACAGAATAGGTATTGTGAATAGCCCGGTACCCCACTATCAAAGTGAGACCTATATCACCTGCTGTGACTAAATGAAACATGCCTGGTCTACCTTTACAATTCCTCATGTTTTAAGTCCATTCAATATTTTGTATTTGTGAAAAATATGGGGGGGGAGGGGGACTCTACAAGAGGCATGTCTAAGAAAGTGTGACTATGAATCCTTTTGAAGAGCCATGGCCTATGTAATTAACGGCATGGCTTAAAGCATGTAAACCACAATTCTGTGTTTCACAGGTTGTGCGACCTGACTAATATTTGAGAGTCACTCTGTGACCTTTCTGTTAGTACACCCAGATATGTCACGTCATAACAGGCATGTGCCTAAACCAAGTCAGACCAATTGGCTTTGCCAATACTTGTTAGCAAATTCAGGTAATCAGTAACAATGATGTTGTTGTGAAAAAATATAATTGAAAATATTTCAATTATGAAAATATGAGTTTGTGAATTACACTTTAGTGAGGTCTATGATGGGGGTAGTGCTCTTCTGAGTGTTGCAGTCACTCCTGTTCTCCCCTTCACAACACTTTTCTCTGCAGCCTCTGTGAGACACTTCCTTTTTCTCCTCACATCATTTTCAAATGCTACAATTGTATATGTCACAGCTCATCTCTTTCCTCTTCCATACCCTCTATTCACTCTCTCTTCATACACATACTTCTTTGCATTTCCTGCACTTCACCAACCCTGCGACGCACCGTCGCCTGTAAGACTTAATTTTCCTTTATTTTCACATTGTCAATATGTCAAGCTTCAGTACCTTCTTCAGAAACTTTCTCTCATACTCACAAGTACAAGTGGCACATATCACCATTGCTCTGTGCGCTCTTCAGAAGGGACAAAGGCTGGATGTGCGTGTATCCTGAACACCTATATGAGCCAACTGACAGTCATTGTGAGCAACTAAATTGCCTTCTGCCTCAGCTCCAGAGCTCTCAATAGTGGCCCATTATAAACGCCTACCATCAATTTAAACTCAGACAGACACCTATTGGTGCCAAGTTCATAGTACCCACTATACCAGAGTAATATGCTGCAGTAAAAAAAGCATACAGAAAAACAACATCCTGCAAAAAGCAAATACTCTTAGGGAAGTAAATTAATTACAATTTTAAATGTAAACAGGAACAACTTCACTGAAATGGATTAACTTAACGGTTATGGTCTGGCTTGACAATGCAGCTGTCGCCAGACAATCATGTGAGAACCACCAGGAGAGGGGCTTGGCTCCGCCCACACGTTGGGAGCCAGAAAAACACAATTTGATTTGGCAGTAGTTGTGTGCGTCCTCCGCATCAGAATGAGCGTAATGCAGTCTGCGCATGTCCCAGGCAAGCAAAAGGGGGAAGTTAATGTATTTATACTCCTGATACCCTCCAGAGTGCTCTTTTGGTTCCAGAACACAAACGTTATGTGTGGGGGTCCGCGGGCAATAGCAGACTCATTCTGTTCTGTGGGTTTATCTTGGCGATGAACTTAATATTAGTGTAACCTCCTGGGAGTAGCATTACAAGGGGTCTCGGTTAGGCAGAGCACTGGTGCTGTGTTACCTTGTGCATTACCACAGCTGCCGCAGGCAGAAACCCCTGCATGCAGCCTACTCCCAAATAATGAGACACATAGATCTTTTGGTAGGGTGCAAATATTGGCCTCAGTTTCAGGGCCGGCTTTAGCGCTGGTGGCGCCCTGTGCGACAATGTCTGTTGGCACCCCCCCAATGACCACCTCTGTCACGGATTCCCTCACTAGAACCCTTTAACAGTGCCTCTCAAGTCTCCATAACCACTGTCTCTCAGATTCATTTAGTTTTATAGCCCCACTCATACCAGTGTAAGGTGTCAGAGCACTTTACACCACACACACATTGCACAGAGACAATCATATGTGTGTAAATCAGTGTATAGGAAATGTTACATCAGACAGTACTACAAGGTGTGGTGTAGGAGTGGCATGTCATCGATACTAGTAGGCAATATAGTTAAAGTTCTTATTCAGGAAAGGCACAAATTCAGAATTTAAAACTTAATATCATTGTTAGGGGTTCTCTTTCATAATAAGAATTGTTTTCTACCCAAAAGAACCCTTTTCACAAGATTAGGATAATGAAAGACTGGGCAAAAAAAACATATAGCTCTAACATATACCTTGCAGTTTGCAGCAGCTCTAGGGTGACAGTTAATAGCTCAATGTTCTATATTAGGATTTAGACTTATAAACGACAAGTAACAAAAGGAGCTCTCTTACAGAAGCAGTAACCCACTGACCTATTTACATTATATGCACTTCCTTATCTGCATGGTACACGTTCCTAGCAGCAGGCATTTTATCCCTCTGCGCTACCTTAGGATGAGTCAGAACTTCCACTAGACAAACCTCCGGTCTCTTTCCAGGAAGATGATTAATCACTGGACTTCTCTTGACATTTTAATTGATGTCTGAAAGTTGCTGGAGGCCAGGAACGCGGCAGCAGGTGCTTTTAAAATAATAATACACATTTTCAAAAATGACGCCCCCACCCCAAGTCAACGCCCGGTGCGGTCACACCGATCGCACCGCCCTAGAGCCGGCCCTGCTCAGTTTATTTAAACATCGATGTACAGCACTTGCCCCTTACCGATATTTTATTAGGGGCCATAACTCATTCTCAACAGGCTTATCACAAATCATTGTGAAATTTTTATGACCCATTCGGGGTCATAAATCATTTGCGATGGACCTTCATAAATCAATTTGACGTTTTTATGATACACCAAATCTGAAAGACCATAAATCACATTCTGCATCATTGCCTTGTCACCACCTGTCAATCATAATTCAATTCACCTCAAATCAATCCATCAGTTTTGTGAGGAACTTGAGTCTTTGCATTGGTGTTTCTCCTTTTGTGTGGGTGGGTACTCCTGTTTTCCCTTTTAGGCTTAACTCGCTACCTTTGATGGTTCATTGCATCCTGCCACCGTCGGACCTGGGCTTCGAGCGCCATGTTTCATGTACCCCCTCCATTGACTTTCTTACCCTGGTGTAAGGCATCCCACGGTAGTAGTCCTGCCACCCGCCATGTTGGGTGTGGCCTCCCCATCATCCTTGTGTTCCTTTCCACCATGCCGCCAGCGGGTTACCGCCCGATGATTGCTCCCCCCAAGCTTTCGATCCCTTCATTTGCAGCCTGCTAGCCTCATGGCTGCCCATAGAGTGGCATTTGTCACCCCGAGTGGGACGGGTATGCCCAGACGTGGGTCCCGGGCTCTCCATGCCACTGGAGTCAAGCTATCCTGGCTGATGAGGGCTGAAAGCCCGAAACCGGTCCTAGGATGTTTGTTTCCAGTCCAGGGAGGACCTGGCCTGGCAGTTCGGGCTGGACTGTTCCCATTGGGTGCAGGGTCAAGACTGATTTGCATATGGCTGGGTCCAAACTGAAATGGCATGGTGAGCAAAAAAACAATGGATTTAGGCCCAGATCTCTGTACTGGGGTAAATGTATGACATTGTTCTGCATTCTGTCCATCAATTGTTCTTTTTGCATTTGTCACCCCGAGTGGGACGGGTATGCCCAGACGTGGGTCCCGTGCTCTCCATGCCACTGGAGTCAAGCTATCCTGGCTGATGAGGGCTGAAAGCCCGAAACCGGTCCTAGGATGTTTGTTTCCAGTCCAGGGAGGACCTGGCCTGGCAGTTCGGGCTGGACTGTTCCCATTGGGTGCAGGGTCAAGACTGATTTGCATATGGCTGGGTCCAAACTGGAATGGCATGGTGAGCAAAAAAACGATGGATTTAGGCCCAGATCTCTGTACTGGGGTGAATGTATGACATTGTTCTTTTTGACCATAGAGTGGACCAGAACACTTGTGTTCCCTCTGGAGACAGGTGTACTCCGTCACTGTGAAAGTATTCCGGCCTCTGTAGATTGATGAAGCTGTGTCGGATGCTCTCCCATCCGTTTCTGATGCAAAATGTTTCACTGCCACGTTCAATATCTTTTGTGATTTATCCAGGGCTCCTGTTTGACCAAGCGCCCCTCCATTTCTGCCTTGGTATGATCTCTGACCAGACCAGGGTAGTGTTGCCAAATAACTTAAATGCCTCTGCTAAATCTATCCTAATGTGAGCCAGGAGCTCCCTACTGCCCAGCTGGGCCAGGGCGTTGCCTCCCGGATCTATAATCAGCATATCAGGCTTCCTTTGCCGTCTGAACTGGGGTGGTGGAGTGAGCTAAAGAATGATGATGGATTAAACCCAGATCAGTTGACTGGGGGTGAGTGTTAGATTAGCTCAAACGCTCCATCCATCGTCCCCTTTGGTATCGCTTTGTTCACCCTAAGTTTGCAGGGTATGCCCAGACGTGGGTCCCTTGCTCACTTTGCCACTGGATTCAAGCTAGCCTGGCTGACGGCTGAATAGCCAGAAACCGGTCCCAGGATGCTTGTTTCCGGTCCAGGGAAGACATGGCTTGGCAGTTCGGGCTGGACTGTTCCCGTGAGGCACAGGGTCAGACTGATTTGCATATGGCCATGTCTGAACTGGGGTGGTGGAGTGAGCTAAAGAATGATGATGGATTAAACCCAGATCAGTTGACTGGGGGTGAGTGTTTGATTAGCTCAAACGCTCCGTCCATCGTCCCCTTTGGTATCGCTTTGTTCGCCCTAAGTTGGCAGGGTATGCCCAGACGTGGGTCCCTTGCTCACTTTGCCACTGGATTCAAGCTAGCCTGGCTGATGACGGCTGAACAGCCAGAAACCGGTCCCAGGATGCTTGTTTCCGGTCCAGGGAAGACATGGCTTGGCAGTTCGGGCTGGACTGTTCCCATGAGGCACAGGGTCAGACTGATTTGCATATGGCCATGTCTGAACTGGGGTGGTGGAGTGAGCTAAAGAATGATGATGGATTAAACCCAGATCAGTTGACTGGGGGTGAGTGTTTGATTAGCTCAAACGCTCCGTCCATCGTCCCCTTTGGTATTGCTTTGTTCGCCCTAAGTTGGCAGGGTATGCCCAGACGTGGGTCCCTTGCTCACTTTGCCACTGGATTCAAGCTAGCCTGGCTGATGACGGCTGAATAGCCAGAAACCGGTCCCAGGATGCTTGTTCCTGGTCCAGGGAAGACATGGCTTGGCAGTTCGGGCTGGACTGTGTCAGGTTGCTATAGGGTACACTAACCTTCAGGAGACAAATCCAGCGGGGGCGATGCCTAGATCCCAAAGCCCCCTCGCTCTGCCCCACAAAGGGACGTGAAACACTCCACCCTGCACTGCAGAGCGCCGGGGATAGGGGAAAAGAATAGGGAATAATGGAAAGAAGTTTCCGTTGCCCTCTTTCTTAACGAAGCTCCCGTTCCAGGCCCTCTAGGAAAGTGCGCACAATAGGGTAGTCCCACCGAGTTCTCACCAGGGTCTGTAGAAGGGAGAACAACCAACAACATGCGGGTTATAACACTCACCTACCTTCTCTCCCTCCCGCCCTGCTAGCACTCCTCCCGTTCTCTCCCAAGAAAGGACTCACTTGTACTTCGGGGTCCTAATCGGAACTGGAGAAGATGGTCTTCTGGAACAGATAGCACAGTGAGCAAACAGGAAATCAAAAGAAGCGCGGAAAGCTCTCTCTCCTTGAGAGTTGCGCTGAGTCCATAGAAAACGAGTATCCAAAGTAAGAAAAGGGAATGTTCGAAGGGCGTGATAAGTCTCACGACTCGAGTTCCTCGGGTTCGGATCCTGTTCCCAGCTGTAGATAACGGCAGGGCATCACATGCCCGACAGGTTGCAGCGCTCTCGTTCCTTACGAGAAACACCCCAAATCATGGGGATACAGCGGTGGCAGGCGGAATGCGAAGCGAGGAATCCTCTCTCTTCAGCCTACATCCTATGTCCTCTAAGGGGGGATAAGTATCCACAGTAGCCTTCACGGGACCGCGGGTGTTCGAAGAGCAAGCCCTCACCCGGTTCTGACCGTGAGGCTCAAGGATGCCTGTAGGTCCGTAGTAAGCCGTCAGAAGAGCCGTCGCGGGACCACGGGTGCGTGTGAAGTCAGGACGCACCCGGTTCCGACCGCGAGGCTCGAGGATGTCTGGAGGTCTGGGCTGCGCGGCGCGCAGATAACAGGCAGGCAGGGCAGGGAAGGGAATGAACTCCCCAGAGGCAGCTGAGAGAAACGAGGCCGGAAAGGGTGCGTAGGTGATTCGGTGCTTCTCCCACAGAACCCAGTTGGTACTGACTCTGTGTAGTGACAAGCGCCGGATCCCCCTAGTGGAAGGCTAGATATAGGCAGCCCATCCTCCAGGGAAGATCTGGTGTCCCCCCAGGTGCATGTTGGGACGTGTAGTCCTTCTACCGGCTTCTGCGGGACGTAATCATGACAGACTGTTCCCATGAGGCACAGGGTCAGACTGATTTGCATATGGCCATGTCTGAACTGGGGTGGTGGAGTGAGCTAAAGAATGATGATGGATTAAACCCAGATCAGTTGACTGGGGGTGAGTGTTTGATTAGCTCAAACGCTCCGTCCATCGTCCCCTTTGGTATCGCTTTGTTCGCCCTAAGTTGGCAGGGTATGCCCAGACGTGGGTCCCTTGCTCACTTTGCCACTGGATTCAAGCTAGCCTGGCTGATGACGGCTGAATAGCCAGAAACCGGTCCCAGGATGCTTGTTTCCGGTCCAGGGAAGACATGGCTTGGCAGTTCGGGCTGGACTGTTCCCATGAGGCACAGGGTCAGACTGATTTGCATATGGCCATGTCTGAACTGGGGTGGTGGAGTGAGCTAAAGAATGATGATGGATTAAACCCAGATCAGTTGACTGGGGGTGAGTGTTTGATTAGCTCAAACGCTCCGTCCATCGTCCCCTTTGGTATCGCTTTGGTCGCCCTAAGTTGGCAGGGTATGCCCAGACGTGGGTCCCTTGCTCACTTTGCCACTGGATTCAAGCTAGCCTGGCTGATGACGGCTGAACAGCCAGGTCCCAGGATGCTTGTTTCCGGTCCAGGGAAGACATGGCTTGGCAGTTCGGGCTGGACTGTTCCCATGAGGCACAGGGTCAGACTGATTTGCATATGGCCATGTCTGAACTGGGGTGGTGGAGTGAGCTAAAGAATGATGATGGATTAAACCCAGATCAGTTGACTGGGGGTGAGTGTTTGATTAGCTCAAACGCTCCGTCCATCGTCCCCTTTGGTATCGCTTTGTTCGCCCTAAGTTGGCAGGCTATGCCCAGACGTGGGTCCCTTGCTCACTTTGCCACTGGATTCAAGCTAGCCTGGCTGATGACGGCTGAATAGCCAGAAACCGGTCCCAGGATGCTTGTTTCCGGTCCAGGGAAGACATGGCTTGGCAGTTCGGGCTGGACTGTTCCCATGAGGCACAGGGTCAGACTGATTTGCATATGGCCATGTCTGAACTGGGATGGTGGAGTGAGCTAAAGAATGATGATGGATTAAACCCAGATCAGTTGACTGGGGGTGAGTGTTTGATTAGCTCAAACGATCCGTCCGTCGTCCCCTTTGGTATCGCTTCCTTTGCCGTCTGGCATGTAACCCTTGAGGGTAGCCCCCAATTGCTCCCATCGCATTCCGGGCAGCCGAAAACCACTCAATGTCTATCTGATCGTCCCTCGTTGGCCCACCCTGTTTCCACCAGGCTTGGATCCTGCGCACGAACTAGAGCCTGACCACCCATACTGCTTTGCCCTATGTAGCTGTTGTGATGTAAGAACAGTCAGGACCACGCCTCCTCCTTGCCCCCCTTTGTTTGTTTTACCCGAGGAGGATGTGCTTGTTGCTGGATGGGAAGGGGGGCTTGCCCCAATCTAATTTTGCCCAGGGTGCTGCCCCCTGACATAGCTTCTATATATATTGGAGCGCCATCTCCCCACTGCCTTGATGCCTTCTGGTGACAGCTCCAAATGAGCCGCACAGGTTGCCACCCATATGCAGAACAAGTGTGTGCCAAAACGATCAGCTGGCAGCACTGCCTTGGCCAATGCCATTCTTAGAACCATCTTGAACTGAAAAACGCTTAGGCATTCCCATTGCTGTGTCTGAGCAGACCTCATCCCATTTTGGCCTCAGCACCAAGTATCTCCTGATACTAAACACCAGGCATAAGGTGTGGTGGGAGAGGCACTTCAGTTGCACCTTGACCACTTTAGCCAGCTGGTCTGTTTTGGACATCCTTAGTAGCACTTGCATCTGCCCCCTGCGTAGCTGTGTCTTGCTTCTGTAAGCACGCCTCGCATTCCCCTTGCTTTGAGGGGGCCACTAGTTTGCTTACCCTGAATGACCTGAAAAACGCTATTGTGAATGATGCCTTGAACAGTGTTGCCTAAAATTGTCTTTGCACACTGTTCCCAGCACCCCACCAGTTGTGTTAGTGTGTGAAATTCAATTGGTAGTCTTGTATCCTTTGTAGGTCCCTCGAGCCTCCGCCACCCTTTTATGGCCACCCTTATGTAACGTGGGCTCGTGGAGTCCCTACCTGTTGCGATCTTGCTGAAATGGACCACTGCTGTTTTGTGGGCCTCTGTCCATGATTTTGACTTTTTTTTGGTTGAACGCCCATTGTATCAACCTCTCAGTTGCCCTGCCTTTTGCTTCATGACTGTCAAACGGCGCTAGCCCTGTCGCCTTTTGTACTGTTTCTACGTATGTTGCATAGCGTTTGCCCGTCTTTGGGGTTAAAGCGTGCTCTATTAGGTGGGACAGGCAGCAGTAATTTCTGGGGGTGGGCGGAGGTGCTCCGCCCTTTTAATTACAGCTGAAATAGCGTTAATTGCAAAGGGCAATTACCACCTTCTTATTTGCATTATAGTGAAGGCACCCAGTGCCTTACTTAGCCTTCCTAGTCCGCACTCCGTTCCCCAAAACGGACCTCCAGCAGACCAGGCAGTTTTTCATAGGCACATGCGCTAGTGCGCCTGTGCCAGTTATATGGCGGCCGTTGCAGCCTTGAAATGTAAGCAGCCTTTGGGCTGACATGCTGCCAGCCCAGGTCTTCAATACCTGGGGTCCTCAGGGACCGCCCAGTAATGACGTGACGCAGCGTCACATTTTAAAGCAGCCCTGGGCGTGTACAATATCAGCCCTGTATTCCCGGGGCTGCTTGTGAATCATCAACAGCTGCCTCTCACCACCCCTCCCTTTCCCAAGTCGTTACAGGGTGACGAGTTGGGAAGGGGAGGGGTTGCAGCCTTTGAAAGAGGGCCTGACGTCACAGAGTCATGAGACTCAACTCATTGCTTTGTGAGGCAGGGTCATGTGCTGTATGCTCTAAACAGAATACACTGTGCATGCTTCTGCGCCTAGTGTATCTAGTTAGAGCATTCCAGCCAGTGAGAGGATTTCTGGAGCTGCCAACTTGTGAAGCAGAAACGCTGCAAGCTGTTGGTGTGTAGCAAATCCGTCTGCAACACCAACTGGATGACAAAGCTGTTTGGGTAAGTAGTCGCTTGTCCTTCACTCTATCTTTACTCTTTCCCTCCCTTCCTCTCTCCCTTGTCCTTTCTTTTTTTTTTTTTTTTTTAAGATTTTATTTAAAAATAGAATAGTACAATATAGTAAAATACAAGATAAAATCAATTAACACAATATTGTTAAGTCATTAGATATGCAAGATATAAGGTAAAAAGAAGAGAAGGAAAAATGACAATCATATTTATCTAGAATAAACATAACCACTATATAATGACTATTCTAAAAGCAGAGAGTAAGAAAAAACGAAAATGATTAACAAATACAATATAAAAAGTATTCATGGGGGTTCAGGTACTTCTTCAATTCGGGGATTATGAAAATATGTTTTTGTTTGCAGACATATCAAAAAAATTAGTTATGGGTAACCATAGAAAGTCTTGCTTGATAGCAAGGGCAACAGGAAAAACATATGCTCTATCTAATCTGTGATTATAACAGACTCCATACCAAAACAACTTCTCTGATGCCTTTCCTAGTGGCGTGCAGCTAAATAAATAAATAAAAGCGGGCATCGTACTAAACATGAAGCGCGGCACCCGAATACATCCAAGGTATGGGCACAGCTAAATAAATAAATAAATAAAAGCGGGCGCCGTGCTAAATATAAAGAGCGGCGCCCGAAGACATACAAGATATGCTCGGGGCTAAAAAAATAAATAAAAGCGGCTGCCGGGCTAATTATAAAGCGCGGCGCCCGAATACATCCAAGGTATGCGTGGGGCTATAAAATAAATAAAAGCGGGCACTGTGCTAAATATAAAGCACAGCGCCCGAAGACATAAAAAATAAACAGCGCAAGGAACACTAATAGGGAAAAAAGTAGTCCCCAAAGAACACATAACACTTAAAAGTGTAAGGAAACCGTAGTTGGCAGGTGCTCCTCACCTAAAAGCGGACGTGATGTATCAGAGCGCTAACCAATAGGTAGCCAGGAAATAAAAGCAGCCCAGGAGTGAACAAATGCAAGCAGCAGGCGGGATTACAACCCGTATTGGGCTGACAGCAGGTCTTGCAGACAGCGCATGCGTGCTGCTGCTCGACCTAAAAAGAATTGGCATTTTCTGTAGATAATTTATTAAAAGCAAATTTGGAATTATTATATTCCTCTAGGTAAGTTTTAGAATTTGTATGATAATAAGAATGTTCTAATTGTTTAATACGTGCTGTAAGTAACTTCAAATTATTTAAAAAAGCTTTCTTTTATGAGATACAAAAGAAATAATGAAATTTCTAGAGGCAGCTTTAAAGGTGTCCCATATAATCTCTGGAGAAATGTTTGGGCTCTCATTTTCAAGAAAAAAGGTAGTAGCAAAAGATTCGAAACTTTGAATAAAATTGGGATCCAAAAGGAAGGAATTATTGAATCTCCACCTTCTAGTATCTTGATTAGGCCGAAAAAGATCAAAATCCAAAGTGACCGGAGCAGGATCCGAGATTAATATGGAGCCTATAGCAGTGTGTGTAATATGTTGTGCAAGTGATTTAGAAAGGAACAAATAATCTAATCGAGATTGGGAGGAATGTACAGGGGAGAAAAAGGTACATTCTAAAAGCGTAGGATTACATAGTCTCCAAGCATCCACTAGAGACCTTTGCTGAATAGCAGATGTAAAGTGAGAGTGCATGTGGGAGGGAATTAATTTAGATTAGAGCTACGATCAATAATGGGATCAAAAACCATGTTACAATAACCACCTACTAATAAATAATCATCTTTGTAAGTCATCAGTTTAGATAGAATATCAGGCCAAAAATAAGTGTCTGCAGAAGTAGGTGAATAAAGATTAAAAAATAGTCATAGGGATTCTATTAACCAACAAAGAAACAGAAACCCATCTACCCATTTAATCAGTATCTTGTGTAAGGACCTGTATGTCGAGACGTTTGTGACATAAAATGGCTACTCCATTACGTTTTCCAGTGCCTGGAGAAGCAAAAACATGGCCAACCCATTGTCGTTTAAGTTTAGATATCTCTTGTCCAAAATATGAATTTCTTGCAGTAAGGCAATATCACATTTTTAATAAGAAATATGTGTTAGTACTCTCTGACATTTTATAGGAGAGACTAAACCCTTAACATTCCAAGAAATAATTCTTAAAGGCATCTATAATGCAATAAATATTGTAAAAATTTGAAACAAGTAACAACAGCAGTTAAAATACAACAATGTCATATAAGTAATGAAAATTATCAAAGAACATGCAAAAATATTCCAAGAAAATTGATAGGCATATAAAAAGTCATGAAGTAGTCATGAATTGTGAAAAACTAGAAAGCAAATATGAAGCTGGATAGAGAGAGAAAGAATATAGAAAGTATGAAAAAGGTAAAAATATATAATAAAGAAAATAGATTGCCAGAAAAAAGACAGGAGAGAGGATAAGAGAAAGGAAGGGGATGTACAAAAAGGAAAAACAGAAACCATATATGCAAAGAACAAACTAACATACCAAAAATGATATAGAAAAAATAGGGGTTGTGAAGCCACATAAGGAAGATGGCACAACTGACCAGACAACCCAGGGTTGATCGGGACGGAAGGAAACACCACCCAAACGGACCAGGAATCACAATGATCAGACACGAAAACTGCACCTAACAAAAGAAGAAAACATAAAAGATAAATGACACATAATTGCCAAAAACCAAAATATGCAGTTATAGCATACAGTTAGGAGAAAAGCATTTAAAGCATATCACAACTAATCAGACATTAGACAGCCAGGTAACATCCATATCTTCTTCTCTACAATTATCCAAGAAACGCTGTAATAAAGCAGGATCCTCATAGTTTGTAGTTTTATTGTTATATGTTATTTAAATAGACATGGATGGAAGAGGCCAAATCTGGCATTGAGACTTCGAAGCGCTGGCCTCATGTCCAAAAACTTCTTTCTCCTGTCTGCTGTTTCTTTAGCATAGTCTTGAGAAAAGAAAAGAGTAGGTCTTTGCCATGAGATTCGCCCCTTAAGCTTAACTGATTGCAGAATCTTCAATAAGTCAGTATATTCTAAGAAGTAAATGATAACACCTCTTGGTTTGATAGATGATGATGCAGTACGTGGACCATTACCCAGGCGATGCCCTCTTTGAAATTTTAGAACTGGAGTGTCAGAAATACCAAGAACTTTTGGGAGAAATGATTTTAAAAATGAGATAGGATCCAATCCCTCCAAACCTTCTGCCAAACCATATATGCGCAAATTATTACGCCTGTTGTGATTTTCAAGATTTTCCACCTGTTTTTTAAGGTAAGTAATTTCCATTTGCATAGAAGGAACCTGACTCACCATAGCTTGAAAAGAGTCTACATGATGCTCCATTTGCATAACTTTATTCTCCATGCATGGCCACTTATCATATAGGGTTTGAAGATGTTTATTAGTTTCTTCCATATAAGATCAAAGAGCTCAAATCTCCTCAAGAAGTAACTCCATGGGCCAACACCATGGCCGGGTAGCTGCGTTGTTCGACAGCTCTGTCGGCCCCGACCAAATCCTGTTAGATTATCCTGACCCTCGACACCACTGAGGACGAAAAACAGGATCAGAATATCCCCTGAATTGAAAGGACGGCAGGACAGAAGCCAACCTGCTTTCCTAACAAGTGAAATTCCTCTGGAGTGGGCTGAACGGGCTCCGAGAAAACGCGACCCAAGATGGCGGTGGCTCCGGAGTAGGAGACGCCACAACCCTGATCACGAGCTTCGACCTCTGCCGGCGACCCAGTGAACATCTGGGAGGTCGGACGGCTGGGTGACTCCCCCTCCGGGACGAAAAATACACCCCGACATACCCAACTTTGGGCTTACCCGTATCAAAGTCGCCCGTCTGGCACCTGCTGTATGGCGCTGCCTTCACCTGGCTGGGGACAGCGTCGAGTGCCTAGTGGATCCAGACGGAGCTGAGGAGCTCGGTGGAGCCGTGGGCAGTGCTGATTGAGGTGAGGGAAGGAGGAGGACTGTCCCCGGTGCAATGCGGAGCTCCGCCCCATACCTCTAACGACGGGACCCGGAATACACATCGGGCGGGCCCACAGAGACCTCGCCCAAAGAGAAGCCCTTGCACTGGGCACGGTTACGGCGATTCCTTGGCAACCCCTGGGCGAGACCTGACGCATGAGGCAACGGGAGTCACTGACTGCCTAGACCGGACCCGGCAGGAGCCAGCCGACTACCCGTGTCCTATCGGAGTGGGACGCGGGTCACCGAAGAAGGCACCCATCCCAACGAAGAACACCCTGAGACCGGGGCCCCCTAGACCACGACCCTGCGGTGTGAAAAGACGACGAAGCGTGGAGAGAGTCCGCAGAGGCGGACTGGGGACACACTGAGGAGGCGCTGAAGATCTTAGGAGGTTAATTGGAGCCTCAGTCATCACAAAAGCAAGGAAGGAGGGCCCAGATCCATGGGGTTGTGTGCTGCAAATGCCCTCTGGAGAGTGAGACTGGGACAACGGTGAGACCCTGGGGAAAACCCGGGCTGCACAGCCAGTGGTACTGGGGAGAGCGCAAAATAGAGGGCCTTCTCGACGTGGAACCAGGGACTCTCAGGCAACAGCGGGGTAATTGGTCGCAGAGCACAATCAGACAGCCACGGGTCTGGCATAGTCCGTGTAGCAGTGCCCACAAGAAAACCACTAAACCCATGGGGAGAAACCATTGAAGGTGATTGGCTGCAATTGGACCGAGGTAAAATAGCTGACGTGGTGACCTAAGATAGATTGGAATTCAGCCTGTCCAGCACAATCATAGAACCCCAATTTGGAACCACTGCCCAGTGTGGACTACAAACTAGAGGACGTACACTGCCAGCGCCCAGGATGGCGAAAGATAAAGAGCCCAAAACCACGAAGCAGGGGAAAATGGACCACTATGCCAAAGTACTCCCCGCGGCGACAGGAGCGGAAGGAGGCAACGTACCTCTCCCGGACAATGCAGCTATACTGCAAGCTATTCATGCATCCAGGGAGGCCCTGGAGGGGAAGATGGTAGAGGTTCGTTCGGAGGTAACGCTGTTCGGCAAGATTTGAGGAAAGTCTCGGAGAGAGTCACTGAGGCTGAAAATCGTATCTCTGAAGTGGAAGATGTATCCCACGCTATGCGTAAAGATGTGACTGGACTTTTGGCCACAATGAAGGAAGTCTCCTGGAGAGTGGACGATGCGGTAAATAGAGCCCGTAGGAACAACTTCCGATTTATTGGATTTCCAGAGGGTGCGGAGGGACCGGATGCAGGGCAATTCCTGTTGACATGGCTAAAAGACTCTCTCCCTAAGGCACAGTTCTCACTTTATTTTCTCATAGAACGTGCGCACAGGATGCCGAATGTCTGTCCACCCCCCGGGGCCCCACCGAGGCCCTTAATTGCACGGTTCCTGAACTTTCAAGATCGGGATCTGATTCTCAGAGAGTTGCGGCAAAAAGGAGAAGTCAAATAGGCCAATACACGGATAATGGTGTTTCCCGATTACTCCCGGGAAGTGCAGAAGCAAAGACGAACTTTTGACGCAGTCAAGGCAAAGCTAAGATCGCTCTAGCTCCAATACATGTTACTCTTCCCGGCCAAACTTAAAGTGATTTTCCACGGTTCCTCTCACTTCTTTCAAACTCCGGAGGAAGCATGGACTTGGCTCGAAGAACGCCCCAGCCTGAGTCGCAGATCAACCCAAACAGAAATATATCAACCAGCATACCGAGTGAGACCAAGTCAGGAGCGAAACAGAGGAAAGAGACTGCGACGTGCTGCAACGACACGGAGAATTAAAGTGGGCACCCCCCTGCGACCGCTGCAATCCATGGCCGGGAAAAAGCAAGCCTCGGACAAAGGCTCCTCGGGAGGGAACGCGGTTCAGAATCCCCGAAAGGCCCGTAGTCATGCACCATCAGAGATATCGGACAGAGAGTATTCAGCAGATGAGGATAGTGATCATCCACTCCTCAAAGACATTCAACAGATGGAAGCCCCAGATCCGACCCTGAAGCTCCTGATAGACCAACAACAGCAACAGTCCAAAAGTGGTGAAGAAGGCTGAGCTGTCCAGGCCGGACGGCTGCCAAGAGACAGTAAGGAACACCTACGGCCTAGTAGATACGATAGCGTTTTGACCCTGAGGTAATGTGACTGATAGTACTTGTAAAGACTTTAGATATATAGTTGTTTGTTATTGGGAGGGAGGGGGCGGGAAACAGACCTCTTTGAAGCTTACCTGCGCCGCAGTTGTCATGTTGACGAATCAGGGGGTGGCGAGGGTGACTGAAGAGTGTAGGGGGGGACGGGATGTGTTCAATATTGAATATTATGATACGTTAAAGTTGAGACAGGGGAAGACATATTTTGAAAGTGTTCAAATGGATATCAAGGTTGACAACAGAATGGAGGGTGGGGGTGGATCCGGCGAAGCAACCTGTAATTGTGATAACTTACTGCTATATCAAACATGGATGAGGGTCAATACACGGTGATGACGTGGAATGTCAATGGACTAGGGAATAAAATCAAAAGGGGACTGGTAACTAAATATCTCAGAAGGCTTTAACCCGACATAGTTCTCCAGCAAGAGACACATCTGATGGGCACGCACTGTTCCTTTCTCGGACGGGGACAATACACCACATTGGCGCATGCAGGGTTCTCCACGGGGTCGAGAGGAGTTGCCATATTAATTAAGAGATCGCCCCCCTTTCAGGTAACCAGGAAATGGACAGATCCCAATGGTACTTTTGTTGCAGTGCAGGGGGCATGGATTCGCAAATAATTTTTACTAGTCAGCGTGTATGCTCCCCGGCGACTGCAACAACAAACCTTAGACAAAGTGTTGGGCATACTTTTGGACTCAGGGCCTGCTACGCATATCATAGGGGTGACTTCAATGACGTGATGAACCCCCACCTGGACCGTACACATGTGGGATTAGGGACCCACGGACCCACACATCTGGCCCAGTTTCAAGACACACTAGGGCTGACTGACCTTTGGCGACGGCACCACCCAACCACACAAGCTTATTCCTACTTCTCGGGAGCCCACAAGGTATTCTCTAGACTGGACTACCTGTTTACTCCGGCTGGAGAGATAGTGGCCATAGAAAAGGCAGAATATCTAGCTAGGGGCATATCCGATCACTCGCCGCTGTGGCTCACGATAGGAGGGAAGGCTGGGGGACGCAACGGAGAATGGCAGCTGAACGCCTGGGCGCTGCGCGATAGAGCAGTTGCCAAGGAAATCCGCATAGACTCAGAATTGTATTTCAAGGAAAATCAGGGTTCAGTGTCGTCAACGGTCATCCTGTGGGAGGCATTTAAGACGGTGATGCGAGACAGGGCGCAAAACATTATTGCACACAAAAAGAGAAAAGAGGCACAAGAGATAGAAGATCTGGAGCGCAAGCTGCTCGACTTAGAAAACAGTGGACTCCCCAGAGCGGATGACCATATCCTCCGCCAGATAGAGATAACGAGACAGGAATATAGATCTTTGGTGACCCAGGAAGTTAAATCCCATCTCCTGGCCACTCAACATCGCTTATATGAAACAGGTGACAGAGCAGGGAAACTCCTCGCCTGGTTGAGTAAGAAAGAGACGGAGGCGAGATGGGTCGCGGCTATATAGGAACAGGGTAAGACCTATACGACGCCCCAAGAAATAGCGGGTGCCTTTGCCCGCTACTATGCAGAGCACTATAGCTGCAGGCCACTGTCGAACGAGACGCAAATTAGTATTTAGAGGCCATTAAAATTCCCACTCTTCTGCAGGAAGACCGAGATATGTTAGACAAAGAGCTAACCTTGGAAGAAGTGGTGGAGGCAATAAGGAGACAAAAAGCAGGGAAAACTCCGGGTCAGAACGGGTTCCCCGCGGAGTTCTTCAAACAAAATGCTAGTTTCCAAGGCCCACATCTGCTGAACTTGTTCTTAGCAGCGAAAGAAGAAGGAATACTCCCACCTGATCTACGAACGGCTACTGTGGTAGTGATCCATAAAACAGGGAAACCCCCAGAGGACTGCGGGTCTTACCGGCCAATATCATTACTCAACATAGAGACCAAGATACTTGCAACCGTACTGGCGACACGTTTACTAACAGTGATTACCCCCCTTATACACAGGGATCAATCGGGCTTTATGCCCAAACGATCCACTCGTTTCAATCTGCGCCGGTTGGCCAATTGGATTGATACGGTTAAGCATAGAGATAGCCTACACGTGCTCCTCTCCCTCGATGCCGAAAAGGCCTTTGATACGGTCCACTGGCCATTCATGAGGCAAACCCTAAGGAAATTTGGTCTTGGTCCGGTCTTTATGGAATGGCTGGAACTCCTTTATAAGGAGCCAACAGCTAAAGTCCGAGTGAATGGAGTGACTTCAGGGACCTGGCCCGTTCAAAGGGGCACCAGGCAAGGATGTCCCCATTATTGTTTGCCCTTGTCCTAGAGCCTTTGGCATGTCTAATCAGATCCCACCCGGCGCTGAGGGGCTTCACAGATGAAAGCCAAGTCCTAGAAGAAGAACGCATATCGCTTTACGCGGATGAGATCCTGTTATATGTTACCAAGCCGGCAGAGACGCTCCCGAAGTTACTGCAAATATTTGCTGAATACGGTCAAAATGCAGGCTATAGAATCAATTGGAGAAAATCCAGCCTGTATTCACTGGGGAGCCCCATCGAGACTCAAGACATCCCTGAATGTCTGCAGATAACCCAAGAAGGGTTCCGGTATCTTGGCCTTTATATTACCATTGATGAAGTGATTAGCCAGACTCAAAATATCAAGCGAGTCCTGATAAAATTCCAAGACGAGGTTAAAAGGTGGAGAAGACTCCCTCTGACAATAATGGGCAGGGCCGCAATGTATAAGATGATCACATTCCCCAAGCTGCTCTATATACTACAGAACACTTACCACAAGATACCAGAGAGTGTATTCACCACACTAAATAACGAGCTTCGGATACTCCTGTGGGATGGGGCACACCCAAGAGTGGCGCTGAAAACACTTCAAAGTAACCCATACAACGGGGGTCTTGCCTTACCGGACATTAGAGCCTACTACAGAGCAGCCCACCTGGTGGTGATCAATGACTGAAATCACGCCACATGGGACCACCGCACATATACACTTGAGAGACTTCAGTTCCGACACCGTACCCAATTGCATTACCTATACGGGGTCAAAGGGGTCAACCGACTCCTACCAGCCACCCAAATTGTGATTGAAGCATGGAAAGGGGCGGAGAAGCAGATGAAATGGGACGCTAGACTCACGAGAGAAACCCCCCTATGGGAAGGGACAAGACTATTAGAAATTGGGAAACTTAAGGGCTTCAAACAATGGAATATGATTGGAATCTCCAAACTAGGGGACGTACTAGAGAAAGGTACCCTTGCACCCTTTGACACACTCCAAGTCACTTATCAATTAACAAATACTCAAAGATACGCATATCTCAGACTGAAACATGCCTGGAAGGCTGAAGGATTAGACGCAATCGATCTCCCGGAGTTCTCCCCCCTAGAGGGCAGACTCTTGCAAGAAGAGATCCCAAATAAGGCCATCTCATGGACGTACAAAACATTACTTAACAACATGCCTGACAAATTGGGGCCGCTGCGAGCCAAATGGGAACTGACCACAGGACCGATGGAAGACATTGACTGGGAGGCAGCCCTCATTCACCCACGGGAAGTGGCAATCAAACAGAGGTTACGTCTCATACAATATAAGATCCTACATAGGGTCTATTTTGACAGAGCACGACTTCACACCATGGGACGAGCAGAATCCCCAGACTGCTTACGATGCCAGACTGAGCATGGCACATTCATACACACATTGTGGGACTGCAATGAAATCAAAACATACTGGGCCCAGATAGTGGGGGAACTGAACAACATACTGGGGGCCCAACTCGAGCTGGAGGCTAAATATGTACTTTTGGGCATCCCTACGGAAATAGACCTAATGCGCCATAAACTGATGTTTGCCAATTTGGGACTAGTAGTAGCTAAAAGAGACATAGCCCGCCGCTGGGGGACATTGAAACCCCTTACACTTAAGGAATGGAAGGCATGCTGAGACCTATACATGGTAGCGGAACGGGTCACATATACAGCCAGGGGGTGTCCGCGCAAATTCAGAAAGATCTGGGCTCCCTGGATAGACTATTATGGGCAGGGATGGAGGACGATGTGTGTAGGACAAGGGAGGAACTGGAGACCGAGCCCAAGTAAACTTTGGTCCTTATTTCCCCAAGACAGACAAACTAGGTATATATGTAACCCTCAAGACTGGTAACTGCAAAAAGAATGATTCATTTGCTTTTTCCGTTGGAGATATCGTCACCACACTCTATGTCTTATGTGAACTGATGATGCTTCTTACCCTGTATATCTCGTATATCCAAGGTTTCTTTGTTTATAATGTTAATAAAAACATTTTGAGAAAAAAAAAAGAATCATTTTCTTCACGTTATTGTGCCCTGTTGCTGGTATATGACTCATGATTTCTAAACGTGTGCTTTATTGTCTGTATAACCTTTAGTGAACTAGTTAATACTTCTCAGCTATTATCACATGTGCAGAATATGATTGCAATAAAAACAATAAATATCATAAAAGAAGTAACTCCATGGAAATTGGCAGAGGAGATGTAACAGGTGATGGTGGGTCTTTTTTAATACATTTGCCAGCTGAGAGTGTAGAGGACGCAATTAATTTAGAAGCATGTTTGGTAGTTGGAAGTGGAATATTTGACGACGATGCCATTGTTCCCACTGAAGGATGTAACATATTGCAATCAGAATCCTCCATATCTTTTTGAAGGAAATTGAAAGGATTGTAGTCCACCAAAGATGATGACGAAGAAGAAGTAGTGGAAGTGTGAAGTAGTGGAAGTGTGACGCACAGACTTCGTTCTCCCCATAAAAAATCAACAAAAGCCACTTCAACCAGGTCTCTTATATCGAGGAAGATACAGCTACAATAAAAGTCATGCAGACTGGCTTCATCAAAGGTAGATTTAGCTCTGAAAATATCAGAATATTCAGCCATACAATAGAGACAGCCCACAACCTTGACCAGCCTTCTTGTGCGATAGCTTTGGACGCAGAGAAGGCTTTTGACAAAGTCTCTTGGCCTTTGATCCATGCCACTCTTACTGACTTCATCCTATGTCCTTCCTTTATCAAAATGATCCTCACCTTGTACAGAGAACCCAGAGCCAGAATAAGCATAAATGGTGGCCTATCTAATACCATCAACCTCCAACAAGGTACCAGACAGGGCTACCCTCTCTCCCCCCTTTTATTCCTCCTAACACTGGAACCCCTTCTGACACAGGCATCCCCTTCAAAGCAAGAACACAGAAAGGGGCAGCCTATGCTGACGACATTTGCCTATTTACCTCCCAAGTGAATATAGCCATATCCAACATCATGTCCACTATAAACAAATAAACCCATGTCTCACGATATTGTTTCAATAAGGACAAAACTGAGGTGCTTCCTCTCAATATACACTGCAACAGCTCCATTATAAGTGACCTTGGCCTCAAATGGGCCCCCCGACAAAATAAAATGCCTAGGGCTATGGTTTTCTCAAAACCTAAAAGAATCCATAGATCACAATGAGAAAATGATCTTATCCAAAATCAAAGAGATTGCAGACAGCTGGTCATCTAGATACACCACTTGGTGGGGACGGATTGAATTGGTCAAAAGGGTGATTGCCCCGCTCATTAACTTCCTAATCAGCATGTCACTGGTTCACCTTTCTGATTCCTTCTTCACTAAAATAGATGCAATTGTCACCGAATTCTTATGGCAAATCCCAAAAAAACAGAATTGCCTTAAGGAAACTAAGACTGCCCAAATCACTGGGTGGCCTAAACTTGCCGGACTACATGAGATACCAGCATGCATTCCTAGATAAACAAGGTAGCCTCTGGTTCTCTCCCTTGAACACCATCTCCCCCTTATGGCTCAAGATTGAAAAAGTGCTAGTGTAACCTTTCTCTCTTATTACTATTAGGAAAATAATAGTGGAACATTCAACAAGCATCCTCACATGTACAGCACAAGCACTCCGCAAAATTGACAACAAACTTCTATCACTTTAAAAAAAATAAAGTTATTACCTCCGGACATAAATCCCCAGTGTTTGCTGACCTGCCTATTACTCTATGATCATACTCAAAAGGGGGCCACTTAGCCTCTAAACTTTACTTCCTCCTATCACCCACCAGCTCTGCACTAACAAAACCAATACAAAACAAATGGGAATCACTCCTCCATGACACCAGCAACCCTACAGCCACTCCACTGAACTGGCCACACATTTGGGCGAACCTTACCTCTAACAAAATCACACCTGCCTTAGCTCAGAGAAGATACTGGATGGCACATACGACCCCCTGGACCCCTGCTAAACTATTTAAACTAGGCCTCCATAATTCTGACACATGCTGGAGCTGTAAGAAAGGACCAGGAGACATCGGTCATATGCTACCAGAATGGACCTACTCTAAACATTTCTGGGTTGAGATGAGTAAAACCAAATCACAAATTCTGAATTTGACATGGACACCAACTCTAGCCTCTATTTCCCTGGGTATCCTTCCACCTGACATGCACTATAAGTTAAATAAAGAAGACCACCTTCTTTGGGATATCGTTGTATCAAATGGTCTCAAAGTCTTTCTATCCAAATGGGAAGACCTTTCCAAACTATGCCCACACACCTGGTGGGAATGGATACAATTCACCAGTGAGGCAGACATCTCCTTGAACACATTTCTAAAAACCAACTAAAGAAAAAAAGATAAAATTTGGTCCAAGTTAGACACCTTTATTCAGAATACATACCCATAGTATCTGCCAACCCCTTCCCCCTCCTCCTACCCACTCCCTACCCACATCCCTCTTCCTCCCTGACACTCCACCACCCCTAATCATTCCCCCCCACTCTCCTCCTGCCTGGCCTATCTTCTCTCTATCCCTCTCTCTTTCATTTCCTCTCTTTCCCATCATAAACCATAAGATCAGCAGGGGTAACCTTCTTCTGATGGCCACCTACTGGTTAGTTCTTCTTAATCCTCTGTACAAACACCATTAAAAATCCACATCTCTACAACAAACTGTCTACAACTACACACACTATCTACAGTACACGCCGTTGTTGTTTTTGCCCATGGTAAACTACAGTATTGATTTGAACTGCCTTTTATGTTACCCCCACATGTACTTGTTTTTCTTTCCTCTTTATATCTTTACTGTACCTGTACTTTACTCATGTAAAACCCTAATAAAATCTATCTTGCAATACAAAAAGGATGTCATGAGATGAAACATCCCTTTACAATGAACAAATAAAAAATTTGTGAAACAGAGCAAGTAAGGGGAAGACTTCAAAACTGGCTCAGATATCCAAAATAGATGATTAAAAGCACAACGAAAAAATGAGAGGAAGAAGAGATGGGGCAGAGCCAGAGTTGGTAGGGAGAGGCAGAAAAAGAGTGAAATGAAAGTAGGGTGGGGCCCTATAAGAGTTTGAAGTGTATGTGTATGTAGGACACACATGTGGAAGAAAGGAGGAGGGATTGAAGGAGAGGGGTGAAAAGAAAGGTAACGTTCAGAAGTGTTTAGAAGAGATTTTAAAAAAGCTTTTCAGTTTTTTTAAGGAATAGTTAAAGGTCATTGAGGTATCACAGGTTTTCAGTCACAGAGTTCCAAAGAGAGAAGGCAGTCCCAGACAGGGGCGTAACACAGGCCCCCGCAGCCCCCGCGGTGCGGGTGCCCCCAAGCTCCAGGGGGCCCCCTCAGCACAGCACTCTGGCTGCAGAGCTCCTGATTGAGCCCGGAGGGGGCCCCTCCACGTGCCTTGCAGGGAGGCCCCCTCAAGTTTCGTTACGCCAGTGGTCCCAGAGAACAGTTGAGGGCCAGCCAAGTGAGTTTGGAATTTATGTATTTCAAGTCTGGGGTCTTTGGGCATTTATGACCCTTAAGAGTTTTTTAAGGAAGATCACAGATATTTGGGTTGGTATTAACAAAGGGATTTGAATGTGATACACACCAGCTTGAATTTTGATCTGGCTTCTGGGAGAAGGCAGTTGAGTAGATGGGAGATATGGACAATGATTTTCATGCCTGAAACAGGTGGCAGTTGGATGCTTTTGCTGTGAGGAATGCTCAAAGAATTCTGGAACATCTATTAGGGTTGTGTTCCTTTAGTCAGTGTATGATATGGTGAGTGCCTGAACTACTATGTAAAACTTAATTGGTTACGATGAGGGTTTCAATTTTCTTTTAGCAAATTAAGAGTAGAGCTAAACTTTTCTACTTTCTTTTCTATGTAATATTAATAAGTGAAGGTCCATATAAAAGTTGATTTATTTTATTTCAGTGGCGAAAGCTGGGATAAAGTCATCAATGTGAAATTCAGAAAATCATTCTTTGTTGAATTAGGATTCATGCTGTCAATGTAGGAAAACAAATTCTCTTTTTTAGGGTTATTATATAAGAAACTTGGTCAGCATTGAGTTGTAAACATTCATCAAGCTGATTTGCTGCGTGAGCATTTTTAGATAGGAGGGTGTTTTTAGATCCATTTGGGACTGGCTAAACCTGTTTCCTTGATCAGTATCCTCTATGGTTGCATGTACAGGTTGAACAATTTGGATGATAGCATAGTCCTGATGGGACCTTATACCCGATTGGGTTGGGGATCAGAGGAGGTATTATCTAACCTTATCAGTTGTTTACAGCTGGTTACGAAGGAAGTAAACTAACTGATAACCTCAGTTTCCAAGGAGGGCACTGGCCTTTGATGAACATTTGTATAGAAAGCCTCTTATAAATCAATAAAGAAGAAAAGGCAGGCATCATCTTTGTTCATTTTGCAGTGAATGTTGTAGAGTATTTTCATTGTTATGTTATGCTACATGATTAGTGTTTTTCGATTTTTACGTATTTGTCATAGGCATTTTTTCCAGAATTTTCAGATGAGTCCTATTAAAGGCTACTGAAAAATGATCCTGCCTTTATTGATTATCTTATTTAATTGCTTTTAAAATGACAAAGCATTGTAGAATGTTAAAATTGGAAATTTAGCTGCTACTCCCATTAATGCTCGGCTACAGAATTTACCTGGACTGTTATTTTTGGCTAGACTGCAATTTCGGGTCTTTTAACAGGCTGTTACATCAATTGCTAATTTTTCTTCCTCAAAGTATCAGAAAGGATTTTAAATGCAAATCCAAAACTTTCCCTCCCTTTGTGAAAAGTTTTACAAGTGGGGAAATTTGGTAGGGCCAGACGACGTGTTTCAATTATTGAATAAGGTCATTCAAAGTGCCAATAGAACAAATTAATTTCCTTCTAGGAGTAGCTAAGACTGAGAGTAAGAAGATAAGGTTTTGTGCTTTTAATTTAAGGTTATAGATGTGTTTTATCAACTTATGAACTTACAGGTAACCGTTTCTCTTCTAGAGATGTTCAGGAAGGTATTTCCACATCTTTGCACACAACAGTTGTGGATGGCTTATTCCTTTGGTTGCATAATTTACCATACCATACCATACCATAATTGACCATTTGGTTTGATTATGAGTAAGAGGCTGGGATACACATATAGTATAGCTAATGGTGACTGTCATCTACAATGATTTAGATTGTGCTGCTGAAAATCTGAAAGGCACCAAACTCTTTCTGACATCAGGAGGGAGGAGAAATCAAAGAACCATATTGGGTCCAGAGTCAGATGATTCACACAGAAGTTGATCCAAAACTGCTTCTTCAAAAGCTTTGTGTTTATCCAGACGTTTTTGGAAAACACTACGGACCAATACTGGAGCATAACCGAAGCAGCATCTTCCCAGAAATGCTCACTCAAAGGGTAATTCTTGCACTGGATAAGAAACTGATTTTCCTCAGAAGTTTCAGGAATCATGAATCTCTTGAACCCCATATTCGGGTTCTCCTTGTGGCATGACTGGTGGAGAGTCAGATAACAATTGATGGTAAGGTTGAGGCACACATGGCTTCAGTTGAGAGGAATGAAAGATAGGATGAATCTCCCAAGTACAAAGTTACTTCAACTGGAAAGCTACAGGATTAACTTGAGGTGTTACCATATATGGCTCAAAAACATTTTCTGGCAGAGTATGAACTAGTCTAAACCAAGCAGGCAATCAAATCTTCAGATAAGTAGAACTGGATATTGATTTGCCAGTATGCCTCATAGTTGTGATTTCAAAATTATGTACTTTCTGTAATGTGTTTTCTATGTTCAATTAAGTGAAGTATTCTGTAGCTTCAGGAATTAAAAGATCCATGTAAGGAGGAGATAGAAAAACTCTAGGATGGAAACTTTGCACTCAGAATAAAGGTGATCCCTTAGTAGCATTGTGAGGAGTGTTGTTTAAGACAATTCTGATATTGGAATATAAGAAAAACAACCATCTTGGGTAGCATTACAGCAACATCACTGATACTGCCCTAGACTCTAAATGCTTTGTGTTGTCTGCCCAAGGTATTGAGGGTGATAACCAGAAGATAGAGCTATTCAATTCCCAGTGGCTTGCACATATGACCCAAAATGGCAGAGTCATGACACAGCTTCATCACTTCAACCTTTAATTCCTTAAAAGAAATAAAAATTGCTTGTTGATTGAAATATAGTTCATTTCGTCGAACCAAATGAGCCCACAGGTCAACTATATAAAAATGGGAGTAAAATAAACTCAACTCCTTCCACACATCTGCAGAAACTCCGTGTCATATACCCTCTGCACTACGGCAAGGCTGTGTCCATTATGGAAATTTGTGAACCCCTAGGAAAACCTTTGTCTAAAGTTGTTAGGCCCACAGAAGGTTGAAACGAGTCAGCGTAATTTATAGAGGTTGAGGGCACACCCAAAAATTGGTTAATAGAGACCAAACACTGGTGGCTGGATTTACGAAACTGGAACTGTCCACAGTCATGGTTAAGGGTGTCCCGACCCTATAGGGCCATTTGGATTTAGATAAGAATAAGGAGGACAAATGTGCAGCTCCTAAATTGATGAAAGCTATGCTGGACACGTATCTATGTTATATGGACATTTGTCTTTGACATTAATGTCAGTTTGTGGATTGATGTTAAATGTTGCTATTTCTTTAGACCTTGTTAAGTATTCATGTGATTGTATTGTTATCATTTTGTGATGTAAAAAGTCTTTTGTAACAACGTGCTAGTATTAGTTAGTCAATGCATGTGCTACATGTCTTTAATTAATTTACAGTGATGTCTTCTATTTATAATTTTTCATTATGTTTTCTGTTTACAATTTGTCAATTTGTGATGTTTATCAGTGAATGTCATTAATACCTTATTGCTCTATGTAGAGTTGTAAGATAACAGTAAAACAATTCTTTGATGAGTATAATATGTGTTTTTGAAGGTTCAGGCTCTGATTAAGAACGCAGCCTCTGAAAAGGACGTTAAGATTTATGGTTTAGGGGTTTCTTCCATTTTGTTGTGTAGTTTGTATTGATCCGTCCCCTTGACTCCTCAATTGGATCACTTCCGGTATGTGTATTTAACTTTCTAAAAGTGGCACTTGTAAAATTGGAATTTAAAATTCAACTTTACCATCAAAGAGGAATTTTCATCACAATTCCGAAGATAGCAAACATGGACTGTTTACCTGTTCCTATTTGGAAGTTATACTTATTAAATTTAGGAAGTAACCCCAATATTATCCTATGGGAGAGGTAGGCCTTAAAATCGTGAAAAACAAGTTTAAGAGTTTTTCACTATCAGGACATGTAAAACTTAAAAGTACATATTCTACTTTATACATTGCACCCTGCCTTGTAGGCTGTTTAGGGCCTATCCTGAGGGGTGACATATGTATTAAAAAAGAAAAGTTTAGGCCTGGTAAAAGGTTGATTTTGCCAGGTCGAAGTGTCAGTTTAAAACTGCCCACACAGGCTGCAATGGCAAGCCTGAGACAGGTGTGCAAGGCTACTTAGGTGGGTGACACAACAAGTGCTGCAGGCCCACGCATAGCATTTAATTTACAGGCCCAGGGTACAGGTAGTACCACTTTACTAGGGACTTAAGTAAATTAAATATGCCGATTGTGGATAAATCAATGGTACCATCATTTAAGGAGTGAGCACAAACACTTAAGTACTGGTAAAGTGAGTCCTAAGGCCAACAAAAACGAGACCAGAACAAATATGGAGGATTAGGGCAAAGGTTTGGGTGATGACCACCCTAAAGCTGACAGGTCTAACAGACTTAAAACTTCTCCTGCATCTCTTTCTAAAGCGTCCGTCTCCACAGTGAACATCTTTGTTTTGTCTGGATGACACAGGATAGGAACCTGCACAAACATTTGCTTTAATTCATTGAAGGCTCTTTTAGTCACATCCTCCCCCAGAAACCTTTTTTCTAGTTCTATTTTTTTGGATAAACTGTTGATAAATATTCATGAATCCAACCAAAATGTGGGTTTCTTAAATGCCTGTAGGAGATGTCCAATCCAAATACTTTTGTATTATTTATAAACAACCCACCAGCATTTAATCTCAGGCCTAGCTGTTCAGTTTCTTCCTTTTGAGACCTCACATTTCTCTGGTTTCTCTGGTTTTCTGTGCTGTGCTGACACCTAGACAACTTCTTACCCAAATCCCTTAATGTTCTGTAAGAGTCTTAGATTACACCAACATATTATTGAGATACAACAGGATAAATTGGTTCAGTATATCAAAAAAATATCAAGTCCACAAAGCACTAAAAACTAGCAGGACTACTGCACAAACAAAATATAATCCCATGATATTCATAATGCCCAAACATCGTACAGAAAGGTGTCTTCAACTTATCACCTTCCTTAATGCACAGCAGATGATATGCTCGTCACAAATCCAGTTTAGTAAAGACTCAAGCTCCATGAACAGATTCCAAAATGTCTTTGATATGGGGCAAAGGATATTCTTCCCTGATTGTGAACTTATTTAGGGATCTCCAGTCAATGGATGGTCTTTAAATAGTAATGTTTCTTTGGTAGATCCTCCAGTAAATTACCTTTAGAGACTTACTTCTCCATCTCAGAGAGTAAATATGCCCAAGAGGGAAAAACACCCCAGATTCAATTAGAATAGTACATTCATACTCCCTATGGCATGGAAGTAGACTGGCTTCTGATTTAGAAGACTGGAAAAAAGCATGGTACTGCAATGGAATAGAAGACCAATTGGCCATTGCAATCTTAGAAGTGGCATTTTCCATTACGTCTAATGGTGGCTAATAACTTTCTGAGGCGTAACTATTGTCACAACAAAACTGTGAAGTTGAAAATATGGTACAAGTTGACCAATCCACATAAGGACTGTGCTTATTAAGCCATGGAATTCCAAACAATACTGCATAATTGGGAGAGGTGATCAGATCAAAAGACAAGACCTCAGTATGACCACCAAAAGACACTAGCAATTGAGATGTGATTTCACAAACCAGATTAGAAGTCAATGGTGATCCATCAATAATTTTAATCACTTCTGGATTCATTTGTAACTTCCTTGAAAGATAATTCCCTTGGACCCTTTCCTGATCAATAAACATTTAACAAGGCCCACTATCAGACAATGCAGAAGTATTTACAACCATCCCTTCTTAAGTTGTTATTGTAATAGGTAAAAGGAAAAGATGATTATCAGGATTATTTATAGAAGACCCAATCTAAGGGAGCCAACACATTCATATCTTCTTTTCAGGTGAGAGTTTTAATTTGCCAGGCTTCTTCAAAGGCATTTTTGGGCAGGTCGATAATAGATGTCCTCCATCATCACAATGTAAGCACAAATTAGCATTACACCAATGTTCCTTTTCATTATCAGACAGGAGTCCCATAACAGTCTCTATTTGGTAAGGCTCTTCTTGAGGCAATGACTAAGTGTACTTTTCGAACTTTGGGGAAAGTCAAGAAACCCTCTTGAACCCTCCTTCTTTCCCTCTGGCTTTCTTGTAATTGACGTTCAATCAAAATTGTCAAATCAATGTGTTCTGGAAAAGAAGTACCACACTGAGATTAAAATAGTTTATCCTTTATCTGTTCTCTTAAACCCATATGAAACAAAGTTAAACTGAGTTCTCTCAACCCAGGTAGTTTCAGAAACCCATTTGTCGAAACTTAGTCACATCAGTTAAAACAGCCATTGTCCCTTGCTGAACATCACGTAAGGTGCAAGCTCTTTTCTTCAACTATTGGCTCCTGACTTCAACAATGTAAATTTGTTGTTTCGGCTGTCTGCAAACTAGGATAATACCTCTGCTCCATACATAGTAGTGGGTGAGTTGCTATTCTGAAATCAATTTTTATTCCAGGGGTAGAAAAAGCACTAGATCAAATAAATGCCAGGGTGTGAGCGTTCAGAAAATAGTAACATCTGGCTGATAATGGCAAGGGTCCAACTGCCACCAAAGGCCAGATGTACGACTATTTTTTGCAGTTGTAAACAGGAAATCGGCCCGTTTGTGATTGCAAAAAAAGGGTGATGGTATGTACAAACGCTATTTTGCGAATCAGTGACTCGCAAAATAGTGTTTGCGAGTCGATATTAGGAAGGGGCGTGCCAAGGGCGTCCCTTCCAAATAGCAAGTCAGAATGTATCATTGTTTTGCGATCGCATTTATGGTGGCAAAACACTTCCGGTTTACCGCCTACTATAAGTAGGTGGTAAGCCACTCACAAACGGGAAGGGGTCCCCATGGGACCCCTTCCCTTTGTGAATGGGTGTGAAAATATTTTTTAAGAGCCGGTAATGGTCCCAAGGAAAGCGGGCTGCATTTGAAAAAAAAAGTTGCTTTATTAAAAAATCAAACACAGACATGGGGGTCTGCTGTCCCCAGCAGGCCACCATCCCTGTGTTTGCAGGCCATTCCTAATGGGTCGCAAATTGTGACCTGCCTCATGAATATTAATGATGTAGGTCCCTTGCGGCCCATTTGAGAATCGCAAACAGTGTCTCAGACACTTGTACATTCCATTTTGCGAGTCGCAAATTGCGAGTGGCAAAACGTCACAATTTGCGACTTGCAAAATAGAATGGTCGTATATCGGGCCCCAAATGATTTGTGCGGTGAGGAGATGCATGCTAATCGATGAAGGGGGAGCATACAATGCATCCAGTTCCTTCTGTGGGTCTTATAATGGATGCTAGCATCCCAGTTGATTCTTAATCCCCACTCTTATCTCTCATTTCTTGCAGTGACCCATAAATTGACACATTCATTTGCAATAGGCACGGCCATCACAAAATGCAAATGAAAACATCATAAAAAAATAAGCATTGGCAAAGTCAATAGGTCTCAGTAATGGTCGAGCTCCGAGCTTTTGTCATTGTCAATGTGATTTAGCTGTATGTTTGTGAGGTTGCATATGTGTTATGTGTGCCTGTGTTCAAATGTGTGGGTTATTACTTTTGAGGGGGTGCCTGTGTGTTATGTGTGAATGTTTGTGTGTGTTTACACACACACACACATGGTTCTGTGATATAGCAGTGCTAGTGCACGATTGTGTGTTATCAGGCTGCCTGTGCATGTGTGTTTTGTGTGCGTTTACACATGCTCGTGTGATGTGCTGTGAGTGTGCATTTATTCCGGGGATGGTGAAGTAAATGTGCAAGCCCAGAAAGGAAATCACCAAGAGTCCTTCAAGGAGCCGATCAATATGGCGGACAGCACACAGTCCCCATTTGTCTGCAGCATTGTGCATTAAATATCACTTGCATTTTTTGGTGTTGCACTTACCTTTTAAATCTTCAGACGTCAAACTAGATGCCTGTGTGTGCTTGGGGATATGATAGTTTGAGGAAAGGCCCCGTTTTGTGGGTGTATATTGTGGTGAGAAGTTTTCAAGTAGTTACTTGATCACTGTGTACGTGGACACCATTGCCAACTTTGTGGGTGTCAGTCTTCCAGGACACAAATACCAAACTGATGTTGCTTAAACACTTCCTTTTGCCTTGAGCTTTAAGCCAAGAGCGTCAAGAGCTATTTTATATTTGTTTTCCGCTGCCCTCAAAAAAATTGCTAGTTAAATTTAGACTGTGAGCAGAACCCTTGTGCTTCTCGCTTCGTGTTTACTTGCTGGATATTTTCGGGCTTAAAAGTTTTCCTTTTCAAACAGCTGGTGTAGCCGCTCTTGCTTGTTTTTGCGAGAGAGCTGAAAAGCCCACTCCTGTGGTCGAAAGGGGATTACGATGTTATCAAGATGCAGTAAGGTGAAACCTTTCTGTCAGCCTCACATGACAAAAGCTGGCGTACCACCCGTTGTTCTTGTTTTTGTGAACAAGCAGAAAACCAGGAGGTTTTGATGGCTTCTGTTAAAGCCATCTTGGCTGTGCTCGGTGCAAACAAGGCTACGCTTGTTTTCTTTGTCCACTTTGGATTTGTGGTGCAAGTTAAAGCTTATGGCTTTCAATAAGGGACCATAGCTGTTGTTCTTTTTCTAAATGCAGGCAGCAAGTGCTTTTTAAACTGGATAACGTAGTTGTAAATGAGTGTTCAAGCAAAGGCAATCTCAAAGAAAATGTGACTGTGGAACTGAATAGTTTTTGGTGCAAAACTGATGACATGAAAAACGGGTTTGACTAGATTAGACGAATACCTTCGCAACATGTCTCCCAAGTGCATTGATCGATGCAAGCTCTGATGTGTTTTTGCAATGTGTTCCAGTTAGGTTGCCGCACAGAAATGTGAGTTACCTGCGCCCCCAGTGTTCTCCGGTGCAGCCAAGAAATTCTTAAGCGCCCACTGTGTAATTAGCCACAGCAAGTGAACGCCCTCTGTGAACAGAAGCGGACCCTTACACATATTTTTGTCACATAATGTTATGTGTCGTTGAAATAACTTGTAGGTTGGTATATTGTTAGCCACTAAGAACGGTGTGAGTAAAAACAGGAGCATTCGTGAAAAGCGCTCTTAAAGAAATAAAAAAGTAGTCCAGAAACAATGCTCTAAAATGACCGCTGCATATGTTTAGGAGTAATTGGGCCCTGCTTTCGTGGAGGGCTAAACCCTGGAAGAGGAAGGATGCATGCATGATATCGACAAATGGGGAGAACAAATAATGGAGCGACTATGGAGCCAGCAAATTGGAAGGCTATGGGCAGGCTAAAGCCCAAAAGTAGATACAACATGTCTCTTTGAGACAGCGCATGTGCACTGTCTAGAGCCCGGACCTAAATATCTGGTGCCTGAGCAAAAACTGAGCAGGAATATTTCCCACCACTTTTCTGAAGTGGCATGTTGATGGTTGTCAAAGTTTGCCAATCAGTTGCTCTTATTGTGCCCATTTTTTGTCATTTTATTGGGGTTTCAAAATACCCTGTAAATATTATGTGAAATTTAATGGACTCTGTTTTCTTTGCATTTTCCTGTAGATCCGATATTATGATGGCGTGGAGGCTCTCGTTCCAAGGGACCAGGCGTACCCGATGACTCCTGAAATGTTTCATCGAGACTTGGCATACATTGAAGAATGTGAGGAAAGATGGGTAGGCCAGCCAGTCGTTGCAAGAGATGATAAGACTGGGACATACCAGCTAGGTAATTCTAAAAAAAAAGTTGTAAAATATATGAAAATGAAATTACCACGAATAGCTATAAAGTACTTTTGGGGTGTTTCTTGCTTTGTCTTGCAGGGCATATTTTATTGTAGGTTTTGCATTGCCTATATGTGGGGCAACTTTAAGGATCAACTTAAGAGGTCGGTGGTAAAAGGACACCTGCCAAAACTTGGTGACTGTTTTGTCTGCCTACCTTTGGCATTCTCCACCTCATTTAGATGGTATTCCAGTTGGAGAGCTTGCTGTGGGCCTTAAGATGCAATGTCTGCTGATTTTTTTTATCTTGGACTGCCATGTTAAACAAAGTGGTCCTGGACAGAAGAAATGCTAATATGACACCCAAGTGCTAGGAGAAAAGTCCCACTGCACCTGAGACATTGTTTTTTTATCCACTAAAGACAACCCTAGTTTTCGAGGTATGTCTTCAGAAAATAAAAAAATGTTAGAAGGCCCACCATGCCACCATTCACTGAAGCAGCGACGGAGGAAAGAACTGCATCAGTTAATAAAACCTGCTGACCCAGCAATACATTTTAAATAGAGCAGGCTAGCTGCTGCTGGGCCTGTGGAGACAATGTCTCCACCACGCTTGGCATTTGGCATCTGTCCTGCCAATCCCTCAATGAGACACAAAATGCATTTTATAGTACTTAAAGTAGTACTGTAGATGACTACTCACGTACTACAAGATGCTATTCACAAAACTATGGGAGGAGAACACTGCTCTCCCATGTTTTCTGTTTGGAGATTTGCGCTGCAGGGGCGGAAATCTCTGCACATGTAGGTATATGGTATTTAGTAAATGTGGAAGGGGCGAGGGGGTGTAGCTGGAAAATAGGGAGAATTTACTACTAAAAGGGAGGGGCTTAGGAAAATTTAAGAAGGGGTTTCCAAACACACATCCACATAAAAGGATGACCATGGCTTTTCACAAACTACACTTCTAAAGTTACTACGGCCCTAAAGGTGTCAGAACAGGTGTAAAAATACTCCAGCCCAGCATTGGAGTAAGTCAAGCATCAAACATGACCACTCACAGGTACTGCAACACAGTGCCATTGTAAACAGTTGAGGCAGGGAAATAAAATAACACACCATAAGAACTAATGTTAAAATAATTACATTATTTCAACATTCAGGGGCAGATTTATGAAAAAGTAACGCAACGCATCAAGACAACTTGCTGCACTGCACTGCATGATAGGGAAAGTGCAGGAATGCGCCATATCTACTAAAATATGACGCATTCCTGCTCTCTCCCTGTGCCGGTGACCAAAGTGCTGCCTAGCGCTAACGAAGGCACTCTTGCGCCATGGTGCAAGAGTGCCTGCGTTACACGGAGGATTGTTTTGTGCAAGAAGTGACACCTTCCTGCACAAAAAGAATCCTTTGATGCATTTTTCTCCTTCTACGTGTGTTGCATTCGCAGCACCCGTAGAAAGAGGAGATAATGAGGTGAAATAAAGATATTTCTCCTCAGTACGCCTCTGTTGGGAAGGCGTACCATTTTGATGCATTTCCAGGTTTGCAAGTCTTTGTAAATCTGGGAAAGTGCTAACATCCATGGGTGGATGCATGGGAACGCCCATGCTCCACTCATGAAACGCCTTCCCAATGCAGAGTAACGCAAGGCAGCGATTTGCGCTGAATTTAGTAAGCCACACAGAGCCACACAAGGTGGCTTTGTGTGGCTTAGTAAATCTCACTTAAGCCCATGCGTTGCATCACCTTGTGTGATGCAAGGGCAACGCAAGGGCTTTGTAAATCTAGCTCTTGCTTTATATATGCATATCTAAATATATACATATATAAATGTTAAAATAATTATATATAACTTTTATATTCATATTTTTAATACATTTAATTACATTAATCTTATATATGCATTAAAAATTAAGACTTAATTAAATTAGTTCAAACATAATTTGTAACAAAATTTATTGCATATTAAATAAAAATAAAAATGTTAGTGAGTGGGATTTTTAAAAATTTGATGTTTAAAATGTACTATTTATAAATCAAATTGATATCTTTAAATTAATCAATACTCACTTAATGTAATGAGTTAATGTGTTGCAACATTTAGTTTGAATTCAAAGTTAAAAATATATATTTAAAATTAATTCTATGTATATGTTATATTACAACGTTTTCAATCAAACAAATTGTTAAAGGCTAATAAACTTTTTTTTTAAATCCCTATACTTTCCCACAGAGAGATCTCCGTCGCTATACTATTTTTAAAACTGAATCCTTTAGACGTTATAGCTTTATAGCAATTTTCCACCACACCACAATTATGTGGCTTTCTAAGCAAACATTCTCAAGTTTATAGTTTGCCCTTCTCTGTAATGTTGGTTGCCGAATCTTCTCTAAACCTTATTGCGGTTTTTGCAGTGCCTCAGAGAAGGATTTCTGAGCCTTTCAGGTAGTGCCAATAGTGTTATATTTGCCACAGTGTCCAGAATCCAACACTTCATAGCACTACATCCCAGGGTCCATCAAGGAATAAATTGGATAGTATTTGGTACTTAACATGAGTAAACTCTGAGCGAATCGGTAGTACAGAATGCAACCCCTGCCACGCTGGCAATTATTCTGCCCACCATGTCATTTCCGCCTCATGCTTTATTGGATCGCCGGATGAAGACGTGAGTTCTGGAAGGGGTGTGAGCAGGTAACCAGTCATAACAAGACCAGAAAAATCTGGTCATATCCTAACTAATCAGTAGCCACGCCTGCCTGCTCTGTAAGCAGAGCCTGAGTAGAACATATCTGCATGGGACATGGACTTTGGGTGAGCGTTCTACAACAGGCAGAGTCTTCGATAGGCTGGTACTCAACGCGGCCCCCATCTTTATTTTGTACGTAACTGACATTTTCTATAGTCTGGTCTGGAAATATGTTCTTAGTGATGCCATAATGCCTTTAATAACATAAGAGTGCATTGCCTAATTTCACCTGTGGTTATTCTTTCTTATGTAAACTAATTCAAAAGCACAACTTCTGATATCATGTAATATTTTGGATGTTGTCGCTTTTTTCTGTCCCCATAGCGGAAGTGCAGGCACGTGTTGGCCACAGCAGACAGTATGTGATCTGCTGGTTGGACGGTTTGACAGTGGTACAGAAAGCTTCCTGGATCTTCGGGAAATACAGCCTGCCTCACATTCTTAAAGCTGGGGGCCATGTGCTTTCATTGGCCTATCCATCTTCACTGACATTCTTGCCAGCTGTTATACTTGGTGCAAATGAGGCCAAGTTGCTGGTCCGCTTTTGCAATGGAGAAAGGTCAGTATCTCTGCTTCTTTGTTTCTATTATATGACAACATATGTAAGAGAGGGAAATTTTTCAAAGCAACTAAAAAAATATTTAATAAACTGCCTATCCTGAAATAGCAGTTGTAGGCAAACCATAAGATATATCTGTGGCATAAGCCCAGCCTTCAAACAAGAGGGTGTGTCTCACTCCCGGAGACAGTCAACATTCATCTTAAAATGCCAGATTACGAGCAGATTGCAAACTCTAGCTCTGTACTGAAAGACAAGGTAGCACCGAGGATTACACTCTGGGTAGTTCTCATGTGATCAATGCATGTTTTATCTGCAGCGCTGAATAAATTATCGGAATACCGCAACACTACTTGAAGTGCTGTTCTGTGAGTCAACCATTGCAGAAACGTATTGAATAAATATACGCATGGGCGTCTCACGTAGCATCCACGACGGCCAGGCTGCGCGTTATCTACACGCATCGAGTGGAAGAATATATATATATATATATCACTGAAAAAACAAAGGTTAAAGTAACGTTATAGTTAGGTTAATATGTCAAGGACAACATTAACGTTTTGAACTTAAAAAAAACACAAAAATTCACCAGTTATAGTTAGCAGAGCTAAATTTAACGAGCGCCCCCGCCATGCATTGCTTATGACCTCATATATTGCATCACTCATGACATGTTCTATGACATCATTTATGACATCACTGATGACATCTTAAATGACATCATTGATGACATCACTGATGACATCAACCAATGAGTGTGCTTTATTTTATAGTTTACATAGTTGTGGGTAGCAACCGTATTACTTTTCTACCTAGTTTTGTAAACCCTGTGTCCAGGTACTGGGTGTAAGTGGTAACAAAACGGATGTGCTTCTAATGCATCATAGGTGTGTAGAGGTATTAAACATGTTATAAATGTTTGTATTGAAGAGTAACTCTGTGTGCAGATGACAGTTGATGACTTCTGTTCAGTATGTTCCACACAAGCTTTTTATCTCTGCCCCAGAGCCTTTTTTTTAAAAGGGGAGATGGACAGCATGCCGCCCCCAGCCTCATTAGGCCCTGGGGAACCCATCCCCCAGGGTCCTATGTATTTTAAAGGGGAGGGGGCCATGTGGCCCCCCCTCCACGAACCTTCTCAGGCTCTGAGGATCCCACCCTCAAGTCCTTCTTTTTTAAAGGGGAGAAGTGCTATTATAGGCCTCAGGGTGCCCTCGCTCAGGCCCGAAACTTACAAAAAATGAGAGGGGGCCACGCAGCCCCCCTCCCCAAGACTTATAAAGGCCCTGGGGACCCCATCCCCTAGGGCTGTGTTTTTTTAAAGGAAGGGGAGGGGAGCCACGCTGCCCCCCTCCTTGAGCCTATAATGGCCTTGGGGACCCCATCTCTTATGGGTGTGTGTATATAAATATATATATATATATATATATATATATACATATATATTAAAAGGAATGGGGCCACGTGGCCCCTCTCCTCAAGTCTACTATTATGGTCCTGGGGGGCCCCATCCCCCAGGGCCATATATATTTTAAAATATTTAAAGGGGATTTGGGCCCCCTCCCTGCGCTTTTATAGGCCCCCGGAACCCACACTGGGGCCAAAACTTTCAAAAAAGAGAGGAGCTATGTGGCCCCCCTCCCCGAGCTTTAAAAAGGCCCTGGGGACCCGATGCCCCAGGGCCATGTACTTTATTAAGGGAAGAGGGCTGTATCCCCCTCACTGAGTGGTTTTCAGCCCTGGGGACCCTGTCCCCTCGGGCCCGCACTATTTTAAGGGAGCAGCCGGCTCCTCGCATACTGGGGGCCGGCATTGCTCCCGTCCGCAGGGAGAAGCTACTTATGCTGCTCCCTCCAGGCAGGAGAAATCTCTTGATCTGTTTCCCTGCTAGCATCAGTGCAGACAGGGAAACAGATCAAAAGTCTGCTCCCATCCCGGTGAGAGCATTTTTAAAGCTCCTGCCCGCTGGGAGCAGACTTTGTGTTTGCTCCAGCGTTGCAGTAGATTCAAAAATGCTCCTGCCAGGTGGTAGCAAGCACAAGTTTCCCTGCCAGCGCCGGATCGGGCAAGGAAACTGCTGTGTCCTGGTGGATGGGCTTCCTAGGACATAGCCTGTGAGCTGGCCCCGGGGGATAGGGTCCCCGGGGCCAAAAAGGCTCAGGAAAGGGGGCTGCAATGGAAAGTCATCACTTATTAAATGTAATAAGGTAACCAAATGTAATCCTATGGGAGAAGCAAGCCTTGCAGTAGTGAAAAACGAATTTGAGAATTTTTCACTACCAGGACATGTAAAACTACATGTCCAACTTTTAAAATATATTGCACTCTGCCCTACAGGCTATTTAGGGGCTACCCTGGGGGTGATTTATATGTATTAGAAAGTAAGGTTTAGCAAAGGGTTCATTTTGTCAGGTTGAAATGGCAGTTTAAAATTGCACAGCAGGCGAAATGGCAGGCCTGAGACAGGTTTAAAGGGCTACTTAAGTGGGTGGCACAATCAGTGCTACAGGCCCACTAGTAGCAGTTAATTCACAGGCCCTGGGCACATGTAGTACCACTTTACTATTGGGTGTAAGCCAATTTCCCCATGTTTAAAGGTGATAGCACAAGTACTTTAGCACTGGTTAGCAGTGGTGAAGTGCAGAGTCCTATAAGCCAACCAAAACAGGTTCACAAAAAAGGACGATGAAGGCAAAAAGTTTGGGGCTCACCCTGCAGAAAGGGCCACGTAGAACAGTCACCCAAACGTATATGCCATTCTGAGGCAATCACCCCATTATGCAAGGTGCAGCCATCATATGTTAGGTACAGCTTCATTTTAGCTAGCGAAAGCCTTACATAGCTATTTTTTGCAGTGCTAGTCTTAAATACCAAGGCTCAGCCTTACAAGTGCAACTGCAGTGGCCATATGCTCAGAAAAAGCTCAAATACGAACTTACAGATTTATATGTCTAGATATTTCACATGCACAGGTGCTGCTACTCACGCCCAGGGTACCATGGAAAACCAGGTGTTTCCTCCTCCAGAAAGGATCCTTGCCTTGCAAACCACATTCAGGCACTTCAACAGCTATCTCTCCATTATATCTTGCTGCTTTCAAAATGTTATACATGGCCTCCAATGTGTAAATGTTCTTCTACCCTTTACTCAACTATCACTGTAAGCAGCTACACCAAAACCATCAATAGGATTTGCAGAAGGGCCTTCTGGTCAGCGTTGGTCCCAATTTCCAGGCAGGTGTTCCTGAGCTATCTTGGCGCAGGTAATGGGTCTTATAAAAGAATTTCTTAGTTGGAGTGCATTTGTATCCTATGAAAGTGGTTATTGCCATAGGTTTGTCTGCTTTTGGGTAGAGGTTAGAATGGGCACTGAGTTTTCATGAAGGACAAGCTATGAAACAACAGTATTTTTCCGAATGGGAAGTCTTCTCAACTTATTACTGCTACAAACTAAGTCTGGTTATTTCCTTTTTCCTCCAGTTTCTGTACATAATGTGGGAGTTATTGGACCTTAAGCCTCATTAAAAATGTTCAATGCTCTCCTTCTCTCCCTTCTCTGGAGCCATCTCATCTTTATAACTCACCTTATTTTTTGGGTTCTTAGGACATTGAGCACCATTTTACTCCATGGTTTGTATTCTGAATAAACACCTTCAGATGATTTGTATTCCTTCACCCCATGATATGCATCACAATTCTGTTTGTACAATCGTGTCATTTCTCCACATTATCCATGATCAAACCTGAAACAAACAGAATGATAGACTAGCACCTTACCACAACCGCTTGATCTATACAGTGGCGGCCATAACTACTTGGAAAGCTCCTATTCAAGTAAAGAGCATATGATTATTTCAGCTGCCATTTTGGACAGAGCTAGATGTGGCTCCTCAGTCCTTGCTCCTCTCCCCCACCTCACACGTTAAACAGTGTCCCCTGGGCAGACTTGTCTAGGCATCCCAGCAGAGGGCTGCAACAAAGGGTCTCAAACTCTTGGGCCTGTTAAAGCTGTGCTTAGAGCGGAAGGCTAGCCACTATGCCCTCTAGGAACACAATACATCACCTAGAATCATATCATTGTACCTAGATGGGACTTCTATTGATGGTGCCTACAAGTGTGCACCCACATGTGAATTTGCTCCAATCTGTAAATTTTTCCCCCACCTGTGAGTTTGCTCCCATCTACACTGCCCAACACCCCTATTCTGCCTGATCACACAATTTAAAGTTCACATATATTGCAGTCCAGTCAGAAGGTTACATATACTGTAACACCACACCCTCCATATATGCAGTTTCTAAACTAAAGTCCATCAATGTTTTGTACCATGCTTCTCTCAGTTGTCACCTGTCTCATTTCTCTCCTACCCCCTAAGATCACTTGGCTTCCTAGATACTCTCAGTATCCACTACATGTTATTATTACCCCTCTGTCACAGCAAGCATTCCTCCCATTACCTTTTGTGTGCTTCATGTACAACTCTAAGGGCATGGGTCTGCCAAGACATGGGTCCCATGCTCACTGTGTCACTGGAACCAAGTTGTACCCGGCTGATGAGCCCATAACTAGGGTGGAACTGGTCCTCGTTGCTTGTGTTCAGTTCAGGGAGGAGCTGGCCTGGCAGTTTGGGCTGGATTGTTCCCATGAGGAGCAGGGTCAAGACTGATTTGCATATGGCTGGGTCCAAACTGAGGTGGCATGGTGAACAATAGAAGATGGGTTGGGATGCTCCCTGAGTGATTGCCAGTGGTTAGACAAATTGCAAGCAATCCTCCTATTACCTTTTGTGTGTTTCATGTACCGCCCTAAATGGCATGGGTATGCACAGACGTCGGTCCCATGCTCACTGTATCACTGGAACCAAGCTGTACCCGGATGATGAGCCCATAACTAGGACGAAACTGGTCCTGTGTTGCTTGTGTCCCGGTTCAGGGAGGACCTGGCCTGGCAGTTTGGGCTGGACTGTTCCCATGAGGAGCAGGTTCAAGACTGATGTTCAAATGGATGGGTCCAAACTGAGTGGCCTGGTGAGCAAAAGAACAATGGGTTGAGATTCTACCCTGGGCAATTGCCAGTAGTTAGACAAATGGCAAGCATTCCTCCCATCACCTTTTGGGTGTTTCATTATTACACCTCATCCATTTCACTCATTCACCTCTCACATAATGCTTTATTGCAGACTAACGAAAGGTTGCTACCACCCACCCTGTTTACTCTCATTGACTGTACTCTTAGCAAAACACAAGCACTGCAATTTAGAGCCCTTCCCCTTCTCCATCTTATGGAATGCTTGTTTTGTTTGTAATAGAAATGCCTATATCATAGATAAGTTTGACTTTCATTAACCCACATTACACTTTACAGCCGTCCTAGAGACATAGATTAAAAAGACACAGCCACTCCGGCTGCCCTCACTGCTGAAAGCACCATTTTCTCCCATACACCTTACAGCAACCAAAGAGGCAGAGGAGTAGAACTTCTTATCTACATATCTGTCACAGTCATACCCATCCTAATATTGGAACCTCCTCCCCACCCCCTCCATTTACTTTTAAGCAACACTCCATTATGGCTTTTTGTCCATTGCACAATTATATCATCCATCCACCATGACAATTGTCTCCTTCTTTGAAGACTTTCCCACCTCTGTTGAAATACTATCACCCAGTCCATCTCTTATCATTCCTGACCATTTCCATTTAGACCTGTGCAATAACTTGGTCAGTCCTTCTTACCCAGTTTCTCAAAAGCACCCATTGCAAATCTATTGACATTTGCCTAAATCTGTAGCCAGGTCCTCTCACTTCATCTATCCTTCTTCCCTTCAGATCAGGTCATCATTCACTTGTTGACCTCCATCCTCTCCAATCCTTTGCCTACAAAAAAACTAAACACAAATCACCCACCAAGAGCTATGCCTCCATCTTAAACCAAATTCATATTGGCCCTGAATCACTGCTTCGCTTCACCCTCTTTGACAATTTAGTTACTTTGTGCGAATATGGGTCAACTCACCCTACCTTTTACATGCTTTCGTCCCAGGTGTTCCCGTCCACAGCCCTGGATTGCTCCCAGCATCTACTCTATGAAACCAAAAGTGTGCTGCTGGGATCTCTCAACAATTGAATGATGAGAGACATGCTCTGAACAACATTGTAATTGTGATCAACATAGCCAAATCTATTTTCTTGATGTAATTGCATCTCTATGGTCCCATCCTCAACAACACACCCTCATTAACTTGCTTTCTCCCATCCTCGCACATGGCTCATTCGGTCTTCTCTCTCTGACTTTGCCTCATATTTCTCTCCAATCTGAAAACGCATATCCTAATTATATCAACCCCCCTGTTCCTACTTCCCTCCTGAGCTAACACACCTAAATTATCTGCCTGATTGCCCACATCTCCAGCTGAATTGATCTCCATCTTGAACTCTGCTGATCCTTCTTGTGCACCCTTTCAGTCTTCAGATTGTCAAAGCCTCCACTCTCTCATGGAGAGTTCTGTCTTGATTAACCCCTCACTTCAACTTCTCCCTCAACTTTGGTTATTACCCTCTGTTTTAAGTTGCCTGTGTTATTACTTTTACTAAAAACACCACTGACCCATCAACACCATCTAACTAAAGCCCTGTTTCCAAACTTCCTTTCTTTCCCAAAATTTTGAACCTTCTTATCTGCAACCATCTGGCTTAATTTTGCACCTCCCAAACCCTATTAGACCTCCTCCGAACTGGTTTTCCAAGCTTTCAACTTTACTGAAACCACCATCTCTCACACAGATAATTTCATTACTCTAACCCACCATAACAATTTATTGTCTATCCTCATACTCCTAGACCTCTCAGCTCCTTTGGATACTGTTGATCACTCCACCCTACTATCGATGTTTTTCACACTTACTATCACTGACAAAGCACTCAAATGGATCTCATCCTGTCTTTTGGGTCATACTTTCTCTGCTTCTCTGCTTCATGGAGCTCATCACTCTCCCCACTCGGTTGAGTTCTGTGGTCTCTGATTTCCACTCTCTAAACAACAGCTCTAGGTAATGTTATTTCCCCATTAATATTTTGAATCGTTTTTATGCTGATGATGCTCAAATCGTCTTCTCTTTTTCTTCTGTTACACCCACCCTTCAAGTTCAGTTTCTAATTGTGTCACGGCCATCAAGCAATGGATGGCTTTACCCTGCCAAAACATTGATTTCTGCACTAGTCCTAAACAACAGTTTGTTAGTAGGTCTCCCCTGCACTCATTTTTGCCACTGGATAAAGTATGAAACTTCTCCCTCAAAGACTTTGTATAATTTCCACAGACATATGCCTACTTCACAGTATCATTACCAGGCAGGGTGGCTATCTGCCAAAATGAGGGAACGGTATAAACTTCTATCGCAGGTTTTCAAAACTATGAATGTACTATCCTCTAACTACTTAATGAGATTATAATCAGATACCCCCTGCAATCTTCGCTCAGCAAACCAAATCTTTTTAGCCACATCCAAACCCCTCTGTACTATCTCAAAGTTCCATCATTTAAATGACTGTGCATACCTTGACATCACCACACGCCCCACTGGCTCTCCAGTTTTAAGATTCCTCTATACAGTCTTGAACAAGAAGACCAACTAAACCTGAACCACCACACTCCTGTCCCTCAGCCATGTCTCTATGTCAACCATATCCCTATGTAGATGTACATATTGTAAAATATATTAGTGTATGTAATGCATTGTAATGTAGGTTATGCCATGCATTACCACTCAATTACTAGCACCAGTTCTACTATCATGTTTACGTTACCTACCAAACTGTTAATTTTTTAGCTATCTACCATGGATGCTGTTGCTGTGTACAGCACTTCTTGCTGAAATACTTTTGCTGATGTTCAAGAAATAAACACAGTTATCTTGTGATCAGTGATACAAAAGGGTCATTCGATTTTTTTACTACTATCTGTAAAATATTTTATACAATTAGAGCAGCTATCTCCCAATTTCCATAGTAGCTTGATGCCTGCACAGTGCCAACCACTGATCCTGATACCATGCTTCTTAAGAAACAACTATATTGTCTCTGAAATTAAATGAGCAGTGGTATCATTCCACCTGTTCTGGCACCCCCTTTTCAGGACTACATTCCTAATAAAATAAATGACCCTCTACTTCTTACCTCACTTACAGTTTGAAACACCATATACTTAAATTGGCAATCTGCACCACTAACATAAGCCTTGCTCGCTAACACAGATTCCCAGACTGACCCATTGTGGTATTCAAGGTTACCATCATGTCCAATTATCCAATACTATGGGACTAGCTTCTGACAAGTGTTCTCCTCTTTCTGGTTTTAGTGAGAACAACTGAATTGGTCATTTTTCTCAATCTGCAGTGGTTAGGTTAATTGCAAGATCTGATAATGAGGGCACCAACCCTCTTCTGCTTCCTCTTTGCCTGTGAAGGCAAGAAAAACACTTAAAGTATTCACTTCACTTGAATATTACTGGACTGCTTTTAAGGATACAAAGGCTTGCTTTTTATAAAGCAATTCAACATTATCTATCTCCAGGAGACCTGGACAACATCATATGTAAGTATATCGTCATGGGTTTCAAACCTTTTTTATTCCTGTAATTACTTTACCATCAGACCAGCCTAAAGATGACCTGTTTGTTTGGATTTCTGTAAACCTTAATTGCAAAGCTGCTCCCTTGAACATTCTTCACCCAAACATTCAGGTATTAGAGCGCAAATTACTCGAAGAAAGGGGCAGTTTGCTTTTTGTGAATTTTTATAATAATTCTTAGCTACGTCAGATAGGCTACTCATCAGTACCTTTAAGGGGAACTGCAGGTCAAATAGCTCCTCAGGCTGTTTATTGAGCGGAATTACTTGCTGTGTATGTGAGATAAGTGGCAGCCAACAGAGAGCCTTTGCCTTAAGCGTATGTTTTGCTTAACTGCCAATGCTACAATACATGCTATAAGATTAGAATTAAATCTTGTGGCCTGGGAAATTTTGGATCAGTCTTGCTATCTACGATTTATGATAATGCTGCGTAATTCTCCTTTGCAAGAGAAGTTATCATGTGTATACTTGATTGGAGCAAAGGAAGGAGCAAGTTGTCTTGCTCCAGATTTGAAAATTGGTTAAATAAAATATCCGCGTAGCTGGAACAGGAGATAAACAAGGTAAACTTGGTCAACGAGCAGGCGTGTGTCCAGGCAAGATGGCCGAGGAGATGCAGGGTAACTGCGCTCCCCTGCTCCAAGTAGCAAACCTGCATAATCCTGCTCGATAAAGACCCATACAGCCTAACACTGGGCACTTATGGCCCTGCTGTACAGCAAGCTCATTACCGAGATCTTACCGGGGCTCTGGGGACACGGATTTGCACTATGGCCTACCTCGAGACTGCCTCTGAAGCTGAGGGTAGATACTGTGCCAGGCCTGCCTCCTTGAATCCTGCCTCAGGGTAGAGGTGCACCAGTGGTCGGCGGTGGGGGAACTGCTGCGGCTTGCAGCCGAACTGAGATGGCAGCTGGAGTAGTGGCTGGGTTTAGCCTGCTTCACCTGCGGAGGACCCAGAGGTGAGAGGTGGCGGCCTGGGGCCAGAAGGAGATGCTGGGACCCTCAACCGGATTGATCTGGTGACTGGGACCACAGCAGTGTGGAGAGACTTTTAGATCAGTCCTGCATCTCTGAATGCTTGCCCCGGGGTATACCTTACTGCTGAAGGTGGGGGTGGAGACAGAGCAGAGCCTGCCTCCTTGCATCCTGTCCTGTGACGGAGGTGCGCTGGTGGCTGGTGGAGGTAACCCTACTGTGGCCCGTGACTGAATTGGGATGGCAGCTGGGGATGTGACTGCGATCGGCCTACTTCCCTGTGGATTGCCTTGAGGCGAGTGGTGGCACCAGAAGCAGGGAGACGCCACTCGGATCCAGGACCAGATTACGCCGATGGAGGGCACCTGAACTTGCCCTGAGGGTCCAGGTACTTGCCCCGAGTTTGTGTGGCATCTGGGAGTGGGAAGACTCTGCTGTGGCCCATGACCGGATGAAGCACCTGAGCCATAACAGGCAGATCTTCAACCCATGCTACAAATTGGATGGACCGGTGCTGTGTAGAGACCAGTAGGGCACATGAACTGGTCCAAACAAATACAGCTCAGAGTGGATGAATAGGCTTGCCTCCAAACTGCACTGAGCAAGGATGAATGAATGGAATCCATATACTATAGCTACATAGAGAAGGGGACCTTCTCCAGAGCCGTAAGGGCGGAGAGGATATTCCTGGTGGGGATACGTCCTCCCGTACTAAATCTTATACCACAAAAAGTACCCCACGGGCTTACAAACACAGTCTATAAGCTCCAAGCGATGAAATGGGAAAAGTGAAGGAAACCTTTCAGTTGTTACCCACTAGACTATGGGAAAGGAAGCAATTCCTTTTGTTAATATAACCCTCACACACTCTAGTAGTGTCATGCTTCATCACCGGGTTCACCCTGACTCCTAAAGGTCTGGGTGGGCTCGACCATGTTTCAGGGAGCACTTAGGAAGAAATGGCCAGGGGGTATAAAGATTAAAAATCCTCCCGCAGATCCAGGTATCCCTTTATTAGCGGAACTGCAGGGGATATTAAAATACAAAAGGGAAATATACGGGTCACACGGAGGTTTATGGTCCTATGACCCTAGTGCCAACATGTTTCAGTCCGAAAAAATGGCCTAATCAGGTCCCGGACTTTCTTCAGGGCAAAAATATCCTCCCTGGTAATTAAAGCATCAGGTTATTGCCTATCTCTATACACATATATATAAGGGCAGATAGCTGCTCCTTAGTAAAAAAACGGAAACAGACAACTTATCTTGTTTTCCTGAAGGTTTGTATTACTCCATCCCAATTCGGGAGAGTGCACGCTTCACAAGGGATCGCAGCATTGCAGGGGGTAGCCCTTCAGACTTACGCCAAGGGTCCTGCCCCGTAAGCACACCTACTCGGTCTGCGTCCCAGGTCCTTATATGCTGAACTGAGACCACACAACACACTGGGGATCACAGAGATGACACACTTGGTGCTGGCGAACTACCGCTGCTGGGGAGGTGGTGCCACAGGTGAGCATGGGGCGAGAGATATGATCCAGAGCCCCTCTCATCCCCTGCCGAAATTCAATACTGGAACTGAGTCGCTCTGAGTGATTGGTGGCTGGTGCTTGCACTGGACCTACAGTCATATAGAGGTCGAATGACCCTCCCACGCCTCAGCAGATAGCCTACACCAGGGATGAGACTGCATGACCCCCTGTGGAGGGGGTGATCCCCTACCGGCATGGGTGAAGATAAGCCCTTCCAAGAAGCATGAGATGTGCACTATGAAAATCACAAAATCTATGTCTTTCAGGACTATACTCACAAAGTGCAAATGCAAAGAAAATCCTTAATGGGCGTTAAACAGAAACTGAAAGCCATGAATCTCTTGTACATGTTGATGTACACTGCCAGGCTCAGAGTGACAGCCAATGGAAAAGGCTAGACAGGGTACAGGTGCTGGCGGCCTAATTGGCTCTGAACAGATCTAGACTCGACTCTGCCTCAGGCACTCTGAAGGAGCTTCACTGGCTACCAGTCAGAGAAAGAAGTACTTTTAAAGCTATATGCTTGGTTCATAAAGCCGTGAATGGCATAGGGTCAATGTTAATGCAAAATAAATGTTGTTCTTACAGACCTCAGCGACCCTTAATTATGGTCTTCATCAGCCAACCTTGTGATTGTGCCAAGCTTTAAGAAAGCAAAGTCAGACGGGAGGTCCTTCCAAATCAGGGCAGCTCAGCTGTGGAACAGTCTGCCAAACTCCCTTAGAGCTATTAAAAAATTGTTAAGCTTTAGGAAGAACCTAAAAACCTGGCTCTTCCCTAAGTAGAGGCTTTCTAAACCAGCACCAGCAATCAGAGTTGTGCAACTCAGTTGACAGAACCACTGCTAGAGGTCTATGGGGAAGCAAAGAGGAGGGAGAGTTGCACCTACACTTTGAGAAGGAGTAGGCTGTATGGTGCCTAAACAAGGAGGAGAACTAAAAGATCCCTCCTCATACAGACCCAGGACCATGCTAAATATGGACACAAAGGTGTTATATAAGATGTTAGCGGAAAGACTGCGTGCCGTGGTGAGGACATTGGTCCACGAGGATCAGTGCGGCTTCATACTGGGTGGTAGTATGTCAATGAATCTGTGTAGATTGGCACATGTCCTGCACTCAGTAGACAACAGTTGAGAGGAAGTTGGGCTGGTATCTGTAGATATAGCAAAAGCATTTGATACACTTGGTTGGAAATATCTGATGCAGGTCCTGAGATGAATGGGCTTTGAACCAAACATTTGTGGTTGGGTACAGCTCCTTTACAGTGTCCCTAGGGCCAGAGTTAAAAGTGATGGGATGGTCTCCAATGACTAGCAGGGATGTCCCCTCTCCCCGCTGTTTGCCTTGACAATGGAACCCTTGGCAGCAAAACTCAGGAAAACCGTGGGAGAATTTGGTATCAAGATTGGTGACAACACACATCTGATATCCCTATAGGCAGATGATGTCCTTTATTACTTGTGGAGACCTGAAGACTCTGCACCACAACTATTGACAAAATTAGACGAATTCAGAGCTGTAACTGGCCTTGGGATCAATAGCAATAAAACCTTGTTGTTCCCTTTGGGAGTGTTGTGTGCTTCCCATATGCCTGAATTACCTAATCTGGGTCTAAGATAAGAAACAAACACATTAAGATATTTAGGAATTATTGTGGCACACACAACAGAGGAACAACGCCTCCACAACTCTGATAAGATAGAGGGTCTAGCACAGCCCACCACTTTCTGGAACACGCTGACTCTCTCAGTGGCAGGGTGGATCGCAATTGCAAAATTGTTTTTTCTCCCCTGATGCCTCTATATAGTACAGAACGCATTACACATGCTCACTCGAGAAACATTTAGGGCACTGGATCATCTGCTGATATCCCCAGTGTGGGTGGGAAAGAGAAGCAGGATGGCAATTACCAGCCTCAAACTGGACCTTGAAGAGGGGGGCATGGGACATAGAGTTGTATTATGCGGCGCAGTGGGCGACGGATGATGACAACTGGAGAAGAGACTGTTGAGAGTCACCTTCGGAAACACTCCCCTACTGGAGTTGCCTATGAGGTGCTCAAGGGTGCCCGGAATCCTCCCTTACCTATGTTATGATATGTTAAATGAATTTAATATAGCGCTCGAATCACCCGGGGGCATCTTGGTGCTGCACACCACAGCAGACGTAACGAAGAGCTCATTGAAAGAGGAAAGCTTTTAATAGTTTCCTAAATTGGCAATAATTCGGACAAGCACGAATATGCACAAGGAGTCTGTTCCAGTAGACAGGGGGCAGGTAAGAAAAAGATCTCCCTCTACATCTAGACAAACGGATGAGGGGGACACTGAGCAATTCTTTGTCCATGGATCTTCAATTTCTGGTGGGAACATACAGTTCAACTTTCTTTTGGAGATAGCCAGGGCCATTGCCCCTTATTTCCTTGTGTGTAAGGCAGCAGATCTTAAAGATGCTCCTTTCCTTCACTGGCAGCCAGTGGAGCGACTTCAATGAAGGGGCCGATTGAATACCCGATGGAAGATTGTAAATTAGTCTAGCTGCTGTATTCTGTACCACTTGGAGTTTAGCCACTAGCGTTTCATTAGCTGCTGCCAAAAGAGAGTTCCAATAATCTAGTTGGCTAACTACTAAGGCTTGGACTAAAGTTCTTCTCGAATAGAGCGGGAGAAAGGGAAAGATTCTGTGGAGGAGTCGCATATTATGGAAACACCTACCCGTGGTATCCAAAATATGGGCTTTAATAGAGAGGGCCTGATCGATTTTAATATCCAGATTCTTAACAGATTGTTTAGGAGATGAAGCTGATCCTAATTTGGAGGGTCACCCATCATTAGACCACATAATGTTGGCTTTGCCAAACAGCATGATCTCAGTCTTGTCTGAATTCAATTGTAGGTAATTGTCAGTTATCCACCCAGGGATGGCTAGCATTCCTTTAATGAAACGATCTTTAGTTGAATCTAAATCAGCATCAAAAGTGAGGGTCAGCTGCGTATCGTGGCATAGGATATAATTCCAAAACCAAAAGGCTCAACAATCTTTGCATGGGGTGACATATATATGTTGAACACAGTGGGGCTCAAGCATGAGCCCTTTGGCACACGCTTATCCAAACACATCTTACTGGAGGTGTAAGGGCCCAGGGTGATAGTTTGTGATCTATCGTTCAGGAAGTTATGGAGCCATTTGAGCACAGTCCCCCGGATGCCAATCTCCTGCAGCCTCTTCCGCAGTCTAGCATGAGAGACCGTATCAAAAGCTGCGGAGAGATCCAGCAGCACTAGCATGGAAGGGGTACCTGCGTCCAAAGCAAGTCTTAGAGAATTGCTAACTGCCAACAAGGCAGTTTTAGTGGTATGGCCTGGTCTAAAACCAGACTGCAAAGAGTCCAGAATTGTATTATTTCCTAGGTAAGCTGTTAGTTGTTTGTTAAATAAGCCTTCTAGCACTTTTCCCAAAACCTAGTGTGACAAACGGCTGACATATGGGAGAGTGTGATCAATAGGGTTATGAAATGTCCCCCCTTTGCGCGAGAGTTAGACTTGTTGACATTGGTACCGTTTAAATATATCTGTGAGTATCTGTCAGTCGCACGCTGGAGGGAGGGCGGTTGTGGAACACTGGGAGACCTGTACCCCTGGGAGCAATTCATTACATTTGCAGATGCCTGTGAGGAGTTCCTTGTGGAGACTGGTCAGTTCCTACAGTTTAGCAAAATTGCAGGTACAGCACAGGAAATCTGGAGCAGAGTTCCATTGAGCCCCCGAGCAGTCATAGACACTCTAGAAGATGCTGACAGTGGGATCCGCTCGACATATGGTGTCAACATTTTACAAAGCACTTAAAAAGGACAGGGTTAAGGAGAGCCTTTAAGTCAAACAGGCATGGACAGACAACTTAGGGGACCCGCTGACAGATAAAGAATGAATTGTGACGAAGAATGGATGGTGATGTGTAAGCTGATAAAAAAAGATGTCATGCAACACCAGGTTCAAATTGATGCACTACAATTATGCCCAATGGACCGACCAGATGCCAATCAAACTAAGTAGAATGTACGCGGGAAGGTCAGCGATGGATGTGCTCAGCAGTGCATGCTTTTTGGGCAATGGTAGGGACAAGACTGAGGACGGGGACTGGAATTGAGCTGAAGGACGCCCCACAACATTGCATCCTGGGTATAATAGAAAAAACCCAGAGGGAGAAAATTCAATGGAAGTTCTTACAAACTTGCACTGGTCCTTGCTAAGAGACGCATATCCATGGGGTGGCTGCGAAAAAGAGACCCTCTCGATAACACTGCGGAGTAGGGACACAGTCGAGTGGGCATTAGCAGAGAAGACGCACATCAGACAGTCTAGAAGGGATGAAAAAATGATGGAGGACTTAGAGACCTGGGCAGAGGCACTGGATGCTTTTCAGGACGCAGAAGAGGGCACTCAGCACCCGAAGATACATACAGAGAACACAGATGATAGTACACAACACACAGACACTGAGACAGGGGACGACGGCGCGACTATGGTAGAGCCTGTAGCACAGGAAAAGCAATTGAAAGGCTAGAAGAGACGTGGTTATAACAAGGGGGTTGAGATGTTTCTGGTAATTCCACAGACAAACGAAATGGATCAGTTATAAATAAGTAAGATCTAGCACGGGGGATATGGTTCATCTTTGGCGACAAACAATGGACTACAATGTAAGTGTACACTGTAATGTCACTTCGGTTTATGGCTTTTTGTTAAACAGCATGTGTGAAAGTGAACACAATAAAAACACATTACAAAAATGGTCAACAAGCACAAGAAGAGGTTGAAGGTTGTAGCAGAGGAATATAGTAAGTCTTGTGATAGAAATTACTTGATTACTAAAAGTTCTATTTTACCATTTTTAACCAGGATGATTAGTTGGGACATATATCCATATTTAGAGAAATTGCGTGCTAAGGAGATAAGGGTTACAAGTATTGCGTTCATGACTAGGGATTAATTCTGCATGGCGGATTAAAGGGCTGATGCCTGTTGTGAAATAAAGGAATGGTGTAAACTGAATGTAAACATTTTTGTTAAACATGTTATGATGGACTGTCTACTGTTCTTAGTACAGCAGAAACCTGCCCAGCAAATAATATTTGAAAAGTGTAACATAACGCAAAAGACTGTTTGGGGCTTGATCTCTCAAATTTCGTGTATGAATCTAGTAATTGCAATTACACGATTTCTTAAAGTGGTGTTTAAAAAGTCTAGATGCATACATATAGATTGGTAAAAGTGTACTGTTATTATTTCTGGTATTATCTTTATTTTATATTTGGTTTTAATGACATTTGAAATATGTTTTAGTTCAATTCTCTTCTTTAATCCGTCAACATTCTAAGCTATTTTGGTTAAAGGAGTCCGACAGGGAGGGTCACTTGAGGTTTCTGTCTCTAATCTTAATAATGGGTAAATCTGATGCAAAATTGATTAGAGTAAAAGTCTGCCAAATGTAATCATTGGGTAGTCGTTAGACAGGAATATGTCTTCTCCATCAATCATCAGGGAAGAGCATTGTTGAATTTGATAATCATGCATACGCTGATTGACATAAACAATATTTTTCCAATGGAAATTCAAGTAATTTTTACATTTTCAGCTGGAGGCCTTACTAGTGGTACAAATTGTGTGACATGATTGAGGGTTTTGCTGTCATTGACAACAGCTTGAACAGGGGCGGCTCCTCCACTAAGGCGGAGTCAATAGGGACCCCATTGGGTCTCTGCGCCTTCACAGCCGCAGCGCTCGAGATGGCTTTTGACACATCTGATAGGTCAATAAACTCACTGAGCCATTGTTCGTCAACTAGGGTGAGTTCTACAAGACCTATCAGGGGAGGTTGGTTTGATACTGAATTGCAGGAATTAAATATTTGGGAAAAGTGGACAACCCAGTCATGTTGTGGGATGTGACACTCTATGGCTGAGGTTGGCCGATCGGAAAAAAAGGGCAGTTTATAATCCCCAAAAAAGCTCTCTTCTCTCTTAACTGAGCTGCACCTTCAAGATCATCCCAGGCTTTATGTCTGACTTCCTGCTTTCTGATTTCAACAACCCGTTTATATTCCTTCCTAGCCGCCTTAATAGCATCAAGGATATGCAGGATTGTTTTGGTAGCCCTTTTAAGAGTTTTGAGGGCAGTAGGGTATGTGACCTGAGAGTTTGGGCTGAACTGTTTTTATTGAGGCTGGACTAAGGCTGATTTGCATATGCTGTGCCCTCTTTGGTATGGCACAGTGAGCTATAAAAGATGGACAGGAATACAGCTCAGATTAATTACCAGTGGCTAAGATTAATTCAACCATTTTACTAATCACCTTTATAATTATCTCTGTGGTACTCTCAGCATAACTTCACACAGAACGTGGTTGATTTGGAACACATCTTGGCCATGAACTACAGTATCTTCTTGGAAGAACAGACTAATTTCCCAAACCTTCAATAGCTGCTGTATGGTCCTTTGGAATACATCAGCAAACAATGCTAGCCCAAAGGGCATTTGACAAAGTATATATGCCTCCAAAGTTGTAATTAAGTATGTAAAAGGACAAGAAACAGGGTTTGTAGATGGAAAATAAATCTGACAGGCTTACCAACCTTGTATCACATAGTTAAGCACACTTTTCTCAGAAATTTCTTGTAGGATGCTGATCCACCCATTTGTTTTTCTTGTGCTCGGGTTGATGGTGGACACTTATCTTAGACAAGTTAATTTAAAAAAATAAACTAGGGGCGAGATGCTGTGAAATGGCAAAGAAACAAGTGGCAGTGTGCAGCTCGGGCCCTCGCAAAAATGTTAATCAAAAACGAAGTAGAAGGCGTAGTGACAGAGACGTTTAAGGCACGGGCAAAGTGGGCAATTGCCCAAGGCCCCCACCTTCTAAGGGGCATCCTTGTAAAGTGATCATTCTCAGTTTCTATCACTTTGTCTCACTTGTATTTATTTTTTATCAAAAACTCTCTCTACCTGCCTCTGTTTATGACTCTCTCTATCCAGTGCAATTTAAGGATTTTTGGGTCCCAGGCAAGACATATTTCAGCTGTTTTTTGTGTGAAAGTTTAAACATAATATTCTTTGGCATGATGCCAGCTTGTTTTATCAGAAAACAGGTAATAAAATTCAAATTTATTCCAACAAGGGGCCCCAAAATATGTCTTGCCGGGGTCCAAAAATCCTTAAGATGACACTGCGTAGTTACCAGGGTGGAGGTTAGCAGATCTCAAAAAAGCTGTCTGCTAGCAGTTTGCATCTGTCGTGCCCTCACAAGCAGAAACAAATCAAAATGATAGTAATAAATAAAGGGTTAACTTTACAACAGGCTGCTGAAACTGTAGAATGAAAACTAAAAATAAATCACAAGGCAGCAGGCAACTCTGCATGTACACAAAGGCGGCGTGGCCACACAGATTGCAAACCAAACAAGGTAGTCAGTCACTTTATTGTTCGTAATAGATACAGGGTGACAGGGCTGAATTGGTTAATAAACGAGGCACTCTAAGTATCTTTTGCAAAGAATTAGAAATCTAAGGTGTGTGGTGTGTCAAGCTGTAAAGCGTCTGCGGGTTCAGGGTCATTGGCTCATAACATATCTGTGCGATTGCCGCATTCCTGCTCTAAAAGTCTGTTTTGTTTCTTTCTTTCACTGTTGTTTGCTGTCACGAAACACGTTTTCCTGTTTACACAGTAGAAAATGCAGGATACGGAACTTTATTCCACAGTAGTCGCGTTTGTATTTGATTACGGATGTTTAATTTGCGAGATTGAGATAATCACTGGCAAATGCTATAATGGTTCTTCCCATTTCGTTTCCGTTTTCTCTCTCTCTCTCTTTTATACACACAACGCTTATGCATTCAGCCGGGCCGCAGTGGCGCGTAGCTCATGATTGTATATGCCCTCGAAGTTGACACTCATGCTCTTAAGTGTATGCAAATTGATCCTGACTGTGGCTACAATTTATAAACAAAGGGACCAAATTGTCTGTTAAATTCCAAGCTAAGAAATCTGAAAGGTTCGTCTTTTCCCCGGGGGTGCCTGTCACGGGCCAGCGCTTTCTCGCGGGGCGCCAGGCCTCACGTGCGTAGCTGAAAAACGTCTGAATAACATTATATCGATGGGTTATGTCTTCCAGCTCCCGCCATGTGGAACCTCATCTTTGTTTCGGACTCTCCGAGGAGCAGTTTAACGAGGCCGCCCAGCTCTACCACAAGCTGATTTCAGAAATCAAGTCTGGGAGACGGGAAAGTGATTCGGAGCACGACGACTCCACGTCCGAGTCCTCCCCGGTCTCCGTCACGCCCAACAGCTCTGAGGAAGATGACCAGTAGGAGGCACTGTTGCACGCGATTTTTTAAGGCAATGGGCACCGTATCAATAGTTAGGACATTACATGGGATGACTGGCATTGTTCACACCATTATGCGTTTTCACTGTGATCTGACAGAAATTTCTTCCAACTCATGATAATCAGCATGATAGACGAAGGTTGTCTTCTGAAGGAAGCCCTGGTGTGCTTTGGTGTGTGGCAAAAGTAGAGTATTCGATAGCCTGCATTTAATACATCAACAGTGTTTTGGTCAGCACAGAACTCAAGCTGATCCCAGCCTTCTTTTCATTTTCATTGCAGTCCATGAAGCTGCGTGCCACAGTTTGGCCGGTGAAATTGTGCTGGTGGATGCCGATGGGTATTCCCAGCACTTATTTCTGGGAACCGGCACTTTGTACCACCTTCCACACTGTTCCGGTCAGCTGCTGCTTTAATTCGCTAAAGTTCAGCTGATCAGTCTTTTTTTTATTTCCACAATCGTCTACGGAAATAGGGACAGCTATCGTTTACCAAATGTTGTACTGGTAGCCCTTCTACTATTTCTACAAACCATAATAAAAGTAAAGGAAGGAATGTGGTTCTACCTCTTGGACGGCATGTATGCAGCTCTCTGGGCAGGCCTAATGTAGAGCTGGGAGGACAGAGATTAAGGTATGGCCTTCCTCCCTGGCGAACACCCTTGCTCAGCCTCCTGAGCCCTGCTAACAATTTAGCTGTAGCTCTCCCCTTCTCTTATTGTAAGCTCCTGTACAGACTATTATAAACTAATAAGCCATAAAAATATTTGAATAATGTTTAATGCAAGCAAAGCAAGTTTCAACTGTTATTGTCATTGGAATCACTTGATTTTCTAATGGCCTAGAAATATTCAGTTGCAGATGCTGCAGTTATGAAGCTTCACTTTGTGTTGGGTAGGATGGGATCAGACTTCAGGGATTTTTGTTTTTTTAGAAAGAGCAAGAATTCCCGCAAATCCCTTCACATCCATGCCTCTTTTGAAAATGGTATTTGTAAACAGAGAGTTAAAGCGTAGGTCAATGAAACATCCCAGTCATATTAATTAAACCTTTCAGCACAATACTACCTAGCGGGCACTTCTCTTTCTTTTGACACAGTTCATGCAGCACATGACCCCTGTAACATCAGATTCCTAAAACTATGTCCACTGCACCCTCCAATTCACATACAAGACCAGGTTTACTGCTCTTTATGCAACAGAGCACTGTTTAAAAAAATCCAAGCATTGTGTTGCACAAAAGACAACATGCTGATCAGGTGATCAACTGCGCTCATGGTAAGGATGGCTATTCTGCGTGATGCTAGCCTTGTGTTATGGTGCAAACTGAAGCCATCAATGTCTAGTCTAGGATTTGTATTCTAAGTGCACCATCCAGTTGAAGTTTCTGCGTAGTCAACTGTTAAGATGTGTGGTTGAGTGTAAGCATGCATTACAGATACGTATATCTGGCAGTAAAACACTTGACCCCTTGCTTACGCCTAGTTTCACCTGCCCTTAGGATTTGGTGCAAAGCCACATTACACTACTTTAGTACATCTAGTTTTGCGCTTAATTCGTATGGGCTACATGGTATTCTACCCCAAGCATACCCCCCTTTGCATAAATTGATTTGTGCAAAGCGGTTTTGGTGCGGCACAAGGGTCCACTTTCAGCACAAAATAGCTTTTGTATGCAAAAGTTGTTCGTCGCTCTGCTTGTGATGAATGTGTCGAGTTAGCGTCAGCACAAGTGTTTAGGTAATCCGTGCCACATTATTTCTGGAAAAAAAAATGTCAGACAGAAATAAATCTAGGCATCTATGAGGGGCATCTGTGACAGCTGACTACCAATATGTCTTTAAAGAAGATTTATTGCATTTCTTATCCCCTCTCTGTCTGTTTTGTGATCATGCACGTTTTAAATGTTATGTAAAAATGCTACATGACCAATAAAAGCTCATGCGTGCGTTGTTCCTATACAACAGCCTAATTATTGTCTGGGTTGTACACTAACAGCACTAAAAACTAGTACTTCTTAGTGGCTTCATTGGCCTTGCAGTCATACAAGATTGGAGCCAACATGGGAAATTACTATAATTTAAAATAATTTTTAAGATCAACATTTGAGTTCTCAAAACTATTCCTGTCCGAGACATGAAGTGTAGCAGTAGCAGAAACAGGAATAGTTATTAACCAGTTGGTCAGCACTGTTTAACCCCCAGTTGCAGTTAACCATACAGCATGATAGGCCTCAAGTCCCCTTCATCTGTAGGCATACTTACTTTGGTCAGGAGAGTGTGGTGTGGGGTCTCACCAGGACCTCCCTCAACCTAGAGGCATTTGGTCTTGGGCTCAAGGCACACATTGGGGTTCTGATAAAATAGTCAGTGGACACTTAGGGCCTGATGTTTAGTTTGGTGGATGGGTTACTCTTTCATCAGCATGGCAGATATCCCGTCCTCCTCATTACAAATGCATTATAGCCTATGGCACTTGTAATATGGCGGACAAGATATCCGTCATATACATTTGTGACGGAGTAACCTGTCTATCAAACTCTATATCAGACGCTTAGTAGCTAATCAAACACAACCAGGGAGAAGGTAGGGTGTTCCTGTTAACATAACTCCTTTCCCCAAGGGAAAATATTTTGGGTGATCGCAGCGAGACATATAAATCCCTTGTCAAGCATTTGCAGGTAGTCAGAAACACCAAGTAGGGAGGGAACTGATAAGCTAGACGAACAAACAACATGTTTAACTTGACATGAGAAAATGAGACAATCCCACTTCCTCTTCATTTAAATATGTGTTTATTAGTTCACGGTCTTTGTCAGAAAGAAGGTTCACAGACTTATTACTTCCTTTTATCGGATTACAGTGTAATACAGCTCTATATATAAATGACACCAATGCAGTTTACAATTATGCAATATATATATTGCATATATATATATCCATACATTTGTATCTATATATGTGTATACACACACACACACACACACAATAAAGGAACAGAGTAAAAGAAACAGCAAGAAAAACAAGAACAGCGTTTTAAATTCAACAGTAAAATAAAATGTAAATCCGTATTTGTAAAGCGCGAACTACTCACCCTTACGGGTCTCAAGGCGCTGGGGGCCGTCGTGGAAATTAAGTGAGCTATTGCCCAGAGTCACATGGTGCTGAGCTACCGCCGGAGATCGAACCGTGAGCCCTGTGCTCCGAAGTCAGCTGCCCTGGCCGCTGCACCACACCTCTCCACAGTCCAGTCAGTTAAGTGAAAATGACTACATTTCATTTTAGAATAAACAGTCACCTTTCTGTAACAGCTTTCTTTTTTAATTCGAGACTCACTTTGAATATGCACACATCAAAAGCAGGTTATGTATAACCAGAAGCAGCCAAAGCAGAACCAACATCAGAAAATTACCTCTCACAATTGGCTCGGAAAATCGGACCATGTGAGTCCACATAGGTTGAGTCTGCCTTGCAACAGGACTAGTCGGTATTCGAACTGAAATGCTTGCCAAAAACATTTCAAAGGTCTTTCAATATTGTTTGCATTACATTTAACACAAACATAACAGTATAGTTAAAATTATGATAAATATAATACTTGCACCAGTCTCCATTAAGCACATTGTCATCATATGGAGTTTGATGGAGACAGCTGGGCATGCTTGACCCACATAGCAATACCTATGTCTTGGGGATACCTTTTCCCTCTCTTCTTACCCCGAAAAGCAGCACTTAAGTAAAGGAGAATAGAATACAACGGGTTCATGTCTATTTTCTTTGGCCTGTCTGAAAACTGATGTGCATAAGAGCGGAAGTTAAGCATGAGTTGATGTGACTTCATTCAGACTAGAGGCGACAAAGCTTTCAATGAATCCAGCTACCCCTCCTATCTCACACTGACTCTTACTTTGACAGCACTCCACTGCATTACAGCTGGGTTTGTGTTAAAGAAATACCACATACACTCAAGCATAAAAAGCTGATCATTTTGGCCATGGTCTTTCACCCTTTTAGCACTCTAGTTCTTCATTAAAGCTCGGTGATGAAGCTACAGTGGAACATTGTGGATTCAACTGAAACTATTGCTGTTGGAGAAATTATCTGTTTTTCTCAATATGTCCGACATTTTGATAGAGGAAGCTCTTCATAAATTTACAGAAACTTAATCTAATTTCAGGTATCAACTTTTAATAATTCCTGATCTCTCTCAGTGATGGTGAATCACTCTTAAAAACGGTCTAGCATGGGGGGCGGGGTGGAGTTTCTGTGCTTTAAAGCCAACACACCACAATACATTTAACTTTTCATGCAATACAGTGGCACCGGCAGAAATCAGTTTTGGTGATCAGCAATAGGAAAATCACAAACATTTACAATGTTGCAAAGTTTCCAATTTCAGCGATGGTCAACAACGAAATGCTGACTAATCGTTAGATGTGTTGAAAATAATCTTCTCTTGTCCATCCTGCTCGTAGTGGTCTATAGTAGGCACCGTGCCCCTGGATTGTAATGGGAGCCCCAAAATTTAAAGTTATTTACACTTCTATTCAGCATAGCAACCTCCCTCCCCCCCCTTTTCCTTCCTTCTCATTGTAGGGATCGCATTTAGATGTTGTTACAAGGTATAAAAGTTGTGTTAAGTGTGCGTAAAGTGGACTTCGATTAATTTACAGTGAATTTTTAATTTAGAGAAGATATCTCTGCCTTAAGAAATGTGGTTATAACTGTTTTCTGCGCTGGAAATCGATTGCCTGTAATCACTAGCAAAATGCTTCATACTTTTAGGAGCTCATAACTTTGACATGACTTCATTTGGTATTACCAATACCACAGTATTAAGTATTTACCCATTTCAAGATTACCACATCGTTACCAGTTGGGGAGATAGAAATCGGACCTTACATGCAGTGTTGACGTTTGCACAAAAGTTAACTACAAACTTTGTACTTTTCTGACCAGTTTTCCCCATGCAAACTTACAATTTTTTTCCTGCAAAATGTGGCTGGCGAAAACAATCCAGGAGTGAGGGAACTCCACAAAACTTGTAGTCCCGCTTCAGGTGGAAACTTCTTTTCTACAGCAATCGGGAATACAACGGGACACGGAATAAGCCCGTAAGTAGATTCTCAAAATTCTGATAGCTGAAAGTGCAGCAGTAATGACTGAATGAATAAGAAGTTGTACCTCTCTAAGAATACATGTACATCTAGGTGCTACAGGGGATTCACACACCACCTGATAGTTAAGTGACGTAGTAAGGGGCACTATTTCGAGAAAGCCAAATGGACCCCCATTCCACTGCATGTGTGGGAAAATCCTTCAGTAATCAGGGTGCAGTGGGCGCCTCAGGCCAATGGCCCTGGTGCCACTGCACCTACTGCGCCATTTTCAGATTGCTAGCTCATTGGAGAGGTTTCATGGCAATCCTGCTCAGACAACCAGCCTCCCGATTCGTGTGTGGTAATTCATGTGATATTACATTGCTCACTAGCGCCTGTTTAATTGTAGTGTGTAGTGTAATATCACATGCAACAGTACAGCAAAGTTTCACACCTTGAAGAGCAATAGGCCCTACTTAGGGGCAGATTTACAAACCCCTTGCGCCGCCGGTGCGTCACGTTGTGTGACGCACCGGCGGCGCAACCTGCTGAGTGATATTTACAAGCACAGGTAAAGCCACCCTGCGTGACTTTACGTGTGCTTGTAAATATCTCCCCTTTTCACGCAACACTTTGCGTGTTAGGGGTGTGACATGGGTGTTGCTTTGGGTGTTCCCACACAACACCCATGTCCACTGATACATTTCCAGATTTACGAGGAATCATAAATCTGGAAATGCGTCAGAAAGCTAGCGAGGTGCAATGAGGAGAAATGTTTTCATTTCTCCTCGTTTTTTTCCTCTTTCAATGCGTGCTGCATTCTACAGCACACATTGGAAGAGGAAATCACCTCAAATGATTGTTTTTGTGCAGGAAGGTACCCCTTCCTGCACAAAAACAATCTCCCCACTACGCATGCATCCTTGCACCACGGTGCAAGGGTGCCTGTGTAGGCGCATGGCAGCAGTTTGTGCGCCAGCGCAGGGGGAAGCGCATAGATGCGACATGTTGTTGTAAATATGTCACATCCCCCTGCTTCGAAACTAACGCAGCGCGGCGCAGCAAAATGGCTTGCGGCACCGCGCTGCGTTAGTTTCTTGTAAATCTGACCCTTAGTATTTATGAGGATAAGTGTACTCTTAAACTGCCCACTGCTGCCTGTACGTAAGTAGTTACAGGTGTAATACAACACCCAATCTCGCTGCTCAGTGAATTAGAAACTACTTCATTACTTAGTCACCCACAACACACAAACATCACAACGCACGCACGTGACAACACACAAGCGCTTTTTCATTTAAAATAAGCATTAAACCTATTGCCTTTGTAAATGTTCATTAATTATTTTAGTTTTTCCTTCCACCGGTTCTGTCGCAGGGGCGTAGCTATCAATAGTGCAGCAAGTGCATTGACACCGCTGTTCAGTGTGTGATGGGATCAGTTCATCCTAATTAAGTATTTATTTTTCTACCAAACCAGGAGGTGGGTGGGGTAATATTAGTTCTTGCATTAGGGCACCTGTTGTAAGAAGGTGGTGCGCTTCGAAAACTCATTAACCCTTTAAAACTTTCTTTCTCTTAATATAATTAACACTATTGCTGCTGACGTCACGTGCATAACAGACGTGCCAGTATGTGCTGCATTTTCTGAACGGTGCTTTTTTTTAAATTAAGGACAATCAATCCACCGGCCTGCATACAATTTGTGCCATTAGTGAAACAAACAGTACACGTCTGAACCGAAGAAAAGCAAGCAACGCTGAGTCAAGGGCACACGCTGTAGGGAACGTGAATGAGGAACGGATTGTGCTTATAATCTATAGCTCTAATGCTGCCATCAGACTGTGTGGAAGAGCACTGCAAGGTAGGGAGTTGGGTTAACAGGAAGGCAGGGAACATCTGCATCTCAGAGTCATCATTTTCCTGCACCGTTGGAAGGTGCAGGAGATGTCCACTTTGATGGATCCCAAAGGCCGGTCTCAACAGTGGTGTTTTCAGGGCTTTCCTGAATCTTAGAAAGTCGTCTTTGTGGGAGAGGTGATGACAGAGGGATTGACGAGAATAAAGTCTTAAACCAGGAGCATTTTACCATCAAGGTTGTGTCTCACCTAAGAAGGTGGAGAGGCTGAGCTTAGACTTCGACTCCGTCGATATAGCATCATCTTGTTGTAGAGCTAGGAGCCAGTGTGCATTAGGTGAACTTTGTGAATCAGGCAAATAACTTTGAATTCAACACGTTTGTTTGGGAGCCAATGAAGTGAAATGAAAGCAGGTGTGCTGTGGTTGGTTCATTTCAAGGCATGGATGGGGTGGGACTCCTCACTTTCCACACTTTGCAGCTTCACCATCATCTTGTCTGGGAAATGTGCAAACAATCTAATATGGTATTATATGCTGTTTGTATCCGCTATTAGGAGAAGGGCAGCCCTTCTGTAGCAAATTAGAATCTCAAAGAAGATAACCAGAAGGTACAAGGCAGAGAGGAGTTGGCCTAACGGCTGGGTTCGAGTCTTGGCAATGACGCTGAACATCCTGTGATTCTGGGCAAATCACTTAATCTCCCAGTGCCTAACAAAAATGAATGTGTCCTCATGTAATGCAACTGGTGCTATGTAAAGCGCTCTGATACCCTATTCGGGTCAAGTTTGCGCTATATAAAACTCTGTAAAAAAAAAAAAAAAATTGAATAAAAATTTGACACCTGATGAAATGCACCTCTGGAGTAGGGTCTGTTGGTGAACCCATCTGACAGGAACAACAAAACCTACACATCTTGCCTGCACCTCCAGTTGTCTGCAGCTATATTTCTTCAGCTGCCTTACTTGTCTTCGATTGTCAAATGCTTCGCTGGCACACACATCTTGCCCATGCATCTGTCTAGCACTACATCAACCCACATGCTCTAATCCTAGGAGCCACACCACTGCACTGTCCTGCACCTGCACTGTCCTGCATCCACACTGGCCCTGCACTATATTTGCGCAACTCTTTCCTCCCAACCACACACAGAATGTGCAAGGACCCTCAGAAAGCTCTCACCATGCACCAGCACTGTGCTGCACCGCCTCACACTTTTTGCTTTTGTCATTTACATACAGACGTTGTTGCCCTGACAGTACAGGCCCCTGGAGTGTGCACCCAGCCATCTGTATGCAAGCGGTGACCAGTGCAGTGCATTTTCAGAAAAGAAGAGGGTGTGCCTTACCCAGAAACCCTTCTGAATACACTTCTGAAGGTTTCCCACAAGATTAAGGAACACTTTTTTTTTTAACACAGACTCATGGTGAGCTTCTTCTATTGATGCTTTCAGAACGTGGAGCTGAGCGATGTTCAATTCCTCCTGGCTAATAACAACACTGAAGGACCTGCTGAACCACTGTTGGCCTCCCTTGCTGCTGCTGCTACTGACCTTGCCTTTGAGGACGTCATCAGGTAGCCCACATAAACCAGACATGCAGACAAAGTGCCCTGAAACCAGAGACTGGGCAGAAGGCTTTCCTGGGAGACTATTGCTATAATTGCAGCTGTGGCTCCTCCGCTAAGGCGGAGGAGCGTCACCCCAGTGCTTCAACTGCAAGCTCAATACAAAAATAAAATGATAATAACGTTCTGTTATTATCATTTCATTTTTTGTATTGAGCTTGCAGATGAAGCCAGGTTGATTTAGGGCGGGGTGGGGCCGGGCTCCTGTGACGTCGAGGGAGAAGTGGTGGCTGCACCTTAAGTGCGCATGACGGTTTGTCCGGCCGCCTTGGGCCGGCCAAATCGTCATGTGCACTTTGCATGTTCTCCACAGGCTGTATTGTACAGCCTGGGTGAAGAACATGCCCAGCCTCCCAGTCCCTCTCTGAGCGCCGAACAACGGCGCTCAGACCAATCAAAACACAGCTGTAAGGCAGCGTCGTGATTGACTAGGGGATTCTGGAAGGCTGTGTGCTTCCTGCTGCAGAGAAGAGGACGGAAGAGAGGCAGCGGTCAGTGGTATTCAGTTAAGTGTTTATTTATTTTTTTATTCCCCCCCCGCTTCCCCCATCCCCCTCACCTCACCACCTCCATTCGGTAGCAACTGCTACTGTATGATTGTAGGTATGTTGAGTGATTAATCAGGCACACAAACTTCCTCCCTGTACAATTTGTAGCTCTTATGATTTTGTTGAACCTGGTGTAGGTCCAGCTTCTAGTTGGTTTTGAGCTGGCTGAATCAAGAAGGAGCTGGGACTAAAGCAAGCCCTTGGTGTATGTCGACCTGCACCTGCTGATGGAGGTCAGACTACTGTCTTCTCCTTTCTACATCGAGGTTGGTGAGGAGCCACTGACCCAGGTTATTAGAAGTTCCATTTTAAGGGACTGAAACCGGAAAACCCTTAATCAGGACACAGGCTTATCTTCCTGGCTATAGTAGCTCACTTTTCTGAGACCCCTCACCAATTAACCCACTGCCGCCAGAATCAACTTTCACAGCGGAATGAAGGCCGTTGCTACCTGGATGAGAGACAGCAGCTTCAAGCTCAACTCAAGCAAGACCGAAGTACTCATCCTGGGACCCACCCCCTCAGCCTGGGACGACTCCTGGTGGCCCACCGCACTAGGACCCCCTCCCACCCCTATGGATCACGCACGCAACCTCAGCACTCCTCGCTCACGATGAACTGCCACATCCATGCAGTATCCTCATCCTGCTTCCACACGCTCTGCCTGCTCCGAAAGACATTTAGATGGATCCCCACAGAATCCAGGAAGAGGGTCACCCACGCACTCATCACCAGCAGACTTGACTACGGCAACGCACTCTATGCTGGCATTACCCAGAAACAGCTCAGGAAACTACAGAAAATCCAAAACGCCTCAGCCAGACTGGTCCTCGACATCTCCTGCCGCAGCCACTTAACACAACACCTCCGACAACCACTGGCTCCTAATCAATAAGAGAATCATCCTTCAAGCTCCTCACACATGCCTACAAAGCTCTCCACGATGCAGGACCAGAATATCTGAACCACCGCCTCGCATACCATACACCCGCCAGACAACCCCACTCAGCCCAACTCCCCCTGGCCTCCGTCCCACGGATCCACAAGACCAGAACCGGAGGAAGATCCATCTACCTCGCTGCCAAGACCTGGAACACCCTGCCCCTCCACTTCAGGCAATCCGCGTCATTAAACCGATTCAGGAAGGACCTCAAGACCTGGCTCTTCTCCTGAACCTCCACACCCAGACGGATCAGCAGTACCCCCTCCCCCCCTCAGCGCCTTTAGACCCTCACGGGTGAGTAGCCACGCTACACACGCTCCTGATTGATTGATTGACTCTAAGAAACTGTCGCTTTGTTAGCAGGTTGCAGGTGTACTGAATTTTCAACTTCCAACGTATTTGCTTTTTCATCTTTCTTTTGGTGTTCATGATCATTAGAATCACAAACAGAAAAGTTATGCGAACCCATTACGAAGTATTGTTTCCAAGAAATTACACTCTGCTCTGTTAGTTACTGAAAATGCATATAAATATTAATTACAAATATTTTTATTCATGGAAAATGCCCATATATTAATTAATGATTTTTTCTATTTAATTCAAAAGCAATTCTCCCATTGTGCTCATGCCACATTCACAATCCATCAGTTCAATATTCCAATCTGCTATATTTGTTAAATGTTCTCCTGGTGTTAAAATTCCTCCTGGCAACATGTGTTTCCTCCAGTAGACTGATAGTTAATTGGGACTTCCTCAGGACTTGAATAAAGAAATAGCACATTTAACTGTAATCCTAAATCCGGATTCTTCCAGAGTAACGAAAAGTCTCAAAGGTCCACTTATTCAGAATCTCAAGAAACAATTCAGACCAGGGGGTATATGCTATTGTGTATGTTCAGGGGATACTGATAACCCATTGTCAGGAGAGAGTGGTATCTGCCTCAGGAGGAGTATACACATTGGCAATCTACTCACTGGTCTGAATTGCTTCTGCATACTGCAACAGCACAATGCCACACATATCACAACAATCACTGGCAAAGTCAATATGACTCATCAATGAAACCTATCGACTTATTCAATACTTTTTTGTCTCCTGGAGGGCCGGCCAAAAGCGGTGACCATGTTGAATGCAGAAACTATAAAGACTTGTATTCTTTGCTCACAACTTCCTTTACATATTCCAAAAAAGGCTGCAGCATTTTCATAACTTTCCATTAGCGTTCCAGTCCAAACAGTTACCACTGCCACAAATGCTAAATACCACTGTCCCATCTTTACATCTTTATGTACCAGCCAGTTTAAAATCAACTCATAAATCATGCCACGAAAGAGCACTTTCCAAGCTGCCTACATATGAACCAGCCCTTAGCCCTCTTCACCCTCCAACATGCACACAGTGAATAGAAACTTTGGCAAGCCAAAAAACGTTTCTGAAACAATAACTGCAAATTACACATTTTTATTATCACTATTGCATGGGAAAAACAAGGATTATTTTGGAATACTTTGTTTCTCTCTCTGCATTACATTTGGGTTGTGGGTTATTGTTTGCTTGATTGGGGCAGACTTTATGATGTGCTCAGCTAAATGTAACTGGGCAATTTCAGCAGGTTTTTGGTTTAGTAACCGTAAGGTCACTCTAGTGAGTTTTTAAAGGGTTTGAGTTTTTTAGACATATGCTAATTTATTTTAAGCACAATAAACTATAAATTACCATTAACAAAGCTTTTTAGTGAATCTGTGTTTTTTTTATGTGGGTCACAAACCTTGTTACCACCACCCGGCTGTGCACAACCTTCAATCCATTTCCTTCTGCACACCAAACTAAAGCTGCACATGGCTTTCAGCCCAGCCCTGTGCCCGACCTCCTCTGCACCAAACTCTCGCTGCACCCAGACTTTTGCCATAAGCGGTGCGGTTGGGTGCTGGGATGACCTACAGCCAGGCTTTGCCTCTTATACCCTACACATCCAACTTCAGCCTCACATGGTCTTTGAACTTCAATCAGGCCCTGGCATCGGCATCTTGTGTAGTCAGCCTTGCTGCGTGTGGTCATGCACCGGGCACAGTGTAGTTGGTTGTACAGCCAAACTCCTACACACCCAACCCCTACTTTCCCTGAACTGAATAAGAGACATGCATCAAGCAATTTTTGCAGGCTCTGGATGTGGACTAGGTCACCATGCTACTAAACCAGAAGCACATGTCCTTCAACATTGCATACCATGCTCTCGGCACAGGACGTACACTGGTGCCTGTGCCACCTTATCCGCGGTGCACATCCACTGGGCACACATCCTTTAAAAATGCGTAGTGGGCTCTGGGAGTATGGTTAGGCCTGACAAACGTTATATCATATTTTCAAGAAATACAACAAATTACTACAAGCTGGTAAGGAGAACAATCTAGTGTATCTAGCTATGAAAGGAGACAATCACACATTTGTTGAATACCCAAATATTTTCAATCAAATACTTTTAAAAAGATAAGTTGACGCCAATTTGGGGCATTGAGAAGGCGTGGATATGCTACTCAGATTTTCAATACGTAATATAATGCACTAGAAATATGTCATGATACAGGGGCCCAACGATTCTTTGACGCTGGATATATTCAAATACAATGCATATTATTTCTCAATAAACTCGAAAGCATCAATTTGCAAGTCGTGGATTCAACCAGAATAGGATTCATGTTCATAAACCGTAATTTAGAAAATGAACAATATATGTTCTTTTCAGTCCTAAAAGAAACACAGTCTCTTTCCTTAGGACCAAGGGAGATGCACTCAATTGTTTTTGTTACCTTTCGAAAGTGTTGAAAATAAACCTCTCTGACTCTAGTCTGGCGTATGTTGGAGATCTGGCCAAATGATAGGGAGCTACAAACACATTTTCACTAAATGTGACAAAGTTTTTGATTTCTTGAGTGGTGTTAAAAAGGGTGTCTCAATCGAATTAAAGGATGAAGTAATCCTCTTTACTGGAAACAGCCTAACAGGAGATAAATAGGTCCTAGCATCGGTGTGGAAAGCATTGTCAGTGGTCAGTAAAGTGATCCAAAGGAAGCAGAAACCTACTTGTAAACAAACCACACAGAATTGGACAGCATCAAAGGAGAGAATATCTTTATGTTGTAAATGCAGAGAAGGTGTTTTAGGATGTTATGGAAACAGTGTCTGTAACTTTATGAAAACTAATTTCATAAATTGATCTGGCTAAATTAACTGTGCTAACTCTTCTTTATTATAGGCCTGAATGTTTGTTTAACCTTTCAGATGTTTATCTTACTTAATATATCGCATTTAATAAATGCATCCTGCTGAGATTTATTGATTAACTTGTATTACCCTTCTGCTCTTCCTGGTACAAATTGCGTCTCACTTTTTCTTCATTGTCTCCATTCCACTACTCTTCTTTTCAAATGCATTTAATAAAAACGGAGATATAACTTATGCTTATTTACAGTGAATACTTGGATTGCCATGCATATGGTGAAATACCGAGTAGTGCTTTATGGAGGGAAGTGAAAAAAGGACTGGACTGAAGTTCAAGAATAAAATGTAAAAGCATCTAAAACCAGGGTCTGGGATTATTTAGTCTACAATGATTGATAGAACTGATTGAAAAGGCAGCATTTTTTTAACCACATTTAAAAGAGTGTTTTTGGTGTGGCATTCTTTTTCCCCTAGTTGGCAGGACTCCACATTCTTCAAATTCTAAGACTAATAAAACAGGTTCCAGGTGATATCTCTCCAATTCTAAAGGTTAGAAGGATGTAACCAAGTGCCCAGGAAGCAGAGAGGCTTGCCCAACCTTGAAGTGGAAAGGGTTCGTTTTTATTTTTTACTAAAATGTTCCTAGAAATCCCCAAGTCTTAAGTTCTAGGGTGAACAAGGTGGGCAAAGGCTCCACTCTCCCAGACATGAGCTGCAGTGGCAAGCAAACTGCCCCAACTAACACCCCTGCCACCAAGGTATTCTTAGTTAAAGTTAAAGATGTGCCACATTACCATTTGGAAGGGCTTCCTTACTTCTGCTCCTAAGGCCGGTAAAAGCAGATTGCAGGTGATAACTGCAATGGAAAGAATCAGCAGGATGGGATCAAGTGCCTAAGGACTCGGGAAGGGTAGCCTGAGAGTTTGCGATCAGCCATGAAGTAGTAGCGGATAATTTGATTTACCATAGAATGTTCCCACAGGGCCCCAAGGTCAAAGTTCTTTGATAAACAAGAGAGGCAAAAGCTTTCCCATGTCAGATGTGAGCGGCTGTATCCGGCAGACTCAATCAACACATGTTGCTGGCTATAGCCGGCATTCAGCATTCATAGGGGCTGAGTTGGAGGTTGTCTAGAACAGGAAATAATTCATGTTGGATACTGTTTTTCGGATCAAACGCCTATTGCTAGAGGTAAGAGCACAGTTACTGATGTGTTGAGGAGTGGGAAGAGACCAGACAGAGGCTTGTGATGAAATGTAACTCGTGGAGACATATAGAAAAGCTGTTTTTCACAAGATTAAATAACATTTTAACTGCCAAATCTATGCCATGCTGCTGTCGTAGATGAAACAGTGCAAGTAAGGTAAGTCTATTTTTATGACATTGTCTCTTTTTACCCAGAAATGGCATTCTCTACTAACTATGAAAGTGGAAGCTGTCTAGAAGGACATTTTAGAAGGGCAGGGTTATGTTTTCTCGGGTACACTAAGAGCAAGGGTGTCTTTGGATCTTAGAAAAGTATTGGGCTTGCATTAGGAGGTGAGGGTAGAAAGGTAACATGCGGAAATCCGATTTGTTCTTGTGTTTCAAGGGCAGCAACTTACCAAGCGCTTTGTCTCAGCTTTGCGTGTGCATGGTGCTGGTCTTGCCAAGGGATGAGCAATGACCTGTTGAGTGAGTACCTTTTTGGTGCTTGTCCACCCTTGGGAGCTTTGGAGGGATGAGAGGTGCTTGGGAAGGGAAACCCTGCTTTAAGTTTTGCCTAGAAAGTGTGGATGGAATCTGAGACTGTAAAAGATTGTGCAGTTTCTGTTCACATTGCCAACTTTGATTACTCTTCCATTTCTTTCCTCACTCATGAAGGTGTATTTGTACAACAGTATGCAGTGTTGCTGTCATTGAAAAGGTGCATGGCTACTCATCAAATCCCACCCTTGCCCATTTTACTCATTTGATAGTATCTCTGGCTTGCGAGTGTCCCTTATGGATTACTGGGCGTCTCTAATTACTCCAGTTTTTTTGATGTACAAGCATACAGCACCCCGCTGCTTCTCTGGCTAGGTTGGTGCTGTGTAGCTAATTGTATGTTTTAGTACCCCAGCCCCCAACCCATACGGAACTACTTATAACTCAGACCACGCAGGAAGATTCTTGCATCTTTTCCCTGCTTCTAGCATGATTGAAAGCATGGCAAGTCACCCAAGACCTGCAGAGTAAATTATAATGCGCCGGCTAATAACAATTACATCTCACGTGCCTCTCACAGATCTTCTTTCATCACACTGTTAGGCCCTGAACCCCAAAACAAGATACGTGCACCTCTCTGTTAGTTATGCACATCACCAAAATGCTTCCCACATAGGAACACAACAAATACAACACTGCCTATCATGCACTCCCCAACAGTGCTGCGTACTATGTATTACAAAATACATTTTGTCATGCCAGGATACAAAGTGTTAAATAATGCTACATTACAATGCACACAAACACACACAAACGAGCACACAGGTGATGGGACACACACACTTTCACAAGCTCTCATGACACAAAGAGACATAAAGGAAAAAAGACCGAGACAAAAACACTTGCATGAACACACACAAACACACATAAGCACTTTTAGAAAAATGAAGGATCAAACACATGCAAACACTCACCAGCATTGTGGGGAAAGGATAGGCTTTCTAATTATTCAATTGATACATTTATGAGAGTATTAAGTGATGATTGTGACCACTTAGTGCACTTTTGTCCACCTATCTAATTGAAAATATATATATCCTGATTCTACTATTCAAAAATGTGCCATTCTCTTGACAGTGATAAGCTGGAGCTAGTGCACTGCTCACAATTTCTGTTCAAGCGTTGGGAAGCCCATGTCTAAGTAGCCATGTGCTATATAAGAAATGGAAAAGTAGTGTACCTTTAGCTAAGTGGGCAGTCTCTGTGATTCTGCCGTCTCTAAAATGAATTAGAGGCAGCAGTTGCATGCACTAAGCCATGTGTGAGTGCTGCACTGCTCTGTTACACCATGCTCATTCCGATATGCCTATTCACAAAATCAATTTGTAGTACGCAAAATACAATTCCTGTGGTATTCTTTTATGTACTCTGACATGTCTTCGTGAAATAGCCTCAAAAGCATCTAAAATGAGAATATTCATATACAATTAGTACAACCAGAAACAACTGTGCCCCCTTTGCACTTTCACTAGTAGGGAGTTGGACATTTTTATGCTGGATAACAAAGACATATAAGAGTATGTGAAAGAGTACTCCTCCGATAATACTTCCCCTCAGTGTTCCTTCTTCTCGTAACATAAACAACAGAACCAGGAGCTGGTCAGGCGGCCATGAGACCCTGCACTGCTCATCATTTATACATGCTCTATGTCCATGCGACCCTCGTGTCCTCGTCATTTATACATGCTGTACGTTTCTCTTTCTGAAACATTATTTTTGTATAGATCTTTATTTTGTATAATCCTGTGCTCACGGGACCCCTGGGGGTCCACAAAGTCTACTCAGGGGGGCCATAACTGTTTAGAAAATGAAATAATATTCATTCATTAATAGCTTTATTTCGATACAAAGATCATAAAAGCATCGACCAGTTCATCAGAAGTATCAAAATATAAATAAAGATAAAACAGAGTTTGATCACACACAGTCAATAGAAAGACAAAGATAAAATTCTGATAGCAATTAAACATGGAGCTATTTTCTCATAATTCTAAAATCCATAAAATGTAATTTAAAATCAATACAATTGTACATAATCTAAACAATAGCGCACTCTGATGTTCTATACTAGTGGACAGTGGGCATACCCGTCAAAGACATCAACTACTCATTAGCAGAGGTAGCTACCCTCTGTAAAGCCCTGCACCTACTTAACCATGCGCATCCCAAAAATTTGGCAACTCCACAGACATACAGAGTGCTAGGGTCCGAATTCAATATGCGTAAAGCAACTCTATGATCTAGGGTGCCTAGTTGTTTGCATATGGGCACAAGCCACCTAGATCTAGCACTAGCGTGTGCAGGGCATTCAAACAGAAGGTGGGCAACACTCTCCTTTGCTGAACCACACAAGGGGCATTCAGTGGTGGTGTGGTGGGGTGGAGACCACTTTGCAGTAAATTCACGCACAGGGAGGGTGCCCATCCTAAGTTGAATATACAATGACCTATCTCTTGGGACCTGAATAATATCCATATATGGTCTAGACTTCTATGGTGCTTATGTAAGAAGAACTCCTCCGTGAGTCTTCCCTTATCAGGGTTATTAAATTCCTTAGCATCAATCCAGGCCCAATAGGACCGTTTGAGGTCTTCTTTGCTTGGTGGAATTTGGGTGTCCCAAGAATCTTTTAGGTCAAGTGCAATTAACAGTGATTTAACATTAGAGATCCACTTGATCTCTTTTCTGCTATCAATGCACATTAATTCTGTGAGTGTCTCCGCATAATTCGCCAATTCTGGGGTCCTCCTGAGGCGGGCCCAGTAGAGCAGAGGTCGAAGTTTGGCCAAGTCTCTAAAATGGCGCCTACCCAGATCACTAAACAACGGGGTTAAAGGAACTCCTCGTGGAAGCATAAGCAGATCTCTAAAGAATTTGTTTTCTGATCTGTTAATCTCGTCAAGATTTTCGAAACCCCATAACTCCGCACCATAAAGTGCTGAGCTAACGGCCTTGGCTCCATAAACAGTAAGGGCCGGAGCAACAGGTCTACTGTAAGATGAGCGATGTTCTCGGCTCAGTGCCCCCGTAATCCTTTTATGATTTAAAAGCATTTTGTCAAGGTGGGGTCGCCAATGTACTTTTTCAGATAGACGGATCCCCAGATAATCAAAAGTGGGAACCCTTTCTAATCTAATCCCATCTAACGTAAGATTGTTCCTAAACGATTTGTGTGGATTAAAAGTCATTAGTTTAGTCTTTGTAGTATTTATAGTTAACCCCCGACAATGGCAAAAATTTTGAAACCTGTTCAAAAGAAGTTGTAGGCCTGCTGGGGTCTTAGAGATAAGCAACGTATCATCGGCAAACAGGAGAGTTGGCACTTTTTTCCTGCCAGGGCCGGAGCATCAGCCGGTACTTCTTGCAAGTAGCTGACCACCCCGTTCACATACAAAGAAAACAGGGTGGGTGCCATCACACAGCCCTGGCGAACTCCCCTGTTTACTGGAATCCTCCTAGTGACCTGTCCTTGAGACCCCCATCTTATCTGGGCGTAATTACCCTCATGAAGCCTTTCCAACAGATTAAGAAGTATCAGGGGGATGCCCAACTCTCGCAATATGTCCCACAGTCTATTACGGGGGACCAGGTCAAAAGCCGTCCTCAGATCAATAAAGGCAAGGTACAAACTGCCCCTGCCAATCGTTACCACTTTCCCATAGATCATGAGGAGCCTAAAGACCTGGTCCACTGTGCTGATGTTAGTCCGAAAACCTGCCTGGTACTCGGAGAGGATTTTCTCCTCCTCAGCCCATACCTGGATTCGCTGCAAAATTACCCTCCCAACCACCTTTTGCATTGAGTCGATAAGACTAATCGGTCTATAGTTCGATGGGTCTTCCCGTTCTCCCTTCTTAAAAATGGGCACTACCTCTGCACCCTTCCATGATTCCGGGACTGGGCATCCTCTAGTGATCGAGTTGATCAGGAGCAGAACATACTCAGCCCATTTATCCTGATCAACTAAAAACAGATCGCTAGGAAGGCCATCTGGTCCCGGAGCCTTGGCAGGAACCATCTTGCCTATGGCCTCCTCTACTTCTTTTTGCGTAAAAGGATCACCCTCGATAGGCCCAGAGAGAAGCAGAGATTCACCACCAGTAGTCATAACAAAGGGCCTAAACTCAATTGAAGGATGACCATCCACACCTGGGCTATTTGGCCCGGAGTAAAGGTTACCAAAATGGGCACACCAAACTTCAGGGGTGATATGGTTGGGCATTTGGTCTACTTCACCCCTACCTGCCCTCCTGACCAATGTCCAGAAAAGATTAGTGTCTCTTGCAAGGCTCGCATTCTTTAACTCTTGCCATCTGGCTTCATCCCAATCAAGCTTTGCCCTGTGCTGCACCTCCCTATATTCTTTCCTAGCCAAAGTGATTACTGCACCCTTCTTTATTTTAATCGCTGCGGCTAGTGCCCTCCTTTAAGTCTACACTCTTTGTTAAACCATGTTTGGACTTTCCGTGCATGAGGAGCAGGGCCGTGTGATCTAAGTGGTGCCTGAAAGTGTACCCTGATCTCCTCAATTGTACAGGTATATATGGCAAGAGCGTGGGTGGGATCTTCCACTATCCCCTCTCTAAGCTTAATGGTTTTATCATATAATATTTGCCTAATGGCCTGTAGCTTTGTATCCTGGAGGGCAACCTTGTGCCATTTTAGTGCCCTTCCTGAATTAATAGGTGAGACTTCTTTAGTTACTAGGGGCGTAGGTGAGACCAATGATGGGCATACAATTTGCCAAGGCGATCTTAATGACAAGCATAGAGGGTTGTGATCACTTTCAAGTGTGCTCCCCACTACCATGTCTATAACGTGACCCCAGAAACCAACATCTATTAATATGTAATCGATGCGGGAAGGGCAAGATACTTTGTTATAAGTGAAAGCTCCCTGCAAGTCTGATTTTGTCCTGCCATTCACTGCTCTTAAACCATATTCCAATACGAAAGCATTTAATTGGATGGCCCTTTCAGACCATCTTTTCACCGGGGGTAAAGTTAGCGAGGGTATGCCCCATTTCCTGTCCTCCTCTTCTATCCCAGTTAGATCCTCAGCACTAAGAGGCTCAAAGGTACTATTCAAGTCGCCTGCCACTATGATCCTAGATTCGGCTGAACAATTTATCAGGCCTTGTTCAAGCAGAGTAATAATAGGGGAAGCTTTACCTCCCACTAATCCCCTTGCATAAACATTAAACAAGTCAATATGTTCCCGCCCTCTTTGTCCCCTAATTGTAAGCCTCAAGATGTCAGGGCATAGTGCTGCATAATGTTTTATTTTAAAATTTAAGGCGATTTTAACCCACACAATCAACCCTCCAGATGGTCGACCCTTGCCTACAGTAGTAGCCGGGATATGATAGCAGCTGTAGCCAGATTTATATAATGGGACCAGACTCCATGTTTCCTGGAAAACACATATGTCGTAGCCCTCTATTTGCTTGTTCCAATTTGGAAGTGAAAGTTTATTACATAGGCCAGCAATATTCCAGGAAATAATTTTTAAGTGATTTAAAAGTGGTAGGTCACGTGCTAAGGCTATGCTGGAGTCAATGGAGTCTATTAGACCGGTTGTGGGTGATTGGGCAGACGCTGGGGGGGGAGCCTGGGTTATGCTTGTCAGAGGAGTTACATTATATAGTCAATCATTAGAATCTAATGAAGAAGAACCTAAGCTTTGGCCTGCCCCGAATGTATTTTTTGCGATAGAGGGACATCGCTTCAGCTGTATAGCTGAGGAATCAGGAGAAGAAGTGCGAAACTCTAATAGGATAAGATTCTCTGCCAGATCGGCATTGCTCAAAGTGAGCTCAATGTGATCCCATAAGAGCGAATGCGATGTACACCTTCTAGCTCTGAGGATGTCCTCCCGTATAAGTGAACGACATCCCCTAACCTGCCGTATCCAGTGAATAGATTTATTAATCAATGATTCCTCATTTTCATAACTACCCCCATTACATAACTTAGGGACATTAATCATACAAACATTCTGACCAACGATATCCAATGAATTCGTCTGATGGATCCTACTGGGGGGGTTGACAAGTGTTAGACTCTTGGTAGGTTGTTTACTTGAGGAAGCAATGCGGTGATCTGGATTTTGCAAGGGAGCCGCAGCTCTAGAATATAGCTTAGTAGGCTTCGAACTTCCCATGGGATTTATTAACAGCACATCATTATGTGTTGAATGCGAAGGGGCAGGAGAGCTAGCTCCTGCTCGCTCTCTTCCGCTCTGGGGGAATAAATGTGGTTTTTTTACTTGTAAAAGCTGATGGCCATCTATGGATGGAATTACCTTCTGGCCACTAGAAATATTAGTGGCGGATAGTGTGTTGATTATATTTACTAGGTCATCCATCTTCAATCTCATGGCCCCAATTTCCTGCTTAAGTGAACTGACAAGCTGATATAAGTCAGACAGAGATGGTGCCGTCTCTCCAATACTCTCTAATTGAGCTAGGGGCGCGGGAGAAGAAGACGATGAAGGCAAAGGATCAGTGAGTTGGGCCAAGACAGAGAACCTATTTGCACATATAATAGGGGCTCCGGAATGAATATGCGCGGGAGCAGTAGATGTAATAATAAGAGGTGTCTCTGAACTAAGGGTGCTTGCTCTCTCTACCTCGCCTGGATCATGTCTGGGCTCAGAGTCAAAATTTAAGACTGCCTCCTTCCTCTTCTTGTGAAACATTGTGGGAATGACAGGTGGTTGTGATATACTAGGATTCTGAGTAACCAAATGCGCAGTGGAGCTAGTCACAATTGATTCCGCTCCCAAAATGTCCTCACACTCGTGAATGAGGACATCTATCCTATCCATCACACAGTTTTTTGCAGAGTGTCTGTGCAATTTTTTGGCTTTCTTCCCTTTCCCAGGTCCTACTGGTACTGCAGACCCTGCTCCCTCCATTAACTTCCTTTTGCCCATTTTATAACCCCAAACAACAGCAAAATCAACACTAGAATTAGCCAAGGGGTAGAGGCAAATTTTTTACAGAGGACTCAAAAGGTTCAGCCGTAAGTCAATGGGCCCATATAGACAGGGGGCACAGTACCTTGTGAAGTGAGTTTCCAAAAGGCAAAGCAGCCCAGCGGGGCGATAAAAGAGGGGTGGCCCAGCCCAGCCTCCTCCAGGCGTTGACAGGCGCAGGACGGGCCCGCCCTTGGCCCGCGCGCGTCCCGCGCAGCGGTGTAGGATCGGCGCTTTTCAGCGCAGGTGAGAGAGTCTCCTCCTCCTCCCCTCACCAGGAGTAACAGCAGGGCACTTTGGGGCTTGTAGTCCCCCTCACCGGATAGTAGCAAGACCAGCAGCGCGAAATAATATCAACAGATTAATAAATATATAAATAAAGAAGCAAAATAAAAAATTGAAAATTTGAAAAAATTCTGTAAATGTGTAGGAATTTAAAATTGGAGGCTAGCAATTAAGTTAGTATCCTCAGATTGATTTGTGGGAGCAGTGCAAGTGCATCAAACAGAATACAGTATGGACGATGAGAGGCCTCAATTGAATTTAGAAAAGCTCCAACCTTCCAATTAAAATTAAAAAAGTTTTTTATATATTTGTTGGTGAATTTAAAAAAAACATCTGATAGAGACTTCTAGCCGCACATTCCTTACCTTTGAATATCCCAAGGTGTCAGACTGGATCCAGAAGATTTTCAAGCAGTACCCCTGCATGCCAGTATGCTGTGGCATTCAGCTCTGTGTCAGCGTCGTCCGCACTGGAAGTGACATGCTCGGTACCTATATAGGTGGATCTTTGACTGGGGTGAATGTTTGATTTGTTCAGCATTCTGTCCATCATCTGTTTTTTTGCATTGGTCACCCTAAGTGGGAAGGGTATGCCGAGACATGTGTCCCGTGCTTGCTATGCCACCGGATTAGCCTGGCTCATGAGGGGTGATTCCCCGAAACTGGTCCCAGGACGCTTGTTTCTGGTCCTGGGAGGACCTGGCCTGGCAGTTTTTTGCTGGACTGTTCCCATGAGGAGCAGGGTTGAGACTGATTTGCATATGGCTGGTTCCAAGCTGGAATGGTGTGGTGAGCAAAAAAATGTATGGATTTAGCCCAAATCTGTGACTGAGGGTGAATGTCTGATTTGTTCAGCATTCCGTCCAACATTTGTTTTTTTGTGTGTTTTTTTTCCAAACCTCTTTAGTCTGCCGTCACCTCCCCCACTGGTGGTCAGTGACATCAGACCATTGGGTACTACAGATAGTCCAAAAGGGGTACTAACACTACCTCTACCTATGCCACCCACTTATGATTGGTTGATGGAGAACCATCTCTCCTTGCTCCGTGAAGAATTGCAGGCTCTCTTGGCCAAGGGAGCCATAGAGAGGGTGCATGCATCTGAAGTAGGTTGTGGTTGCTATGCCCACTACTTTCTGGTTCCAAAAAAGGACAGAGGCCTTCATCCTATCTTAAATCTGGGCCTTCTCAACCTCTTCTTGAAGAAGGAGAAATTAAAAATGCTCATGCTCGCTCAAGTTTTGTCTGCCTCATATCCGGGAGACTGGATGGTAGCGTTGGACTTGCAGGATGCTTATTTCCACATCCCCATCCTGCCAACCAACAAACACTTTCAGTTTGCCATGCTACCTTTCGGCCTTACCAGCTCCCTTCGGGTGTTCACCAAGGTGATGATGGTGGTCGCAGCTCATCTCCGGAGGTCGTAGATTTCAGTCTCCCCCTACCTCAACGACTGGTTGTTGAAGGCGGGCTCACCCCAGGTATTCGTCACCCATCTTCAGACTATGGTGAACCTCCTGCACTCACTGGAGTTCACTATCAACAAGCCAAAGTCACACCTGACTCCCTTTCAGATGCTCCCTTTCATCAGAGCTGTTCTGGACACAGTGCAGATTCGGGCCTATCCTCCTGAGCTGCGAGTCCAGGATATTCAGGCTATGATACCGAAGTTTCAGCCTCTATCCTATATTTAGGTGAGACTGACTCTGAGGCTGCTGGGCTTTATGGCCTACTGCATCCTGCTGGTGACACATGCCCCCTGGCATATATGGGCTCTGCAATGGGACCTGAATGCCCAGTGGGCCCAGCAGTAGGGTAACCTCTCCGACATGGTCCAGATCTTGGAGGGAACTGCAAAGGACCTCCAGTTGTGGCTAACAAATTGCGATTGGGTCAGTGGAAGACCCCTCTCCCTTCCCTAAACAGAGTTCACTGTAGTAACAGATGCGTCACTTCTGGGCTGGGGTGGCCACCTGGGAGAAGTGGAGTTCAGAGGGCTCTAGTCTATGGCGTCATAACTGTTGGTGCTTTGGGCAATTCGCATGGCATTTAAAGCCTTCTTTCGATTAAGAGAAGGCTGGTCAGATGTTCACGGACACCACCACCACCATGTGCTACTGTAACAAACAGGGCCAGGTGGGGTCATGGACCCTTTGTCAAGTGGCTCTATGCCTCTGGACATGGCTGAAATGTCAGGGCATTTCCCTGGTGGTGCAGCATCTGGCAGGCTTTCTGAACGCCAGAGCGGACGAAGTTACCCAAAGATGCCTAGCGGATCATGAATGGCGTCTCCTCCTGAAAGTGGTGGAAGGTCTCTTTCAGCAGTGGGTAGAGACTTGGTTAGATCTGTTTGTCACTGTCGAGAACGCGCAATGCCAGCAGTTCTGCATGCTGGAGTTTCCAAGGCGACTCTTGCTCTGAGACGCTATTCATTTTGAGTGGTGCTCCTGCCTCCTGTATGCCTTTCCGCCAATATCACTCCTGCCCAGAGTTCTCAAGAAGATCAGGATCAACCGGGCCCAAGTCATTCTTGTAGCTCCAGATTGGGCACGGAGAGTTTGGTATCCCCAGGTGTTGAGCATGACCATAAGTCCTCCAGTCGGGCTGCCTCTTCAGGAGGATCTTCTGTCACAGCAATAGGGCAGGGTTCTGCATGGAAATTCAGCAGCAACAGTTGACAGCTTTCGACCTCCCTCTCGAATTATGTGATGCTATTCTGGACACCAGGCGTCCCTCCATCAATATGATACATGCCTGCCGTTGGGAAAAATTTGTGTCGTGGTGCGCTTTCCACAACGTTGACCCCCTATCTGCACCTCTCTCATGAGTTCTCTTGTTTGTGTTCTGTTTGGCCCAGCAGAACTCTGCTTTGGGCAAGGTTAAGGGGTACCTTTCCGCCATCTCAGCATTCTTGCGGTTGCCGGACCAACCTTCTCTCTTTAAGTCAACTGTTGGGACTAGGTTCCTTAAAGGCCTGCAACATATGTTTCCATCTACGCCCTGCATCATGCTTCAGTGGGACCTCAACCTGGTCCTCACCTCTCTCATGTGTGCACCATTTGAGCCTCTGCACAATTGCCCTCTTAGTCTCTTAACCATCAAAACTGCCTTTTTAGTGGCAATAAGTTAGGCTATGAGGGTCAGCGAGCTACAAGCACTCACTGCACCCTCCTTATACCCCCTTTTACCCAGACCAGCTAGTTCTCAACTACTGGTAATCTCCCTAGGTAGCATTCCACCCCACCATTTTTCACCCACTGTGCCAGTCTAGACAGGCTTCTTCACTGTTTAACAAAGAGCCCGATTTTAGGAGGGGTTCAACAACTCAGTAAAGGCAACTATATGTATTACCAAAACAAAGCACAGTGACCACTAAAACTTCTCTGTAACATGAAAAGACAATCATTTGCCACTGGGTTTTTTAATCATGACTTCTGCCATCTCAAGGCCTAAAAAGTGTCCTGGTAAGGGTCAGAGAATGACTGTTTTTAGGAGCCATGCAGTCTGAGTGTGGCTGAAGTTGTTTGCTGATATTTTTTCATTATGACTACCATTGTTGTTGCTGTTATATTAGTAGTATGATTGTTAATATTAACACTCGTGTTCATGTAATTGTCATTATGTGTTCACAGCATAAGCTGTTTAGCATTATACCTTGCCGCTGCTCTCTAAGCTGCTCTACCTTCACAAATGGGTTGTTTTGCAGACCACATCCTAAGCAATGCAGCCTACAAGTCCTGCAAAAGCCCATGGGGTTGGGGGCTCTCAGGATGAGTGCAAGAGGGTCATATACCTGCCAGGAATTCATGGGCAGTGGGATAATGAAGAATGATTCGAAGGTTTTTCATCAGCGGCGGTTCCTCCTTTAGAGCGGAGAAGCATCGCCCTGCCTGCTGCGAGTGCAGCAGGCAGCAAACGTAAATAAATCAAATGCAGGTCACCATGATTTAAGACTGTTCCGCTGTTTCAGCTCGAGTGCGAGGGAGTCAACGGGGCTATTTCTTAGACACTTCCCAATCAGGCTTCAGAAGCAACCACAGCACTTAGACTGCACTCCTCGCTGCAACAGACATTCGCAATCTCCTCGACCGAGCGAAACTGCAGCCGTCATCCTCCTGGACCTCTCTGCTGCTTTTGACATCGTCTCCCACCACACCCTCTGCTCAAGACTCCACGACGTTGACATCCGCGGCAAAGCCGTAAAGTGGATCTTTAAGTGGATCCCCACTGAGTCCAGAAGAACGGTCACCCAGGCACTCATCAGCAGCAAACTCGACTACGGCAACGCACTCTACACTGGCACCACCCAGAAGCTGCAAAAGAAATTGCAAAGAATCCAGAACGCCACTGCAAGACTTATCCTAGACATCCCCCAATGATGCCACATCTCCGGTCACCTGAGAGACCTCCACTGGCTCCTGATCAACAAAATAATTACCTTCAAGCTCCTCACGCACACTTACAAGGCCCACCGCAACATCGGACCTGCATACCTCAACCACCGCCTCTCCTTCTACACTCCCACCAGACACCTCCGCTCTGCCAACCTGGTCCTGGCCACAATCCCACGGATCCGCAAGACCACAGCCGTAGGAAGATCCTTCTCCTACCTCGCTGCAAACACCTGGAACTGCCTTCCTCCACATCTCAGGCAATCATACTCACTGCCTCAATTCAGGAAGGACCTTAAGACCTGGCTCTTTGACTGAACTGGCTCTTTGACTGAACTGCAGAGACATTGGTTGGGTGGATGAATGAGCTAATTGAGTGCATAGTAACTGGATGAATGAGAAAATGAATTAATGGATGAATAAGAGGGTGAGTGCATGAATGATGGTTGAATACATGATGGATGGCTGGATCAGTGGGTGAGTACATGCATGGCAGAGTTAGTGAGTGCAGGGATCAATAGAGAAAGGTTGCTCCAGTTGTACAAGCTACAGCATCAGACAGCAATAATAGCAATGTAATAAAAATGCTAAGAATTACGAATATTATGCCAGTTCGAGCATTATAAGCAATCTGGGCACCACTGTTCCAAGATTTCCCACAAAATATGTAATAAATTACCATCATCATCTGTCCTTCACTGTCCCTTTCTGTCTCGTTCTTTTCCTCGCTCTCTTTTCTTTCCCTCTACCTCGCTTTACGATTCTTTCTTTTGCTCTCTCAGTTTCTATGCTCTTTTTCTTGCTGTTTGTCTCATGGATACAACTCTCTGACCCGTCTATCCGATTTTTTTAGCCCCTTCCTTTCTCTGCCTCTCTCAATGGCTTTTCCTCACCCAAGTCTCTTCATCTGTTTTTCATGTAAGTGTGTGCTGCGCTGTTTCAGTATCTAGCACTAGTCATTTATGTTTCCTGGGCTGTTGCTCCACGTTCTCTGTGACTTCATTTTCGTGTCCATCTTCTTCTCTTTCAATATCAATCAAGATTATAAATGTATTTTATTTGTGTCATTAATATCTTCTAAATACCTTTCTCATAGACTCCCTCTTTGTCTTGCTCCCCGTCTCCTTACCTCAATATTTTATTCCATCTGTTTCTTCTTCTGTGCGCTACATTCTCTCCCTACTTCAGTCTTCCTCAGTCACTCTTCTTCTGCTTTTCTCTTTGTCTCAGTTATTCTTATGCATGTTGTTAGAAATGGGGGTCTCTAGTTGGCAGAGGTCGGTACCTTTGTCCAAATAGGGGCCCTTGATTCTAGTCAGGGTAAGGGGGATACACTTCTAAAATAACCCCTGCTCACCCCCTTGGTAGCTTGGTACGAGCAGACAGGCTTATCTCAGAGGCAGTGTGTGAAGCATTTGTGAACACATACAGTAATACAGTGAAAACACTACAAATGGACACCACACCAGTTTAGAAAAATAAGTAACCTTTATCTAAACCAAAACAAGACCAAACGACAAAAATCCACAATACAGTTATCAAGATATCCTCAAAAATAGGGTATTCACTCAATTAAAGTTTGTAGCAACAAATAACTCCACCTGGAGTTATTACGACGTCGTGACAGATAAAAATCCCAAAGTACGGCGCCGACCGCAAGGTGCGCGGTGTTGGGCGCGGAGTCAAGCAGACCCACAAAGAACAGTACCTTGGAAACGATGAAAGCAAAGGCGGTGCACAGCGTCGGGGAGGTGATGCTACATTGGCGCCGAGCGGCGTCGGTTCCTTACGACCCCAGGGGAGGTGAAGCCTCGGTTCCTTACTGCGGTGCAGGGGAGGTGAGGCATCGGTTCCTTACTGTGTCGGGGAGGTGACGTCATGGTGGCGGCGAGGCGGCAGTTCCTTATGACGGTGCGGTGTCGATGGATTCAGGAGTCACCCACGTCGAGTATCGGCTCCGTGTTGATGAAGCACCGGCGCCGGTGAAGTCGGGGCTGCGGTACGAGTTGGAACGATGTGTTGTGGACATCACGAGCGGTGTCCTCGGCTCTGGTGCAGGCAGCGGCCTTGGCAACGGCTTTGGAGTCGATGCGTCACGGCGTCAGCAGGCGTCGGGCTTACGGTGCAAGTCGGGGCGGGGAGTCGTGCTCTTCACGAGCGGTGCCCACGGCTTCGGTGCAGGTTACGGCGTCACTCGCCGGCGTCAGTGTTGCAATTTCCTTCTGTGGCAGCTGAAACAGCAGTTCCAGATGCAGAGAGACAGAAGAAATGAAGTTTTTGTGTCCCTGAGACTTCAGAACAGGAGGCAAGCTCAATTTCAAGCCCTTGGAGATCTTTTCCTCAAGCAGGTGACAAAGCGAACAGCAAAGTCCTTTTCTCCTTTCCTTGGCAGCAAGTAGCCACTGCAGGCCAACCCCAGACAGCAAACAGCACAGGGGCAGTATTCCTCCTCAGCTTCTCCGGCTCTTCTCCTTGGCAAAGGTTCCTCTTGATTTCCCAGAAGTAATCTAAAAGTCTTGGGTCTGGGCCCCTCTTTTTATACACAAAAATCCTTTAATCTCTGAAGGCAGAGAGTGTCTGTACCCAGCAAAAACCAGTTATGTCCTCACTGGTGCAGCTTCCTGGCAGGAGGTGGAGACAGCACTGTTGAAGGCAGACCAGGCCCATTCAGGTGAAAGGAAATCTCCTCCTCCTACTCTAAATGCAGTCCAGGTCTATTCAGCCCAGCCCTGACTCATCAGGCTCTCTGGAGCCATTGCTCCTCTCCAGCCCCTGTCATCCAAAAGCCAGATATGCAATACACAAACCTAGCAGAGGCACACTGGATGGTTAAGCAAGAAAATACCTACTTTCTAAAAGTGGTATTTTCAAACAGAATGTAAAAATCACCCTCACTAAAAGATCCATTTTAACATTCTGAGTTCAGGCATACTAAACTTTATTTTCCTACCTTGCTCCCAGGGGCAGTTATGTTTATAAGAGGTTATAAACAAACTCCCCATTCTGTCCTATGGGAACAGGTAGTAATAGTAAAAAACGAAATTGGCAGTATTTCACTATCAGGATATGCCACACACATCAGGGCATGTCCTACCTTTCACATACAATGCACACTGCCCACAGGGGTATCTTGGGCCTACCTTAGGGGTGACTAATATGTAGAAAAGGGAAGGTTTAGGGACTGGCAAGTGGGTGCACTTGCCAAGTTGACATGGCAGTACTAGACTGCACACAGGCTCTGCAATGGCAGGCCAGAGTTACATTTTACAGGCTGCTTCTGTGAGTGGCACAATCAGTGCTGCAGCCTACTAGCAGCATTTGATTTACAGGCCCTGGGCGCACACAGTGCACTGTACTAGGGTCTGACTAGTAAATCAAATATGCCAATCATGGAATCACTAATCCATAACAACAATTTACAAAGGGAGCACTTGCACTTTGGCACTGAACAGCAGTGGCAAAGTGCCCAAAGCATCTAGACCAGCAAAACGGAGTCCAACCCACAGCACAAACACAGGAGGCAAAGGCAAAAAATGCAGGGGAGACCAACGCCAATGGTGCCAGGTCTAACACATGTGCCCTCTCCTCCTCTGTGCAAGCTATGCTTTGCGCTCTTCTCTCTCCACCATGACTGGCCACTGATAATGCGGCTATTGCAATACTGTACGCACCGTCTATGGCGTTCAGAAATTCCAGTCTTTGACTGGCCCATGGGTGGCTGGGACAATTGACTTTTGCTGAATGCCATACTATGAAAAGACAATGATGGTTACTGCTACACTGGTGTGCAATGTGCCAGCTTCTGTCAGGAGAACCTATGTCAAATACCATACTAAGCAGGATTGGGCCATACCTCAACATGTGCAATTCCACTCCAGTCACTATAAGGGTGTCTGATCTGACTGCAGCCTGCGCACAGCCAACGAACCTAACCAATCTTGGAGTTGCTCTCATTCTGGTTTCAGCATGAGAGAAGCACCAGGATTGGGTGGAGCAGGCTATCCCAGCGCTCCTTTTGAGAGTGGGGGCCTGTGTCTGCAATTTGCCCAGCTGTTTAAAACAGCTCAGATTAGTGCAGTCAGAAGTGCATATGTCGGGCTGGCCATGGCAAGAAACCCGGCCAATCCAACATGCACACTTTAAGCTTTTAGGCAAGTCAAGTTATCCCTGACCCTACTGTCAATCAGCAGGAATAGCCCCACCCACTGCCTCACAATCAAGTCGTCAACTCAAATATACTTTTATTTGATTCATTAAAAATCATAAAAGGATGGAGAACCATCATGAAACACAGTACTTTAAGTGTACATTTTAAAAGCATATTATTAAAAGGCCTTAAGGTCGTAACCGCGAACGGTGGACAACTAAATGAATTAAAATATTGACAGGTGTAACAGTGCATTTAAAGAATATGTGCCAACAAGTTATTATTTGGCTACATGGATTGAGTCACTTTTTTCCAGTTCTTTTGCCGCGATTTTCCAAAATGTTATGGCTCTACAGGACAGGGGAATCGACGACCCTCCAAGACACCTGATGACTGCTGCTCTGCATGTTCTTATTTGTTCCTTCCTTAAAGCCTCCCGAAGGATGGTTTTTCGAGTTTCCAATAAAAAAGGGCAAGTACATAGTAGGTGTAATAGTGACTCGTCCCATTGACCGCAAAGGCGGCATTCCTTGGATGGCCATGTGTGTTTCCATTTCGGGGTCAGATCCTTTGAGGGAAATGACCCCATTCGTAGCAACGTCAGATAGTGCTTTTTCTGGTGGGAGAAATGTTCAGTCAGATACTGTTGCGGCTTCAGCCTCTGGTAGGCCTGTCTCACAGCCCAAGCGTGATGTTTTTTTGCAAAGGTGGTTTTGTCTGTTAATAAAGAGATCCGCTTGATGGCATTATTCACCACGCTTTTGAATCCGGAGTACGTTGCAGAGGTGAGCCAAGCCTCCTCTAGCTGTAATGCCGACAAGGATTCCTTCAGGACTGTCGTGGTTGAATTGACTAGCCTTACTTGATTTTCAATCTCGACCCAGTAGTGGTGGGCTAGGGTGTTGTCTTCTGCTTCCCTCATCCTCCAGTAATACTTTACTAGTGCGCCTTGTCTGGCCTGGCTCTGATTTTTTAATCCATATTCTAGGCGGATTTGTGCCTGTGATGTATGTAGCGGTATTAAAAACAATCTCTTAAAAAATGTGGATTGTGCTGTGTTTAAAACTGTGGCATCTTTAATGTTCAGAATTTCCGAGCCATACGAGATAGAGGGTAGGAATTTTGCAGCAATCACTTTTAGCAGGTGACTGGTAGAGCAGCCAATGAGCTTTTTTCTTAAGATCTTGAAAGCGAATAACAGTTATTTGGCTTTCATGCGTCCTTGGTCCAAATGTAGCTTGAAGTTAAGCTTGCAATCTAGCTGAAAGCCTAGGTATTTTTAGGAAGCTACCCGGGTCAGTGGTTGCTCACCCAATTTCCAGGAAAATGTATGCTTTTTCGATGTTTTATTGTGCTTGGAGAAACACATAACTTTTGTTTTTTGGTGGTTAATCGTAAGTTGGTTCCGGGTGGTGTAGGCTCCTAATTCCGTAATCAGATTCTGCAGGCCTACGGGAGTTTGTGCTAGCAAAACGATGTTGTCCGCATATTGAAGACACGGTGTCTGTATTTTGCCCAATTTTGGGGGATCGGCTTGAATTAACCGAAGGCGTTTATCAAGATCGGAGGTGTAAATGTTAAATAGACAGGGCGCTAAAACGCAACCCTGTTTTAGCCCATTAAATGTTGGAATCTTGCCGGTTAAGCTGCACCCATCTCCTTTCTTGATTTGGACCCACGTATGTGAATAGAGATTGATGATGGCCTCCAGGAGTTTGGGCGGGACCCCCAGTCTTGCATTTTTGCCCATAAATTAGCTCTCGAAACTTTATCGAAGGCCGCTTTAAGGTCGATAAAGCAGGCATACAAAGGCCTAGATTTTGCAAAGGCTTGATTGACTAGGAGAGTAACCACAGAGATGTTAGTGAGGGTGCCCATCCCTGCCTGAAATCTGGTTTGCGTGTAGGGTATTAGGTTTGTTCGGCTAACCCAAGCCTTTAACTCCACCAAAAGATTCGATCCGTATATTTTCGCATCCACATCTATTAGAGCAATCAACCTATAATTGGAAGGATCCGAGCGGGAACCCGACTTGTAGATTGGATTAAGAATACTTCCTCTCCAGGACTCAGGAATCAGACTGGAGGCTATAGCTTTGGTATAAAGGGGTCAGGAGACCAGACCAAAATGAGGGGTCATGCCGAAACAGGGCATTTGGTACTCCATTAGGACCTGGAGCACCCTCAGAATCGAGCTGAAACAGCAGCATATTCTTAAATCATGGTAATGTCATCATGACGGGCATTTAATTAATTTAAGTTTGCTGCCTGCTGTGCTTGCAGCAGGCGGGGCGACGCTCCCTCTCCCTAAAGGAGGAACCACCACAGTTTCATGTGCACAGGTTTAATCAAAGCGGGGACCTATCCCGCACCCTGGCCCTCTCACATGCTGACCACATTATAGACAGTGTGCTCTGGCCATCAGATTTCTCCCACTTTGCTGCATGTCCAACCATGTCTACGTTTGCTGTTCTTTTTGGGACTGTGCAATAAAGTTATGTTGGTGCATTGTGATAATGGACATCTGTATCAAAGCTATTACTAGGTATGGACAGGCCTTTTATTCCACTGGAAATTTCCCTGGTGGGCTGGAGCCTTTTAGGGCCCATTTTGAAAGCCCGTGGCTGCTCATTGTGCCTCTGTCACTTCCCCTGCGGTGAGGTTAATTGCAGTAGGCATGGGGAGGCTTCAAGAGAGAGAAAGAGAGGAATGGAGGGGGAAGGTAGAGAGAAAGAAATCAGACAGAGAGAGAAGGAAGGGGGAGAGAGAGAATAGATGGATGGAAAGAGTGCAAGGAGACGAAGGGAGCAGGGTTAGTTTGAGCCAGTACTTAATTTGAGCCAGTGGTTTCCAGTGCTCAGCACCGGCACTTAATTGCCAACACCGCACTTATGACAGTCTGCCACCTGATGGCGCTGCTCTTCTAATTTAGAGATGAGCAGAACAGCACTGTTTATAAATACAATGCACATTAAAAATTATTAATACCTGCCTCCCCAGTAATTCTTCAGCTTTGGGGTCCTGGAATAATCTGAACTGTCGCACTTGCAGGCGAGAGAGATGGTTAGTAGTTGTTTTGGTACCGTCATTGACAGCGATGAAAGGGGCAATGGGTGATGCAACCTGCAGTGGTCTCCTGGTCAGGGCCCTGGCACTTATTATTTTACAAATTAAGCACTGGTTTGAGCATTTTAGCCAAGGCTGTTTTTGGTTCTCCAGTCCAGTCCTGTTGATTATTGAACAAACATTAGGTAGAACTTGCTTTTTGCTTTATTTCAATGGAATTCACACCCGAATGAAGGCGCTATAAGCTGTTTCTCTTTTACACCTGCCGTCAAGCAGAGATTTTTTTATCTCTCTGCGTCTCTCTGTCTGTTTTTTTATTTTAGGCAATTTATTGAGCGCGCAAATACCCTTAGGTGTCTCTCCCTCTCTCGCACTGTGGGAAGTGAAAAGCTCGGGTTGTTTTTTGGTTTCAGAGGCCATGTGACTAGATTCATCCTTGGCTCGACCACGTCAATTAAGATCAACCAACCTTAAGTCTGTCAGGTGTGTTTCTGGAGAGGGCAAGAATGGGCACTTGGGTTTCTTCAGCCACGCCCCTTTTATATACCCTCCCCCTTTTTCATCCCACTTCTAACTCTGTTGTCGGTCACCACGCTTTCTCACTGACATAGTGGTAAAGCGCGCATCAGTCAGCTTCCCCATTCACGCGTTCCTTACTCTCACTAACGAAGAGTGCTCCCTCCTTATCACAGGCAGATTCTCTTCTTGTCTCTCTCTCTCTCGCTCTACTCCCTCCGTGTCTCTAGCTCTCTAACATCGGTCTTCTACTGCAGCCTCGTCCTCACACAGGTGTGTCACAAGCCTCAAGAAACCTCAGGTACCTGTCGCCGCAGACTGCTCTCACGCACAGCTAACGGGGGAGAAGTGTAAACTTTTCCCCAACCAGAACCGTGGTGGATGCGTCTGGGAGGAAGAAGGGACGCCGGCTCTTCGGCTGCCTCCTACCCTGGCCCGATGCTGGCAGCACTTGCCGTTTCCCCTCCCGGCCGCCCCTCCTCTGTAATTGGTTTTGACACCGCGTCCGTCGCGCGCGGCTTATTCGGCACGTGGAGCTGGTCGCGAGCCCGATGTCTGCAGAGCCCCTGGCACTGCTGTCCTTTGCCTGCTTTCTGAGACTCCCTGGGGAAATGACACGCTAAGTATCGCAAGCAACAACTTTTGCATTCTACGTTTCAGCATCTTTTAAAGAAATACTTTATTCCTACCCCTTCCACCGGGTAAACCACTGGAACAGACAACTTCATGGTGAATCCGGAGCGTTCCCCAGGAGACCGAGGTCTGTCCATGGTAAGTCCACCTCCGTGTCCTGCAGGTAGCGACGTTACTTGTATCTTATGTCTCCGCGAATTGCGCTCTCCGTGCCCAGATCTGTGCGCATCCTACAGCTGGAACAAGTTCGAATAATGACTCAGAATTTCATCCTTCCGCGGTTGATAAAATGAGTGTGATAGAGTTAGATAATAGTAATCTCCGGTTTTTTTTTTTTATAGAAGTGCGAACTGCGAAATGTGCGTAGCAACATGTTTGACAAGTTATTAATTTTCGTCTATTGATTTGTAGAGCTCTAAAAACTATGCATATCCTAGCGGTGTGTGCCCCAGTGATATTGACTTAGACACCCCCTCTACGTTGAAGCTTTATTTAAAAAGTCTATTTACCCTGATGTAAATATCAGTTGGCCGGTTATGACGGTGTGTCAACTGTAATCAAGTCCCATTGTCTTACTATTAGGTTAGTAGAAGTATAAAACGCTAATGGAAATAAATGCACTAATAATCTATTTCACGGAAATCTCCACTCGGTAGGTTTTGAATTGATGAATGAAACCACTGAGCTGCATCGCAGTGTTTTCGGCTGCATGCTTTTAAGGGTAGGGAATGTAGAAAGAAACATTCGATTTCTTCCAGCCGTGCTGGCTTATGTGGCGGTCTTTGCAGGGCTTGTAATTGCTGAGAGAGATGCAGATTGATTTGTGCGGAAGTGTAAGGGTGTCCTGGAGTGAGGTATCTGCATTTTACTTTAAGTAAGCTCTGTGCTGGCGCTGCTTGGTGTTTTGATCCTAAGTGAGGCGCGTGACGGAAGGTCGGGCTGCTGCTGTCTTCTTTGCTTCAGAACAGATTTGCTCTAGGGCTTTTACGTTAATCCTATATGTTCTGTCTCCAGGCACGTGGGCTCCCACTGATCCGCAAACAGACCGGCCCCTCGCAAGGCTGTAAGTGGGCCGGTAGCACCGGCAGTTCTTAAAAGCAGGTGCCGAAACGGGTCCCTATCCGGCTCTCCATTTTTACCTTCAGTGGGAAAAAAAAAGCTTAACTCTGCGATAGTACCATCCCTCACTGCTTTTGATGTAGCTTCAAAGAGACTCATTTTTCAGTATTATATAGCGCAAACTTGGAGCAAACATGAGCACCAGTTACATTACACAAGCACATATTCATGTTTTGAATCACAGGATGTTGAGCGGACGTGAGGCTCCAACCTGCTTTCTCAGCTCGAAAGTCGGCAGCTCTAGCCTTACGGAAGCATTTTCAATATTATATACAACGAAGTAATAGTTGTTGCTTATTTATCTTATGCAATTTACAACCATTGACAAAGCCAATAGTCCTGGCTTGTTGTAGGTGTAATATTACTTATTGTGTTAAATAGCTGGATAAATGGACAGAAACAACAAAATACCAGTGGGGCGGCACACTAAGCTAAGTACAGAATTTTAGCTTAAGTGCTTTAGGCCACGTTCTTAATTACATCGGCCACACCCCTATGAGAGAGCCCCCCCCCCCTGTTTTTTCATCCCACTTAAAGCCCTGGCCCCTCGCCTGATCTCAGCTCGTGCATTGTTTATAGTAGGTGCTATTAGGCTGAGTGTCCTGACCAGGATTCAAACACGTGACCTCGGGATCCAGAACATTTCTGTGCAGTATGTGCAGGGCACAAGTCCTAAAAAAAGAAGTGGGGGGACTGACCTAGTTGGGCAGTATGCAAGTGACATCACGGTGCGGCGCATGACATCACGGCGCACTACATCACGGCGCACGACATCACGGAGCACGACATCACGGAGCACGACATATGGCGCACGACATCACACATGGCATCACGACTTTACAGGAAGTGGCATCACAAGAAGTGACATCAGATCTAAAGCCCTCACATATGTGTTTAGCAGATCTATCATGTGTACGTTTGAGCGCATTGCGAGGATAATAGCACAGTGAGCTATGGAAGATGATATGTGTCTTCTACACCTTGCAATCCCCCAGTTTTATGTAACACATCCTGTACATTCATTTACAAACTTATATAATTTATTGTACATGTAATATGCACATGTTGATGTAAAGCGCTCTGACACCTTGCATTGGAATGAGTAGGGCTATACAAGAAAAAATAGTGGTACTTAAATTATTTTAACGCTTCCTCAGGGGAAGTAAGCTCTATATAAATGCAATTTGCTTTGTGTAAATACTGGGAAAGACCAACACATCTGATATTCTTACAGTGCATGCATATCTCCTAAACAGGAATGGAACAAAGTGAAAAGCTGCCTCTCTTAAGTATGTGTGACGTGCTAACAAGGTGTGAGCCTTTGTTTCCCCTCCGCTTCATTTGCATCAGGTGTGAGGCTCCTGACTGCTCCCAGCCAAGAGACTCCAACAAAAGGAGGCCAGATGACCCCTCAAATTCGGCCTTTGTTATGGGCCCAGCAGGAATCTTAAATAAAAAAGCCCCATCCAGTTCCCGCCTGCACTTTGTTGCTTGTTGCAGATGGAAAGCAGACAACGTGCAGGCGCTGCTGAAAGTGTCCCGGTGTTTGGAAACTACACCGGGAGGAGTTCAGCACATTAGTCAGTGGGGCCCAAATTATTGACAGGGTGGACGGTGTTCACCCTGTGAAAAAAGTGGGTGGACTCTGTCCACCCGCGTGTACCCCCGACTCGTGCCCTGAGTATGTGTATTAGTCTCCTGTGCAGGCAGACCCAGCAGTATCTGTATATCAGCCGTGCACGGCACCAGAGACACAACACTGTTTTATATCACTAACAAGACACACTTAAATTCAAGTTTCGAAGAGAGAGAGGGTTATAAAGAAAAGCATGAAGTAGTGGCTAACTCTAACAACAGAGAGTACCTTGAAGAGGGCGTATAGCGATTGTTATTGCTGTTTATTTCTGATTGGGGTAATTTTTTGGATTTTTTCTCAATGGTTTGTGGCAAGATTGGTTTCTGCCTTATATATGCGGTTGCTGTGTTGGGTGTTCTTCAGTCTACTGCAGCCATGGGTCGCAAGAGGCTGTTCAAGAAGAACAACATGGTGTCCTCTTCCTCCTCTTCTTCTCTGGATGGGTCTCCGATTCCCCTGAAGCGGCCTAGAGTCCAGGGCCATGCTGGGGGTGATGTGCCTCTCATGTCCAGGGAGGAGGTGCAGGGCATGATTGAGGTAGCTGTGACTAGAGATTTGCAGGCTCGTCCTTTGCTGTCTGGTCCTTCCCGTCCTCGTGCATTGGATCCTATGGCTGATTTGTCCCCGTCGGATGGTGAGGGTCCTTCTACCTCCTCTGGCGGAAAGTATGTCTCCAGGGATGAGATGTGGGACATTCTGGCTCATGTGAGGGACAATTTAGGGTTTCCTCCTTTCCAGCTGGGAGAGGACGGAGGGGGAAACGACCTTTACATCGCGGTAATTACACCGCGATGCCATTACAACGCGGTCGTTCCAACGACCGCATTGTTACCACGCAATGCCATTACTACGCAAGTCATTACATCGACATAAAGAATAGTATAGTTTACTATTCCAACACCTTCCCTACTGTTGCGTAGGCTGGAGTTGGAATAGTAAATTATACATTCCTAATGTTAGCGCGCCATCTACTGCAAGTCGATGTAATGACTTGCGTAGTAATGGCATTGCGTGGTAACAACGCAGTCGTTGTAACGACCGCCTTGTGAAGGCACACGATGTAATGACTCGCGTAGTAACGAGTCATATTCGGACGGAGGGACTCTTTTTCCTCAGTACACAAAGTCCTCCCAGTTGGGCGTGCCTTTTCAGGGCCCAGTTGAAGAGATGGTGCTGAGGGAATGGCATGAGGTGGACAAGGTGCAGGTCCCTCGCTTCCTCCAGAAAGTCTACTTGTTGGAGGGGGATGACCCCTTGCCCCACAATGTACGCTTGGACTTGATCCTGGCCACGCTGATTGGCAAAATGGCTATTCAACCTGAGGACTGTACCCCGACCGATGCTACTGATAAAAAGGTGGACTCTGGCCTTCAGAAGGCTTTTGCGGCAGAGAACTTGGCGCTGAGAGCTAGCCTTTTCTCTGCTTATTCTGCCCAGTCCATGATGCAGAATTTCAAGATCTTGGCTGTGGCTGTTAAGGACGGCTCTGAATGCTCTGAACTGCTGGCCGCGATGGAGCAGCAGACTAAGCTATTGGCCGACATTTCATTTGATGTTATTAAGTCTTCTGCTATGTCCACTGGGGCCTTGGTGGCAGCCACACGCTTCTTATGGCTCCGGCACTGGAAGGCGGATTCAGGGGAGAAGGCGGCTTTATTGAAGTTGCCCTTTGATGGACAGGCTCTCTTTGGGGATCAGTTGCTGGCCATGATTACTAAGGCTTTCAAGGAGCGGAAGCATGCCTTGCCTTATAACGGTAGTGCTGCGTCTTCTGGTAAACCTTGGAATAGGTCCTCCCGGTCATCCCCGAAGCGCGAGTCCCATCAATCTTTCCGGAGGAGGCGTTTTCAGCCACGTTTTTCTCCCAAACACACAGCCTCCGCGCCTAAGGTTTCTGCCAAGAAGGGTCCCTGACAATTATTGTCTGGAGGGTCCGATGCCTGTGGGTGGCCAGATCAGACATTTCCTTCCGATTTGGCAACAGGACTTTTCGGATTGTGGGTCTTGAACACTGTGGATCATGGTTACGTGCTAAATTTTTGGCAGGTTCCTCCGGATACGGGGGTTTGGCTGACTCCTGTTCCAGCCACCAAGCTGCGCGGAGTGGCTCTGATGGAGGGGGTGTCAAATTTGCTTGCCAAATGGGCCATTTGCCGGGTTCCAGTTGCAGAAATCAGCACCAGAACCTACTCCATTTTGTTCTTGGTGCAGAAGGTGTCTGGCGGTTTTCGGCCAGTTCTGGATCTCAAATGGGTCAACTCCTGGGTTTGGAGTGTTCGCTTCCGTATGTTGACCATTCAAGCGATTATTCCTCTGGTGCGGCCGGGCGAGTTTTTGGCCTCCTTGGATCTCGAGGACGCCTATCTCCACGTCCCTGTCGCCGCCTCTTCTCAGCGTTTCCTGAGGCTCGCATTAGGAGATGCCCATTTTCAGTTTTGTGTTCTCCCTTCGGCCTCAAGTCCTCTCCCAGGGTCTTCACGAAGGTCCAGGCGCCTCTCATGGCTCTCCTTCATGCAGAAGGGGTGTTCATTCATCCCTATTTGGACGACCTTTTGCTACATGCAGCCAAGGAGTCTCTTTTGCGCGCTCAGGATGGTCTTGGAGGTTCTTCAGGGGCACAGATTTTTGGTGAACTGGGAGAAGTCTTCTTTAAACCCCTCTCAGGACATGGTTTTCGTCGGGGCTCGTTTCCAAACTCTGGTCAGCCTTGTTACTCTGTCCGACCGACTCCTGGCCTCCCTTCAGTCGCAGGTTCTGGCCTTGATGTCCCAGGAGGCTCCTCGGGCGGTGGAGTGGTTGTGGGCGCAGGGGCATTTGGCTTCTGTGGTGTTTCTGGTGCCCTGGGCCCGTTTACACCTTCTACACCTGGCCAACTGGATCCTGATGGGTTGGTCTCCGGGGGCTCAGAGTCTGTTGTCTTCCCTGCCAATGACAGATCGGATCCGGGAGGATCTCTCCTGGTGGCTTTGCCAGCGTCATCTTCAGGCTGGAATCTCCTTGTCTATTCCGGCTCCACTGGTTGTGACTTCGGATGTCAGCCTGTCTGGGTGGGGGTCTTGGCTGGGGTCTGAGCAGGTTCAGGGGTGCTGGTCCCTGCGGGACTCTCGGATGTCTTCGAACTGGAGAGAGTTTCAGGCGATTTGGCTGGCCCTGCTTCACTTTCAGGACTCTCTGCAGGGCCAGATGGTGTTGGTTCAGACAGACAATCTGGTGGCAAAGTCCTATGTAAACAGACAGGGGAGGACCAGGTCCAGGTCCTTGAACTTGGTCGCCAGCGACATTTTCCTGTGGGCTCAGGTCTGGGTTCTGGGTCTGTCTGCTCTCTACATTCGGGCGGTGGAGAATGTTCGTGCCGATCGCTTAATCAGGGACATTCCCTCGTCCAAAGATTTCTCCCTCCTTCCCAGTTTGTTCGACCAATTGGTGGGTTGGCGGGACTTCCCAGTGGTGGACCTGTTAGCGGACCCGGGGAATACCAAGGTGAGCCTGTTTTGTTCTCTGGGTTGGTGTCCCGGGCTTTGGGAGTCGACGGCTTGACTTGTCCTTGGCCTTGGGGTCTTCTGTATGCCTTCCCTCCTTTTCCACTGCTCCGGGCCTTTCTGGTTCGGGCCCGGAGGGATCAGGCACAGGTGGTGTTGATTGCGCCCTGTTGGCCTCGGGCGAGTTGGCTTCCTCTCCTGGCTTGGTTATGTTGCGACCTGGTGTGGGTCCTTCCTGTGGCTCCATCTCCATTGAATTTTCCGGCTCTTCCCCTGAGCACCTTAAGGAAGTTACACTTGACGGCCAGGTGGTTGAACGGCGGGGCTTAGCTGGGTTGGGGGTGCCTGACCATTTGGCTGTTACTTTACAGGCTTTTCGTAGATCCTCTACGCTTCTCTCTTATGCTAGGCATTGGCGGGCTTTTTCGGCCTGGTGAGCTGGTAAGGAGGTTGATCCCACGGTGGCTGGCCTCTTTTTGGTGATGCAGTTCCTGCAGGATGGTGCCCATTTGGGGTTGTCGGTGGCTTCTCTGCGGGTGCAGTGAGCGGCCATTCAGGCTTTTCGTGGATCCTGGCGTAATTTACGGGAGAACGAGGGCCTGATGCCCCGATTTTTTCAGGGTCTGTTGAACCTGTTTCCTTGGCCTGTTCGTTCTTTTCCTTCTTGGAATTTGCAGCTTGCCTTGGATGTCCTTTCGGGCCCTCCTTTTGAGCCCCTTGATGGGCTTGAGTTGAAACTCTTGACTTTTAAGGCACGTTTTCTGGTCACCATAACTTGGGCTAGGCGCTTGGGTGAGTTGGGGGCTTTGTCCTGTAAGTATCCTTTCTGCAAGGTCTTTTCGGAACGGGTGGTTCTGGTGCCGGTGCCGTCCTTTGTCCCTAACGTAAATACGGCTTTTCATCTCAGTCAGGAGGTGATTTTGCATGAGTTTTGTCCCGATCCTTCCTCGGTGGAGGATTGTCGTTTGCACTGTCTTGATGTGCGGTGTACTCTGCTGTGGTATTTGCATGTGGTGGAGTCCTTCCTGAAGGGGAACGCTTTATTTGTGAACTTTGGTCCTGCTAAGAAGGGTGAGAAGCCTTCCACGGCTACGCTGAGTCGGTGGATTCGGTCTACAGTCTTGTTGGCGTACAAGATTAAAGGGGTGGATCCTCCTATGGGAGTTCAGGGCAGTTCTACATGCAGTATGGCGGCTACGGTGGCTGAATTGCAGGGTACCTCGGTGGTGGAGATCTGTAGGGATGCGACCTGGTCTTCCCCTTCCACTTTTGTCCGACACTATTGGATTGCTGGACTTGAACGTTTAGATAATGTGCTAGGCCACAGGGTCTTGTCCTCTATGAAAGAATAGAGGTGTTTTTGTACTTTGATTGGGGCACTTTATTAAATTGGTGTTCTTTATCACTCAGTTGTCCGTCTCTGTTTTTTTGCTTGCTATGGCCTCACGTGTTAAGAAGGAAGGCGAGGGAGGGACGGGAGGTAATGCGTCCATTACTACTGATAATGGCATTACTCCTAGTCCTACTCCCTTGCCTTCCTTCTAGGACCCTCCCGCCCTCCCGGTGCGATCCAACTGAGTGCTAGCTCGGCTTGTTTACGTACAGGAGCAGGTGGGGTGGGCGGAGTTTTTTATAGGCTGGGGAGGGTCTGGGGGGAGGCGGAGGGCCTCACATGTTAAGAAGGAAGGCAAGGGAGTAGGACTAGGAGTAATGCTATTATCAGTAGTAATGGACGCATTTGAATTTAGCCAATAATTTCAAATGGGTGCTCTGAAATGTGATACGGGATGAAAGTGAACTGATAAAATGTAGGAGGTGGTTTCAAAACTTATACAATGTTCAATGCTTCAACTATGAAAATGAGCATATTAAAATTTGGTCTCAAGTTTGCTGGAAAGTCAACCCTACTGCAAATTGTAGCTGACCAGTTACAAATGGTTTGGGCTCGTCCAGTTGGAGCATATGGCTTTTGGGACACTGGACTCTATGGGTCTACTTTTCTAAACCTTGCAAGTAGAAGTAGAAATTATGTTCCTGTGAGGTTACACCTATGTTTAAAGTAGATTTCCTCAACCTCTCAGTATAGGGGGCGTGGCAAAGATGGTGGCGAGGTAGGACGTTTTGCATCGTCGCTCCCACCTGGCGCCGGCCTAAACGCAACACCCTCGGGGTTTGGAGTCGGGCCGAGTGGAGAGAAACGGCGGAAACCCTCGCTGACTGGGGGTCTTCAAGTCGGGAGGAGCTGAGTCCCGATCGATAGCCTCGGACTGCGCGGTGGCCCGGAGCGAGGACGGAGCCGGGAGGAGGGGTCCGCCCAGCCCGAGCAGCGCACAGGAAAGTGCGTGTACCGAGGGCCTGCCCCGGAGGCATCCACGAACGGCGATCCGCGACTGGCGCGGGAGGACATTAGGGCCAGGTCCCCCAACACGGAAAGGCACAGTGGGGGCCCCCGAGCGCATCCAGCACCGGAGTAATGATCGAGGGCGCCCAGGAACCCAGGTGGCCTACAAGCTGGCGTAACCAGGTGGAGATGCCCCATACACCGCAATCCGGCGATGCCACCGATGTGACCGGAGCCGCCAAGAAGTGAACAGCGTGACGCTGCAGTAGAGATACGGGATCGGAGGCCTGCATGGGGGGTGAAGAGTAGAGGAGCGACCCCCGCAAAGCCCCCCAGTGCCCACGTGTCGGGCCTAGGCCCTAATATAGCAAAGCGGGCCTACAAGAATCCCGGCACATAGTGGTGGAGCACAGATGCTGGTGCCTTGAGTGAGGTCTCCCCCAGGGCAATCCAAGAACTACCAGAGGGGGAGACAGTGTGGCGAGGGGCCCCAGCCCACCACCGTATCTGAGGGAAGGCTTGTTGGCCGGCCATAGACTCCCCGAGGCCCTTGCCCTCAACTGATGGATTAGACCCTCAAAGGGGTTGGCTGGCTCAATTGGCCAGGCAATTGCGGTGGGGGCCGGGAGCCCTGGGGCCCTGCAGTGAGCAGCCGGGCCTACAAGCATGGCATGAGTTGGCGGAGACGCTGCGAAACCAGCAGCTCGGCGAAACCACCAACGTGCACACGAACGCCCAGAGCTCAGAGGAGAGCAGCGCATTGTTGCAGCAGTGAGACAGGAGCGGAGGCCTGCACGGGGAGTGAAGACTTGAGGCGCGAACCCCGCAAAGCCACCCCAGTGCTCATGTGTCAGACCTAGGCCCTAACAGAGCAAGGTGGGCTTACGGGTGACCCTATACGCAGTGTAACAGCTCAGACACCGGTGCACGGGGAGAGGACCCCACTGGGGTCATCCAGAAGCGTCCAGGGGTGGCGACGGTGTGGCAAGTGTCCCCAGCCCAAATTTCACCTGTGGAAGGGCCAGTTGGCCGCGTGTTGGGTCCACGTGGCCCTAGCCTGTTATCGATTGATCGGACCTTCCAAGGGAGTGGTTGGCCCGAACCGCCAGGCACTTGCAGCGGAGGCTGGAGGCTCCGGGCCCCCGCAACGAACAGCTGGGGACAAAAAGTCGAGGTGATCCACGGCACATAACCAATTTAGGAAGATAGCCCAGGGAGGGGAAAGCTCCCCACTAACACAAGTTGCCCGGGCCTGCCGCGCTGCCTTGGTTTTCGCGACTTACCGGAGACGGAGGGGACAATCTGGGAAGCAGGACTCTACAAGGTCCCAGACCTAAGTGGTGACCCGGGTCTTGAGTAAGGGCCTGAGTGCCGACACAGTCACAGCCAGCGAAGGTGTCAAGAGGCGAAATGTCCACCAACCGAGCGAAGAAGGACCGCTCCCTTAAAGACATGCTGATGCGACCCCAAGGTGGCGGTACGATGGAAGCTCCACCCGCCGTAGAAGCACCGTCGGGGGCAGCATCTGGCCCTACAGAAGAGCCTGTGACCCGGGCGTTCATGGAATCGCTGTTCACGGCCCTGAAGGAGGACTTACAAATGGTCAAGAAAGACCTAACAATGGAGATCAAAAGATATCAGAAAAGATACCGACGCACTGGGAGAGAGGGTGGCAGCACTGGAGGACAAAGGGGACACTCGGGATGAAGAACTGGAGGCAATGAGGCAAGAAGTGATCTGACTTCAAGAGCAACACATAGACCTACAGGCTCACTTAGAGGACCTTGAGAACCGTTCCCGCAAAAACAATGTCCGAATTCGGGGAGTGGCGTTGAAGGCAGAGGGCGGCGATATCTTTGGGTATGTGAGGGATCTGTTTAATCATGTACTCGGCAACCCCCAAGACACAATGATTAAAATAGATAGAGCCCACAGGGTGGGTGCACCCCGCTCCGACAAAGCCCCACCAGCGGACATCCTGGTCGGTGTCCGCGACTTCCAAACCAAGGAAGAGATCATCCGCAAAGCAAGGGCAAAACATCCAATCACATTCCGAGAACAGACCCCTACTTTGTTTCAGGACCATGCCTCCCTAACGTTGCAAAAATGTAAGGATTTTTGTCCAGTCACCACTTACCTACGCAATTAAAATATTGCATACTCATGGGGTCACCCCTTAAGGCTGATTTTTCGTTGGGGAGGCAAGCTAAGGCAGCTAGGCTCCTTGTCGGAGGCTTGTCGACTCCTGGGACTGTAGCCACCTGAGGAGCTCGGCGGAGGGGATCCAGAGTCGCCGGCTCGAGGAGACCAATGTCCACGCTGGCGCAGACAGGGCCATTGTCGCAGCCCGAACAAACCGGACCAAGCAGAAATCGCAAAGGGCCAACAAGAAGCTCTGGAGTCCATCCCTGCTGCCCTGGCAAAAACCGAGGACAACTGAGCTCATCCAGTGGGGTTGTCCCCACTGAGAACTAGTAAGCAGTTGGCAGGAGGGGGGCAGCGGTGGGAACTTGGCCACAACACGCACCCCATACTTATTTTCTGGCGGCCAAGTATGGCTGACGGACTGACTCTAATCTCTTTGTGGGTTAACAAAATCCATGATTTTCCAAGAGTCTCCATTTTTTTTCCTTGTCGTTGTTCTTATAATAAGGGTTAGTTTTGGGGGCCTCCATTCACCAAGGAACTTTCTCAGAAAGCTTATTGCACATGCACAGATGCTTGCTCGGGCTAGGTTGGTTTATCAATTAGTGTGCTTTAAAAAGAGCAGTGACCATGCTGGAACACAACTAATGCACTAAGAATGCAACCCACTAGACTTAAAATCCTTACCCTCAATGTGAGGGGACTCAATAATCCGGGTAAACATAGAGAAATTTTGTCATATCTTGAACACACCAAGGCAGATATTTGTCTCCTACAAGAAACCCACCTCTTAACTAGGGACTGCTATAGACTCAAGTTGCGTTTCTTCCCCACCCAATTTTTTTCGTCAAACTCCACTAAAACGGCAGGGGTAGCCATCCTGGTGGCCCGCTCCTTTCAGGGGCAGGTGATGCAGAAAGAGGCTGAAATCAGAGGGAGATTGCTCTCTTATCGCTTCACAGTGGGAGGACAGGGGCTGATAGTGGGAACAATCTACGCCCCAAACGAGGGACAGGAAGAATTCCTACACAAAGCGTTAACTGAAGTGCTAGCCACAGACGAGCAACACATTCTGTTGGGGGGGATCTCAATCTGGTTTTTGATAATAATATGGACAGATCAGCCCAACGACATGGCCAGGCAGGAGCCCTATCTAAGAAGGGACACAATAGACTAGGGGAGCTAGGTATGGTGGATTTGTGGAGGGCAGCCCATCCCCATGCAAGGGAATTTTCCTATTATTCCAACGCGCACAAAACATATGCCAGACTGGACTACCTCCTTGGCACCAGAGATATAGCTGCACTGACTACAGACACGGAGATACTCACGGCGGCACTGTCAGATCACGCTGCAGTGGTGGCCACAGTGGCGTTCCCTTCTCTGGTCCGCCCTTATAGGCAGTGGCTCCTGAGGGACACATTAGTACACCGTGCAGACGTCGTGGAGCGCACTAGGCAAACTCTAGGGGACTACATGGTACACAATGACATCCCAGAGATTAGCATATACACTTTATGGGAAGCTCTCAAATCAGTAGCTAGGGGTGAGCTCATAGCAATATCCGCCGCGGACAATAAGATCCGAAAGGAGAAGAGGGACAGTCTGGCACTGCAGATTCTGGAACTAGAGCACATACACCAGAGGACAGGGGCTCCTAGGATATGGCGCAAACTTACTTCATCGTGTGCCCAGCTGGCTGTGCTAGACTTAGACAAGGCAGAATATGCCGCCCTCCATTTATGCCATTCCTTCTGTGTGGCGGGGGGATAAATGCGAGCGTCGCCTAGCACACAAACTGCGCGAGCAGCGGCAAAGGCAGGGCATCCAAGTAATAAAGGATCGGAAGGATAACCCGGTAATGACAGACGCAGAAATGGCCGAGACGTTCCGAGAGTTCTATGAACACCTCTACTCGGGTCAAACATTAGACAACTCAGAGAGTCTTAGATACCTAAGTGAAGTGCAAACAGCTAAGCTGACGAATGACCAAACCCCCACATTGGAGGAAGAAATCTGCATCGAAGAGGTGATGGTTGCAATAGCACGTCTGAAACTGGCCAAATCCCCAGGCCCAGATGGCTTTACCGCAGCGTTCTACAAAACTTATTGTTCAGAAGTAGCACCTTTATTGACCCGACTTTTTATTACCTTTTCCAAACAAGGAGCGATCCCAGCATCGATGTTAGAGGCTGCCATTATAGTCATTCCTAAACCCGGGAAGGATAGCACACACTGTAGCTCATACCGGCCCATTTCATTACTTAACATTGACTTTAAATTATTTACAGGAATATTGGCCCAGAGACTCAGCTAGTACATGCCGTCTCTGATAGATCCAGATCAGGTGGGCTTCATCCCACAGAGACAAACCAGTGACAATACCAAAAGGGTCTTGCACATTTTAGACAAGGCTGCTAGATTCCCGGATAAATACATGCTTTTGACTATAGACGCTGAAAAAGCTTTTGACAGGGTCCATTGGCCCTACCTCGAACAAGTCTTATCCCATTTCGGCCTGGGGGAGCGCTTTAGGACACAGATACTAAACTGCTATCGCCTACCCACAGCAACAGTTCGAGTCAATGGCCACACATCTGCCCCGCTCCGAATAGCTCAAGGTACGAGACAAGGGTGTCCCTTGTCACCCTTGTTATTCGCATTATATATGGAGCCATTGGCGCAGAAGGTAAGATCACACCCACAAATCCTTGGGGTACCATTTGGGGGAGACAATCATATCATCAGTCTCTACGCAGACGACGTATTAGTGACTCTCAACAACCCTGACACATCCATGGGAGCCTTCCTCACAGAGCTGGATTCCTTTGGCAGGGCCTCTGGGTTTAAAGTAAATGTAGGGAAATCTGTGGCTCTGAACCTCTCCCTTCCGCCGCAAATGGTGGAACAGCTTAAGACACAATTCCCAGTCCAGTGGTCTCACGACACAATCACCTACTCAGGAGTCCAGATAGCACCAACCACACAAGCCACGGTCACAGTCAACTACAATAATCTATACAAACAAATTTGCGCTGACACACAGAGATGGAAACACCACCAGATCTCATGGTTAGGTAGAGTGGCATCTATTAAAATGGTGACCCTCCCTAAGATATTATACTTGTTTCAAACACTTCCCCTCCAGCCACCCCCAGGCACAATCCAGAAACTACAGGCAGTGATTTCACACTTCATATGGCAGGGCAGAAAGCTGAGGATGAACAAGACTCTTAGCTTTCTACCTCCTAGCGAGAGTGGTTTGGGAATACCGAATCTCCAACTGTATTTCCAAGCAGGGCAACTAAGATACCTAGTAGAATTGAATCGCTCTGAGTCCGAAAAGCACTGGCTATTCCAGGATAGAGCAGTAGCGGGAACATCATTGATGAGGATTCCGTTCTTGAGGAAAGTGCACAGGCCAAGAAGCCTGTACTTCTCCTCCATAACCCAGACAACAATGGCGGTGTGGGATCAAACTAGTGTTAAGCACAACCTAACGTTGTTCCCTTCCCCTGTGACCCCCTTGTTTGACAATCCAGACTTTGAGCCGGGTGTGGGGAAACCCAATTCTCCGAGTGGCGCCGCACGGGGTGTTGGGCCATTGGTCACTTCTTAGATGTTGAGGGGGTTCTGTCTTTTCAGCAGATCATGGCCGATTTTGGTATTCCAGAGCTAGAGCGCCTGCGATATCTGCAGCTCAGACATTGGCTATTACAGCCCCAAAATAAAGCTGCAGCGCAACGCCACCTCACTCATTATGAACGCTGGTTACTGTCTAAGACCTCAGATAAGAAACTGATTTCTGAACTGTACAAGATGCTAAATGCGCGGTATAAACACACGTACAATGCAGGGCGAAGTAGATGGGAAAAAGACTTGGGGAGAGCTCTAAGTAATAAGGAATGGGAGGGAATATGTCACAGAGCCCACCACACGGCCACTAACATAGCCCTAACTGACACACTCACAAAGGTTTCGACGTACTGGTACTATACACCAACGAGAGTACATAAGATCAAACCTTCAATGAGCGCAGAATGCTGGAGAAATTGCGGCGCACAGGGCACTCTGGTCCACATACTGTGGGAGTGTCCCCAGCTTCAACAATACTGGGCCCAGGTGTTAGATGAGATAGACAAGCACCTAGACACCCAATTTTTGAGATTTCCCGCACACATTCTGTTGGGGGTCCCTGATCCGCTGTCTTACCCATTAAAATCTAAGAGACGTCGCCTGTTAGGAGTGGCGCTAGGAACAGCCATGCAGAATATTCTTGCTCACTGGGGCACCCCACAACTTCCTACACACACCGGGTGGCTAAGAAGACTGTGGCACATTCTAGGAATGTAAAAAATAACACTTACACTGGCCGGGCAGGGCTCTACTTTTCATGAGATATGACGTCCCTTTCTGACTGTGCTTTCGCAGGAATTCTCGGAACTTACATGCCCCAGATACCTGCGCCTGCTACGTCTACCCGAGACACTCAAGCCTGCTTCCCCTGAGCAACAATAAACCTGAACGAAATCACTATACACTCTAAAGCAGACACATTGGTGAATGGAGGGTGGGTGTGGGGTGGGCGGGGGTGAGTTATTTTCATAATAAAGTGCTGGCTTGTACATGAACCAATGATGGGCTCTGCGAAGCCCCAGATTTGCGCTACAAAGCTGGTTGGCAATGTTTGTTCTTTTCTTTAAAGCTTGCAAAACTACAATAAAAGATTTGAACCATAAAGTAGATTTCCTACTTTCATGTGACTCACAAAGAATCACATGAATACTCCTGGTAATACATCAGTCCTCATTTCCCTGGTGCATGCCCATTTACGCATTTTAGACATGAACAATTGGGCCTTAAACATAATTAACTTTTTCATTTCTTTGGCTGAAACATATTTAAATATTGGTGTATTCTCTTCTCCACACTGAAAGATACATACTCTCAATATTTACAGGAGTAATTTTATATCGGTTTCCAGAAGAGAAAACACCTCCAAGAGGTATGTAATCAAGTTGTGGCTGTTAACCAACTTCTACAGGGTGGCGTCTCACAACACCTCCACCCTTTCGTTAATTCTAAATTTAGTACGGTGGAAATTCCTCCCTATTAGTGGATTTCCCACTGCCATAAATGCACTTTAAAAGTATAAAAAATTCACAAATCCCAGTATTTACGAACACCCTTTCTGCCAGGGAACATTAACTCCAACCGTTGGCAGTAGTGTAGGAAAGGTGCCAAAGGTCCTGGTACAAGCAAGGAAAATTGCCCCTTTGCATGCTGTTGCGGTAGTAAAATGCAGCAATTGTTAGGATTCAATGGGCCCCTCAGATTTCTGGGCCCTGGTGCCAGCACCTGCTGCACCAATGTTAGCTACGCGTGTATCTGCTAGTTGTGGTGGGCGTGTCTTTTTCTGGTGGGTTTGGAGTTTATTCTGTGTTACAGGAATGCTTACATAAATAAAATCCTAATATAACACAGCTCAGAGAACTGAATTGCCTCAAGAAGTCTCTAGGCCCCTAGGGTATGACTGGATCATTCACAAAAGAACAGTTTTTTTCTGTTCCAGGTAGTCATACAAAGCTTTGTTCGGGGTACTTGGGCAATGTGCAACCTACCACTGGTAGTAACCAGAGGACAGACCTGCCAACTCACACGGTGCCACCACTGCGTGTCACACGATTTTGGCTCCCTCACTGTCTTCCAGTGAGGAGCCGAAATCACAATGTCAGGGAAAACGAGCTTAAAACCCCTGTAAAAGCTGGGATTTCAAGCATGTTTTCGGAGGCAGTAGGCAGCGATGTTCATTCAGAGGTGTGAAAACACCGAAGGAGATCGGCAACTGCCTCAATTACCTTTTTTTTTTTTTTAGGGGGACGGGCTTGGGGAGGGGCAGATTACCTTTTAGGTAGCTCTCGGCACGAGGCCCCACCCCCTCCTGAGGTGAAAATAATTTGTAAAACTGGCAGGTATGCGAGGAGGACACAGTTGTAAGAGAGAGGAGATTCTGCGCCTCGTGGAGCGCTGACTCCTCGAGGCGCAGTCTAACGACACAAGAACATATTGCACTTCAATGATGACTAAAATACGCGCGAAGCGGATTCACGTCCCCAGAACTCGGGACGGACACTGCTCATCGCCTGCATCACGGCCCCCTCCTGCCCTGCCCCCGTTTTCTTCGCCGTCTCCTTGATTAGGCATGTGGCAGTGGCACTAATCTGTCCATCCGCAGCCAGCGCGTGTGCGCACCTGGTGCCCCTGAGTCTCATCAGGCAGCCGTGGCATTGCCATGGATACCACTCCACTAACGGGATCCAAACAGCCTTGGAGTTTACCATCGAGCGCGCAGTCTCCGAAGATGCCACGCCCCCCGTGGCTTTGATTGGCGCTGCGTCTCCCTCTTTAACAATCGCAATACTAGGTCTGTCTGAGACTATAGCAGAGGATCCTGGGGAGGCGAATGGTTCTCTTATTATATTTTTTTGTTTTCGGAGGCGAATGGTTCTCTTATTATATTTTTTTGTTTTCAGACCATCCTAAAATGTGTTCGGTTCACCTCCCGTCTATGCATTAAACGCGCTGTAGATTATCTCGGAGAAAGAGTTGGCATGAAGAATTCAGTTGCTACAATGTTTCTGACGGCGTCAACTACACGTGTAGAAACAAATAATGCAAAATAAAGCTGCAGCTCGGAAAGCCTGTCGCCTGTCGGAATTTGCCCCATTCCCCGCAAAAGACGAAATTACAGGTGCCAGTTAAGAATTAGTTGAGTCCAGGTCTTTAAATGTGTAAGCACTGCCGCTTACTCAGTACGCGCACTTCTCTAATTCTATAGGGAGGGGGCCTGCACTTCTCAGCGAGTGTGCAATAATTAAGTACCGGTGCTTTTCTGGGGCAAGTTGGTAATTCAGGGATAGGGAGGCCCCAATTTCGGTATTTCCATTTCAAGCACTGTTTAGTTTTTTATAGCTCTCTCTAGCTGTAGTAGTGCACTCCAGCAACCGAAGAAACTAAACAAATCCAAAATCAACCAACCGTGAATCTAAAAATGAAAATAAAATGCGACAAGTTGTTGGACTTGAAGTTGGATTTTCAAAACAAGGATAGAGAGATGTCAGGTGAACTGAGCAAACGAAAGAATGAAGGAAGGCGCAGAGAAGTATAGAGGAAGAAGAAAGAGGGATTTTGAGTTAAGGGCAAAAGTAATAAAATCAGTCAGAGTGACTGAATGCGTGAAACGTATGCTGTAAAAAGATAACGAGACAAATATTTGTGAAAACTGTATGCATGAGAAGAAACATGTAGAGAGACGCTCAGCACACTGGGTTTAGGTGAAGCTGCCGAGAATGTTAATGCAACTGCTGCAGAGAATTGTGAAACGTGTTTAAATCCCAGTAGTTTGGCTCTGCTTTACCTGTTTTAGGTTTCGCCTACACAGCGCTTGCGTTGTGCTTGTGAAATCTATTGTATTCAATATAAATCTTAAAAGGGGCTTACATCCCGCCATTGCTTTTGATTCGTTCCTGTGCTTGCCACTTACTTTCCTCCCGTTTCTATTGGCTGTAGCATACTCCTCTATGTGTTTCTCTTATTAGTCTCCCATGGCCCAAGTACTGCTTCCATCCGGTTTGAGGGACTTTTTTTTTTTATAAGCTTTTGCCTGCACAGCGTTTACATACTCTCCCCCTGGCTGCACCATTTCAAGAGTGCTTGTTTTCATTTTTTGATTCTCCTCCTTCCTTTACCTAATCTCCCCTTGCAATTCAAGCATGCTTGTCGGCTGTGTTAAGGGTCACATGGCCATCGTCGGTGGGGACACTTCTGCAGGAGCAGCTCCTTGCCCCCCGGGAGACAGAGCTGTTTTAAAAAAATGTTTTTGCAATTTTATCATGAGCTTGACACAAAGGTATCGGAGCGCTTTGATTTCATTTGCGCTCTGCAACTGCTGAAGGGCAACGTAATGCCGTTCCAAGATGGCCTCCCTGTATGAGAATGTTGTTGAGGGGCGGGGATATGAGTGGCTGACAGCATATGAGAGATTTTATTCCACAAAGCCTTTCTCTAAAGCGGGCTCTTGTTGTGATATGGATCTAACTGGACTTTGAGTATATTTTTCGAGGATACCGATTTACTTTGTGCTTGAGTTTCACTCCCTCTGCTGGGCGATTGTTTTGTATTTCTGATCAGGTAAAGTGAGCGTGATTGGTGAATTATATGCATTTTAAATCGATCCCAGAGAAATAGTCAGTTCAGAACAGATTACACAATATATATAATATAATATTCATGCATTCCGTCCCAAAGTTCTGATTTACTCCTCCTTTCCCAGTCGTACTTTGCTGGGAGGCATCTATCTGTGTAAAAAAAGAAAAATAATCATGTTACCTTTGCTTTGTAAAATGAGATTGCACACATTTGATGCCCAAAAATAGTCACGTTCTCCTACAAAATGTTTCATCACCTGGCACTCATGCAGTGGTGTAACAAAGGCCCCTGCAGTGCGGGAGAGGGGCGAGCTCCAGGGTGCCACCTCAGCACAGCACCCTGGCCTGAGAACTCCTGAGTGAGTCCTGAGGGGTGGACCCTTCCATGTACTTTGCAGGGGGGGCCCTCAAGTTTCTTTACGCCACTGCACTCCTGGTCAGCCACAGGAACTTTAGGTATAAATATACGGCAAAGGACTTGCTGACAAGGGTGGAGAGGTGTGGTGCAGCGGCCAGGGCAGCTGACTTCGGAGCACAGGGTTCATGGTTCGATCCCCGGCGGCAGCTCAGCTCAGCACCATGTGACTCTGGGCAATAGCTCACTTAATTTCCACTCCGGCCCCCAGCGTCTTGAGACCCGTAAGGGTGAGTAGCTGCGCTATATAAAAAAAACGGACTTACAACTTGCAGTAAAATATTTTTTCCAGACTCATATTTTCCACACCTTCTTGTGCGTGCAATCTTAAAATAACATATAGTGTGATCGAGTCAAAGGAGGCAGGTTAATGTGTGTTCACGCGCCACAGCAACTGTTTGTCAATGAGATGCTTATGGTGTGCTTCTGTACTTGACACGTTCCTGAAATGCACATATGTGGCCACCTCCGCCATGCGAAGTTAACGTCATTGTGTATTTTATTTTAAAAAAGGCTGAACATTCTTACCTTCTGTTGCTGCTAGACCTCACATCCTTTAGGTGTGGTATTTGTACCTATTGGTAAATATCACACACCACACGTTCAAACAGGCACAACAGGTGCATACCCATACACAAGCACACATACAGAAACAGGCACAAACACAGCCACCGTCAACCACCTGCTCAACACAGTACAATCCAAAACTCACACATGCACACACTACCACACATACACAACACATGCTCAAACACAAAAGGTACACACAAGTATACAAGCAGGCATGCTGAAACACTCACAAGCATATCCACCAACACATGCGCAATCACGCACGCACACAATGCAACCGCAAGCAGGTACACATATACGCATTGAGCTTGAGAAGAGAAGGGGTTGTGGTCCTCGCTAGTCTCCGCCCTGATTAATAGGAATAATTTTGAGGTCCCAGATGACCTAAATGGGAAGACCCCTAACCTATTGAGACAGAGAGACTTGTTTTTAGAGAGTCGGACAGAGCTGAAAGGAATCTTATAGTTTCATTCGGAATTCCCCAATGGGAAAAGAACAATTAGTCATTGATTTTACTTTTGTAGATTCTGTTTATTTAATTTTGTGCTTATTGTAAGCAAGGAACATGTACAAAGACAGCCAATACGTGTTTCCCCAACAGTGGCGTGCAGGCCTCAGGCTTTTTCAAGGATATTAATTAGAAAATGTGCATGACAATGTAAAAGAGAAGAAGAACATAATAATAGAGTGCAAAGTGGATTAAAGTGAGAATAAGAATAGGAGTACAATCAGGTGCCGGACAATGTCCAAATGCAAGTTAATCCAAAATTTGAAAAGGAAAAGAGGATACCCAACGTAAGGGATGTAAAAATAGGGTAGAAAAGAATGTACAAGCCAAGCCAAAGCAAAGTGCAACAAAAGATTTTTAGAAAACAACAATGACAAGCAAAGCTCCAAAGTGAGTGCGTAATTGGCCAAAGTATGGATCCAGTATATGGCATTGTATAAATGTAAATTTAGGAGAATCAATAAAAAAAAAATACAATTAATTCAATAAACACATGCACAATATGCAGAAAATATAGCGTTTGATTGAAGTGTAAATACAGCGCATCATATGAGAGCCAAAACAACAAGTGCATATTTGGTTAGTAGCATACATGTGTTTTGATAAAGTATGCATGCAAATTCCGAAAATTAAATGATCCTCATATGGATATCCAAGATGTTCATGAGAGACACAAGTATCGTCCATCATCAGGGAAAGGTATTGAAATGAGTCATAGTAATGGTCAATGAGGAAATAAAAGGGTAGGGAAAAAGAGAGAGGCCGGGGGTAAGTTTTGATACTCAGGGTCTGATAGATGAGAGGTAGTTATTAGTCCATGTTTCAAAAAAGCTCAGTTATCTTAGGTCAATGTGGGAATTATTGTTACCATAAAAAACCCAAAAACACATTTGCTCTACTTGGTAATAACTTGTAGCTTATTAGGAAGAGGTGGTAAATTGGTGTGAAATTGTGTGAGAACCCCAATGGGACTAAAACAGTGAGAGAGGTGATCTTTAGAGTTCAGTAGAGGGGATTCAAGCTGGGAAGATTAAGACCCATGCATAATAAAAGGCAAAAATGCAGGCCAAAAATTACTGTAAGAGTTCGTCTGTTAGAGCTTGAGGCACGAGTCACAAATAGAAGTCACAAATATAAGGGCTTATAGCATAATTGCTGTGTGAGGGGTCAAATGTAATCCATTCAAGAAAGCTGAAAGGATAACAAATGTCAGCGCATGAAAATGTGCATATTCAAATGTGGCAATGGCTCAGAGTCAAGCGAGGGAGTCTGAAGTGGTAAAATATCATCAAGTGTTGTCATTGAGTAATACTGGTTAGCGAGGCATGTAATGTTGAACAAGAATTAAACTAGGCTTACCTCACTCGTTTAAGGAACAATTAAGATGGACTGTAATGGAAAGAAAAGTATGGTGTAAGTAACGCTCTGTTGGACGTGGCCCTTTTTGCAGGGTCATCCCAGAACTTTTTGCCTTCCTCCTGTATTTTTTCTGATCTGTTGTTGGTGGTTGTATGACTCTGGACACTTTATCACTGCTGATCAGAGCTAAAGTGCATGTGCTCTCTCTTATAAACATGGTAAGATTAGTCTACACCTGTTTGGCATATTTAATTTACCTGTAAGTCCCTTGTACAGTGGTATCCCAATCCCATATACCCAGGGCCTGTAAATTAAATGCTATTGGTGTGGTAAGCTTGCAGGGCTGCTTGTGCCACCCATCTAAGTAGCCTTTCCAACCTGTTCCAGGCCACTGCCACTGCAGAGCCTGCGCGCGCAGTTTACTGCCGTTGTGACGTGGCACGTAAAGTGGTTGCCACGTCTGCAACTCTCCTTTTACTACATATAAGTCACCCCTAAGGTAGGCCCTAGCTAGCCCTATGGGCAGGGTGTGGTGTAGGTAAAAGGTAGGACATGTGCCTTAACTGCATGGCATGTCCTGGTAGTGAGAAACAGCCTATTTGGTTTCTGACTGCCATGAGGCTGCCCTCTCAAAGGTTTGCATTGGATATTACCTGATATGTGCTTCAGTGGTAATTCCTGACATGAGAGGGGTAGCGTGACCAAGTTTGGTATGTTTGGAATAGTAGTGATAAATCCTGCTTATTGGTGAAAGCAGATTTATTATTACTATTTTAGAAATGCCACTTTAAGAAGTGGGCATTTCTGTGTGCTATGTGTCTTTGTGCCCTGCCTGGATGTGTATTGACCGTCTAGTTCTGACTGACAGGGGAGAGGGGTTGTGCATTCAGTCCAGCTAGTCCTTGGGGGGGGGGGGGGTTGAGATGTGTCCTACCCTGCCTGGGTGACTCAGCGCTAGGCTGAATAAACCTTGGCTGAATTTAGAGTAGCAGAAGGAGTTGTCCCTTGCATCTGAATAGGCCTGGTCTGCATTTGGAGTGGTGGGAGGAGTTGCACCTGCACCCAAATAGAGCTGTGCCTGCCTTCTACAATGCGGGCTCCGCCCCCCTGTGGTGTGTCTGGGGCCAAGGCTTACACTGTGAATGGTGGGTGTTGTGCACTTGTACATTTATTTTAAAGTGCCCCCAGAACAAAGACATTTGGACTATAAGTAAAGGGGCTGTGACCCCATGTAAAAAAGAGAAGACACTGCGTGGAATGTATCCAGAGGACTGCTGTGTGCCAGGAGGAGCCGCCATTTGGGACTATCTCCTTATGAGACTGACATGCTGCCTGCTGGGTGGCTTAAGGGACTTCCACTCTGCTGGGTGACCCTGTGTGCTGGCCTGCCTGTGCCCTGTTCTCTGCCCCCAGTGATCTCCTAAGGCTTGGTGGCCTTTCTTGCGGGTGGGAGAAATTAGCGCCAGGTGAGCGATTTATTTTTACAACTAGCGCGTGGTGAGCGCTTCACTTCAAAAACCTGGGAGGAGCGCTTTTGGCTCTAGTCCCTGGTCAGCCTGTGTTGAGAGCGCTGTTGTCATGGTTTTAAAAGAGTTGCAGTGCTGGTTGCCTTTCCAGCACTGTGCGGTGTGTACCGATTAAAATACAGCAGTGGGCTCTGCTGAAGTGGCCACCTTCTGTGAGGACCCGACAGAGGTGCGGGGCGGGAGCTTACCCTGCGTTATTTTGCCAGAAGGAGGGCTGCTCTATACCCTCAACGGAGCTGGGAGGAGTCGGGACTCGCTGCCGTCCAGCAGGAAGCCCCCGCAGTCACCGAAAGCCAGGCAGAAGTAACCAGCCGCGGAGACTTTTGCCTATCGAGGAGAGCAAAGTCGACGGAGACTTCACTCCGTGTCCCGCCGCAGCAGCACAGATTGTAGCCGCTGTAGCGCGAGGTTGCCGGCTGGGTGATGCGCTTCACTTGGTGTCCTGGCCAGAGGAGGCCGGGGCGGAATCCTCATCCTTCCCCGCATTTGGCAGGCAGGGGCACAGCGTGATCGCGGGCTGCTGCCTTGGGGGCGATTCTTGTTCCTTTTGACGCAGCACCACGGGGCGGATCCTCCACGGAGGCCCTGGTGCTTGGACCTACCGCATTTGCTCAGATAGGCGCGCCGACAGTCGGCAGCCTACAAGGTGGGCACAAAAGCAGAGCACCACCCTGCTAGTGGAAGGGCAGGTGTGCAAGGGAGTGCCCAGGAATTACGGCATTCCCGGGTGTAGGCGGGCAGGTGTCCCAGGAGCCTACGGGGGAGAGACAAAAGTACTGCATTCCCTACTAGAGGCCCAGGAGTGAGGGGCCCTATCGCCTGAGGAGGGTGGGGTAATATGCATATGGTACTGTGTCTTGGCGATAAGGGTTTTACCTATCACCTGCTTCATGTGTTCAGTAATGGTGGTGTGCCTGATGTGGGCATGATATTTCCATAATGTGTGCACTCTACTAGCACTTACTATAGTTTACTGCTGATGATGTTGTTTATGCCTAAGGCTTTACGCTAAGTGCAATCCTACCAGTAGTTACTGGTCACCCTAACTGTAATGTTTATGACTGTGGCCCGATTGGCCAAGTGACTTATGTAAATCCCTTTGAAGTCATGACAAGTGCCTAGTGGCACAGTAAAATATGTGATTGTGTTCTAATGTGTTTTTATGGATAATACAAAGGATATTTTTATATAACCTTGTTTGGAGTTTCTTTTGTAGTGTGCCTAGTGTGTCACTGGTGTGTGTGTTGCGCAAACGCTTTACACATTGCCTCTGGGATAAGCCTGACTACTCTGCCAAGCTACCAAGGTGGTGAGCAGGGGTTATCTTCGGTGTGTAACTCCCTTGCCCTGACTCGAGTGGTGGGTTCTGCCTGGCTTAGGTGCATACCCTAGCCAACCAGAAACCCCATTTCTAACACGCTCTAATAAGAGCGAAGCCATAAATTGCAAAGGAATGGGGCACCGTGGCTTTGAGAAGTCAAGTTAATGCCGTAAGCATACCTTGAGAGTCAGGACAGGTCAGAGGATCAGGACGAGTTACTGCAATCGGCAGGGACGTAAGCACGGAGCATAGGAAGGCAATCTGGGCAGGCTGTAATGGAACTCAGAGATTTGGTGTTAAAATCACTCTAAAGAGTGAAAACAGCAAAATGCAAGGGAGCGAGGCTGCGTGGCATAGGGCAAGCCAAGTCTATGCCTAGAAAGTACCTGAAAAGTCGAAGCCGGTCAGAAGGTCTGAGCGAGTCACTACGGTCGTCATGGCTCTGTTTGGTGTGTGCCAGGGAAAAAGACTAGCAAACTGGAAGTAATAAGGAAGCCGGGAAGCATAGAACATTTGTTAGGACACGGTGAGCATGAGCGCCATCTTGAAAAAGGGGGACTAAGTTTCAGGCTATCCGGTCCAGAGTGGCAAATGAAGGAAGCTTGGCTATATTTTGGTATAGAGATGAGATAAATGATGGTAAATTGAAAGAAAGATAAAAGGTTAAAAAAGATTGAAACACATTTTTGGAGGGGAAAAATGAGAAGCGTGTGATGTCTTAGCCTAGATAGGACTAATCAAGATCAGGTGGAAATAGATGGAGGGTAGAAAAGAGACCCTCTAGTCATCTAGGAATAAAGGTTGGACAGTTTAAGAGCAGTTTATTTGAAAACAGTCAACAGTAATTTGGCAATTAGTGCAAATGCAGTCAGGGCAGATATGGTGATGAGACAGAGAGAAGCAGGATCAGCAGAGTCCAGTAAATTTTTACTCATGGCATCGTCTAGAAAGCGAAATGGAGGAAAGAAAAATGGGGAGGAAGGGGAAAGGAAAAGGAGCAAACATTGATCTTCAAGTCAAGTTGATAATTGGCTAGTAGGTCATTGGAGAGGCATGACAAAGTGCTCCAAAAGGGCAGGCAAAAGATATGAGTAGAGTGATTTGGCAATTGTTAACTACAGGAGGCACTATTCGTCCACTAGCCAGTGGTGAATCTCAGCATCTTTATTGAGGCCAAATTTCACAGTTTGATGTTGAAGGATTAGTTTGCTTTCTCTTCTGCAAAGATTTTGTTCTCAGATGCCACCCCTGTGTAGTCTGATGACAGTCTCTATCCCTGCAAAAGTAAAAGTTTTATTGTGAGGATGTACATGGTGAAAGTGATCGGTTAGGGGTTATCTAGAGGTGTATTTGTGGATGTTTCCATAGTGTTCTTGAATCCTTGTTCGCAGTGGTCTCACTGTGCTGCCAATATATGGTAATTTGCAGGGGCACAGGATTATGTAGACAATAAACCTCCTGTTACAGTCAATCCAGGTTTTGATTTTGATCTGTTTACCAGTCTCTAGGGTAAGAGTTTGAAGTTTGTTGAGTCCCAGTTTGCAAATATTGTGGTTTTGGCAAATATGGAATCCCGGGGGTCGACACAAAAACACATACATTTAGTTTAGTAAATATATTCTACCTGGTCACCGGTCAGGCATACACTTCCGGTTCAAAGTGGCTTAAAGTGTACAGAGAAAGAAGACGCCACCACACCGTGAGCATCAGGTGCCGCATCTCATTTCAACGAAAGAAAGTGTATTTATCTGTCAGGAGCTTCGTCTGAATGGCCCACTTGTTTGGTAATGAAAACTTGTGCTTTCTGAAAAATGTGGAACCTCTTGGTCTGAGAGGAAACTGAGCTTTCTTCTGGGGAAAAGGACTTTCGATGATTTTCTCCAATATGAGAAAGCGTTTGTGCGGCTGCTTCCCACATTTCTTTCAGTTGCCGATTGCGCTTGCACTGTGCAGGACGGTAAGGCTCCCCGCATATTCGATCTGCTTCTGTGAGATGAAGGACACTGCTTTCACTCTACATGAGTGGGTTTGTAAGAAGTACACGCGTTGAATGACTTGGAGAGGCGCTTGTAAGGTGATGAGGAAAGTGTGTACATGTGTGTTAAAGGGTGGTTTTTAGGGTGCACTACGGCTCTATCTAAAATAAGGAAATACACATGTGAGATGCAGGAACTGAATCAAGAATGGCACAATTTATTTGAAGAATAAATGTCAAAAACACATTCTCAATCAACAAATACCTTCGTGCAATCTTAGTAGATAATAAGTGTCAAAGAGACACAGCTCAGATAATAAGCTGAACCATGCAATATTATAATTAATATTACGTCAATGCAAGGAAAGGGAGGGGATGAGAGACAGAGAAAATTTCAAAATATAATAAGTATTATAGCCTCAGCCAAAGATGCTAGAGAAGATGGCTGAGGGAGCACACACACGCGTCATGACCCAAGAGTTCATTTGTGCGAGGTAGTCCGTCGAATGGACTGAAGAGCAGATCTTTTATACTCTTTTAATGAGGAACTATTGACCGCAGACCTTTGACCACTTCTTGGAAATATTAGGAACACAGAAGTGCCACTTACATTACAAAAGTTTACCAAAAGGTCACTTGATGTTTGACCGTAAATCATAATGAAATTGAACATTTATCGAAAATGATTTGCGTCACTTCTCGGAAACTTTTTATAAGAAAGCAGAAGAATACAAAAGGTGGAAAGTCCCATTCGGCCCCCACTCCTACTCTTGGCCAATTTTGTTCTCCTAAATGACAGACGCATCCTGTTATTGCTACATCTTGATGTTCAGAAAGATGTACACGAAGAGGTCATAGGAGAGATACTTCTGAGAGTACAGGAGGGCTTGGGGCCTACTGCCTCAGTAGACGCTCAAGGCAGTGTGGACAATTTTAACACAACCCTGTCTATGGGCTGGCAGGGACAATTGAGTCTCTTATACTTCAGATGTGGACAGAATGGGCCTGGGGCACTATATGGTAAAAACTAGACCCGTCTTCATTCCCTCCTCTTGTTCATTCTTGAACAAAATTCTTACAGCATACCTTGTAGGCCCTCCTTCTAGTTGGTGTATCCCAGGGGTGTCATTCACATTGGAACATTGGCACATTTGGAACATTGGCTCTCCTGCGTCTTCCTTAACTCTATATACTCTCCTTCAGGTATGTCAATGAGGGATGTATTTGGTGTCTGTGAAGGTGATGGTGGTTCCATATTTAAATCCTATCTCAGTTGGTATCTACTAGTGGTGAGTTGAGGGCTATTGACCTGGCACTGGGTAATGGTAGCAGGCGGCATTTAGTGTAGTCCTATTGTTGTGACTTCTACTACTTCTATAAGTGCTAAGTTATCCCCATTCCCTGTTCTACCCTTTTTCCTATATATAGGCTTTCTGAATGTTCCCTTTTCCTACATAATTCATACCTACTAATTTACTATCAATTTTTTTTAGCAAAATGACAGAACAACTGCACGGTACAACAGAGGAGCAACAGCACACCGAAAACCGGTAACCAAACATTTTTAGAATGGCAGACAGCCATGAAGGCATCCAGTCAAAGTTCAACCAATCAGTGGCTGTGTCTGCTATGGCACCTCCTCCAGCAATCATTTTCTTTTCTATGTTGTTCAAGTCCTCAATGGCCTTGGTGATGGAGCCATTTTCTTCATCGTTGGCAATGTGCAGCACAGACTCCCTATCCAAAGGCATACCCTCCTCTTGGTCTTTTGAAGATAGCTGGACCCTGTTCAATAGGCGGAACTCCTGCAGAATGTCTTTGAATGCTGTCCACCCATAGTACTCAGCATACCACCAATGTCGGTGGAGCAAGGTCACAGACCAGAGATGGGCATGGATGTGGGAGATATTGGCTGCTGGAACGATCAGGGAGACTTTGTGCATTATTCTAGAGAGCACAGGCTGCTCCATCGAGGAGGCTGTTGGAGATAGAGACGTTCTCCGCAGGCCCAGTAGAAATCCATTAGGCTGGAGGTGCCATATTGCATGTCCAAATTATAGATGTTGCTGTTGCATCCAGAGTTGCGCCCAACAGGTACCGTGCCATTTCCTAGAAAACAGAGAAGAAGTGGCTCTAATTCGTAATCTTTTTATAATTTTGGACATTTTCTCCCCACCCCAAGTAGACATCCAGTCTATCCCATCTTCATAATCTTAGTCTATCCAAGGGGGCCCTAAGGATGCTGCTCTGACCACGTAGCCGGGATCATTCCACTTCATGGACGTAAATTTGTGCAAATAAGCGTAAAGGAGTTCTATTTTGGCATGGGCAATGTAGGGTGTGGGGCAAAGAGCCATGACAGTCTGATAGAGATCCTGTTATCATAAACTCATTGCTCCTACCAAAAGCTACACTAAAGTCGACATCAGGAACTCCAATCTAAAATATCTTTGTTACCATCCCTTCTATTCTGGAATTGTCAGTGATAACCTCATGCATCATTGGGGTGTGGTCCCATACTGTGGTATTTACAAACACTTTAGAGATGTTGGCCTCAATAATCTGAACTTGCCCCTGTATTCTATAAAGGAACAGGTGTAGGACATATTCCACAGTGTGTGGTAGTACTTCCCTAGGAAAATCATTCTATCTGCACCTACTGCATGGGGAATGTAGGAGCCACATAACAGAATTCATTATTTTCCTGTCTCCCTATTGTGGCCGTTTCACTGTACCACATGTTGTCGTGAAGGGAGTCATGAGCAGCATGCTGTCTAACTGCTTGGGCAGTATTTACATTATTGCATTATTACTTCCAACAGGGGAAGGGGATGAGGATACAGAGTGTGCATGAGTATTTGGTGTGCTGACGGTACTGGCAGAGGATGTTGAACCTTTTGCATTACTACGGGGACCATTTCCAGTACATGTGCTAGCAGGTATATTGGGAGGTGACATGGGGTGCACAGTGGTATTGGCAACTTCAACATTTTGAGGAATACAAGCCTTTCTATTAATACAATGAGATATAACAGCGAACTAATTAAATATTCCTAGTGCAACTCCGACAATAATGTAAAATATTATAATACAAATACATAACTTCGCATAGGGCACTTCTGTGTGGCGGCGCTAAGTCCGTAGACCACCAAACGATCATCGTCTTCTTCTTCTGGGACAGTCAGTGGGAACAAGTTACCCTCCTCTAGTTCGTCAATCAGTGTTGAGGGGGTGCAGGGTCGACCCTGAAGCCTGTTCCGTTAATCCTTTCCTCTTGGCAATGCCGACAGCTGTTGGTGAAGAGTCTATGACTTTAAAATGCCCTTCAAATTTTGGATCACCGTCTGACATTTTTCTGGACAAAAATCTGTGTTCCAGGACGGATATGTGGGAACTCAGGATCGATGGGGCCCTTTCTCCTTCCACTTGGATATCTAGGTATAAAGGAACTTTGCAGCGCTTGTTAATTCACACAGATACTCAAACATTTCAGCTTTCACAATTTCAGAAGAGCTTCCAGTATGAATTTTAAGTCTAGTTGCTGGTACTGATACATTTATTAATTGTTCAGTGACAAGCATATGGGGCGTTAGGTGATGGTCAGAACTTTGAATATGTCTTAGTGAAAACAGAGTAATTTGTAGGCAATTTTGCTCAATTGTGGCACTTATCGTTCTTATGTTATTTTTTATCAGACATTCAGGCATTGCTGAACTTGGTCGCTGCTTTAATATCTCAGTGGACACGTAGTCCATCTTTGATCCAAATGTGTGGGAAACTTGTAGTAGAGCCTGTGGTATGACATGTTTTCCTGTTACAGCCTGCCTATAGATAAAATCTAGGGGATCTAGTTGTACTCCCCTCTTTTTTTATTTCTAACCAGACATGAGGTGGTGGAAACATGAATATTGAGCATATGTATGCAAACATCCTGAAAACAGGAAACCTAGTACATTGCTTAGGGACGAAGGGAAAAACCCAAAAATAATAATGTCTGCAGTGTTCAAAACATCAATTGACTCCGAAAGCGAAAGAGGAACCAAAACATTGTAATTGCTCCCAGGAGATAGGAACATCTTAATAATCTCTGTCCCCGTAACACAATTGGGAACTAAAAACTCATAGTGGTCGAACTGCAAAATATTTGCAACCACCTCTAAAGTCTGCAACTGCAGTTTAAAAGGCATTTTTAAATTTACACACATTTTATTCTGACAATATTGCAATACTGAGCATCTCTACTTAATGCATACTGTCCCTTTAACATTGAAATATACTTTATATCAGCACGTATTATTTATTTTTTTGTATTTCCTAGCACTGGGGAATATGTGGAGGAAGTTGGTGTGGTGGCTGCCTGTGGTAATCCATTCCTACGGATCTCTGGTCGTTGTCTCATATTTTATATGCTGCACAGAGCTGCACATATCCCACAACTTATTCCTTCCCTCCTGCTACACAGCTACACTCATAGTGCCCCTGTGTTACGATGGCCTCTAATGTGTCACAATTTGAACAACAGTGAATTAATAAAGAGATGTCCCCATCGCTTTCATTGGACAAGTTCCTGACCTGCCGTATTTTGCCACCGTTCGCAGTCATAGTCTGCAAAATGTGTCACTGAAGGACATGCGTAAATTTATATATCCATGTACACTTAGCTGACTTTATTTCAAGCAGTGGTGATGTACCAAGTAATAATAAAAAAAATTATTTGACTTTCCTGCTGCCGCCAAAACCCCACAATTTTCTTCACTACCACTTTAACCCAGCACAATTCATTTAATTGATGCCAGGCAAAGATGTTGTTGGTCAGTAGTGTGTCTTTAGTACAGTGGTCATAGGGGAGCGAAGCGTATATATATCTATATATATATATATATATATATAGATATATATACATACCCAGTCACTAAACTGCATAACGTGAAACCTGAAACCCTGTATTTAATCTCGGCTTCCCCCTTTACCAAATTGTGTGATCCTAGACATTTTATTTGTCTTGTTCACCGTGGCATGTCTGCCACGGTGGGGAAGAGAATCAGTCTCTCCCAATTCATTCTTTAAAACTATTCCCTGAAACAACAATAATATTTCTCAACGCACATGACATAATCTGTTGTACGGGACAGGAAACTTATACACTAAAACTATATTTTTCAATACTGTTAATTCATTTACACAGCTCTTCGTGTTCTGTCAACTGTATCCATATATATATATATATTTATTTTCAAATTTCCTATTGTTTGTAACCACAGGAAATCTATTGCATTATGTCTTTCTTGCCTGGCTCAACGCCCAGACTCTGTGGCCAGCCAGGAGCGTTAATATAACGGCAGCCCAAGAGAATCCTTTAACCCTTCAACACCTATTAATCTAAAAAAACATGTGTTGTGTTCCAGTGTACGTTATGCTCAATAGAGCCTATTTTAACATAACGTGTTTTTTGTAAAGCGCACGTTCACTCAGAAGGGTATTTTGGCGCTAAATAGCAGATCTTTATTGTTCCCCAACTCAATGTTACTCATTTTATCCACCTCAGAATGATGAAGGGCTGAACAGACCCCGCATCTATCCACCTCAGAATGATGAAAGGCTGAGTAGACCTGGTAGCATTTGAACCTGTGACCATGAAGTCAAACACAGGCCCCCACAGACCCAACTGAGGTGCGTTATGTGTCATGCATGTTGTGTAATACGCCGTATTTTCTAGTCTTTTGCTCCTAAGGACCTATAATAATCTATATTTTGATCCAAGACGAAAATTGGGTGTAGTTAGTGTGCATTCCATTCCATCAATTTGTCTCCCCTCTTCTCTCCCTAGTTCTGTGCACATGAAATCGGGAGAGAAGAACAGTCTTATTTCGCTAATTCCTTTCTTCTGTCTAATGATCACCATCTGCTCCGATATTTACGTTGCTCTTAGTCCAGTGTCACTAACTTCCTTGTTCATTAGCCACATTTTCAAAAATCTCGTTTGTATTTAGCTAACTGTGTGTGCTCTGTGGCTGTACCTCCTGGATTGGTGCTTGCATTCAGGCTACTGCTACTGCCTGGAGGGGTGGCACTCTTTACTGCCTGGGCTGTTGTTGAATTGGAGGCAAGTAGGAGTAAATTATTTGGGGCTGAATTTCTTGGTGCTGCGGCTGCATGTGGTGTGCAACACCTTGCGTGTTGCCTGCTAAGGCACATCATGGTACTTGTAGTGCAACTGTGTCCATATCTTGTTGTGCATTTTGTTTAATGGAGTACCGTCATATTGTTCTTCAGGGAGGTGAGCAGGCTTTTAATGTCACCTACTGCTAATGTGATACCAGCGGTACGTTGTTCTAAGACTGCTATCCATTTACTAGCACCTTCTGTTAGCGGTGGTAGTTGTTCTTTCAAATTGTCTTTGTCAATTTGGGGCCATGGGACACATTGAGGGACAGCATCTGGGCTTTTGAACAGTAGGGGCATTTGATGAGTTACTGTGGTATTTGTTGTTGTGGGTCGTGTGAGGTCAAATTCACGTGCATATTTCTGCCACTTTTTTAAAACTTGACCTTATGTAACCATAGTCCCAGTCTTCATCTCCCTCCCCGTGTAGGATGCAGTCTTCTGCTGTTGCCATATTTTGTGGATCGAAGGATCCATCTCTTGGCCATGGAATCATTTGTGGGGCAAGACTTTCTGTCCAACTCGTCAAATCATCAGTGAATCTGTTGACGTAGAAGTCAGACCCCTTCCCTGCGGATAACTATTTCATTGGGTGTTAGGTCATTGCCCTGTAATGCATTTTATTTACTGACCATCATATTTCTGTAATTTGTCCTCTGCCTAGTGGAACGTATTAGGGCCGTTGACAGAATGTCACTTGGATGTACAGTAATTGGAGTTATTGTGTCTGATCTGCTTCTTAAATACAGCAACCAGTCTATTCTGGACTGCATGCAGAACTAGTTCAGTTATTTCCTGGTGGTTATTATTCATAACGTGTATGAGTCTGTTCTTGCAATAGTGAACAGAAGCGGAAAATTGTCAGTGTCTATGTTCACTAAATACCTGCTAAATCTCTCCTCCCCCCCTTTCTGCTGCTTGACTGACTAGTCAAGGGGCAGAGTCTAGTACTATGGGGCCAGGCACGGAAGAACAGTGAGGGGAGAAGTGTGAGGCGAATGTGTCAATGAAGTCTTTGTAGGACATCAATGGCACAGTATGTTAAATAGGGGAGCCTTATGGAAATCTGTTGCCATATGCCTACATTAAGTGAAGTGAAGGCTGCTATTTAGAAAGTAAATGTGATAATGCATTTCTGAATGTTAGTACTAACAAGAAATGGGCAGGGGACAGGAGCGGGCAGGGTGTGCTCAAGGTAACAGGAGTATTAACGGGGAACACAGAGACAATCAACATGCATAAAACAAATACATTTGTACACCTAGTTATTTTTCTCGCTAAATAAAGGAAGACAGTTTTCATTCGATGTACCAGGCACCGGTCTTTTGAAGAAACCACAACAGAACCAATAGGAGATATGGAGACAGAATAACCACGAGCTGGTCATGTAAATATGCAACATCTTTTAAACAAGTTGACTATTTATTTACAATTAATTAAAAGGCAAAATTGTGCACTTTTGCCTAAAGGGAAATAGAGAAAAAATGTATTCGTTCGAGATAAGAAATGCTAAAAAAAAGCCTTTTTTTTTTCTTGCAACCGGGGAGAACAGGAAGCCACAAAAGGAAGCTTACTTTGAAAGAGACATACTTCCCCTTTCCTTAGCTACGCAGTTTTAAAACCACTTTCTCATGTAATGCGATAATTTTCCAAAGCTTATTTATTCTTCTCTATCAGCAGTTAACTTTTTCATTCAGAAGCTGGATATTTGTAATGCTGTTTAGCACTAAAGAAACTCCCTTGCCAGACACTGCTGATGATCACTTACTTGCAGAAGCTGGACATTTGTAATACTTTTCTTAGCACTATAAATTCCCTTGCCAGTCACTACTGACGATCACTTACTTGCAGAAGCTGAACATTTGTAATACTTTTCTCAGCACTATAAATTCCCTTGCCAGTCAGAACATACACTGACGATGTCATATTAACATTAGTTAGTTTCGCAGAACCTGCAAAAGCTGAGAGCTGCCAGACGCACTCTCCTTCACCTGTCACAATATAAAGACAGCTTCAATATTCCAGGGTCTTTCACCCTGAACTGTGATCTCTCCAGGGTCTTGCACCCTGAACTATGCTATTTCCAGGGTCTTGCACCCTGAACTATGCGATTGCCAGGGTCTTGCACCCTGAACAATGCTATTTCCAGAGAGCTGCCAGACACACCCTCAGCTATCTCCAAAACTTACAAAAGAAGCTCACAAACCACAACTGTGAAACGTATAAAACGGAACAAGAATGCCTGGGTCAGTGCCTACACACACAAGTGTCAAATTAAAAAGGGTTGCTGGTTCGTGGCAAGACAGTAGTCTGCAAGGAACAGTGACTTTGAGCAGAACTGTACCTGTCAGTGCTCGCCCCACCACAGCCAAACACCTACACCGGAGCAAGGCAAAGACAAAAACAAAAAATCTTTGACTTACCCGAGCATGTGCTGCTGTCAGTCAGGAAGAGGCACAGATGGCAGTGTCTGGCGTGTCCCAAGTCCTCGCAGCCTGGAAAGTCTGCACAGCCGTGTTCGTGGTCGCCAGCTGTTGCAGGGTGATCTTTTCACCCTATAAATGTGCTATCTAAAATAATAAGACACATGTGTGAAATGCAGGAACTGAGTCAGAGTGGCACTTTATTCGAAGAACAAGGCTTATGACAGGTGTTTGATCGTCAATCATACCACAATTTGTACATTTATCAGAACCGATATGCGTCACTTCACTGAATTTAATAAGAAAAGTGGAAGATTACAAAGGGTTAGGGGTCATTTTCTCACGCCATGATGCTTGTCTTGGTTACATGAAGCTAGCAGAAAGACAGAAACATGGAGAAATTGAAATATTGCAACTGGCCCCCACCAACATAGTATCCCATCGTGTTCCTTTTAGCTCGAGATGTTCTCTGGCATTGCTAAATTTCAGTGGGTGTGAGAGGAGAAGTGCACATCGAGTACAACAAGGGAGTGGGGGCTCGGTGAGCTGGGGCTCGTGTCCTACGCAGAGGAGATGTCTTCGTGAGTTTATCCGAGAGGCATAGGGCCTACCTGTGTTTGGCAAATATTTAAGACAGTATGGTCAAATTAACAAATTCCTATATGCTGGCTGGTGGGGCCATATGAGGGTCTCATGCTTCAGGTGTGGGGCAGGAATGGCCTAAGGCACTTATATGGTAACACGGGACCCTGCTTCATTTCCCTCCTCTTGTTCATTTTTTAACAAAACTCTTACAGCGTACTTAGCTGGCCCTTCGTTCTGTTGGGGCATCCAAGGCATGTCATTAATGTAGGGACACTGTTTGTCCTGCTTATCTAGCTGTGATCTTAATTCGACATATTCTCCTTCGGGCCTGTCAACTAGTGATTCATAATGATCTACGCTAAGATCCTCCCTTAATAGGTGTCTACCAGGGGGAAGTGGGGGAGTGGTAGGTACTTGGTAGTGGATGTCAGTAGGGGTCTGTAATAAGTGTGAGCCAGACGTTGTGAGCTCAACTACCTCTAACAGTGCTAATTTATCCCCATTCCCTGATCCACGGTCCTCATGTATGGTCTTCCTGTATATTCCTATCCTTGCGTAATTCATCCCTTCTACTTTATTACTAAATCTTTTTACACAATGACATATTATCTGTACAGCACAACAAAGGAGCAACAGAACACCGCAAACCGGTACTAGAATTTTTAGGAGGGCAGACAGCCGTGAAGGCAACCAGCTAAAGTCGAACCAGTCCTATGCTATGTCTGCCCTGGCACCTCCTTCCTCAAACATTTTCTTCCCTAAATTGTCCAAGTCCTCAATGGCCTTTGTGAGTGATCCATTCAGTGCATCGTTCGCAGGTATAAACGTGCAGCAGGATTTTCCGATCTTGCGACATACTCCACCCTCCATCGCAGTTAACATGTCCAGGACATAGCGATGCTCTAGAACCATAAGCCTCAGGGGGCGAAGTTCTTCCTTGATAGCATTTAGCCCATCCCTGGTACTGTTGAGGGCCCGCATGACTTCATAGCGGGTCACCTGTAGCCAGTGTGCATTCGCTTTTATCTGAAACATTGGGATGGTGCTTCCGAAGAAAAGCTGGGCTTCGTTAAAAAGCCGGAATTCTTGGGGTAACACGGGACCCTGCTTCATATGAGAAAGCTTTTGTGCGGCTGCTTCACAGCATTTCTTTCAGTTGCCGATTGTGCTTGCACTGTGCAGGACAGTAAGGCTCCCCGCATATTCGATCTGCTTCTGTGGGATGAAGGACACTGCTTTCACTCTACATGAGTGGGTTTGTAAGAAGTACACGCGTTGAATGACTTGGAGAGATGCTTGTAAGGTGATGAGGAAAGTGTGTACATGTGTGGACATGGTGTGGTTGTGGTACGGTGGCTACGACGCATTGTTTCAAACATAAATATACCCATCAGCATCACTGAAAAAGTCTCTCTTTTGAGAGCTTCACGTGTACTTCTTTGTAAATGTCAGTTTTTAAAACAATTTGCCACGCACACCACATTGCTGGTGATTTTAAAAACACTTATCCTCATCCACCACTGACACTGCACACAAACACCACTCATCCCTAACACAGACACCCAACTGCTCACCAAGCAAAAACATACATAAAAAATGTATTATTAATCACATAGGTGAAACCAATTGCATTTCCCAAAGCTGGTTTCCATTGCATCACACTGGATTTGGTTTTTTGTTCTTGTATAACGTGTAAATGACCGTTTAAAAGTTACTATATGTTCCCATTAAACTATGGTGACAGGAAGTAAGAAAACAAACAAAAAAAAACTTGTTACAAGGAGTCTTTAATAAGATCACAAATCACTGACGTTCGAACGAACCCGAATAAGGACTTAAAATGTAATAATACATTATAGGGAGAATTCAGTCTCCCACATTTGATGTATAGTCTAAACAACGTGCAAAATGGCAAACAATTATGTGTTGGATTAAGGGACTAAAGCCGTGCAAAGGTTGCAACTAATTTGACTGAAGTAATGTATGGCATTCATGGTTAAATTCAGTGAGGGCAGCTAAGCTGAAATAAAACAACATGGTTAAACCAGCTTCTTCATAGAGTCCACTCTTTCCAAGATCAGCATATTTTGTTTGGGCTTAAACTGTAATGGAATTTCCATAAACTAGACACTTTAGGCTTCAACTCCCGAGGGAACACTTGGAACACCTGTGTCCTTGACTGTTACCAAATGTACCTCTAGATGAAGATTCCAACCCTGTCTCTGCCCTTGGCCAACCTTCACTTAGGTCTCTGAGGCAGGAATGCTGCAGTATGCAGCCTTCCACGAAGACCATGAATACATGGAGGATGGTCAGCAATCAATGACGTTAGTTGTCCACCTCGAGGTTCCAGGTAACATCGTATTCAACAAGGGTGATGGTCCAGCAGTGTATGCTGTCTCTTGGAACCCCAGTGTGGAAACACTCTCTTGATAGCTATCCACAAGCTACTGTGTGAGGTATGTGTCACCGTGAGCATCCCTCTGTAAAAGTATCCAATGATCAGTTTTGAAAAAGGAGAGGTGTCATGAAGTTGGCATTGGAAATGTTCTTCTTAACACTCTTTCACCTACTTCACGATCTAGTGCTAAAAGCAAGCACTGGAAAAACCATTAGGTGTGGCTGTGGCAAGTGTGCAATTTTCTTCCCTAACATACATAATATAAATTAAAATATTAAAGGTAAAAACAAGTTTAAAAAGTCACTGTCTAAAAGTGGCAGGCTGAAACTGTCAAAGAAAAAAAGAAAAAATACATAATTGCTGCGCTTGGCCAAAAACACCATTAGGTGGATGTGCACATGAGATCAGGCACACATGCCATCACTCAATGTGCAATACAGCCAATGGCTGAAGTGGGATGGCCATTTCTTCCAAGCTTTGTGCTGTCATGAGTGGAACCAACATGTGAATGTCATTTTAATACATAAATGGATGAAAAGGGCAGAACGAAAGCCCGACTGTATTTGTATGGATTTTTCAAATTATATTTTCATTACAGGTGGCTGGTGAGATGCTAAAGCTGTCCTTGGCCAGAAAGCCCTAAGAAAAGTAGTACATAGTGTACAACAACCCTCTATTTGACCATTCCTTCCTATAAAACGTTTTTGGGAAAGCAGAATAAATGATCTCTTGGCCATTGGTAACTCCCCAGTGCAATCCCCCCCCCCCCTCAAAAAAAACCCCTGCAACCTAAATTAAAAAAGTAACAACACCAGGCACCATGCCACCCTGCCTAAATCCCTCTGCGCCTTCCCTCTCCATCATTTACAGTGTCACTGCAAGAGAGGAAACAGGAGCCATGCTGACAGTAGATCTTTCAGAGCCATTGTTAGCACAGAGAAAAAATTCTGTATCCCACTGGTGTGCACAGACCCAGGCAGGGCCTGAGATGTGGTTGGTGATGCTGGGGCATCTCCTGCAACCCTGAGGTTGCTGAAGGCAGGCGGATGATAGTGGCCCACCATCACATCCCTTCATCTCCTTCAGGTCTCTGGAGTCCTGGAGGACCAGGGTCCACCCAAGCAATGGTTTCATAACAAGGGTTTCACTGCTCTGAGGTAAGGACAGTGAAGAATAAACCACATTCTTCACTGATCTTATGTTAAAGCATTAAATAACTGTGTTTCGAAGCCAGTGTTTTGAATAATATGTAATGTAATGTAAAATGGTATTGTTTAGTCAATAAAAACCATAACAACATGTGTGTGTAACCATACAATAAAACAATGGCAATGAAATAGTAAAAAGAAAAATGTATTAGCTAAAAGATATTGATATTATGTATTCTCAATTACATTGTTAACATTCATGCTGCTCTTAACCTCCATAATTTCATGCACAAGGGGCTCATTACAGATGTTGTCAAAGAGCAAACCCTCCTGGTACTACAGTTGTACTTCTGTTTCTTAGAATGTTAGAACAGAATAGAATGTGCTGTCAAGGTGCGGGGAGATGCTAGCAACCATTCCTAAAGGGGAGACCCAATGTCCCCATAGTATCCCTTTAACCCCATAGGTCGCTAATAAGAAATAAGTTAGATATCTTTGACAAAGTACATTGCTAAATACATGAGGGGGGTACAGGCCGCAATTGTAGTGGTGGAATTATGAAGCACGATCGACAGGGTGGGATAGCGGTGTTATTGTTCTAACTAATCATGTCCCCGCTAGCAGCTACACTGGTGGTTGTTGGAAATGGCCCTTTTTGCAGGGTCACCCCTAAACTTTTTGCCTGCCTCCTGTATTTTTGCTGACCTGTTTCTGTTGGTTTTATGACTCTGGGCACTTTACCACTGCTGTTCAGTGCTAAAGTGCATATGCTCTCCCTTTGTAAATATGTCTATGTGAATTGGTATATCCCTGATTGGCTTATTTGGTTTACCTGTTAGTCCCTAGTAGTGTGGCCTATGTGTGCCCAGGGCTGGTAAACCAAATGCTGCTGGTGGGCCTGCAGCACTGATGTGTGCCACCCACAGAAGCAGCTTGTAAAGTGTGTCTCAGACCTGTCACTGCAGTGTCTGTGTGCAGTCCAGAACTGCCATCTTGGCTGTGAAGTGCACCCACTTCCCAGCCCCTGAACCTTCCCTTGGCATCTTGTAAATCACCCCTATGGTAGGGTGCATTGTATGTGTAAGGTAGGACATGCCTTGGTGTGTGTAGCATGTCCTGGTAGTGAATTATGCCCCATTTCGTTTTCACTACTGTAAGGCTACCTGTTCCTCATAGGCTAGAATGGGCAGTTTGGCTATTACATTCTATAGTCCTAACTGACCCCAGGAACATGGTAGAAAAACGAATTTAGTATGCCTGAGCTCAGAATATTAAAATACATCTTTTAGTGAAGTTTATTTTTATATTCTGTGTTTGAAAATACCGCTTTTAGAAAGTAGGTATTTTCTTGCCTAAGCCTTCCAGTGTGCTCTGCTGTTATGTGTATTGGCTGTCTGGTTTTAGAGGGGCAGGGCAGGCTGAGTCAGACCCGGGTTGAATAGAGAGATCTGCATTTAGAGTGTGGGGAGGGGTGGCTCCTTGACCTGAATAGGGCTGTGCCTGGCAAGGTGAATGCTGGCTCCACCTCCTACTGTGTGTCTGCTAGCAGACCCCCTCTTTCTGAAAGGAAGAATGCAGCCTGGTAAACAAAGTGCTCCAGGCCTGAGCAGAACTGGTTCTGGCTAGGTTCAGTGACTTGTAGCTTCTGAGAACAAAGACTTTTGGGGTATAAATATCTGTGCTCAAACCCCTACGATTTGTATTGCTTTTGGATCTGGAGAGGAAACTCTGTCCGTGCCACTGGAGGAATCTGCAGGAAGTGACTGTCCCTGTGCTGGTGTGTTGTTTCTTGCACTGGCCTGCAGCAGTGACCACTGGACCTTGAAGAAGAGGAAAAGGAACTTTTGAGAGAACTTTTATTTTTGTTACAGCAATTACCCAAGGGCTAGGAAAAGAGCTAGCCTCCTGCTGGAGTCTCAGGCACATCTGACTCCACCACCAACCTCCTGCTTCCTCCCTGCGAGGATTGCTATCTGCTGATGAGGCTCCTGTGAGTTCCAGGGCCTCTAGTTTTGCTTCAGAGAAACGAGTGCTGGAAATCATCGCTAACGCACGTTTGCGAGCCGCTGCAGCCGAGAGCGCTGGAAAAATCATCGCGCTGCTGCCGCTGGGTGCTCGCAACACGAAACCATCCCTAACGCCCCTTTGCGAGCCGCTGCAGCTGAGATGCGCTGGAAAAATCATCGCGCTGCTGTCGCCGAGTGCTCTCAACCCCTAAAAAAATCATCGCTTCAAGACATCGCTTTGCGGACGCCGTGCGTCCGCCATTTTCATCGCATCGCACCGGATTTCGTCGCTCCCTCGCGGAGCGTCATCTCTTCGCATCGCAACACAATCGCACAGCGCAACAGGATCGTCGCATCGACTTCTCCCTCGCGGCAAGAAAGTCATCGCATCGGCGGCCTAGCGTGCAGAAGTTGGTCGCAGTGTCTCCGCACGCATCACGCAGATCGGCGCATCATCCTCCCCTTGCGGCAAGGATTTCAACGCATCGCCGGCCTCGCGTGCCGAGAATCATCGCTACCACTTCTTTGCGACATTTTGTTGGTTTTGCTACTAAACCCAGGTACTTTGTGAGAGAAAGGGTCGCAGAGACCACTGCTTTGAATTTGAACCTTATTTTTGCAACTTTGAACTATTTTTGACAGTCCTTCAACAGCCATCCTATTTTTGACAGTCTTATGAGAGAAAGGGTCGCAGAGACCACTGCCTTGAATTTGAACCTTATTTTTGCAACCTCTGAACGAGAAAGGGGCGCAGAGACCCCTGCCTGGAATTTGAACCTTATTCTTGCAACCTTTGAACTATCTTTGACAGCCCTTCAACAGCTATCCTATTTTTGACAGTATTGTGGCTCTTACAGTTATTGGTCTTGTGATAAATCTGCCTTTATATAAAGATACTCATTGTTTATAACTACTTGTGTGGTGTCCCTTTGTAGTGTTCCTCACTGTGTTATTGTGTATGGTCATAAATGCTTCACACCCTGCCTCTGAGATAAGCCTACCTGCTCGTGCTACGTTACCACAGGGTTGAGCAGGGGTATTAAAGAGGGTAGCCCTCTCACTCTGACTTAGGAAGAAGGGTCCCTACTTGGACAGTGGCCAGCCATTGCCAACTAGAGACCCCCATTTCTAACAGTGGTTAGTTGCAATAGGTGACTCTTCTTATGCCCTTACACCAGTGCTTAATTTGTAAAAACATAAGTGTCAGGACTCTCGTCAGGAGGCCACTGCAGCATGCACCACCAATTGTCCCTGCTATGCTGCCAATGATAGTAAGAACACAACTACTAACCATCACACTCCTACAAGTGTGACAAATCGTACTATTTCAGGCCCCCAAAGCTACAAAAATGGCTTGGGCGGCAGGTAATTGTCATTTTTAATGTATTTTGCATTCATAATTAACTGCTGTTGTTGTCATCTCTAAAATAGCCAGACAGCGCCGCCTTGTGGCAGGCTTTCACAAGCGTTGGTGGCGGTGCTGACATTTAAGTTCCGGTGCCGAGCCCCGGTGTTAGACTTGGCATTTTTTGGCGTGTTTCCCCTGACTTTTTGCTTTCTGACCTCCCGGTTTTGACTCTGTTTTTGCTGGTGTGATGATTCTGCGCACTTTCCTCACTGCGGTCCAGTGGGAAAGTGCAAGTGCTCCTGTATAAAATGTGTTATGGATTGGTGTTTCCATGATTGGCCTATTTGGTTTATGTGTCAGTCCCTTGTAAAGTGCACTGCGAGTGCCAGGGCCTATAGACCAAATGCTGTTGGTGGGCTGCAGCACTGGATTGTGCCACCCACGCAAACAGCCCGTAAAGTGTAACTCGGGCCTGCCATCGCAGAGCCTGTGCGCAGCCTGGGGCTGCCATGTCGACTTGGCAAGTGCACACACTTGCAAGTCCCTAAACCTTCCCTTTGCTACATGTTAGTCACCCCTAAGGTAGGCCCAAGGTACCCCTGTGGGCAGGGTGCGTTGTACGCGAAAGGTAGGACATGCCCTGGTGTGTGCGGCATGTCCTGATAGTGAATTACAGCCTAGTTCGTTTTTCACTATTGCAAGGCTACCTGTTCCCCCTAGGCCAGAACGGGCAGTTTTGATTATTACAGCTTATAATCCTAACTGACCCCGGGAACATGGTAGAAATTCGAGTTTAGTATGCCTGGACTCAGAATGATAAAATGCAGCTTTTAGTAAGGTTGGTTTTAACATTCTGTGTTTGAAAATACCACTTTTAGAAAGTGGGTATTTTCTTGTCTAACCATCCAAGCCTGCCTCTGCGAGATTGTGTATTCCTTGTCTGGAGTGTGAGTGACAGGGGCTGGGGATGCCGGGAGACAGGGTGAGTCAGCACAGGGCTGAATAGCAAGATCTACATGTAGATGGGTGGGAGGGGTCGCACCTGGGCCCTGAATAGGACAGTGCCTTCCCTCCACAATGCTGGCTCCACCTCCTGTGGTGCGTCTGATGTCCCTGGCCTACTCACTGAAAGAAGGGACGGAGACTTGTCAACAAAGTGCTCCAGAACTGGTTTGGACTAGGCAAAGGCCTCTCTGCCTTCAGAGAACAAAGGAATTTGGGATATAAATATTGGGGCCCTGACCCCATGAATTTAGATCTCGCTGGAATCAAGGAACCTGCCAAGACGAAGAGCTGGAAGAGCTGCCAGGAGGAGTACTGCCCCTTTGCCGTGTTGTTGCTTTGTTGGGTTGGCCTGCAGTTGCTGCTTCTGTCTTGGGCAGTGAAAGGACTGGACTGAACTTTCTCCAAACTTGTGCTGAGTATCTCCAAGGGCCAGAAACCGAGCTGGCCTCCTGTTAAGAAGTCTCAGGGACTGCAAAGACTTCACAAGCCTCTGGGTACCGCTTCTGGAAGCCTGTTTCAGTTGCCACAGAGGAAGGGAACCGCAACCGACTCCGTCAACCGAATCCATCCCTGGCCGGTGACCTGTTTGCACTGCAGACCGCATCGCCCCGCTTCGCATCGCAACCCTGGTCTCACCGTGGGCGACGTCCAACGCCGCCAACATCGAGCCGCTGCTTGCACCGTGACCTGTGGGCACCGCAGTTCGCATCGCATCGCTTCAATGAACCAGCCGGACCCGACCGACGAGGTCGCTGCAACTGGCTCAAGAGTCGTGACCGCACCGCATTTGGGGCACCGCTCGCACGTCTGCGGCGCACCGCTCCGACTCGCACCGCTGTCCGACGCCAGCTCCCGCACTCCGGCTAGGTCGCCTGCATCGCAACCTGTCAGCACCGCATCGAGCATCGTCTCACCCTGCATCGCACGCCTTGGACTCACCGACTCCGTCTGCACGATGCTCATCGAGCCGCTGCCTGCACCGCATCGAGGGACACCGCACCTTGCATCGCTCCGTCTTGCACCGCAACCGCGACGAACGCCGACCGGCTCGTACACACCGTACCAGCCACAACGAGAAAGGTACTGTGACCGAGTCTGTTCATGACTCTGCTGGCCCGTATCGACGCGGTCGGCTGGAACTGTTAGACTCTGGGGTTTTCAGCATCACGGTAGGCTCGGACGGAGCTACCGACTCGTACTGAACTTTGCTTTTGTGCTATTCCTGCAAAGAAGAAGTTAACGTATCAAGTATTCATTCGTAAAGTATAGTATTGTGGATTTTTGTCGTAATTGGTCTTGTCTTGAGTATATAAAATATTGGTTATTTTTCTAAACTGGTGTGGTGTCCGTTTGTAGTGCTTACACTGTATTACTGTTGGTTATGTGCAAATGCTTTACACACTGCCTCTGAATTAAGCCCGACTGCTCGTGCCAAGCTACCACGAGGGTGAGCAGGGGTTACTTCACGAGTGTAACAACCCTTACCCTGACTAGGAAGAAGGGTCCCTACTTGGACAAAGGTGCAAGCCCTTGCCAACTAGAGATCCCATTTCTAACATTGGTCGTCAGCGGTGAGGATAGGACTTGTGTTTGCACTTGACTTACAGTGATTGGTGTGCACTACTACCATATCGCAGACCATTACGTACCACATAATAGTTCTTTTTCTTTTGGCCTATTTTTGATCTTGCCAGTTTTCAACTCACGACTTTTGTCATGCCTGAATCAATTGCATCATCCGTTGCATCTCTGGAAGTTATCTTTGAGGAGGACAGGTTGGAATCCTACGCCGTAAAGGAGTTACGAGCGATTTGTAAAAACCTGAAAGTCCAAATTAAAGGCCTCACAAGGAAGGAGGAGCTACAGAAGGCGCTGAGGGCCTGGGTAGCAGCCAGACATGCCAATGGGCAGCCTGGTGATCTCAGTGAGGAGGCAGAGGAGCCTATTTCCAGGGTGGATGTGCTTTTGGGTAGGGGGAACCCGCCAGGTCAGGCAGCAGCAGTCTGTCCCCAGAGGAGCTGGAGGACAGGCGGGAGGCAAGGCAGTTTGAGCTGCAGAAGCTCAGGCTGGAGAGCGAGCGGGAGGAGAAGAGATTGGCCTTAGAAGAGAGGAAGATGCTCTTAGAGCATGAGAGAGAACTGAAGGAGCTAGAACTTAGGAGTAAGTCAGGCTCAGATGGTGGCAGCAATTTGTCCAGAAAGGCAGACAGGATTGTGCACATTCCCAAGAACGTAGGCAAGGAGTTCAAGAAGGGGATGACATACAAAGATGGTTTCAGGGTTATGAGGCAGCCATACACATGAATGGGGTCCCTGAGGAGAATTGGGGAGCAGGATTGTGGCCGCTTTTCCCTGAAGAAGCAAGGGATGCTCTGATAGCTTTGGGTAAGGGGTATCACCTCACCTATGCTGACATGAAGGATGCCCTTCTCACGAAGTATGGTCTTACTCCTGAAAAGTACAGGGATCAGTTCAGGTCCAGTAAGAAGTCTGATGCCAACACTTGGTTGGAATGTGTGGATGTGTTCTGCAGGTCTCTGGATGGTTGGGTGAAAGGCAGTAGTGTAACAGATTTTCAGGGGCTCTACAACTTGATTGCATGGGAGCACTTGTCTAGTCTATGTTTTGCAGATCTGCGCCAGCACCTAGTTGATAGTAAGCTAACTGACCCCAGGAAGCTTGCTATGGAAGCGGACCGCTGGGTGAGTACCAGGGTCCACAAGAAAGCGTTTGGGGAGACTCAGCCAAAGGTGGGCAGGGTCCCCAGCAGAAAGGTGGGGGGACAAGGGTAAAGCACAGGAGTTCTCTAAAGGGCCCCAAACTAGTACCCAGGGTAAAGGTACCCAGCCCCCGGTGATAAGAAGAAAGGGGTCTCTACAGGGAAGCCTGTTGAGACCGGCCCCGCAAGTGTTATGCATGTGACCAGGTAGGTCACTTTAAGGGGGACCCAAGTGCCCGAAGGGGACACAGCCGCCCACCGGTGGACAGTCCAAAGTGTTGGCTAGTGTAGCGCTTGGGGAGGAGGGGTGCCCACAGGAGGGTGGGGATCCCGCAGAAATGACCCTTGTCTCACTAGGGGACAGTGAGATGGTCCCAGGAAACCAGGTGCCCCCTAACACAAAGAAATATAGCACCTGGGTGACCATTAATGGGAACAGGGTAGAAGCTCTCAGAGATACTGGAGTCAGTGTGACCTCAGTCCGGTGTCACCTGGTGTCTGAGACGCAAGTAGTCCCAGGAGCATTCCACCAAGTAGTTGCTGTCGACAACTCTGAGCGCCAGTGTATGGTGGCGCAGGTTCCCTTTGAATGGGGGGGGTCTCGGGTCCCTTGAGGGTGGTTGTGAGCCCTACCATGCCTGTAGATTGTCTGCTAGGAAACGACCTGGAGCAGTCCTCATGGAAGGAGGTTGAGCTCAGGTCTCACTTGGAGATGCTTGGGTTGCCAGAGTGGGCATGCGTGTCTACTCGGTCAATGGCGGCCAGAAAGGGTGATCAAGAGGACTTGGAGCCTGAAACAGTGGCCCAAGTCCCTGCCAAGAGAAAGGGCAGGGGCGCGGGAAACCGGCCCCCGAAGTTCCCACGGACTGGGAGGAGGCGGACCTCGAGGGGGCCGCCCCGGTGCCTACAGGGGAGCAGGTAGCCGAACTGGGAGACATCTCTGAGCTGACCCATTGGCAGCAAGAAGGGGTCCCACCAGGGAGGAGTTCTGCCGGGAGCAGAACGAGTGCCCTACTCTGGAGGGTCTGCGGCGGCAGGCTGCAGACCAGGCAGCTGGTAATCAGTCCGGGTCACATCTGATCTACTGGGAGAGCGGTCTCCTATACAGTGAGCCTAAGGTTGCTGAGCCTGGGTCAGCCCGTGTGCTGGTGGTACCCCAGCGCTTCAGGACCTTCCTACTGGGTCTGGCTCATGACGTGCCTTTGGCAGGACATTTGGGGCAGGACAAGACCTTTGACAGGCTTGTCACCCACTTCTTTTGGCCCCAAATGCGAAGGCAGTCAGATGCACACTGTAGGTCTTGCCAAACTTGCCAGGCAAGTGGTAAGAGTGGGAGGAAGGTCAAAGCTCCTCTCCAACCTTTTCCGGTTGTTGGAACACCCTTTGAAAGGGTAGGGATGGATATTGTGGGGCCACTGGATCCCAAGACAGCCATGGGCAACAGGTACATCCTGGTCTTGGTGGACCATGCCACCCGGTACCCGGAGGCAATCCCTCTCAGGACAACGACGGCGCCAGTGGTGGGCCGGGCGTTAATGGGGATCTTTTCCCGTGTGGGATTCCCCAGAGAGGTGGTTTCCGATAGGGGGACCAATTTCATATCGAAGTATATGACATCCCTGTGGAAGGAGTGTGGTGTAACCTACAAGTTCACCACTCCTTACCACCCACAAGGAAACGGTCTGGTGGAGAGATTCAACCAGACCTTGAAAGGCATGATCAAGGGTCTAACAGAACCCATGAGGCGTAAGTGGGACGTCCTCTTGCCATGCCTACTCTTTGCGTACAGGGAGGTGCCTCAGAAGTCTCTTGGGTACAGCCCCTTTGAGCTCCTGTATGGCCACCCTGTCAGAGGACCTCTGAGTTTGGTGAAGGAAGGCTGGGAGGCGGCTCCCAGGAAAACTCCCCAGGATGTATTTAGCTACATGCTGGCCTTTAGAAACCAAACTGCCCGCTTCAGGAAACTCGCTCAGGCGAACCTAGAAGCAAGCCAGGAAGAAATGAAGAGATGGTATGACCAGAACGCCACTCTGGTCGAATTTCAACCTGGGCAAAAGTGTGGGTAATGGCCCCAGTGGCACCTTGTGCCTTGCAGGACAAGTGGACTGGGCCATATGAGGTAAGGAGCGCAAAGTGACGTCACCTACCTGGTGGATTTGCAGGCTCCAAGGAACCCTTTGAGGGTCCTTCACGTGAACCGCCTCAAGCCCCACTTCGAGAGGTCCGAAGTGAGTATGCTCTTGGCGACAGATGATGGGGTGGAAGAGGAGAGTGAGCCTCTCCCTGACCTCCTGTCTACCAAGGAGCATGATGGGTCAGTAGAGGGTGTGATCCTCTCCCCTACTCTGACTCAGGAGCAGCAGGGGACTGTCGCCAGTTGTTGGGACAGTTCGCCCACTGTTCTCTCTGACCCCCGGTGTTACTCACTGGTGTACCCATGACGTGGACACCGGTGACAGCCATCCTGTGAAGCACAAGATTTACAGGTTGACTGACCGGGTCAGAGCCAGCATCAAGGAGGAGGTCTCTAAGATGTTGGCGTTAGGGGTGATTGAGCCCTCCCACAGTCCTTGGGCCAGCCCAGTGGTCTTGGTCCCAAAGGCTGCGGCGCCCGGTGCCACTCCAGAACTCCGGTTTTGTGTGGACTACCGTGGGCTCAATGCCGTCACCAGGACTGACGCGCACCCCATCCCCAGAGCTGATGAGCTCATTGATCGGTTGGGAGCTGCCCGGTTCCTCAGCACGTTTGATTTAACGTCTGGGTACTGGCAGATTGCCTTAACCGATGGGGCCAAGGAGAGATCAGCATTCTCAACCCCAGAAGGTCATTACCAATTCCGGGTGATGCCCTTTGGGTTGAAGAATGCCCCTGCCACCTTTCAGAGGTTGGTCAATCAGGTGTTGGCCGGGCTGGAGGATTTCAGTGCCGCCTACCTGGATGACATTGCTGTGTTCAGTTCCAGCTGGGAAGAACATTTACAGCACCTTGAGAAAGTGTTGAGGGCTCTGCAAGGTGCAGGCCTCACGATCAAGGCCAGTAAGTGCCAGATCGGGCAGGGTTCTGTGGTGTACTTGGGACACCAGGTAGGAAGCGGCCAGGTGGCGCCCTACAACCAAAGATTGACACCATTCTGGCTTGGGAGCCCCCAAGACCCAGACAGAGGTGAGAGCCTTCTTAGGTCTCACCGGCTACTACCGGAGATTTGTTAAGGGCTATGGCACCATCGTTGCCCCCTTAACAGAGCTGACCTCTAAGAGGCAGCCCAGGAAAGTGATCTGGACTGAGTCCTGCCAGAAAGCTTTGATGCCCTGAAGGCAGCCATGTGCATGGCGCCCGTGCTCAAGGCACCTGACTTCTCCAAAGAATTTGTCGTGCAGACTGACGCTTCAGAGCATGGCGTGGGAGCGGTGCTCTCACAACTGAACGAAGAGGGCCTGGATCAGCCTGTAGTCTTCCTTAGCAGGAGACTACTTCCCAGGGAACAGAGGTGGAGTGCCATAGAAAGGGAAGCTTTTGCTGTGGTCTGGGCGCTGAAGAAGTTGAGACCATACCTGTTTGGGACTCACTTCCGGGTTCAGACAGACCACAGGCCCCTCAGATGGTTGATGCAAATGAGGGTGAGAATCCAAAACTGCTGAGGTGGTCCATCTCCCTACAGGGAATGGACTTTACGGTGGAACACCGTCCTGGTACAGAACACGCCAACGCAGATGGTCTGTCCAGGTTCTTCCGCCTTAGTGAAGAGAACTCCAATGGGGTTGGGTAGTTCTCCCTACTTTCAGCTGGAGGGGACATGTGTTAGACTTGGCATCTTTTGGCGTGTTTCCCCTGACTTTTTGCTTTCTGACCTCCCGGTTTTGACTCTGTTTTTGCTGGTGTGATGATTCTGCGCACTTTCCTCACTGCGGTCCAGTGGGAAAGTGCAAGTGCTCCTGAATAAAATGTGTTATGGATTGGTGTTTCCATGATTGGCCTATTTGGTTTATGTGTCAGTCCCTTGTAAAGTGCACTGCGAGTGCCAGGGCCTATAGACCAAATGCTGTTGGTGGGCTGCAGCACTGGATTGTGCCACCCACGCAAACAGCCCGTAAAGTGTAACTCGGGCCTGCCATCGCAGAGCCTGTGCGCAGCCTGGGGCTGCCATGTCGACTTGGCAAGTGCACACACTTGCAAGTCCCTAAACCTTCCCTTTGCTACATGTTAGTCACCCCTAAGGTAGGCCCAAGGTACCCCTGTGGGCAGGGTGCGTTGTACGCGAAAGGTAGGACATGCCCTGGTGTGTGCGGCATGTCCTGATAGTGAATTACAGCCTAGTTCGTTTTCACTATTGCAAGGCTACCTGTTCCCCTAGGCCAGAACGGGCAGTTTTGATTATTACAGCTTATAATCCTAACTGACCCCGGGAACATGGTAGAAATTCGAGTTTAGTATGCCTGGACTCAGAATGATAAAATGCAGCTTTTAGTAAGGTTGGTTTTAACATTCTGTGTTTGAAAATACCACTTTTAGAAAGTGGGTATTTTCTTGTCTAACCATCCAAGCCTGCCTCTGCGAGATTGTGTATTCCTTGTCTGGAGTGTGAGTGACAGGGGCTGGGGGATGCCGGGAGACAGGGTGAGTTAGCACAGGGCTGAATAGCAAGATCTACATGTAGATGGGTGGGAGGGGTCGCACCTGGGCCCTGAATAGGACAGTGCCTTCCCTCCACAATGCTGGCTCCACCTCCTGTGGTGCGTCTGATGTCCCTGGCCTACTCACTGAAAGAAGGGACGGAGACTTGTCAACAAAGTGCTCCAGAACTGGTTTGGACTAGGCAAAGGCCTCTCTGCCTTCAGAGAACAAAGGAATTTGGGATATAAATATTGGGGCCCTGACCCCATGAATTTAGATCTTGCTGGAATCAAGGAACCTGCCAAGACGAAGAGCTGGAAGAGCTGCCAGGAGGAGTACTGCCCCTTTGCCGTGTTGTTGCTTTGTTGGGTTGGCCTGCAGTTGCTGCTTCTGTCTTGGGCAGTGAAAGGACTGGACTGAACTTTCTCCAAACTTGTGCTGAGTATCTCCAAGGGCCAGAAACCGAGCTGGCCTCCTGTTAAGAAGTCTCAGGGACTGCAAAGACTTCACAAGCCTCTGGGTACCGCTTCTGGAACGCTGTTTCAGTTGCCACAGAGGAAGGGAACCGCAACCGACTCCGTCAACCGAATCCATCCCTGGCCGGTGACCTGTTTGCACCGCAGACCGCATCGCCCCGCTTCGCATCGCAACCCTGGTCTCACCGTGGGCGACGTCCAACGCCGCCAACATCGAGCCGCTGCTTGCACCGTGACCTGTGGGCACCGCAGTTCGCATCGCATCGCTTCACTGAACCAGCCGGACCCGACCGACGAGGACGCTGCAACTGGCTCAAGAGTCGTGACCGCACCGCATTTGGGGCACCGCTCGCACGTCTGCAACGCACCGCTCCGACTCGCACCGCTGTCCGACGCCAGCTCCCGCACTCCGGCTAGGTCGCCTGCATCGCAACCTGTCAGCACCGCATCGAGCATCGTCTCACCCTGCATCGCACGCCTTGGACTCACCGACTCCGTCTGCACGACGCTCATCGAGCCGCTGCCTGCACCGCATCGAGGGACACCGCACCTTGCATCGCTCCGTCTTGCACCGCAACCGCGACGAACGCCGACCGGCTCGTACACCCCGTACCAGCCACAACGAGAAAAGGTACTGTGACCGAGTCTGTTCATGACTCTGCTGCCCCGTATCGACGCGGTCGGCTGGAACTGTTAGACTCTGGGGTTTTCAGCATCACGGTAGGCTCGGACGGAGCTACCGACTCGTACGAACTTTGCTTTTGTGCTATTCCTGCAAAGAAGAAGTTAACGTATCAAGTATTCATTCGTAAAGTATAGTATTGTGGATTTTTGTCGTAATTGGTCTTGTCTTGAGTATATAAAATATTGGTTATTTTTCTAAACTGGTGTGGTGTCCGTTTGTAGTGCTTACACTGTATTACTGTTGGTTATGTGCAAATGCTTTACACACTGCCTCTGAATTAAGCCCGACTGCTCGTGCCAAGCTACCACGAGGGTGAGCAGGGGTTACTTCATGAGTGTAACAACCCTTACCCTGACTAGGAAGAAGGGTCCCTACTTGGACAAAGGTGCAAGCCCTTGCCAACTAGAGATCCCATTTCTAACACCCGGAAACCACCGGCTCAAATAAAGCACTAGCACTCCTTACCAGGTTAGATACATCTTAACCACCCTGATAACACTGATCGGTCCTGTTTAAATGAAATAATGCGTTATCAACTTTTGAACTCTGTTGAGATTGGGCTTGTAAATGAATTGCGGGTGCAGGAGGTACCCGAGTTCGTCAACAAATTTCCCAGTTTTGAATAATAGTTCCTAGTGGCAGCCATGGGCAGCAAATAAACGAAGACAACGCTTTGATGAAGAAATCTTGGTACACCCCAATCGGAGTCTGCTAGGGTTTATTGATAAAATGAAGATTATTGGGTTTATTGAATCTGATTAGGAAGATATGATTAATTTGTATAAATACACACAAGCAGGTGCCTAGCCAGAGCTTTCGAGAAAGGGTGAAATTACCTTTGAATAGTAACACATAGTTTCGGCTGAACTAGCTAATCTTTGTTTTCAGGTCTCATGGGCCAAGAAGTGGCAAAGGCACAACATCAGAGCCAGGCACTTCCTGTGGGCAACGTTAGCACGAGCGAAAAAACATGTCTGCAGCAAGTCACAGGAAAGCAAGGAAATACACTTTTACAGCTTGAAAATGGCAGCAATGACCCCATCCAATAAACTACCAGTTTCACCTCCTAGACGTGCAACTCTTTTTTTCGATATTCATTGTACTATTATGTTAATATTGGAACATGTACATAGTTAATCATCAGCATTACAATAGCACTCTGCCACTGTCTGGCACACTCACTAGTAGTCGAATCTGCAATCTTTATATGCTACCACTTCACCGCCAATATCTTTCTGTAACACTGTGATACTATGTACAACATTTCTCTTGGTAACACTGTCTTTAAAAAAATACAAGATAAAATTACAGTTTAGTGAAAGACTCTTCGATTTTCAGAGTAGCATCAGAGTAATTGGAATTAGCTCCATAAATCAGTTACAACACCAGTGCTTTAAATGGGCCGGTACTCACCGGTACTGAGTACCGGCACTTCTTTTTTTTCCCTCCAAGAGTACCAGCACTTTTTCCTTACCAAGGAGAGTACCGGTACTCATTCAATCAGGTCGGCGTTTCAGGTCTTGTGAGCATGCGTCACATCTTTACACTGTGACACATGCTCACATGATGGCAATTGCACACCGGTAGTGACGTGGCACAGTCAAGCAACGTCTGACGTCACCCGCCAGGTAGCTCTTCGGCGGGAAGGAACGGAAGCCCTTTAAAAGAGGCAGTTTGGACTGGTTTTCCCTTTTTTGTTTCCCAGCGCAAGTGGGCGGAAAACAGAGCCACATGATGACTACTTTGAAGCACAGAAGAGCACTATCAGGAAGGAATTCGCCATCGCCAGTCAGACCCAGCGAGGAACCATCTACATCAACTCTGGTGCATAGGTAAGTACCCTGCGCCAGTGGCGGCTGGTGGAATTTGAAACTGGTAGTCGTATGCAGAACGAATCAACGTATGCGAGCGAGCGCAGCGAGCGAGCGCGACGGCAATCAGGAGGGTGCGGGGGGGTTCTCCCCCCGCGAAGACATTTTTAAAAATTGGCATCTTTTTGGTGTGATTTTCAGCACTATTTCTGTAATAAATGGACTAAAAATTCAGTTCTTCTAGGCATTCATAAAAGAAAACTCATACATTATTTCAGAGAATTTCTGGGTTGCCAAGCAAGGCTGACTTCTGAAGAGGGCTAGGGTACTAAGCAAGACTGCTTTGGCTCTACCCTTTCCAATAGAAAACACTAGTTAGCGATGTGAACAAGTTCAATGGACAAACCTGGGGTCTAGGGAGAGTCCCTCTCCTGAGAAAGAAATTTAAAAAAGATTGGCAAATGGTGCATTTTAAAGCAAATGAATGCAGCGATAAAGCAAGGCTTATTAAGCAGTGGGAACGTATAGTCTTGAAATATTAAACACATTAAAAACTGCCCGTATCTTCTTGCATCAATTTGTTCAACAGTTACTGGAATATGTAAATTGTTCTGCATGACAACCTTAGCCCTTTAAAATGTATGCTTGCCCAGTGTCTTGCACTGCATGCAGCATTAACTTTGGAAAAATATGCTCTAACCAGACTTCGGGAAGCACCCACAGCTGCTGGCTGCAACCAGTCATATAGAAATATGTGCAGACAGGTCTTTAAGTGAGATGAAAAATTGGGTGCTCCTATAAAGGAACATGCCAAATACATTTCTGTGATTCCCATAGTGTGCCATCAGACCTGTATTTTGGTTTCTCGCTGAGAAGTAATTTTATCCAGATAAATGGCACAGCAACTGACATACGCCTAAAGCCTGTCAGTATGATTGGCTTTGTCACTGGGTGTTAGCTGTTTAACATAAATGAGTAACAACAATGATTTCTTATAAATAATTAACATTGAAAATGTTTAAATTCTGAAATTCTGAAATAGTGAGTCTGTGAATTAAATAGCATTGAGGCCTGTGGAAGGAGTTTTGGACTTCAGTTATGTGTGCTTTATGTTAGATATGTATCCTATTTTTCTCTGCATATCTTGTCCATCTGCACTTCTTCAACCACCTCTCTTTCCTCTTCAACATCCTCTTTACACTCTTCCCCGAATGTCCTTCCTCGCATCTGTCACTTCACCCCCAAGATGCACTGCACTCCCTCAAATTTAAGCACTTTAATTTCTCTTACTTTTGCCTTGCAAATATTTTGACATCAGTGTACCCCCTTCACACACACACATCCACAGAATTTCAGTTGCAAATGGAATACACAAACATTGTTCCTTCTGTGTGTTCTCCAGAGAGGCCAACCCAGTGACCGACACTTTGTTTGGCTTCAGCCTTAGCGCCTGAGCGCTCAATCAAAGCCCCTCATCAACACCTGGCATGGCTCAAGCTTCAAAGCATACACAGAAAAAAATACATATAAACAACAAAATTATAAAATAGCTAATTCGTGGGGAATGCAAGATTAAGTAAAGCATGTAAGATAAGAGAGGAACTAAATCGCTGAAATGTATTCCCTCGACGTTTTTAACATTCATTGTTTGCAAGTCAATCGATGTTTTTGGCATCACTGTTAACTCAGGGGCATGTACACAGGGCCAGTTTTAATGCCATACATCAGAGAACTGGCCACTGTAAGCACATGTTACACAGAAAGCACATATCTCTCGTTTCGGACCTGACTCGGATATTTGGATCCATTTCACAAGGGAGCAAATGCCGCAGCTCCACTTCTAATGGAGCCAGCAATCTTCAGCAAGGGCCTGGGGTGTCAGTGGGGGAGGTTAGAGTGATGAGGGGTCTCGGCACAATATACAGAACACGGCATTAGTTTGCAATCACTTACCATTACCGAGAACGAGGCACCAGATCAGACGTGCTTGCATCCACTCTCTCTCCACCTCTTAATCCTGATGTCCAGCTGGTATGTCACAGGCTCCATGCAGTCTGTGCAGCTCTCCCCTAACTTTTGCTTGGCCGGTTTCGAGATAACAGGGGAATCCCTAGAGATCAGATCCCCACGCCCTGCAATCATTAGAGCAGCATCCCCTGCCCCGCACGGCCAGTCAAACGGCCTGCTCTGAGAAAGGCAGACTTGGCCTTAAGAGATGTAACAACAACACTGACTTACACTAGAAATAACACCTTGTTATTTTCCGCCTGAGAAAGATGAAAGGCTGCTCAGAACCAATAGGATATGAACCTTTGACCTGCACAGTAGACACAAATCTCTGTAGTGGTCGCTCAACTCATTGAGTTACCTTACTGGCTTGAACTCCGCTCTGACGCTGTGGATGTTTTTTGCACACTTGGGTTGTGGAATGTCTGTGTTTACATCTTATTAATTCCACAGACTTGGTGGAGCCTGAGAGCCGAGGCCTTACCTGTGAGTCAAGCAAACTCTGTACAGCCGTACACACTTTCCTAAACAGCGATTGCTTCCTTGATTGTGTAATCACTGCCACAGTGGCCAATCAGAATTTAAATCTGTTGAGTAATTCCACTGGAAGGCCTCTGTGCAAAATTTTAAAGAAATAGAACAGGGAACCCTCTTCGCTGCACCGTGATGATATTAAAGTAGGGTTCAATTTCTACTGGTCAAGCTAGTTCCATGAACTGTGTCAGCGCAGGACAGGGCCACGTGGCTGCAGCATCCGGCGTCAAGATTACTGCACTGCTCTCAGCTCACACACTCCCGCGGCTCCCTGCTCAATCTCGTGTCTTTGGCAACAATGGAGCAGCGCGAGCACTGGGTCAGTATTACTTATACTGCACCCGAATTCCCAAAACCATTTGAGTAATTTGCGTACCGAAGTTCAACGTAGGGGCACAACTGTCTTAATTTAGGCGTGTAAATGTACATTTGAAAATCCTAAAATGTGGTTGTAAATCAGAGAGCTTCACTCACACCTACTTGTCTATGTGAGTAAAGCGTATCTTACAGGTGGGAAGTGGGTGTTCTAGAGCGGGAACTCTCCAAGAACATGGGGTTGTCGGTATTCAAGAACGTTCCCACAGTCCTTTGCAGCTATAATTATGTTATGGTGACTCCAGAGACCCAGTCATGGTGGAAAGGGTTGGGACCACCCACAAATGTATGGGTGTGTTTGGGGAGTGGGTGTTCCTTGGCAAAGACGTTTTTAAATGTATTTGCGCTATTGCCTTAAATTTATGTGTGCGTAAATGCACGTTATGTGTATTTGTATATGCAAAGATGCTTTAGCATTGGGATAAATAGGAATTCACAAAGCAATGCGAGGAGACTGTGACTGTCCTCTTTCCGCGACTGCCGCATCTTTCTGGGTGCATTGCTGCACTCACTTGTAAATACCAGCGCAAGTTGAAAATTAATTACAAACGATGGAGGGAACATAAGGAAGTATATTTATTTTTTCTGCTATGAATCATCAGTCGCGGCTTGTGGGGGGGGGGGTTTAAATAAAATAAAAAGAATCTTACCTGGTCCGCGCCGCCTCGGGTCCGTTGGCGCCTTCAAAAGCCGCATCACTGCGCAGTGCTGGCAAGTGAGTGGCAACCCCTCTCAGCCAATCCTGGCGCTGGAGCAGCGCCAGGATTGACTTAGGGCACGCTAACTCTCCGCTCGCCAGCCCATTAGGAGACCGAGGTTTGAGCCTTTGCTCAACCTCGCTCTCCTAATGGGCATGCGCCAGCCTGAGCAGGCACCAGTGCGCATGACTGGGCACGGGCGAAAAATTTGCTGACCTTCCCCACTCATGCGCACTTGTGCTGCTGCCTGCCCCTGACAATGCCTGTCAGTCAACATGACGCGGACCGCCCACCCCTTCAGACTCTAAAGGGGGTGGGCGGTCCGACGTCATGCTGACTGACATGCATTGTCAGTTCTCCCTCGGCGTCTCTGAACGTAAGTAAACTGAGAGTTTACTTAAGTTCAGAGACGCCGAGGGAGCTGCGGGCGCAGGCGGCTGGTGGGGCAACGCCCCAGCGCCCTAATGGACGCACCGCCCCTGCCCTGCGCGCCTTTCGTGTTGTTCCTGCCTCTGCTGGAACACAGGATTGGATGAGCCCCTTGGAGAGATGTAATTCAGGGCACCGGGGTGAAGCACTGCAGGCGTTCCTGCATTACACAAGCACACTAATTTGTTTCAGGCACGTTAACCGTGCACCTGCCAGCAACTGGGAGTGTGCGGTGGCAAGTCCTGAGACTCAAGCTTCACCTCCTTGTGTTCCTCTTCTGTGTCACTTGTCTCCTCTTCTTCTGCTCTTTCGGCTCCTTCACTTCCCTCTTCTTTGCAGCTCTTTCTTGCCAGCTGTCTCCCGGTTTCTGGCTCTGATGCAATAATCTTATCCAAGCACCCAAGGTGAACGAGACTGGCCTTCCATAATATACAAAATGTTAAACATATTGTTGTCTTTTGATTTCAGTTGTTCTTTGACCAGTCAGAGTCTATTTATGGGTTTGTCAAGCGCAGTATTCTATTTTGCCTGTTAGGCCACACACACACACTTCGTTACATACTCATGCCTCTTCTTATGCATATATTCGAATCCCTCTGCCCCCCCCCACTTTCAGCACTGTGCCAAGTAGTCCTTTTGGATTTTCTGCTCCAGATATGTATAGTCTATATGTTTCATTGAATAGTTCTTAGTTAGCTGACAGGGTTAATGCACATACTTCAAAGATCTGGCCACAAACTGAATATCACATGTTTAAGGACATTAAGCAGTAGATACTTTGAGTTCCCCTAAGTTAGATTCAAGTTAGAACCTTGCTTGCTATTGACTGTGCTTGTAAACTACAAGAGTAGTAGCAAGCATTAGGTAGCAAACAGTATAATTCCTAAGTTAACAAAACCATGTTGGCTGGAGTTATTTTGGTCGTTTTAAAAATTGTGTAGTTGGATATGTCATTATTTAAATGCCTCATATGGAACTCCCACACACTAATTTAATGGTAGCTCGATGGTACCGATAGATTTCTACATCCTCCTGACTACATCTTTGCAAAAGAACAAACATTGTCCAATGCTAAACATTAACACAGTCATCTCAGGCACCATAACAATAACGGTTACCGTGCCTGAAACAAAGTAGTGTGCTTGTGTAATGCAGGGGCGGCTGCAGCGCTTCACCCCGGTGCCCTGCATTACATCTCTCCAAGGGTCTCACCCAATCCTGTGTTCCAGCAGAGGCAGGAACAACACGTAAGGAATCTATTTAATAAATTCCTTTCCTGCTGTTCCTGCCTCTGCTGCTGTGTTTCGCTCTGGTCCTCGCTGCTGGCCAGGCTCCTCTCCCCAAGGGCGTATCTTCAGGGGGGTTTGTATGGGGTGCACCCCACCCCAATTATAGTTTGCATTCGGTTTGGTTCTGTGCCGTGCATTCAGGCCAGGAGTTGGTACCGTTAAAACGTTTGGGCAGCAGCAACAGTTATCTGGGCTAGCAGGCCTTTGAAAAATCACAGATGGAAGCACAGAGGTGGAATTTTCCTTTTTGATGGCCCCTGGAGTGTTATACACTTTTTTGATGGAGATTAATCTTCAGTATTTTGCCGTTTTTATGGTCTTTGTCGTTTATGCAACTCTCAAATTTACACCAGAAGTGGTGTTGCGTTTGTAGCTAACAAGCGGATTAGTGAATATCATGGGTACTCACAAACATTTTTGTTTGCCTAGGATCACACAATTTGGTAAAGTGGGGAAGCCAGGATTAATCCCAGGTTTTCTGGTTTCACATTGTGCAGTTGACCTGCACAATGTGAAACCAGAAAACCTGGGATTAATCCTGGCTTTCCCACTTTACCAAATTGTGTGATCATAGGCAATTGTTTATACTTTCCCTCCTTTTTCTTCATTATCACATATAGGACCTCGCAATATGATTTCAGGATATGCGCTTTACAAAATCCTCCCCTGTGTTTAATAAATATAATGTTCATGTATAATAGGAACCCAGGCCACTCAAGAGGATGCACATAATGGACTTAACTCTTAGGTCAATATTGGCATTCTTGTCAGGGTGGAGGGAAGAATTCATGTTTTTAAATTCACGTTTGAAAACTATCACTTTAAACGAAAAATGCTTATCAACGCACTGATATAATCTGATGTAATATTGATAAGCGGTTCTGCATGTTAATGAAATAACACATTTTTTAATTTGAAAGCGACTTTATATAATGTTTACACTCTTGCTGCAAGATGTGTTTAAAAATGAGTGTTGGTAAAGTTAAGAGGTGCAGGACACCCTAGTTACTTTCTTTAACTTCACTTAACCTTTAAATAAATGTTTTCATGTTTATTTAACATCTATTTGATGTCAGTTCTTAGTCGAGTAGACTGCAGCCTAGTGCTGCTGTTGATCAGGGGCCGCACGTAAAGGTCAGTGCTGTATAGCATTCTGTTAGTCCATAACCAGAAAGATAAAGCATACTAAAGACGGTGATACTGCCGGCCCTAAACGTGGAATGCTTAGCCTACGGCAAACTCTTTTGTGGGCCAGTCATGTGCCATAGTCCCTTGCCGCTCCCTCACACTGTTAGAGCTGTACATTACAGATTAAAGCAATTTGTCATCATTCGCATCCAAAATAATTCTTGCGCCCTTTAAATGTCATTAGCCCCGCCCATTGCCCCGCTTCCTTGCCACGCCCCCAGGCCACAGCTCAATTTGATGAGTACCTGCACTTTGTTTCTCCATTTTAAGCACTGTACAACACCAAAGGATAAATGCACAGATACATAACTTTAAGGGTGGTCAGAAGTTTTAAAAATGCCAATTTAAAAGAGGTACCAAAACGCCGATGGTGGTGTTGAAATAACAATATAAAAAAGCTATTGCTGATACGACTTTCAAGAGATATTTCTTGGCAGTAGTGCACATCCAGATCATCACTGCTAGAGCTAAGATGACACAGGAGGAGAAGAGGGCCAGGATTTTACAGACCTCATAAGCGGCTATTAAACATGTCTAAATAGACATCTGCAATGTCACAGTCCACATGGCATCATTATGAGACACTTAGGGCCTCAATACGATGAGACTCGGAAAGCCTCAGACCGAAGGTCATTGTAGGTTTCACTTCCGACCTCCGCATTACAATGCAGGCTGTCGAAAGTGAAACCGGCCGGTCATTCCGGCTGGATTCCGATAGGCTCAAGGAGCCCGTCGGACAATCGGAGGCCTCACCATAATCCCTAAGGACGGCATTTCCGCCGTCGGGATTACGATGTCCGATCCAACAGGCTTTCCATGTCGGGTTTCCTGTCGGAAAGCGACTTTTCCCAGTGGTCTCCTGTTGGGGGCCGAGTAGGTGCCCCCCTGTTAATCTCTGCACCACGTGGCAGGCAGTGCCTGCCACACTGTGCAGGGATTAACAGAAACTCCCATTTCTCTATGGGAGCTTGTGCTACGGCCGGTTTACGGCTGCAGCACAAGTTCTCATAGAGAAATGAGTATGCGACTGCACCATGTATGAAATGACAAAAATGTTGTAGCCTAGTATTCCAAAACCCAATGACCATTGCAAATGGGATATCACAGCAATTTCCCATGATATTTTGCAGCAGGTGTTAGCAGCGATGCTGAAATGAATGAACACCTGTACTCAATTTCCTCCAAATGGTGCCGTGATAGATAAATGACAGCTAATTATTTGGCACTGCACAGTTTCCAAGTGCCCTGGGAGCTAGTGACTCGACCTGTATCTAATTGACACCAACAGAGTTAATGGGAAAGGTCTTTTGCAATGGGAAAATGCAATATGACATTAGGTTCCACAGGAAATTGGCTAAAATTCCAAAGGAAGCTTCCACAATGAAATTGCCTAAAATGTTATAAACCCAATTGAAGGGAAGTGAATGTAAAACATCTGTGCACATACAAAAATTTTGTTCAGTAATGAAATGCTGAGAGTGAAAACCTGCAGTAATTACATAACTGAAAAGAATCTTATTGCAAATGTGAATAAATAAGACACGACTTAGAGACATGAAAGTGTATTCTAGTCTAATAGGCTTTTCTTTATTAACAGAACTGAGACCCAAGGTGTTTCATTCAGAGGCTGATGCTTAGTATTACTTTTGAAAATATGTAAACCCAAATCCATAGAAAGAGTTTATCTGCTAACCTAGGTTCTCATAGTGTGTGTGCTTTACAATACAGGGTTGTGAGATTTTATAAAATAGCACCTAGTTCAAGGGACGAGATGCTTCAGTCATGTCCAATAAAACAAGAAAAAATTTAATCAATAGAACCAGAGATATGCAATTTTAAAGATTTCAGTAAAAATAGCCCCAAAAAATACAAAACACCAACGATATCTGGCTGCGCTGGAACGGGACAAAGTCATAGGGCCAGCTGAACAAAAGTACCTTAAGCTCTGCTGCAAGACTGACTTGCGTGACAGACTGCACTCAGGGGCGGAGTGTCGGCCCACTGCTCTCAGAGCAGTGGAAAAGGGAAAAATAAAATGATAATAGCAACGTTATCATTTTACTTTTTGTTGCTATGGGGCTGGATAAGGGCGGGGCATGGCTGGTGGCACAGGGAGGAGGAGTGTTTCATGCACTTAAGTGTGCATGATGGTTTGGCCGGCCGTCTTGGGCAGTTTGCATATTCCCCAACAGGCTGTAATGCACAGCCTGGTGGGGAACATGCACAGGCTCCCTGTCCCCGTCTGAGTGCCGAACCACAGCGCTCAGACCAATCACAACGCTGCATTGCAGCGCTGTGATTGGATTAGGGGAGCCTGTGTGCTTTGTGCTTCTTCTAGACTCGGAGTCGAGAAGAGAAGTGGAGATGACGAGGAGAGACAGCGGAAAAGGTAAGTGTTTTAAAAAAAAATATTTTTCAAACACCGCCCGCCACCCCTGTTCCCTACCAGCCGCCACTGACTGCACCTCTTTTCTAGTACACATACTGTAATGAGTCCAATCAGCCTCGCCCACCCATTCCTCTCTTTCATTCTGCCTGGCTCATTGAGTCCTCCTCTTCCAATAGTTAGGCATCCCTATGCAGCACTGCATCAGTGAACCTGCCAGCCAGGCAGAACCGCTCACCTCACTCCTCGCCTAGTTAATGCTGTGCAGGCAATCAACAGCAGCCTGTTTGCCCATTGGTCCCACCCATCTAAATCTGATACCTCAGGTGGGATTAGGCAATAGGCATTCATTCGCACACCGAGAGCTCTTCAAAATTAGGAGCAGGGAAGCACCAGAAAGTGGGGAACTTGGAGAAGGTGTGTAAGGGACAGCCAGGCCAGGTCAGGAAATAGTTTAATCAATAGAACCGGAGATATGCAATTTTAAAGATTTCAGTAAAAATAGCACCAAAAAATACAAAGCACCATCGATATCTGGCTGCGCTGGAACGGGACAAAGTCATAGGTCCAGCTGAACAAAAGTACCTTAAGTTCTGCTGCAAGACTGACTTGCATGTCAGACTGCACCCAGGGGCGGAGTGTCACCCCACTGCTCTCAGAGCAGTGGAAAATGGAAAAATAAAATGATAATAGCAACGTTATTATCATTTTATTTTTTGTTGCTGTGGGGCTGGATTAGGGCGAGGCGTGGCTGGTGGCACAGGGAGGAGGAGTGTTTCATGCACTTAAGTGCACATGACGGTTTGGCCGGCCATCTTGGGTAGTTTGCATATTCCCCAACAGGCTGTAATGCACAGCTTGGTGGGGAACATGCACAGGCTCCCTGTCCCCATCTGAATGCCGAACCACAGCGCTCAGACCAATCACAACGCTGCATTGCAGCTCTGTGATTGGATTAGGGGAGCCTGTGTGCTTCCTGCTTCTTCCAGACTTGGAGTCGAGAAGAGAAGTGGAGATGACGAGGAGAGACAGAGGAAAAGGTAAGTGTTTTAAAAAATATATTTTTCAAACACCGCCCGCCACCCCTGTTCCCTACCAGCCGCCACTGACTGCACCTCTTTTCTAGTACACATACTGTAATGAGTCCAATCAGCCTCGCCCACCCATTCCTCTCTTTCATTCTGCCTGACTCATTGAGTCCTCCTCTTCCAATAGTTAGGCACCCCTATGCAGCACTGCATCAGTGAACCTGCCAGCCAGGCAGAACCGCTCACCTCACTCCTACGCCTACTTAATGCTGTGCAGGCAATCAACAGCAGCCTCTTTGCCCATTGGACCCACCCATCTAAATCTGATACCTCAGGTGGGATTAGGCAATAGGCATTCATTGGCACATCGAGAGCTCTGCAAAATTAGGAGCAGGGAAGCACCAGAAAGTGGGGAACTTGGAGAAGGTGTGTAAGGGACAGCCAGGCCAGGTCAGGAAATAGTTGATTTATTTTCAAATTATAGCTGCACTGTTAGCCATGGCGCACATGATATGACTTGATGCAGTATACCATGTGTGCTTCTCAGCCACTGTTGTTCTGTGTGCTGAGCGGAACCTACCATTGCCTACATAATGCTGATGCATCCTACTCGTTACTAAAAGAAGTTCATGACACCAACCCACACACAGCCACAAAACCATCCCACACAATAAGGTCACCCACACACAGCACAAAACAGGGGCGCACGCGCTTGATCGATCAGACCGGCCATCCTGACACTGCCATCTGCCCCATAGGCTAGTTCAACACTTCCTCACAAAGACCTTATTTGGAACAATAGTCTCAGTCTAAATCACTCTCCTAAATCCTTTTTGCCGATTGTGATTGCTATTCTCACCTGTGCCCTGAGTATAGGGTACACAGGGGAATTCTTCACCCCCGCCAGCAAACTCCACTACTTTACTTCTGTAGCTTCAGCCCGCAAGGACCAATACTCTGCCCCGTTTCCCCAGTTTTAGGGAGAATGTCATTAAAATGGGTATCCCATCGTTCACCAGGGGCACTTTTGTCTCATAAATTCATCATGTCACATTTCTTTCCCCAGGACCCCAGACCTGTGCAACATTCCTCATGCAAACTCAGCACCAGTGCCTAGTCTCATGAGAAAGCCTTGAAAATAATACATTTTAATCATACTGGTAGCACATTTATCTATATGGATGAGCAAAGAGGCTTGCTCACCATGGATTGAGCTGATTGAACAATTTTCCTGCACAATGAACTACAATGCTATTTGATTTCACCTTGGGCTTCACATTGTGTAATGCAGACTGCCTGATGGCCCGCAAAAAAATTGTACTGCTCTATAAAAGCACTGTCTCTGGTTTGTCTGCCTCCTTACAAACAAGTTCACATTAACTACTTGAGAACCTAGGGAATTCCCTTAAAAAAGCCTCTACATATCTTTGCTTTAAATTAATCTGCGCTAACAAATTTGCTACACCATAATTTAGCTGTCAGCGTGGTTGTGATATTCCTATTGCCTAACACCCAGGACATATTGATTGGGATCAAGGACAAGTTTTCAAATTTATTTGCCCAGCTCAACCCCCTGCAGCAGAAAATCTTTGGCTGGTGGTTTACACTACCACATTCTGGTTATGTGAAAGAAGATTGTCTTCTACCAAGGCAAGATATATATTTATATGTAAAAGATGTGAAAATGTGTGAGAAAGGAGTGACGCAACTCCGAAACGCGTCGGGACCTAGTGTTGCAATTAAACACGCTTGGAATTGTGGCCGCGGCTCCAGTGTTTTCTTCTTTACATGTACGTAATTCATTGGGTTTTTGTGTATATATATATATATATATATATATATATATATATATATATTGTTCATTACCAAGCCTTTACTATTAGGGCAAGCACTCTAAGGAAATACAGTGTGCTGTAAGCTCAGCTTGCAATACTGGCAGTAGTTTTATATAAAAAAATGTACACATTTGCAAAATTTAACAATTTGTTCTTATTTATAATGTTCCTCGGTTATATGCTGATACATGCTGAAGAACAAAAGCAAGAACGGTGATTGTCTGTTTTCAAAATGAATGTACCTAAATACATTTGTATTTGGAAAATAAATAGATGAGGGTTACAGGCTCTTATGCTAAACTACTATGCACGCTTTTTGGACAACATTGAAAAACATTTCTCTAAGGCATCACTTAATAAAATGCATTTGATCTGTGCAGTATTTAAAAAAAAAAAACAATAATGGAGAAGCAGTGTAAACCCATTAAGGGTAAAATTATGGGCAGCATATAAAAAACTAGTTAGGAAGCCCTTTTTTAAAGAAAGTCACAAAAGTACACCAGCAGGCTTAAGATCTAGAATTGCGCAGTCTTTTTGACCCTCAGTTGCAACCTAGGCACTGGACTGCAAATACAATCTGGGTTTATTTATAGTAACAGTTTGTGAAATCGACCCACTGTGACCACATAGTTGACATTAACACAGTCTATTTCGAAACAAAACGTTTGAATGCTCCAAGATTTGGCATAAATAGAACTCTGGCATGATCAGAGTCTGGTATAATCAGAATTGTGGCATAAACAGAGCCTTGTTAATATCCAAATTGTGACATAATATGACTCCAGGCATATTCCGAGAGTGTATTACCAGAGCTCTGATGTAAGGAGAACTCTGCCATAATAAGTCACTTCAGAGCATGGCACCCAATGTGACAAGTTCATTTTTGCATTGGTTCCCAGGGAGTTTAAAATAGTATGCACGATGGCATGGACAAATGAGGGAGATGTGTCATTATCATTTTCCATTCTTCTTTAGATATTAAAATCAATAAGTTTCACTCAACACTCATGGTAGGGCTAGCTATTATATGCTTTTTAAATAACAACCTGCATAAACATTTTGTTACTGTACTTCCCACTGTACATGTAGTTCCAACTCTTTTGTTTATGGTTAATAGAAATAGACTGTTATTGTCTAACAAGAGCAAAAGACACACAATTGATGGACGGAATGCAGAACAAATCAAAACATTCACCCCCAGTCAAGAGATCTGGGTTAAATCCATCATCCTTTTGCTCACCATGCCACCCCAGTTTAGACCTGGCCATAAGCAAATCAGTCTTGACCCTGTGCCTCATGGGAACAGTCCAGCCCGAACTACCAAGCCAGGTCCTCCCTGGACCGGAAACAAGCATCTTAGGACCGGTTTCGGGGTTTCACCCCTCTTCAGCCAGGATAGCTTGATTCCAGTGGCACAGTGAGCCCAGGACCCACGTCTGGGCATACCTGGCGCACTTAGGGCGAGAAAGCAAAAGACACACAATTAATGGACGGAATGCAGAACAAATCAAAACATTCACCCCCAGTCAAGAGATCTGGGTTAAATCCATCATTCTTTTGCTCACCATGCCACCCCAGTTTAGACCTGGCCATATGCAAATCAGTCTTGACCCTGTGCCTCATGGGAACAGTCCAGCCCGAACTGCCAAGCCAGGTCCTCCCTGGACCGGAAACAAGCATCCTAGGACTGGATTCGGGGTTTCACCCCTCTTCAGCCAGGATAGCTTGATTCCAGTGGCACAGTGAGCCCAGGACCCACGTCTGGGCATACCTGGCGCACTTAGGGCGAGAAAGCAAAAGACACACAATTGATGGACGGAATGTCTAACAAGAGGCAGAATAACTATAACCTCCTAATCTATGGCTTAATGCTCCACATGGCTTGATCCGCAATTTATAGACTCACTAGAAATCTTTAATTTGAAATTAATCCCTGCAGAGGGCACATACTCTAAAGGTCACTGTTTAGACCCTATTTGCACCAACTGTGGCAATCTTACCTATATTAAGGCACAACATGTTCCTTGGTTAGTTCATTGTCTTATTTCCTTTAACCTTATTTTACCCCTCTTAAACTCCAAACAGCCTCCTAATATTTATCAGTCCAAAAGAAATTGCAAAATAACTATTCCCGGAAAAGTAGTTGAGTATTCACAGGAACATCTCAAGAAATATCTTACTAGTATTTTACAGACACAAACTTCAACCCAATGAGATCTTGATAACCATCGCCTCAATCATATCAGACAATCTGTCTTATTTCAAGCAACAAGACGTTGTAGCAATAATTATGACCAAGTCTTAAAAGCTGTCTATGTTGCAAAACCATTAGAGTACAGAAAAAAAAATAAAAGCTGAAAAAAGTCCTATTATTATTATAGCCTTATAGCCCGCCGTAGCGGGCTATACCGGCTATTAAAGGCCCGCTCCAGCGTTAAAGGCCCTCGCCTTCGGCTCGGGCCTTTAACAAGGGAGCGGGACTTTAATAGCCGGTATAGCCCAGCTACGAAGGGCTATAAGGCTATTAGAACATTCTGCCACTAGAGGGCAGAATGTTCTAACAAATAAAACAAAGGCCTCTCGGAGCCCGAGGGGGTTTAAATCCCCTCGGGCTCCGAGAGGCCTTTGTTCACAGCAATAGCTGTGAACAAAAGCAACATTGGAATGTTGCTCTGCGGGCCTTTACAGGCCCGTAAAAGCACGGAGCACTCCATTGTATTCAATGGAGTGCTCCACATTCCAATGTTCTAATATAGCTTATGTATTACCTAAGCCACAATATAGCTAAATAACTTTCTCGTATAATCAAGGAGTTGCAATTTCCACCTTCCAACAATGTTAACAAACACATTACTGTACCTGATGATATCAACCTTTCACTTCTGCCAATTTTTCTTGATCTTGTCCTCAGTTCATTCACTCCAGTCTCAAGCAACATCTTGTCTACTATTGTCTTTCAGAGCAGACCCTCAGGCTCTCTTCTAGCTTTAGTTCCGTCCTCTTAGCTCTGGGACTTCAGCCTCCTCCTAATACAAGAAGGATCTAAGTTGTTCAATCTGTCTCTTACAGCTGCTGTCATCCCTAAAAGCTGGAAAACAGCAGTAGTAAAAACACTCTTAAAAAATCTGGGTTGGACCCTTCTGACCTAAATAATTTTAGTCTGATATCACGTTTACTCTACAGGTCAAACGTATTAGAAAACATTGTATTCAATCAACTGCACCACTACACTGAATCCTATTAACTTCTGGAATTCCTCCAGTGCTGCGTTTGACCAGGCAGAAGCAACTAACTTGTCGGTAGTGGAGGACATACACTGGTTGGTGGATAGTGGGTTGGCCACAGCATTGGTCCTCCTGGACCTGTCAGCTGTGCTCATCTACATTGATCATTCCATCCTCATTCCTAAACTACCAGAAGTAGAGATTTCACCCTCTGCCCTTACCTGGCTCTCCTAATATCCTACTGATCAGGACCAAGTGGTAGCTGTTCCTCCCTATGATCAAATCTCAAAGCTCTCAACTGTGGTGTCCCACAGGATTCCATTCTTTCACAGCATCTTTATATTGTTTACGTGGGCCCTTTGGCCCAATGGTTATCCAAAATGAGAGTTAAAGGTCACATGTATGCAGATTGACTTTGGACAGTGTTCATTCCCCTTGTTGACTCTGCCTGATGCTCTCCACTTGGTCCTTGTGGATGGCCAGGAACTTCCTCAGATTGAACCCCTCTATGATGGAACTACTCGTAGTACCAAAAGGGTCTTTAACCTGCAATGTGCTCAACTGTCTGTCTGTTATTGTTCCTCCATCGGCGATTTCTTCTTCCCTACGCAGCCTCAGATTCACCTTGGACTCTAAACTGTAATTTGGCCCACATGTGAAGAAGTTAGCTGGCACTTACTTTCACCATCTAAAAGATATTTGTTAGATCTTACCTTTTTAATAGCATCCACCACATAACAGCAATAAATGCCCTTATTCAGTCCTGCATCACTTATAGGAATTCCGTTCTGTTAGCTGCCCCTGAAAAAACTCCAAATTCCCTCCAGTGACTTTAAATTGCAACTGCATGATTAGTCTGTAGCACACCTAAATTCCGTCACATCCATCCGGTCCTAAGGCAGTTACACTGGCTTCCTCTATGCCAGCGGATTGTTTTCAAGGCTGTGGCTATTGTCTACTACTGTGCCTTCTGTCTCCAGCCTCCTGTCTCCATGGCAGTACAATTTATTGTAAATACTACCACTCGTAACATAAGATCTAATGACCTTTCCCTCCTGTGCATGCCCAGAGTGAAAACAGTCAGGTTTGTTGATCGCTCCTTCTCTGTTGGCACAGCACACCTCTGGAACTCTCTTCCACTATCTTTACGCTCTGAATCATCTTTACTACTGTCTTGAAAATTGCTGAAGATTTACATATTTTCAGCTGTGGCCCTTCCATATGGGCTGAGGGCCACCCCCTACCTTTTTCCTGACAAGGAGAGTGTCTGTGAAGCTGAACAAAGGTCAGGTGGCTGTTCAGGTCAGGCAGCCAGGAGCTAGACATGCGCTAAATGTGCATGCTCCTGGCTGCATGAGTTGAACTTTGCTGGGATGAGGATTTCACAGCCCTGTGGGCGTGACCTCCTCAGCTTGGCAAACGTGCCTCAAGGCCCTCCCTGTCATGCTGAGTGGAAGCGTCACTGGTTGCCTCAGACCTGGGCGCTTCAGTTTTAAGCCCCGAAGTGCCCAGGGCCGTGAGTGGGGTGGGTCGGCAGTCTCACTGACCCCATCCCACTTTGTGACGAGTGAGGGACTGCTGCCTTCCCTCATTGGCTGACCATAAGTCAGCCAATGAGTGAGGGCAGCAGTCCCAACCATCCTGGGACCTCCGAGGCTTCCCTCCCGGAGAGCTGCAGTGAAGGTAAGTTTTGTTTTTTGATGTTTGGTGCGTGTCTATGTATGAATGTATGGATGCATGTGCATCTGAATCAGTGAGTGTTGTGAATGGGTGTTTGTGTGCGCATAAGTGAATGCATGTATGTGTCTGTGTGTGGCCCCCCGCACCCCACCCTGCTAACAGCTTATTTTCTAATTAACTGTAATCGTTCTGAACACGATCTTTGAGCTACCATGTGTATATAGCACCTTGAAAGCTTGGTATACGTGCATTGTATAAATAAAATTAACATAACATAACATAACTTACAGGTTTTCCTTTGCCCAGAGATGTTCCTAGGTGGCTAATGGAAAGCTCATATAGGGAAAAAAGAGCGTGTGAGTATGTTCTTTAGAATGACACAGCAGATTCCCCTATTGTTTTGCTTTCCATTGAAAATGAGTAGGAGCGAATGAAAATTAATTTCATATTATAATCACTGTTAAGTTTCTTTATTTATATGTTTAATGTTTCTCTGATTACAGGTTAATTACATGTAATGTGTGCATGCCTCCTGTGTGACACTGTGCATGTCACAGTATTACCAGCGGAAATGTGATGCAGTACTGAAACTGTAGGTCTCCGTTTTTTGTTTGTATTTAGGGGCAAATAGATTTATGTTGGTAATGAAACTTTACAAGTACCAGAATGACTCAATGGACTACTATCACCAGACCCGGAACAAGTTAAGTGAAATCTCTGTCATTGTCCCACCTCGATTCCCAGCATACCATATTCTTTGCGGCTCGGACCCCCACTTCTTTTTAACAGTTAATAATCTTTGTTTCAAGTAAAATCACATGCTGGTATTTTTGACGTCATAAACAACAAGGAGATATCAACTTTCTCTCTATCAGGTGTGAGATGCTCACCCACTGCCATTTTTCCTTGAATTTTGATGTTTGTTTTGCTTTCCACATTAGAAATACAGAACCCAAAGTGACAAGATGCAAAGTCAAAACACGACTTAATGATCTACTTACACATGTCAAAGAATAACTCGAGCTCTCTACTTATATATGGACTAGTTCTGCAAATGTGCATCTGTCTTACATTTGAGACACCCAGTGATAAAACACCTTTTTTAGGTCATTTATCTATTGATTTAATTCTTCAATGATCTATAAATATATTAGTTGAAAAATACATCATTTAGAAGGAACCATGCCTTCTTCTAAAGGTGTTGTGTGATATGCATTGTCTTCCTTTCATAGACAAAGTATTTATATGTTTTAAGAAAAATGCACTGTAGTTTTTTGTTGGAACAGAAACATTCACGTTTAGGCGTTTTTCCATCATGAGTATTGCAGTAGCCTTTACACTGAACTCCTTATCAAATCAGTTACTAAACTCCCAAGAGTCCCAAACCATCCTGCTTGTCTCTAGATCAGCCTGAAATTACATTACCACAACGCACCTGCACTGAAAGGCCATTTACTGGCTTATTGTAAAGGAATAATAAAGTTCAAATCCTTCTCCTTTGCCCATGAAGCTTTCAAACCCTTCTTCTTTGCCCATGAAGCTTTACATAGGCATTACTTGTTTATGTTGTTCCTACCAGATGACTAAGGTCTGCCAATCACAATTTACTGTATACCTGGATTACTTGTTACAAGAAATTTGGAAGAAACTTTCATGTGCAAGGCTTATTGCTGTAGAATTCTACACATCTTCAAGGTATGGAATCTGGCCTTCTCATATTCAGGAGACCACTATTCACCCATCTCTTCAACCAGACTTATGGCTAGCCTTCCCTTGCCTACATATTTTCTCCTTCTTTCCTCTGGCCTGTTAGTCATCTAGACCAACTTCTGCCCTTCATCCTGCCTCTTCATCAAGGCTTTACAACCTTTCTTTCTATGTACATGGTCGACAGATTCCTTCAGTTGACAATCCCACTCAAACAGATGTTCAGTTATTATCTAGAACTTAATCCATTTATGCTCTTCCTATGTATCTCATCCAAAGCGCTGAAAGGCTACTGCAAAGTTTTTTGTGGCAGTTTACAAAACCCAAATAAATAAGAAGGAAGTGAACCACAAAGCAGTGTAACCCAGATGGGAGTTGAATCCGAAAGAGTATTGAATTGTACTGTGTGGTCAATGGTGTTGAATGTGGCCATTGAAGCACAATGAAAGGTATCTTTGATTTCCGGAGCTCTGCATATATGGTTCAACTGGCAAAGGTTATATCACGCCCAAGCTCATTTCTTTCCAGAATATAATAGGATTTCCTCAGGTGTCGCAAAATGGGGCTTAGTGCTCTGTTGTGGAGGAAAGATCAGTATTACATTTTCACTTATGTATTTGTTGCATGTACATCTTGTTAGGGTTTGTATGTGTTCTGCATTCTGTTGGAAAGGTAACTGTTCTATGGAATGCTGAATGCCCGTCATTTGAATACTAGCTGTCTTTCTGTAAGGGCGGTTTTGCTGTGCTGTTAAAATACAGGATTTTCTTTTATAGCCTGGAGTGGAATTTCAACATTGTCGATGAGCTACGGAGGAGTATTTGTTAAACGTGTGCTCTCAGGAACGATACTGCCTCTGACAACTATTCAATTTACTTGTGTACATTGTCTGCAGTTGAAGCCATCTATGGAAACTGGTGAGGAAATGGAAACACAACTAATGGACCCTTTTGCATTTGGAATTGACTTTCTGTGGAATTTGCGGCTGTAATTGAATTTTTATTCTTTACATAAATTCTGCAGCTGGCAGCGTGTGCTACCTACCAGCTCAACTGTACACTCGTGCAGAGTCCCTGGCCTCGGAGTATAGTGAGCGCAACTTGCCTGCCTCAAGCATTGCTGAGCGCGACTTGCTGTTCCTATGCTGAGCTTACAGTAGAGCGCGATCTGCCTGGCTCATGCATAGTGGAGGGACTTTGGAATACGGCAGTTGAGCATCTTGGAAGTGCGTGCGCATTCTACGGAGTTTGATCTCTGAATCTTTTCTTCACAACTCCTCTACGAGGATGTGAGGTATAAGGCGATTCTGTTTGGAGGATTCATATTTATTTTTTATTGGTCTGAGTATTGCCATTTACCTATTCTTTGCTGACACTGGCAGATGCGTACTGTATGTTCATTGGTGCATTTTATTTGTTATGGGCTACCATATGTAGACACATACCTTTGTGTCTATAGGTTATTTATACAAATGACTGCGTTGGATCTTCCTGGAGCCTTACACTTTCCTTAGGATTTTGAGTTCTATATATAATTCTCCATTGGACCCTTCTTGCTGCGGTCAGTACTTTATCTTGAAGCATATTGATTAATACCCTGTGCAAGTTACATAATGCAATTTGATCCACCAGTGAATGAAAGGGAGAGCCTCCTTCGATGAGACGGAAAGAGGATCATTACATACATGAAGGCTATTAATGGTGGGAGGATGGGAGCAGAAAGGAAGGAAAACATCATATTGCATTATTTGGGCTCAGAGGGTCAAGTGATTTTTAGAACTTTACCCCAAGTGGAATCTTTGAATGGTCAAGGAGACATTGATGTCTATAAAGAGACGTTACTAAGAATGGAATGTAGGTTTAAACCCATGACTAACATTGCTTTAAACAGATTCAAGTTCTATACGAGGGCGCAGAGAGATGGAGAATCATTTGATGAGTTTCTTACAGCGTTAAAGGCTTTATCCATGACGTAATTTTGGTCCTATGACGGATGAAAATATTAGAAACCAGACTGTTCTTGTGAAGAGTTAGAAAATGCAATTATGGGTCATGGGTTATCCTAAGTTGCAGGATGCAATATCCACAGCAAAAGCTTTGGAACTATCTGAAAAATGGATATCATCTGTAAAGAATAGCGGTGTGCAGTTGAATGTTCCAGAGGAAGTGTGTAGTGTGAACAGTTCTGATGACAGTCAGTCTGAAGTGTGTAGTGTGAGTAGTGCTCGTTCAAATAGTTCTGGTGCTAACAAGAAGGGTGAGAGGTCTGGAGTGTGCTATAGGTGTGGTAGTAACATGCATATTACTTCATTTGCTTGGTGTCCTACAATAAACAAAGAATGTAAGAAATGTGGCCTAGTAGGACATTTTGCTTGTGTTTGCAAGGACATTAAGAAAGGTAGTATACCAATGCGTGGAAAAGTGTCATGTACTACTAAGGTTAAAGAAACCAAGTCTTTATGTGAATGTGGAAAGATTGCAGAGAGTGGAAAAGGCATTGTGCTATCGATTTAATAGAATGGGTAGAGTGAGTTAAACCAAGCTGTAAGGAGAACTCCCAAGTGTGTGGTTCACATATTAGGTATTGAACTGGAACTTATGGCTGATTCTGGTCTCCCCTTGACCATAATTACCAAAGAATATTTTTCGGAAGAATTTGGAAATGTATTGGACGTTAATAAGATGCAACCTGCTGACATTATTGCTGAAGGTTTTGATGGGTCTCACATGGATATTGATGGATATGTGGATGTTATGTTGGAATTCAAGAGTACATGTGCCCAAATTCAGTTGTATATTGCTGGAAAAAGGTGTGAATGTGCTGGGATTGAGGGACCAAGGGAAGTTGGGGGTAATTTTGAATCCCAGAAGTAGTGAGCCAGTGCTACGTTTTGTCAGGGGAAGTAGTGGGAGTGGGGATCCAATGTTATTTCTTGGTGAAAGGAGCAAGGAACGCATGATTATGGAGCAATTTCCTAAGGTATTTAATGTTAAGTTGGGCAAGTTAATCAATTTTGCCCATAAGAACAAAATGAAGAGCAATGCTGTACCAATAAAGCAACAATTAAGGGGAGTACCGATAAATGTCAGGCAAGAGTTAAAAGAAAAGTTGAATGAGATGGTAAAAGAAGGAATAATTGTAGAGGTTGAGTTGTCTGAGTGGGTGTCTCCAATAGTTTTGGCACGCAAGTCAGACCAAAAATTGAGAGTATGTTTTGATTTGAGGGCTCTTAATGCAAATATTATAGTTGATTGTCATCTTTTGCCGAATATCAGTGAAGTGATGTGTATTCTGGAAGGTGCTAGAATCTTCTCAACATTAGATCTAAGACCAGCTTACCATCAGATTAAGTTAACTGAATATACTAAACAATTGACAGCTTTCATTGCACCACAAGGTTTATACCCGTTCAACAGAATGCTCTTTGGGTTAGCCTCTGCGGCTTCTGTATTTCAAAGAGCAATGTTCCACATTTTTCAAGATATTGAAACTTATGTGAAATGTTTGCAGGATGATATTCTTATTTTCTCAAGGAATGAACAGGAACATCTTGCACATATTTGTGAAGTGGACCCAGGTTAGAAAAACGTGGATTGACACTAAAAGGATCAAAATGTAAGTTGTTTATGAATTCCTAGGCCATAATTTATCTGGAGAGGGTATGGTGCTTAAGAGTTCCATTGTGGATGCTATTGTGAAAGCACCAGCACCTACTAGCAAGGAACAACTCCTGTTTACCGGAATGTGTGAATATTAAAGTAAATTCATTCAGGATTTCGCTACTAAAATGCAACCTTTGAGAGAACTATTAAGGCAGAGAGTTGAGTTTGTATGGTCTACGAAGCAACAACACGCTTTTGAATGTATACCTTATACAAGATATACCTTAAGCCCCAACCTTAAAATTATTTTGTATAAACAAAGTGTGTGTGATCACAGTGGATACCATTTTGTATGGACTACGTGGGGTGTTGTCCCAAAAATGTGGGAAAGAAGAATGGAATGTGGCTTTTGCTTCTAGAACTTTGAATTAAACTGCGAGAAGGTATGCAGTGATTGAGAAGGAATTGTTGGCATGTGTTTGGGCAATAGAACATTTCAGGAATTATGTATTGGGTGCAAGTTTCTTTTGAAGACAGATAATAAGCCTCTTGTAAATATATTGTCTCCAGTAGGAGGTTGGAACTCTACAGCACTTTTTGCAAGGCTCACTTCCAGGTTACAGGTGTACTGTTTCAAAGCGAAATTTGTTCCAGGGAAAAGTAATGTCACAGCGGACTGTTTATCACGATTGCCATGCCAGCAAAGTGATGGTGATTACGGGGTTAAGGACTGAGATATGATTGCCACACATTGTGTCTGGAAATTTAGAAGAAAGGTCTGAGGAAAGGTGGATGGAGTGTGAAACAATGGATGATTTGTGCAAAATGTCAAGAAGAGTGTGATGGAGGGTTGGCCCAAGAAGGCAGTTGTCAACCCTGAGTTGTTGCCCTTTTTTCAAGGAGGCTGGTAAGTTGGAGATGGAGGAGTACTGTTGTTCAAAGAGGGAATATGTGTCCCTCCAAGTACTATGCAGGGTATGATTTTGTATTTAACCAACAAGGGGCACCCTGGAATGTCTTCTATGAAGTGACTCCTTTGGACATGTTTCTGGTGGCCAGGTATGAACAGGATGGTTGACAGGATGATGAGGGAATGTGAGGTATGTGTATGCAGCGAGAAAATGTCAGTCCAGGACCATTGAAACCTGTGGCGTGGCCAAAATTCCAGTTGGAAAAGGTTGCCTTTGATATATTTTGACCATTTGTGTTTCTTTACCAAGATGCACAGTTTGCTACGGTTTTGATAGCTTATCATTCAAACTGGCCAGAAGTGAAGTTTGTCTCTCAGACTACGACTTGTTGTTATTGAATTTTTCAAGGAGAATTTTGTGAGGGAAGGTTGTCCTGCAGTGTTAGTTACCGATAACGGGTCCAACTTAAATCAAGGGAAAATGAATTGTTTCTCAAACATTGCAACATAAAATATGGAACAATTGTCTTACATGAGCCTTAGGAAAATGGTGAAGCCGAAAGGTTTAATTGTGTTTTAAAAGACTATGTAGTGGAGGCATGCAAGTGTGTAGGTGATTGGAAAAATGTGTTGAGAGAAAGACTGTGGATGTATTGTATAACCCTACATACGATAACTGAAGAATGTCCGTTTAAATAGCTGAAAGGTAGGAATCCTGGTCCCAGTCTGTGCCCTTGGTGGTTCAAGAAAAAGCGCAGAAAGGTAGTGGAGGAGTGTGTTCTAAGGGAAGTGGAAGGAAGAGTGGAGAAGAAACAAAGAAGGACTGAGGAGTGGTATGACTTGAAATAGAAGGCCAAGAAGTATAATTTCGTCATTGGAGACTGGGTGAGGATTCTTAAGCCCAGAATAGGGAGGAAAGGTTTGTCCAAGTTTGGTAAAGCTATGAAGGTTGTGAAGGTGCTTTCTAATTGCTTGGTTACCCAAGATGGAAAGGTGTTGAATGTTAAGAGAGTTGCTAAATGCAATGGAGTGGTGCATAGTCATGATATGGAGGAAGGAGACTTTGAACATGAAGATAATGGATTTCTAGTGAGACTGAACAATAATCCTCACCAGGAGGGGGATTTGTCATGTAACATGGTTGACTAGGAGGGGTGTTGTGAAAGACTTTGTGAAAGACTATCTGACTCCAATATAGAAAGTGAAGAGGTGAATGAGTCAGTGGCTACAAGGGTCAGGGGTCTCGGTAGGAATAGACGACCCCCTGTCAAATATGAAGATTTTGTTATATGATAAAGTACCCTGTCTATATATGCAGTTTTTTGTTACATTTTCTTAAGTTGAGTTTGCCCTTCCATGTTACGTTGTCTTACCTATTATTATCATTAGTTGTGATCATTTTATTACGTTGTATTTTAATATTCACTTAATGTTTTCTGCTAAAGTAGATTTTCACTGATGTGTTTGTTACATGTACACCTTGTTATGGTTTGTATGTGTTCTGCATTCTGTTGGAATAGTAACTGTTCTATGGAATGCAGAATAAATGGCATTTGAATACTAGCTGTCTTCTTGTGAGGGTGGTTTTGCTGTGCTGCGATAATAAAGGATTTTCTTTTATACCCTGGAGTGGATGATTTCAACAATTAGGATCTTTGATGAAGAAGTTAGTTAAATTGTGACCTGAGTAGGATAGTTGCTGTGAACCTATGTGGTGGAGTTTAGGAATCTTGGAAACTAGTGGATTGAGGCAGCATCCTCTGAAGTGAAGTGGGAGATCGAAAAGCCAAGAATGTCCATGTCTACAATTATGGTTTGACTGTACAAGCTGGAAATATTATCTATCCAGATATTCGGAAATGAGAATGCTAAGCCACCCAACAGCAGTGTAACGGCACACTTGACTGGTATTGAAAAGCACAGTGGAATAGCAAGGGTGCCATGGACCTTCATGAAAGTAAGGAAATTATCCCCATAAGCTCATTACCCAACACTGCTTTATACTACTTGCCTCTCCAATGCCTCACCTTACCCCTTATTTTTGCCTCTTTCCCCAATGTTAAGTTTTATTTTCCCTCTATTCCACGTTTCTCTCCTGATCTTTCTGCTTCTCCCTCTGCCTTTCTTTTCACTTGTCTCCTGTTTCTCCTCTCCCCTTTCGCCAAAGATATTTTATTGACTTTAATATTTTGTAAAGAAACACAAATTCTATCCATAACAATCAGATTATCTGTGTAACAGATTCAAGTTACATTTGGCACTTCCCCCCTCCCACCTCCCTCTCCTCCAATCACCTTCTAGTCTTGTAGGTGGGGCCCAAGTCGTCAAAGAGCCAAGCAGTCATCACTCCTTATGCCTCTAACTGACACCATTACTCAGTCAGTCAATATTTTTATTGAACTTAAAAATCTCTAAAAATATATTTACATATATTAGATACAGTGACTATTGAATTGTTTCTTAGTACATGAATAAATCATGTATTTAAAACAGTAAATTTCACATTTGTAATTAATTTAGTATGGTGACTATTAAAAAAATTGGTTAATGCGTAAATAAATCATTAATTTAAAAAGAAAGGCATTCCATAAAACAGAGACAAATAGCTCAGTACAATACATTGAAAGTTCTTATTCATCTATGTTGAAGTATGACTTCCTAATTTTTAAGCTATACCCGACTGATGAGCCCTAATAATTTTGAGTTGTTTGTGATCTGGCTCAGTAAGGACCTGGTCTGGCAGCTCGGGCTGGACTGTTCCCATTAGAGCAGGGTCAAGACTGATTTCCATATGGCTGGGTCCAAACTGTGGTGGCGTGGTGTGCAAAATAATGATGGACTGGGATGCGGCCCGGGTACTTACAAGTGGCTGAGGTTTTTTCAAGCATTCTATCCATCACTTTTTTGTATATTTCAGTGTTCCTAGTTTTCAAAGCATTTTGAATAAAATTAACTACTGCCAAGCAACATGTTTCTTATTAAAGCTGTTGTAATGCAGTCTGTGCTGACCTGTGTAGTGATGTGTGTATATTCAAATTAGTGCAAGTTAGAATGTGGTGTACGTTCTAGATTGGAATAGGAATGTTGGAGGCATGCAGTATAAGCTGTAAGTTGATGGATGAAGCAGATTAGCATCACTGTGCTGCTGCATAATTGAAATAAAGAGAACCAGTGTTTATCCTACCTGGCTGGTCCAATGATTTGCGAAGTCTCTTCTACATCCGGCACTGTTTAATATTAGGTGATCGTAATAACTGTACTAGATAGAGTTTCCAGGCATCAGAATACAATTGACCAAATAACACAAAGTGCACCTTGCTTTGTTCTGAATGATTATCACATGGACATAACATACAATTCAAGGACAGATGGGCACAGTCAGGAAACAGCACAAGAAAATGCACAATGTTCAATCTGGAACGTATCAGATAAAATCTGTGTTGAAGGCTCTTGACAAAAGGGAGATAGGGCTCCAGGCCATCTACTGTCAGAAAATCCATATTGGAATTGGGGGGCTCAACAAGATGGCTGCGAGCTAGTGGAGCTCCGCTACGCCATACCACAATCCTGCAGTATCCTGGCTGATCCTGCGATCTAAAACGTAAAAAAGTGTTTGCCTGAAGCGTCGGAGGTCCCCTGGCGCTGAATCGTGCTGGTCCGACATGGATCTGTGGTGAAATAGCGGAGATACGAGCCCGGGACTCAGATGTGAGACCTGCGTCACCCAGAGCATTGCTGATCGCGGACACGGCCCTTCGGAGGCCGACCCTGCATGCGGAGGAGTGGCAGATCTCCTGCGCGGTCTGTTGCCTCCGCAGAGCATTACGGTCAAGTGGTGAAGATGAACAGGTGACCGGCCCCGGTGGGATCCTTCCGCTCTGCTCCGACGGCCCCTGATACCTGCGGTGAAGCGCGGCAGCGCGGAGAGTCTGGTACCTGAGATCCCGGCCTTGAAGCGGGACGCCGTGGGCCAGATTTTTGCCGAGACGCGCACCACCTACGGCGGCTCGGTACACTCCCAATAAAGAAGGTGAGGAGCGGGAAGCCTGTTGCAGTCCTGGGAGATATTTGCCCTGATCGGCCCTTGCTGCTTAACTCTGTGCCACGGACACATCCCCCTGTTACACTACTGGGCATTATCCTCATGGGCGCGAGGTAACTACAGCGGCGGCACGCTGTGCCTGGAAATCACTGCCCGGTCCGGCTCTTTGCCTCAAGTGCATCGTATTCCTCCTGGTGGAACTGAGAGCAGATGGGGGGCAACCCAGTATCTGTGACGCATTAACTGGCATAGCGCACAGCGTTAAAAGGTGGCACCACGTAGCGGCAGAGGCAGCTCAGATGTTGTTTCCTCAACATAATTGATATTTAGGACGACGACCCTCAGTGCACAAACGGGGGAAAAACTCCGTACATCAGCCATCCTGTACGACTTTGTTGAGCCTAAGATAGGTGGCGCTGGGCCTATTCACCATCCCTCCACTCCTTCCCCCACTCTGATCGTGAGGCTGGGGTTTCCCTTAGTGAGCCCATAGAGAGACACGAACTTGCACCACCAGCTACTACGCTACACTAGTGAGGCAAGGCTTTGCAGAGTTCCCCTCTGGACTCAATCTGGCGATGATGGGGAAAGCGGACAAAGTACAGTCCAAACTTCCGTTTGAACAACGCAAGACTAGGACACGGGAGACCGGCGACCCCCAACCCCATCCTGAACAGGATGACATTGGTGATGAGTTCCCAGCAGCTTTTCGACAAATCCTGGCCACAATCCAGTCCAGCCTCAGCTCCATAGATGGCAAGACAGACTCGCTGGTCTATCGGGTAGACCGAATGTCCGAACGCCTTGATAAGCACATTGAAAGGATGGATATGGTGGAGAGGCGCATCACTGAGGTCGAGGAGGCACATATGGAGACTGATGCGACGCAAAAGCAGATGTGCAAGGCCCTTACGCAGCTGCAAGACAGAGCTGAAGATCTTGAAGCTCGGTCTCGAAGGAGCCATATACGCCTCACAGGCCTGCCCGAGTCCACTTCTACCGGAAATATGGAGGTATTCTTTGCTTGTCACGCTACTGGGCCGGGACACTTTCTAAACCATGTTCGTAATTGAACGGGTGCACCGCTTGCTGGGCCCGCGGCCTCCCCCAGGCACTCCCCCGTGCCCAATCATCGTCAAGTTTTTAAATTACAGAGACAGAGATGCTGCCCTGCGAAAAGCCAGAGACTTGGGGTCTTTACAGTATGAGTTCTCCACACTATCGTTGTACCCGGACTTTACGGCTAAAGTGCAGGAGGCTCGGAAACAGTTTGCCCCACTAAAACGAGCGCTACGAGCTCAGGAGCTAGACTATGCTATGCTCTACCCAGCTCGACTATGTGTCACAATGAACGGGGTTTTGTAAGATCTTCCTGGATCCCAAGTCCTTACAGAAAGCGCTTAAAGACTACACCATGGAGCAAAAGCGTGCACCTATAGCGGAACAGTTGCAGGACACTGAGGGAGGCACCCTGGACGAAAATGATTAGAACTGCATTGCATGCCTTGCTAACAGTAGGACATATTTGAGGTGGGGGGAGGAGGAGTAAGGGGGGGGGGGTTATTTGAGTTATACTGCAAATGCTCAGGGCTTGAGGGTTTTTATTTACAAGTTTGTGAGATGTGATTGCGTGCCTCACGTAGTTTGTCGCAGCGAGAGTAGTGCGCCAGGTTAACGGTACAACTGTGCTCCACTTGGGGGATAGGACTTTACACTTGTGCATTCCTAAATATAGGTTCAATGAAGCTAGAGCTGCGAGGGTGCAGACCCAACGGAGCCAGATCATTAGTGATCCCATAAATGGAGCTTGCGCGCTAACCAACAAAGAGCACCATGTTACCTCCCTGAAGGTAGGAGTTACCCTAGTACTATATTAAAAGATAGACGGCACCCAGACGGTGCGGCTACAGAATGTGGGGTGAGTAATAGATTTCAGATAGATGGTGTCTATTGGACCTCGAACTACTAGGCAATCCGAGAACTAACCCAAAAAAATTTTCTTCGAGAAATGCAGGCAATCTGCCATTATAGTATTGATATGGTGTATTGTACCTTTTGGCTGATGCCAGAAATACATGGGTGGAGAGGCAACATCCGCCCCTGTGTGTGTACCACTTGATGGCACTAGGCCATTTTTGTTTGGGTTACGGGGGGGGGGGAGAACCGATTGTGTCCAGTTGGGATTGACGCAACGTGGGAGGGGGGAGGTTTGTATGGGATATTTTTTGTTGAAGCCACAGCTGAGAAGTGAACAGGACATATATTCTACTTACTCACCGTATTTGTCGAGGACGGATATGACAACACTGAAATTGTTAACTATAACTACCTATTACCCTAAACAATGACACAGCAGGAAGGTCGACTAATTAGATTTTTAATATGGAATGTTCGAGGCCTTAATAACCACAGCAAAGTGCGAAATGTCATAGCGTACCTTAAACGTCACTCTGTAGACATAGCCTTACTCCAAGAAACTCATTTGCCCACAGACAGCGCGATGTTAACGCAAAGAGTGTTTCAGGGTTTGTTTCATGCCTCGGGGTTTACTTCTCACTTGGGATAAACCCGAAATCAGGAATTAAGATTGTCCCGGAAGCGGCAGATATCGAGGGGAGGTTTACTATATCCAGGTGTAGTGGGAAGGGGCTAAACATATGGGTAATCAACGTGTACGGACCCAATTATGATAACCCTCGCTTCTACAAGGCCCTTTTTGCCTCTCCCAGTATTGATGCAGGGCTGCCATTGTTAGTGGGGGGAGATTTTAACTGTGTTCTGGATCCAACGCTCGACCGCTCCAGTGGTCCTGAATGCCGTGTTTCGGCCTCAGCAAAATTTATCACGGATATAAAACTACAACTAGATTTAGTAGATGTTTGGAGGACAAAATTCTCGTGGCAGGGGGGATTCACACACTATTCCGCTCCCCATGGGCTTCATACGAGAATAGACTATTGGCTTCTGTCGCGTGAAATGTACTCAGAAGTTAGGGAATGTAGAGTACACCCTCGCACCCTGTCAGACCATGCACCCATTCTCTTGGTTGTGCACAGCCCGCAGAAGTGTCCTGCCCCATTTACTTGGAGATTCCCTCCATACTCACTGCTCGACACTGCATTCAGGGCTGAGTTTGGCGGTGGCAACCGAGGACTTCTTCATGAATAACATAGGCTCGGTGCCACGGTTTTCCACGGTCTGGGAAACAACCAAAGTTTATATCAGAGGCGTTGCTATCTCTAAATACTCAGGAGTGCTACGAGCAATTAGGAGCAGACTCGAACAGTTGGAGAAACGTATTACTGAGTTGGAGGCAGCACTGTGCCGCGATGGTGTAGGGGAGGGAGATGATGAACTACAAAAGACACTTGCGGAGTTTCAGGAGGCCGCTGATAACGAGGTTCAGCACATGGGGAAATATGGAACTGCTAGAAGCTATGGGGAGGGGGAGCAACCGGTAGCCACTCTTGCGGCGCTACTGCGGAATAGAAGAGAGGCTTCGATGATTACTGCTATCCGCTCGGCGGAGGGTGAGATGCTGGCGGATCCTGATGGGATCGCCAATCAATTTAAGCAGTACTATGAAACTCTTTACCGCTCCCGACCTCTGGCGGAAGATAGCGCAATCCGGGACTATTTAAAGCACATAAAACTGACATGGCTTACTAATGACCACCGTGAGTATCTGATGCGGCCATTGGAAGCCTGGGAAATACAAGAGGCATTACGGCATATGCGATCTGGCATCGCCCCGGGTCAGGACGGCCTACCGGTGGCTTTTTATAAAGAAGTTGCTGATCTCCTTACTCCATACTTAGTGACTCTCTTTGAAGAGCTTTGCGAATCAGGGGAACTCCCTCCATCCATGAGAGAGGCTATGCTAGTAACCATACCCAAGCCTGGTAAGCCCCCAGAGGAGTGCTCCTCTTTACTGCCCACTGTCGCTACTGAATGTAGACACCAAAACTTTCACCAAGATACTGGCAAACCGCCTTGCTCCCGAGTCTGGCCAGTACAGAACAGGCCGGGTTTGTTCCTGGTCGTAACCTCACATACAACCTGCGTACTTTCTTTGGTGCTCTTCAACACGTTAACACTGAGGTAAAGGCCACCGCGGTTTTCCTAGACGCTGAAAAAGCGTTTGATTCGGTTGAATGGCCGTTTCTGCGCATAGTACTGGAAAGGATGGGAGTAGGCGGTGTATTTTTGAACCTGATAGCAGTACTATACAACTCGCCCACCGCTAGAATACGTATTGGGGATATGGTTACTGCTCCGGTGAAAATTTCTAGAGGCACGAGGCAGGGATGCCCGCTGTCACCACTGCTGTATGCTATAGTAGCAGAACCCCTTGCATGCGCCCTTAGGGAATATCATGGATTCCGTGGGATCCGGTTCCCTAACTACAATTTAATAGTGTCCTCATATGCGGACAAAACTTTGCTTTACATTAGGAATCCGGAGGTTAACTTATCCCCGATGCTGAGGGAGGTTGTGCGATTTGGCGAACTATCTGGCTTAAGAATTAATTGGACCAAGTCCATAATTTTCCTGCTAACGCCCTCCACCACACCCTTTGAACTAGACTTCCCCCTAGCCTGGACTACGGAGCCGGTTCGCTATTTGGGAATACAAATTTATACAGACCCGGAGAGGGTGTTTAAGGAGAACTACGGGAGAGCAGTCATTAAGTTAGAGGAAGACGTTGAACGTTCGATACGTCTGCCTCTCTCGCTCTTGGGGCGGATATCGCTGATGAAAATGGTGATATTGCCGAGGTTCTTATTCTTATTTTTAAATATTCCTATGGTTCTCCCGGCTCACTTTTTTAAAACCATTACTTCTATTTTGATTAAACTGGCGTGGGCAGGAAAGCAACCTAGAGTTCAGTGGAAGGTTCTCACTCTTCCTTATTACCTGGGGGGGTTGGGTGCACCTGACATGGACCTTTACTACCGAGCTGCGCAGTGCTCACATGCCTTCCATTGGGTACACCAGACGCTAGACCCGCCACACCTGCACATAGAAAAGGTAGCTGTTGCTCTATTAGATCTCCCCTCTAGCCTATTTCGGCAGCCAGATCGACGAACAGGGATTATGGATTCCATTAACTCTACGGTACATGCATGGCATGACCTAGTTAAAAGACAAGACTGTAACATACTATACTCTCCACTTACTCCTCTGAGATGGTGCGCCTGGCTCCCTATCAGTGGCGATCGTGCAGCTCTTACGGCATTGCAGACTTTGAATATTAATGAGGCAGGGGATCTCTTTCTGGATGGGAAAGTTCGCACATGGGATGAGGTAGCACCTGAGGGTTCCACGACTACCCCATTAGTGATGTTTCAGTATCATAGGGTGAGACATTCGCTGCGTGAGATTCTGGGTGGTGACATGGCGGAGCCCCCTGAAGTGACCCCACTCACACTCATCTTAAAAGCTGAGACACCTATCAAACTAGTGTCCAGTTTCTATGGCGCTACTCAGGCATATCGCAAGAACTACTACACAAAATCTAGACTGGAGTGGCAAAAGGACCTAGGTTTGGATATAGATGATGATGTCTGGAGAATTAGCTGTGAGGCTACACGTCGTGTGTCCCTAAATGGCCGGCACCGACTAATCCATTTTAAATTCTTACACAGAGTCTACTATACCCCAGAAAGGTTATTTCGATATGGGCTGCGGGAAACTGCAGAGTGTGAGAGATGCAGGAAGTGCCCGGCGGACTTCATTCACGTAGCTTGGTACTGCCCAACAATTGCCAAATACTGGGAAAAGGTCTTTCAGACACTGAGTGACATCACAGAGGTCCCAATGCTCCCAGACCCCATGGTTGCCCTGATGGGCTACACCAGGAGAATAAAAAAGGGAATTCGACGCTTGATTGAAATGGGTGTGCTAGTAGCAAAGCGCAGATTGGCGATGCGATGGATGCGAGGCCCGCCTCCTACAATACAGGAGTGGTCACGGGACATGTTGTATTGTAACACTCAGACGGAATTGTATAGTGATCTGCTTCCCCCCCGAAGTCGCCCCAAGAACTTCTGGGGATTATACCAAACATATCTCGCTGGGAAAGCCCACCCCACTACAGGCCTACCCCCTGATACGGAAGGCACCCCGGGGTAAATGCTTAAGCTAATTGATGAACATGGTACTGAGATATGTAACTATCCTGCATGATTAAGTTGTCATTGTAGTTGAGCTTTGGGTGATAGGGAATCGTAGTAGTTATGTCCGCTACATGTCCTCACTGTGGCTGTTTTAGGATAAAAATTGGTTTGCATTACTTTCTTCACCACAGTATGCTTTTATGTTGATGCTTCAAAATGTGCATTTTGTAAGGACTATATCACTGGTACCTATTGGAAGTGAAACATGTTATTTTATTGTAATGTATGACCTAATAAATACAACAATAAAAAATAAAACAAAATCCATATGGGAATTCACAGAGTTCTTACGTCATTCAATCACAATTAAACCTTTTAACCTTTTCTTTGGCCACAAGCCCAATAGTTCCGGGTCTAAGATCAACTCAAGAGCCCCCAATGTTAAAAAAAGTGTCTTTTACATAGGGAAGCCAAGGGATGCATAGAGCATTGCCCAAGGACATGCAGTCCTTTACTTCAGCCCGTATAAAGTTTGTCTCCTGTTTGGCTCATAAAGAGCTCCACAATAATATTGAATAAATTATGATTTTGTCCCCAAGATAAGGCATCCCCAGCTCACTGTCACAGACATAAGCGGGACACCCACGAGGAACTGATAGCAGTCTTCGCAGAAAGTTATTCTCTACTCTCCGCAAGCGCTCCCCTTCTGAGTGGCCCCAAAGCCCGGGGTCATGTGTGAGCACACACAAACACTAAGGGCCTAATTACGACATCGGCGGTCCCTGTTTGGTTGTCCAAATTGCTGCATACCTGGCGGTCCGACTGCCTGATTACGATGCAGGCAGTGAGACCGCCACCTGACCGTCTCCAGACCGCCACTACCAGCAAGATCTGAGCTACCGCGGCGGTGGCAGTGGGGAGACTGGCAGTTAATGTTGGCGGTGCTGGTTTGGGCGCCGTTGTCAGGATTACAACCTGCCTCTCCTCCGACCTTTTCATGGAGGGGCCACGAAAAGGTCGATGGAAAGGCAGGTTTTGGGTTCAAACTTGTCTCCAGGGCGAGTGTGCCCTGGAGACATGTATCTGATGCTGCTCTTAGATACCCCCATGGCTTGTGAACAATGGCGCGCACTGCTTCTCTTGCAGACTGTGCTGCAGGGAAACAGTGCGCCAGCCGTCGGAGCCTTCTCAGCATGGCCGGCATTGGCTGTGGCTCTTAACTAGAGGCACAGCATTCCGCCGACATGACTGTGCCGCAGGCACACCGCCAGCCACGCAGTTATATTGCAATACGGCAGTTGGGATGCCACCTGCTTGTCGACGTTTTCCCAGCCATCGCGGGCTGGTGCTGTGCCCTCCAACATCGTATTCGGGCTCTTACTGTTATAGACAGTCAGCAGCTGTTTTATTGGTTTGTGTCCAAATTTTAAAGCAAAGCTGGATAAGGCCTCAATAGATCTTGAAAACTGGTGGTGCTTTATATTAAGTTATATTATGGTAGTGATCCCATACAACCGAGGAGTTGAACAAAATACCCAAATAAGTAAAAGTGTTCACCCGCCCCACTGTAATATCATCAAAATAGTGGGCTTGTTTTTAAATGTTTTTAAGGCCACTTATCACTGTGAATGCTTTTGTTAGGATAGTGGTGAAATCCGAGTCCCTCACAAAACATGTAAAACCATTCAGGAGACCCTATAGACCATTCGCAGTCTTGGCCAGCAGGACTGCATCATCCATACACAGCAGGACGGAGAAAGGGTCTTTGCCCAATTGTGCCACCCACCCACATGCTCCGCTTCTTTCCCTCTTCTAAAAAGGCGGCCATCACCCACAGCCACCATGATGGATGTTTGAAAACAGAGCACATGCCAGGACTGCAGGACCATGTGGCAGGTCTGCTTACTTTGAAAGTAGCTCCAAAGTGTTGTAAAATTTGCTAGGGTTGCGATTTTGGTAACAGCAAAACCACCTAGAGTTTAAACAGTGCCCACATGCCAGGAACACACCCCTTTTCACCATCCTTCATTCATAAAAAAAAATAAGACAAAAGTAGGTGCATATGAATATACACACCTACCCTTGCTTGTGTGTTCTAGTAACAACTTGTCACCACATTCATGTAGTTTGATACCAATATTACCAGTACTCCAGCTCAGTATGTTATTTTTTTACCATAGAAGAGTGAAAGTCTGACTTGCCAGCAACAAGACTCAAACCTGTGGTCATCTCTTGGGGCTCGGTTAACCACTACAGGACCATTGGCTACTGAGCTCTCTGACCAGCTATATCTGCTACTGAAGTGTATCTACTGGTAATCTGGCTAAGGCAGCTGATACGCTTAGATCAAAACATACTGCACATCTAGGGAAAATACTTCCAAGATAGCTCAGTGTGTTAATGCACTTGTGAAAGAGATCTGTGTTTAATACGCTATTCACAGGTTTGAATAGTCATTAAACATCTTGGAGAGCTGATGTGCCTCCTGCAAAACACTGAGTGTAATCTCCCTATCAAATAATTGAATCCTAATAAGATTTCAGAAGCCTCTGAAAAGGGTACAGAGGTGAAAAATTGGGACCAGGAGATCGGAAGGAAGAGGGACAAGACAGTAAGGTACACTGTGTTTACTATTTCATTGAAGGCAGCGTATACGAAGCAATGGGACATAATGGGTGGAAGAGCATGGATGTGTTATTGTTCTTATTTGATAGGGAAGGAACATAATGGATTTCACTGTTGATCTCCCTGATATTACCACACACATTCACTGCAGCTAGCACAACGTTATACAGTTCCCTCTTCTCGAAGATCAGTTAGACAGCATGTCTTAAAAACTTCAGAGTTGTCACGATTTGCAAATGTGGGACACTTTTTTTACTTCCTGATTCACAAATCAAGGCCACTTTTATTTTGGTGCCCGGGCCTATATATGTCGTCCTAGTCAGACCCTGGTTCGTTCTTTGTTTCTTTGTTTCTTTGTTTGTTTCTTTTTCTTTCTTTCTTTCTTTCTTTCTTTCTTTCTTTCTTTCTTTCTTTCTCTCCTTTCCTTCCTCTTTCTTCCGTGCCTTCCTCTTTCTTTTTTGCCTTCCTCTTTCTTTCTTGCATTCCTCTTTATTCTTGCCTTCCTCTTTCTTTCTTACCTTCCTCTTTCTTTTTTGCCTTCCTCTTTCTTTCTTGCCTTCCTCTTTTTGCCTTCTTTTTCTTTCTTGCCATCCTCTTTCTTTCTTCCTCACCTTTTTCCTAACAGCAAGAGACTGGCAGCCAATGCCAGATCGATTGTGTTTTTAAAGTCTGTGTCAGGCAAGACCTTTTGATTTTATTAAAATTATGTTTCTAACTGATCAGAGCCCCTTTCAGAGGGCCGCAGGGCATGCAGACAGGGGCGGCTCCTCCATGTGGGCGGAGGAGCGTCGCCCCACTGCTTTCTCAGAGTGCGAGAAGCAGAAACATAAAATGGTATTATGAATACCATTTTATGTTTCTGCTTCTCGCACTCTGAGAAAGCAGAAGGGTTTGGTTGGGGGCGGGCTGGTGGGCGGTCCTGCTCCAGGCAGGGGTGGGGTGGCTTGCCCACTGTTGTGGGTGGTGACTGTTTGGTCGGCCCAGGGCCAACCAAACAAGTTATGCACACTCTCTGTTTTCTCCATGTAGGCTGCATGCAGCCTGCATGGAGAAAACGGCCTCCCCATAGACACCTGTGCGGTCGGCGTCCCAGCCAATCACAACGTTGCCATTGCAGCGTTGTGATTGGCTGAGGGGAGGGGAGGGAGGCTGCCTGCTTGGCTGCTTCCTGTGTTGAGGAGAGGACACGGGACGACGCGGGACCAGACCGGAGCGGGCCGCAAAGGTAGGTTACATTTAAAAAAAAATGTATTTAAAATTAACACCCCCGCGCGACTCCCTCCCCATTCGAGAAACCACGAGTCATGCCGGCCGCGACTGCACGCAGAGACTACTGGGTCCAACCGTAGTGGTTGAGGCCACTTACTCCTGGTGTCCTGGGCCTGGACCTACTATGGATCCTGAGCAACTGGCGCTTCTGCACTTTACTCTCAGTGGTAGCTGTGGACGAGCAGTCAAAGGCTCCCTCAGGGGGGAAGTGTAGATACAGGTAGGTGAACACGCCTCATAACTCAAAGTGCACACAGTACGAACAATAAGTATTCAGCCAGACTTCGTCCGTTAGTCTGTAGTTCTGTCATTCACATTTTTCTTCCACCCACTCCTGCATGCATCAAGGGGCAATGTGGCAGCCCACTTCAGCCATTGGCTCACTTCACAGTGAGTTACGGTTTGCTGCCCTTTCACAAAGAGCACATCAACATACAATGTTGTTCCCTTCAGTGGCAGGCAGTACTATGGTAATGTGTGCATTTTTGAGACAAAAACAAAATTTTTGCCTTTTGCCAATGTTTTTGTTTAGATTGATGAGAGCAGCTTCCCAAGCAATTAAGTTTTACAAAAACCATGACAAAACAAAAGAAGAATTGTCAAAAGGCTGGTGCCCTACGCCAGACCCATTGGCTTTGAAAATGCTTGTTGCATTTGTTATTTAAACAACAGTGTGCCAGCCTCTACTGAAAATTAGCCCAGCTCTTGTTTTTACATTAAGGATAGAAAGACGCCTACTGCTACTAGTATGCCTGGCTGTACTGAATCAACACATCTTTTTTCAAGAGCCCAAATTGTCCGTTTTTTTCTTTGGAACAGGAAGGCTTCTGCCCACGAGTGGTGCAAGGCTCTTCAGAGTTGTATGCAAAATAGCATTTTACTGCTGAAGAGCTCCCTATCTAGTAAGGACAGATATATTTTCCAGTTCTTTCCTTGTTATTTGATGCATACTAGGTGTGGCGTCCCAAACTTGCTGCATTACCTCACCTTACACGAATGTTTCTCTGACACAATACAGTGGTAAAAAAATATAAGGCTTACCACAATAATGTGTTCCTGTACATATAATGGAAATGATAGAAATAGAAATGACAGAAATATAGACTCAAAGTTATTGTGGAAGAAAATATGGGCTAGAAACAGGTAAATATATAAATATATTTTCATGTATAGACACTTTAAAGAAATAATTTAAAAATATTAAAATATATAAAATTTATATAATGTCAAATAAATAGTTTTCACTAAATATGTAAATATATAGATATAGATAGATAGATAGAGATATAGCCCTCAAAGCCCTTCGTTCTAAACACCAATATAATTGTTTTTAAAAATGAATAATGATTATACAATTTTTCAAATACATTTAATTAAAAATATTATGATCACAAAAACTAAGATAGTAAACATATTTACAACCCAAAAATGGCCCAATATAAATATTTAAATAGACATACAAATAATGCTATTTATATATATATATAGAGGGTCTATATGCCGTAATCATTTGGTTACAATACTGTCAACAAATAAGAAAGGATATCTTTGACCTCTTTTGGATCTGCTGAAAAGGGATTTTTATTTTGTTCACAGTGCTAGTGATCTTTGGCTAACCAGCTGTCACATATTGAGAGTGAGTCGCTAGGACACAGTAGCCTAAAGTTACGAAAACATATAAGTCTGCGTTTGCCAATGTTGCCTAGATAGAGTTCCTTGGTTTGTGTTGCAAATGAAAGACACCTGGTCCATGTAAATTATGTAGGTTGATTTATTAAGATAGATGTTATCATCAAGAGCCCCACCAGGAGCAGCCTTCCTGCTGCTCAGCCCATCCTTCAACTGACTCTCTCACTCACCAACATTTCACAGTATCCCCACACACCAACATTCCACAACCACAATCACACTGGCTGAGCAGCAGGTATAACACATCTCCTTTCTTTACACAGAATGCTTACTATGTAGCTATAAGAACTAATGCGAATGCATGAAAAATAATAGATGTAAAATATTTCACGCATGACATGTCGTAACACACTAATTGCAAACGTGCATACAAAGAACAGATAGAAAACATTGGATGCAATTTGCACGTCATAACATGCTACTTGCAACAAAACTACAGTAAATAATAATAAGGCTACACTCATCCTCATCTTCTCCCTTTCTAACTAGACAACACACACTGTAGCACACCACAAAGCCTCAATCCAACCCCTGATACCACAAAACATGCCAGCTGGCCAGGCTAACATAAAAAAACGGTACATAGAGTATCAACCACAGGGCGCAGTGGAGAACTGTCCAAACAACTGCATAAATAAATGGAAAAGGTGAAACACCTTGGCATACCACTGCCCCTCACCCTAACTCTTAGTAAGGATGGAAGAAAACTCCAATAACACGTCAAGTGTGGCTTAGACTCCGCCACTCACCCTTACCCTGTAGGAAGGGTGGAACACCACTCCACACCAACCATTTGGCATCTACACTACCCTTCACCCAAACCCGTAGTAAGGATGGACAACACTGCAATCACACGTAATATGGCTTCACTATGCCCCTCACCCTCACCCCGTATGAAGGGTGGAAAAAAAAAACTCCACACTCCAAACACTAGTCATTTGGCATCTACCCTGCCCTTCACCCAAACCCGTAGTAAGGGTGGAATCAAATTCTAATAACACATCAAACCTTCAACCACTCAAGAGTTGGCTTAATCCTGCCCCTCACTCCTACCCCGTAGGAAGAGTGGAAAGAACACATTAATTTGGCTTACTCTCTGCCCTTCACCCATTCCCCGTACGAAGGGTGGAACAAAACAATCACCATGTAAGACCAAAACAACGGTGTACCTAATAACCATAGGGCTCACACTTCAGAACATTCATAACTTGGCCCAAAAATGTACACGTCAAACCCCAGAAACAGTATGGGTAAACACCACCCCCTTAATGACCAAAAACCCATGCAGTACATCAGTAAAAACACACAGACATATAGTGTACATGGCATAGAACATTAGCCCAAAGTAACACTCTGGAACACCGGTGAGCGACCTCTCACCCGAAACTCCTGTTGAGTTTCTGAACATTTGCTGCTCCTTGAACTCAAACTCATTCTTTTAACATCACATTTCCACCGTAGATTAAGGTGGTAGCTATTGGAAACCTGAATCTTCCCCATCTCATTGGGCCCGATAACGTTGTCGCCTCCTAAGCAAAGTCATTTCACCAACTTTCTCACAAAGTCGGCGCAGGCTGAACCCACAACCAAGTTATCATAAATAGTTATTTAAAGTTGAAGACACCACAAACCAGTCTGCAGATCTTGTAAATGTCCCGTGCTGAAGGACTCGTTGAGAGACCGAAATTCCCACTCTGACTGACTCGTTGAGAGATCGAAATTCCGTCTGCCTCACCACGTTCTTTTAAAAGCGCCCTACAGAAAAACAACCAGACACACAGTCGGAAGCACCCAAAGAACCTCGGATTTGGCTGACGGGTAAAAAGATGGCTTCACGCCAACGTGAATAGAGCCAGATGGCTCTGGGCACGCAGGTGCTGCACAGGACCTCCTGCAGCGGCATTCCTAGAACAACTGATGGAGCAGCCTCACGCGACCCACTTAGAAGGTAAGGGGGTATGCGCGCTAGGCCTCACGGCCAGTTCAAAAGCTGCGTAACTCTTATAACTGTCAGTACCACCACACGGCAATATCCTCAGCACAGCACCGATCACAGGAGTAGAAAAGTGGACTAAAAAATAAACTTAAAAAAACTCACAAACAGTGCACCAGACCCGTAGCTGGTTAACCGGGCTAAGCTGAAAACCGCAGCTGGTTACCTCCTCTCCCGGCAGCAGACTGCAGGTGACATCTATATAAGTCCTTGGACCCCTTCAAGACGATGCGTGTAACCAATATGAGAGGTGAAATCCTTGCTCAATGAACTGTGCCCTCACGTTCCCTTGATAAGTCGATTGGCTACAATTAAATCCTTATGTTGATGATTCCATACTTGCTGATAATCCGACTTCTGCCAACATAAATCCGCCAGACTATTATCCTTGCCACAGAACATATATTGCTCCACACGCAGGCATCAAATAGATGGGAGCCTGAACCGATGCCCTGGGGAGAGGGCTGTTTGATGTAACAGAACACTGGTGGGGTGATTTCCAGGGCAAAGGTATATCTGCAAGATTTAAATCCTTATAACTTCTCCTTAAATCTTCAGCAGTTCTCTTGATGCTCCTCCTTATTTCTCAGTTTCTCTCTGGGTTCTCAGGTTCAGCTTACACACGTAGGTTTCCTTCACCAACTCGTCGCCAAAATATGTTGTAAATGAAAGACGCCTGGTCCATGTAGATTATGGAGGTTGATTTATTAAGATAGATGTTATCATCAAGAGCCCCACCAGGAGCAGCCTTCTTGCTGCTCAGCCAATCCTCCAACTGACTCTCACTCACCAACATTCCACAGCATCACCACACACCACCATTCCACAACCACAATCACACTGGCTGAGCAGCAGGTATAACAGTTTGTTTCACAAAATTTCTTTATTAGGAAAGTAAAAATGAGTCACAAGGACAGCAAGAAAATACATTAATAATTTAGGCTGGGGGCGTGGCCAACAGCCGGAGAAGATGGCCGCCTGCTAGCTCGGCTCCGGCACCGTGGACTCTTGTCCCCAATTCATCCTGACCTATATCCGGCTGCAGGAGGCATATTCCTGTGCGTGAGTTCCCGGGGACGGCGGGGAGCGATATCAACCATCCCGCGCACGATCGACATCGGGAGGACCAGCCGGCGCAGTTGCGGCCTGTCACTACGTAGCTGTCACGGACTTGCGGAACCTAGTTCCCCGACAAGAGGAGGTGTGACCGGGCATGGATTCGCGCGCGCCCCTCGCTGTCGGCGGAGCGCGCGGTCTTTCGCCAAGGATTGGCCCCGCCTGCTCGACTGTACGTGAGCTCCTATCCTGTGGACCCCGGGTGAGCAACGGATCACACTAACGGGGCCGACGGCGCTGTGGCGTCTTATTTTCACCGCAGGGTGCGGGCATTGACCTGGATGCCTCGAGGCAGGTTTATTATCTCCATTATGCACTGAATATAAGGGCCGCTGCACCAGGGACCGCCATTGCGAATTACTGACGTGACTGAGGCACTGCGGTACACCGTCGCTCTCATCGGCCTAATTCTTGCCGTTTTCCCTGATCTGGGCCCCACCCTGGGATTTTTACAGTGAGATCGGCGCGAGGAGGGGCCTGCAGGCATTTATTTATCTAGACACATTTGGATGGACCGAGGAAACAAAGAAGTATTACCAAGGAGGGCACACACGGCCTGAGGAGACGTGCATTGAATGGCCGGAGAGTGGTACAGAGTCAACCAAATAGACACAGAGCCTTGCTGAGAGTCCATGCTCGCGGAGTCGGAGCGGGTTTGGAAGAAAGCAGCAGAGCCCAGAGGGGGGAAGGTGCTGCATTTCTGGGGTAATAACAACTAATACCCCTGTGCTGAAGTTATTTGTGACATCGCCCCTCTGACTGACATATTAGAAACGACACTTGAGCAGTTCAGCCCTGGGCCACAGCCTAAGAAGTTTCACGTCGAGAGGCCGTGATCCGGCGGGGGGAGAATCCGACAGGCCACGTGGTGCTGGCTGCGATTGGCGGCGGTGAGTACCCCCAAGCCGTTGTTTTCGAGGCCTTAATTCCAAAATGGCGACGGCCAAGGGAGGTCGCAATGCACACCAGCAAAAAATTGACAAATTTGCATTGCAAAGACCACAAGTGGGGGGGCAGCCCGCTCTCGACTCGGAGCATGACGCCCAACAGAAGGTGGATGAGCAAGAACCACCCACTCTCCAGGACGTACTGGCAGCCATCAACAGCGTTCGCACATCTCTGGAGGGTCGCATTGATTCAGTTGCCACAGATATATCCCTCCTCAGAGCAGACCTACGTAAAATGGACTCCAGAGTGAAGGATGTGGAGGAGGTAGCACAAGAACTTGTCACCGATGTCTCCACCTAGAAAAATCAAGTCTCTGAATTACAACAAAGGACTGAGTCATTGGTTACCCAACTTGACGACTATGAAGGAAGGTCGCAGCGAAATAATGTTCGCATATTTGGGGTACCGGAGAAGACCGAAGGGCCAGCAGTGGACCTTTTCGTTGAAGATCTTGTGATTAAGCACCTACAGCCCAAACACCTTTCCAATTATTTCTCTATCGAGAGAGCCCACCATATCCCGGGGGTAGACCCAAACTGGGGGCGCCCCCAAAACCTATCTTGGGCAGAGTGTTTAATTTTCGAGATCGGGACCATATCCTTCAGGCGGCGCGGTGTGCCCCTCCTCTCAGATTCGAGAACAGTACGATTACTTTTTTCCCTGATTTTACCACCAAAGTTCAGAAACAACGGCGTTCCTTTTTGGAGGTAAAAAAGGCTCTCAGGGAGCAAGAAATTAAGTACGCAATGCTGTTCCCTGCGAAGCTGCGGGTGGAGGCAGAGGGCAAGAGCTGGTTCTTCACAGACCCCGCGGGGGCAATGGACTGGCTCGATGGATGGCGGAGGGTAGGAGAGAAAGGCCGACCGGAGCGAAAAGAAAGATGAGAGCTGATGACACAGAACTGACAAGGACCCGTTCGTGAACGGGAGGACTTGCACATCGAAGGCAACGCCTGTAATCATCCAAGAAGCATGTACTCAGACTCGACTACTTGACAATCACCTTCCAATTCACATTGTGCTGCATCACCTTTGTTGGGGTATGGTGGGCTGTCAGTTTGCAGTGGACCTGCTCATAAATTAATGCTCATTATGGCCCGACCACCGGTTGAGATGGAGTGGGACTGCATAATGGACCTGAGATGGAGAGGACTGCAATGAGTATACTTTACTGTATATAATGTTTTCTGTAGCTTAAAACTTTGAGTACCTGGGGGGATGGGAGGGACAGGTTGAGCCTACGTTTCCTTTATTTCAGGGTTGGGAGGGCGACAGGCACTCTGCACTGTTGGGGTAGCGGGTCATCGGATTCCGTTTTGCAGGGAGGCAGGGTGGGGGGTGGAAGGAGTTTTGGGAGGGAAGGGAAGTTGCTTAGTTTGTAGTTAAAGTTTAGCACAGCAATGCAAAATAACCATAAGATCACAACTGACACCTGGCTCTTATACCTGGGAGTTAGACAGTCTCATAATGGTATCTTGGCAATGTTTCTTCCGTTTGCTTCCGCGCAATATCCTGTGGCTGACCCACCGACAAACCTACACCATAAGCGCTCACAAAATGATCTACCACTGTAATATTGATGGGATGGATGCGCGGGTCACATTTACATCTCCATCAATGGGGTCAAACGCGGAACTTAAGTTCCTTACATGGAACGCAAATGGACTTGGGGACAAGCTGAAGTGAGGTATAGTCCTCCAATACTTGAAGAGACAGGCGCCTGACCTGGTCCTTTTACAAGAAACCCACCTGATTGGTAATACTTGTAAGGCCCTAAATAGATGTTGTTATCAATTGATTGCACATGCAGGGTTCACCTCCGGCTCACGCGGAACAGGGGTGCTCCTGCGGAGAAATTGCCTCTATATGATCAAGAAAATGTGGACCGATGAGCAGGGCAGATTTGTGACAGTGTCCGGATCCTGGGAAGGGAAAACGCTTAACGTGCTCTCGGTCTATGTCCCCCCCGCGTTGCAACAGTCCACCCTGCGCGACCTTAGTAAATTTATCCTTGACCTTCCAATAGGCACGTTGGCGATAGGGGGAGACTTTAACCTCACGTTAGATAGCTCGCTAGACCGATTGCCCCTGCGTAGAGATCCTGTTGCTGGGTCTAGACTAGCTGAATTTTTTGCGGCTTTAGGCCTAGTGGACATTTGGTGACATCTTAACCCCATGACTACGCAATTCACCTTTCACTCCGGGGCCCACAATAGTCAGTCACGAATAGACTATATGCTCACACACTCGGAGAACCTGCCCATATTTAGTGAGGCCTGCGGTCTGGCCCGGGGTATATCGGACCACTCTCCTATCTTGACCAGGATGACGGTGGGTTCCCAACCCAGGTGCACGACCTTGACTATCAATCCATGGGCGCTCAAAATACCACACATTAAGACGGCGTTAATCAAGGATACTGAATTATATTTTAGAGAAAATGTTGGCTCAGTCACCTCAGCCCAAATCCTATGGGGCGCATTCGGGGCAATTATAAAGGAGAGGGCCCTCGCCCTGATGGTAGGCCACAAGAGGGATTTAACAAAACGTATAGATCAACTTGAGGTCGACATCCTACGGGTGGAAACAGCACTGTCACAGTCCCCTGATCACGCCGCACAGCAGTTTTTGGCGGCCAAGATACTGGATTACAAACAACTCCTCACAGGCAAAACAAAAATCAATTTGCCATAAAATCTATGAGAACGGGCAAGCTATTAGCCTGGCTGGAAAAAAGAGAGCAAACATCGAGATGGGTGCACCAACTGCAGGGGCCCAAGGGGGAAGAAATCACTGACCCCCAACAAATAGCTGACACATTTGCTGCCTCCTTTGACTCGGTCTACACGCCAACCAAGATAGTCTCGCCACATGCGGCGCAGGAGCTTCTCTTGACTATCAATGTTACCTGTCTTGCGTCGGAAGATAGGGACTCCCTTGAAGGGGAACCTACGGAAGGGGAAATCCAACTGGCCATTCGCGACATCCGCTCGGGTAAGGCCATGGGACCCAACGGACTCCCAATCGAGTTCTTTAAATCGACTCCCTATCTCTGCCAGATGTACCTAGAGAGCTATGAGAGAGGGATGCTGCCAGAAGAGATCAGATTAGCTACAATTGTGGTTATCCACAAACAAGGCAAGCCAACTAATGACTGTAAGGCGTATAGACCTATCTCTCTTCTCACAGTAGAAGCCAAGATACTTGCAAAATTACTTGCCAACAGGCTCATCCCCCTGATCACCAGGCTGATACACCCGGATCAGTCAGGCTTTATGCCTGACCGTAACACCGCCTTGAATTTACGACGCCTGCATGGGGTGCTGGGCAGGCAACACACGATCAGTGAGGATGTGGCCCTGTTTTCCCTCGATGCCAAAATGGCCTTTGATACTATCGAATGGAATTACATGTTTGCGTTCCTGGAAAGAATGGGATTCGGGCCTAACTTCATAAATTGGATCAAGTTACTGTATACCAGGCCGATTGCTCAGGTGGTGGTGAATCAACATACTTCTAGACAGTTTCAGTTAGGAAGGGGAACCCGGCAGGGATGCCCCTTATCGCCCTTAATATTCTCTCTAGTGCTGGAACCTCTGGCAGTCTGGGTTAGGGGAGACCCGTTGATCCGTGGACTCAAATGGACTGAGATTCACGAAGATAGAATTTCACTTTATGCAGATGATATACTGCTATATATGGCCTCTCCGACATCCACCCTTCATCGTATTCTTCATATCTTTCGCATATTTGGCAGTCATTCAGGATACACAATAAACTGGTCTAAGTCACAGATATATCCACTGCAGGGCCCGCCACCGTGTATACCAAGGGAATATGAGATTCCTGTTCCACCGGTGGGCTTCTGCTACTTAGGAATCTATATAACGACGGACTCAGCCCATTTTTATTAAGCAAACTTGCAAGGGCCCCTGATGCGCTTTCACGCTGATGTCCAACATTGGCGCTCCCTTCCTCTGACTCTTCTGGGACATGCAGCCCTCTTTAAAATGCTGGCGCTGCCCCGTTTTCTTTATGTATTGCAAAATACTCCCGATAGAATCCACGACTCCTACTTCACCAGCATTGACAGTGCTGTACGCACCTTGTTATGGGATGGCCGAGCACCACGAATTGCGATGCAAAAACTATCGGCGGGGTGGAATGATGGGGGAATTGCATTGCCCGACCTTAGGTCGTATTACCAAGCATCTCAACTTGCGGTGATCAACCGCTGGGCTCATGGGGACCGGGGGGACCCAAGTTTCCGTACAGACTGGTGGCTTATGGGACAAGGCGGATATAATAAAGCGCTATATACGAACCCCAAGAAATTAGGCCTTACTGGACTGACAGCACGTACAATTGAAACCTGGCACATGGTCAACAAAAAACTTGGCTGGCACAACAAAATTACATGTGCGACCCCACTCTGGGAACCTGAACAATTGGGTCGCTTGAGTGCTTGCCCCGGGTTTGATAAGTGGGACCTGATAGGTATCTCAACGGTGGGGGATATGTGGAGTTCCAAGGGATTGGCCACTTTCGCTGACCTACAGAAAGAATATGACCTTGCACAATCCGAAACATTCAGATATCTACAGATCAGCCAAGCGCTCAAAACAGCAATACCGGGGAGGGGCCCACTTCCCGAAACTTCCCCACTGGAAGACAGATTGATACTTGACCCCATGAATAAGAAGGCTATATCCCTCACCTATAAAAAACTGATTAACAATCGCCCTGATCCTTTAATACGTCTGCGGCAGCATTGGGAGGCAGATCTGGGTGTGCTGGAAGAAGATGATTGGCGAGACGCCTTGGCATCTCCTAGGGAGTGGCCATCCCCATGAGACTGCGCCTTGTCCAACTCAAAATCCTACATAGAGTTTATCTTGCTGCGGGAGTCTTGGCTAAGATGGGTAGGCGGGCTGATCCTTCTTGCCTAAGACAGTGTCACCAGGTGGGAACTTTCTTCCATATTCTCTGGGAGTGTCCAGCTGCTCAGTCATACTGGGTGGCTGTCACCAAACAATTGGAGAACGCTAGGGGGAAGAAATTGACTGCCACTCCGAAACTATGTCTGCGAAATGTCTGGGATGCCACTGACCTCACCCAGACCGAGAAATCATGGGTTTCGTTTGGATGGCCCTCGCAAAACGAAACATTGCACAAAAATGGGGTGTAGGGGAGATGCCACATATCAGAGAGTGGGTTGCAGATATGGACAGAGCTATGATTGCAGAGAAAGATGTTTTCAAACATAGAGGATGCCCCCAAAAATGGGATCGTAAGTGGGCGGCATGGAATGCACACAGGGGAGAAATATGCTTGTCTCCAACTGTGGAACTACGTCGTAGTGAAGTCAGATTGCACGACCTACTAAATGCTGAGGGAGAGATACGGGAATAATGAGTCATGGTGGTATCAAATTATGTAAAATAACTTATATACATTTTGCATCTGATTGTATGCTTCTGATAACTGTGCTGTTTGTTTTGTTGAGCAATAAAAAGAGTTAAAAAAAAAAAAAAATTTAGGCTGTATCAACAATAATAAGTAACAGCATTGAGAATTGTGGTGGGATTATACTGAACTACATCACCCGCAGACACCGCCCAGAGACCCCAGTAGATTTCTAATACTTATGAGGGAGGAGATGTGGATTAACAATGAGCGCTTCCAACTTTGAAATTGGGAACGAGGTTCTAATCTTGGCCTTCGCTCTGCATCATGTGATTCGGAGCAAATCACTTGATCTTGCTGTGCCTAAAAGATGTGCATGTAATCTGTTCTCCTGTAAAGCAGTCTAATGTCTTTTGGGTCTCGTTCTCAATATATAAAATTGCCCAAAAAATAAGTACACCTTTCAATGCGGAGTTTCATGATGGACTTTAACTTCTACAGGGGTGTGAGGGAATGATCGTCAAAGGTAACTGCAGGAGGAATAAGACAAGTTGAAATAGAATAAATTTTCCATACAAATGGAAAATTAAATCATATATTCAATTTTTACATAAATGTGTGTTAAGAACTGAGTAGTATATCTGGAGGGAAATAAAAAATAGCTAGTCAATTATACTGCAAATGACTTTGCAGGTGTTTTCTAGTCCCCATTTTATTTATTCAAATGTCCTCCCGTAACCTCCTGTCTGAGATATACTGAACCAGGGCGCATTATGGGGCCACTTCACACAGGCATACATGAATATAGGAAGTTTCATTATTGGGGCACTATTGCCTGTGATGGAGCAGGATCAGTGTAATAATATTCTAATCTACCTGTTTTATAAAATAAACTTGCTAAAACACTACATGTTATTCCATACGTCAAAGGAAGGTGATGATAAAACCATCCTCTGCTACCAAGAAATCTGATCCAGCGCTAACAATAAAAATTCTTCTCCTATATACTTCGGTCATCCAGGTGCAACTATCCCTCCAACACACAAACTATATCCATGTGACGGTGGGGCCCATAACACCGCATATACATTCACTTACTCATTTATTCCCTGGATTACCTCCGTCCTTAACCTAGGAGAAAAAAACAGTAAAACAATTCGCTGGAAGGGGACGGGATACCTCTTTTAACATGACATAATGTTTCTCATTTGCTTTTAAGGTATTCCGCTCATTGGTCGATGGACCAACTAGTAGGAATCAGTTGATGGTGATTAAGACCAGCTCAATCACAATAAACTCTTTAACATTTTACCGTAATTATTGAGCTAAAGAATCACTGAGTCATTTGTTTAAAGAATAATAAAGTTTATATAAAGTTTTGAAGCAAGAAATAAGTTTAAGCTTATTATTCAGATTATTACATTTATCATCATTATAAGAATAAATTGAAATTGCAATGCATACCTATTAGACGGAAAAATAAGGTTGTTACAGCAAGAACTCCAAAAGATCAATCTATCTGTCTTGGAAAATCTAATAGCTCTAAATGAAAAATCTATCAGGAGTAAAAAGGTTCTCCAAAAGCAGCATCTTATACTCAACTAAAAATATAAAATAGCAGCAGCAGCATCAGCTCGTCAGCATCAGCAACCGCAACTTCACCCATCTACAGCATCTCTGTCAACAGCAACTAACCCCTCCCCACCAAGAGTAGGTCTTCTTATACCCTAATTCTAGCTTACTGAATAAAAATGTTGCATCTTTATGGCGTGATTCTCTCTAATTGGTTCATTCGAGTCCATATACATTTTAATCAAACTTCCTTGTCTTAACCAGTTCTTTGTGGAATGTCCATGCTTGCATCGTTTCCCACAGTTCATGAAATTACTCATCAGTTTCGATCAGTCCAATTTGTATCTTTTTCTGTTACTTTTTAGATTCAATAGTTCCGTTTGTCCATTTATTCATTTTGACTTCTCACGCTTCTTGCTGATCATCTTGGCACACATTTGCTCAGTAAGGTCACAATAGCCTTGACCATACTTCCATCTTAGGCTCTCAGCACGAACACGTGGTCATTCTTTTTCACAGCCTTTCTCCTTTACCACACGGCTTCTTGCACATGCGTACTCTAGCTCATGGCGGCCATTTTATATCGCTGCTCAACAGGCCTAAGCGCACTATTTTCAAAGATAAACAAAATATTGTTAAAATAAAGAATATAAACCCTTTCGTTTCCCTCCCGTCTTTCTACGTATCCCAATTAGGTATTACCTAGCAAAAAGCAACATATAAAGCCGTCCCTTACTTACCATCGCTTTATTTTGCCACCACACGTTTTATTTTTTAAAGCACAAATCATGCGTTTATTATTTTATTAGTACGCAAATATTACGTTTATGTTAGACACGTCAACAATTATAAGTAGATTAATTTGCACACAAAAATAGCGTGTTACCTTTAACCCTTTACATGTAACATACATTGTTGGTTATTTACTTAAACGAACATGTTTATTAATTATTTTACGAAAATTATTAGGATGTTAAAAAATTTCATTTATCCTGCTCCATCAACTCCCCCTTTGGTGATTTTTAATATCACCACAAAACCCAAGTTATACAATTCTTTCAGACAGCATATTTCTTTTATCCGTTTGCTTTTGTTAGTTTACACAACTGTATCCCTTTCAACTTGTCTCTTGGTCTTCTTGTACATGTTCTCTTTTATCTCTTCTAGCTCTATTTCACCCATTTCTCTCTCTCTCTCTTTGTTTATCATATTTTCTTTTTCTAATTTATTCTGTCTTCTTCTTTTCTTTACACATGGAATTATAAGCTTCAGCACTAAAATTATTATTATTATCATGGTTGCTATTATTATAACTTTCCCTATTATTAATCCACTCATTCTAGTAAACCAATTTATTACTGAAGAAAACCCTTTACCAAGTTTTCCAAAAGCACTTTCAACCTCCAGTGGAACAAGTTCTTTGTGCAAATTTGTAATATTCTTTATATACTTTTGTATATTTTCACTTTTATCTGGAATGTAAGTGCAACAATGTTGGACTTTCAGCATTCCACAGACTCCACCCTCTTTTGCCAAAAGAATGTAAAGGGCAAGTCGATTTTGCATCACCATAGCTCTCATGGCAACCATCTCGGTATTTACCATCAAGAACCCTCCAGCAGTATCTGTAGATAAACGATCTACCACTGTGGATAATTTCCGAATTTTAAATGCATTCAAAGATATTCCCACTGCTGGTATCAATGCACCAAAAATATCACCTACTATTTCTGAAAAACTTTCCCTTTTTCTACATGTAGAGGTATTTATCATTTTGTGTGTTCCTTTTTCTTTTCTATCCATATGAAAAATCTTTGGAAAGACCAGGCCTAAATAACATGACCCATACCAATGGTCCGGCAACCTATAATAAGCCCTATTACCGTAAACATAATAGATCCCTGGAAATATTGGATCTTTTCCCCCTTTGAATCCCCATCCGCCTAAAATTTGATAATTGTCATGGCAAATACTGGAACCCACAAAATAATTGTCATATCTTCTAATGCACAACCTTCCCTGTTGGGGCCAATCCAGAGTCATAGCTGCATTTGTCTTTTTCTTGTCATGATTGTCTTCCTCAAACGCCCAAAGAGGTGTTTTTGTCTCTTCTATCACTTTTCTTTGAAATTTCACTCTTCTTTCTTCAACCATCTCTAAAAATACTTTTTCTTCCTTCTTTAACTCACAGGTAAGGTTGTTTTTAACTATATTATCTAATGTTAAAATCTTATCTTCTAGGAAAAATTCACCAAACGTTTTTCCCTCTTTTATTTTGTTTAGTTCGGGAACTACAGAAACTTTCGCAAATATCTTATCTATGTCAGTGTAATAATATTCTAATCTACCTGTTTTATAAAATAAACTTGCTAAAACACTACATGTTATTCCATACGTCAAAGGAAGGTGATGATAAGTCACACCCTCTGCTACAGACGCAGGCAATTGCATACAAACATAGCAATCTCTTACATCCATTGTTTCTACATACTCATATAATAATTTAGAAAAAACATTCTTTGAAAAATCTGTTATTGATTTGTCTTTATGTAATTCTGCACTACTTTTTAATATAACTGTTTCTTGAGTGTTAGCTCCTTTTTCTTTCTCTGTGTGATTAGACGTTTCTACTACAGCTAAACTAATTGGAATAGTGATTGCTAAAACCACCCATACTGTCATTAATAATCCTGTACAAAAGAAGCACATCTTACACCATATACTTAAAAACTCACATCTACATTTTCTATCTCTAGTATCCTCCATTTTGTTTTATAACCTTATTTATTTATTTTCAAGAAAATTGCGTCACTACACCTCAGAAATGACTTATTAGCCACTCTGCACTCCAATGTTTTTGTTTTTGCTTGGTACTTTCTTTTAATTCTTTTCAGAATTCTTTCTTTGTCAAATCCAGTAGAAATTCGTCAGATCCAGTGTTTTGTCAAGTCCGGTAGAAATTTGTTTAAATTTCTTCAAGTTTGTTGCACTTCACCTTCACCCATTAGGTTTCTTTGTTCGGGGTTCTCGTGAGTGTTCCTTTCTTCTTTGTCATCCGTTAAAGCAAGGTACAACCATTCAGGCGATCTATACTTCGGATTTACCTTCTTTACTCTTTTCGTTTTCTGCAAGTGTTTTCCACCTTGTTTTTCTTGCTCTTTCTGGCTTGTTATTTCATTCACTTGTTCAGCACTTTTTCCATCTAACCTTATGATCCTGTATCTTAATTTTCTTACTTCGTTGGGCCAATTGTCTCCTTTTCTTGGCCTTTTTGCCTCACTTTCTTTTTCCTCTCTTTCTGTTTTCCAATTCCTTTTTCTTGACTCAAGTTTTTGGTTTCTTTCTTCTCCACTTTCTTCAGACTCTGTTTCAGTTTTTTCTATATTGGGGCCGATTCCGATCTCGGCCGGTAGGGCACCGAATCGGATTCTGCTTAACCGGATCCGATTCGGAGCCCTATCTCCCGACCGAGTCGTACGTGCGTCCGGGCGAGCGAGTACGATGCGTGCGGTCGCGAAATCCCCGACCGACTCGTTCGCAGGACCCGACCGCTCCGACCAACTCGCACGGGGACGACGCGCACCGCGCAATGGAGACGTTCCCCGGCCGGGTAAGTACGATGCGCACCTCGACCGCTCCGACCGACTCGCGCAGTCCGGCTCCAAGGAGCTGTCGGAGCCGCACTTTGGGGGTCCGTGTCGGACCCCCCTGGAAGCGTAGGCGAGCGAGTCACACACAGGGGGGACCCATGGGTCCCCCCTACACGTGCATGCACGGTGCGACCCGCATCGACGCAAACACGCTGTAGGGGGCGCCCTTGTTTGCGTCGTGCCCATTGAGTCAATGGGAGCCCGTGTACGCGTCGTACGACTGGCTCCCATTGACTTCAATGGGAGTCCGACCGAATCGAGTCCGATAGCATACGTGCGCATCGTACTCGTTCGGTCGGACTGCTAGTGTCCGATTCGGTCGGAAATCTCTCCGGGTCCGGCTCGGTCGGGGAGATTTCTGGCCTGAATCGGAATCGGCCCCATTGTCTCTTATTTTGAATCTTATAATTTCATTTTCTTCCTCTACTTGTGGTTCTTTTCTTATCTTCCTTCGTTCACCTACTTCTGTCCCTCCTCGAGGTTCTTCCGAATTTGTGTCAATCTCTCTATCTGCTTCTAAATTTCCCTGTTCTTTTGTTTGGCTATCTGTCCCTATTGCTCCTCGGGGATCTTCCGATTTTTCTAGCTTTCTGTTTGAAACTCTCCCTTCTTCATCTATTAATATCATCTCCGAAGGATTTTTACCACAACTTGTACTTGGTTGCTCACTGTTACTGTCTTCGTGTTCAGTTTCTTCTCTTATGCTTTCAAATTTTCAATTTCTTTTCAGAATTTCTTCACAATCTGAATGATCTGTATCAGATCCTGAACTGGTGTCTGATATTTCCAGATGTCGACTCACATGTCGATCTTCAAGTTCTGGAACTTAAGCTATTTCCTCTACTTCTTCTGTCATTGCACTTGTAGTTGGGTCTTCCAGATGTCGACTTACAGGTCGATCTTCAGATTCTGGCACCCTGTTCGTTTCTTCTTCCGCTTCTGATGCTGAACTGTTATCCAACACTTCCAGATGTCGACTCACATGTCGATCTTCAGGTTCTGGAACTCTGATGGTGTGACTGGCATGCACCCAATGTTTCACTCCTGCACATTTGACTGCAGTGGTTGTCACCAGGATCACTTGTCGTGGTTCGTCCCAGCGAGGAACTAAACAGTTTCTTCTCCTGTGGACTTTTATGCGGACCCAATCTCCTGGATTCAAGTCGTGAGCTGGTTTTCTTTCAAGAGTGGTCGCATCCGGTCCAACCTGATGAAACACAGAATGCACCACATCAGCCAATCCTTTGCAATAATCCAGCACCAGATCATCAGTTATAGTCAGTAGTTTGTTGACAGGTACATGTGCTTGTCTCATTGCTCGTCCCATAATTATCTCATGGGGACTGAGTCCAGTTTTCCTTTCCGGAATACTTCTTATTGTCATTAAAACTAATGGCAAGGCATCTGGCCATTTAAGTCCTGTGGCTTGACACATTTTTCCTAACCTGTTCTTAATTGTTCCATTCACTTGCTCTACTATTCCAGAAGCCTCTGGTCTGTATGCACAATGCAGTTTCTGTTTAATACTAAGTGCTTCAAAAATCAGTTTAATTAATTCGTTTTGGAAATGTGTTCCTCTATCTGTTTCAATCGTGACTGGAAAACCAGACCTCGGAATGAATTCTCGCAGCATAAGTTTTGCTACCGTGATTCCATCATTCCTTCTGGTCGGGTATGCTTCCACCCAACGGGAAAACAAACAGACGACTACTAGGACATACCTTAGTCTGTTGCTCGGGGGCATTTCGATAAAATCCATTTGCATTCTAGTGAACGGACCTCCTTCTCGTCCTATTGTTCCTAGACTCACTACTGTCTTCCTTCCTGGATTTAACTGTTGACAAATAAGACATCTTTGACAAAGACTCTCAGCTATGGCTCTGAATTTTGGATTATACCATGTTTGTCTAAAAAGTCTGATCATTGAATCTCTCCCAATATGGGCTTGTCCATGGTACATCCGTGCCATGTCAGAAATCATACTATCAGGCATAACTGGTCTTTCATCTCTGTAAACCCAAACATCATTTTCCTCATGTTTTCTACATCCTGCTTTTATCCATGTATCTTTTTCTTCATCATCTGCTGCTTCCTGTAACTGTCTCATCTCATCCCATGTCTCAACAGGGTTAGTAAAAAGCAAAGGACAAGAAATATGCTCTCTCTCTCGGTTCCTGTTCAAAGAGACCACATTCTTTGCACAGTACTGTGCAATTTCATCAGCATACTTATTGCCGACAGTTATGTAGTCTTCCCCATTTTTATGTGCATTGCACTTCACAACAGCAATCTGTTAAGGCAGCTGTATCGCCTCAAGCAACTTTTTCACAAAATCTCAATTTCTAATTGGCGTTCCTGCAGATGTCAAGAAACCTCTTTGTGACCAAATCTGACCAAAATCATGCACCACCCCAAAGCCGTATTGGCTGTCTGTCACAATCGTAACCCGTACATTTCTTCCCAACTTGCAGGCTTGAATCAGAGCTACTAGTTCTGCGACTTGGACAGACCGTATCCCTTTCAGACAAGATGCTTCCATTACAGTTGCTACTGTGCAAACTGCATATGCTGCACTTAGAACTCCATCATTTGTTCTCAAACATGAGCCATCCACGAACAGAATATAATCTGATTCCTTTAAGGGCTCATCTCGTATGTCTGGTCTCGGTTTTGTACAATATTCAAGCACATTCAGACAATCGTGATCTACTTCATCCATTTCAATTACACTCTCTTCATCTGGCAATGATGTCGAAGGATTCACATTCATACATCTGTCAATGGTCACATTATCTGCACTCAAAATTACTTTTTCATACCTAGTCAGCCGACTATGTGTCATGTATTGGGTTTTCGTTCTTGTCAAAAGAATTTCCACAGAATGGGGAACATATACTCTCAGTGGATATCCCATCACTATGCCTTCACTCTGTTCCAGACTCACACAAGTAGCAGCAACTGCTTTCAAACATCCAGGCAACGCTTTCGCTACAGGGTCTAAAACAGCTGAAAAATATGCAATGGGTCTTTTCATAGTTCCATGTCTCTGTACCAAGACTGAAAATGCACATCCAACTCTTTCACTGCAAAACAACTCAAAATCTTTCTCATAGTCAGGCATTCCCAATGCTGGAGCTTCACACAATTTCTTTTTCAGCTCTCTGAATGCTTTCATTTCCTCATCATTCATTTCAAAAGGATCTTTAACATCCTTCTTTGTCAGTTTTTGCAATGGTTTAGCAATCAACGAAAAACCGCTTATCCATTGTCGACAATATCCAACCATTCCCAGAAACATTCTTACCTCTCTTTGCGTCATTGGAGCTCTCATTCCTTGAATCATCTTTATTCTTTCAGTCGTTACCTTTCGCACTCCTTTCTCAATTTTATGCCCTAAATATTGGACTTCTTGTTGACAAAACTGCAATTTTGATGGGGACACTTTATGTCCTCTTTTTGCTAAATGATTCAGCAAAGCAATTGTATCATTGACACATGCTTCCTTCATTTTTGATGCCACCAGTAGGTCATCAATATTCTGAACCATCATTGACTTTTCTGGCATTTTTAAATCTTCCAAGGATTTCTTTAGAATCTGATTAAAGATTGAGGGGCTTTCTGTGTACCCTTGAGGAATTCGGCACCATGCCAAAATACGCTCTCCAAACCTGAACGCAAATAATGGCTGGCTATCTGGATGCAATGGAATAGAGAAAAATGCATGACATAAATCAATTACTGTGTACCATTCTGCTTCACGTGGAATCTGGTATAGAATCACAGCAGGGTTCGGTACTATTGGGCAACAAGGTACTACAATTTTGTTTACCTTCCTCAATCCTATATGTTCCGTTTGGCTTTTTCAGTCCCATTATTGGCGAATTACATGGACTGCTCATTATTTCTTTTAGAATCCCTTGTTCAATCATTTTATTTATTACTGGCGTTATTCCTTCAATTATTTCTGGTGTCAATTTATACTGGGGCGTATTTGGGTAACTCGTTCCCTCTTTTACGGTTATTTTAACAGGATCTACTTCTTTCATTAATCCTATATCTTCTCCTGTAAAGTCCCACACTTCTTCTTTCACTGTCTTTTTCAATTCAATTGGGATTTTCTCTGCATCAAATACAGGAAACAAATCATTTGCTTCTGGTTCTAAATTTACCATTGTCATTTTATACAGTACATCTTCATCTGGGGTCTGAAACACAATTCCATCTGGAGTACAATAGATAGTGCAATTCATTTTGCACAATAGATCGCGTCCTAATAGGTTCACAGGACTACAATCGCATACCACAAATCGGTGCATTTCACTAAATGGACCAATCTTTACCTCCACTAATTTAGTAAGAGGCGTCTTAATTTGCTGATTTGATACTCCAACTACTTGGATATGTTCACCTGAGAGAGGAAGGTTTGGAATTTCCACTGACCTAACAGTTGAATGGGTAGCTCCAGTGTCCACAAGGAATGTTACATTTGCACCATTCACTTCTCCATCCACAAATGGACCAGACTGATCTACCTCTAGAGTTGCGCCAAGCACGCACTCTTCCCCCTCTCCTAGGCACCGTCAGAAGCTTTCATCCATTTCATCCTCATCCTGTCGTAACCAATATTGAGAAATGGCAGCTGCACGTGGCAACTGTGTTACCTGCTCTCCTCCGTAGAATCCTGTTTCTGCACTGTATTTCTGTTGGTTAACACTCTTGGGAAGTGGTGGTTGTGGCACCTGACTCTGTTGAGTAACTACCTCACTCTGCACCTGTGAATTTAATGATTGATTTTCCACATTAAGTTTTGGAGGAAATTTACACTCGTTTCTCCAATGCCTTAGCTTTCCGCAGTTGAGGCATGGCCACTTTTTCTTTGCCTCATCTATGCTCATTTGTCCTTTTCCTTTACCTATATTTGGTCGAGATCTAGCCTGTCCTGCTTCATTACTTGTATTACTCAATTGAGCTTCTTGTTTCTCTGCAACTTTCACCTGTGCCCACATGGCTTTTTCTTTCAATTTACGCTGTCTACTCTCAATATCATCACTGCAATACTTAGCATATCTCAAAACTTCATCGACTGTGCTATTCTGCCAACAAATCATATGCTGTTTAATCATCTCACTTATCTCTGGTTTTAACCCATATACAAAACTATATACAAAATGACTCATATCCTTCTCATTTAGTGTCTCATAACCACTATACTGTTTGAAAACTAACAACAGTCTTTCATAGTAAGCATGCACTGATTCTTTACTTTCCTGCGAGGTTCGGTCTATTTTTACCCAATCTGTTTCTTTAGGTGGAATCTTATTCTTCAAAAAGGTAATTACTTGATCGTACTTTCTCATCACTTCTGGTCCTGGTGCTCCTGTTTTAGCATCCCTTGGATATTCTACAGTTGGCCAATCAATAGTAATCTTACACTCTGTCCATAAATCAGCTGGTACTACTATATCAAACAATCCATCTAAGTCTATCCACAACACCTTTGAAACTTTAACAAATCTCTCCACTTGTCTGTACCATTCTACTGGCTTTTCTCTCAACTTTGGGAAATCATTTGTAAATGACAGTATATCCTGTCTAGTCCATGGAACATGCTCATAACTACCTCCTGGAGTTTCTCTCATCGGGTACTCCCTCACAACTGGTTCCTTATCTGTTACTGCAAAAGCCAAAGATGCTTTATCTGTTACTTTCTCATTCCTTTTCGTCCATCTATTTCTCCATCTATCCACATCACCCCATTTTCTCAGTAAAACAATTAATTCTTTTATTTGGGTCAATCTTCCTGATGTGTTCAGATTCTCTATATCTTTCTCACAAAAATCTACTCTATATGGTTTCTGCAACGTTCTCACTTTTGCAAATTCTACTCCTAGTTCACTTGCTGTCTCTTCTAATTTGTCATGTAAATTTCTAGCTCTCCATGTAAGACTTTTGCACAAAAACATAATCTCATCATCCTGATAATTTTTTAATTTTTCTGTACAAATCGTTCCTAAAATCAATTCTTCCATGTCTATTTTTAACCTAATTACATCTAATGGTTTTACTTCTGTTTCTTTCGTTTTTTGCGTTTTCATCCATTCATTTAACTCATCTGGAGTCGGACCTACAGGCGTACTATTTAATTCTATCCAATTGTTACTTCTTTCTGGTGTCCCTGATGCAGACTCCGTTACCATGGGTATTCTCCTGAATTCATTCTCATTTATTGTCAAATTAGTAGGTGGGCTTGGTCTATAGGTACTAACCAAATGGTGTGCACCTTCATTGTCCAGTTCCATCCCTTCTCTTTTTCTTTGCAAATGTGAATTCATGGGAATCACTAAAGAACGTTCATCAATTTTCTGATTCTCAAAAATTAGCATTACTGGACCTATCGTTACTGGTACAGTTACAGCTTCCATATTCTTGGTCAATTCTCTTATTTTCTCAGTCAATTCTCTTGTGGTTTTTGCTAATTCAGTTGCATTGTCACTTTCTATCTCTTCACTCTGTGAAGTTTTTAATTGATCTTGTGATCTATTTACCTCATCTCTTCGTTTGGGATTTTTATTCCTCCCAGTTTCCATTGGCGGTGCATTAGGTGTCACCACCGCAGAAGTCTGTTGGTATGGAGGTGGGTTTCTGTTTAAAATATCTTCCAGCAATTCGTCTTCCGTCTCACTACCACCATACCCATATTTTTCCATAACCACATGTTTCTTTTTCTCTGTACACTTTTTCTTTGCTTCTTCCTCCACTGTAAAAGCTGGAAACAAACCTCCTGTCATATTAGCACATCTCCAACGCTTTATTCTGTCCTCATGATTTACTCCCCATAACCTTCCAGGCACAAACTCATGATTCTTTAATCCTCTGAATCTCTCTCGTTCATACATCTCATCTTCCCATTCAGTTAAAGCTTCAAACTGTGTCGGTCTAGGTCTAGGTTCTAACATTGCCATCTTCTCTCTCAAATTCCGTAGTACAGCTACATTAAATGAACCATTCTCAGGGAAAGCCAATGCTCCATCATTCTTGGTATATTTTGTCCAATTTTCTAACCATATGCATGTATGATATCCATATTTCAGCATCAAATGCGAAGCTGGTGATTTCGGCGGAGGAATTACTTGTCCCTCTCTAGTCACTACCTTTTTGTCTTTCTTAAAGAAGTTCTTAACTTTCGACATCCACGACGTTTTCTCTCTACCATATTCATAATACGACATGATTCACAATCGCTTTCTCTCCTTAAACTATCCGCAATTCAACACTGTTCTCTATGCGTTATTCGGACCAATACTAGCGCGACTCACACCAACACTCCAATCACAAACTTCCACGTCACTAGGCTATTTGACCAATCCTAGCGCGATTCACATCAAAGCTCCAATCAGAGCAATTTCTGTCTACAGCGCACTGTCCAATCCCAGCGCGGCTTTTGTCTACGTCAGCTCTGCTCCTGTCTCCGTATGACTAGCGCACTGTCCAATCCCAGCGCGGCTTTTGTCTACGTCAGTTCTGCTCTTGACCCCTCCTTTACAAAATGTATCGGTAATTTCTTTTTCAACAATTCTTCGTTAGTTACAACATTTAAAACACATTTCCATTGTCTGATTCGCTAAACCAAAGAGATAGCTTTGTCCATTTACACAAGAACTCTGTATTTTCCAGTAGGCAGCGCTTACCTCTACCCTACAACAGAATTTTCTGTTTCGCCGATAAAGTAGCACTTCCCTCTACCTTACCCTTCTTTCAAGCAAGCGGTAAACCCGTTTCTCTGGGGATAAAACACATGTGGAGACTATACTGCTCCTGAGAATTAAGGCCAGAGTTTCACAAGAAAACCGGTCACTATTTCTCTTACACACCTTTTATGCGGAAAATGTCCCCATCATAACACAACCTGTGTTATCACCATATGAACTCAGACAATGCACTATTCCATGTGACTTCTCTTGCCACACGTGTTCCACTTCCTACTTCCCGGAAGCGTGAAAACTTACATATATATAGTAACCATAACTCTGCTACCAAGAAATCTGATCCAGCGCTAACAATAAAAATTCTTCTCCTATATACTTCGGTCATCCAGGTGCAACTATCCCTCCAACACACAAACTATATCCATGTGACGGTGGGGCCCATAACACCGCATATACATTCACTTACTCATTTATTCCCTGGATTACCTCCGTCCTTAACCTAGGAGAAAAAAACAGTAAAACAATTCGCTGGAAGGGGACGGGATACCTCTTTTAACATGACATAATGTTTCTCATTTGCTTTTAAGGTATTCCGCTCATTGGTCGATGGACCAACTAGTAGGAATCAGTTGATGGTGATTAAGACCAGCTCAATCACAATAAACTCTTTAACATTTTACCTTAATTATTGAGCTAAAGAATCACTGAGTCATTTGTTTAAAGAATAATAAAGTTTATATAAAGTTTCGAAGCAGGAAATAAGTTTAAGCTTATTATTCAGATTATTACATTTATCATCATTATAAGAATACATTGAAATTGCAATGCATACCTATTAGACGGAAAAATAAGGTTGTTACAGCAAGAACTCCAAAAGATCAATCTATCTGTCTTGGAAAATCTAATAGCTCTAAATGAAAAATCTATCAGGAGTAAAAAGGTTCTCCAAAAGCAGCATCTTATACTCAACTAAAAATATAAAATAGCAGCAGCAGCATCAGCTCGTCAGGATCAGCAACCGCAACTTCACCCATCTACAGCATCTCCGTCAACAGCAACTAACTCCTCCCCACCAAGAGTAGGTCTTCTTATACCCTAATTCTAGCTTACTGAATAAAAATGTTGCATCTTTATGGCGTGATTCTCTCTCATTGGTTCATTCGAGTCCATATACATTTTAATCAAACTTCCTTGTCTTAACCAGTTCTTTGTGGAATGTCCATGCTTGCATCGTTTCCCACAGTTCATGACATTACTCATCAGTTTCAATCAGTCCAATTTGTATCTTTTTCTGTTACTTTTTAGATTCAATAGTTCCGTTTGTCCATTTATTCATTTTGACTTCTCACGCTTCTTGCTGATCATCTTGGCACACATTTGCTCAGTAAGGTCACAATAGCCTTGACCATACTTCCATCTTAGGCTCTCAGCACGAACACGTGGTCATTCTTTTCACAGCCTTTCTCCTTTACCACACGGCTTCTTGCACATGCGTATTCTAGCTCATGGCGGCCATTTTATATCGCTGCTCAACAGGCCTAAGCGCACTATTTTCAAAGATAAACAAAATATTGTTAAAATAAAGAATATAAACCCTTTCGTTTCCCTCCCGTCTTTCTACGTACCCCAATTAGGTATTACCTAGCAAAAAGCAACATATAAAGCCGTCCCTTACTTACCATCGCTTTATTTTGCCACCACACGTTTTATTTTTAAAGCACAAATCATGCGTTTATTATTTTATTAGTACGCAAATATTACGTTTATGTTAGACACGTCAACAATTATAAGTAGATTAATTTGCACACAAAAATAGCGTGTTACCTTTAACCCTTTACATGTAACATACATTGTTGGTTATTTACTTAAACGAACATGTTTATTAATTATTTTACGAAAATTATTAGGATGTTAAAATTTTTTCATTTATCCTGCTCCATCAACTGTACTCATAAAAGACGTGGGTCCTGTGCTCACTGCACCACTGAATTCAAGCTAGCCTGACTGATGAGAGGTGATGCCCCGAAACCGGTCCCATGATGCTTGTTTCCTGTCCAGAGAGACCTTGCTTGGCAGTTCGGGCTGGACTGTTCCCATGAGGAACAGGGTCAAGACTGATTTGCATATGGCTGGGTCCAAACTGCGGTGTTGTGGTGAGCAAAAGAACAATGTATTAAACCCAGATCTTTATGACTGGGGGAGAATGTTTGCATTGCTCAGCATTCCGTCCATGATTTGTTCCTTTTACTTTTAGAAAGTTGGCATTATCTTGTCCTAACCATTTGGTGCCTGCTTCCTGTGTCCTGGGTCCCATGACTCTGAATCACTTGGCAGTTGTCCTTTGTTTATTCCTTCCAGTGAGACAAAGGCAGACTAGATGCTGCCAGGATGTGCCATCATGCTAGGATGGGTGGGACAGAGCTATTCTCTGCCCCACTTATATTTCAAAGGGCTGCCTGCAACACACACACAAAGGAACCTGGCACCAGTCTTTTGTCAGCCCAGACATCTTGGAACCTTTCCACAGGAAGAGAAGACCTTCCTAGAACCAGATGTGGGGGTAGACAGGATTTCACACCCACTCCAAAGACTGGCACCAGGTATAAATATTGGACTTCCTGAAAGATTTCTTCAGTACAATACTGAACCTGTGGACTACAGAAGAAGTACTGCCTTGTTCCCCGGAGGACTTCCTTGCTGCTTGAGGCCTACCCTGCTCTCTCTGAAGGAAGACTGGACCTGCTCCTTTCATCCCAGGTAAAATGAGTGACCCCAAGGCTCAGTTGGCTGACATCCTGTTCTGAACCACAGCAACACAACAAGCGCCAGAGGCCCCCCTGGACCTGCCCAGCTGATCTGCTGCATTTGGACCTGCCTGGACCTGCAACTGGACCTGTTTGAGCCCTGCTGGCCTCGGCTAGAGTGAGTCACTGATCCCCAAGAGGTGACTCCCCAGGAACTGGACCCTTGGCTGGCATCAGAGTGCACTCCTCTGTGAAGAAAAGGAGAAATCGTTTGCGGCGAGACTCTTTCACCCGCGATGACCACCAGCGTGAACCTCAGGTGAACCCGAGCCTTCGCACTACAGAGACAGCTAGTGATGACCTGCAAAGAGAGATTTACTCTTCGTTCTACAGCAACAACAGCCCTCGGTGACCGCCAGTGCGAAGTTCCAGCAACAACCGTCCATGACGCCCGACTGGAAGTTTGTGCTGCAGCGACAACCATCCACAACACCACGCCTGCTCTTCGTGCTACAGTGATGACCATCTCAATGCTCTTCCTGCTCCTCGCGGCCTCCTCCAGCACAACTGCACTCTTCGTGCCGGACTTTGCGAAGGTAACTGTTTTAGCTCCATCATGGTCAGTCTGAACTCATGACTTTCATGATTTTCGCCCTGTCTAACATGTCCAGATGACAGCACGTGGTACTTTGTGCTTTTAGGCGCTATACATGCCTAACATTTTGAAATTGCATATCTCTGGTTCTACTGATTGGATTTTTGTCATTCTGGTATCATTTTATTTATTAAAATCTACTTTATCATTGTAAATTGGTTTCAGATTTTTCTTGTGTTGTGCTTTCACTTTATTGCTGTTTTTGTGCCTCATAAATACCTTACACATTGCCTCTAAGCTAAGCCTGACTGCTGTTGTGCCAAGCGACCAGAGGGTTAAACACAGGTTAATTTAGTGACTTTGGTGGTTCACCCTAACTTGGATTGTGGTTGTTATTTGTGAAGGGTACTCACCTCCCTCCAGGGGCGTTACGTAGGCCCCTGCAAACCCCTCAGTGCGGGGGGGGCGAGGGTTCCTTGTTTTTGAGGGAGCCCCCTCACCTCCCAGAGCCATGCGATAGCATATCTTCCAGAATGCGTGCAATGGGATGGATTAAGAAATAGGTAAACGCTCGGTAAAGGCATCTTCTTTCCTGAGCAGGCCATGTGCAGCATAGGGGGATCCCAACCCTTCAGTGGGACCCCATTGAGCCCAAGACCAATTAATATATGTTCCACCTGGGACATGACGGGCCTCTCATCACATTTTGCAGGAGGGCCCCATCATTTTGTGTTATGCCACTGTCTCCCTCAACCAATGACCCAATTTCTTACAAGAGGAGTACTTTTTCATTTGTCTTTTGGCACTCATAGGAGTTCACTGAGTTCCTCTCTCTCATCCCCATTCCCCAGCCTTTTAAACTTTTTAAAAACAATATTTATGCGAGAGCCCAACAGCTGTACAATGCTACATCGAAAATCACATTTTGCAATCCTTCCTCCCCACCAACGCTTTATTATTTGTTGCTTTTTATTAATGTTTGTACCATGGCTCGTTCTTTTCATATTGCTGCCAAGTCACTCACCTTTTGCAGTCCTGACTTCTGCTAACACTGAGTGTTATTTCTTTGTTTTATTCTTCATTTATTTAATCAAATTAATTAAAATAAGGACCCTGAAGCTGCACACGCCTCCTGGGCAGCACACATTTTGCAGTACAGCACAATAAAATCCTTACCAAGGTAGCCCAATGAATGCAGCCACATAGGCAACGACCATCTTATGCTTTAAGAAAATTCATTCCTCAGTGTCCGATGTTCCTTCAAGTGGATGCATAGTGAACATCAGTGGGCGTTAAACAACAAAGCCAACAGGTTTCACGGTCGAGACATATTGGCTTTGCCAGTGCTTGTTTTATCAAGCAATTTGTTCTTGTGTGTGATTTTAATTTCTGGATTGCTTTTCAGGGAAATTGATAGGTCATGGAATTAATAGGTCAATTGGCAGAGCATAAGATTCTGTCGCTCTTATCAAATCACAATGTTGAAGTCATTGATAGATATGTTGTGTTTATGATGACTATCTCTGTGTCTCCATCATGAATAACTATTTTCTATAGCTATATCGTAGCTCTCATGCCGTTTCCAGTAGTTATTTTAAAAATTTGAAAGATCTAGTTATACTCAAGCCAAGAAAATGAACAAATTTTAGAAGACTGTCTGCATGTACCCTGAATAACTTTAATATGGCTTCAGGGTAAGATACTTTAACAATTCTATTGGCCTATTGCAGGTATTTTAAGCGATGTATGTAATAAAGTTTCCCCCTTCGGTGAACGCAAAAACAGAATTAGTAACACATTGGTTTAGTGTCAATCTCAATTTCTGATGCCGGCAACTAAAATTAAAATAGCACAGTACATACCTCGCTCAAGGCGTTAATCATTTAAAAAAAATAGTTGACCATCTTTGAAAAAGAAAATTTTTTAGCAAATAAAATACGCTTCTGACAAAGTTTAGATCACCAAGAACCATACAAAAAGTTTATTTTAAAAAAGGAAGGGCAATTTGCTCAAACCCAGTCTCCAATAATACCCAGTTCTGAGAAAATATGCTCAGTGGCTGGAGGTGGGACTTACCTAGTTTAAAGCCCTTAAACTTAGATATAATTGACGTTTGTAGTGAGAGGATGCTGCAGCCACATTCAAAAGACAGAAAACTGGTCTGAACAACGAAAATAGTAATTGCTTAAATGGTCAGGATTCATTACTTAGTGGCATTTATTTCGTCAATTTTCATCAAAGACTGATTGACACATCTCGGTCTAAAAGTTGCAAAATATACACAAAAGCTTCTTATGTGGTTTTACAACAGCAAAGCTGCTAATAGTAGGCCACGAACACTCGACCTTTCAGTATAAAATATACATAGTAGTTTCACATATGCATGTACAGCAGCAAAACTGCTAGTAGTAGGCAGCGAACACTCAGCCAACACATGTTTTGCCGTGTGACGCTAGGGCTTTCTCAAGGCTGGTAAAGTTTGGACAAACAGCAGGGACACAGAATAAGCATAAAAAGAAAGAAAAAAAAAATGCAAAAAAATCTAAAAGGAATAAGACATAAGAACCGTCATAGTCAAACAAATCCTTGAATTAATTGTGAGCACACAATATACGACAAAACCAGTGGTATAACATTAGTCCCTGCAACCCCTGCCATGCGGGCCGGCCTCCAAGCTCCAGGGGGCACTATCCGGCACTTTGAACGGACGGCGGGCCCCTGGCCTGAGATCTCTTGATTGGGTCTAGAACGTGGGAGGCTCCCTCCATGTACTGTGTAGGGGGGACCCTCAAATTTCGTTACAGCACTGGGAAAAACACGTGTCAGGCATCCTATGGTCTTTATCCTTGTGTAAAGGTAAGGTATTCAATACGAGTTCTTAAGGCTAAAGGTTCTATAACTGTAGCGGTAAAGGTAGTGGATCAAGGTGGAGGCTTGCTAGTCATAAAAATTAACAATTGTAAATTGTTATATATGATTAAGTTATGCCATAATCCTCAAGGTGAGACATATGAGGGTTTATTAAAAATATTTCCATGAAACGTGAGTTGTCCTACGTAGCACGGGTTGGTAGGAATAATCAATTACTGCTATGTTCAAACTGGAGTCAAGCCCTGTGTAAAATATATGGACTATATTGTGGACACAGTGCTATGGGGAATATAATAGCATACTGGCATAATCTCAGGGAGTGGGAAGACACAAGTTACCTGAATAGGTGAACACATATCTTGGGAATTGGAGAAGAAATCATGACGCTGTCACTGTGCTGCGAGTATATCGAGGGGCAATTGTATATGGAGAATGTATTGAAAGGAGACCAACTGAATGAGTATGTTCATTTTGAGGGCAGCTTTATAGAAGGTGCTCAATAGAACATTGAAAAAAGTGCCATCATGTAAAAATTTCCAACCTACAAATTTAAGGTGCACAGAAATGGTCACTGGCTCAGTCTGTGATGTTTTAGTCTGTCGCGGTAATAAGTAGAAAACAGTAAGATAAAGTTGTAAAACCGTAGAAACGTGTGGGGGCTAAATTCAGAGTGTAGAGAGCCACTCCCCAATAAGTTGTAGAGTGGGTCTCAAGGTATACACGAAAGAAAGGGTTAGTCCCAGGCAGTCTGTGGTCATGCAGTTTAGTATCTGCAACTGCTGTTATAAAGAAGGGGAAGTGGCATCACTATGTGGGAGAAGTACCCGGAAGAGAAGTCAACCGCAGAAGCCATGTTTCAACAGGCATGTGTTGGGTTGTGTGGAATGTGTGTGTGGAACGTGGGAATGTGAGTGTGGAATGCGGGGGGCGTGGGAGTTCCCTACGTGGAACTGGGGAGCAGGGCTGGACGGCATTTGCTACCGGATGTGGGTCGTGACGGCCGAAATAAAGAGAAGCACTTACCTGCTCTGCGTGTGCTGGTCCGTTCGTTCCTGCGTCCCTGCCCACCAGCTCCATCCTGTCTGCACCCCCGGTTCCCCTGGCAGGCTGCGACTGGCTTGCTATTGCTGTGTGGCAGTTCCTGGCTGCATGCGGCTGAACTGTGCCCAAACAGAACGATGTACGGCGCATCGATGTTCTGCCGAGGACGATTGTCGGCGCCTTGAGGGTGAAATGGGCAGGGGCAGCGCCATAAGGTGAGGTGTGGCTTAGGCTGAAGGCCTTAACAGTCTGGTGACACGCGCTGCTATTGCTTCCTCGTGACAGCACGCTAGCGTCCCCACCTGCCCTGCACCCGACATCCCAACGAAACACACCTAACGTGTGCAACGCGGCCGCCATCTTGGATTGGGGCCGAATGCCTAATACAGTGTTTTTGAGGCATTCAACATACAACCTTGTGAAACTCTGTGACTGGCCCAATTCTAAGGACACGCCCACGGAGTTAATTCCGTACAGGAGGGTTGGTGAGGAATTGTCCGTGGTGAAGGAAATCTTGCGCATGTGTGGTCAGTTAGTGGTAACTAGTTGCATATGCATGAAGATTTTACATCTAGCCCACGAGGGTCATCTGGGCATCCGGACCATGAAACGGAGAGTAAGGGAAGATTTTTGGTGCACAGGGGTGGACAGGGCTATCGAACGCTATGTTTGTGATTGCTGCATGTGTGTACTTAGTGACAAGACCCAGGTTACGTGCCCTTCCCCTATTGATCCGGTTGTTGTCAAGAATACCCCTTGGTGCAAGCTTGCTCTCGACATTGCCGGACCTTTTGGGGTCACGGGTTGTTCACCTAAGTATGTTTTAGTGTTAGTGGACTACATGACGAAACGGCCTGAAGTAAAGTTTGTGGACAGTGTGGATGCTGAAGTGGTGATCAAGTTTTTTAAGGAGGTGTTTCTCAGGGAGGGATTTCCGGAAGAGTTGGTGATGGATAATGGGACACAATTGGTGTCCAGAGAGATGGAAAGTTTTCTAGTGGAGAACGGCATCAGGCATGTTCTCACGTCCCTTTACCACCCGCGTAGCAATGGCTTAGTGGAGCGCTTGAACCGTGTGATCAAGGATCAGTTGCAACTGGCTCTTGTGAATGGTTTGCATTGGAGGAAAGCTGTAGAGGACATGTTGTGGGCGTTGAGGACTACACCTCACGTCAGCACTGGAGTTTCTCCTTTTATGCTATTGAGAGGTAGAGTTGCTGGATCTAAATTGAACAAGGATTGGATGTCCAGGAAGTCTATCGAAATGGGGAAATTGGAAGGTGTGGTGGGTGTGAGAGCTGCTGTGCGGAAGAAGTACGGCACCAGAGACGTGTGTTGCAGGGCCTCACCTGTTTGTGTTGGTGATTGGGTGAGAGTCAAAAAACCTGGTTTCATTCATAATGGGCTTTCACGATTTTCTGCACCCATTCGGGTGAGAGAGGTGAAGGATTGTGTGGTTGTCCTGGAGAATGGTAAGGTGTGGAATAAGAGTGCTGTTTCAATGGTGCCTGAATCCAAAGCTGCATATGTGAATCAGAAATTGGGTGTACAGGGGGACACCAGCCCTGCGCATCGTGTGAGTGTTTCTTCCAAAGATCATGTGCGCGCAGACTCCTGTGTGCACCAGAGCAGAGTGTCTTCCAGGGTTAAGAGTAAGACTGCTCCTGTGAGGTTCAAGGATTACTGCAGATTCTAACTTTCGTTCTTATTATCTTTTATGTTTATTGTTGTTTTTTCATTTGGTTGTGTTCTATGTTTCTTTTCTCTTGTTTTGTGAAGGAAGGGTGTGTGTTGGGTTGTGTGGAATGTGAGTGTGGAACGTGGTAATGTGAGTGTGGAATGCGGGGGGCGTTGGAGTTCCCTTCGTGCAGGGCCAGACTGGCCGTAGCGGGCACCGGGCGATTCCCCGGTGGGCCGCCAGGGTGGGGGCCGGTTTTAGGCCCCAGGCGGACCGTTTTTGTTACCGGGGCTGTCAATATCGGCCCCCTGTAACAAAATCGGCCAAAACCGGCCCTTGCAAACAGCTCGGCCGCACCCCCCCTGCCCCCCAGGGGGGGCCGGCCGAGCAGTGTGCCAGGGCTGATTTCAGTTCCCAGTCCGGCCCTGCCTGCGTGGAACTGGGGAGCGGGGCTGGATGGCAGTTGCTGCCGGACGTGGGTCGTGACAGACAAAATAAAGAGAAGCACTTACCTGCCCTGCGTGTTGACTTCTTTTCACCATGGTGCTCTAGGTCCAGCTGGTTTAGCAATAGGATGTGTCGTGTTTTATCATTATGGATGCAAAAGATATTTGGAGCCCCTTAAGGGAATCAAAGTGTTCCTGATATGGCACTTTTTGTATAATATGAAAAGAGGATTTGGGAATTCATTCATAGGTCACAGAGTGGGTGCTACCACTTGCTCCTCATACCAGATATTTGAATGGTCAGAAATAGTAATTATGATTATTTAGTCATTCCTGAAAGATAATTGAGATTATTTGCATTCTTTTGGCAGGATCAACCTTGATGGTCCAAGGGATGAGATGCATAGTATGACCTGCTTTGGCTTAGGAAACTCAACTTTAAAGCAACCTTCTTAGGTATCTTCAGTGGATGCCAGTGAAGGATGCTCTCACTCTCTTTAATTTACGAATGGCAACAAATACAGAAAGGTGCGATTGTGCCATATGTCTTGGATAGAATGCTTCAATATGCCAACCTTTTACTCATGAAAATTCATTCAATCATATAGTATAAGAATGGGCATGCTGTATTTTATGGTTCGTGCCCCCTAACTATGAAGCATCCTTTCCCTATTTGTTTACTCAATGCATGCACTGCTTTCTTCTGGAAATACCTTGAAGATTCACCTTTCTCCCTAATGGCTGTGAAGGGCTAGCTTTTGTAATGGTGGACACACCTACACGCAACTTAGATTACATTATGTGCTTCATAATTTAACAAGTAAATAATTTTTAATGTAGTATGTACCGATAATAAAGTGTATTGCAGTAGTTAAACAAGTTGATCAAACAGATTAACATTATTATATACTGATGCAGAGACTAGAGTGATGACAGGTCAACTGACCACAACACCCAAAAAGATCTATTGTGGTACTTGGAAAGGTTGCCCAACTTCACTCATGCTTTTTGCCTTGGCCATCTGGTGAAAAGTTTTGAACTAAGAGTGGGAAATGGGAATACCACTTGCAGATGAGACACGTCATATTTCTATATGCAGATGATATGCTATTGTTTCTGAAGATGGGGACTCAGGAGTAGGACCAGTGGTACGATACCTTGAGAAATTTCGGAGACTATCCTCCCTTAAAGCAAATTAGTCCAAAACCTGTGCATATCCTGTCGACACAGTGATAACTGTGGAGCCACAGCAAGTACAGACCTGGAATACTAAACGCTAGGAGAATCTTGAGGGTGAGGATGTATTACCTGGAAGCGGATCTAAGGGCTGGGAATTTGGGAAGAACTTAGAGATACCTGTCAGGGAATATTGACTTCTAGGAGAGCCTGAAATTATCACTGATGGTGCAAATAACAAGTCCAAAATGGTGATATAACCAACACTTTTGTTCTACTTCCTCAGTTTACCAATCTGGGTGCTATTGAAATGGTTTAGAGAATTAAAAGTACTTTCTAGAGGAGTGGAGACAGGATAGACCCATGGTTAACATGAAGTTCCTGTAAATACCAGTTCTTGGCAGGGGACTGAGATCCCCAGATTTTTAGATTTACTACTTGGAAGCACAGATTAAGTGGATTGCATTATGGGGGAAGCAATACTGGAGACCCAGAATCTCAGGTTCCATCCAATATTCCCACATAAATCTGGGGATTACAAGGTATATCCAAAGGAATGGGAAATAACACATGGACTTGTAAATACCAGTTCCAATTCTGTATGTTTTTCTCCCTTCTGGTGGAAATAGCAGACCCAAATTGACACAGATGTACCACGTGATAAAGTGGTAAATGGCCACAGGGCTACTTTGAGGGCTGTGCTGCCGGGGCGGAGGATCAGGGCAGCGTATCTAAGGGGAGAGCTGGGGCGCAGCCCCTGTTGTGCAAGATTTGGACTTGAAAAAACTTGTTCCAATTCTATATGTTTTTCTCCCTTTCGGTGGAAATAGCAGACCCAAATCTACACAAATGTACCACGTTAGAAAGTGGTAAATGGCCACAGGGGCTACTTTGAGGTCTGTGAGGCCGGGACGGAGGGTCAGAGCAGCATATCTGGGAGGAGGGCTGGGGCACAGCCCCTGTTGTGCAAGAAGTGGGGGTGATGGGGAACGAACGCAAACAGGGAGCACTCACAGCATTTTTTTTAAGTAATACGGGGTGATGAAGAAACTACCTAGATTGGTGGGAATTGCACTGAGATGCTGGGGGAGATGTGTGAAAAAGACATCCCTTAAACCATTGTATGTACCCACTACATCATTAAAGGGTCTCCCATAATGAAGGGCTTTTTCAGGAATGCGATTTTGACAGCCTGGATGGAGACAGACATAATTACGGTAGGAGACTGCTATAAACATGGGATCTGATACATTTGACAATCATGGTGGAAGAATATTGACTTCCACCCTCTGACATATGGGACCATTACGAGGGCCTTATGGTATAGATGGGGAACTAACTCGAATGAACCACAAACCGATGAATTTACAGCTCATGTTTACAGTGGGGAAAGGCCACACGCTGGTAGCCTGGTTATATACATCAGTGTTGAATATGAGTAAACATGGCTTACGGAAGAACAGAACAAAATAGGAAGTTAACTTCAGGAGAGAACTTAATGACAGAGAATGGGAGAGGGCATTGGAATACACTCAGAAAGTATCCTGGAATGCAAGATTAAAATACACGCAGTTTTATTGCCTACGTAATAAGCACCCTGACCTGCCATAGGATACATTTCATACTTGGGTAGGAAGCAAGAACTGCTGTTACTATCCCAGTGAAACAAATTATCATATGGCATGGAGCAATGTCTTTTTGAGGAAGGTAATAGAATATTTAGAACAAACACTGGCTAGGAAAGACCTACACTCCACAGAGATTTGCCTACTGTGCCTACATTCCAGACCAAAGCACAGGAAGGCAGAGAATAGATTTATGAACCTACCATTGGTCTTAACAAAAAGGGCAAATGGAAATCATTGAAGGGCAATGATGGCTGCTACGACTGATAAATGGCGAAAAGATGCGGGCACATGGGCAAAGAGCTAAAGCATTGCATTGCATGGGGAAGAAAAGAGAGGGATCCATAGGACATCTGGGGGCTGAGATACAGGCAGCTTTTAAGGAGCCCTACAATGCCGACTAACTACACAAATTGAGTTAATATGGGAGGGGGGGGTGGGGTGGTTGAGGAACAGAAAGCCCCTCCCGGTAAACTGTACAGAGAGGTGGATAGCTTGTGATTCTGCAAGGTAGCAGATTGAATAAAACAGTGGGAGCTACACATTGTTGTTGTACAGTCAAATATGCGACAAGCAACACCCTGTTTCCATTATCGGAGAATATGGAATGTAATTTCAGACTTACTATTTAATACACTAACTGCAGGATACTCCATTGAATGTGTACTTGAAACATATAGAAATGTGTCATGAGGAATAGTATGCTCACCAGTGCAATTAAAATCAACTCAATAAACGGACTTATTTTGTTTATTAATAAATGTATGTTGTGGTGATCTTTTCACACTAAATAAATCTCTCCATTGGGACTGTTATTCCCTCTCCTTACTTCCTCATCTCACTACTGCCACATCAGTTATCATTTATTGGTTAATGAATCCAAAAAGAAGATAAAGACAAAACACAAAGATACATCTCGGCTATTGATTAAGAATATATATTAAAATATCATTCAGACTTCATTTAATAAACTTCATTGGTCAGGTTGTGTGTCATTAAGTAGCTTTTTGCTGATGGTGAAAGCTTTTTCTCATTCTGTTTTTACAATTGCCAGATATTCCACGGAAGTCAACTCATGACGAGTAAGCTCTTGTGCCATTTGGATGACGTATGAAAGTGAAGAAAAAAGATGACAGCAATCAACACGCACCACTCCTACCCTGCAAAGCATAGGCTGTCCACCCGTACCATTGATGATGATATTGAAAGAATAGAAAATGGGGCCAGCAGGTGAGCACCATCTCAAATGATCGGGTCAACCGGTGCATATTATTGCCTGGGTCTTGGCGCATTTTACTTTCCAGTGCTGTCAATGCATATATTGTGTGTGGTGATTTGGTCATTTATACATGTACTGTGTTGGACACTCAAGCCTCATTAGAGTGTCTGGGCATTGATACTGATTGCAGTTTGGTGCCATTGGTGCTTGTTACAACCTGCTGATCGATTCTAATTACTGTCAGGGTACACTGATGCGCGTACTGCCTAGGGCCTCTAGGACGTATAATGTTTGATTTCACTGATTTAAATTATTGCCTGTGAAATGAATGTTTATGGGTATCGGGTCACTGGTATTTGTTGTTGTCTGTGGCAAAATATGATATTTATGTCTGGGCCAATGATGCCTATTACTGACAGAGGCCATTGGTCATTTTACTGTTGGGGGCCGTTGAGGCATATTACTGTCTGGGCCCCTTGTGCATATAACTCCATGGGGCCATGTAGGTTGATTACTTTCAGAGTCAGTTGATTCATGTACTGTCCAGGACAACGTATGTACACTGGCATTGGGGCAGTCAGTGATTATTACTGTATGGGGTCTTTGAAGCTTATTGTCTGCGGCAGTTGATGCTCTGCATTGACTGTGGCCATGATGAATGGGATCACTGAGACATATATTTTCTGGGTTCATTGATTCGTGTGCTGTCTGGGGCTACTGTTACTCATTCATCCATCTATGTACTCACTCATTCATCAGTATAGGCCCATTAATCTATTCATGTAATTATCCACATCATACAGCCATCTATTCATGCACTCACCCATTCATAGATCCATTCATGCACTGAATCACTCACTCATCCAGTCATTCTTCCATTACCCCATTCTCACATTCACCCATTCACAAAACCACACAAACAAACTTGCCAGTCAATGAAGCGGAAACTTCAATTATAAGCCAAGCCTACTGGTTTTGGCCGATATTTATTTGAATGTCTGATGGGATGCATCTAAGGGAGCTCATAGATTAGGCGATTCTGAATACATACGTCAGATGGGAGGTATATATAATTTACATAAATGTACTCTGGATTTCTGCACTCTTTCCTACTCTTTTGTTGGTACTGAATACACAGTCTGCAATACTGGAATCAAAAACAATTGCCCAACAAGATAGATAAACATGCGTGTAGTCTAATTTTTACAGCGCTGCAATTCTGGAGGCCCTGAATCTCAGGTTCCATCCAGTATCCCACATAAATCTGGGGATTACAAGGTATTTCCGAAGGAATGGGAGATAACACATGGACTTGGAAATACCAGTTCCAATTCTGTATGTTTTTCTTCCTTCCGGTGGAAATAGCAGACCCAAGTCTACACAAATGTAGCACCTGAGAACGTGGTAAATGGCCACAGGGCTACGTTGAGGGCAGCGCGTATCTGATGGGAGAGCTGGGGCGCAGCCCCTGTTGTGCAGAAGGTGGGCGGGTAGGGGCCGGATGCAGCAGTTGTACACAGCACTGCACAAGGCTTCGAGTCTCGGGCCCAGAAATACCAGGTCTGATATTTGTTGGACTCTGCAATCCTAGGACTGCAAATACCAGGCTACTCAGATTGTCCCAAATCTGTATTCTTCCAGGGGATACTGCTCCGAGCTACTCGTAATGAGGGCATTTGTGGAGACAAGACCTAGAATGGTTATAATCTTCTCTTGAGTTATTCATGGAGAGAGGGTTGTATCTAGTAGAAATTCCAAAAGTGAAGGGAAGCTGGAGGAATTAAGATGGAAAATGTGATATTGATAAAATAACTTAGACAGAGGTAGGTTCAGTAGCTCTGGTAGGTATTTCAGACAACTAGCGGCCAGTGGTGTTTTTTCACGCTATTATGTGTACCTTTCAGATTTTTCGGTAGTATTTATAGCATGCAGCCCTAGTGGAGAACTGTACAGTGCAACAGGACCACGTGCTTACAAACGTTTGCAGTGCCATGGGAGTGAGTCTGTTTTATCAAAGTGTGGTGATAGGGGACAGAGAAAAAGGGGATCAGTCCATGAGAGAAATTAACATAATAAGAAGAGTCCTAAGAATATTCCTGAAGTTTGGCTAGGATGTTGTAAGTCTTGTGAGAGATGTCATTCCACAGTCGAAGAGTATAAGGGCAGATGTCCTGTTTTCATGTGCATTCTTTTTGAGATTCTTGAATTTCTAGCCTGGCAATGGATAAGCTTTGGGTTGTGCGACTGTTGCTAGAAAAATAGTTTTTATTTAGAGTTTGGCAGACTGGATACTCCGATAAAACATGATGGATATCCTATCCACCAGTTTACTGGTGATATAAGCTAAAATGCCCTTGTAATATGGCAGACGAGTCTTCCGCTACGTTTGTGATGGAGTATCCCGTCCTCCAATCCAGAAATAAGACCCTATATAGTCTGCTTTGTTTGACTGGGTGAACTTGTAGACCACAGAGCAAACTCTGAAATGGATGTGTGATGGAAAAGTGAGCCAGTGCAGTTACTTCAAAAATTCAAGTGATTGCACAGGAGTTGCTCTTAATGCAATGTTGACCACATTAAAAATGATGTCTGGGAGGCGAGTCAACAGGCCCTTGCTCCCATGTGCGAAAGAAAGAAGATCTGGACTGGTTTGGTGGAACTTAGTGTTAGAATTTGTGTTGCAGGCTGGACTACACTTTGCGGTCTAGGCTTTATTCTTCATATGGTTCTTGAAGGATAGGCTGCTGTCAATGTGAATGCCAAAAGATTAGGTGCAAAGGATGAGGTCTAGAAACCTTGCCCATCAGTACTATCATTCCAATGTGGATTGGTGTTGTAAAATGAAGGGCGATGGATTCCATGCAGAGGTCTACAAGAAAGACGTTCAGCAGCGTGGAGCCCTTAAAGTGAAGAGTTCAACCCCAAGCAGTCCGTTCCTCCGCTGCTGAAAGACGAGGTGACTTTAGGAACCTGCTATAGATGCCTGAATGTCAGATTAATGTAGTGTGCTATGCATACCCTTTAATGCATATCTGCTGTAACCCATGTGTAAGTATTTTACTAAGACGTCTATTGGAGATCATTATGATGGAGTTTATTTATTTATTATTCATTTGTGTAGCGAGCAGCCGCTGGGTGCCACATTCGAACTCTGATGGCTCACAAAATAGCTGAAAACAGTAGGCTGCAGAAGAGGGGCATGGTGGAGGAATACAGGAAGAATCTAAAAATGACTAGCACTCATGCATTATTTATAGAAGGTGAAGACGCAAATTGATAATGGATAATGGTTAGTAAAGTTAGGGCTCAGATTGTATGCAAAATGAACCCAGGAAACTCAAATATATGAGTGTGGAAATGCAGCTTCTCACAGAAATGGATCATTAAGGGTGCCTAACTATTTTGAAACTAGATTCATTGCCCCCAAGATATCCAGCTCATTTGTGATGATACCAAAATTCAAAATTATATTTTGCAGTAGCTTTCTATTATTATTTGGCTGTTAAAAACAGAAAGGGAGGTATTAATGGCGGGTGGCGGGGGGAATATAAGCTGTTGGGCTGGGCATGTTTGATGAAATTCGTTTAGTTACTATGAACAAACGCTTTGACTTTTTCATTACTAAAATATCTTTATCTCGGAGTTTTGCAGTAGAGCAACCATCTACATAACTACTATTCACCAGCACCTCCTCGTTTCATCCTCAGTACCCTCCTCCCATACCCTTGCATCAACTTGCCATTTATTACTAACAGTGTTATGGCTATCTTCCTATCAGCATTTGTGTATACGTGCCATTGAATCTTAGTTAATTATACTTATCAATGCACAACATCAATAAAAGTGGCGGCTGGTGAGCTTTGAAAGTGGTGAGGCGCAATACTTGGCCTGAATTTGAGTGAGCAAAACAAGCAAGAATGGGTTATTCTAGGAGAGTTGAGGGAGGGGATTTCTACCGAGAATATTTGAAAAAATATTGCCTCAAACAGTGCACTTCACACCACCATTTTTACATAAATTTGCTCAAAAGTCGTTGGGTTTGACAGGACACTCATTAAATATTCAGGTACTTTCATGGTGTACCAAGTCATTGAAAACTGACGCTTCTCAGAAGTTGAACCCATTTTCCAAAAATTTGCATTGTTTGCCCCTTTCGTCCAATATGTTAAAAATTACCTCCAGTGAGCCAGTGCCAGTATTTTATAATTGATGCAGTTTGTGCCAAGAGTTACATCCAGTATGCTAGCGCCAGCATTTTGCCATGGGTGTTTCAATAAGGCAGGAGTTACCTCCAGCATTCCAGGGCCAGCAGCAGGCATGCAAGCATAAACTTCTACAAACACTCACTCACTCACTCACTCATGCTTACTTATATTCCTTCACTCACACTCATTCTCACTAATGCACTGATTCTTGCTCACTCGCATTCCCTCACACACTCACACTGCCTCTAATTTATTTATTATCACTCACTCATTATGTCACTCTTAACTCACACTCACTTGCACTCACTATCACTTCAACTCACTCTCAGAGTCTCACTCTTCATTCTCACTCAGTTTCAAATTTTCTCACTCTCTCATTCTCACTTATAGTTAGTTCCACTTAACCCAAAATTAAGACCAGGGAAACCTGGTCTTAACATTGCGAAACGAGGAGAAATGCTTAAATTCTCCTAGTTTTTGCTGTTTCTATGTGTGCTGCATTGTGCAGCATACATAGAAACATCAAATCGCCATGGATGATTGTTTATGTGCAGGAAGGTGTCCCTTCCTGCACATAAACAATCATTCAAAAAATGACGATTTGCAACTTCTATGTGTGCTGCACAATGCACTATGCACTATGGTGCAAGGGTGCCTGAGTTGGCACTAGGCAGCTGAGTTTTGCGCCAGCGCTAGGGAAAATGCAGGGATGTGCCGTACCATTGTAAATACGGTGTATCCCTTCATTTTCAGAATGGCAGGGCGTGGCGTTAGCAATGTTTGCTTAACGCCACACTTCCCCATTCCTTTGTATATATGTCCCTAAGTTTGCAAACTTCACGATCTCTCTGCTTCATGCACAAGCACTTTTAACATGTGCTGCCTGCTTTGGGGCCACTGGAATTATGCAGCAATGGAGGCCAAAATGATGTCGTAGTGTTGACTAAATTATGCAGCAAAAAGAAGGCTGCAGCGTAATGGGGTACATTTTATGTTACTTTTTTATTTTGACATTTTTACACATACTAACAATCTCTGCAAAGATTTTGCCTCATTAGTACCAGTGTAATATGCAAATGCAGCACTCAGAAAGGTAACCAGCCAACTTTTGCAAAGGGCCCTCCACTTCGCAGCAACACAACTCACATTTTTTAGTAACTTTTGACCGTTTGAGCTACAAACAATTTTGTAGTTAGAATCGTCAGATTATGCAGCAGATGATGTATTATGTGGCAAATATGGCAGAGGCATAATTATGTAGAAAATTAGGATATTTTGCCATTCATGTTTGAACTGCTATTGTGGAAAAAGGGAGGAGAAGTGCTGATGACAGAAACCGCATGGCTCGGAGACAAATGGCTTGTGATTCCACTTTTAAGCCTATTTTGGACATTCTGTGATTGGAAACGTATCCCACTTTGTGAATGTATTTTAATGTCAATAACTTATATTAAACCTTAAATAAACATGTGTATCGATTGGTTGAATTAAATAACGCAATAAGCTGTAACTGGTCAGTGAAATGCCAAACAAATACAAAAATTGGGATGTTTTGCTCTTTCTGGTCACACCTCTGACTCCGCCTACTGACCCAATCCTCAGGTTATTCCCACCCACTGATTCTCTGCCCACAGTTCCCCTACTTTTTTTCCCCTCTTCAACCACTGACTTAACCACTTACTTTCACTCTTACTCACTCTGCCTGCCAATCACTGTCACTTTCCCACAAATACATGCTCGACGATCACACATATACACTCTCTCACACACACATTCTCACTCAGTAATTTTCACTTACACTGACTCCCTCACTCACTCTTTCTCATAGTCTCATACACACCCAGTATCACTTATTCCCAGTCACTTATGCTCACTCATTCTCACTCACAGTTACACTCATTCTCACTTATTCTCATCTCCAGGGGTGTTGCTTCAGGGGGGTGTTTGGGATATTACACCTCCCTAAAAAATGTATTCTGTGTAAGTTGGGTACAAGTGCTTTCAGTCGGGTATGGTGAAGTATCTGTTGGTCGTCACCTGGGATTTTTACATGCACATACAAACACACATGCGCACACACACACACACTCTTTGTTTCGTCTGTTTTCAAGGCCTTAAAAAATGTTGATAGTTTAGAAAATGTTGTGTTTTAAGCTCCCCTAACAATATACCCTCCTCTCTCTTTCCACAGCCTCTTAAGCCCCCCTCATGACCTGCTTCTCAAATATTGTGTTTTAACAATATATCCCAGTGTGATTGTTGGGAAATCTGAAGGCTACCCCCAACCTTATTGACCAAGCTACGCCCCTGCTCATCTCCCACACACATGCTCACTCTCACACACACATATGCTCACAAGCTCACACATACAAAAGTTATCTCTCTCTCTCTCACACTTACTGTCTCTCACCCACATTCATGCATCTATTTGAGAGTTGTATTTTTTTTTTACTTACCTACAGATGCCTGTACCAGTCCACTTCAGCTGCTCAGCAGCTGCTGCTGGACAGACCCTCTGCAGGACACTGAATGCTGAAGCCTGTGCAGTGTACACACCATGCTTAGTACTGCATAGGCTTCAGCTTTACACATCTTGCTTTTTTACCTCACCCTCTGCCAACTCAACAGAGGGTAGGGCGGGATGGGGTGAGTGAAGCTTTTGATTCCAACTCACCCTGCAACAAAATGGGAGAGGGTGAGATGATAGCCTGATTGAAGTGTAGCCCCGAGCACTAAAGGGCTGAAGCCTGAAGTGTCCAGGGCTACTTTTGCAGATGATGCTGCAGCATATCACGTCACCATTGTGAAAGGCCTGGAGTAGTGTCAGGCCTCTGAGGCCACGGCTGGAAAAGTTTTTGCCAGCCATGAACAATCAGCCTGATGGCTGGTGCAGGCACCTCTATGGGCTTGCACCAGCCATCAGACAGATTTACTGATTCAGGATGCTGCTTGACCCTCACTTGCAGAAAGGGCGAGTTTTTGTTTTATTATACTAGTAGTGAATAATAGGCTATTATTGACTATTGGTATAATAAAAAGGGCCATAAAACAAGGAAGACAGCCTCAACCCCCATAAGGGTGAGATATCACTGACCAATATCAGTGGGATGAGCTTAGAGGGGTGATATATCAGTCAAAAAATCTGTTTAATTTCGTGAAAAACCAGCCTGCTTCCAATCCCTGTAACTTAGCCCCTTTTAAGAAATTTCCTGCCAGCTGTCACTTACTTGTTCAAACTCCTTTGGCAAGCAACTAAAGATAGGTAATCATGGCTATATAGCTGTTAAACACTTAACCAACACCAGAATAGGGGTATATTTACTGAGGATAGGCGGTAAACTCTTCTCCTCCGGCGGAGCTTTGTACACACCGTGCTCTGTTTGAAACGCAGGTATTTTTCTCACGTGCAGCTCGCCTACGTTAAGTTGGCAAGCATGAAAATCGGGCGCTAGACTGCCTCCTGGCGAGATTTCTCAACGCAGGTGGTCGCAGCAGGTCGGTCACATTGAGAAAGCTGTCGCTCGCGTTGAGAAAGCTGCCGCTCGAGAAGACAATCTTACTCAAGTGGCAGAAAGAAGCAGCGCCCTCTGGCGCGCTGCATGGTGCCACTCGCAATCAATCAATCAATCAAGTTTCTTGTGAAGCACGACTACTCACCCGTTAGTGTCTCAAGGTGCTGGGGGGGGATCTGCTGTTCAGCTGAAGAGCCAGGTCTTGAGGTCCTTCCAGAATTGCGGCTGCGAGGGTGATTGCCTGAGGTGCAGAGGCAAGGAGTTCCAGGTCTTCGCAGCAAGGTAGGAGAAGGTCTTCCTCCAGCCGTGAGATGGTGGCTAGGGCCAGTTGGGTGGAGCAGAGATGTCTGGTGGGAGTGTCGAAGGAGAGGCGGTGATTGAGATATGCAGGTCGGTAGTCATGGAGGGCTTTGTAGGTGTGCACGAGGAGCTTGAAGGCAATTCTTTTGTTGATAGGTAGCCAGTGAAGGTCTCTCAGGTCGCCGGTGATGTGGCTGTGGCGTGGGATGTTCAGGATGAGTCTGTATGTTCTACAGTTTCTTTAGGAGTTTCTGGGTGGTGCCGGCATAGAGTGCGTTGCCGTAGTTGAGTTTGTTGCTGACGAACTCATGGGTGACCATTTTCCTGGACTCGGTGGGGATCCACTTGAAGATCTTACGAAGCAGTCGGAGCATGTGGAAGCAGGAGGATGAGACAGCATTGATTTGGCCAAGGTTTTGTGCAAGGTCCGTGGGTGTGGGGGTTCTGAGTGCTGGGGGCCACCAGAAGTCGCCCCAGGCAGAGGGGCTGGAGCCGAAGATGAGGACTTCGGTCCTGTCTGAGTTGAGCTGATTATACAGTGTGGGATAAGCTTCTGGCGCTAAAAATCAGCACAAGCAGTGCAGCGTACCGAACTCTGCCGCTTGCAGAACTCCGCAGAATCTCGCTGAGTCTTTCGGTAACCCTCACTGAAATCCACGGAGTAAAACTCCACGAGTTCCGCCACCCCCCCCCTAAAATTTACTAACATTTTTCACAGGAGTTCATGTGACACGATGCAATGCAGATTTTATGCATACAATTAAACAGCAATGCGTTGTTTAAATACTAGTTAGTTGCAATATTGCGCTCCTGTGTTGAAGACTGGCTATAAACCACTCAAGCGGGTTCCTCTGTCATTACCTTAAATCATCTCAACATCAGCCACGATGTGTGGCCAAGTCAATGCTTACATGACATGGCATGCTGTATTTGGGTTGTGTGCAAACCGACATCATGGTAATATGTTTAACTAGAGGGATAAAACTGCTGTGTTGTACTGTACTATCTGTAATACAAGGCATATATGTAGTAGTCATTAGTCATCACTCATCAACATATATTTTTTTTATCATGACAGGCTGTTTGCAAGTTGAACATTAATTTTTTTAGCATCACTCTAGGATATTCAAATAATGTGCATATATATTGGAAGATATATATAGCATTATATATATATATATTCACTGAAAAAACCATAAGGTTTTAGGGACAGTTATAGTTAGTTGGACATTGCACTCGTACAAAACCCGTGAAATTCCCCGTTATAGTTAGTTCAGGTAACTATAACTCGCGCCCCGCAATGCACTGCTGATGACGTCACATATTACATCACTCATGACATGGTCAGTGACATCACTGATGACATCACTGATGACATCTCAAATGACATCACTGATGACATCACTGATGACATCATCCAGTGACTGTGTGTTTCTGTAAAGTTTAAATATGTTTAATATATTTAGGGAAAGGCGTATTGAAGAATGAGTGGGTGTAGAAGCGCCTGAATGGATGATTTAGTAGGTGCGTGACTGAGTCTATAAGTGAGTGATTAAACGTATCTTACTGGATGCATGGGTGAGTGACTAAACTGTGTGAATGTCTGTATCCGTCTGTCTGTTGTTGTGTAAGCAACTGCATGGGTTTCTGACTAGCTAAATGAGTGTCTATATGGGTTATGGATTGGTTCTCTGAGTATCTGTATGGGTGCCTCAGTGTTTGTGTGGGTGGGGTGTGTGTGACTCTGTGAATAGATGTGTGAGTGGGTGATTCACTGGGTGCATGGTTTCAAGAGTGCGTCTGTGATGGACTGTATGGGTGGGTGAGTGTGTGTATGGGTGTGTTAGTGATTGAATGTATATCTCAGTGGTACATGTGTGAGTAACTACATATGTGAAAGGCAGTATATATGTGTGTTGGAGTATATAAATGGCTATAAGTGAGAGTGTGTGATTGTGAGAGTGGCTATATGGATGAGTGTGTGCTTGCATCAGTGATTGCATAGGAGCGTAAGAATGTGCTAGTATTTTTATGAGTAAGTGAGCTGGTGTGTATAACTGTATAGGTGAGTAAACTGGAGTGTGATTAATTATTTGCATGACTGACTAGGTGTGTGAATACCTCTATGGATGAGTTGCGTTGTGTGAGTGTTTATATAGGTGTATGAGTGCATATGATAGTCCTGTACTGAGTGACTGTAAGTATGAGTGATTGTACGGGTGAGTGAGTAGATGTGTGTGTGTAGACCTAAGAATCAGTGAGTGGGTATGTACTTATTGGTATTGGAGTGTGTATGGTTTTGAGAATGGCAGTCTGTAATTTAGAGTGGGTGTTTCAAAACTTATATTAGGGTGTGAGAAGATGCATTAAATTCTCACATGGATGATGTCATCAGTGATGTCATCAGTGATGTCATTTGAGATGTCATCAGTGATGTCATCAGTGATGTCACTGACCATGTCATGAGTGATGTAATATGTGACGTCATCAGCAGTGCATTGCGGGGCGCGAGTTATAGTTACCTGAACTAACTATAACGGGGGAATTTCACGGGTTTTGTACGAGTGCAATGTCCAACTAACTATAACTGTCCCTAAAACCTTATGGTTTTTTCAGTGAATTTCTAAGGTTTTTTAAATGCAAATTTCTAACTATAAGGTGCCTGAAACCTATGGTTTTTTCAGTGAATTTCAAAGGTTTTTTAAATGCTAATTTCTAACTATAACGTGTCTGAAACCTATGGTTTTTTCAGTGAATTTCAAAGGTTTTTTAAATGCTAATTCCTAACTATAACATGTCTGAAACCTACGGTTTTTTCAGTGAATTTCAAAGGTTTTGTAAATGACAATTTTTAAATGTATTAATTGTTATATTTATTTTTTTCATACTGATTTACTACATTTTTAGAAACATTTTTTTTTACATATTTTATTTTTTAAATTACATTGTAATTACATTATACATTACAAAAAATACTTTCTCAGAATGACTTACTTTAGTTTAAATACTTTGCACATAGGCAATAGACTTTTAAGTACAGTAGTTACAGTTGTTGCAATGGGCAACACATTTTCAAACACAATGCAACATTCAGCTCAATGTGAATTTCTAGTTAAATGCAATTAGTTACTTTATGGATTACTTTTCTAACCACAGGACTGGATCCTAGATTCAGTCCTGGGACATCTCCTGTAAACAGTTGAGTAAAAGCGTTTTGGTTACAGTAGTGATTTTTAAGGAATATTATTGTATTTTAAAAGTTGACAGAAACTTTTTCTCATAGAATCACCAATGTTATCCTATGGAAGGAAATTCACTTAGCAGGTAAAAACTGTTATCGTTACTTTTTCTTACTCAGAGTTGGATCCTGGATCCAGCACTGGTGCATCTCCTGTAAACAGTTGAAAGAATGCGTTTAAGTCATACAGGCGATTTTTAAGGAATATTTGTAGTTTGTGAAAATCGACACTTTGAAACTTTTCAGCTGAAAACCAGACAATGGATTCCTATGGAAGAAAATATAAGTTACTGGTAAGTACGGTTAAAATTACTTCTGAGATCAGTACTGGGCTGAAAGATGCAGCACTGAGGTCTCTCCTGATAACAGGTGAGTAAATCGGAATTCGTATTTCGGCTGATTTTAGAGGAATATTTTAAAGTTCCAAAACTCCACACACAGAAGAATTTCCAAGTGAAACCAGTCAATGTTAGCCTATGGAAGGAAATTCAAGTTACTGGTAAGTACGGTTAAAATTACTTTTCAGGACCAGTACTGGGCTGAAAGATACAGCACTGAGGTCTCTCCTGATAACAGGTGAGTAAATCGGAATTCGTATTTCGGCTGATTTTAGAGGAATATTTGTATGTTTCAAAAATCAACACTTAGAAACTTTTTCAGCAAAAAGCAGGCAATGATATCCTATGGAAGGAAATTCAAGTTACTGGTAAGTACGGTTAAAATTACTTTTCAGGATTAGTACTGGGCTGAAAGATGCAGCACTGAGGTCTCTCCATATAACAGGTGAGTAAATCCGAATTCGTAGTTCGGCAGATTTTAGAGGAATATTTGCACAATGGTGAAGGTAGGGGGCGGGGCCTGAGGTGACATCTGTGCAAACGCGCCCCGTGGCGCGTTTTAAGTTGGGGGATTAAGTCCCCTTGAATCATGAGGGTCCCTAGGGGCCAACTAGCCCACCAGGAACCTCCAGTATGCGCCAGGGGCTGCGTTGCAGAGACGTGTAGAGAGGCCACACCCCTTTTACACCTCTCTGCAACGCAGCTCTGTGGCGCTTTCTGGATGTACCTGTTGGGCTAGTTGGCCCCAGGGACCCTCAGGATTGAAGGGGATTTAATTCCCCATCTTAAAACGCGCCACGGGGCCTGTTTGCACACATGTCACCTGAAGCCCCGCCCCTCCCTTCACCACTGTGCAAACGCGCCCCGTGGCGCGTTTTAAGTTGGGGGATTAAGTCCCCTTGAATCCTGAGGGTTCCTGGGGGCCAACTAGCCCACCATGTACCTCCAAAAGCGCCACAGAGCTGCGTTGCAGAGAGGTGTATAAAGGGGCGTGGCCTCTGTACACCTCTCTGCAACGCAGCCCCCTGGCGCATACTGGAGGTTCCTGGTGGGCTAGTTGGCCCCCAGGGACCCCCAGTATTCAAGGGGAATTACTTCCCCATCTGCAAACGCGCCAGGGGGCGCGTTTGCAGAGTGGTGAAGGAAGGGGGCGGGGCCTGCGGCCCGATCGTTTTTTTTTTTTTTTTTTTTTTCTGAAGGGGGGCTGTGTGGCCCCCCTTCCTTTTTCTTATTTTTGGGCCCTGGGGACCCCATCCCCCAGGGCCTTACCCCCTTTTTTTTTTTAATTAAAATTAAACTGGAAGGGGGCCGCGTGGCCCCTCTCCCCTGGCCGAAAACTGCCCCAGGGACCCCATCCCCCGGGGCATGGCCACACTTTAACATTCCTTTTTAAGGAGGGGGGCTGCGTGGCCCCCCTCCTCAGGCCTCCTTTTGCCCCAGGGACCCCATCCCCCGGGGCATGGCCACACTTTAACATTCCTTTTTAAGGAGGGGGGCTGCGTGGCCCCCCTCCTCAGGCCTCCTTTTGCCCCGGGGACCCCATCCCCCGGGGCCTGGCCTCTGGTTGAGGACTGTGGGGGGGTCCCCAAACCCCCCACAGTCCCGCCGGCTCCCCGTGTCCTAAGGGAGCCGGCATTGCTTTCCACACGGGGAGCAGCTAACATGCTGCTCCCCGTGTGGAAAGCAATTGTCTTTGATATTGAAGCGAGAGCAGGTTTCCCTGCCTCTCTTCCAATATCCAAAGCAGTTTGCAATGACAGGACGGAGCCGCGAGGCTCCCGTCCTGTCATTGCAAACAGCAGTGTCCCGGGGTAGGCACCCCGGGACACTGCAGGAGCCGGCCCTGGGGGGTGGCGGTCCCCAGGGCCACCACAGGCTCCAGGAGGGGGGCCGCGCGGCCCCCTCCCCACATCAGCAAAGCCCCGGGGAGGTGGTGGTCCCCGGGGCTTCGAGGGTCCAAAACGGACCCCCATTTTAATTTGTTAGTGCCCCGGGGAGGTGGCGGTCCCGGGCGTGTGGGGGGCTCGAGCCCCCGCCCACACAGGAAAAAGTAAAAAAAGAAGCCCCGGGAGGTGGTGGTCCCCGGGCTGCGGGAGGGCTCAGAGCCCTCCCGCACCATTTGAAAAAGAAAGCCCCGGGGGTGGTGGTCCCCGGGGCTTGGGGGCCCTTTGAGGCCCCCATACATACATTTAACCCCCACCATGCCCCCGGGACTTGGGCCACCCGGGGGCAAAATACAATCGAAGCGCGGGAGACCGCCCTTCGATTTTTTTTTTTCGGCAGGATTCGCGCTCCCTGAGCGCATCCTGCCGATTTTTTTTTTTTAAAAAAATGCTTTTTTCTGCCCAGGGGGTCCTTGTGGGACCCCTGAGCAGACCTAGGGGTCAGGGTGTTTCTACCCTGCCCCCTTTGTGCGTTTTGCGCACTTTTTTACTGCTTTCTTGTTCCTCGGTTCTACCGAGGAATAAGATGGCTGCCAACACTTCCTGGTTTGGAGTGTTGACAGCCAATTAGCAGACAGCTCGTGATCGGGAGGGTGCGCGAATCCGACGCGGCCATAGATATATATGTACTTTTACTTTTGATTTTCTCAGCAACTACTGAACGGATTTACACCATTTAACAAAAGGGTTCTTTCTGAACCAAGAACTACCTCTTTGCCAAATTTGGTGTAATTCCGTTCAGCAGTTCGGGCTGTAGCCGTGTCTAAAGTTTCCTATGGGAAATTGATTTTTGACTCTTATTTTTTAATTTCTCCGCAACTACTGAACGGATTTACACCATTTAACAAAAGGGTTCTTTCTGAACCAAGAACTACTTCTTTGCCAAATTTGGTGTAATTCCGTTCAGCAGTTCGGGCTGTAGCCGTGTCTAAAGTTTCCTATGGGAAAATGAATGGGGAAAACACGTTTTGGGACCCCCTTTTTCTCGGCCCCGCTTGACGAATCACCCTGAGACTTTCAGGGTAGGAGCGGACCGGAGCGGGCCATAAAGTTTGAAAATTTCGCGAAGATTCGTCAACCGACGCAAGAGTTATTTCAAATAGAATGTCGCGGATTTCCTATGGAAAATAGGTCCTAACTATAACTATCTACTGGCGACCGCCAGTAGATAATTGGAAGATATATATAGCAATATATATATATATATTTTTTTTTTTCACAAACTTTAGCCGCACACAGAAATCCTTCTTTGCAATGATATTTATTACAAAAACAGAGCCAGTCTGTCAAAACCGACGCGTTTCGGCGGCCAGCACGGCCTTTGTCACGGTTGGGAGACACTACCTTCGCAATCTGTTTTATAGCATTTCCTGTTAAAATACTCCCATTGCATTCTGTGCTGGCCGAAACACGTCGGTTTTGACAGACTGGCTCTGTTTTTGTAATAAATATCATTGCAAATAAGGATTTCTGTGTGCGGCTAAAGTTTGTGGAAAAATTGATTCAGGCCACTGGTCCGGCCCATAGCCTGCACCCGCTGCTGAGCACTCCGGCTTACGACCACATTGCTTGCCATATATATATATATATATATAAATATATATATATATATATCAAAAAACAGTTTGGTTGCGTGGAAACCCGAGCCTCTTACAATGGCGGGCCGTGGCAGGGTCGCAAATCCTTATAATCAAAAACTGCGCCGTCCCAAATACTCCAAAAGGACAACACACCTTGGCCACAAAATTTCTCCAGCGTGATTTTATTTCAGCAAAGTCACCCTACGCGTTTCGGAGCGTCCGCTCCTTGCTCACGAGTATTGTGAATGCAAAAAAATAAAGTATTTAAATAGATCATGTGATACTACACATCATAAACAGTGAAAACAGACTTCATGGAATATTTTACAAACATATTCGTGGAAATAATACAACAATCACTGCCACAATATTCACAGTAATTTTACCAACAGTATACATAAATTCATTGTATGACCATTTTTACAAATAAAGTTTAGCAAGTGTGATATCGGTGTCTGTAGAGCATCACCATATTTTCTATTGGTCGCGCCTCTGCGTGGACTACATTTCCCATAAATCTTAAAATTATAAATCAAATACTAACAACTTTATTTAGAGTCCGTTAAAAATAACAACCCCAGCCATCCACGGTTTTGCCTGGTTATATATAACTATAAATAAAACGAATTACCATTCTACAGCCCCAGTGGGCTAATTCCTTAGTGGCTGCGTTTAATTTACCAAACCAATATAAGCTATTCTGAAAATACGTCTATACTACGCATTCAATTCATGTCTCATCCCAGTGGATAAAAAGTAAGACAACTTTGAGTAAACACAGCTGCCACCGATAGTACATTTATTTAGATAAAATAAAAAAATAAAAAACCAAACATGGCAAAATTAACAAAGTTCTGCCCCAGTGGGCTAATAAAGTACTGCCCCAGTGGGCTAATCATTATGTGGCACAGACCAAATCCAATTGGTAAATTTCGGACTCACCAAATTCTAGTTGATAATCATCAAAACATCAAGGCGGAATAGTCAACACCATTATGGGCTCATTTCAAAAGGTTGTCTGCTATATCAGTGATTGTTGTATTATTTCCACGAATATGTTTGTAAAATATTCCATGAAGTCTGTTTTCACTGTTTATGATGTGTAGTATCACATGATCTATTTAAATACTTTATTTTTTTGCATTCACAATACTCGTGAGCAAGGAGCGGACGCTCCGAAACGCGTAGGGTGACTTTGCTGAAATAAAATCACGCTGGAGAAATTTTGTGGCCAAGGTGTGTTGTCCTTTTGGAGTATTTGGGACGGCGCTGTTTTTGATATATATATATATATATATATATATATATATATATATATATATATATATATATATATATATATATATATATATATATATATATATATATATATATATATATATCCACAAAAAAGTTGCCCTGATGCAAGGATGCAACTTCCCAGCCGAGTGCTTTTCAAAAGCCTTTATTTGTTCAAAACCGGCATTTCAGCTCCAAACATTTGCAAATTCCTGACGAGTTTCAGAGCCCTCGGGCTCTTTCTTTAGAGGATGACACTGCCCAAACTGAAATGCTCGGTAGGCGCCATTAACTACATGCATTATATATGCAGCCCACGTGGGCCTCTCAAGTGAATCACAATTACAGCATGCTGGTACCTGTAGTTTAGTCCAAGCAGAATATTCCCCTCTGTGGGTTCAGTTCAAGTTACAGTGTCCTTTCTTTTAAACGAATAAAATACCCCAGTGGGTTTCGGAATGAAATCCCCAGTTTTCTTTTTTCACCAACTCAGCTGCGCCTAAAGGTCGGAAATGTTCGAGCCTCTCTGGCCCCATTTAAACTCCATGGTGAGGCATCCTTCTCGGCCAGGCTGCCGAGTAAACAATCCACAAAAAAGTTGCCCTGATGCAAGGACACAACTTCCCAGCCGAGTGATTTTCAAAAGCCTTTATTTGTTCAAAACCGTCATTTTAGCTCCAAACATTTGGAAATTCCTGACGCGTTTCACAGCCCTCGGGCTCTTTCTTCAGAGGATGACACTGCCCAAACTGAAATGCTCGGTAGGCGCCATTAACTACATGCATTATATATGCAGCCCACGTGGGCCTCTCAAGTGAGTCACAATTACAGCATGCTGGTACCTGTAGTTTAGTCCAAGCAGAATATTCCCCTCTGTGGGTTCAGTTCAAGTTACAGTGTCCTTTCTTTTAAACAAATAAAATACCCCAGTGGGTTTCGGAATGAAATCCCCAGTTTTCTTTTTTCACCAACTCAGCTGCGCCTAAAGGTCGGAAATGTTCGAACCTCTCTGGCCCCATTTAAACTCCATGGTGAGGCATCCTTCTCGGCCAGGCTGCTGAGTAAACAATCCCCAAAAATGTTGCCCTGATGCAAGGACGCAACTTCCCAACCAAGTGCTTTTCAAAAGCCTTTATTTGTTCAAAACCGGCATTTCATCTCCAAACATTTGGAAATTCCTGACGCGTTTCACAGCCCTCGGGCTCTTTCTTCAGAGGATGACACTGCCCAAACTGAAATGCTCGGTAGGCGCCATTAACTACATGCATTATATATGCAGCCCACGTGGGCCTCTCAAGTGAGTCACAATTACAGCATGCTGGTACCTGTAGTTTAGTCCAAGCAGAATATTCCCTTCTTCGGGTTCAGTTCAAGTTAGTGTCCTTTCTTTTAAACGAATAAAATACCCCAGTGGGTTTCGGCATGAAATCCCCAGTTTTCTTTTTTCAACAACTCAGCTGCGCCTAAAGGTCGGAAATGTTCAAACCTCTCTGGCCCCATTTAAACTCCATGCTGAGGCATCCTTCTCGGCCAGGCTGCTGAGTAAACAATCCATTATATTTATATATATATATATATATATATATGTATATATATATATATATACATTCATCCAAAAAAAGCCCCGAGCTTTGAAGTAGCACTCCACGGAGACCTTTTATTCAGGAAAGCGGCGTCACACAACCCAATAAGTACATTTCCCTGACGCGTTTCGGTGCCACAAGCACCTTAATCATAGGGCGGCATGTTAGGCAAACATGGAATGGACTCCCACCTCTTATACCCATACGACACTCGCTTTCCAGTAAGCGGCATGCCGGGAGTATGGGTCCCCAATTCCTCCGTTTCAGTACGGCCATGTATTTCACCAACGTTGTATTCTGCCAATTTTAATAAAGTTTTACAGCCCTCTGGTGGGCCTCAGGTTACATCCCCGCTTCCAATTGTCCATAACTCCGTGCTGCACAGAAGCTGCAGATTGATATCCAGCCCCGCAGACCTTAGTCCAGTTGAAATGGCGGTGCACACTTCCACGGCCGGAAGCGCCGTGCAATTATTCATCCAAAAAAAGCTCAGAGCTTTGAAGTAGCACTCCAAGGAGACCTTTTATTCAGGAAAGCGGCGTCACACAACCCAATAAGTACATTTCCCTGACGCGTTTCGGTGCCACAAGCACCTTAATCATAGGGCGGCATGTTAGGCAAACATGGAATGGACTCCCACCTCTAATACCCATAAGGGACTCGCTTTCCAGTAAGCGGCATGCCGGGAGTAGGGGTCCCTATTCCTCCATTTCAGTATGGCCATGTATTTCACCAACATTGTTTTCTGCCAATTTTAATAAAGTTTTACAGCCCTCCGGTGGGCCTCAGGTTACATCCCCGCTTCCAATTGTCCACAACACCGTGCTGCACAGAAGCTGCAGATTGATATCCAGCCCCGCAGACCTTAGTCCAGTTGAAATGGCGGTGCACACTTCCACGGCCGGAAGCGCCGTTGATCCAGCGGGTTACTAGCAACAAGCATTCATACACTAGATACTCACCTGGGCCCATTCATTCACACTAACTAGTAATCACCTCTGGTGGGAGTCAGTTGTACTCTTTATCAAAATCCCTGCTACCAATTACCTTTTCTGATTGAAGAGTAATGACTTACCAATGGACCTTTGATAACTGGGTTTGTAATGAGATCATACAAAACATAATTTCATCAAACACCTGAAATAACCACTGACTCAGGAAGTTTTAAAATATTTATCTAAAATTATTTAGCAGAGGAAAATACAAGCCACATGGCACTTAATCGCATATCAAGGAGGAAGCACACTTTATAGTCACCTATTAATCACAAATAATGGTCCCTCAGAAAGGAGAAAATAGAGACAGCAGTACAACTAAAAATTACGCATTTATAGTTACCTAAAGGTGTGAAAACCAAACCCCTTGAGCAAGGAGTTGGAAAGAGGGTCCCAAGAAAGATGAAGACCAAGACCTCCGGACCAGGTTCAGGACAGGATAGATGACCTCTCTACCAACGGCGCCTGCGTCGTTCCCCTCTCTGACACTTCGTTCCTCCTCGTGGATTCTTCCGCGTCTCCCTTCTAATACGGTCCGCCGCCCCCACTTCACGACCTCTTCGGACAGCGGTCAGTCTGCTCTGTTCTGTAATAGCATCGGTTCTCGGCGACAGCATCTACGTCTGTCTATTCTCTGAGCGTGCGCTGCTCCTCCTAAGCTAGCTAATTAGCTAATTCTATATCTATTATACCCTTCTATGCCCATGTACCTCCCATTAATGTTTCAAAATTATGGGCCCACTAATTCTGATTGGACAGGGACAGGGGGTTGATCCTCACACCATGTTAATTTAGTTCAATTTTCTTAAGCCCATTGTTTTAAAATACCGCCCTCTCAATTAATACATTTGCTTTATTTCCCACCCGTTTCACAACAATTTTAATACAAAGTATATACAAAATGTATCTTTTCGTAGGACATTTTGAATGAACTCTGAAGGTGATCAGCGGGTCATGTCCTTGGACATCTTCCAAGTTGACTTCATCGCTTTGCTTTGTTAGTTTTCAGGGCGCATGCACAGGTCACATGATTCTTGAGCTGCCGTTTAGTCAACCCAGGCCCACTTTACGAACTAATAGAAAATCAAAGAAGAAACATATTAAAATCAAAAATAAATGTTTTCACTGTATACCTCCTACTTCTACCCTAATCCCATTTAATTATAAATATCTATCCCGCATTAGTAGCGTTAGAATACCACATTATTAATTGCAGCAATGCGAAAGCTTTAGCATGTGAGAACATTAAAAGCGGCCATTTTAGCATACACTGCGCAGAAGCAAAAGATTCCCTCCAAGCAAAGAAAGACGTCATACCACGTGACATGGTTGACACATGCGCAGTAGGATTCCCGCGTTTTAGTGGCCATTTTGTATTAGACAAGGATTACTTATTAGCGGAAAACACATTGGCAAGCATCTTCTAGATAAATATGTTTGTGTTGCACATTATTAATAAGACATTACATAGGTTTAGTACAAATTAATTAATACTGTGAGAGAATTGCTTCCGAGCAAGTATCATTGTGAGTCCTTGCTCCATCAATCCCCTCTCTGATGGCGTTTCTGAGCCATCAAATTTACCTACAACCAGATGCCAACTTAACATATTTCCGTCACATTTTCATTTTTACACTGTCTATTCTTATCCTTTCCTTTCAGTTTCTTGTAAATTTCACTTCTCAGGTCTTCTAATTCAATCTCTTCAAATTTCCTTTTCTTGCCTCTTCCTGTCATCCTATATGTTTCCTTCTTTCTACAACATTTGCACCATATCATTATTGACAATACTGTTATTGCTATCCCTACTAAGGGTACTATTATTTGACCTATAAACCCTTTCCCTACATTAGTAAACCAGGTACCAATTGACGCAATGCTATTTGTCAATCTTTCCCATACACTATCAACTTCCAGTGGTTTCAGTTCCTTCTCATGTTTAGTAATATTCTTTATATATGTTCCGATTTCTGTACTTTTGTCCGGAATATATGTGCAACAATGTTTTGTTTTCAACAATTTACAGACTCCGCCCTCTTTTGCTAATATTATATCAAGAGCAAGTCGATTTTGCATAACCATAGATCTAATCGCAACCATCTCCGTATTAATCATTAGAAATCCTCCAGCAGTATCCGTTGATAAACGATCAACCACTGTAGACAATTTACATATTCTCCTTGAGTTCAGAATTACTCCCACTGAAGGTATCAATGCACCAAATATATCCCCTACAATTTCTGAAAGACTAGCTCTCTTACTACGTGTTAGTTCACTATTATTTTCATTGCTCCCAGTGTTTCTTTTTACGTGGTATACTTTTGGAAAAACTATTCCAAAATAACAACTTCAATACCACCGTGTAGGAAGCCTAAAATAAGCCTTATTCCCACACACATAATATATTCCAGGAAAAACTGAATCTGTTCCTCCTTTTAGTTCCCAACCTCCAAGAATTAAGAAATTATGTTCACATTCACTGGTACCAATAAAAACATTGTTATATTCAGTTTTTAACCTATGAAGACACATTTTCCCTGTCTTTACAAAATCTAGAGCCATAGCAGCTTGAGCTTTGCCAGGTGTATAAATACCCTCTTTCTCAGCCCAAGGTGGAAGATGAGCCTTATGCTCAGATGCCTTCTTTTGAAAATTCTGTCTTCTATCTTCAACTACAGTTTAAAAATATCTTCTCTTCTTCACGTAATGAACATGTTAGATTGCTTCTATGTGCATGTGTTATGTCTATTGACTTCATCGTTAAGAAAAATTCTCCCATAAACTGTGCATCTTGACTACTAAGCACTGGGTTCAGATTCTTTCGAATAGGAACCTCTGAGAATATCACATCTATATTTGAATAATAATACTGAAGTTTCCCTGTTCTATAAAATAAACTAGTTAGTACACTACATGATATACCATAAGTTAAAGGCAAATGATGATAGGTTAAACCTTCTGCTACTGATTCAGGTAACTTCATACAAACATAACAATCACTAACATCCATTGTATCTACGTACTGAAACAATAATTTAGTAAAGACATTTAAGCTAGTATCATTATCTGTTACAACGTGATGAAAATCTGGTTCATCTTCTGCTTCTATTTCTACTCTATCACTTTTCAAGTTATCTATCCTTCCCTTGGTATCGTTGTTATTCTTTTTGTCCATTATCATAAGGTAAGGAATTGCTACAATCACAACTAACCACACTATAAGCACCACTACCAGACTACATATGCATATAGCACAGCATCTTTTACAACATTTCCGTTTCGGTCTCCCAGAAACTCTGTCCTCAGCCATTTTTGACTAAGAAGATTTCTCTTCTTTCTTTTTTTCCTCAAAAAGTTTTAACGTTATCAAGGTGGTTTCACTTCTTTTTCATAAGTCAGTTCTGCACTTGTTCCTTCGTCACCACTTTCACTTGTTTCTGAACTTTCACAGTCTTCGAGAATTATATAAGTCCAATCAGGACCTTTAAACTTATTGTTCACGACTTTCAATCTTTTGCTTTTTCGTTTTTCAGTCCCACTTGTTTGTCCAGATAAGCTCGTTACTTCATTTACTTGTTCTGGGTCTTCACTTCGTGTTACTATATGGTATTTCACTCTTTTAATGACACTAGGCCAATGATCACCCTTTCTGACTTTCTTGGTTTGCACTGTATCTTCACCTTCCGAGTCTTTTCCAAAAACTCCTTTATTATCAAGGTGTGGCACAAATTGTTTGTCCTCGATTTCAGTTTCCCACTCTATCTGCTCTTGTTCAGGTCTTATTGATGTTTCTTCAGTTGCCTGAATGTGAGTCTCTGCTAACTGGCCCTGTTCAGGATTGACGTCTTCTTGCTTGATATTTTCATGTTCAATGTTTTCTTGATTTTCTTCTCCCTGAACGTGATTTTCTTGTCCTAACGGTTCTGATCAGGGCTTATTGCACTCTGTACTTCTGCAGCCTGACCGCGTTCTTCTGAACCTGTCTGTCCCTGCTCAAACTTTGTTGTTTCGTTGTCAATTTGAGCCCAATTTCCTTTCCCTATCTGGGCCTGCTCAGGTTCTCTTATAGTTTCAACCTCCCTATCCTGAGCTTGTTCTTCTTCACCTATCTGGTCCTCACTAATTTCTTCTAATCTAGCTCTGCTCCTTGTTTTGATAAAGACTTCAGGTATATCAACCACTGGTATCCAGTCCTGACTTGTGCTCGGTTGTTCTTCTTCAGCTACTCCTGAATCTATCACTTGAGATTCTTCAGCTGTACAACCTTCTGCTTCCTCAGCTATTGATGCTGACTGAGGATCTCTCTCTTCAGGAGCTGGCACCCTTTTGGTATGGCTTACGTGAATCCAATTAGGTAAACCTGCACATTTCACTGCTGTGTTTGTAACCAATATAACCTGACAAGGTTCGCCCCACCTGGGTGATAAACACGTTTCTCTGGTGTGATGCTTCACTACCACCCAGTCTCCGGGGTTCAGATCATGCTCTTGTTCAGGCTGCCTGGAAACTGCGTCTTCTCCAACCTGGTGAGAGACAGAACGCACTAGGTCAGCCAATGCTTTGCAATAATCTAGAACCATATCATCAGTTATGTTCAGCAGTTTATTTCCAGGTACATGGGCTTGTCTCATTGCTCTTCCCATGATGATTTCATGTGGACTCAATCCTGTATTTCTATCAGGAATGCTTCTGAGTCCCATTAAGACAAGAGGCAATGCATCTGGCCAATCTAATGATGTGGATGCACACATTTTTGACAATCTTGATTTTATTGTGCCATTCATTTGTTCAACCACTCCAGAAGCCTCTGGGCGGTACGCACAGTGCAATTTTTGTTCAATTTTAAATGCTTCACAGATTATTCGAATTACATCATTATTGAAGTGACTCCCTCTATCTGATTCCAAAGTTACTGGGAAACCGAACCGTGGAATGAGTTCTCGTAATAATAGTTTTGCAACTGTTATGCTGTCATTCCTCCTGGTAGGGTAAGCCTCCACCCACCTTGAAAACAGACACACTATGACGAGTACATATTTCAGTCCTTTACATGGTGGTAACTGAATGAAATCTAACTGCAATCTCAAAAATGGGCCTTCTGCCTTTCCAATTTTTCCCAAACCAATTACTGTTTTCCTTCCTGGATTATACATTTGACAAGTTAAACACCTCTGGCAAAGACTCTCTGCTGCAGCCCTAAACTTTGGATTGTACCAATTTTGTCTGAAAAGTCTAATCATGGCATCTCTTCCTACATGGGTGTCTCCGTGATACATTCTGGCCATTTGTGAAATCAGGCATGACTGGTCTGCCATCTGAATATACCCATACATCATCATCTGTTCTTCGTATACACCCTATTTTTATCCAAACATCCTTTTCACTCTCCTCAGCATCATCCTGCAATCGTCTCACATCATTCCATGTTTCAGGTGTTGAACATAGCATAAGTTGGCAGCTGATTCCCATTCTTTCGACTTTTCTGTTTACTGCCATTCTATTTCTGGCACAGTGTTGAGCGATTAGGTCTGCGTATCTGTTACCGGCTACCACCCAGTCATCTCCTGACTGGTGTGCGGCACATTTCACCACTGCCAATTCTTTTGGTGATTGTATTGCCTCCAATAATTCTTTTACAAACTGCCCATTTTTGATTGGGGATCCTGAAGAAGTCATAAAATCCCTCTGCATCCACAGTTGGCCAAAATCATGCACAACCCCGTACCCATATTGACTGTCCGTAAATATGGTTACTTTTAGATTTTTCCCAATTTTGGAGGCTTTGATCAAAGCAATTAATTCAGCTACTTGTGCAGATTTGACTCCTGGTAAATAGGATGCTTCGACTATTCCAGAAAGTTCACATACAGCATAAGCTGCACTCAATTTGCCATCCTCATGCCTTAGGCATGAGCCGTCCACAAACAGCTCCCTGTCTGGGTTCTTAAGAGGCATTTCCTGTATGTCAGGGCGCGGTTTGGTACACAACTCTGTGACTTGCAAACAGTCATGTTCTGTGTCGTCCCTAACTTCTTCGCAATATGGATCTGGTAATAATGTAGCAGGATTTACAACTGTGCACCTAGCTATGGTCACATTTTCAGCTCCTAGAATTATTCGCTCATATCTTGTCATCCGACTAGTTGTGAGATGCTGAGTTCTAGTTCTTGTCAACAGGATTACAACTGCATGTGGGACGAACACCTTGACAGGATGTCCCATTACTATTGACTCACTTTGTTCAATGCTCATACAAGTAGCAGCTACTGCTTTTAAACAGCCTGGCAATGCTGCGGCCACTGGGTCTAATGTAGCAGAAAAATATGCTATAGGACGTCTGTCCAGTCCATGTCTTTGTGTTAAGACTGAAAGTGCACAACTTTCTCTTTCATAGCAAAATAATGTAAATTCTTTTGTATAGTCAGGCATGCCCAGGGCAGGTGCCTCACACAAAGCATTTCTTAATTTTACAAATGCACTGGCACTTTCATCATCCCATTCAACTGGATCCTTTGCTTTCTTTTTGGTTAACTGAATTAAAGGCTTTGCTAGTAGTGAAAACCCTACAATCCATTGTCGACAGTATCCTACTATTCCAAGAAACATTCTCACCTCTCTTTGTGTTACTGGCATTTTCATTTGCTTAATTATTTTTATTCTCTCAGATGTTATTCTTCTCTTTCCTCTCTCAATTTGGTGTCCCAAATACTTAACTGCTGTTGTACAAAATTGTAACTTCTCAGGTGACACTTTGTGACCTTCCTCAGCCAAATGATTGAGAAGTACAATCGAGTCGGTGACACAATCGTCATAAGTTCTAGATGCGATTAACAAATCGTCTATATATTGTACCAAGACTGAGTTCCTAGGCATTACTACTTTTTCTAGGCACTTTTTCAGTATCTGATTAAAAATGGAGGGACTTTCTGTGTACCCCTGAGGAACACGATTCCACACATAAACGTGATTTTCAAATTTGAACGAAAACAAATACTGACTATCTGGATGCAATGGAATTGAGAAAAATGCTTGACACAAATCAATTACTGTAAACCATTCTGCATTCCATGGTATTTGGTATAGGATCACTGCAGGATTTGGTACTATAGGACAACAAGGTACCACAATTTTATTAATTTTCCGCAAATCCTGAACGATCCTATATTTTCCACTAGGCTTTTTCAACCCCATGATTGGCGAATTACAAGGGCTACTCATAACTTCTTTTAATATACCTTGTTTCACCATTCTTCCAATTTCCTCAGTAACTCCTGCTTTCACTTCAGCACTCATTTTATACTGTCTGGTATTTGGGAAAATTGCGCCTTCCTTTACAGTTATCTTCACTGGGTCTATATTTGCCATCAGACCTACTTCCTTTCCAGTAAAATCCCATACCTTTGAGCTCACTGTAGTTTTTAACTCTTCTGGTAATTCATCTTTGGTTATCAAGGAGAACATTTCATCTACCTCCGTACCTTGCTTGGCTATCATGAATTTGTAAACATGATCTTCATCCGGGGTCTGTATTGCAACACCATCCGGTGTGCAGAAAATAGTGCAATTCATTTTGCACAGTAAGTCTCTGCCCAGTAAATTTACTGGACTGGAATCACACACCACAAATTGGTGCATTTCTCGGAAGTTTCCAATTCTTACTTCCATGGGTTCTGTAAGGGGTGTTCTAATCTTTCGATTGGCTACACCTACCACTTGGATAGCTTCTCCAGAGAGAGGGAGGTCTGGGATGTCTGCTGTTCTTACAGTAGAACGGGTAGCACCAGTGTCCAAAAGAAAGGTGATATCATTACCTTTTACTTTCCCTTCAACATATGGACCTGACTGATCTACCGGCAAGGATGCGCCAAGTACGCACTCCTTCTCCCCTCTCTTAGGCACCGTCATTGATAATCATATGGATTAAAATCATCCTGTAAAAGAAACTGTGAAGTTACATATTCATTCTTACCACTTCCTCCTTGATATCCGATGTCTGTACCGTGCTTTGCTCTGCTTACATTACCCTGTATAGGGGCAGGTGGCAACTGACTCTGAGGATTTACACCCTGCTGTGAGTCATTCTGCGTCTGTGGATTTAAATTATGATTTGGGCCATTATTATTTTGAATCTTTTTACATTCGTTCTTCCAATGTCCCAACTTTTCGCATCCATGACAAGGAAATTTCTTTTTAGCCTCTTCTCTACTCATTCGTCCTCTTACCTTTCCACCATTTCCTGTGTCACCATTCGATCCAGATTCTTTTCCCTGACTTTCTGTTGGATTATCTAAATTAATTCCCTGTCGCTCAGCCATTTTCACTTGAGCCCACATCACTTTTTCTTGTAGTTTCTTGTGCCTATCTTCAATGTCATCCCCACAATATTTAGCATATTTCAAAATCTCATCAATAGGCTTTCCTTGCCAACATAACATATGTTGCTTAATCATTTGACAAATCTCTGGTTTTAGACCATAAACAAATCGATAGACAAACTGACTCATATTCTTGTCTCCAATATCTTCAAAACCACTATACTGTTTGAACACCTGTAATAGACGTTCATAGTAGGCATGTACCGATTCATTTGCTTCTTGGGTTGTTCTGTCTATTTTCACCCAATCTGTTTCTTTTGGTGGTATTTTCCCTTTCAAATAAGTTATTACCTGGTGATACTTCTTCATCACATCACCTGTGATGAGCACCTGTCTTTGGATCTCTAGGATACTCTTCACTAGGCCAGTCAATTGTAATTTTACAGTCTGTCCATAAATCGGCAGGTACCACTATGTCAAACAAACCATCTAGGTCCTTTAACAAAACCTTTGAAACCTTCACAAACCTCTCAACCTGCTTGTACCATTCAATTGGTTTTTCTCTCAACTTTGGAAAATCATTTGTAAATGACAAAATATCTTGCCTACTCCATGGGACATGGACGTAGCCTCCTCCTGGAACCTCCCGCATTGGATACATCTGTTCTACCTTTCCTGTTTCCTTCAATAAATACTCAGATGTCATTCTATTTGAACGTGCTTCTTCCTTTTTCTTTGACCATCTAGTTTTCCATCTATCCAATTCCCCCCATTTCTGTAAGACTGTCATTAATTCTTTAACTTGTAATTTTCTTCCAGATGTATTCATATTTTCTAAGTCTTTGTCAGTAAATTCTGCTCTATATGGTCTCTGCAACACTTTTGACTTCCTTATTTCAATTTCCATCTCTGAAGCCAAGTCCGTTAACTTTTCATGGAATATTTTTACATTTCTGGTTATGCTCCTACATACGAACAATAGTTCTTCTTCACTGTAGGTATTTAAACGATCTACTCCTACGTTGCCTGCTATCATTTCTTCTAACTCGACTTTTAATTTATAAATGTCCAAGATCTTTGGGGGTGAACTCTGTCTGTCTATTCCTTGTGCCCATCTTTCTAAGTCTTCTGGAGTTACTACGGTTGCACTTTTAGTTCCTGAAGATGTTATTATATTTACATCCTTTGAGCAACCAGGTGTGGTTCTTCTGGGGGTGCTATTTGCAGATTCTCGAATAGGCAAATCCATTAGTGAAATCATAGATTCACAGTCACTGATATGATCATCAATTATTACAGCTTCATGTTTAGGAATATCCACAGGTGTAGTCATAGCTAGAGGTTTCGGGCAATTTACTTTGTCGCCATATAAAGGGACCACGGGACCAATGGTTACAGGTATAGTCAGGGAATCAGGATGTACATTCAACTGTGTTATTTTCTGTATTAACTCTGCTCTATTTCTGTCTAAAGCCTCTTTTTCCTTATCCTGAAGTACTCTATTAACTGGTGGATTATGCAGTACTCGAGGTACTAACGGTGTTCTCAAAACAGGTGCGCTTGGGGAACATCCACCCAACTCTTCCTGGTATGGTGGAGGGTTTTTTAATATTTCTTCCATGAATTCATCTTTGGATTCTCCAAACCCTGTCATATGTTTAGTCTTTTCTTTGCATTTGCTCCCTAGCTGCTCATCAGCCATGAATACTGGGTACAAACCTTCACTAATCATCGCTCATCTCCACTGTTTCATCTGACTTTCTCTTGTCCCATTCTGGTATCTAGGGAAAAATCCCCTATAGTCCCTATTGCTCCTGGGTCTATCACGTTCAAATGCTTCTGTCTCCCATTCTTCTAGGGCTTCGTACTGCGTTAATCTTGGTCTGGGTTCTAATTCATTCATTCTCATTCTTAAATTTTGAAGAATTCTCCCATTGAAAGTACCATTCTCTGGGTAAGCTAATACTCCGTCATCTTTTGTATATTCTATCCAATTTTCTAACCATACACAAGTATGATAACCCCTCTCCATCATCATGAATGACGCGGGCGTTTTTGCTGGTGGAATGAGAATTCCTTCCCTAGTTTTGATTGGCTTATCCTTCTTAAAATAATTTTTAATCTTTTGTAGAAATGACAATTTTCTCTTTTCTCCGTACATTTTGGGTAAATATCTATGTATTGAATTATATTCTGCAAAACCTAAAAATCTTCTGTCTGGACGTGTTCCTATCAAAGTCGGATCGTGTTTCCACATACAATCTCCACTGTCCACTAATATTTCGACTTCTATTCTGACAACCAATCAAATTCCAGCTAACAATTTGTCTCGGAACCATTCCTAGCGCGGTTTTTCTGTGACGTCTATTCACTCTTATCTGACAACCCCTCCTTTACAATCTGCGCTTCTCTGTCCCTCGCTGTGTTGACCAATCCCAGCGCGGCACCTGTGACGTCAGTTTTACTCCTAACTACTGACCCCTCCTTTACAAGACTCGTTCCACGCCCGCTGTTTCAACCAATCTCTGCGCGGCGCTTGTAACGTCAGCTTCTACTCTGGCAGCTGACCCTCCCTTTACAAAAATCGTACGCAAAACTTTATTTTCTCAATACTTCTTATTAAGATTCAGTAACAACATAAAACATTCGCTATCTTGTCAGTTTCCCTAAATTGAAAGGATAGATTTTCTCATACTAAGTAAAACCTTTCCGTTTAATAGACATACACTACGAGTAAAACCCTTCCGTTTACTCTTCACGTAAGCTTCAGAAATACCTGCTACTCCTTTAATGTTACCCTTTCTAGGTGATATAACATCACATTTTCACCAGTGTATTCTTTTGCTGTCACTCATACATACACAGAGTCCCTAACAAGTACTGATAGCCCTGCTTAACTTTTCAGTACTAATTCTGCCTGACAGATAACCTCACTGCAGTATGGTTTCCACTTACCATCCGCTATTCAATTTCCCCGGGGATTTCTAGACAACATAAAACAAAACTTTTAAAACGGATGTTAGTTCATAAAAATAAAATTCTCATTACCCAGTTAACAAAGTATAACCATCCTCTGCTAGCCAGAAAACTGATCCAGCGGGTTACTAGCAACAAGCATTCATACACTAGATACTCACCTGGGCCCATTCATTCACACTAACTAGTAATCACCGCTGGTGGAAGTCAGTTGTACTCTTTATCAAAATCTCTGCTACCAATTACCTTTTCTGATTGAAGAGTAATGACTTACCAATGGACCTTTGATAACTGGGGTTGTAATGAGATCATACAAAACATAATTTCATCAAACACCTGAAATAACCACTGACTCAGGAAGTTTTAAAATATTTATCTAAAATTATTTAGCAGAGTAAAATACAAGCCACATGGCACTTAATCGCATATCAAGGAGGAAGCACACTTTATAGTCACCTATTAATCACAAATGACGGTCCCTCAGAAAGGAGAAAATAGAGACAGCAGTACAACTAAAAATTACGCATTTATAGTCACCTAAAGGTGTGAAAACCAAACCCCTTCGGCAAGGAGTTGGAAAGAGGGTCCCAAGAAAGATGAAGACCAAGACCTCCGGACCAGGTTCAGGACACGATAGATGACCTCTCTACCAACGACGCCTGCGTCGTTCCCCTCTCTGACACTTCGTTCCTCCTCGTGGATTCTTCCGCGTCTCCCTCTAATACGGTCCGCCGCCCCCACTTCACGACCTCTTCGGACAGCGGTCAGTCTGCTCTGTTCTGTAATAGCATCGGTTCTCGGCTACAGCATCTACGTCTGTCTATTCTCTGAGCGTGCACTGCTCCTCCTAAGCTAACTAATTAGCTAATTCTATATCTATTATACCCTTCTATGCCCATGTACCTCCCATTAATGTTTCAAAATTATGGGCCCACTAATTCTGATTGGACAGGGACAGGGGGTTGATCCTCACACCATGTTAATTTAGTTCAATTTTCTTAAGCCCATTGTTTTAAAATACCGCCCCTCTCAATTAATACATTTGCTTTATTACCCACCCATTTCACAACAATTTTAATACAAAGTATATACAAAATGTATCTTTTCGTAGGACATTTGAATGAACTCTGAAGGTGATCAGCGGGTCATGTCCTTGGACATCTTCCAAGTTGACTTCATCGCTTTGCTTTGTTAGTTTTCAGGGCGCATGCGCAGGTCACATGATTCTTGAGCTGCCGTTTAGTCAACCCAGGCCCACTTTACGAACTAATAGAAATCAAAGAAGAAACATATTACAATCAAAAATAAATGTTTTCACTGTATACCTCCTACTTCTACCCTAATCCAATTTAATTATAAATATCTATCCCGCATTAGTAGCGTTAGAATACCACATTATGAATTGCAGCAATGCGAAAGCTTTAGCATGTGAGAACATTAAAAGCGGCCACATTAGCATACACTGCGCAGAAGCAAAAGATTCCCTCCAAGCAAAGAAAGACGTCATACCACGTGACATGGTTGACACATGCACAGTAGGATTCCCGCGTTTTAGCGGCCATTTTGTATTAGACAAGGATTACTTATCAGCGGAAAACACATTGGCAAGCATCTTCTAGATAAATATGTTTGTGTTGCACATTATTAATAAGACTTTACATAGGTTTAGTACAAATTAATTAATACTGTGAGAGAATTGCTTCCGAGTAAGTCTCATTGTGAGTCCGTGCTCCATCACTGTGCAATTAATTCATCCAAAAAAAGCCCCGAGCTTTGAAGTAGCACTCCACGGAGACCTTTTATTCAGGAAAGCGGCGTCACACAACCCAATAAGTAAATTTTCCTGACGCGTTTCGGTGCCACAAGCACCTTAATCATAGGGCGGCATGTTAGGCAAACATGGAATGGACTCCCACCTCTTATACCCATACTGCACTCGCTTTCCAGTAAGCGGCATGCCGGGAGTAGGGGTCCCAATTCCTCCGTTTCAGTACGGCCATGTATTTCACCAACGTTGTTTTCTGCCAATTTTAATAAAGTTTTACAGCCCTCCGGTGGGTTTCAGGTTACATCCCCGCTTCCAATTGTCCATAACTCCGTGCTGCACAGAAGCTGCAGATTGATATCCAGCCCCGCAGACCTTAGTCCAGTTGAAATGGCGGTGCACACTTCCACGGCCGGAAGCGCCGTGCAATTAATTCATCCAAAAAAAGCCCCGAGCTCTGAAGTAGCACTCCACGGAGACCTTTTATTCAGGAAAGCAGCGTCACACAACACAATAAGTACATTTCCCTGACGCGTTTCGGTGCCACAAGCACCTTAATCATAGGGCGGCATGTTAGGCAAACATGGAATGGACTCCAACCTCTTATACCCATACGGCACTCGCTTTCCAGTAAGCGGCATGCCGGGAGTAGGGGTCCCAATTCCTCCGTTTCTGTATGGCCATGAATTTCACCAAAATTGTTTTCTGCCAATTTTAATAAAGTTTTACAGCCCTCCGGTGGGCCTCAGGTTACATACCCACTTCCAATTGTCCATAACTCCGTGCTGCACAGAAGCTGCAGATTGATATCCCGCCCCGCAGACCTTAGTCCAGTTGAAATGGCGGTGCACACTTCCATGGCCGGAAGCGCAGTGCAATTAATTCATCCAAAAAAAGCCCCGAGCTTTGAAGTAGCACTCCACGGAGACCTTTTATTCAGGAAAGCGGCGTCACACAACCCAATAAGTAAATTTCCCTGACGCGTTTCGGTGCCGCACCTTAATCATAGGGCGGCATGTTAGACAAACATGGAATGGACTCCCACCTCTTATACCCATACGGCACTCACTTTCCAGTAAGCGGCATGCCGGGAGTAGGGGTCCCAATTCCTCAGTTTCAGTACGGCCATGTATTTCACCGACGTTGTTTTCTGCCAATTTTAATAAAGTTTTACAGCCCTCCGATGGGCCTCAGGTTACATCCCCGCTTCCAATTGTCCATAACTCCGTGCTGCACAGAAGCTGCAGATTGATATCCAGCCCCGCAGACCTTAGTCCAGTTGAAGAAGGGGCAGGGAGTGTCTAGCAGTGGATTAAAGAGGTTTGAGGTGTATTCAAGATTACAGCAGCCTTGGTATTCGGTGCACTGATATTTAATCGCATCGGCCGCGGGCTTCTGAGCAGGACTTTGGGCACCGGCACTCATTCTTTTACAAATTAACCAACGTGTATCTTAACCAGTGACACATCAGGTGTACCTTTGTTCTATATAGGGTGAAAAACATAGAGGCTGATGTACAAAGCCATCTTGAAGTCAAAAACCCTGTGATTAACAGGATTGAGACAGCATTTTGTTATGTATAAAAACCCCTTTTGCAAGTCATAAGGAGCTTGAAAGGGATGTCCCCTTCTAATTGCAGTTCGTAGCGTTAGGTATGAATGATTTGTGACCTTAATTGCAGTTGTAAACCACTGAAAAGTTACCTAATGCTTAAAGGAGATGTTTACATATTTGCAAAGGGGAAGCTGTCCCCATTGGACAGATTTACCCTTGGGGACCACTGCCTTCTTTCCCCAATGTGTTATAAAACAGGTTTTAAAAAAAAGCAGCACTGGTTCCTTAAAATTGTTGCTTTAAAACAAATATATCTCTTTGGGAAATGCAAACTCAAGGATGGTGGTCTACTGTTCCTTGCAGTCTACCATCCCTATGTTGTAGCCAATCACCGGGGGTCGCAAATAGCGACTTGCCTAATTAATATTGATTAGGCAGGATGTTGTGTGACCCCAGCAAGTGGACATGGAACCTATTGGTACCAAGGTGGCATCACAATATTAAAGACTGGTTGCAAAAAGACAGTGGGGCCGATTCCGATTCGTGCCGGAAATCTCTCCGACCGAGCCGGACCCGGAGAGATTTCTGACCGAATCGGACCCGTGCAGCCTGACCGAACGAGTACGATGCGCACGTATGCCATCGGACTCGATTCGGTCGGACTCCCATTGAAGTCAATGGGAGCCTGTCGTACAATGCGTATGCGGGCTCCCATTGACTCAATGGGTGCGAGGCGGACAAGGGCGCCCCTACAGCGTGTACGCGGCGAAGCGACTCGCGCCGTACACGCACAGGTAGGGGGACCCATGGGTCCCCCTGTGTGCGACTCGCGCGGCTACGCGTACAGGGGTCCGACACGGACCCCCAAAGTACGGCTCCGACTGCTCTTTCGAGCCGGAGTGTGCGGCTCGGTCGGACTGCTCGCGGCGCGCATCGTACTTACCCGGCCGGGGAACGTCTCCATTGCGTGGTGCGAGTCGAGTCCGAGCGAGTCGGTCGGTGCGGTTAGACCCGGGATCGAGTCGCGGTCGGGACGCCCGGACGAGTCGGTAGGCGATTTCGCATCGTACTCGCTCGCCCGGACGCGCGTACGAATCGGTCGGGAAATAGGGCTCCGAATCGGATCCGGTTAAGCCGAATCCGATTCGGAGCCCTACCGGCCGAGATCAGAATCGGCCCCTAAGTGTACTTTGTGGCCACATTTTGTGACCGTGTTTTTTAAACAACTGGCTCACAAAGGCTACTGCACACAAGAACATTGAATCCTGGTCTTTAATCGAACCATAAAAGCAGCTATCATTACATTTAACTTCTTGGTCGATATATTTTGTTTGCAAGGATCACACACAGACACCTGCTAACCCACCATTTTTATGGTCTGACTTGACAGCAAGGCTGGTCCCAGACAATTTATGGAGCACCACTAGAGAGGGGCTTTGGCTCTGCCCACATGTTAGGAGACAGGAGTACATGGGCAGAAGTTGTGTGCTTCCACAAAAAAGTGCTTGCTCTCCACACAACTGTGATAATTTGTTTATTTATCTAGCTGCCTGAGCTTGAACTTTCAGGTACCTCCTTCTCCATGAATTCCTTCACTACCGCTCTCTAACAGTGCCCCTCATCTCTTCATATCCCCTCTCTAACATAAATTTCATTTTCATTTTTTATAGTGCTACTCATAGTTCACTCACACTCAGTTCTGCGATCTGCATGCTACACATTGTTTGCAGCAGACACATTTACCCGCTGAACTACTTTAGGATGAGTCAAAACATCCAGTAGACAAGATCTCTCTCCAGCAGGAACATTAATCACCAGAGTTATGTTGACATTTTTATTGTTGCCTGAAAATTGCTGGACACACAAACTCTGCAGCAAGTGCTTTTAAAACCATAAGTTATTTTTAAACACAGTGCTGATCCACAGCACTTCCTCACCCCAACCCCCTGGGAGGTCAGCACCAGGTGCAGCTGTCCCTGTCGCAGCACCCTAAAGCTGGCCCTGAGGGCAGTCATTAACATAGATGGATTTTTAGGTCTGACTTGCCAGTGCAAATGTCATTTGGCCATTTAACCTACACCAATATTAGTCTAGAGTACTTTGCTTCTACACAAATACATATCTATTTCCATGCTATTTACTTTTAATGCGTCACATTACCATGCACCATTCCTTTAAAGCCAGACCTATTAGCTTTGTCAATGCTTGTGTGCAATTATAACACAAGCCAGTTTCAGGGTGCCAGGCTGTTACTCCAGCTACAGAACGCGTGAGTCTCCGGTGGTTATCTGCTTTCCCCTTGAAGTTAACTGTGTTACTAAACTACTTCTAATATCTCTGGTAGGCTGGCAGAGGAACGGCCCTGGCATACTGGGGGTTGGCAGGGTCAGGGCAGAGAGGGTCCTTTCATCTCGGTTGGGCCTGTGAACATAAACAAAATGTTCCAATGTTGCAATGTTTTCTTATTTTCCGTTGTTCCATATTTTCCTTTGTCTTTTTATTATCAGGCGTTTTTATCGTATGATATTCATTTGAGGTGGAGCTGAGAAGTTGATTAAGTGTGACCTAAGTGTGCTAGGCACTTATCAGTGGTGCTAAGCTCTGCCTCATTTGGAGAACTGTAACATTTCTTTGGCCTCATTGCCTTGTATGCAAAGGGCTTAATAAACCCTGGAATTAATTAAATGATTTGCCCCTGTTTGCGTTAATGATTAAACCTCAACGGGTTAAAAGTGTGTTTTTAAATTAGAATAGTCTAAGGTATTTAAAAACGGTTTTAATTTGCATGGCACAATATAATAACCACAGACCATGCCATAATTATTCGAACTGATGCCCTTGTCAGGGAACCCATTTGATATTTTTAGTGACATTGTACATTTTAAATGACGGGAGGGACTGGTTCTGTGTGACTCAGATTGGCCAGACGGCTATCTCATCTTTTCACATCTTTGTCAAAATGTATGACAGCATGAACATTTTTTAAATACTTTCATCTCTGAAGTTTTTTAAAAGAAAGTTAAAATTAGATGTGTTCAGGATAATCCTGCTATTTCTGGCATGGGATTTTCTAAGCATCTGTCCGCGTTTTCTAACTAACGAGACACATCACCTGTGCAGGATTTGCAGATATACGCGGGGCAGTGGAACTTAATCTGGAACAGGAATGAACACTCACAGTATTAGAGTAATATAATACTTATGCTTACATCTAACTGGATCAAGCACTTTTTGTATGTAGGCATTGCAGCCATCCATGTTTTCTCTATATGTTGCTTCACTCTGCCCCACCAACCTACAGATTTACACAGCTCTGGACACCCTGCCCAGCTCTAACAAACCGATGGCACCCCAGCAACAAAAATACTCCAGATAGTTCCGTCTTCTGCCCAGATTGCTCCAATATCTGGAAAGCAAAGAGCACAAAAGCCCAGCCCCCTCACAATGAAAATAACTCCTCCAGTTGCACACTCTGATACCTTAGCTACTATGATGATTCAACATAAAAATATCAAAGACGAAAAACCACAGCTCCTTCATGCTAGTCCGAAGAGCTCCACCATTATTCACCCAATTATGTCACTAACTAAAAAATACAAGAAAGAGACTAAAAAATAATATCATGTGATCAGTGAGCCTGGGCGGAGTTCCGCGAAGTGCAAAAAAACCTCCGACACGCTACGCAGCGTTCCGCAAGCAGCGGAGATCATTAGATAAATGCCGTTTGCGGTGATTTTCAGTGCCAGGTGCTTGTCTGCACTGTGCAATCATCACGAACGGCACCATGCACAGCACAAGCGGGCACTGCTTCCTTTCTGCCGCTCAAGTAGATTTTTACTAGAGCGGCAGCTTTCTCAACGCGAATGGACAATTTCTCAACGCGAGCGGTCGCGAGCATACGTGACCACTCGCAATGAGAAATCTGACCGCCTGCGTTGAGAAATCTCGCCGGGAGTTTGATTTTTTTTTCACGCTCGAGCTCGCCAACTTGATGTTGACAATCGCGAGCGAGGAAAAATCTCGCCGGGAGGTGGATTTTCCTCGCTCCCACTTGCCAACTTGACGTTGACGAACGTGAGTGGGGAAAAAAACTCCGCTTCGCGGAGCGGAGTTTTACGGAACTCCGCGAGCTCCGCGTAACGCAGAGTGCGGAAAACTCCGTGAGCAGAGCGGAGTTCACCGCCCAGACTTAGTGATCAGATCAATAAACCATTAATACAGATACTTACACTAAATCTAGACCACAAATCACCATGCTGGACTGACTCTCCTTGTCACAAATCCTTGAAGCAAGGTTCCAGACAAAACACAATGTGAGAGAGACTTTTGGTATCCGGGGGTGGGAGACCTGATGCCACTATCTAACTCTCTGCTTCCTATACATAGAAAGGCTACCACCTGGCAATCAGAACAGCCAAGAGGACCTGCTTTGCAAAATGTACGATTGAGTCAAACAACAAATTCATGAAAATGTATAACATTTTTGAAGAGTTTGCCAACTCTGACTCCCTGAAAGGTAACACATGTGCACAATACCGCGAACACCTACTGGAGTCCTTCAAATTAAAAAATTTCCAAAATATGTAACACTAAATCTAGCACACCTGATCCATATCCGTGCCCACCTATCTTTCCATCTTTACTACCAAATGCATTCTTGTCCTTCAAACCAAATTCACATATGGTGACGTGCTCAGCTGAATGTCTTAAAACAACTCCTCCCTTCTCTTACATTGAACAATTCGCATGTCATAAATGCCTCACTCCAATCAGAAGTTGTGCCTGAACTCTCAAGGAATGATGTCATCACCCCACCTCTAAAAACCATATGTAGACACCAAGATACTGGCTAATCACTGGCCCATCTCTAGCCTCCATTTGTCAGCATAATTCTGGTAAAGGAGGAAGCAGGACCGCTCCGGGAGTACGTGGAAATAGACCTTCTCCTCCAGGACTACCACTATAGGTTTAGACCCGTTAAAGGTACAGAAGTAGTCATATCTGACATAAGGGAGGAGCTTCTTCTCCTGATGGATGAACATAAGAAAGCATCTCTCATAATCCTCAACTTGACTGCAGCTTAGGACAGTGTTGATGACACATGTGTTTGGAAGTAGGGGGCACTGCTTAAGCTTGGACACCAACTCTTGGACCCAAAGCAAAACCAACAATACACAAGCCTTGAAGAAGCCCCATGCCTATTGGCTGCTACTAACCACAACACTATTTTTAAAAAAATCAATGCATTTGTAGACTTTAAATAACCAGGAGTGTGTTATCTATTCTATGTGATATGTGACCCAGTGTTCCTATAACAAATATAATTTGTATTCTTAATGGAATAATTTTCTCTGAAGATTTAATTCTGGTACATACTTCTGAGAAATATACATAGTATCCCTATACAATTAAGTATGGCACAATCCTGATAATGCAATACTCATTTATTTAATGCCCAGGGCTCCTCCTCTTATATTATGTGAATTATTAGTGGGCAACGTCATGCCAGAAGTCCCTTAGGGCGCACACATAAAAAGCTAATAAACAACTGTGGTAATTAATCAGATAATGCAGAACACAAAAGCCAGATCATTCAGAATTGAACTATGGGCACCTTGTCCATCTGATGTGACATGTTTACTTCCTACTGCTCGGGTTTTGTAGCCCTTTCTGTGCTCTGAGGTAACTGAACGTTTACAGGCAGCACGTTATTTACCAACCAGATAAATAAATATTTACTAATTACGTTCTGCCCATCAGAAGTGCAGTGCACTTCCGTATTAGTGCAGGTCATGCGACCTTATCACAAAGAAGCAGCACACGTTTCCAAGTGTTAGCAGTTATGTCCCTTCAATAACATTAAGAAAGATAACATATCTGCAATCACAAAGGAAATATCACTTAATACTTCCATGGTGCAATCAAATGCAAAATGCATCCTCTGAGTGCAACCGTTCCAAGGTATTGCAAGCACACACCACTGCAAATGAGAATGTGAACCTCTGAATGAAAAAACACGGGCGTGCAGCTCCCAGAATTCTCTGCGCACATCACAATGTTTTGCAGCGTAAGATCTGATAAAGATGCTCTTGTGAGAGTAGTCATCACAGCCAGACAGCTAGGAAGAGTGTGTCTGGAGAATCTATTCTCTGCCAGAAGTTGAAAGAGGATCTCTTAAGGCCAGCTATATTCCAGATGTCAGTGTCATTAAAGGAAATAGTCTTTAAGGGTCTGCTGCTTTTGTTTTTTTTAAAACACGTTCAGCACCTATTTGGCATTCCTAGAGCAAGATTTATTAAGCCACTGTGCACGTGCAAGCAAAGTGCTGTAAAGTGTTAGTTTGTTATTTACTTTCCGGCACCAACCTATAAGTTGCCTGGAAAGTTGCCTTAATGTGAAATAAAGTTGCACTTTTCATTATTTTTGGGCCTCTCGGTAATGGCAGGAGAGGTCTGGTACGGGACCCCTGGAAATGTTCTATTGGCTGCATGTGGACTGCAGGATTACACTGTTTAAGGCATTAGATTATATTTATTTGTTTTATTCCTGTAGTCTCAGATAACTCAGATAAAGTGGTCAATATTTGGAAAGTGAGTGTGTGCTGTGCACTGATTCTTTTTTTGCTAAAATAATACAGCTCCCATCTTAATAATACTCAGAGTCACTAATGCATTAATTTATGATTCGTACAGCAATTCAGTACAAGTCGCAATTCACGTATCCCAAATTGCAGATTGTTCGATTCGTAAACTGCATCTTTCCTACTGGCAGTTCCTGTTGACTTCGCCAAAACATGGAAATGAGCCAGAAGGGGTGCAGCAGGCTTGAGGAGATGAGGAAGAATATGACTCGTTACATCGCGAGCCATTACAACGCGGTCGTTACAACGACCGCGTTGTTACCACGCAAAGCCATTACTACGCAAGTCGTTACATCGACTTGCAGTAGATGGCACGCTGACATTAGAAATGTATAATTTACTATTCCAACTCCAGCCTACGTAACAGTAGGGAAGGTGTTGGAATAGTAAACTATACTATTTCTAATGTTAGCACGCCATCTACCGCAAGTCGATGTAACGACTTGCGTAGTAATGGCATTGCGTGGTTACAACGCGGTCGTTGTAACGACCGCGTTGTAATGGCATCGCGATGTGATGCCCGCGTTGTTAGGGTTGTTTCCCAATGAGGAATGGTCACATCACCTGTAGAACAGCACCATATCGAACCTGGAGCCACAGCCAGTAGGGAGGAAAAGGAATCACAATTCGATCGATTTGGAACTTGAGATCCTAGTTGAGGAGCGTGTGGTAGTACATGATTAATATTTTGGATAGCCTCTCTCACTGTACTGGAGTCCACCACAAAATGTGGCGCAGGATCCAGCAAAGGAATAATGCTCCGGAAATTTGATTTGGTTTAATTTAATTTTGTAAAGCGCAACATATGCCCTAAGGTGTCTTGGCGCTACCTGCAATACGAAAAAAGAAGACCAGGATCTATAGTCTACAGAGGGAAAGTGAACAGCCAAGATTTTAGTGAATTTATGAAAGTCAGAAAGTTAGGGGTATTCCTTAAATGCTCTGGCATTTGGTTGCAAAGACGGCAGGTGACGTGGGAAAAGCTTCTACCTCCCCAAGAGGCTTTGTGGATGCGAAAAACAGACAACTTCATGGCTGTGGATGAACGCAGTGATCTGTTTGGGGTGTACCATGTGAATTTGTTTTTAAGAGAATCAGGACCTTGAAGGTACAATGCTTTGTGGGCAATACAGAGTGCTTTAAAGGCAACTCTTTTTTGACAGGCAGCCAGTGGAGTTTTTCCCTACCTTTAGACATGGGTTCAAACTTTTTGATTTGTTCCAGAACCCTAACTGCTGCATTTTACAGTCTATGGAGTCTACCCAAAATACACTGCTCTTCTCCAACATAGAGGACATTGCAATAATCTAGCTTTGATAGAGCTAGCAAAGTGACCACAGTTTTCTGTAAGTCTAATGGTAGAAAAGGAAGAATTTTGAGTATGAAAGCATGAGGACGTTGGGTGAATGGCTTGGTCCCTAAAAGAAAGACTGGTGTCAAAGATTATTCCGAGATTCCTTGTGGTTCACTGATAGAATATCGATGACAAAAACATCGATGTTAAAAATATCGAAAAAAATATATAGAATACAAAAATATCGACTCCCATACCTACACAGGTAAGTACAAAAATATCGAATCAAAAATATCGATGTAAAAAATATAGATGTAAAAAATATCGATTTAAATATATATAAAATATATATATATATATATATTAAATACATGAAATATTAATAATAATTTTAACAAAATAAATTAAATGTAATATACATTTTTGTTATACTTGCTGCTCAGCCAGTGTGACTGTGGTGGTGGAATGTTGGTCAGTGAGGTGGCTGTGGAATGTTAGTGAGTGAGAAAGTCAGTTGGAGGATGGGCTGAGCAGCAGGAAGGCTGCTCCTGGTGGGGCTCTACATGATAACATCTATCCTGAATAAATCAACCTATTTATAATCCACTCGGTCTACCAGGCGTTTTTCTTCTACAACATATTTTGGCGACGATTTCAAAGGAACCACAGATGAATCTACGTGTATGATCTTAGAGAGAGAAGCTATGATCCTAACCTACTAGAAACTTAACTGAAGAAACTACAGAAGGAACGTTAAAAGCATCTAAGAGTACAGACTGAAACAGATAGTCCTGCAACCCTTAGCCCCACCAGTGACCTCTAGATCGGTCAGCCCCAACCAGGGTGTGCATGGACAACATACCCCATTATTAACTTGAATGAAATCGACATGTGGTGAATTGAGCACTTTATGATGCCTGTTGTCGCCTTAAATACAACAATGTACTTCGAGGGCATTTCTGCAAGCATCTTTGTTCATCTCTCTGCCAGCTGAGTGGGATGACACTTGGCTGCTGTCGGAAGAAAACTGTCAGCACTTCGTTTTGGGACCTGATGGAGCTGATAGGAAAAGTACCCTTGTGGTGAGCTGGGAAGGATCTTACAGTCTTCATGAGGAACTGGCCTGTCACTGCGTGGCTTCAACAGCATGAGGAGTCTACATTTTGAATTCTACAGCTGTTTTTTTTTTTTTTGCCACTTTTATTACAGACTTTTGATTTTGGGACCCTGCTGAGGCATGTTGTGTGGGGGGCCCAACTTTTCATGCACATTGTGACGGTTGCCGTGTGGACTGCACCACGAGGCATGGCGCACGGGGAAGAGTGGGAATACCACAACTGTTGCTTTGCGCGATGTTTGGAGGAACAACTTCATGGAACATATGAAGATCCAGGCCGTTAATATTAGCAGCATTTGAACGGGCTGCGAGTTTTGAATGGGCCGCGAGACGGAGTTAACCCGACTCGCGCACACCTTACCTCATCAACGGCGTTGCGCGAAGGTGCTTCCGAGGGCTCTCCAATGTCTACAGTGCATCCAGGAACACAAGCTGCTTAAGGACATTTTGCAGCACTTGCGTGCCTGGAGCCACCCGGGACCGTCCTTCTCTATGTGCCGCCATGTTCGCCAGCTTCTCGTCACCACCGGGCAGTTGCGCGCATGCAGTCATTCTGAGTCTTTGCAGTTTGGGAATCTCTGAGCCATAGAGTGAACGTCTCATTTCAACGCGGTGAGGTCCGGCAAGACCTCCACCTTCTACCACTTGTTTTCACCGTCGTTGAACATGGGACTTTCACGTCATCTTCAGTCTGGTTTGTGGCATCTTTAATTGTTTTTGACCATTTTAATAACTTCATTTTGCGGTACAACCTGCTCCGTCTTTCTACATGGATAGTGATTTGACTTTGCCACAACTTTTTCGGGCCCAATAAGACTGTTTTATTCTTTTGATGTTTTAGGATGATGTTTGGTTTAATAGCAGTAATGCTCAAAACTCTAGAGGGGTCTCGGGTGAAACGTTGCTCACCGGTGTATTCCACATGTCCTTCCTCAGTCTTGCCATATCTGCTGATTTTTAATGTCTTGTATTTTCAATCAATCAATCAATCACAGAATTTGTAGAGCGCACTACTTACCCGCGAGGGTCTCAAGGCGCTGTGGAGAGAAAAGGGGAGGGGGGGGTGCTGCTACTGGTCGAACAGCCAGGTCTTGAGTAGCCTCCTGAAGGTCAGCAGGTCTTGGGTCTGTCGTAGGCTTAGTGGAAGGGTGTTCCAGGTCTTGGCGGCGAGGTGTGAGAAGGATCTGCCGCCGGTGGTTGTTCTTCGAATGCGAGGGACGGTGGCGAGGGAGAGGTCGGCGGAGCGGAGCTGGCGGTTGGGGACGTAGAAGAAGAGTCGTCTGTTGAGGTAGGCTGGGCCAGTCTTGTGGAGTGCCTTGTGTGCGTGGATGAGGAGTTTGAAGGAGATTCTCCTGTCGATGGGGAGCCAGTGCAGGTTCCTCAGGTGGGGGGTGATGTGGCTGTGGCGTGGTACGTCGAGGATCAGGCGTGCGGAGGCGTTTTGTATGCGTTGCAGTTGCTTGATGAGCTTGGCCGGGGCTCCCGCGTAGAGGGCGTTCCCATAGTCAAGTCTGCTACTGACGAGGGCCTGGGTGACTGTTCTTCTTGTATCTGTCGGGATCCACCTGTAGATCTTGCGAAGCATGCGGAGGGTGTTGAAGCAGGAGGAGGAGACTGCGTTGACTTGCTTGGCCATGGAGAGTGTTGAGTCGAGGATGACTCCCAGGTTGCGTGCGTGGTCGGTGGGTGTCGGGGCTGCTCCTAGCGTCGTTGGCCACCAGGAGTCGTCCCAGGATGAGGGGTTGGAGCCGAGGATGAGGACCTCTGTCTTGTCCGTGTTCAGCTTTAGTCGGCTGATCTTCATCCAATCGGCGACGGCCTTCATTCCTTCATGGAGATTGGATTTGGCGGCGAGGGGGTCCTTGGTGAGGGAGAGGATCAGTTGAGTGTCGTCGGCGTAGGAGATAATGTTGAGGTCGTGCTGTCTGGCGATACGTGCGAGCGGGGCCATGTAGATGTTGAACAGTGTTGGGCTGAGGGAAGATCCCTGGGGTACGCCGCAGATGATCTTGGAGGCTTCGGATCGGAAAGGTGGGAGGCGGACTCTCTGGGTTCTGCCGTCGAGGAAGGAGGTGGTCCATTCCAGGGCCTTGTCTCGGATCCCTGCGTCGTGGAGGCGTGCGCGTAGAGTGCGGTGGCAGACAGTGTCGAAGGCGGCGGAGAGGTCCAGCAGGATGAGGGCTGCGGTCTCACCGTTGTCCAGCAGGGTCCTGATGTCGTCGGTGGCGGCGATGAGGGCAGTCTCAGTGCTGTGATTGCTGCGGAACCCTGATTGGGATGGGACAGGATGCTGTTTTCTTCGAGGTATCGGGTTAGCTGTTTGTTGACGATCTTCTCGATGACCTTGGCTGGGAACGGAAGCAGGGAGATGGGCCGGAAGTTCTTGAGGTCTCTCGGGTCCGCCTTGGGTTTTTTGAGTAGGGCGTTGATCTCTGCGTGTTTCCAGCTCTCTGGGAAGGTCGCGGTCTCGAAGGAGAGATTGATAACGTTGCACAGGTGGGGTGCGATGGAGCTGCTGGCTTTGTTGAAGATGTGGTGCGGGAAAGGGTCTGACGGGGAGCCGGAGTGTATTGTGCTCATGGTCTTGATGGTGTCATCGATGTTCACGCTGGCCCAGGCTGGCAAGGGGTCATGGTCGATGGTGTGCGGCGGGTCTGGTGTATCTATCTTAGTAGGGGCTGTCTGGGTGTTGAAGCTGTCGTGGATGTCGGCGATCTTGCGGTGGAAGAAGGTGGCGAGGGAATCACACAGGGCTTGCGATGGCGGGATGTCGTTGGTGTTGGAGCTGGGGTTGGAGAGTTCCTTCACGATGTTGAAGAGCTCCTTGCTGTTGTGTGCGTTGTTGTCGAGGCGGTCTTTGAAGGAGATTCTCTTGGCGGACCTGATGAGGTGGTGGTGGTTACGGATGGCGTCTTTGTGGGCTGCGTGGCTGTCCGGTGTCTTATCACTGTGCCATTTCTTCTCTAGTTTCCGGCAGGTACGCTTGGAAGCTAGGAGTTCTGGGGTGAACCAGCTGGCTCTTTTGGTGGTGTCGCTGTAGGTGAGTTTTTCAGCGGGGCGAGGGAGTTGGCACAGTCGTCTATCCATCGTCTGAGGTTGCAGGCAGCGTCGTCGGTGTTAGATGGGTCGGAGGGAGGGCTGAGAGCGAGGTTTGCCCGTAGTTGGTCTTCGGTGACTTTGCTCCAGCAGCGGCGTGGGATCTGTTGGGTGCGGTGGTGTGTGGTGGGTTTCTGGAAGGTGAAGTGGATGCAGCGGTGGTTGGTCCAGAGGAGTTCCGTGGTGTGGCTGAAGGAGACGTGGGAGCTTGAGGAGAAGACGGGGTCGAGCGTGTGGCCGGCGGAATGAGTCGGTGTTGTGACGAGCTGTCTCAGTCCGAGGTTGGCGAGGTTGTCGATCAGGGTGGTGGAGTTGCTGTCGTTGTTGTTCTCCAGGTGAAAGTTCAGGTCTCCGAGGAGGATGTAGTCGGTAGAGGTCAGGGCGTGCGTGCTGATGAAGTCGGCAATGGAGTCGCTGAACTGGGGTCGGGGCCCAGGGGGTCTGTAGACAAGGGTGCCTCCAAGGGTGGTGTTGGGGTCCGTGTGGATCTGGAAGTGCATGTGTTCGGCGGTGCAGAGAAGGTCGTCGGTGCTGGTCGAGACCCTGATGGAGTTCTTGTGGACGATGGCGATTCCTCCTCCTACTCCGTTGACGCGGTCTCTGCGGGTGATCTTATAGCCGTCTGGGATGGCTATGGCGATGTCGGGTGCGGAGGAGTCGTTCATCCAGGTCTCTGTCAGGAAGGCGACGTCTGGTGATGATGTGTCGAGCAGGTCCCAGAGCTCGACGGCGTGTTTGCGTGCGGAGCGGGTGTTCAGTAGGATGCATCGGAGGTGGTTGAGGTCCTTCTTGGCGGGCGCTTCGGTGGCTCTGAGGCTGGTGTAGCTGCAGTTCCGGCAGGTGAAGGGGCCATGAGTGCGTTTCGGGGCGGCCTTGAAGCAGTTGTGTGTCCGTCCGGGGTTGAGAGCGTGGAGTGTGGTGGCATCGTACCGGCGTCGGTCCTCGAGGCTGGAGCGGGGGGCGCGTGGCCCAGGGGTTCTGGCACTGGACGCGGTACAGGCGCAGACGGGCGCAGACGGGCTTGCCTTAGGCGCGCCCGCTGCGCGCATTTGCTGCGCGGCCGCGCAGCGGCCGCCATATATGGGGAGGTGGGAGGGAGGAGCAGCTGGGAGGCGGGAGGCAGGGGCAGCGAATGGGCAGTCAGGGGGGCGGGGCCGCAGGGGACGCAGCGGCGGGAGTGGAGAGAGGCAACGGGGGTACAGAAGGCAAAATCGGGCACAAAAAATGGGGGCACGAGGGGAAACAGAAAGCAAAATCGGGCATAAGAAATGGGGGCAACGAGGGGAAACAGAAGGCAAAAATGGACACACAGAATGGGGGCACGAGGGGAAACAGAAGGCAAAATCGGGCACAAAAAATGGGGGCACGAGGGGAAACAGAAAGCAAAATGGACACACAGAATGGGGGCACGAGGGGAAACAGAAGGCAAAATTGGGCACAGGAGATGGGGGCAAAAGGGGAAACAGAAGGCAAAATGGGCACAAGAAATGGGGGCAACGAGGGGAAACAGAAGGCAAAAATGGACACACAGAATGGGGGCACGAGGGGAAACAGAAAGCAAAATGGACACAGGAGATGGGGGCACGAGGGGAAACAGAAGGCAAAACGGGCACCGAGGCAGCAGCAGAGGGGCGAGCTTACCAGCAGCAGCAGCGGGCAGGACAACACAGGCGGAGCTGTGTGGCGGGGGAGCGACCTACCTGGCAAGGTCAAGTGTCGCTCCCCCGCCACACAGCGGGGGAGCGACCCTTGACCTTTCTGGTGTGATTTAACAGTCTTGTTTTAATGAATTTTAAGGGGCAAGTATCCTGGTGTGTTTATGATACATGCAAAACTTTCCCTATGACGAGGAAATGTTCTTCTAAGACTTTCTCTTTCATCAGACTTTGTCATTATTATGGACAGTGTGTTCGGATTGATTCCTTTGGTGTGGTACTTATTTCTTTTTCTTGTTCCTGAGGTTTTAGTGTTTGAGTACCAAACACTTTCTTCACTGGCACGTCTGTCTTTGCGTTGGGAGAGTGCCATGTTGTACTTTTCAGAGAGGCAATTTTCTTTCTTTATGGTTCCATCCTACCCATGGGGTGTGGGTGAAGGGCAGTGTTTAGCCATATTAAGTGTGTGACGTATTGTTCCACCCTACCTACGGGGTAAGGGTGAAGGGCAGGTTTTTTTACTTTTTACTGGTGTCTGGTGTATGGTATCGTTTTTCCACCCTGCCTATGGGGTATGGGCAGAATGTAAGCCAGGTTTTTGAAGTGTTAGTGTTTTTATCACTAGTGTTTGCTACTTCAATCTTACTACGTGTTTGGATGTCCAGCTGTGTTGTTTTTTGATTGGTGTGGAGTGTTTTTTCCACACTTACCACCCTTATTACGGGTTCGGGTGAAGGGCAGTTTAGATGCCATTTGGTTGGTGTGGGTTTTTTCCCCCACACTTACCACCCTTGCTACGGGTTTGGGTGAAGGGCAGCTTTGATGTCGCTGGTTCGTGTGGGGCGTTCTTCCACACTTTCTTACTGAGTTTTTTTTTGTTGCTGTTGTTTGGATGGTTCTCTACTGCACCTTTTAGTCGGTACCCTACTTACTTCTCTCATGTTTACTTGGCCAGCCAGCATGTTTTTGGTATTAGGGTTTGGTTTGTGATTTTGTGGTGTGGTAGTGTGTGTTTTGTGTGTGGTTAGAAAAGGAGATGGTGTATGTGAGTGTATTCTCCTTATATTTCTTGTGTTTCCTTTGCTTGTTTCACTTTTTATCTTTTGTGCGTGAAATGTTTCCATCGTTATTTTCATGCATTTTCATTAGTCCTTTGCTACATTGTTTATATTCATGCAATTGCTCTGTCATTCTGTTGCTTGCAATTGTTCTAACGCTACTCTTTTGCATGCTGTAGTTCATTTGTCATCCTTTTACATGCATTAGTTTCAATGTCATCCTTCTTAGAGTTCCATTGTGTTTTGTGTAAAGAAAGTAGATGTGTTATACCTGCTGCTCAGCCAGTGTGACTGTGGTGGTGGAATGTTGGAAAGTGAGGTGGCTGTGGAATGTTGGTGAGTGAGAAAGTCAGTTGGAGGATGGGCTCTGCAGCAGGAAGGCTGCTCCTGGTGGGGCTCTACATGATTACATCTATCCTGAATAAATCAACCTACTTATAATCCACTCGGTCTACCAGGCATCCTTCTTCTACAACAATTTTAACAAAATATAACAAATAAACTTAATTTAAAAAAAATAAACAGACAAACATAATAATGTATACATATATATAAATATATTTACTTTAAAATAATTAATAAACTATTATCTTTAATTTATTTTAACATTTTAAATTATATAAAAATAAAAAATATATATATATATCAATAATTTAAAATATAAAATAAACATTCTATAATAATTTAAAACATTAAACAATAAAAAATATTTTAACTTACATTTCCCAATACAATCAGTGCAACAGTAGGAAAAGTGTTGGATAGCAAAATAATAAAATTTACTATTTCAACTCTAGTGAGTGCAACAGTAGGGAAAGTGTTGGATAGCAGTGGGGTAAAAATTACTATTCCCACTCCAGTGAGAGCAACAGTAGGGAAATTGTTGGATAGCCGAGGGGAAAAAATTACTGTTCCCACTCCAAAGAATGCAACAGTAGAATAACTGCTGGACAGCAGAGGGGGAAAAACTTTTATTCCCACTCCAGTGAATGCAATAGTAGGGAAAGTGTTGGATAGCAAAGAGGTAATGTGAGAAGTTGGCCTGGTATATGCTGTTCACTAATTAAAGTGGACACCTTGCACCAGGGCAAATCGACTCTTATGGTAGATAGGTTTAAGACAACCTTTTAAAGAAAGCTATCCTAGTGGTAGCTGTGGAGAGCAGCCTTCAGGCTAAGTCTCGGAGGAATGTAAAGCAGCTTGTTTTACCATATAATCTCTTGAATCACCAAATGAAAAGACACCACACAGGTATATATATCAAATATATATGTATTTATTTCTAAATAACTCTCTACTAATCTCTTTATGAGATTAGAAGACAAACATATGCACAAATCAACGTTTCACAATAAGTTAAGCACAAAATATGGCTGGGGCCCTAGGGGCGTACCAGACCATATACTAAGTAAGAGACTTAGAAACAACGACTTGCAGGGAGACAAGGCCTAGGGCCTTCAGAAGTGCTGGGGCCTCACAAAACCACCCAAGGCAGGTAAGTAAAGGACCCACGGGGGACGCGTGCAGTGTGGATACACAGGCGCGAATCGCCGTTAACTTCAATGGGGCAAGTCGCGGTTGGAAATAAAGAGTTTTAGGATACTTCGGGAGAACCTACAAGCAAGTCACTTACAGGGTAAGTAGTTCTAGGGCCCACACCCACAGGAGCACCGTAGTGCTGGAGTTACCTCACCCAGGGAAGCCGGGTGCACAGGTGTCCTTTGGTGTCGGGTCGCGGCGTCGTTTTCAATGGCGAACAAAGAAGACTTGCTGCTTGCGGGAGCTGAAGAAGTGTCCGGTGGAATCCAAGCCTGGATTCTGAAGAAGGATGACCTGAAAGCAGAGGGGACAGTGTTCAAAGTCACTTGGCAGTGACCCGGGACAAGGAAGATGGATGCCCACCGTCGTCGGTCGCTTCAGGTCGGTTGCAGGTGCCTTGACTCTTCAGCCACGTGGTCCAGGAGGCGTCGACGACGACCAGGAGCTGGATTCGGTGTGTCCCTCGACGTCTGCAGCTGACTGCGGTGTCGGCAACTCGATCGGAGCCAACAAGCCTTGGCAGCCGCAAGTCTCGGGGAGATGAAGAAAAGTCGATGGCGCAGACCAGCAAGGTCTGTGGAACTCACCCAGCGAGGGTAAGTCAGGGCAGGCCTGGAGCAACCAGGGGAGCCCTTCGGTTTCTTTAAGAAGTCTTCTGGGGACCCACAAGCCAGCGGGCAAGGGATCGCGAAGACACCTCGGGCGGAATCACTCAACAGGGGCCCACGGTCACTCGGGACGGTGTAGGCCTCTGATCTTCGGAGGGATTCCTGCTGGAGGTCGGGACCACACGTGGTCCAAAGCACAAGTTCGTAGAACGTTGTGAAGGGGTTGCACTCGACAATAGTGCACGGTACCCAGGGGTCGCGGTTCCTCGTTACTCGGGGGTCCACTTGCCTCAGCTTCGCTGGGGACTCACGATGGCCTGGGAGAGGTCAGGAAATCCACTTCTTGGGCTGCAGGGACTTCGGACTCCGGCGGGAGCGGCGTAGTTTGCGACCGTCGTTGTCGTTTTTGGTGCCTGCCAAGCAGGGGAGTCACTCCTTGACTCCAAGGGAGATTCTTCTGTCTTCCAAAGGTAGTGGAACGTCGAAGGGCCAGGATTCTTCTGTAGAGCGTCGTCCAGGGGTTATCTGCCTTGCAATGGCAAGGTTCCCCCTCTTAAACTAAAAAGAGGGGATGGACTAGCTCTATGACCCCACCTATGGGAGGGTCAAGGGAGGGGTGGCTACACCCACTTCCCTTTGTCCAGTTTCGTGCCAGAGCAGGGGCAGGTAGCCCCTGAGCTGGTTTGAACTGGCATATGCACAGAGGAGCCTTCTGCTCCCCCAGTGCAGGACTTCAAAGCACTCTAAGAGTGCACCCACCCAGCCCCAATACACTAAACCCTGTCTGGAAGGTGGTTACACCTCCCTGTGACAGGATGCCTATTGTTGGGCTTCCTCCACTGCGAGTTTCGGTCATCAGCAGGAGGGCAGCCCAGTGTCTGTGACTGGTGGCATCCATTTTGTGATGCCAGGGCTCTTTAGGATTCTACCGCGTTTCCACAGCAGGTACATGTCTTATCCCTCTAGAAGGGTGGAATGCTACCCCCGCCGCCAAGATTGGCGGGGGGTAGTATTCCAAGATGTTTGACACCAAACACGACATGTTTTGATGCAGCCATTCCAAAGTTAGCATTTACCGCGAGGATATAATGCACTTAAGAGTATATGGTTTAACCGCATCCACAAACAGCACCAGAGAATGGACTCTGAGAACTGCAGAGGGGCCCTGCTCATGCAGAGGCACCCCCTCACATAGAAGCCAAGCACCCTGCCCTCAGGATTGATAGGGCCTGCCTTAGGGGTGACTGATAGGTTTATATGTGTGTGCAGGAGAGATATAGGAAACCTATATCTCAGTGAGGGGTGCTAGCACCACCTCACCCAGGCTGCAGTAGCAGGCCTGTGGTGTCAGATTTAGACTGCTTCCCAGGGGTGGCATAACATATGCTGCAGCCCCTGGGAGGCCTGTGAAGTACCTATGCCCTTGGCACCTAAGGTACCATATACTAGGGACTCATAAGGCACCACAGTATCCAATCACTAGTGCACCTAGAGTGCACTCCATGTCATTTAGAGAGAGAGCAGATAGACTGGGGCCCTGAATAGCAGGGTCCCAGTCCAACTAAGTCATAAACCAGCAAAACACCATAAAAAAAGTGGGGGCAACCATATAGTCAGATTCCACCTTCCTACATAACCCCCCCAAACGAAAGGAGATAAGGCTAACCTTGACCAGTTGAGCCTATATTGACTAAGTGGCCATATAAGGAAGCACCTGCACTAGCATGGTTGCCCCCTATGTTATGGTCCACTAAGCAATCCCTCGCCCTAAGGGTATGAGAGGGTCTCCACCATGGGGAATCACTACCTCTGGTGTGCTTAGGTAAAGTACAAGGCCGGTGAGGTGTCTGAGTAGGGAAGTGAGGCCCTAGGAATGTTGGCCTCAGCTTCCTCAGATCACTGGTCACCATGTATGCCTGTCTTTCCATGACTGAGTTGCACTTTGCTCTAAGGGTCAACCTTTGGCTGCCTACAGCTGGGGGTTGGGTCCCTTTGGATGGAACACTGGAGGGACATGGCAGGTTTGGAACCTTCTGGTCCCAGGTTTGCCCTTGCCTACCAGAGTCCTTCTGGGGGAGGTCCCTACATAAAGGTATGGGGGATCCCTCAGTGTGTAGAGGAATTTTCACCTGGCTAGGGCTACTAGACTGGGTGCCCCTAATCTGCTGATGGGGGGCTTCCTCTGGACAGGGGGCCCGGGGGTCCACTGACCTCCCTGACCTCTGCAGCCCTGGGCTGACTGAGGCAGGGTAGAGAGGGGCAGGTTACCTGCTCCAGACTGGGTACCACCTTGGAAGGGTCCTCTGCCATCAGGGGTGTGGCCAGGCCAGGCCTGACTACCTCTGTGGCAGTTCCTTCACTAGGGGTAGGGTCAGTTCCCTGAGGAGGCTGACCCTTACCTACTGTCTGGGGGAAGAAGACTTTTCTTCAACCCTTGTGCTCTCTTTCGGGGAGAGTGGGCCATTCTTTCAGGCTCCATCTCTCCAAATTCTGGGCTGGGGCTGTGGCCATCACAGCCCCACTAACCTTTGCAGGGACGCCCAACATCCTAAGATGGGTTTGGTGTTCAACTTCAGCCCAGGCTGAAATTTCCAAATCATTGCCCATCAGGCAATCTACAGGTAGGGTTGGGGACACTGCCACTCTTTTTGGGCCTGTGACCCCCTCCCAGCTGAGATTGACTATGGCCATGGGGTGATCTGTTCTGACACCATCAATGTTGGTCACCTGGTATTTAAACTCAGGTAAAAGCTGGTGAGGGGGACTAGTTTCCCTGCCACCATGGTGACACTAGCCCCTGTGTCCCTAAATGCCACAGCTTTCTGACCATTAATCATTGGCTCCAGTCTGTACCTGCCCAATGCTATGGGACCCATGGTAAAGGTGGCATATCCTACACCACCATCAGAATCTGAGGAGTCTGTTGAGGGGGTCCTGTCTAAACTAGGGCCCACCTCTGTTCCTCTTGCAAAAGCACCTAACTTTTTGGGTGCACTACTCCCAACTGGAGGATTACTACTGGTAGTACCAGGAGGGGTGGTAGTAGTTGTTGGAGGAACATTTTCTTTATTGCCATTCCTGGGACAACTGGGATCAGATTTCCAGTGCCCAGGCTTTTTACAGACATGGCAATAGGGTTTCTTTTCAGGAGAGGAAGGAGTTTGGGACCCACCCCCAGAAGAGGAATTTTGGGGCCCTGTAGTGGACTTATCCTTGGATTTATCCCCACCTTTCTCTTGGGACTTGGTAGAATCTTTCTTGTGGTCACCACCCTGATTCTTAGGCCTTACTCTGGTTCTGACCCATTTGTCTGCCTTCTTTCCCAATTCTTGGGGAGAGGTCAGATCAGAGTCCACCAGGTACTGGTGTAAAAGCTGGTTTTGACAATTATTAAGGATCTGTTCTCTCATCATTAGATTATAAAATCCTTTGAAATCAGTAACCCTACTGCCAACCAGCCAACCCTCCAGAGCCTTGGATGCACAATCTACAAAGTCTGTCCAGTCCTGAGTCTGTGCCTTCTGGGTATCTCTGAACTTCAACCTGTACTGCTTCAGTGGTTAAGCCAAACCCATCTATCAGTGCACTCTTCAGGACCTCATAATTATCAGCATCCTCCTCTCTAACAGTGAGGAGCTTGTCTCTACCTTTATCTGAAAAGGAGAGCCACAAGATTGCTGCCCACTGCTTTTGGGGGACCTGCTGTACTCTACAGGCCCTCTCCATAGCAGTTATCCATTTGTGGATATCATCCCCACTCTGGTAGGGAGGAACAACCTTGCTCAGGTTCCTATGGTCAGGGACATATTCTCTGCCTCTAGGGACACTGTTGCTGCCACCAGGGGGTTCTAAACCCTCCCTTCTGGAAGCTCTCTGGATCTCCAGGGCTTCTCTATCCAGTGCCAACTGCTTGGTTCTGAGGGCCACTTTGGCTTCCTCATACTGGAGCAGTTTGCACCTTCTCTCAGAGGAGGTCTCTCTTAAGTTAAAGTATGAGCTCCTCTCTTGGACAAATTCTCTGCCAGAGTGATAAGAGTGCTCAGATTCCCTGGAAGGGGATCTGTGCCTCTCATCCACTCTGCCAGTTCTCTTAGGGAGAACTCCTCTGTCCTGTTCAGGCTCCTTGGAGCCTGGCCCTTCAATCACAGAGTCTTGGTCATTCTGATTTTCATCATCTGACCCAGATACTATGACTGACCCACCCACTGATTCAAACCCTTTAGCTCCTAGAGCCAATCTCAGGTCATCTGCTGTCAGCAGATCTATCAGGTGCAGGGTTGAGGGACTCTGTCCTATCCTCAGGTGTCTGTCAACACACATGGCTCTCAAGTCAGAGAAAGCCATGTCCTTATACTGAGGCTGAGTGGATCCACTGGGTCCACCCCTTAAGGACATTCTAGTGTTGTGCAGTGTTGTACTACCTACACTAGTTTGTGGCCTACTGATCCTAGCTTGAGCTGTGGAAAGGGTGTGCTATCCCTTGGCACACAGCTCTAAGTTCAGTAGAACTTATTGATACTAAGCTTGACTTTATATGTACCTTGAGTACCTATAATGGTTTTCAGTTAGTAATTCAAATAGAGATTTTCTGGTAAAACAATGGCAAGCTGGAATCCCACACGCTGCCCACCAATGTGAGAAGTTGGCCTGGTATATGCTGTTCACTAATTAAAGTGGACACCTTGCACCAGGGCAAATCGACTCTTATGGTAGATAGGTTTAAGACAACCTTTTAAAGAAAGCTATCCTAGTGGTAGCTGTGGAGAGCAGCCTTCAGGCTAAGTCTCGGAGGAATGTAAAGCAGCTTGTTTTACCATATAATCTCTTGAATCACCAAATGAAAAGACACCACACAGGTATATATATCAAATATATATGTATTTATTTCTAAATAACTCTCTACTAATCTCTTTATGAGATTAGAAGACAAACATATGCACAAATCAACGTTTCACAATAAGTTAAGCACAAAATATGGCTGGGGCCCTAGGGGCGTACCAGACCATATACTAAGTAAGAGACTTAGAAACAACGACTTGCAGGGAGACAAGGCCTAGGGCCTTCAGAAGTGCTGGGGCCTCACAAAACCACCCAAGGCAGGTAAGTAAAGGACCCACGGGGGACGCGTGCAGTGTGGATACACAGGCGCGAATCGCCGTTAACTTCAATGGGGCAAGTCGCGGTTGGAAATAAAGAGTTTTAGGATACTTCGGGAGAACCTACAAGCAAGTCACTTACAGGGTAAGTAGTTCTAGGGCCCACACCCACAGGAGCACCGTAGTGCTGGAGTTACCTCACCCAGGGAAGCCGGGTGCACAGGTGTCCTTTGGTGTCGGGTCGCGGCGTCGTTTTCAATGGCGAACAAAGAAGACTTGCTGCTTGCGGGAGCTGAAGAAGTGTCCGGTGGAATCCAAGCCTGGATTCTGAAGAAGGATGACCTGAAAGCAGAGGGGACAGTGTTCAAAGTCACTTGGCAGTGACCCGGGACAAGGAAGATGGATGCCCACCGTCGTCGGTCGCTTCAGGTCGGTTGCAGGTGCCTTGACTCTTCAGCCACGTGGTCCAGGAGGCGTCGACGACGACCAGGAGCTGGATTCGGTGTGTCCCTCGACGTCTGCAGCTGACTGCGGTGTCGGCAACTCGATCGGAGCCAACAAGCCTTGGCAGCCGCAAGTCTCGGGGAGATGAAGAAAAGTCGATGGCGCAGACCAGCAAGGTCTGTGGAACTCACCCAGCGAGGGTAAGTCAGGGCAGGCCTGGAGCAACCAGGGGAGCCCTTCGGTTTCTTTAAGAAGTCTTCTGGGGACCCACAAGCCAGCGGGCAAGGGATCGCGAAGACACCTCGGGCGGAATCACTCAACAGGGGCCCACGGTCACTCGGGACGGTGTAGGCCTCTGATCTTCGGAGGGATTCCTGCTGGAGGTCGGGACCACACGTGGTCCAAAGCACAAGTTCGTAGAACGTTGTGAAGGGGTTGCACTCGACAATAGTGCACGGTACCCAGGGGTCGCGGTTCCTCGTTACTCGGGGGTCCACTTGCCTCAGCTTCGCTGGGGACTCACGATGGCCTGGGAGAGGTCAGGAAATCCACTTCTTGGGCTGCAGGGACTTCGGACTCCGGCGGGAGCGGCGTAGTTTGCGACCGTCGTTGTCGTTTTTGGTGCCTGCCAAGCAGGGAGTCACTCCTTGACTCCAAGGGAGATTCTTCTGTCTTCCAAAGGTAGTGGAACGTCGAAGGGCCAGGATTCTTCTGTAGAGCGTCGTCCAGGGGTTATCTGCCTTGCAATGGCAAGGTTCCCCCTCTTAAACTAAAAAGAGGGGATGGACTAGCTCTATGACCCCACCTATGGGAGGGTCAAGGGAGGGGGTGGCTACACCCACTTCCCTTTGTCCAGTTTCGTGCCAGAGCAGGGGCAGGTAGCCCCTGAGCTGGTTTGAACTGGCATATGCACAGAGGAGCCTTCTGCTCCCCCAGTGCAGGACTTCAAAGCACTCTAAGAGTGCACCCACCCAGCCCCAATACACTAAACCCTGTCTGGAAGGTGGTTACACCTCCCTGTGACAGGATGCCTATTGTTGGGCTTCCTCCACTGCGAGTTTCGGTCATCAGCAGGAGGGCAGCCCAGTGTCTGTGACTGGTGGCATCCATTTTGTGATGCCAGGGCTCTTTAGGATTCTACCGCGTTTCCACAGCAGGTACATGTCTTATCCCTCTAGAAGGGTGGAATGCTACCCCCGCCGCCAAGATTGGCGGGGGGTAGTATTCCAAGATGTTTGACACCAAACACGACATGTTTTGATGCAGCCATTCCAAAGTTAGCATTTACCGCGAGGATATAATGCACTTAAGAGTATATGGTTTAACCGCATCCACAAACAGCACCAGAGAATGGACTCTGAGAACTGCAGAGGGGCCCTGCTCATGCAGAGGCACCCCCTCACATAGAAGCCAAGCACCCTGCCCTCAGGATTGATAGGGCCTGCCTTAGGGGTGACTGATAGGTTTATATGTGTGTGCAGGAGAGATATAGGAAACCTATATCTCAGTGAGGGGTGCTAGCACCACCTCACCCAGGCTGCAGTAGCAGGCCTGTGGTGTCAGATTTAGACTGCTTCCCAGGGGTGGCATAACATATGCTGCAGCCCCTGGGAGGCCTGTGAAGTACCTATGCCCTTGGCACCTAAGGTACCATATACTAGGGACTCATAAGGCACCACAGTATCCAATCACTAGTGCACCTAGAGTGCACTCCATGTCATTTAGAGAGAGAGCAGATAGACTGGGGCCCTGAATAGCAGGGTCCCAGTCCAACTAAGTCATAAACCAGCAAAACACCATAAAAAAAGTGGGGGCAACCATATAGTCAGATTCCACCTTCCTACAGGTAAGAATTACTATTCCCACTCCAGTGAGTGCAACAGTAGGGAAAGTGTTGGATAGCGGAAGGGTAAAAATTACTATTCCCAATCCAGTGAGTGCAACAGTAGGGAAAGTGTTGGATAGTGGACGGGTAAAAATTACTATTCCCACTCCAATCAGTGCAACAGTAAGGAAAGTGTTGGATAGCAGAGGTGTAAAAATGACTATTCCCACTCCACTGAATGCAACAGTAGAATAACTATTGGATAGCGGAGGGGTAACATTTTTTTATTCCCACTCCAGTGAATGCACCAGTAGGCAAAGTGTTGGATAGCGGAGGGGTAAAAATTTACTACTCGCACTCCAGTGAGTGCAACAGTAGGGAAGATGTTGGATAGCGAAGGGGTAAAAATTCTACTCCCACTGCAGTGAGTGCAACAGTAGGGAAAGTGTTAGATAGCGAAGAGACAAAAATTACTATTCACACTCAAACAGTTAAAACAAAAATAAAAAACATTAAAAAATTATAAAAAATCATAAAATTAAATAAACAATATTTAGAAATGAAAAATCAAATATATTAAATATATAAAAATCAAAAATATTATAATAATAATTACATATGAAAAACCTACATATAATAAATAATATAAAATAATAAATACATTTATAAAATAAAATTCTTTTAAACTAGAAAATATTTACAAACAAATAAATTAAGTAATACATAAATGTATTTATTGTATTTCCTACCCTATAACGCCACACCAATAACAAAACACTTCAACATTTTTTATTAATTTTTTCCCAAAATTAACATAATTAATAATCAATTAAAAAAATATTAATAAAAAAACTAATAAACATTATTTGACTACACACACTTTAACACTATGATATCCACAACACACCTAAATTAAACTCTAAAATAATAAAACACAAATAAAACTTATTTATAAATTTAAAACTATTACTATTAACAACTAATAATAAAGTAATTAAAATGTATTTAATACCCACCCTTTACCCCTTTAAAAGTAAAAACAACTGACAAAAAATTAAACAATTACCCAAAATACATCTCAAATAATTAACATTAATTAACAACTATACATTAATCAATTAAATACAAATTACTCCCCACCCTTTACTCCTATAAACACCAAAACAAACACCTTAAATTAATTACACAAATACCATAATTAATTACCAATTAATTAATTTAAATTAATTAACAACCAATAATTAATTAATAATAAATTACTTTACACATTTAACAATATAACATCTCAATTAAACAAATATTACTAAATACAAAATAATCAATACATTTAATATAATTAAATTGCTTCCCACCCTATTCCCCTATAAACCCACAACCCGCTACGGAACTAAAAACGCAAAATTCAAATAAAATAAAAATTAATAACTGCTAAAATTTTAACACATATTAAAAATACAAACAATTCTTATACAAAAAAACATACAACACATACATATAAAAAATTATCCTAAAATACATACCATTAATAAACAAATGATATTTTTAACAACTACGGGGCCGATTCCGATTTCGGCAGGAAGCGCACCTAACACTATTCGTCCGGAAAAAAACCAAGCCGAACGCGTGTTTCCCGACCGATTCGAACATTTGTACTAACGAGCAAGTACGATGCGCATAACTGCCCAGATCCCGACCCAGCCGTACTTACCCATTCCAGCTCCTGTTCCCCGCCCGAGCCGGATCCATAAACGCAGAATCGAGTCGCACGGAAGCAAAAATACAGCACCTTCCAGCCGGACCAGTACGATGCGCCTTCCGTACGCGCCGAACCCGTCGCTACGTCCGGCACGTCAGAGCATCCGGGAGAGCCGCACATAAGCTCCGATTCGCGCCACAAGACGATCCACGGCTACGAGACGAACAAGCCAGCCACGAGTATGAGTCGAAACAACGAGAAAGCCGAACGAGACGAACCAACCATGAATCCCATCGCGCAGTTCCTACCAATACTCTACATCTATTACCGGAACAGGTACGGACACGTACGGCGCAGACGGTAAGTTAAACACCCACTACTCAAACAAACGACACGTACCCGACATATAACACACACACATAGGGATGCAGAAATGACTTACACTAGCAACAGCAGAACCATAGGGGCGGGATGGCTATCACCAATGCCATATACACCCATAGGGGCCTGGATGCCAACCACTAACACCACCCCTACTCAGGGGGCTGGATGCCTGTCACTACTACCATCCCCACTCATGGGGGCTGGATGCCTACCACTACCACCACCCTACTCATGGGGGCTGGATGCCTACCACTACCACCACCCCTACTCAGGGGGGCTGTATGCCTACCACTACCACCACCCCTACTCATGGGGGCTGGATGCCTACCACTACTACCATCCCCACTCATAGGGGGATGGATGCCTACCACCAACACCACCACTACTCATGGGGGGCTGGATGCCTACCACTACCACCACCCTACTCATGGAGGGCTGGATGCCTACCACTACCACCACCCCTACTCAGGGGGGCTGGATACCTACCACTACCACCACCCCTACTCATGGGGGCTGGATGCCTACCACTACCACCACCCCTACTCATGGGGGCTGGATGCCTACCACTACCACCACCCCTACTCATGAGGGGCTGGATGCCTACCACTACCACCACCCCTACTCATGGGGGCTGGATGCCTACCACTACCACCACCCCTACTCATGGGGGCTGGATGCCTACCACTACCACCACCCCTACCCATGGGGGCTGGATGCCTGTCACTACTACCATCCCCACTCATAGGGGATGGATGCCTACCACCAACACCACCCCTACTCATGGGGGGCTGGATGCCTACCACTACCACCACCCTACTCATGGGGGGCTGGATGCCTACCACTACCACCACCCCTACTCATGGGTGCTGGATGCATACCACTACTACCATCCCCACTCATAGGGGGATGGATGCCTACCACCAACACCACCCCTACTCATTGGGGGCTGGATGCCTACCACTACCACCACCCTACTCATGGGGGGCTGGATGCCTACCACTACCGCCACCCCTACTCAGGGGGGGCTGGATGCCTTACACCAACACCACCCCTACTCATGGGGGGCTGGATGCCTACCACTACCACCACCCTACTCATGGGGGGCTGTCTGCCTACCACTACCACCACCCCTACTCAGGGGGGCTGGATGCCTACCACTACCACCACCCCTACTCATGGGGGCTGGATGCCTACCACTACCACCACCCCTACTCATGGGGGCTGGATGCCTACCACTACCACCACCCCTACTCACGGGGGCTGGATGCCTACCACTACCACCGCCCCTACTCATGGGAGCCTGGATGCCTACCACTACCACCACCCCTACCCATGGGGGCTGGATGCCTGTCACTACTACCATCCCCACTCATAGGGGGATGGATGCCTACCACCAACACCACCCCTACTCATGGGGGCTGGATGCCTACCACTACCACCACCCCTACTCATGGGGGCTGGATGCCTACCACTACCACCACCCCTACTCATGGGGGGCTGGATGCCTACCACTACCACCACCCTACTCATGGGGGGCTGGATGCCTACCACTACCACCACCCCTACTCATGGGGGGCTGTATGCCTACCACTACTACCATCCCCACTCATAGGGGGATGGATGCCTACCACCAACACCACCCCTACTCATGGGGGATGGATGCCTACCACTACCACCACCCTACTCATGGGGGGCTGGATGCCTACCACTACCACCACCCCTACTCAGGGGGCTGGATGCCTACCACTACCACCACCCCTACTCATGGGGGCTGGATGCCTACCACTACCACCACCCCTACTCATGGGGGCTGGATGCCTACCACTACCACCACCCCTACACATGGGGGCTGGATGCCTACCACTACCACCACCCCTACCCATGGGGGCTGGATGCCTACCACCAACAGCACCCCTACTCATAGGACGGGTAATGCATGACACAACCAGCATACTCCAACATAAGGAATGTCAGAATAACACATCCCCCCCAACACCATGACAAGCGTGTGTAGACTGTGTCAAATGCCTACAACACTGAACATGACATTGAACATACAATGTGACCCCCTATCACATGTGTCACACATAAATGTGTGTGGCCTTCACAATGCAAGCAGACCATGACCACTGTGGGAATGGGGTCTAAACCCCGATCATCACAGTGACCAAAAGGTAAGTGTGGGGTCCATAGCTGAAGCTCATTTTGAACATTGTGGCAATGGGGTCTAAACCCCCATCATCACAGTGACCAAAATGTAAGTGTTGTCATGGAAAAAGCTGCAAATGCCAAACAGCATGGATGATTCCTGGTCACAGAACAACAAACACATCAGTGGCATAGTAGTGCTTGTGTCCCGTAGCAACATAGATTGGGTGAGGCAAACAGTGCAGTGCAAATAAGACATACCTTTGGCCATGTGCAGACAAACATCACCCATGGGGGCTGACATTGTCAACATTCATCAATAACACAATGACAGAAGTGATCATCATAATGCAGACCCACATATCTGCACCAATGGGCACACAAATGTAGATATCCTGTGGAGACTGTAGATGTGAGGTGAACAAATACCATACCATGGCAGCAATGGGACATACAAACCATGATCATTGTGCTGACTGATGACCTAGGAGTCCCAGGGACAGCAGGGAAAACCCACCAAACAACATACAGCCAATGGCACACTAAAGATATGCCAATGCAGTGGTGCAGATGCACAAACACAAACAGGCAGCCCCACACTTCATATCAAACACAACAGGTGATGGGGGGGTGCCAGTGTCCCCAGGCAACCACACAACACATGAGGAGGCCTGAATCCCAATTACACAGATGTGCATACAGTGCCACACAAAAGTAACTCATGGATCGGATTCCCCTATGTGGGCAATCAGGCATTGTTAGATGAGAGGGAGCACAAATTACACATGTCACACAAGCTTGTAGGAACAGCAACTAACACAGCAAGAGACAGACCCACCACAGCACTACCCCCAGGGACCCCACATTGTGGTGACACTGGCCTGCATGATAATCCCACTGTGATGACAAAGCTAGATGTCGTTCACACTGTGAACCACAGTCATGTGTCCTGAGCAACAAACTACCATCACACCTACACAAGCACAAATCAATCAGAACGGCCTGTCAGCCAAGGCCAATATGGAGGCAGGGGTCTAGCCGTGAAACAACTCTCATTTGCACACACTCAACACCACACACCTTGATCTCCACCAATGTGCAGCAGTGAAGCTCACATGGACTGGTGACATTGCACATGCACCCATGACAATCCCAGGGGTGGTGGTGGGAACTAAGGTGCAGAAACCCATCACACATGGCCAGTCAACAAGACTCGTGAATGTCTGACACACTGCACAGTACACCGTACATGGGCATGACGTCAAATCCACACCTACCAATGGGATCCCGGCCACAGTCACACACCAATGAAGAAGCCAAGGTCACCCACAAAGAACACACATAGCCAACTTCCAACAGTGCAGCTCTGACCCTGAGGAGTGGCAGCAGTCACACACACAACGTGTCACAATCACTGAAAGCTACCACAAACTGTAAATTACATGACTTGTGTAACCAACAAGTGCCAAGGGGAATCCTGACTGTGTCTATCTGCGTTTGCCCACAAACTCAGCCCTGACAGCAAACACACCTATGTGTGACACCCTGATGACCAGTAATGTGCCATGCACCCACATCCCAGAGAACCCAGGGAGAAGATTTTGGGGGAACATAGGTCAACTCAGCAAGCATCACAAACAGGAACATCACTAGGGATCCCTGCCTGCGTAGCAAAATGGAAGTGAACACACACAGACATGCTCACACAACACACACCTTGGGCTCAGGCAATGTCACGGAATTACACACTGCCATGAGGGGACTCCACTCCTGTGTAAGGAAAGCTGTGCCATACGTTGTCTCTGCAGGGCTCTATCATGTCAGCAGGACACTTGGTCACTCAGTCAACAATTAGCACAAAATGAAGGCTCTCGTCACATCAGCCTGGTCATGGGAGTGTCACCGAAATCATCTGCACAGATCCAACACACATGTATAGCAAGTTGCACTGATAACACAGATGAGTTCTTCCCCATTGATGCCCAAACTTGCATGTCCAGTGGAGATGGTCACACGGTCAGGGAAATAGACAAATTGAACAATGGCAAGCACAACAGATGTGCAGGGGTGTAAGCCTCAGATGTGATATTGCAAATAAAAGTAGGAAATCCCATTGCCAAATATTGAAAACATGACACCCTCATATTGCTGCAAAGGATGACATGGATACATACCAGGATAGGACACATTCCCCCTGGACCACATGGGGTCCTGCACAGTAACACTTCATTTTCCTGACATCAAAAATCACCATCACTGCAGCAAGGGCATGGTTAGCATCATCAACATCATGTACATCTGAAGCAAAACCACTAGAGAACAGAAAGTAGCTTTATTCAGCATATGTGGCTTTAAAAGTGAAAGTCCTGAAAAAACACAAAGGCCAATGGCCAGTCCCTTAGTAAAGTCCGAACAGGGTGACAGTGGCAGATGTCACCCTTTGCTTGCCTGCACTGCTACGGACCAGGGACATTCCCCTCGGAGGGGCATTTGGGGGGCGCAGGCTAGGCACCGCAAGGACAGGATCAGGGCTCACCAGAATGATGGCAGGGAAGGGGTGGTGGGTGCTGGAGAGTCACTGACAACTGCAGTGGAGGTGTCTGACATGGTGTGTGCCGGCACAACTGGGGGGCATGAGTCAGATGGTGTGGGTGCCGGCACGACTGCAGTGGGCTGGCCAGATGGAGTGGACAGGTTCCCCACTGCAGTGCCCAAGTCAGACGGGGTGGTAGTGGACTCCACTGCAGTGCCTATCTCCAGGGGAGTAGAATGCGGTTCAGGTAAGGTGGGCAGGACAGAGGGGGAGGACACGGTCTCCACACCAGTGGCACAAACATGCGCAGCGGGGGTGTGGTGCTGGAAGAGCAAGTGGTAGGGGAGAAGGCCGGATCATTTTGGGGATGGTGTATCTGTGGGTGGGGGAACCTGGGGCAGGGTGTGGTGGGGGAACCTGTGTAGTGGGGGCCTGAGGGATGGAGGAAGGAGACTGTGTGGTTGAGCTGCAGGGCGGTGGTGGGGTCTTGCTCTTCCGGGTCCGGGGGAATTGCGGGTGGGGGCCTCAGTCTGTCTGTGCCTGGGGGAGGGTGTCCGGGGTGAGGGGCACTCCCCTCTGTGTGGGTGGACTTCCTCTTCCCCCTGTATGTTGGATCAGCTGGATCGGAGGGGAAGAGGCCGAGGTCACAGAGGAAGAGCTGCTTTGTAGGTGGGGTTGCAGGTGAGGCAAGGGAAGGGGCCTTGGAGGGAGAGGTATCGGAGGACTGCGGAGTGACTGTGGATGCCTGTGTGTGTGTCTGTTCCCCATCCCCTGTGGGTGTGGTATCAGTCCCCTGAGGATGCTTGCGTGCACGTTTTGTCTTTGTTTTGGGTGTTCCTGTGCTGCTCGTGTCTGTGTGTTTGGGTGATTGTGCAGGTGTGCATGTTCTTGGGACAGGTAGGGTGCCAGGAAGTATGGATGGGGCAGAGGTAGGAGGGATGAGGGACTGTTGGAGGAGGGACACTGCTGCCGTCAGGGAGGAGTCCATGGACTTATTGCTCCTCTGTAGGGCAGACATGCCCGATGAGATGCCCTCCATGAACGACACCAGCTGTGTCAACAGAGTGGTGTGTGCATGGAGGACACTCAGCATTGCTGTCTGCCCTACATGGAGCTGGCGAAGTAAGTACACAGACTCCTCACTCAGGGCAGCAGGGGACACAGGGGCAGGGGGTGCGGTGCCTGGCACGAAGGAGACATGCTCCCGAACACGGGAGCCTGCACGGACCTCTGGAATGTGAGTCGATGGGAGGGCGGTGGTGGTAGTGGTGGTGGTGGCGGGGACAGCAATACTAGCTGGGGTGTGGTGGCTGCTGACACCCGCCTCCACAAGGGAGTCATCCTCCGAGCTGCTGTGGTCCTCAGCTGAGGTGGATGGTGCTGAGGACTCCTCGGTGTGGCTCCCCTCGCCCTCCGTGCCACTGGGTCCCTCCGACCACTGATCAGCTGCTGACCCAGTCTGGCTCTGCAGCTCCTCCTGGTCCGTGGAGCTGTCCCCTCCTGTGGCCGTGGATGTATCTGCAAACAATTAGGGAAACAGACAAACATCAGTCACCTGCACTGACCGCACACACCACAGTAAGTACAGCACATTACAGAGCAAGCCCTGGCATCCTTAGTTGAACATTGCCAAAAGTGCTCAAACAGATTTGGAGAAGCCAATTGTCAGTCTGATGGTCAACCATGGCACTCACATCCCTCCTGGCCTTGCACCCATCTGTCTGGTGCCTGTCGGATGGTAATACCCCAGTGTGGAAACATGCACCACCTACACAGTAGTTGGACATTGCAGAGAACACGGTGAAGTATGTGAACATGCACACATCACATCTCTTGCCACTGAGTCAGTACAGGTGTCCGGATAAAGGGATGGCCAGAGTCTAATTTGAAATGCATGTGATGCATACCAGCACCAGACACCATGATGCACCAATGTCCTGATAGTCAATGCCACAATGGGCAGCCAGCCAACAACAGTCTGCACTGTGTCACAATCCTAGGTCATGGGGAATGCAAGTTCTGTAGCTGACAAGTGCACATGTCCATCCCCCACAAACCACATCATCTGAACTCTTATTTGTCCACGTCATACCAATTGGACATATGGGAGACATGAAACACAACCCTCTGAACCTGAGCACCTAACAGTCTGCTGTGAATGAGAAACAGCTGCCTGAACTTCACAGTCGCATACCCCAGTCTGCACAGTCAAGTGATCAAACACCTATATGTCACACAAGTATCGTCTCCTATGGTCACATCTCAGGTGACATGCTGAGCCCTAACCGATAAACACCCCAGAAGTCCTGACAACGAAGCCACAGCACAATGACACAGAGGCAGACACCTGAGGGAACATTTCACTGAGCACAACGTGTCAGCTGATAAACGGGAGTAGGAGTACAGAGTGTATTGTATTGCCTGGAGTAGGCATGACTGTCCTGCTCCACGTGAAAGAGGGATGAGCCCTGGACAGTAGGCAGGTGGCTAAGTATGTGTGACACACTTGATATACATACTCCTGAGGCCCAAACATTGTTCCCACCCGCAGCATGGGTGTGTGCCAAATACCCCAGGCACATGTGGTGAGTCAGATCAGCAATTGGACCACATATCAAAGTTACACGCAGATTACATGTCAGAACTCAGGCATTGTGTAAGCAATTGACCCACCCATGATGCCCACCACAAAGCTACGGGAACAAATGCTGTCCCCCACCTTGAGCTAAGCAAAATGCAAGGACACAGTACCCAAGTGACACAATTTCCTGACTGTAAGGGCCACACCTGGGTATCAGATGAGGAGTGGGCATGTCACAATTGAGGGACATGGGTCCTGGACCACAAGACTGATGTACTGTGGAAGTTTAACCAGGCCAGAGGAGGGCACATAGCATGTCAGACAAAGTTCACAGTGCAGTCATGGACTCACCCCTCCTTGCTGCTGTCTGGCCTTCAGCTGCCCATCCAGGTCAGGGAAGACCACCGCCAGGATCCTGAGCATGTGGGGGTCAGGGTCCGGTGTCCGCCCCTCCTGCGAAGAGGCGACAGCTTCAGCTGGACCCTTGTGATCCTCCGGGTCCAGCCCCGAAGGTCCTGCCACCTCTTCTGGCAGTTGCGGATCCAGCGCTTGTAGACCCCCACGGATCTTACTGCCCGGGCGATGGTCAGCCAGATTTCCTGCTTCTGGTGGGCATCAACCTGTGAGGATGACAAAGTGAAAAGGCCATTACTACACATGCAACATATCCGTGCATCACACATTTGGATATACATGTCTCAATCACAGGGGCATATGATGTACACAGGCAGTGCAACTATGGCTATGGACAGTTTGCCAGCAGTTACCACATGGTATCATTGCCTGAGAAGTCAAACCTTGTTGGAATGCACTGTTACTGCACTATACCTGTTCAGTGCATGTAACTACACACTTTGGGGGTGACAACTACTCAGTGAGCATGCTAGCCAGTGGCGTGCACACTGTAAGTCTTGCTAGTCAGACAACATGCACATTTAGTAAGGCAGTGGACAGCACACTCACCTGCTCCCCTGGTTTCCCAAACAGCTTGCTGTACTGTGGAAGGAGGCTGTCCAGCAGGGCCTGGTTCTCCTCAGTGCTGAAGGCTGGGGCTCTCTCCACAGTACATGCCATTGCAGTAGCCAGAGGATGCAGAGACAGCAGCAGTGTTGGTGGCAGATGTCGCCCTGGAGCATGTAGTGCAGGCAAGTGAGCTCTCAGGGGAACAGCCAGCATTATATGTCTGCTGCAGAGGCAGATACTGTCCCATGTGTCCAAAGTGATAGGTCCAAGTCGTTTGCATCTTCTGAATCTGGCCAATCCATGGAATTGCACCACTTATACACGCCCACAGCATCCTTCAAAAGTTCAACTTCATGACACCCATGAATTTGCAACATTGTTGTGGGTGGCCAACTGAATTCACTGCATCAGACTCGTTAAAGGTTCGAAAACGCGTCCTTTGCCATGCCAGGCCATAGCCAATGCGTGCGCACCGATCGGTCCATTGCTGTACAACGCATATTTCGAAAAACAACGCTGCACCTGCTCACATCATATGCAATGGCCAATGCGTGCGCACCGATCGGTCCATTGCTGTACAACGCGTATTTCTGTCCACATCATATGCAATGGCCAATGCGTGCACACCGATCGGTCCATTGCTGTACAACCGTATTTCTGTCCACATCATATGCAATGGCCAATGCGTGCACACCGATCGGTCCATTGCTGTACAACCGTATTTCTGTCCACATCATATGCAATGGCCAATGCGTGTGCACCGATCGGTCCATTGCTGTACAACGCGTATTTCTGTCCACATCATATGCAATGGCCAATGCGTGCACACTGATCGGTCCATTGCTGTACAACGCTGCACCTGCTCACATCATATGCAATGGCCAATGCGTGCGCACCGATCGGTCCATTGCTGTACAACCGTATTTCTGTCCACATCATATGCAATGGCCAATGCGTGCACACCGATCGGTCCATTGCTGTACAACGCGCACTCGCTCACATCATATGCAATGGCCAATGCGTGCGCACCGATCGGTCCATTGCTGTACAACCGTATTTCTGTCCACATCATATGCAATGGCCAATGCGTGCGCACCGATCGGTCCATTGCTGTACAACCGTATTTCTGTCCACATCATATGCAATGGCCAATGCGTGCACACCGATCGGTCCATTGCTGTACAACGCGTACCTGTTCACATCATATACAATGGCCAATGCGTGCACACCGATCGGTCCATTGCTGTACAACGCGTATCCGTTCACATCATATGCAATGGCCAATGCGTGCACACCGATCGGTTCATTGCTGTACAACACGTATTTCTGTCCACATCATATGCAATGGCCAATGCGTGCACACCGATCGGTCCATTGCTGTACAACGCGTATTTCTGTCCACATCATATGCAATGGCCAATGCGTGCACACCGATCGGTCCATTGCTGTACAGCGCGTACCCGTTCACATCATATGCAATGGCCAATGCGTGCGCACCGATCGGTCCATTGCTGTACAACGCGTATTTCTGTCCACATCATATGCAATGGCCAATGCGTGCACACCAATCGGTCCATTGCTGTACAACGCGTATTTCTGTCCACATCATATGCAATGGCCAATGCGTGCACACCGATCGGTCCATTGCTGTACAACGCTGTATCCGCTCACATCATATACAATGGCCAATGCGTGCACACCGATCGGTCCATTGCTGTACAACACGTACCCGCTCACATCATATGCAATGGCCAATGCGCGCACACCGATCGGTCCATTGCTGTACAACGCTGCACTCGCTCACATTGTATGCAATGGCCAATGCGTACGCACCGATCGGTCCATTGCTGTACAACGCGAATTTCTGTCCACATCATATGCAATGGCCAATGCGTGCACACCGATCGGTCCATTGCTGTACAACGCGTATTTCTGTCCACATCATATGCAATGGCCAATGCGTGCACACCGATCGGTCCATTGCTGTACAACGTGTACCCGTTCACATCATATGCAATGGCCAATGCGTGCACACCGATCGGTCCATTGCTGTACAACGCGCACTCGCTCACATCATATGCAATGGCCAATGCGTGCACACCGATCGGTCCATTGCTGTACAATGCGTATTTCTGTCCACATCATATGCAATGGCCAATGCGTGCACACCGATCGGTCCATTGCTGTACAACGCTGCACTCGCTCACATCATATGCAATGGCCAATGCGTGCACACCGATCGGTCCATTGCTGTACAACGCGTACTCGCTCACATCATATGCAATGGCTAATGCGTGCACACCGATCGGTCCATTGCTGTACAACGCGCACTCGCTCACATCATATGCAATGGCCAATGCGTGCGCACCGATCGGTCCATTGCTGTACAATGCGTATTTCTGTCCACATCATATGCAATGGCCAATGCGTGCACACCGATCGGTCCATTGCTGTACAACGCGCACTCGCTCACATCATATGCAACGGCCAATGCGTGCGCACCGATCCGTCCATTGCTGTACAACGCGTATTTCTGTCCACATCATATGCAATGGCCAATGCGTGCACACCGATCGGTCCATTGCTGTACAACGCGTATTTCTGTCCACATCATATGCAATGGCCAATGCGTGCACACCGATCGGTCCATTGCTGTACAACGCGCACTCGCTCACATCATATGCAATGGCCAATGCGTGCACACCGATCGGTCCATTGCTGTACAACGCGTATCCGCTCACATCATATGCAATGGCCAATGCGTGCACACCGATCGGTCCATTGCTGTACAACGCGTATTTCTGTCCACATCATATGCAATGGCCAATGCGTGCACACCGATCGGTCCATTGCTGTACAACGCGCACTCGCTCACATCATATGCAATAGCCAATGCGTACGCACCGATCGGTCCATTGCTGTACAACGCCGCACTCGCTCACATCATATGCAATGGCCAATGCGTGCCCACCGATCGGTCCATTGCTGTACAACGCTGCACTCGCTCACATCATATGCAATGGCCAATGCGTGCACACCGATCGGTCCATTGCTGTACAACGCGTATTTCTGTCCACATCATATGCAATGTCCAATGCGTGCACACCGATCGGTCCATTGCTGTACAACGCGTACTCGCTCACATCATATGCAATGGCCAATGCGTGCGCACCGATCGGTCAATTGCTGTACAGCGCGCATCTGCTCACATCATATGCAATGGCCAATGCGTGCACACCGATCGGTCCATTGCTGTACAACGCTGCATCTGCTCACATCATATGCAATGGCCAATGCGTGCGCACCGATCGGTCCATTGCTGTACAACGCGTATTTCTGTCCACATCATATGCAATGGCCAATGCGTGCACACCGATCGGTCCATTGCTGTACAACGCTGCACTCGCTCACATCATATGCAATGGCCAAGGCGTGCACACCGATCGGTCCATTGCTGTACAACGCGTACTCGCTCACATCATATGCAATGGCCAATGTGTGCGCACCGATCGGTCCATTGCTGTACAACGCGTATTTCTGTCCACATCATATGCAATGGCCAATGCGTGCACACCGATCGGTCCATTGCTGTACAACGCGTCCCTGTACAAATAACTCGCATATGTCACCATGGTTGTCACTGGTGAACGTATGCCAGCCACAATTACTTACCAGGGACTCAGGGGCACACCTACAATACCACAGCCTGTCCACACTGTATCCTAAGGCATGTAAGGCTGCATTACCTGTGTGTGTATGGGGGTCAACCTGTGTTTTTCTTGGTGGCACTTGGGGGCAGCCACTCCCAGGCTGTGCACGTGTTCATGGGGACAGAATCCTTTGTGTGTTGTGCACATGACCACTGTGATGTGCAACTGTTCAGTTCAGGGCATGTGGCATGGTCACATTTCCAGGTTGTGTATGTGTATGTCATGTCACATACACCCTGAGTCCCATGTGGGAAGGTATGTACATCACAGGGTGACCCATTGCCACAATAGTGATGGCCCTCCACAGTCTGTGTGCATGTTGTGTTTCAGATGTCTCTGATTCAATGTGCACAATGGGAGACAGTTTCCACATCCACGTTGTTTGTGCATCTACTTTGATGTTGTGAGTGTGTGTGTCACAGACGTCCATGTCTGTCCTGCAGAGGCAACAGGGGCCACTACCTGTGGGAGTCATCGTTGTATTGCTGACGTGTACATGATACGCCATGTCATGCCAATGTCCATGTGGCAATACAGGGTCCCTGGAAATTTACCTGTCAATGAGCTGTGTTGCCTGTGGCACATCTGTCCTCACTTGTCACTGTGGTGTGTGTTTGGAATGTGACAGCAGTACATGGGTACTGTGACACAGCCTAATGATTTCCCATTGCACGACCTGGAACTTGTTGTCAACACATGTTGAACTGTGATGTTAGATGTTGGCCATGTAGGTGCCATATATGTCCATACAGAACGGCACACACACCAAGTACTTGTGTCTTGTAATGATGTATCATGTGATATTGAGTATGGTCAATGCCACATATGTGGGGTGACTGACAATCTTTCTTTGTTCACCTATGCACTGCAGGGCACCAGCTGTCCATAGACCATTCCCTGACCTTGCAACCATGGTTGAACGTGACTGCATCCGACGGTACCGCTTCAACAGGCCGCTGATTGAGGAATTGACGGTGCGGTTGGCCCCACATTTGCAACCTGGTCGGACATACCCTACAGCGCTGACCCCCAAGGTGAAGGTGATGGCAGCCCTACCCTTATTTGCCACCGGTACCTTTCAACACACTGTGGCGTCTGCTGGTGGGATGTCACAGACCATGTTCAGCTGTGTGCTACGCGATGTTTTGGAGGCAATGTTGAGATACCTGAACCAGTACATCTATTTCCCTAAACGTCAACAACTCACTGACGTCAAGAGTGACTTCTATGCCCTGGGGAGGATGCCACATGTCAATGGCTCCATTGATGGGACACATGTGGCTTTGGTACCACCACAGGCACATGAGCAGGCATACAGGAACAGGAAACATTACCATTCTATCAATGCTCTGGTGGTATGTCTTGCAGATATGACCATCTCACATGTGTGTGCACGTTTCCCCGGTTCTGCACACAATGCCTACGTGATGAGTAGTCGCATCCCGAGGATGATGTCACAGATGCAGAACCAGCGTGCCTGGCTTGTTGGTGTGTACTGACTTTTTACCATTGTGTGTGTTCTGCAATGTTGTATTCCACCCTCTTTACCCAACTCAGCTAATGTGCAATTGTCTGTATGTAGGTGACTCCGGATACCCCAACATGCCGTGGTTGCTGACACCCCTCAGGAACCCTGTGACACCAGCCCAGATGCGCTACAATGAGGCACATGGTCGGACCAGGAGAGTGATCGAGCGGACATTTGGTCTCCTGAAGAGCCGCTTCCGCTGCCTGGACAAGACAGGAGGGGCCCTCCCATATGCCCCAGCAAAGGTGTGCAAGATTGTCATCGTCTGCTGCATGCTACACAACCTGGCAGTGCGGAAGGAGTTGCCTCTCATCCTGGATGACGATGACCAACATCCGCCACCTGTGGAGGATCCTGGCCTGGGCCACGATGCCAGTGATGATGATGGTGATGTCCGCACACAGCTCATCACCAACTTCTTCAGCTGAATGTGAGTATCCAGAGTTGTCATGTCAATGATTTGAGTTTGCATGATATGTGTTGGTGGTGCTCTGTTGCTGTTTGAGTGTGGCCATGTGCTACTTGACTGTATGCGTGCAGCGATGTGTCCTTACAGGTAGTCTGTACTCCCCAACAGTGTTGACATGCTAACTTGGTTTTGTGTAGGTATCTTGTGACATGTATTGGGCATGAGTATTGCAGTTCTGTCCTGTTCTTCAGTGCTTTTGACTGTGTGTCATGTCTGTCCTTCACAGGGTGCTTTCAGAGTTGTTTGGTCCACTCGGATCCCCCAACACCATGATTCAACTTCCAGGGTGGAAGCAGTCGTTTCCCTACAGGTGATGTGCCCCACACCCCTGGACTTTATTTCTTCTACAATTGTTGACTGTGTGGCCACTGCCACATGGGATTACCTTGCATCTGTAGTGGAAACAACATGTTGCAAATGTGTAATAAACCTGTGCTTCACTTTGGGATGTGCGTTGTCTGTGGTCACACATCTGACTAACATTAGCTTACTTCACCTGTGGGCTAGTTAACACAGACTGTGAATAGGTGTGGTGTCTGTGCATTCCACTGTATTTCCTGCCAACATCAGTATAGGGGATGAGTCAAATGGCCCTGGTGTGTATGTGTTGTGTAGCCCTAGTGGTGTGTCTCCCTCATATGTGTCACGTCGCCATGACTCACATGACGGTGTTGAACTTGCTGTAGCAGTTAGCATGCACAGTGTCATTTAGCAGATCTTCATCTCCATGACAGAAACAACGTTGGAATCACAACAGAGGCAAGTATGGTGTATTAGTGAGTTTATTTACATACATGTGTGAGGATAGTGCACAGGATGGTGGATGCTGTACATTGTGATTGGAATAAAAGTTCCCAGATGAGTTGGAAGTGTTGGTAGCAGAAATGTCCTGAGTAAAGTCCACAGTCATCTGATACATTCGTCCAACTTAAAGTCCCCATGTCATGTGGGAGAGTTGGGTTGCATTCGACAGGGTGAACAGTTTGCACACAAAGGTGGATTTCCAGAACAGTTGTTGGGTTCCTGGGGGATGTACATGGCCATCGGCCTCTCAGTTCTCCTTTCTCGGACGACCCCTCTTCTTTAGGGGGGGACCCTCACGTGCAGGCTGCTGCGGTGCAGAGGACTCTCCACCAGAGTCATCCTCCCTCCCTGTGGCAGTTGCAGTTGTTGCGGCACCAGATGTTGTGGGCACACAGGGAGGTGTGGCCATGTTGGTGCTAATCTGGCGGAGGCATGTCAATATGTCCCTATGCATCGCTGTCAGTTCTTGCAATGTGTCCCACTTGGACTCCATGCGAGACATGTGTGTCTCCACACGGGACATGTGTGTCTCCACACGGGACATGTGGGAGTCCAAGCGGGAATGATGGGCAGCCTGCTGCTGTTGAATGTCCTTGAGGATCCCCACTACCTGGCTGACCTCTCCGGTGCTATTCTGGTACGCATCAGCAATGCGTACCAGTTGTGGGTCATCATGCAGTCCAGACCCCTCTGCAAACAGCGACCTCTGCCTACCACCCCTCCCACCACCCCTGGCCACACGTGCGGGACCTGCGGTGGCACGCACAGGTGACCCTAGGCCCCCTTGGGGGTTGTAAGGGGGTTGTTGTCCGTTGCTTCACGGTGGGCCAGGGTCCCTGTGCTGTTGTCATTGGTGGTCCTTGGTCTGTCCGTGTCGGTGGGGGTGATCTGTGTGTTGGCAGTTGTTGGAGGAGTGGGTGCAGGGGGAGCAGATGGTGGTCCTGCTGGTGCTGCATGATGACTCACACCGGAGGGGCCAGGTAGGTCTTCGCCATCCGAGGAGGGCAGAGGCTGTTCCACACCAGAGAGCTCAGGGTCCCCCGGAGCCTGGGGCAGGGACTCCTCATCGTCTGCTGCTGTGTCCCCATCATCACCTGTTTTTGGAAGAGACACACAATGTATGTTATATTTCTACAGGCATCAATGGTTCAAACACCTGACAGTTGTGACTGTACCTCTGGATGCGGGCCTGTACATTGCTTTGTCCTAAGTTGTCACAGTCAGAGGTTGATATTGGTGTGGCACATTGTCCTGACAACATGAAGCATTTCAATGGGAATGTTGAGGTGTGTGCATGGCCAGCATTGGTGGTATTTGGTTGACATCCAGACATCCTTCTCCCTCCAGCCCAGTTATCCCACCATGAAGCATGCCACCCTTGCAGTGGGTGCAGGTTGACTCTCAGGATGTCAGTCAGTGGTGTCCAGCTGTTGGTTGGTGCCCAGTTCCCAGCATGGCCTTGTGCTCCCCACAGCAGTACCCAGTGTCAGCCATCTTGTCAGTTCTTTTCCACTCCCTGTGATGTGAGCATGGTTCAGAGTGGTGTTGATGGGCCAATTGTGAGGGTGAGCAATATCTGTGACTACAACTCCCATCATGCTATTGGCTACACTGACTTCACCAGCATACACAGAATTCATTCCTTTCAGTGAGCTTCCCTGTGAAGTGGTGTTGTAGTGGTGGCAAAATGTCTGACAGTGTTTGTTGGTTAGATTTGTGCCACTGCCTTGCTCTATTTGTTGTTAGGTTTGTACATGTCATGACACAGTTACATATCACTATGGGTGTTTGTCTAACTAACATACACATCTTGGGATGATTATGTTTTGGTTACTGTGGCTTTGCTAACGGTGCATGGTTTCACTATCCCCTTGACAGTGATGTGTGTGTATTGTCACACGATATTGGGTATATTGGTTGTGTACTCACCAGGCTCTGGGATGTTTGATAGTCCATGTACGCTCTCTGGTGATAGAATGGCCCGCACCTTCTCCTCCCAGGGCCTGAGGTATACTGGTTTGGCAGGAGGGCCACTGCCGGTGCGATGGCTCAAGGTGTAATCCTTCTTGAGTAGGGCCTTGACCCTCCTGCGCACATCATACCACCTGTTCTGGATGTCTTCCTTTGTGCGCAAACATGGTGATTGTGCGTTCACCCTGTCGATGATCCTCTCCCACTTCTTGGTTTTCTGCGACATGGGGGTCTGTTGGACCAGTGTACCAAACAAGTGTGGCTCTACCCTGAGGATTTCATCTACCAGGACTTCCAATTCACTGTCTAGGAACTTTGGATTCTTCTTTGGGGGCATGGTGATGTGTGGTGGTGGGGATTGATGTGTGTGTGAGTGTGCAAGTGAGGGTAGGTGAGTGTCAGTTTTGCTGGGTGTATGTGAGGGTGCTATTAGGGAGGTGCTAATGGTGTGTGGCTTGTGTGATGGATGAGTTGTGGGTGTGTCTGTGGTTGCTGTCTGATGGTGTTCTGTGCTGGCAGGTCAGTAGAATTTGCAAAGGATCATGGTAGGGATTTGTGGCCTTTATATGGGTGGAGTTGTGGGTGTATCTTTGTTCCATGTTTTTTCCCCCCAGTATTTATTGACTTTGTCATTGCTTGTTTGGCCCTTTTTTTTGTATTTTTTCCTTTGTAGTTTTGGGGCATGTAGGAGACGTTCTTCTGACCGAGTAGGACGCTGCAGTTGTCTCGTGCGAGCTTCTCCGAGTCTTTCAAGCTGTGTTTCTGCTGTGTTTTATGTGCGGCGTACGCGTCGGTCGCGGGGTATTGGGTTGCTTCGGCTCGGTTTTGTATGCGTGTCGGTCGTACGGCTTGAGCTCCGTGCGACTCGGTCTGGTTTTCCACGCATTGCTTCGTACTGCGCGGGTCGGAGTTCGCGGGTACGTTTCTGTCGGGTTCATTCCTGGTGCGTGTCGGTCGGTTCGATTCGTGTGGTTTCCCGGCCGGATAGCTGTTTTCCGTGCGGTTCGGTCGTTCGGCTTGTGTTCCGTACGAGTCGGTCGTGATTCACATGCATTGCATCGTACTACGCGGATCGGGCAGCGCCGGTACGTGTCGGTCAGAATAAATTCCCGTACCGAGTCGGTCGGTACGTTTTCCGGCCCGAATCGGAATCGGCCCCTATATTTTTGCAAACGATATTAAACACTTCGATATTTTTAACATCGATATTACTTACCTAAAATCGATATTCATGACCACGAGAATCTGTATGTCTATATTTCTGACCCACGATATTTGCAACTTAATATTTGTGCAAGTCGATATTTTTGATTCAATATTCTGTCTCTGCACCATTCCTTGTTTTAATCACTGGGACTGAAAGAGAGCCCAGGGCTTGTGGCAACCAATACTTGTTCCAGAAAGAGGTATCCCGCCGAAGAGGAGAAACTCAGGGGTCGATTCCGATCCCGGTCGGAGGCGCACCTAACACAATTCGCCCGGGAAAAAAACCAGGCGAATGCGTGTTTCCCGACCGATTCGCACATACGTCCGAACGAGCAAGTACGATGCGCATAACTGCCCAAATCCCGACCCAGTCACACTCACCCAATCCAGCTCCTGTTCTCCGACCGATGCGGATCCGGAAACGCCGAATCGAGTCGCACGGAAGCCCAAATGCAGCCCCGTCCGGCCGGACTAGTACGATGCGCCTTCCGTACGTACCGAACCCGTCGCTACGCACGGCACGTCAAAGCATCCGGGAGAGGCGCACATAAGCTCCGATTCGCACCACAAGACGATCCACGGCTACGAGACGAACCAGCCAGCGACGAGGACGAGGCAAAGCAAAGAGAAAGACGAACGAGACGAACCAACCATGAATCCCATCGCGCCGATCCTACCAATACTCTACATCTATTACCGGAACGGGTACGGACGCGTACGGCGCAGAAGGTAAGTCAAACACCCACCACACAAACAAACCACACGTACCCGACATATACCACACACACATAGGGATGCAGAAATTACTTACACCAGCAACAGCAGCACCATAGGGGCGGGATGGCTATCACCAATGCCACATACACACATAGGGGCCTGGATGCCAACTACTAATACCACCCCTACCCAGGGGGTGCTAGATGCCTACCACTACTACCACCCCTACCCATGGGGGGCTGGATGCCTGTCACTACTACCACCCCTACCCAGGGGGGGCTGGATGCCTACCACTACCACCACCCCTACCCATGGGGGGCTGGATGCCTACTACCACTACCACCCCTACCCATGTGGGGCTGGATGCCTGTCACTACTACCACCCCTACCCAGGGGGGCTGGATGCCTGTCACTACTACCACCCCTACCCAGGGGGGGCTGGATGCCTACTACCACTACCACCCATACCCATGGGGGGCTGGATGCCTATCACTACTACCACCCCTACCCATGGGGGGCTGGATGCCTATCACTACTACCACCCCTACCCATGGGGGGCTGGATGCCTGTCACTACTACCACCCCTACCCAGGGGGTGCTAGATGCCTACCACCACTACCACCCCTACCCATGGGGGGCTGGATGCCTACTACCACTACCACCCCTACCCATGGGGGGCTGGATGCCTGTCACTACTACCACCCCTACCCATGGGGGGCTGGATGCCTACTACCACTACCACCCCTACCCATGGGGGGCTGGATGCCTAGCACTACTACCACCCCTACCCATGGGGGGCTGGATGCCTGTCACTACTACCACCCCTACCCAGGGGGTGCTAGATGCCTGTCACTACTACCACCCCTACCCATGGGGGGCTGGATGCCTATCACTACTACCACCCCTACCCATGGGGGGCTGGATGCCTGTCACTACTACCACCCCTACCCAGGAGGTGCTAGATGCCTACCACTACTACCACCCCTACCCATGGGGGCTGGATGCCTGTCACTACTACCACCCCTACCCATGGGGGCTGGATGCCTGTCACTACTACCACCCCTACCCAGGGGGGCTGGATGCCTACTACCACTACCACCACCCCTACCCATGGGGGCTGGATGCCTGTCACTACTACCACCCCTACCCATGGGGGCTGAATGCCTACCACTTCTACCACCCCTACCCATGGGGGCTGGATGCCTACCACTACCACCACCCCTACCCATGGGGGGCTGGATGCCTACCACTACTACCACCCCTACCCAGGGGGGGCTGGATGCCTGTCACTACTACCACCCCTACCCATGGGGGGCTGGATGCCTATCACTACTACCACCCCTACCCATGGGGGGCTGGATGCCTGTCACTACTACCACCCCTACCCAGGGGGTGCTAGATGCCTACCACTACTACCACCCCCTACCCATGGGGGGCTGGATGCCTGTCACTACTACCACCCCTACCCATGGGGGGCTGGATGCCTGTCACTACTACCACCCCTACCCAGGGGGGCTGGATGCCTACTACCACTACCACCACCCCTACCCAGGGGGGCTGGATGCCTACTACCACTACCACCACCCCTACCCATGGGGGGCTGGATGCCTGTCACTACTACCACCCCTACCCATGGGGGCTGGATGCCTACCACTACTACCACCCCTACCCATGGGGGGCTGGATGCCTACCACTACCACCACCCCTACCCATGGGGGGCTGGATGCCTATCACTACTACCACCCCTACCCATGGGGGGCTGGATGCCTGTCACTACTACCACCCCTACCCAGGGGGTGCTAGATGACTACCACCACTACCACCCCTACCCATGGGGGGCTGGATGCCTACTACCACTACCACCACTACCCATGGGGGGCTGGATGCCTGTCACTACTACCACCCCTACCCATGGGGGGCTGGATGCCTACTACCACTACCACCCCTACCCATGGGGGGCTGGATGCCTCTCACTACTACCACCCCTACCCATGGGGGGCTGGATGCCTGTCACTACTACCACCCCTACCCAGGGGGTGCTAGATGCTTGTCACTACTACCACCCCTACCCATGGGGGGCTGGATGCCTATCACTACTACCACCCCTACCCATGGGGGCTGGATGCCTGTCACTACTACCACCCCTACCCAGGGGGTGCTAGATGCCTACCACTACTACCACCCCTACCCATGGGGGCTGGATGCCTGTCACTACTACCACCCCTACCCATGGGGGCTGGATGCCTGTCACTACTACCACCCCTACCCAGGGGGGCTGGATGCCTACTACCACTACCACCACCCCTACCCATGGGGGGCTGGATGCCTGTCACTACTACCACCCCTACCCAGGGGGGCTGGATGCCTACTACCACTACCACCACCCCTACCCATGGGGGGCTGGATGCCTGTCACTACTACCACCCCTACCCATGGGGGGCTGGATGCCTGTCACTACTACCACCCCTACCCAGGGGGGGCTGGATGCCTACTACCACTACCACCACCCCTACCCATGGGGGGCTGGATGCCTGTCACTACTACCACCCCTACCCATGGGGGGCTGGATGCCTACCACTACTACCACCCCTACCCATGGGGGGCTGGATGCCTACCACTACCACCACCCCTACCCATGGGGGCTGGATGCCTACCACTACTACCACCCCTACCCAGGGGGGCTGGATGCCTGTCACTACTACCACCCCTACCCATGGGGTCTGGATGCCTGTCACTACTACCACCCCTACCCAGGGGGTGCTAGATGCCTACCACCACTACCACCCCTACCCATGGGGGCTGGATGCCTACTACCACTACCACCCCTACCCATGGGGGCTGGATGCCTGTCACTACTATCACCCCTACCCATGGGGGCTGGATGCCTACTACCACTACCACCCCTACCCATGGGGGCTGGATGCCTATCACTACTACCACCCCTACCCATGGGGGCTGAATGCCACCCCTACCCATGGGGGCTGGATGCCTACTACCACTACCACCCCTACCCATGGGGGCTGGATGCCTGTCACTACTACCACCCCTACCCATGGGGGCTGGATGCCTACTACCACTACCACCCCTACCCATGGGGGCTGGATGCCTCACTACCACCCCTACCCATGGGGGGCTGGATGCCTACTACCACTCCCACCCCTACCCATGGGGGGCTGGATGCCTATCACTACTACCACCCCTACCCATGGGGGGCTGGATGCCTATCACTACTACCACCCCTACCCATGGAGGGCTGGATGCCTGTCACTACTACCACCCCTACCCAGGGGGTGCTAGATGCCTACCACCACTACCACCCCTAGCCATGGGGGGCTGGATGCCTACTACCACTACCACCCCTACCCATGGGGGGCTGGATGCCTGTCACTACTACCACCCCTACCCATGGGGGGCTGGATGCCTACCACCACTACCACCCCTACCCATGGGGGGCTGGATGCCTATCACTACTACCACCCCTACCCATGGGGGGCTGGATGCCTATCACTACTACCACCCCTACCCAGGGGGGGCTGGATGCCTACTACCACTACCACCCCTACACATGGGGGGCTGGATGCCTATCACTACTACCACCCCTACCCATGGGTGGCTGGATGCCTGCCACTACTACCACCCCTACCCATGGGGGGCTGGATGCCTGTCACTACTACCACCCCTACCCAGGGGGGCTGGATGCCTACTACCACTACCACCCCTACCCAGGGGTGCTAGATGCCTACCACCACTACCACCCCTACCCATGGGGGGCTGGATGCCTACTACCACTACCACCCCTACCCATGGGGGGCTGGATGCCTGTCACTACTACCACCCCTACCCATGGGGGGCTGGATGCCTACTACCACTACCACCCCTACCCATGGGGGGCTGGATGCCTGTCACTACTACCACCCCTACCTCCCCCGGGGCTGGATGCCTACCACCAACACCACCCCAACTCATAGGATGCACAATGCATGACACAACTAGCACACTACAACCTAAGGAATGCAAGAAAAAGACATCCCCCCAACACCATGACAAGCGTGTGTAGACTATGTCAAATGCCTACAACACTGAACATGACTTTGAACATACAATGTGACCCCCTATCACATGTGTCACACATAAATGTGTGTGGCCTCCACAATGCAAGCAGACCATGACCACTGTGGCAATGGGGTCCAACTCCCATCATCACAGTGACCAAAAGGTAAGTGTGGGGTCCATAGCTGAAGCACATTTTGAACATTGTGGCAATGGGCTCTAAGCCCCCATCATCACAGTGACCAAAAGGTAAGTGTGTGGTCCATAGCTGAAGCACATTTTGAACATTGTGGCAATGGGGTCTAAACCCCCATCATCACAGTGACCAAAAGGTAAGTGTGGGGTCCATAGCTGAAGCACATTTCGAACATTGTGGCAATGGGGTCTAAGCCCCCATCATCACAGTGACCAAAATGTAAGTGTGGGGTCCATAGCTGAAGCACATTTTGAACATTGTGGCAATGGGGTCTAAGCCCCCATCATCACAGTGACCAAAATGTAACTGTGGGGTCCATAGCTGAAGCACATTTCAAACATTGTGGCAATGGGGTCTAAGCCCCCATCATCACAGTGACCAAAATGTAAGTGTTGACATTGAAAAGCTGCAACAGCAAAACTGCATGGATGATTCCTGGTCACAGAACAACAAACACATCAGTGGCAAAATAGTGCTTGTGTCCCATAGCAACATAGATTGGGGGAGGCAAACAGTGCAGTGCAAATAAGACATACCTTTGCCCATGTGCAGACAAACATCACCCATGGGGGCTGACACTGTCAACATTCATCAATGACACAATGACAGAAGTGACCATCATAATGCAGACCCACATATTTGCACCAATGTGCACACAAATGGAGATATCCAGTGGAGACTGTAGATGTGAGGTGAACAAATACCATACCATGGCAGCAATGTGACACACAAACAATGATCATTGTGCTGACTGATGACCTAGGAGTCCCAGGGACAGCAGGTGAAACCCACCAAACAACGTACAGCCAAAGGCACACTAAAGATATGCCAATGCAGTGGTGCAGATGCACAAACACAAACAGGCAGCCCCACACTGCACATCAAACACAACAGGTGAGGGGGGGTGCCAGTGTCCCCAGGCAACCACACAACACATGATGAGGCCTGAATACCAATTACACAGATGCGCATACAGTGCCACACAAAAGTAACTCATGGATCCAAATCCCCTATGTGGGCAATCAGGCATTGTTAGATGAGAGGGAGCACAAATCACACATGTCACACAGGCATGTAGGAACAGCAACTGACACAGCAAGACACAGACACACCACAGCACTACCCCCAGGGTACCCACAATGTGGTGACCCTGGGCTGCATGACAATCCCACTGTGATGACAAAGCTAGATGTCGTTCACACTGTGAACCACAGTCATGTGTCCTGAGCAACAAACTTCCATCACACCTACACAAGCACAAATCAATCAGCACGGCCAGTAAGCCAAGGCCAACATGGAGACAGGGGTCTAGCCGGGCAACAACTCTCATCTGCACACACTCAACATCACACACCTCGACCTCCAACAATGTGCAGCAGTGAAGCTCACATGCACTGGTGACATTGCACATGCACCCATGACAATCCCATGGGGGGTGGTGGGAACTAAGGTGCAGAAACACATCACACATGGCCACTCAACAAGACTCCTGAATGTCTGACACACTGCACACTACGCTGTACATGGACATGACGGCAATACCACACCAACCAATGGGATCCCAGCCACAGTCCCACACCAATGAAGAAGCCAAGGTCACCCACAAAGAACACACATAGACAACTACCAACATTGCAGCCCTGACCCTGAGGAGTGCCAGCAGTCACACACACAACGTGTCACAATCACTGAAAGATAACACAAACTGGAAATTACATGACAGGTGTAAACAACAAGTGCCAAGGGGAATCCTGATTGTGTCCCATCTGCGTTTGCCCACAAACTCAGCCCTGACAGCAAACACACCTATGGGTGACACCCTGATGACCAGTAATGTGCCATGCACCCACATCACAGAGATCCCAGGGATAAGACTTGGGGGGAACATAGGTCAACTCAGCAAGCATCACAAACAGGAACATCAGTAGGGATCCCAGCATGCACAGCAAAATGGAAGTGAACACACACAGACATGCTCACACAACACACACCTTGGGCTCAGGCAATGTCACAGGATTACACACTACTATGAGGGGACTCCACTCCTGTGTGAGGAAAGCTGTGCCATATGTTGCCTCAGTAGGGCTCCATCATGTCAGCAGAACACTTGGTCACACAGTCACCAATTAGCACGAAATGAAGGCTCCCATCATATCAGCCTGGTCATGGGAGTGTCAACGAAATCATCAGCACAGATCCAACACACATGTATAGCAAGTTGCACTGATAACACAGATGAGTCCTTCCCCATTGATGCCCAAACTTGCATGTCCAGTGGAGATGGCCACACGGTCAGGGAAGTAAACTAATTGAACAATGGCAAGCACAACAGATGTGCAGGGGTGTAAGCCACAGATGTGATAATGCAAATGTAAGTAGGAAATCCCATTGCCAAATGTTGAAAACATGACACCCTCATATGCTGCTAAGGATGACATGGATACACTACAGGATAGGACACATCAGCCGTGGACCACATGGGTTCCTGCACAGTAACACTTCATTTTCATGAGACCAAAAATCACCATCACTGCAGCAAGGGCACGGTTAGCATCATCAACATCATGTACATCAGAAGCAAAACCACTAGAGAACAGAAAGTAGCTTTATTCAGCATATGTGGGTTCAAAAGTTGAAGTCCAGAAATAATTAAAAAAGGCCAATGGCCAGTCCATTCTGAAAGTCAAAACAGGGTGACAGTGGCAGATGTCACCCTACGCATGCCTGCACTGCTACACACCAGGGACAATCCCCTCGGAGGGGCATACGGGGGGGGCAGGCCAGGCACCCCAGGGATAGGATCAGGGCTCACCAGAAGGAGGCAGGGAAGGGGTGGTGGGTGCTGGAGAGCCACTGACAACTGCAGTGGAGGTGTCTGACATGGTGTGTGCCGGCACAACTGGGGGGCATGACTCAGATGGTGTGGGTGCCGGCACGACTGCAGTGGGCTGTGCAGATGGAGTGGACAGGGTCCCCACTGCAGTGCGCAAGTCAGACGGGGTGGTGGACTCCACTGCAGTGCCTACCTCCAGGGGAGGAGAATGGGGTTCAGGTAAGGTGGGCAGGACAGAGGGGGAGGACACCGTCTCCACACCAGTGGCACAGACATGCGCAGCGGGGGGTGTGGTGCCGGAAGAGCAAGTGGCAGGGGGAGAAGGCCGGATCATTTTGGGGATGGTGTATCTGTGGGTGGGGGAACCTGGGGCAGGGTGTGGTGGGGGCACCTGTGGAGTGGGGGCCTGAGGGATGGAGGAAGGAGACGTGGTGCTTGAGCTGCAGGGCGGCGGCGGGGTCTTGCTCTTCCGGGTCCGGGGGGACTTGCGGATGGGGGCGTCAGTCGGTCTGCGCCTGGGGGAGGGTGTCCGGGGGCGAGGGGCACTCCCCTCCGTGTGGGTGGGCTTCCTCTTCCCCCTGAATGCTGTATCAGCTGGATCGGAGGGGAAGAGGCCGAGGTCACTGAGGAAGACCCGCTGTGTCTTTGGGGTTGCAGGTGAGGCAAGGGAAGGGGCCTTGGAGGGAGAGGTAACTGAGGACTGCGCAGTGCTCGTGGATGCGTGTGTGTGTGCCTGGGCCCCATCCCCTGTGAGTGTGGTTTCAGTCCCCTGACTGTGCGTGCATGTGCGTCTGTATTTTGGCGTGTGTGTCTGTGTGCTGCCTGTGTCTGTGCTGGTGTGTGCCTGTGCCGGTGTGTGTGTGCTTGGGACAGGTAAGGTGCTGGGGAGTGTGGATGGGGCAGAGGTAGGAGGGGTGAGGGACTGTTGGAGGAGGGACACTGCTGCCGTCAGGGAGGAGTCCATGGACCTATTGCCCCTCTGTAGGGCAGACATGCCCGATGAGATGCCCTCCATGAACGACACCAGCTGAGTCAACAGAGTGGTGTGTGCATGGAGGACACTCAGCATCGCTGTCTGCCCTACATGGAGCTGGCGAAGGAGGTACACAGACTCCTCACTCAGGGCAGCTGGGGACACAGGGGCAGGGGGTGCGGTGCCTGGCACGAAGGAGACACGCTCCCGAACATGGGAGCCTCCACAGACCTCGGGAATGGGAGCCGATGGGAGGGCGGTGGTGGTGGTGGTGGTGGCAGGGACAGCAACACTAGCTGGGGTGTGGTGGCTGCTGACACCCGCCTCCACAAGGGAGTCATCCTCCAAGCTGCTGTGGTCCTCAGCTGAGGTGGATGGTGCTGAGGACTCCTCGGTGTGGCTCCCCTCGCCCTCCGTGCCACTGGGTCCCTCCGACCACTCCTCGGCTGCTGACCCAGTCTGGCTCTGCGGCTCCTCCTGGTCCATGGAGCTGTCCCCTCCTGTGGCCGTGGATGTATCTGCAAACAATAGGGAAACAGACAGACATCAGTCACCTGCACCGAACGCACACACCACAGTAAGTACAGCACATTACAGAGCAAGCCCTGGCATCCTTAGTTGAACATTGCCAAAAGTGCCCAAACAGACTAGGGGAAGCCAATTGTCAGTCTGATGGTCAACCATGGCACTCACATCCCTCCTGGCCTTGCACCCATCTGTCTGGTGTCTGTCGGATGGCAATACCCCAGTGTGGACACATGCACCACCTACACAGTAGTTGGACAGTGCAGAGAACACGGTGAAGCATGTGAACATGCACACATCACAACTCTTGCCACTGAGTCAGTACAGGTGTCCGGATAAAGGGATGCCCAGAGTCAATTTTGAAATGCATGTGATGCATACCAGCGACAGACACCATGATGCACCCATGTCCTGATAGTCATTGCCACAATGGTGTGCATGTAGCACATGTCACTCCCCTGCAGGATCACTCATAGGAAGTTTCATGCCATGGCACAGGCATGCCTGCTAAGTCATACATCACTGTCTCCAGTCACATGGGCAGGGCAGCCAGACAACAACAGTCTGCACTGGGTCACAATAGTAGGTCATGGGGAATGCAAGTCCTGGAGCTGAACAAGTGCACATGTACATCCCCCACACACCACATCATCTGAACCCTTAACTGTCCACGTCATACCAATTGGACATATGGGAGACCTGTAACACAACCCTCTGAACCTGAGCACCTCACAATCTGCAGTGAATGGGAAACAGCTGCCTGAACTTCACATTTGCATACCCCAGTCTGCACGGTCAGGTGATCAAACACCTATGTGTCACACAAGTATCGTCTCCTATGGTCACATCTCCGATGGCATGCTGAGCCCCAACCGAGAAACACCCCAGTAGTGAAGTCACAGCACACTGACACAGAGGCAGACACCTGAGGGGACATATCACTGAGCACAACGTGTCAGCTGATACACGTGAGTGGGAGTACAGAGTGTATTGTATGGCCTGGAGTAGGCATGACTGTCCTGCCCCACGTGAATGAGGGATGAGCCCTGGACAGTAGGCAGGTGGCTAATTATGTGTGACACACGTAATATACACACTCCTGGGGCCCAAACATTGTTCCCACCCGCAGCATGGGTGTGTGCCAGATACCCCAGGCACATGTGGTGGATCAGCTCAGCAATTGGACCACATATCAAAGTAACACGCAGAATACAACGCGTACCTGCTCACATTGTATGCAATGGCCAATGCGTGCGCACCGATCGGTCCATTGCTGTACAACGCGTATTGCGAATACAACGCGTACCCGCTCACATTGTATGCAATGGCCAATGTGTGCGCACCGATCGGTCCATTGCTGTACAACGCGTATTGCGAATACAACGCGTACCCGCTCACATTGTATGCAATGGCCAATGCGTGCGCACCGATCGGTCCATTGCTGTACAACGCGTACCCGCTCACATTGTATGCAATGGCCAATGTGTGCGCACCGATTGGTCCATTGCTGTATAACGCGTCCCTGTACAAGTCACTGGCATATGTCACCATGCCTGTCACAGGTGAACATATGCCAGCCACATATACTTCCCAGGGAGTGAGGGGCACACCTACAACACCACAGCCTGTCCACACTGTATCCTAAGGCATGTAAGGCTGCATTACCTGTTCCGTGTATGGGGGTCAACATGTTGTTTTTTGGGTGGCACTTGGGGGCAGCCACTCCCGGGCTGTGCACGTGTTCATGGTGACAGAATCCTTGGTGTGTTGTGCACATGAACACTGTGGTGTGCAACTGTTCATTTCAGGGCATGTGGCATGGTCACATTTCCCGGTTGTGTATGTGTATGTCATGTCACATACCCTCTGAGTCCCATGTGGGACGGTATGTACGTCCCAGGGTGACCCATTGCCACAATTGTGATGGCCCTCCACAGTCTGTGTGCATGTTGTGTTTACAATGTCTCTGATTCCATGTGCACAATGGGAGACAGTCTCCACATCCACGTTGTTTGTGCATGGACTTTGATGTTGTGCGTGTGTGTGTCACAGACGTCCATGTCTGTCCTGCAGAGGCAACAGGGACCACTACCTGTGGGGGTCATGGTTGTTTAGCTGTGGTATTCATGATGCACTATGTCATGCCAGTGTCCATGTGGCAATACAGGGTCCCTGGGAATCTACCTGTCGATGAGCTGTGATGCCTGGGGCACATCTGTCCTCACATGTCACTGTGGTGTGTGTTTGGAACGTGACAGCAGTACATGGGTACTGTGACACAGCCTAATGATATCCCATTGCACAACCTGGGACTTGTTGAGGACACATGTTGAACTGTGATGTTAGATGTTAGCCATGTAGGTGCCATACATGTCCTTACGGAACGCCACATGCATCATGTACTTGTGTCTCGTAATGATGTATCATGTGATATTGAGTCTGGTGTATGCCACATATGTGGGGTGACTGACAATCTTTCTTTCCTCACCTATGCACTGCAGGGCACCAGCTGTCCATAGACCATTCCCTGACCTTGCAACGATGGTGGAACGTGACTGCATCCGACGGTACCGCTTCACCAGGCAGCTGATTGAGGATTTGGCAGTGCGCTTGGCCCCACATTTGCAACCTGGCCGGACATACCCTACAGCGCTGACCCCCAAGGTGAAGGTGATGGCAGCCCTACACTTCTTTGCCACCGGTACCTTTCAACACACTGTGGCGTCTGCTGGTGGGATGTCACAGACCATGTTCAGCCGCGTGCTACGCGATGTTTTGGAGGCTATGTTGAGATACCTGAACCAGTACATCTATTTCCCCAGACTTCAACAACTCACTGACGTGAAGAGTGACTTCTATGCCCTGGGGAGGATGCCGCATGTCATTGGCTCCATTGATGGGACACATGTGGCTTTGGTACCACCACAGGCCCAAGAGCAGGCATACAGGAACCGCAAACACTATCATTCGGTCAATGCACTGGTGGTATGTCTTGCAGATATGAGCATCTCACACGTCTGTGCCCGTTTCCCCGGTTCTGCACACGATGCCTACGTGATGAGGAGTAGTCGCATCCCGAGGATGATGTCCCAGATGTGGAACCAGCGTGCCTGGCTTGTTGGTGTGTACTGACTTTGTAGCATTGTGTGTGTTCTGCAATGTAGTGTTCCACCCTCTTTTCCAACTCAGCTAATGTGCAATTGTCTGTATGTAGGTGACTCCGGATACCCCAACATGCCGTGGTTGCTGACACCCCTCAGGAACCCTGTGACACCAGCCCAGATGCGCTACAATGAGGCACATGGTCGGACCAGGAGAGTGATTGAGCGGACATTTGGTCTCCTGAAGAGCCGCTTCCGCTGCCTAGATAAGACAGGAGGGGCCCTCCCATATGCCCCAGCAAAGGTGTGCAAGATTGTCATCGTCTGCTGCATGCTACACAACCTGGCAGTGCGGAAGGAGTTGCCTCTCATCCTGGATGACGATGACCAACATCCGCCACCTGTGGAGGATCCTGGGCTGGACCACGATGCCAGTGATGATGATGATGATGAGGGTGAGGGTGATGTCCGCACACAGCTCATCACCAACTTCTTCAGCTGAATGTGAGTATCCAGGGATGTTATGTCAATGATGTGAGTTTGCATGATATGTGTTGGTGGTGCTCTGGTGCTGTTTGAGTGTGTCCATGTGCTACTTGACTGGATGCGTGCAGCGATGTGTCCTTACAGGTAGTCTGTACTCCACAACAGTGTTGACATGCTAACTTGGTTCTGGGTGGGTATCTTGTGACATGTATTGGGCATGAGTATTGCAGTTCTGTCCTGTTCTTCAGTGCTTTTGACTGTGTGTCATTTCTGTCCTTCACAGGGTACTTTCAGAGTTGTTTGGTCAACTGTGATCCCCCGACACCGTGAATCAACTTCCAGGGTGGTAGCTGGCGTTTCCCTACAGGTGATGTGCGCCACACCCATGGACTTCCTTTCTTCTACACTTGTTGACTGTGTGCCCACTGCCAGGTGGCATTACCTTGCATCTGTAGTGGTTACAACATGTTGCAAATGTGTAATAAACCTGTGCTTCACTTTGTGATGTGCGTTGTCTGTGGTCACACATCTGACTGACATTTGCTTACTGCACCAGTGGGCTAGTTAACACAGACTGTGAATAGGTGTTGGGTCTGTGCATTGCACCGTATTTCCTGGCAACATCAGTGTAGGCGATGAGTCAGATGGCCCTGGTGTGTATGTGTTGTGTAGCCCTGGTGGTGTGTCTCCCTCATATGTGTCACGTCGCCATGACTCACATGCAGGTGTTATACTTGCTGTAGCAGTTAGCATGCACAGTGTCATTTCACAGATCATTGTCTCCACTTCAGATACAACGTTGGAATCACAACAGAGGCAAGTATCGTGTATTAGTGAGTTTATTGACATACATGTGTGAGTATAGTGCACAGGATGGTGGGTGCTGTACATTGTGATTGTAATCCAAAGTTCCTAGATGATTTGGAAGTCCTGATAGCAGAAATGTCCTGAGTAAAGTCCACAGTCATCTGATACATTGGTCCAACTTGAGCTCCCCATGTCATGTGGGAGAGTTTTATTTTTTTATTTATTTATAAAGTTTTATATAGCGCGAACAAGATCCCGAGGGATTTCAGAGCGCTTTACAATAAGAAGGGCGGACGGACACAAGCAACAATCAAAGCAAATAAGAGGCGGGGAGGGAAAAAAAAAAAAAGTCACATATTACAATACAGTTTCAAACCAAGATAGTGAGGAGGCGGGCCAATAGGGAAGACACAGAATGCAGTAACGGGGAGCCATGACAGTATGCAAGAGCAATGGTATAAGGATATATATCCACAGGACATGCACAGGACATGAGAGACCATCCCTGTTAAAGCAGGAATTTGATCATTTGATCATTGAGTTGTGTTGCATTCGACAGGGTGAAGAGTTTGTTCACAAAGGTGATTTTCCAGAACAGGTGTTGGCTTCCTGGGGGTTGTGTATGGCCATCAGCCTCTCAGTTGTCCTTCCTCGGACGACCCCTCTTCTTTGGGGGGACCCTCAAGTGCAGGCTGATGCGGTGCAGGGGAGTCTCCGCCAGAGTCATCCTCCCTCCCTGTGGCAGTTGCAGTTGTTGCAGCACCAGATGTTGTGGGCACACAGGGAGGTGTTGACTTGTTGGTGCCAATCTGGCGGAGGCATTGTAATATATCCCTATGCACCGCCGTCTGTTCTTGCAATGTGTCCCACTTGGACTCCATGCGGGACATGTGTAAGTCCAAGCGGGCATGATGGGCAGCCTGCTGCTGTTGAATGTCCCTGAGGATCCCCACTACCTGGCTGAACTCTCCGGTGCTAGTCTGGTACGCATCAGCTATGCGTACCAGTTGTGGGTCATCATGCAGTCCAGACCCCTCTGCAAGCAGCGACCTATGTCTACCACCCCTCCCACCACCCCTGGCGAGACGTGAAGGACCTGCGGTGGCACGCACAGGTGACCCTGGGCCCCCTTGGGGGTAGTTGCTGGTGTTGGTGTCCGTAGCTCCACGTTGGTCCGGGGTCCGTGTGCTGTTGGTGGTGGTGGTCCTTGGTCTGTCCGTGTCGGCACGGGTGGTCTGTGTGTTGGCAGTTGTTGGAGGGGTGGGTGCAGGGGGTGCAGCTGGTGGTCCTGCTGGTGCTGCATGATGACTCACTGCGGAGGTGCCAGGTAGGTCTTCGTCATCCGAGGTGGGCAGAGGCTGTTCCACACCAGTGAGCTCAGTGTCCCCCGGAGCCTGGGACAGGGACTCCTCAGCGTCTGCTGCTGTGTCCCCATCATCCACCTGTATTTGGAAGAGACACACAATGTATGTAATGTTACTACAGGCATCAATGGTTCATACACCTGACAGTTGTGACTGTACCTCTGGATGCGGGCCTGTACATTGCATTGTCCTAAGTTGTCACAGTCAGCTGTTGATATTGGTGTAGCGCATTGTCCTGACAACATGAAGCATTTCAATGTGAATGTTGAGGTGTGTGCATGGCCAGCATTGGTGGTATTTGGTTGACATCCGGACATCCTTCTCCCTCCAGGCCAGTTATCCCACCATGAAGCATGCCACCCTTGCAGTGGGTGCATGTTGACTCTCAGGATGTCAGTCAGTGGTGTCCTGCTGTTGGTTGGTGGCCAGTTCCCATCAGGGCCTTGTGCTCCCCACAACAGAGCACCAGTGTCAGACATCTTTGAAGTGGCTTTTCACTCCCTGTGAGGTGTGCATGCTTCAGTGTGAGCTTGCTGGGCCATGTGGGGGGGGGGTATGTTGAGCTGTGACTACCACTCCCATCATGCTATTGCCTCCAACCCCCTTCCCAGCATGCCCATACTTCCTTCCTTTTGAGTGTACTTCACTGTGTGTGGGTGTGACAGCAATGGCAAGATGGCTGACAGTGGTGTCCTGCTGTTGGTTGGTGGCCAGTTCCCATCAGGGCCTTGTGCTCCCCACAACAGAGCACCAGTGTCAGACATCTTTGAAGTGGCTTTTCACTCCCTGTGAGGTGTGCATGCTTCAGTGTGAGCTTGCTGGGCCATGTGGGGAGGGGGGGTATGTTGAGCTGTGACTACCACTCCCATCATGCTATTGCCTCCAACCCCCTTCCCAGCATGCCCATACTTCCTTCCTGTTGAGTGTACTTCACTGTGTGTGGGTGTGACAGCAATGGCAAGATGGCTGACAGTGGTGTCCTGCTGTTGGTTGGTGGACAGTTCCCATCAGGGCCTTGTGCTCCCCACAACAGAGCACCAGTGTCAGACATCTTTGAAGTGGCTTTTCACTCCCTGTGAGGTGTGCATGCTTCAGTGTGAGCTTCCTGGGCCATGTGGGGGGGGGATGTTGAGCTGTGACTACCACTCCCATCATGCTATTGCCTCCAACCCCCTTCCCAGCATGCCCATACTTCCTTCCTTTTGAGTGTACTTCACTGTGTGTGGGTGTGACAGCAATGGCAAGATGGCTGACAGTGGTGTCCTGCTGTTGGTTGGTGGCCAGTTCCCATCAGGGCCTTGTGCTCCCCACGACAGAGCACCAGTGTCAGACATCTTTGAAGTGGCTTTTCACTCCCTGTGAGGTGCGCATGCTTCAGTGTGAGCTTGCTGGCCCATGTGGGGGGGATGTTGAGCTGTGACTACCACTCCCATCATGCTATTGCCTCCACCCCCCTTCCCAGCATGCCCATACTTCCTTCCTTTTCAGTGTACTTCACTGTGTGTGGGTGTGACAGCAATGGCAAGATGGCTGACAGTGGTGTCCTGCTGTTAGTTGGTGGCCAGTTCCCATCAGGGCCTTGTGCTCCCCACGACAGAGCACCAGTGTCAGACATCTTTGAAGTGGCTTTTCACTCCCTGTGAGGTGTGCATGCTTCAGTGTGAGCTTGCTGGGCCATGTGGGGGGGGGGGGTGTTGAGCTGTGACTACCACTCCCATCATGCTATTGCCTCCACCCCCCTTCCCAGCATGCCCATACTTCCTTCATTCTGACTCTGCTTCCCTGTGGGGTAGTGTGCCTGTGCTGAATGGATGGCTGACAGTGTTGTCCTGGCGTTTGTTTGGCTACAAGTCCCATGTGTGTCACTGTGCTTCCCACAGCATGACCCAGGGTGGTGGTTCTTTGTGGGATAATTAATTTTAGTGTGAGGCAATGCATTTTCCCAGGTGAGTTGTGTGTAGTTTGTGTTAGGGGTGTGTGTGGGAAGAGCTGCTGGTAACTATGGTCATAGCTGTCAGTCCTCCTTCCCACCCAGCCTGATATCCCACCATGGAACGTGCTTCCATTGCAGGGAGTGCAAGTTGTCTTTCAGGATGTCAGTCAGTGGTGTCCTGCTGTTTGTTGGTGCCCAGTTCCCAGCAGGGCCTTGTGCTCCCCACAGCAGTAGCCAGTGTCAGCCATCTTGTCAGTTGTTTTCCACTCCCTGTGATGTGAGCATGGTTCAGAGTGGTGTTGATGGGCGTATTGTGATGGTGGGCAATATCTGTGACTACAACTCCCATGATGCTATTGGCTACACTGACTTGACCAGCATTCACAGAATTCCTTCCTTTCTGTGGGATTCCCTGTGTGGTGGTTTTGTAGTGGTGGCTACATATCTGACAGTGTTTGTTGGTTAGATTTGTGCCACTGCCTAGCTTTATTTGTTGTAGGGTTTGTACATGTCATGACACAGTTACATATCACTGTTAGATGGCATGTATTGTGTTTATCTGACTGACATACACATCTTGAGATGATTCTGGTTTTGTTGCTGTGGATTTGCTAAGGGTGCATGGTTTGACTATCCCCTTGACAGTGATGTGTGTGTATTGTCACACAATATTGGGTATATTGGTTGAGTACTCACCAGGCTCTGGGATGTTTTCTAGTCCATATACGCTCACTGGTGGTAGGATGGCCCGCACCTTCTCCTCCCAGGGCCTGAGGTATACTGGTTTGGCAGGAGGGCCACTGCCAGTGTGTTGGCTCAAGATGTAATCCTTCTTCAGTTGGTCCCTGACCCTCCTGCGCACATCATACCACCTGTTCTGGATGTCTTCCTTTGTGCGCAAACATGGTGATTGTGCGTTCACCCTGTCGACGATCCTCGCCCACATCTTGGTTTTCTGCGACATGGGGGTCTGTTGGACCAGTGTACCAAACAGCTGTGGCTCTACCCTGAGGATCTCATCTACCAGGACTTCCAATTCACTATCTAGGAACTTTGGATTCTTCTTGGGGGCATGGTGATGGGTGGTGGTGGTGAGTGATGTGTGTGTTGGTGTGCAAGTGAGGGTGTGTGAGTGTGTGTTTTGCTGGGTGTATGTGAGGGTGCTATTTGTTGAGGTGCTGATGGTGTGTGGCTTGTGTGATGGATGAGCTGTGAGTGTGTGTGTGGTTGCTGTCTGTTGGTGTTCTGTGCTGGCAGGTAATTTGAATTTGCAAAGGATCATGGTAGGGATTTGTGTCCTTTATAAGGGTGGAGTTGTGGGTGTGTCTTTGTTCCCTGTTTCCCCCAGTATTTATTGGCTTTGTAATTGCTTGTTTGGCTTTTTTTTTTGTGTTTTTCCCTTTGTACTTTTTGTGCATGTAGGAGACGTTCTTCTGACCGAGTCGGACCCTGCAGTTGTCTCGTGCGAGCTTCTCCGAGTCGTTCACGCTGTGTTTGTGCTGTTTTATGTGCTGCGTATGCGTCGGTCGCGGTGTATTGGGTTGCTTCGGCTTGCTGTTTTGTATGCGTGTCGGTCGTACGGCTTGGGCTCCGTGCGACTCGGTCGTGTTTTCCACGCGATGCATCGTACTGCGCGGCTCGTAGTTCGCGGGTACGTTTCGTTCGGGTTCCTTCCTGGTACGTGTCGGTCGGTTCGATTCGCGCGGTTTTCTGGCCGGTTAGCTTTTTTCCGCGCGGTTCGGTCGTTCGTATTGTGTTCCGTACGAGTCGGTACGTGTCGGTCGGAAAAAATTACGGATCCGAGTCGGTCGGTACGTTTTCCGGCCCAAATCGGAATCGGCCCCTCAGTCTTTCCTGAGTTTAATTTAAGGCAGAGGGAGCTTGTCCAGTTGAGAATGGCACTCATGCATTTGTTAAAACAAGAAATGACAAAGAGGTCAGTGAATGAAATTCATAAATTGTGGTACAATTTTCATTCTAGGACAAAGAACAGACTTACAACCAGGAGGCAGGAGGCAGCAGCAAAAGTTGGGGGTCCCAGTGCCAATTTACCACCTACACCCATGCACTGATTAAGATCATCTTCCACCCAGAGGTGATCTCTGGAGTCTCTACCATCTCTACCATCGACATGTCAACCCTTGTAGCCACACCACCAGATACAGCCTCTAAAATATTTTAAAGAGACAGACAATTAAGGCATTGCTGAGGTTTTCACACAATGAGCTAAATTGTAGAGAGAATATTAAACAAATGTTTTCAAGAACTCACAGTGAGTGCTTGATACCATCAAAAGGGCATATGCCAATTGACTTTTCATGCAATTCACTTTCCATACACTCATCTACCAAAGTATATGCAATAACATATTGTACACACCAACTATATGCAAGATGCATATAATCCAAGTAGGGATTCAAAAACACCTGATACAATACATCATGGGAATTATAATCCATGTATCATATTCCAGGTCATGCAAGTAAAAGTGCTGCAATCGCTTGCATCCCTGAGGAAACAATAAAGCATAGCAGCGGTTTAAAAACTGCTCTTGGAGTTTTTAATATGTCACAATTACACAAGTCGGGGAGGATCTTGGTTACCCAGTATCTATAATGTAACTAATGATGAGTATGTTACAACATTCTGCTGACAAGACACATGCTCTTCACCCCACAGGTCTTACAAGTCACAGGATCCAGCCAGTCAGGCACAATATAAGTCCCATCAGGTATTTGAGACATCATTCCAGCAGGGAGGAGTGGTGCAGGATCAGCTGTGGCACATACAGAACCAGCTATAGCAGACATTATATAGCTTATATTTGCACCCACCATGGAAACGGTATGGTGTACCACCACAGATGTACCCATTTGCTGCACCAACAATTCAGGATAGCACAAGACATCCTCTGCTTCCCAATGCCGAAGATCTCTGGGGTCAAGTGACTGATTCATGGTAACTGGGACTGGGAAATGATCACCAACTACCACACAATTCCATGCTTTAGAACAATCCATACTGCAAATACAGTCCAGACAGCAGAGTGCCATGTCCAAACTCAGTCAGAGAGTTGAGAAACTGGACAACGCCATGTCTAAAAGCAATGGCTTAATTAGATTTGGGATGGGTGTGATGACAAAGGCTGTCAAAGAACTGTTCAGACCCATTTCAGGTGAGTCATCTACACACATGCATTGTCAATCCCACAGTGACACCTGCATACATGCTTCAGTTGAGACACTCACTATAGTAGCAAGTACAATGTGCAGCTGTACTCCAGACATGCAGGTTAAGCCAATGCACCACAGAAGTGAGGTTGTAAGAAGTCCTGCCCACATTACAGAGACACTGACGGATATGCAGTCTTCATGTGTAGGGCAGTAAGGGCAACAGGTGACTGTGAGGCGGTCTCCATCATGAGCAGTGTGTCCGTGGCCGAAGCAAGCAATAAAAGACATACCCAAAGTCATTGTGGGGATAGACAGAACAATGCAACTTCGTGCACTGGTCAGAAGCCAACAATGTCTAGACGAAGGCATTAAAGAAGAAAAGATTTACACTGATTGCTCTATGTCTTAGAATTGAACAGTATTGGCCTGCTGATCAGCAGGAGTGGTGGGGAAGGTGATATGGAAATTAATCTGTGGCACCATGGCACCTGGGCATTCCCTGAAAACCCTGACCAGTCATTCTGTGAGATGGCCACTAATATTGCTACTTTACCCTGGGGCTTCCAGAGGCTATGAGGTGTAAGCTAAACAGAGCCGATCTTGTGGTGGAGATGGCTTGATTGTGTTGGATGTGCCTTCCTAATATAAGCTGCAGCTTATCAAGTAGGTTTAGGTTAACCTTCTTACTTAATCTACACATCCTCCACAGTTTGTTCAAACAGGGTCACCTTCTGTCTAAGTTTTCTCTCACTTCTTCCTCTTCTCTTCTTGTGGGCTCCAAGAATGCACATCCTCTTTGCATCGCACAGATTGCTGCCAATGTGAAAGTTTGCATTGCATTTAGGGTGACCATTTATAGTTTGCACCTTGTTACCACCTGCTTCTACTTGATGGTAATTTGCTTGCACAATATGTGATTTTTGTGAAAATTCAAAATTTGGGACTGGTTAGTACATGGGCTTTGTGGTTGTGTAATTTGCATTCGCAGTTGGAGAATCACTATATCTAGTTGCATTTTCACGATTCACCCTTTGTTCACAATTCTGTGCAATTTTTGTGATTCATTGTTTGTTGTCCCTTGAGTCATCACTACTGGCATGTTTGGCAGTCACAAACCAGATACGATTACTTTATGATTTACAGAAATGTCGTACTTTTAGGGCCCTGTTCTTGATAACTCTCAGACTCACTCTAAAACCCTAAGTCACTCAGAGGATTTGCTACAGATTGTACAAGGTTGACTAAGAGCTCTCTGCTTGATAATAAACTTATACAGAGCTCTTTATAAAACTCAGTCTCACTTAGAGTTTGTTCACAGTAATATAGAACTCGCACAGAACGCTTCTCATTTACTTAAAGCTATGTTCTTTCATTCAAAGTGCTTCTCTTTACAATACCTGATAAAACCCACAATCACTCACAAGCTTTTAGTAGATATCACTCAAATTTGCGACAACAAGTGCTCTGCACCTATTAACACCTAGTCAGTCAGAGCTCCTCTCTTCTTGTTAAGAGTAGACTCACTCAGAGCTCTGCTTCTGGTAACAACCAGAGTCACTCATATGCCCCCTGTGGTAATAAAGACTGACCCCATTTTCAGTCTTAAATGTACCTAAATTACCCCACAGATCCTCACAGTTAGTCAGACGTCAGCTGTGATAATACTCAGAGTTACTATGAACAGGGATTGAGACACAAGGTTGTGGCCTGCTGCACTGTAATGTCAGAGAGAGGTCAGTCCCGGGGGAGATATGTGCCCTATAGAAGATAATATAACATAAAACACCCACATGCAGACAAAATCTTTTCCAGGCAGAATCCTCCCTAGCCAAAGCCCATGCTAAGCTGTAGCTTTAGCTAGTTTTGGTACCTAAGAATGCAAGAAGGAACCTATAGACAATTGGCAGGCCACATGCCCTGGGAAGAAGCAAATCCAACCTGACCATAACTAACATCCTCGTATCTCCAACTCAACTTACAAATAAAATCCATGTGAGCTGTGATACATCTTTACTAATTGCTTCATGCATTTCTTTGAATGTGCTATTAGTGGCAGTTTGTGGCCACTTAATACTTGTTTCATGATCATGGTTCTTCTTAAACAGCACATTTGTAAAAGGGGAGTCTTAGGGAAATATGTACAAGGAAGTGGAGGAGAGAGGCGTTAGCCTTCCTGGCTTAACGCCTCTCTCCTCCACTTCTGAAACGTAAGGCTGCACCATATTTACAAGAATGTGGTGCAGCCTTGCGTTTCCTCCTGCTATGGCGCTAAGTTTAGCAACTTAGCGCCAACGCAGGCACCCTTGCACCAGAGTGCAAGGGTGTCTGCGTGCAGGGGAGGATTGTTTATATGTAGGAAGGTGTTCCTTCCTACACATAAACAAACAATGGCATTTTGCTTTTTCCATGTGTGCTGCACAAGGCAGCACACATGGAAAAAGCAACAAGCATTGACATAGCCAATAGGTCTCGCTTTTGGGACCTTATAAGTATTTAGTTATGCAGCACAATATCCTTGGTGCAACAACATCAACTGTTGCATGGCTAAACACTTATAAGGTCCCAAAGGCGAGACCTATTGGCTATGCCAATGCTTGTTTTCTATTTGCTGGAAAGGTTTAGGTCTTCAAACAACACCAGTGAGTGGTTTGCTGCACAAAGGGCCCAGGGCTGCGATGAGGCTAGGACAAGGAGGCTGTGCCCGAGAACTGCCTATTGCTTGTAACATGGAAAGGGTTCAGAATATCTGCATTCATCTGTATTTTATTAATCCCACCAAACATCAGCATGAAGAATCCCAATAAACATCTGCATCAACTCACATACCTCAACCACTCCCCCACCCCACTAATGTTAACACCCAACTGCTATTTATTTCATCTACCCCAAGGAAATTCTAGTGAATGCATGGAATAGTTGCTTGAGTCACTAAACTAACCCCAATAACCAATAACATGACTAGCCACTAACCTTGGGTTCGGCAGCAGCATGCTGCCCAGGGTAAAGCGCTTCAGCACCTCGTCAGGGGTAGTAAGTGTTATATAAATGCAATTACAATTTACTAAGGTTCCCCAGAAATGGATTTCTGAGGCTTAGATATCTGTGTGAGTGAGAAGGGCTGGGGGTGGGGGTTCAAGAGCGAGAGAGGGGGAGAAAGAGAAGGCTTTGACTGTTGAAGAGAGGCTAGAGAGGGCGGGCAGGCAGAGAACAAGACAGATGGAGAGTCAGAGGAAGGCGAGAAGGAGCAGGAGGGAGAGAGTGACAGGAAGTGAAGTAAGAGTGTGTAGAGAGAGAGCGAGGGGGTTGGGTGAGGGAGTGGGCTGAGGGCAAGGTGTGTTTAGGAACATCAAAGGTTCTTGAAATGAAGTGACGTCATTGAAGATGGAGTAGGTGGGAGAGAAGTGTCATGGCGAGGTGCGAAGAGAGATGAAAGAGAGGTGGGATTGGTAAGGGCAGAGGGGGCTGGAGAGTGTGCAAGACAATAATGAATTTATGAAGGGAGAATGATGGGAGCACGGGAAGGTAATGTAAAAAGGAAAAATATGGCAGAATATGAAAGACGGGCGGGATAAAGAGATGGGCTATAAAGGGGAAGAAAGGTGTGACGAAAGGAGCGGTCAGAAGAGGGTAGACATATAAAGTGGGAGAGAGGTAGGCGACAACGTAAGGGAGTGAGTGATGGAAAAGGACAATGCAGATATAAAAATAGGAAAGGGAAAGAGGAGAAGATGAGGGTCCGAGAAGATGGTGAAGTGAGGGAGAAAAGGGGGCGAAGAAAGCACAAAGTAGAAACAGGACCAGGGAGAAGAAGGGTTCAGAAGAGTGATGAGCAGGAGATGTAAAGGGGGACAGAGTGGCGGGAAACTGGAATAAAAAGACAAAAGGTGGAGACGGGGCAAAGTATGAAGAGAGCTGAGGTTGAGAAGATAGGGAAAGCAATGAGAAAAGGAGGAGCTAGTGAGACCATGTATGATGTCCTGGCTCGTTCACGTATGGAGCGGAGATTCTGGGAGAGTGAGGGGAGGAAAAGTGGGGAGAGCCTGTGAGCAAGGGAAGAGAGTCTGGAATGAAAAAGACCAGCGAGAACAAGGGGTCTAAGAGGGGAGAGAAAGAGATGTCAAGGGAGCAGGAGAGGGTGAGAAAAGGCGCTTCATGCGAGTGTGTGAAAGAGCGGTAGACTGGGTCGACAGGGACAGAAAATAGTTCGGGAGAGCATCAAAGAAAAAGAAGAGATACCCCGATAAAGAAAGGGATGAAACAGAGAAGATAGGATGGTAGGTCTAAGGGGGAAGAGAGATGGTGACTAAGAGAGCAGGATAGAAAATGAGAAAGGGGAACGACAGGCTGGAAATTAAGAAACGCGGTGGCGACGGAGAAGATTGTTAGAAAGCGAGGGAGCGAACATGTAAGAAGGAACGAAGGAATGGAACATGGAAGGGTGAGATAAACCAGGGAAGAATGAAGAGAGGATGTTTGGAAACAAGAACAGGGAATACCTTTTGTAGGCAGAACTCCTTAACCCCATTCGCTGCTAGGCCTTTTCCCCTCCTGTGCTAAGCCTTTTTTTGGCTATTTGGGGTAGTTCGCGCTTAGGCCCCTGTAACTTTTTGACCACATAACGTATCCATGCCAAATTTGCGTCCTTTTTTCCAACATCATGTTGATTCTAAAGGTACCCAGGGTTTGTGGATTCCCCTGGAGGGGACCCAGAAATTAGCCAAAATACAGCTAAATTTTGTTTTTTTGGGGAAAAATGCGAAAAAGGGCTACAGATGAAAGCGTCTGGTTTTTTCCCTGCAAATGGCATCAAAAAAGGGGTTGTGGTGCTGAAATCACCATCTTCCCAGCTTTCAGGGACAAGCAGACTTTTGTCAGAAAACCAAAATTATTTACACAGTTTTGGCATTTTTCTGGGACATAGTCTATTTTTACTATTTTTTGTGCTTTCAACCTCCTTCCAGTTAATGGTAGAAATGGGTATGAAAGCAATAATGTATCCTGGAAAGCCATACATTTCTGAAACGTAGACAAAATTCTGAATTCAGCAAGGGGTCGTTTGTGTAGATCCTTCAAGTTTTCTTTATAGAAACAAACAGTTAAATATAGGAAAAATTGAAAATTAGTTGAAAAAATCAGCCATTTGTGTCAACGTTTTCACCTGTAACTTCTTCTAATTGTGACAGATATTTGAAAGCAATATACCGTTACACCCGCTGGACTTTTCTGGTTGTGGCGATATATAGGACTTGTAGGTTCACCAAGAACCCGATGAACCCAGAGCCAATAACTGAGCAGCGTCTTGCAATGGTTTTTTATTATGTACCGGGTATATAGCAATTATTCTGGGAAAATTTATACATGGAAAAATCGGTATGAAAGACACCTATGTATTTCTGAAATGGGAACAAAATATAGAGTTTAGAAATAGTAGATATTTGCACATTTCCGAAATTGGGAGTACCCATACTAGCATGAGAATTATAGGACATTTTCAAAATGACTTCTTTTTTACACATTGTCTTTCATTTGGAAGGCAGAAATGCATCAAAAGTCAATAGATAATAACAGTTGCTCTACAATTTTGTGTTACCCTAAGTATCCCGATAAAAATGGTACCTCACTTGTGTGGGTAGGCCTAGTGCCTGCGACAGGAAACGGCCCAAAACGCAACGTGGTCACACCACATTTTCACAGTGAAAAATGACCCTTTTTTTGCAAAGTGCCTAGCTGTAGTTTTTGAACCCTAGCTCTGCCGGCACCTAGGGAAACCTAGCAAACCTGTACATTTTTGAAAACTGGACACCCAGGGGAATCCAGGATGGGGTGACTTGACTGGCTCTCACCTGGTTCTGTTACCCAGAATCCCTTGCAAACCTAAAATATTGTCAGAAAAAACACATTGTCCTCACTTTTCTGTGGTGGAAAGTTCTGGAATCTGCATGGATCCACAAAATTCCACCCACCCCACGTTCCCCAAAGTCTTTCGAGAAAAACGGTACCTCACTTGTGTGGGTAGGCCTAGTGCCCGCGACAGGAAACGGCACAAAACACAACGTGGACACACCACATTTTCACAGTGAAAAAGTACCCCTTTTTTGCAAAGTGCCTAGCTGTAGTTTTTGAACCCTAGCTCTGCCGGCTCCTAGGGAAACCTAGCAAACCTATATATTTTTGAAATCTAGACACCCAGGGGAATCCAGGATGGGGTGACTTGACTGGCTCTCACTAGGTTCTGTTACCCAGAATCCCTTGCAAACCTAAACAATTGTAAAAAAAAAAAACATTTTCCTCACTTTTCTGTGGTGGAAAGTTCTGGAATCTGCGTGGATCCACAAAATTCCACCCACCACGCATTCCCCAAAGTCTTCCGAGAAAAATGGTACCTCACTTGTGTGGGTAGGCCTAGTGCCCGCGACAGGAAACAGCGCAAAACACAACGTGGACACACCACATTTTCACAGTGAAAAATGACCCTTTTTTTGAAAAGTGCTTAGCTGTAGTTTTTGAACCCTAGCTCTGCCGGCACCTAGGGAAACCTAGCAAACCTATACATTTTTTAAATCTAGACACCCAGGGGAATCCAGGATGGGGTGACTTGACTGGCTCTCACTAGGTTCTGTTACCCAGAATCCCTTGCAAACCTAAACAATTGTCAAAAAAACACATTTTCCTCACTTTTCTGTGGTGGAAAGTTCTGGAATCTGCGTGGATCCACAACATTCCACCCACCCCGCATTCCCCAAAGTCTTCTGAGAAAAATGGTACCTCACTTGTGTGGGTAGGCCTAGTGCCCGCGACAGGAAACAGCGCAAAACACAATGTGGACACACCACATTTTCACAGTGAAAAATGACCCTTTTTTTGAAAAGTGCTTAGTTGTAGTTTTTGAACCCTAGCTCTGCCGGCACCTAGGGAAACCTAGCAAACATATACATTTTTGAAAACTAGACACCCAGGGGAATCCAGGATGGGGTGACTTGACTGGCTCTCACTAGGTTCTGTTACCCAGAATCCCTTGCAAACCTAAACAATTGTAAAAAAAAAACACATTTTCCTCACTTTTCTGTGGTGGAAAGTTCTGGAATCTGCGTGGATCCACAAAATTCCACCCACCCCGCATTCCCCAAAGTCTTCCAAGAACAATAGTACCTCACTTGTGTGGGTAGGCCTAGTGCCCGCGACAGGAAACAGCACAAAACACAATGTGGACACACCACATTTTCACAGTGAAAAATGACCCTTTTTTTGAAAAGTGCTTAGCTGTAGTTGTTGAACCCTAGCTCTGCCGGCACCTAGGGAAACCTAGCAAACCTATACATTTTTGAAAACTAGACACCCAGGGGAATCCAGGATGGGGTGACTTGACTGGCTCTCACCAGGTTCTGTTACCCAGAATCCCTTGCAAACCTAAAAAAGTGTAAAAAAACACATTTTCCTCACTTTTCTGTGGTGGTAAGTTCTGGAATCTGCATGGATCTACAAAATTCCACCCACCCCGCGTTCCCCAAAGTCTTCTGAGAAAAATGGCACCTCACTTGTGTGGGTAGGCCTAGTGCCCGCGACAGGAAACGACACAAAACGCAACGTGGACACACCCCAATTTCACTGTGAAAAATGACCCTTTTTTGGCAAAGTGTCTAGCTGTAGTTTTTGAACCCTAGCTCTGCCGGCACCTAGGGAAACCTACCAAACCCACACATTTCTGAAAAGTAGACACATGGGAGATTCCAGGGAGGTATGGCTTGTGTGGATCCCCCAATGTTTTCTTACCCAGAATCCCCCAGAAACCTGAACTTTTGCTGAAAAAAATCACTTTTTTCACACATTATTGTGTGGGAAAGTTGTGGCATCACCGGGCTGACACAAATTTCCTACCACCCAGCATTGCCCCAGGTCTCCCGATAAAAATGGTGCCTCACTCGGGTGGGAGGCCCAAGTACCCGCGACAGGCAAGGGCCCAAACGTATTGAGGCGACATCAAAATGCCTATCACAAAACGACCTGGTTTTGCAAGGGAGTCCCATGACTTTTGGCCCGGGGCTCGGCGGCCACCTAGGGAAACCTAGCAAACCCAAACATTTCTGAAAAGTAGACACCGGGGATTCCAGGGAGGTATGGCTTGTGTGGATCCACCAACGTTTTCTTACCCAGAATCCCTGCAAACCTGAAATTTTGCTGAAAAAATCACTTTTTCACACATTTTTGTGTGGGAAAGTTGTGGCATCACCGGGCTGACACAAATTTCCTACCACCCAGCATTCCCCAGGTCTCCCGATAAAAATGGTGCCTCACTCGGGTGGGAGGCCCAAGTACGCGCGACAGGCAAGGGCCCAAAACGTATTGAGGCGCCATCAAAATTGCCTATCAGAAGATGACCTGGTTTTGCAAGGGGGTCCCATGACTTTTGGCCCAGGGCTCAGCGGCCACCTAGGAAACCAAGCAAACCCACACATTTCTGAAAAGTAGACACCCGGGGATTCCAGGGAGGTATGGCTTGCGTGGATCCACCAACGTTTTCTCGCAGAATCCCTGCAAACCTGAGATTTTGCTGAAAAATCACTTTTTCACACATTTTTGTGTGGGAAAGTTGCGGCATCACCGGGCTGACACAAATTTCCTACACCCAGCGTTCTCCAGGTCTCCCGATAAAAATGTTGCCTCACTCGGGTGGGAGGCCCAAGTACGCACGACAGGCAAGGGCCCAAAAGTATTGAGGCGACATCAAAATTGCCTATCAGAAGACGACCTGATTTTGCAAGGGGGTCCCATGACTTTTGGCCCGGGGCTCGGCGGCCACCTAGGAAACCTAGCAAACCCACACATTTCTGAAAAGTAGACACCTGGGGATTCCAGGGAGGTATGGCTTGCATGGATCCACCAACGCTTTCTTACCCAAAATCCCTGCAAACCTGAAATTTTGCTGAAAAAAATCACTTTTTCACACATTTTTGTGTGGGAAAGTTGTGGCATCACCAAGCTGACACAAATTTTCTACCACCCAGCGTTCCCCAGATCTCCCGATAAAATGGTGCCTCACTCGGGTGGGAGGCCCAAGTACGCGCGACAGGCAAGGGCCCAAAACGTATTGAGGCGACATCAAAAATGCCTATCACAAAACGACCTGGTTTTGCAAGGGGTCCCATGACTTTTGGCCTGGGGCTCGGCGGCCACCTAGGGAAAGCTAGCAAACCCACACATTTCTGAAAAGTAGACACCCAGGGATTCCAGGGAGGTATGGCTTGCGTGGATCCACCAACGTTTTCTTACCCAGAATCCCCTGCAAACCTGTAATTTTGCTGAAAAAAATCACTTTTTCACACATTTTGTGTGGGAAAGTTGTGGCATCACCGGGATGACACAAATTTCCTACCACCCAGCGTTCCTCAGGTCTCCCGATAAAAATGGTGCCTCACTCGGGTGGGATGCCCAAGTACGCGCGACAGGGAAGGGCCCAAAACTTATTGAGGCGACATCAAAATTGCCTATCAGAAAACGACCTGGTTTTGCAAGGGGGTCCCATGACTTTTTGGCCAGGCTCGGCGGCCACCTAGGGAAACCTAGCAAACCCACACATTTCTGAAAAGTAGACACCCGGGGATTCCAGGGAGGTATGGCTTGCGTGGATCCCCCAACGTTTTCTTACCCAGAATCCCTGCAAACCTGAAATTTTGCTGAAAAAATCACTTTTTCACACATTTGTGTGGGAAAGTTGTGGCATCACCGGGATGACACAAATTTCCTACCACCCAGCATTCCCCCAGGTCTCCCGATAAAAATGGTGCCTCACTCGGGTGGGAGGCCCAAGTACCCGCGACAGGCAAGGGCCCAAAACATATTGTGATAGGCAATTTCAATGTTGCCTCAATACGTTTTGGGCCCATGCCTGTCGCGCGTACTTGGGCCTCCTACCCGAGTGAGGCACCATTTTATCGGGAGACCTGGGGAATGCTGGGTGGTAGGAAATTTGTGTCAGCCTGGTGATGCCACAACTTTCCCACACAAAAATGTGTGAAAAGTGATTTTTTCAGCAAAATTTCAGGTTTGCAGGGGATTCAGGGTAAGAAAACGTTGGTGGATCCACGCAAGCCATACCTCCCTGGAATCCCCGGGTGTCTACTTTTCAGAAATGTGTGGGTTTGCTAGGTTTCCCTAGGTGGCCGCAGCCCCGGCCAAAAGTCATGGGACCCCTTGCAAAACCAGGTCGTCTTCTGATAGGCAATTTTGATGTTGCCTCAATACGTTTTGGGCCCATGCCTGTTGCGGGTACTTGGGCCTCCCACCCGAGTGAGGCACCATTTGTATCGGGAGACCTGGGAGAACGCTGGGTGGTAGGAAATTTGTGTCAGCCCGGTGATGCCACAACTTTCCTACACAAAAACGTGTGAAAAAGTGACTTTTCTCAAAATTTAAGGTTTCTGGGGGATTCTGGGTAAGAAAACGTTGGGGGATCCACGCAAGCCATACCTCCCTGGAATCCCCGGGTGTCTTCTTTTCAGAAATGTGTGGGTTTGGTAGGTTTCCCTAGGTGGCCGCCGAGCCCCGGGCCAAAAGTCATGGGACCCCCTTGCAAAACAAGGTCGTCTTCTGATAGGCAATTTTGATGTTGCCTCAATACGTTTTGGGCCCATGCCTGTTGCGGGTACTTGGGCCTCCCACCCGAGTGAGGCACCATTTGTATCGGGAGACCTGGGGAATGCTGGGTGGTAGGAAATTTGTGTCAGCCCGGTGATGCCACAACTTTCCTACACAAAAACGTGTGAAAAAGTGACTTTTTCTCAAAATTTAAGGTTTCTGGGGGATTCTGGGTAAGAAAACGTTGGGGGATCCACGCAAGCCATACCTCCCTGGAATCCCCGGGTGTCTTCTTTTCAGAAATGTGTGGGTTTGGTAGGTTTCCTAGGTGGCCGCCGAGCCCCGGGCCAAAAGTCATGGGACCCCTTGCAAAACAAGGTCGTCTTCTGATAGGCAATTTTGATGTCGCCTCAATACGTTTTGGGCCCTTGCCTGTCGCGGGTACTTGGGCCTCCCACCCGAGTGATGCACCGTTTTTATCGGGAGACCTGGGGAACGCTGGGTGGTAGGAAATTTGTGTCAGCCCGGTGATGCCACAACTTCCCACACAAAAATGTGTGAAAAAGTGATTTTTTCTGTAAAATTTCAGGTTTCTGGGGATTCTGGGTAGAAAACGTCGGTGGATCCACGCAAGCCATACCTCCCTGGAATCCCCGGGTGTCTAGTTTTCAGAAATGTGTGGGTTTGGTAGGTTTCCTAGGTGGCCGCCGAGCCCCGGGCCAAAAGTCATGAGACCCCCTTGCAAAACCAGGTCGTCTTCTGATAGGCAATTTTGATGTCGCCTCAATACGTTTTGGGCCCTTGCCTGTCGCGGGTACTTGGGCCTCCCACCCGAGTGATGCACCGTTTTATCGGGAGACCTGGGGAACACTGGGTGGTAGGAAATTTGTTTCAGCCCGGTGATGCCACAACTTTCCCACACAAAAATGTGTGAAAAAAGTGATTTTTTCAGCAAAATTTCAGGTTTCTGTGGGATTCTGGGTAAGAAAACGTTGGGGGATCCACGCAAGCCATACCTCCCTGGAATCCCCGGGTGTCTAGTTTTCAGAAATGTGTGGGTTTGGTAGGTTTCCCTAGCTGGCCGCCGAACCCGGGCCAAAAACTCATGGGACCCCCTTGAAACCAGGTTGGTTTGTGATAGGTAATTTTGATGTCGCCTCACTAGGGTTTGGGCCCTTGCCTGTCGCGGGTACTTGCCCCACCCACGCGTGTGAGGTACCATTTTTATCGGGAGACCAGGGGGAGCAGAAAGGCTGTAATGGTGGCGGGGATGTGGGCATTGGTGTGCCCACTTCGGGCAGCCCCCACCCTAAAAACAAATGTGCAAAAAAAAATCCCTGGCGTCAAGTGGGCTTTCTGCTGCCCTGGGGGGGCAGAAAGACTGTTATGGTGCCAAGGGCATGGGGGAATTGGCGTGCCCATTTTGGGCAGCCCCCACCCTAAAATAAATTGCACAAAAAAAATCCCTGGTGTTTAGTGGGCTTTCTGCCCCCCCCAGGGGGGCAGATTGGGGGCTACTGCCCCCATCTGCCTCCCAGGGGGGGGCAGAAAGGCTGTAATGGTGGCGGCGGTTTGGGTACATTGGTGTGCCCGTTTTGGGCAGCCCCACCCTAAAAAACATTGCACAAAAAAAATCCCTGGCGTTTAGTGGGCTTTCTGCCCCATCGGGGGGGCAGATTGGGGGCTACTGCCCCCATCTGCCTCCCAGGGGGGGCAGAAAGGCTGGAATGGTGGTGGGGGGTGGGGGCATTGGCGTGCCCGTTTCGGGCAGCCCCCACCCAAAAAAAACCACACCAAAAAAAATCCCTGGTGTTTAGTGGGCTTTCTGCCCCACCGGGGGGGCAGATTGGGGGCTACAGCCCCCATCTGTCCCCCAGGGGGGGACAGAAAGGCTGTAATGGTGGCGGGGATGTTGGCATTGGCGTGCCCACTTCGGGCAGCCCCCACCCTAAAAACAAATGTGCAAAAAAAAATCCCTGGCGTCAAGTGGGCTTTCTGCTGCTCTGGGGGGGCAGAAAGACTGTTATGGTGCCAAGGGCATGGGGGAATTGGCGTGCCCATTTTGGGCAGCCCCCACCCTAAAATAAATTGCACAAAAAAAATCCCTGGTGTTTAGTGGGCTTTCTGCCCCCCCCAGGGGGGCAGATTGGGGGCTACTGCCCCCATCTGCCTCCCAGGGGGGGGCAGAAAGGCTGTAATGGTGGCGGCGGTTTGGGTACATTGGTGTGCCCGTTTTGGGCAGCCCCCACCCTAAAAAACATTGCACAAAAAAAAATCCCTGGCGTTTAGTGGGCTTTCTGCCCCATCGGGGGGGCAGATTGGGGGCTACTGCCCCCATCTGCCTCCCAGGGGGCAGAAAGGCTGGAATGGTGGTGGGGGTGGGGGCATTGGCGTGCCCGCTTCGGGCAGCCCCCACCCAAAAAAACCACACCAAAAAAATCCCTGGTGTTTAGTGGGCTTTCTGCCCCACCGGGGGGCAGATTGGGGGCTACAGCCCCCATCTGTCCCCCAGGGGGACAGAAAGGCTGTAATGGTGACAGGGGTGGGGGCATTAGCGTGCCCATTTCGGGCAGCCCCCACCCTAAAAAAAATGCGTCCAAAAAAATCCCTGGTGTTTAGTGGGCTTTCTGCCCCCGGGGGCAGATTGGGAGCTACTGCCCTCATCTGCCCCCCAGGGGGCAGAAAGGCTGTAATGGTGGCGGGTGGGGTGGGGGCATTGGCGTGCCCATTTTGGGCAGCCCACACCCTAAAACAAATAGCACACAAAAAATCCCTGGCATTTAGTGGGCTTGCCTCACCGGGGGCAGATTGGGGGCTACTGCCCCATCTGCCTCCCAGGGGGTCAGAAAGGCTGCTATGGTGGTGGGGGGTGGGGGCATTAGCATGCCCATTTCGGGCAGCCCCCACCCTAAAAAAAAATTACACAAAAAATAAATCCCTGGCGTTTAGTGGGCTTTCTGCCCCCGGGCGGCAGATTGGGGGCTACTGCCCCCATCTGCCTCCCAGGGGGCAGAAAGGCTGTAATGGTGGTGGGGGTTGGGGGCATTAGCGTGCCCATTTCGGGCAGCCCCCACCCTAAAGAAAAATGCGTCCAAAAAAATCCCTGGGGTTTAGTGGGCTTTCTGCCCCCCCGGGGGGGGCAGATTGGGGGCTACTGCCCCCATCTGCCTCCCAGGGGGGGCAGAAAGGCTGTAATGGTGGCTGGGGGGGTGGGGGCATTGGCGTGCCCGTTTCGGGCAGCCCCCACCCTAAATAAATGCACCAAATAAAAATCCCTGGTGTCTAGTGGGCTTTCTGCCCCCGGGGGGCAGATTGGGGGCTACTGCTCCCATCTGCCCTCCAGGGGGCAGAAAGACTGAACATTGGCAATTTGTTTGGGGAACAAAGCCCTTGCCCAAGGGGCCGCTCCCCCTCCCTGGTGCCTTAGTGGGTGAATCTCTGCTTGGGGATCGCCCTCCTGGGGCGATCCCCAAACAGGGATCCACTGGGAGGGGTACCATTGGAAAGGGAGATTCTCCCTTTCCAATGATACCTCTCCGTCTTTCTACGTGCTCAGGGGCTGAGATAGCCCCTGAGCACGTAGAAGTGAAACTGAAATGAGCCTAAAGGCTCATTTTAGTTTTGTTTTCAGTGAAATGAAGTCAGCGCGACGTGCGCGCTGATCTTCATTTCACTGAAAGGGAGGGGGGGCCTCGGGAGCTGGGGAAGCTCTTCCCCAGCTCCCAAGGCTGTGGGGGAGAAAAGGAAATCCCTCTGCTGTCTGCAGCAGAGGGATTTCGTGCCCCTGGCCTCATGACGGAATGGTTCCGTCATGAGCACAGGGGCACCGATGCTCATGACGGAACCATTCCGTCATGAGCATCGAAGGGGTTAAAATCACACGTTCAACCCTATCAACAGACGCCATTCAGATCTTTCTTGTGGCGATTACATATGATTACAGCACACAAATGATAGTTTTGGCCTGCAGGTGGCGATAGGCGACCACGTCCAGAAATTAGTTTGGGTATGGTAACTTGTCTCCGTAACATCCCCCTTTTGAGTGTGCCCAAAAGTGTGATAAGAGCACCACACAAAGTTTGCGGCATTTAAAAAACATATTGTGTGGCAAGAATGGCAAAATTATGGAACAAGAAAATACAAATTATGGAGCATGTTGCCACATATACAATGACAATGTTCTTTTTTTATTTTAACACCAAAGCAATCGGCAAATAAAACAAGCATTGCTTAAAAGCGGATGCCCATTACTCTCAGCGAGTGTGCTCAGACGGAGTGACAGGCGCCGGAAGGACGGAAGCAATGACGGGCAGAGGTGCGAGCGAGGAGGCGCGTGCGCGCTAAAAGGAAATAAAAACAAGCATTGTCCGCGCGGCCGGTGACGCGATCGCGGGCTGTAAGGGTGCCCGCGAGCGATGCACTTTAATGAGCCATGACGAGACAGGAAAGCCAGATGGCGCCTGTGCTCGTAACTGTGCGCGTAACCGCACGCTCTAGGCCACACAAAAAGCTGTGGTCGGCTTTTTGAAGCCCACTTACTAAAAGTCTCGCCAGAGCAGCGCATGCGCTGGCTCAGGCGAGACCTAAAAACGAGGAGAAATAATGCATTTCTCCTCGTTTCACCATCTTAAGACTAGTTTTTACCTGGTCTTAATTCTGGCGCTGCCTCCTATGTACGCCACCCTTGTACATAGGGGGCAGCGTCAAAATGAATGGGTGTTGCGGTGCAACACCACCCACCCCGCTAAGCATAGCGTGAAAGGGGGCCTTATGTACAAGGCAGCGTTAAGCCATGTTAAGTGGCTTAACGCTGCCTTGTACATAAGGCGCAGCCCCTATCGCCCCCACAATGTCAATGTAGGTGACGTTGAGGTGGTGATAGGGGCTTGTACATATGCCCCTAAATCTTTCATAACATTGTAGATTAGAGGTACTAATTTGATTTATTTTTGCAGCTCTCTAAAAGTGTGGTGAGTTTGATAAGCACTATACACCAGACTTTCTCCTATTACAAATTCAGGTTCTCTAAACAAAATAAAGAGACATTTTGCAATATGTTCCATATAAGTATAATTAGGCAAACAGAAAGTCATCACTTCAAGATTAAAGGGGCTAGGAGATTACAACAAACCATCAAATGAATGCAGATTAATTCAATGGCAAATTTATTGGGTAAATATCTGTAAGCCATAGACCACATGAAACAGAAGAAAAGCCAAATTCAACAGATTTCCTAATCAAATATTAAATTAGAGCTTATAATTTATTTCACTGTGAGTGGGTGTGCTCCTGTTCATGCAGAGAATTACAACCCAATACCTTATCACAAGGACGGCATATGTTCATAGTTTCTTTTTATTGCTGATTACTTACAATTTTGTACAACAAAATCCAATAAAACATAAACAGCAAATAGGTGGCAGAGTGCCTATAAATACAGCAGTTAAAAGCAAAGTTGATTGTCCTAATGCCAACACAGTTTAATTGAAAACCGTGGATGACAATGATAGTTTTTTCATTGCATAACATAAACCTAACTACACCTGCAGTCAACTACACATCAACACCACTCAAAGAATATTTTAATACCTCCATAGCTGAGCGCCAGTCTTGCTCTCTGAAAAGCACTGCAAATATTTTACGATGCTCCATTGAAAGATAGGGCCTGATACAGATAGTTGGCAATAATTATTCAATTCCTTTTTAGGTCTCAGTTACAGACAGCAGTCCTGCCAAGTGCCATGCATGTCGCATTAGGGTAACGCAATTAAATTTAAATTCCTGCATTACTGCATGAGTGGTAATTTGTCACACAAACAATTTGAAGAGACAGCTAAGCAGGATGTCTCTAATTCCCTTCCTTGTTGTGGATGGATCTGATGTTTTTAATTAGCTATCAGACAGTGACACCTACTGGCAGCCAGCTCCATTGGTCAAAACAGCCGTAAGAGCTCTGCTGACACATGGGCAAGCTTTGCATAAGTACCTGAGAAGAGGACTCTTACCCGACAAGGCCTAAGAGTGTTCCAGAACTCTGTTGCAGATGCTGGTAAGAGTATTGGGGCCTAGCAGATGGGGCGGCTTAACACTTGCTGACTGTAGTGCGTGCGAAATAAATCCAATACATTTATGTTTGCAGGTCCAATTTACGTAAATGAAAAAAATTTACATATCTGAAATTACTCCTCCTGCAGGTGGGAAATGCCATTGAATGAGAAACACTTTATATTTTTTCAGGGTTTGTGTTTTGCAGGCGAGGCAGTGGTTGCCAAGTGGCCTTATCCTATGCGATTTACACTTTCTGCGAGTTCTGACTTTGCAGTCGATTGATTACCTATTAACTGTGTCAGTTGGCTACTTTAAATGATGGTTTTGAACATCGTCACTGCATGAGATCTCATGCCATATTAGTGTCAATGAATATAAAAATGTTTTAAAACAGCCTTGTGAATTGCATTAATGTGCAGGAGCTGGTATATCCAGGGCCACTAGAATTATGCAATTGTGCAGCACCGTCTATTTTTGCATATTTATAGATTTGCCGCATTTGTCACATAATTCATCAACTACTGCATAATCTGCAGATTTTAACAATACATTTATTTTGTTTCTAGCTCAAATGGTTCAAAAGTTACTAAAAATGCAGGGACACATGTTGCCGCGAAGTGGAAGGTCCTTTGCAAACCTGAACTGGTCACCTTTCTGTTGCTTATTGCCATATCTGGATATTAAACTGGTACTAATGAGGAGCAACGAAAGCACAGATAGTATTACCAAGTTTAAAAATAATGAAATAATCCTATTACAAAATGTGCTGCGTTATGCCGCATAATTTGTCTTTTCTTGCCACATAAATTACTGAACCCTGCCACATAATTTGGCCTCTCCTGCCGCATAATTCCAGTGGCCCTGGGTCCCACACTGCAGTCAATACATTTTGGCCCATCGTAGACATATCAACACAATTTACCTGAGCTGTATTTATGATCAGTGTGTGTACAGGGTGGTGCTAGAGACATGCACTCATTAAATGGGCAAAACCGCTTGATTACACTCACCATCCAATATCACTCAAAGTGTCACACATAAGGCAATCAAATGTCTGTCACACATAAGCACAATGAAAATACAGAAATGTCACACTTAAGGAATCAGAAAACTTGGCAGCTATACATTGCTTGATTTTGCTCGCAAGAAAGTGTCACTCATAGTCGTTGAATGTCAGTCTTAATTACACTGAAATTATGAACATGTCACACATAAGCAATCTGAAACCTTGGCAGCTATGACACATCTTTAGGCCAGACCTATTGTTTGCAATATACACATAGAGTGCTTGTGTCAGCCTGTAGCTCATCAGTGGATGGCTTTGTTGTCTAGCTTCCTTCCCTGCTCCTGATTTGATGGCTGTCCACTTTCACACTGTTCTGTTTGGTTAACTTTTATCCTACCACTGCCGAACTTGCTTACATTCAGGGAACTACTTTTTCCCTTTTTTGAGTGTCGTATGGGTGTGCATGTGTTTTCTTGCTCTCTCTCCTTGTGCTGATTCACCCTTCAACTTTCCCCACCCCCTGCTTTCTGTGTTGCTTCCACCGCTTCTCTCTGCCCCATTTGCCCTCTTTTTTTTTCCCCTCTCCCCTCGAAGTCTCCTAACATAATTCCCACAGAGGAAGCTGCCCAATGGCTTCCCATTTTTGAATGGGGTACCAATTCGGCTGAGGAGACTGTTACTTTTTAATGGTTTGCGACCGCAATCACATACCGTTGTGATTTGCAGTTAGGAGGGAAAGCCCTTTCAATGGTCCTTCGTTACTGCAAATCGGTTTGAATCTGTAAACCCATTCACTGATTTAAAAAAAGGCTTTACCAAATCTCAAAATGGATTAAATTGATTAAAAAAAAGCCATCTTGTGGTCACAAGCCCTGTGATTTTGCGAATTTCTGGGTCGGCGACTGCAAAATGGCTTTGTGCATCAGGATGTAGATGAATGAGGACTCAGTGTAGATCTGTGGGGTAACGTAGTCCTTCATATGATGCAATGTAAGGACTCTATAGGACGCAGAATGCTATTCCAGCAAATAGCATGAGGTGAAATAGAAATACTTCTCTGGGCAGAGCCAAAGCCCACTGTATATATTGTAAAGAACTGGTCTTGTAGACAACTGCAAAAAATATTTTGCATTGACTTTCTTTTCTTCATAGCTGAGGCGCCCCGTGGCACTACACCTGTGCAATGCCAGAGACTCCCTGAGACAGCAGCGGTCACATTGTATTGAGCTGATAATTTTTTTTAAAAGGGACGTACCCTCGGTCGAACTTCCATCTGCTTCTGATCTGATTGATGTGTGTGATGAGCTGACTTCTCCCTGTGATCCTATTGTCACTTTGCAGAGTCCTGAAATACATACAACTATGTAACATTCCATCGCAACATTTTTACAAGAACCTTATGCCTCGATAAAGTAGATTAACTTGTTCATAACTGCTAAATACAATGAAAATAATGAGCAGCAAAAGGGTGTATCGGTCTCATTCATGCCAACATTTCAGAACAGCGCAGTGAGAGATTTTGAAAAAAATTGGGCAGAAATAATTTTTCATATTGATTTCTATTGAATCAGAGGAAATTTCAGGTGTGAGACAGCTAAAATACACCCATTTAGATGTGCAATTTATGCAGTAATTTTGAATTATTAATCAACAGAGTCCCCTATATTTCATCATTTAAACCGAGTTTACAGAGTCCAGAGTGTATATCCATTTCTGTTTTATTATGTCCGGGTTTTTGTTATCATCTTTTCTAATATTTATTTTAACATATTCCAGAATAAACCACAACATGCCTGCTTCAGTTTGGCCATTCTCTATAAAATGTGCCATTTCTGGTACATACATGTTTTTTCATTCTCATGGCAGAAGTATGTTCTTTTTTTTTAAAGAAGTCCTCGTGTAGTGTTTTATTTATTTTATTTATTTATTTATTTATTTATATAGCGCCTGAATCGACCCCCGAAGGGGTATCTCTGTGCTTCGGACTGGCAACAGGAAAAACTGAATGACGAGAACAAAATCAGAAACAGAAAAGGATGGTCTTTAGGTGCTTTCTGAATTGAAGATGGACCGGGCATTGTCTCAAGTGAATGGGGAGCTGATTCCAGTAAAGAGGGCCAAGGTGGGAGAGTGACTTCCCACCTAGCCTGGCTTTCCTGATTCGGGGGGGACCACAAGAAGGGATTTAGTACTTGAACGGAGGGACCTGGAGGGCATATACGACGTGAATTTCTCGGCAAGATAGGCGGGGCCGAGGTTGTATAAGGCTTTATGAACGGTGCAGTAAACTTTAAACTTAACCCGCTCACGTACTGGGAGCCAATGGAGCTGACGTAGAAGAGGGCGGGAAGCGGTCCTGGGGGGGGCGTTCAAGACCAGTCGCGCCGCAGTGTTCTGGACCACCTGCAATCTACAGAGCGAGGACTCATTGGCTGAGACCAGGAGGCCATTGCAGTAGTCGAGACGGCTCAGTATAAGTGCCTGCGTCAGGGTTTTCCGAGTTGAGTCAGGAAGCAGGGGAAAAACTCGGCGTAATAGGCCCAAGGTATGAAAGCAGGAGCCAGCTGTCTGAGCAGCATGCTCCTTCAAGGTTAGAGCCTGGTCCAGGCGAATGCCTAGGTTCTTAACCAGGGACTTGGGGGCGGGAGGAGCACCAAGGTCCACCGGCCACCATTCAGGAGTCCACAGTAGAGGGGCCTCTCCAAAAGAGCAGGATCTCTGTTTTCCCAACATTGAATTGGAGGAAATTACATCTCATCCAATTGGAAATAGCCCTCATACCAGAGGAGAAGGCCGACTGAACAGATGGAGTGAATTTGCTAAAAGGAAATAGCAGCTGCGTATCGTCGGCGTATGAAATAGGAGTAAAACCACAGGTCCTCAGGAGATTGGCCAAGGGAGCAACATAGATATTAAACAAGGTAGGGCTCAGACAAGAGCCCTGAGGTACTCCCTTGGTCAGTTCCATGGGCGCCGAACGATACGGGCCGATATTGATGGTCTGGGAACGGGAAGATAGAAAGCTCGTCATCCACTGGAGGGCAGAATCTCTAAGTCCAATCTCCTCCAATTTCCTGTCGTGTTGTTATGGAACCCTACGCTGATGATGCATTGCCATTGCATTTCTGCAGGCAGGTCCAGCTTTAACTCTGGTGGTGTATGGAGACGGAGGTCACTGGGTGCCCCCCCCCAGTGACCTCCGTCTCCATGGATTCCTTCACTTGCACACTTCAACTGTGTCCCTCATCTGTCCCTGGCCCCTCTCTTGCATGTATTTAAATTTTTAGAGCTCTACTCATGTAGACTAGGGTGTTAGAGCACTTTACATCACACACATTATAAAGAGACAATGAAATATACAAGTGTGTAAATCAAAGAATAGGAAATGTTACATAAGACTTGAGGACTACAAGGTGTAGTTGTTACATGTCACATTTCATAAGGGTGCTTGGTTTGGAGAAACACTAACTCGAGATTAAAATGTAGCATAGTGGTTAGGGTTGTCTTGACTAACAAAAGGATCCCTGCAACAAAAGCACTAACCCACTTTGCTATCTAAGTGAAATATAATCCTCTGGTCTGCATGTTACCTGTACGGCAGGCCCATTACCCTGCTATACCACTTTATAATGGGACATAACTGGAACAAGACAAAACTCAGATCTCTCCAGCAGGTACATTAATCACCAGAGATATCTTGACATATTTATTATTGCCTGAAAATTGCTGGGCACACAAGGAACTCCACAGCAGGTGTTTCTAACCCGATCAGATAATTCAAAATACAGTGCCCCCTTCCCCGAGTTCTGCGCCCAGAAAGATGGCACCGGTCACACTGCCTTAAAGCTAGCACTGTCGGCAGGGCATCTGGCCCTTGGTTCCAGCTTATTTCTAGGACTTTGATAAGTCCACTGAACACCACCATTAAAGATAGTATAGGTGTGTGTTGACCAGTGGGAAGGCTAGGCACCAATTGTGATATTAATATAAAGAATTGTGACTGTATAAACGAAACAGAAAATGGCAAGAGGATAGCCTACTCCAGCCTAAATACATAGACTTAGAAAGGTGGAGAAAAAACATATAAACAGCCTTAACTAATGAATAGAATTGTTGTCCGTTTGGATAATAATCTTCTCAATCACAGGGAGGAAGGCTCTCTTATCCTGCACAAAGTTTTGGAGTGGTTCATTAATATACATGCGGGCTGTAAGTTTCTGAGAGTTAAGATTTGACTTCGCGGCTGGCAATTCCATTGCTGATGCCTATAAAGCATCTACCACACCAGCACCTGGAGTTGGTTAGAATCCTGAGAGTATAACGAATAGCCTTCTGTGACTTCCTATCCCTCACGGAGGATTGATCTTTCATGCCCAGCAATGCAATACGAGATGTCTTAAGCAAAGTAGTAACAATCATATCCTTTCATAAGGGGGACACATGATGCTAAAACATTTCCAGAGAGGACACACAATGTGATCTGCACTGGCCTCTTTACATTGTCAATCAATCAAACATTTATAAAGTGCTGCAAATCACCCGTGAGTGTCTCGAGGCGCTGGAGATGTTGGCTGCTGCGTGGTGGTTTGATCATTCGAACATCCAGGTCTTAAGTTCTTTCCTGAATTGCTGGAGCGACTGTGCTGTCCTGAGGTGCAGGGTGAGTTTGTTCTATGCCTTAGCTGCCAGGTTTGAGAAGGAGCGTCCTCTGCTGTTGGTTTGGCGGATCTGTGGGGTGTCTGCGAGGAAGAGGGAAGCGGATCAAGGGTGTCTGGCCGGTTGGTGGAAGGTCAGGCGTTTGTTGATGTATGCTGGTCCTTCGTTGTGCAAGGCCTTGTAAGCGTGGTTCAGTATCTTGAACTGGCATCTCTTCTGAATCAGGAGCCTGTGTTTCTTGAAATGGGGTGTGATGTAGGTCCTTCTGGGGAGGTCAAGCATGACCGCTGAGTTTTGTATTGTCTGGAGTCTCTTAAGGAAGCGTGCAGTGATTCCTACGTAGAGTGTGTTTCCGTAGTCAAGTCCGCTTGTGATGAGGGCCTATGTGATTGTCCTTCTGGTGTTGACTGGATGCCCTCTGAAGATCTTGCGGAGCATGCGAAGGGTGTGGAAGCAGGCGGATGAGACTGCGTTGACTTGTTTCTTTAACATGGAAAAGCATAAGTATTATGGGCATAATTCTCTGTAGACTTGTGGATTATAATAAGCATGGTGCAATATTACTAAATGGTGATGCTGATGTTCTAGTAAAGGTGGTTATAGTTCTAGCTATGCTGGCACTCAAGACAACGTTGCTAACCAGAACATCCTCATTGCTCCATTGTGATGTAAATTGTTTTCCAAATTTCCCTTTCCCCTAATAATTTGTCATAAAATTAAAAGATTACACCCGCTACACAATATCACAAATTGCCACAATAAAAGTGTGAGTGAGCTGAGATATAGAATCCTGAAGTTTAATGCGTAAAATGACTTTTTTAAATTGTAAGTGTTGTAAGTTTGTCAATTTGTTATGAGACTGTTAATTTAAATCATCAAACTATTTAAATTCTCCTTGGTTAGTAACTTCATCCTGAGTGGGCGAAATAGAGTTTGTAGACCCGAGTTAATGGGGATCCTTGGGACGGGAAAGTCTTTATTCACTGACATCACTATAGATCTGCATATCTGTGTATGTTGAGTGTATTCCATATGCCCCATGATCTATGTATAGTACACTGGATAATCTTAATCTATTTTTTTAAACTAGGATCTTTTTATGACGTATAAAAACTTAATGTGGTGTTAGGCTAAATTACATTTGATAAATATTAAATCTGTGACCTGCTGCTCTTATTAGGGTCTAATTTGTATGCTGTGCAGTCCAAATGACCAATAATACTTATGAAAGTCCAGATGTGCCTCGATACCCTCATGGTTGACAAGCAACTCTCTACAAATTCACCTTACAGCTCGCGCTCACCTGCCAGCTGATACTGCCGTGAGGGGAACGGCTTCCCTTCACTCCTTTCTCTTCCTGACACCAGCCGTGAGGGGAACGGCTCACCGGCTCATCGCCCTGCAGGTCCCGCCGTGAGGGGAACAATGGCTACTTTATATACGGGAATTCCAGATAATCTGTTTACAAGAAACATGGGAACCAGTAAACAACAACTTTTTCTTAGAGGGATATAAAACCTTCTTTTGCCCGGCGCGTAAGGCAGCGTCAGGGAGAGCCAGGGGAGGGCTGGTTATATACGCAGATCTTACACTACAGGGAAGATGGTCAGATTTGGCTTGGGGCTCAGAAGTTGCGCAGGGGCTCACATTTTTTAATAAAGGTTACAGGTTACTTCTCACAAATTTTTATAATGCAACGTCACATGGACAGGGTTCTGCAAGCCTGCACAAACTGAACACCAGACTCACCCAGACACAGGAGCGAGGGCTGATGGCGCTTCAGCTGGTTTTAGCAGGCGATTTTAATTGTCATTTGTGCCCAAATCTGAGGGTATCTCATGGGGACTGGTCATCCTGTACGCTCCGGGACGGCCCACATATGGAACACACAAAGGAGGGAAGGGAACTCAGTGGCCTACTAAACACGCATGCGCTAACACACACGATGGATCTAATTGATGTCAAGCAGGATAAAACGGTTCATCCCACATTTAAAGGCAGAGGATGTGCCTCATTTACTGACTACATTTTTGTATCTGCATCACTTAAAAACTGCGTATCTGGGTTTAGTATTGGCTACAGCGCCTTTAGTGATCATAATCCTCTTGCCTTATCCCTTGTTGACGCATGCCGCCACCAGGAACCCCTTAGATTAGGGGGGGGGTGGTTAGGGCTACGGACCAAGGCAGGAGGCTGCGATGGATGCAGGTCAATGGCGAGGCCTTTTATAGATCTCTTCTAAAAGAAGGCGAGCAGGTTATCCTAAGGTGTCTAGATCTAGAAGTGGAAGGGGCAGAATTAGTTGAGGCTTTCAAGGGCGTCGCACAAATAGTTGACAGTTTGCTGAGAGCCCCAGCTCATAAGGCCAAAATGGACAACCCAAGATGGTTTGACCCACAATGCTCACGCGCTCTAAGAGAGCTGAAAGATGCTTTAAAGACCTCTCCAAGAGACAGGGACTGGGTGACCCTTTGCCGGAAAAAATACAAGTTAGCTGTCAAGGGACGCAAAGGTCAATTACAACAACAAGCTTGGAAAGACTTGACAGAGGCAGCGGTATTAAAGGATTCTACTGCCTTTTGGAGAGCCATAAATAAGCCCTGCTTTCATGATGCTAACAAACCCGGGTTAAGTAATAATATTCTGCCGGCGCAATGGCATGACCATTTTCAAGGGCTTTATAATTACCATCCATGCACGGATCAGTCGCAGGAGCAGAACGTGGAGCAGAACATACCCCCACCAAGATTTTCACTGGGCGAGGTAAAAATAGGAATCGAAGGTTTAAAAAGGAATAAGGCCCCAGGCCCAGATGGGACCCCACCCGACCTTTTTATAAGCAATGTGGATCTTTGGGCGCCAATCCTGACTAGGGTCATAAATGCAGCAGTGGACACAGTAATGCCAGCATCTTGGTCCACAGCCACGATCGTCCCCATTTTTAAAAAAGGTAACAAGGATAGCCCACAATGTTACCGTCCGATTTCTCTTATTGATGTGTCAGCGAAGGTATTAGGGCGGGTGGTTTTAAGCCGGTTGACAGATTGGGCTGAGGAGCACCAAGTCATAACTGACGTCCAATTTGGCTTCAGACCAGGGAAATCTACCACCGATCAATGCCTTAACTTATACCTTATTTCAGCCAAATACACAGTGGTCAGTCCAGGGACGATGTTTTTGGCATTTATGGACTTGACTGCGGCCTTTGACAGAGTCAATCGTGGGAAACTATGGGTAATTATGGGCGGGCTCGGGGTGGACCCAGGGCTCATTAACATCTTAAAGTCCTTGCATCTGAATACTACGGCTGCAGTCAGATACAGTCAGGAGGGAAAAATAACAGAACCCTTTACGTGCTCTAGCGGGGTCAGACTGGGTTGCATATTAGCTCCCTTTTTGTTCACGCTATATATAAATGGTCTTGACCTTGCATTAAGCACCTTACAGGCAGACACCCCCAGGATAGGTACCCGTGGGATTCCCGTTCTGCTTTACGCAGACGATGCGGTACTCCTTGCCCGTACCCTCAAAGGTCTGCAGCTTTTAATAGATGGTTTTGTGTTATTTATGGAGAATCTGGACTTGTCCCCCAATCTTGCAAAATCCTACGTTATGGAAGTGGGGAAAAAGCCAGGTAAATCCTATAGCTACACAATTGGATCTCATCGCTTAGGAAAGGTACAGTCCTTTTCATATTTGGGGATTTTATTTGATGGCCAATTAAACTTTAAATATCTATTAGAAGAGAAATGCCGAGCTATGACCAGATGTACCGGATCAATAATGAATTTTGCACAAAGGCTAGGACGTTGGTCCCCGGAGCAGATTCTGAGATTATATAGCTCCATGTGTTGTGCTAAAGTGCTATATGGAAGTGAGGTGTGGGGATTCACTGAGGCTTACCAACTGCAAACTGAAGAGAACATGTACTTCCGGCACCTGTTAAAAGTCCCCCAGAGCACGCCAGCTCATATTGTCCATGAAGAATTGGGTGTTCGATACATCACGGATAGGATGGCAGTCAAACCCCTAGTTTGTTGGGTAAAGATCTGGGCAAATGAGGAGGCGGCTCTAAGCAGGCAGGTCATAGAAGACTGTCTCTCCCTTGACCATGGGCTAAAAATCCCCTGGCTAAAATATGTGAAGGAGTCCTTTGAGAAAATGGGATGTGCAGATTTGTTTACTAATCCTTCTAAAATTAGCATGCAGGATAAGGCCCTGGTCAAGGATCGGTTCTTCAAGTGTGCTTCGATGCTCCGGGAATATAGAGAGTTAGCCAAGCCGTCGGTGAGAGAACATCTAGCAGTCAAGTCTACCGAGAGCATTGAACCATACTTGTCTTGCTTAAGCAGTGCCCACGATAGATTTTTAATGACCCGGTTCAGGCTGAACCTTTTGCACCATGTATTAGCAGAGCCGGCAGGGTTCACACCGTCAATAGAAATGAAGGGGCCCTGTGGCTGCGACCACAGGTCTCCACAGGACACCCTTCATTTCGTTCTATTATGCCCATTTTATTCACACCCCAGAAGTCTTTTCCTGAAGGGTATCTTAAAGAAAGCCAGATTTAAACAAGCGCGGGTGGCCTTGTTATTTTTAAAATTGGCCCCAGATGCTTTTACACTTTTTTGTATTACTAATTTTTTAAGGGCTGCATCTAGATTAAGGATCACAAGGGGCAGCGATTGCCATTCTTTTATACTGTCTTAAAAATGGGTTTGTTTTTTTTTGTTTTTTTTCATTTGGTAACTTTTTAATCATGGTTCGCTACAGGCCCAAACCAAGTTTAAAGATGAATTAGACGGGTGAGGGATAGGTCATATGTGATGTGTAAACTTTTTACTTATTTATTGAAATTGTATCATGTAGAACTCAGATTGATGAATTGTTTTTTAAAGCTTGCACATGTAACCTTTTTCCTTCGATTTATTGTTTCTTTTATGGTATTTTTATATGCCGAATAAAGATTGTTTAAAAAAAAAAAAAATTATATTACATTACACTGACTTTGTTCAACTTTCAAGTTAGTTTCCTCTGAATAATTCTAAGGACCTTATCCCGAACTAATCTGTCAATACTTGCTTCCAATTTGTGAATATAACTGGCATATAACTAGAAAGGTGCTGACATAGATGTAGGAATTTTGGGATGACTGTTCTTTTAATATAATTAGCTGTGCTAAGTAATGAAAAAGGTAGATGTTGATTGTGCTCTAGCAGTAGGTTAACCTCAGCCTGGTCTGCATTATAACTGAGGCAGAAAAGGACTTCCTTTTTATTTTGAAATAGTGACCCCTACATATTTCACCTTGTCAATATTGGACATGGCCTATCTATCTTTAATGAGTTTATTCTGTTGTGAACCCTCCAAATCGAAGGGAACTCCCGGACAGATTTCCTTAGCCCCCCCCCCCCCCCTCCAGTGAACCTTTGTTAATGCAACCCCCTTTGGGGAAAAGGAAACCGGACATGTGTCTCCCACTCTTCTCTATGTGTTAGGCTCATCATGATCCATGGTGAACGATTATGAGTCAGGCAGTCCTGCCAGAGGAGCTCTTATCTGGAGGGGTCAAATTCTGTATCCTATGCTTTTGCGATTAAGTCCACAGTTTCCTCTATGTATGATTGCATAGTGGACACCGTAGGAAATAAAAAGAAATGTTCCAACTGTACCCTCAGTGCTGTAGCCAACAGCTGATACTGTGCTACATGCTTTCCTTGCAAGTCTAATGCTTGTCTGTTGGAGGTGCTGCACAGTATTATGCATCAGCTGGTCAGCAACTTTGTTAAGCAGTGTACATTTAACGATGAGTGCATTTGGTACCGGCTGTGTATCTCCCTCTGCATGTTTCGATTTTAAATTAGTGATTGATTGGCAAAGGCTGGCTTTAGGAGCAAGGCAGATGAGTACTATGAAATCCCCTGAGGTCTGTTAAAGCGATCAATAAAAAGTAGACAGGTGGAACCTGCATCCAAGAAGCTAGTCCAAAGGTGTATAACAATTTCACTGAACCTGTTGTTGCCTGTGGGCTTCTGCTTGTTTGGATGCTACTTCATGTTGCCGTACATTTAATACTGCGTGAAACATTGTACTTTGAGCCCAAGTCCTTCTTGTGTGTGACTTGCTGGCAGAATAGACAATACATATCCAGGTTGATGCACACATACCTGGACCTCTGGCTGCACAATTTGTGTGCGCTGTGCCGTGCTCTTCTGTAGCCAGCAAGTTATGGGGGAGCAAATTGATTGAAAATGGTTGCACAGCGATCATGTCCTTTGTGCAGCAGTTTCCTAGACATTAGTCTATGCAGTTTGTGTCAGTGTGGAATGAAAACCTGTCTAATATACACCAAACAGTAATATTATAGGACATAATTCTTTCATCACACATATACATTTACATACTTGTGTAAATACACATATACATTTACATACTTGTGTAAATACACATATAATATATACACACACACAGACATAGATATCCCCACAGACATTCACACTCACACATAAAAAGTTGCATTCGCAATGTTAGAATTCAGGAACTCGGTCCTGTGTCCTAAACCGTTTTTTTAAAGAAGCATAAGGGAGCAGGGTAGGGGTACCCTGGTGTAGTGGGGGGTCTCAGAGAGCGGCCTCTGAGGTGCAAATTAAAAAATTATGTTCAATATACCGTTGCCACAGATCTACGGAGCGGCTTCAGCACAATATGCATGTAATTCTGAGGCGGATCCGCAGAGCTGGGGAAAAAAAGGGGGGGCATGTCCAGTGCAGGGTTGGCCGACTATGGGGGGTTTGGGCACAGGGCCTGGCACGGGGTTGGTAAAGTATGGTAAACAAATGACTTTACATTTTTTTAAAACCTAGAAATTCACTAAAGAAAGCAAAGGATAAAGTGACACTATAGTTAGGTGAAAATGTCACTTACAACGTAACATTTTAAACTAAATAAAACACTGAAATTCACCAGTTATAGTTAACTTAAGTAACTATAACTCACACCATAAAGTAACTTTAAATCTTGCCCTCGCAATGCACTGCTTATACCCTCACATATTACATCACTCTTGACATGTTCAGTGACAGCATTGATTACATAACTGATGACATCTGAAATGACATCATTTAGGACAACACTGTGCATTGCGGGGTGTGAGTTATAGTTACTTCATGGCACTCGCTCTGATTGGCTGACAGCAACACAAACAGAAATGTGTAGGTTGCCATTTGAGGTCAGGGACTCAGTTCCCGTGTCCTGAAAATAAAAAATATTAATGGTATAAGGAGGCAGGGTACGGATACCCTGAACCCTTAGACCTTGCAGGGGAGGTCGATGAGGGACCACTGCCAGGGTTAACTTTGAAAAAGGTTTTTAGGGGGCCTCAATCCCACTGGAGTCTCTCGCAGGGCACTCTGACTTCCGGGAGCCTGTGGGATCGAGAAAAGAGTTAAAATAAAATAAAAAGAACCATGTGAGTCGGGGTTTAGCAGCCCATGGGAGTTTGGGCACAAGACCAGGATGCATGTAAGGCTCTATGGCTACTCACACGCCCTGCCCGGGCAAATACCTTGTGTGGCAGGCGATTGGCATAGTTACATATGGTAATAAAATCTTACATTATGTTAAAAAAAAAAAATCAAAGAAATTCACTGAAAAAAACAAAGGTCAAAGTGACATTATAGTTATGAATGGTAATAATATCTTACTTTACATTAAAAAAAAACTTAGAAATTTCCTGAAAAGACTAAAGGTTAAAGTGACGTTATAGTTGGGCAAAAATGTCAGTTAAAACGTAATATTTTAAAATAAAAAAACACTGAAATTCACCAGATATAGTTAACTGAAGAAAACATTAACTCACGTTGTTGCCATGCACTGTTTATGGCCTCACATATTACTTATGACGTGTTAAATAACATCATTGAGGACAAGACCCATTAGATTTAAAGAATAACATTGAAATGTTTTATTAAATCATTGATAACATCACTGATGACATGTTAAATGACATAATTGATGACAACACTGTGCATGGCAGGGGAGCGAGTTTTTTTCAGTTAGCTGTAACTGGGGTATATATAGTGTGTGTACATGTATATATGTATATGTATATAAACATACATTAATTCATGTAATTTTAAAATGCAAAGACAAAATTGACCACATCGGCTTCGGGATCCAGGAGGGGTGGGCGCTCTGCTTCAGTTTCATGTGATGTCACAGTAATTATTACACCTATTAAATACCAAGTCTCTATGACGTCACATAAATCCACTTCACACCTTTGTTGTCACACCTGTGTTTTAAAAGCCTAGTGAAGCCACATTAATCCATTACAAGACTTTCGTGTCACGCCTCTGTGACCTGATCAATGCTTTGCTACTGTGACATTACCTGTGAGTTTGCAAAACGTTGTGGAGATACAGCAATCAATTGCACACAATTGATGCCACACATGCAAATAGCAATCCTTTGTGATGTCAGCTCAATCCATTGGAAACCTTTTGGAGGTTGCAGCAATATACTACAAGACTTTACCCAGTAACATAAAAGCAGTAAATATTTTTGATGTCACATTTGTACTGTTACACAGTACCTATGCACCCTTATGCTGCTGTATGTAAGTATTTTGACTTTACAATGTTAAACAGTACCCATGCATGCTGGTGTTGCTGCATCTGTGCATTAGAATCCAATGTCAAAGAAGGTGTAAGCATACTTGTGCTGTTGCGAGCATACTAACACGTTGTAGTATCACAAAGTACCTATGCACCCTAATTCTATTACACTTGTGCATTACAAGCACAGGAGGCATCATAGAGTACATATGTACCCTTGTGCTGTTACATTTGTTCATTAGAAGCATTGATGATGTTACAAAATACCTCCTTGTGCTGTTGCACTTGTATACTGTAAAATGAATGTGATGTAACGGGGCGCCTCTGAACTCGTGTGCTGATGCACTTGTTCCTTTACGGTGTTACAGTACTAGTAATGTTCAGACGAATAGGGAAATATGCTAGAAATTTGTTGGCAGAGAAGATGCTGGAGCAACAAAAATATATCTTTTGAGTAAAAAGTTTGTTCATGCACATATTACCACATTTTTTAAAGAGTTTGCCATATACCGGTGGCAACCCTGAAAGTGAAAATCATTATGCTGGCTGCAGATATGTTAAGAGTCCTCTATCGTGGTAAATTGGGAAGGCTCTGGGGTTTGGTAAGGAGCAGAATAGATCCCTTGTTTGTGAGTGGTATAGTTATTCTGTATTTGTATTGTGTTTGTATTTTTGGTAAATGAAAATAAAATGAAGTTTTAACAAATGCCATCGACCCACAGTTGGGTAGACATTAAGCAATATGTAACTGTCTTATTTTCAGTGTTTATTTTTTGTGGAATTTAGTGATGTTTGAAATCAGTACTTATCATTGTTTATTCAGCTGCCTAACACCCAAAATAGACAAAAACAGTGTTTTCCAGTGCTTATACAACATTGTTTTTTGCATTGGTTGTTATAAAGCACATATTTAATGTAAAGAAGAAGGATTACAGGGTATTTAGTGTCTTCCTATTGGAGGTGTGTTCAATTAAGCATAGGAAGTCTTTGTTTTGCACTCTCACTCACGTCTTGTTACACTCTCACATCTCATTACCTCTCACACTTACTTTGTCAGGACTCTGTCTGGTTTACAGGACTATTAATGGATTAAAAAGTAATAGTTCAATAGTAAAATGTTTTAATAAACAAATTCCTGTACACGGTTGGCGGTTATTCACCTACTCTTTGCTGAATATTATGACATTGTAGGGGGTGGCCAACCCTTCCATCAGCATAGTACCTTGGGAAACCTTTAAATTTCAATTACACCATGTTAATTTGTAGCCCTGCTTTCTAAAGTACCTGAAACTTGATGCTTTAAGCATGCTTGATACTGTTTTTCTGAACTCTTTGCCTGACTACATTAAGGTGGTGCTGCTGTTGTATGGATATTCATAGCTACCAAGAGTCCCTATGGCAAATGTCTCACTTTGTCAGTCCTGACCTTTTAACAGACATCACATTGTATTTTGAGACTTGGATTTTTGCTCTTAACAATGTGACTATTAGCTCACAAAACCCCAGCAGTAAAGTGCAGTTGTGTAAAAAGCTGGGAGTAGCTAAAGCATCACACATAACGGGACACCTTGTAGCTATGAATTTTGTTGATATGCATCAAGTCTTGTGTTATGTTTTCCCTTGTGCATGGTGACAGCACTATTTTCACAAGTATCTGTCACTACACCTTGCATAGAATGTTTAAAGCTGGGATGTTTGGCATGTTTCCTGCTATCAATACAGACTGGTTAAAAATGGGGCTGATGTCTAAAAAAGTTTTATCCATTCTCTGTATGTGGGTTAATGTGATAGCACATACTGCCCAAGATTCTTATGAACCATCCATTTCACCAATCAGTGAATTAATTAAACTGTGGCAAAAGATCAAACATGATTTCAGGATTCCTAGATTCAATACAGTGTAGAAAATAATTAGATAATACCTAAAACATGTTTCTAAACCATGCACCTTTAATCCAAACACACAAAACTAGAGGAAACAAAAGGAAGCAGAAGCAATATTTTAGTGGCAAACAACAAAACCCAAGCAGAATAATCTTAGACCAGGCTTTCTTGTGTTACCTTGTATAACAAAGTTACATTGTGTTGCTCATTCAGAAAGAAAGAAAAATTACTCTCTCTCACCTTCCTTTCTTTGAATGGCAATTTAGTTAGGCTGTGCAGATGTTTATCAGTGTTTAGATGTTTACACTGATGTGGGCCATGTCAATTTCAGTGGGGATTTATCAGTTATTATAGATTTAAACCTAAAACATGATAGCCTAGTAATATGGCAGAATGCTTATATGTGGCAGGTCTCCAGGGACTGGCATAGGCTGACATAGGCCACCCCTATACCATACATTGTCTCTTCTTCCACATTGCTCCCCTCACTACCCCAGCTTTACCACCCTACCCTTGCCTTCATGCTGTCCTTGACCTCAACACTCTGCTTTAACCACACACATTTCCCTTGCCCTTTCATTCATTCATGAGCGCCCCCATTCATCTAGCTATCCATCAAGGCAATCACTCTTCCAAACATGTACTTAATCACTAAATCATTCATCCATACAACTGTCAATATGCTCACTCATTTATCCATTCATCCATCGATTGATGTAACCAATGATTCTCACTTTTATCCACTTATACATCAATGCAACTACAAAATCAAATGAAGAAGCGATTTAACTGATACGGCAGACCTAATGGCTAGTCAAGTGCTTGTTCCATTAGAAGATTGATAAATCAAGAGCATGACTCGATTCCCAAACATTTTTGTGCACATTTGATTGCCTGAGATGCGCTAGAAAACACATGCAGGCATAATTGTAATATCCTGGCATACATTCAGAGAGACTGATACTCAGGATCTGAATAGGTTGAGATGTATGATAGGCAAGGATGTCCAGGAAAAGTAAAAGTTTGCCATGGATACAGTGCGAAGTGTGGTCAGCATATTTAGAGCGACCCTCTGTCAGTTGTTCTTAAAATTAAATGTTTGAAGTGCTGTGTACAGCTGCACAACCTGTAAAGAGACGTCAGTGAAAAGCAGGCCCTACTATGGAGCTTTTATGGACAATCATTGTTAGTCCTGCAGGTCTGCAACATGCACCTGTCAGTGTCACTCAGTGAAGTGAGTCTCCTCATAGGGAAGTCACTGTCTTCAGTGAGACTGATGTTCAGCATGTGTTACTTGTCTGCTCCTGAAGAGAACAGTGTTCACAGAGTTTTGTCCTCAGTGTGAGGCTGATGCTCATCCTCATCATCTGATGCCTCAGTGAAGATCTCAGGGTGAACTAGTCTACACAGCTTGCACATTCCCCTTCTCTCTTCTCTCAGTGAATTCCTTTGAGTGAAAATTGCAGTATCCTTAATGTGGTGCTCTGACTCTATATTTGCCCACTGAGTGATAGTCTCAGACACAGTGACGGAACTGAAAGGTATATTTACTAAATTCTCATGTAACATAGTGCAGCAGGCAAAAATGGTGTGCTGCATTACGTGAAAGGAGAGAGCAGAACAGCACCATATCTACAGAGATATGGCACTCTTCTCGTCTCTCCCTAGCGCTGCACACAATCAGACTGCCGCGTACCACGAACACACCTTTGCACCATGGTGCAAATGCATTTTCATGAGTCTAGTATACGTTTTGGAGTGGAAGGGTACCCTTCCAGTCCAAAATAATGCTTACAGTCACTTCAAAAGTTTTCCCACTGCGTGTGTGTGCTGTACAGTGCAGCACACATGCAAAGTTGGAACAGACAGGAGAAATAAAAGCATTTCTCCTTGATAGTGCTTATTTCAAAAGGGCATTATTTTTTAATGCAAAACCTTGCCTACTCTTTTTTTAGTGGACAAGGTTTTGTATCAGAAACAATGGGTGGTTGCCTGGAAACGCCCATGCACCACCCATGGAATGCCCCCTTGGTGCTAAATAATTCAAAGCCACACTAGGCACTGCTTTGTGCTACTTTTAAGTGAATTTCCAGCACAAAACAGGAAAGTAAATTGGAAAAAAAAACGATTTTGTTTTGATTTGCTTCACTTTTGTGATGCAAACATGGCACAAATCTTAGTAACTATACCCCCCAGACGGGTATTTAAATACCCCTTAGTTAATATACCCAGAGGGTGATGTCCTAGGGGTACAGGGAAGTCCTTAGTGTCAGTGAAATCTTACTTGAAATCTACAGGAAGGAGTTTGCCAGCAGGAAAAACAATTCCTGCTGCAGAAAAAAGTATGATATTCAAGAGCATAGATGCACTATACTTATACATTGAAATCTTTTACTTGCATGGATGTCTGTAAACACTCCTAATTCGTTTTTATAAATCCCCTAAAGATTAGAATTTTTTGTAAATTGTATGCATGAGCTAAGGATCCATTGATGTTTTACGTTTCCTCAAATATTTATAACATTCTTTTCGTAGCTCACTCATTTTTTTGCCTGACATTGCATTCCGATATGGAGCTTTTAACCCTCCTTCTTCCACTTCAGTTACCTTAAACTATGGCAACAATTTAGGAAAATGTCTATCTAGTAACAACTGAATGGGTGTCAATGGTTCAAAATCTCAATGGTTTGTAAATCATGAATCATGACTGGAATCTCCTGAGGATGTAAAAAGTCCCTAATCTGTGGGCTTCTAAAACATGCAGAATATGAAATACTCACACACATGATATCAATCTAAAACATACATTGCAGTTATACTAGTGGTATATTTCTGCAATGCTATCTTGGAGTTCTAGCAATATTTAGGAAACAATCAAAGCATTGTTGAAACTCTCAGACCAAATGTAAATAATTTATGACAATAATGAAAGGAGTGAATTCAAACCATCGAACCAAATCTAATAAAGTTGTATTTGCTGCTTGTATTGTCCAGCAGTGACAGATTTAGAAGTCACATGGTTTCTGAAATATATACAGAGAGCGGATTTGAGCTTAATTACCTCACTCCCTCAGCTAATGGTTGTTGTGTCATTAATCAATGGTTGATTGTAACTATCATTCATGATGTTTTTCCGCTGCATTGAGGTATATAGGTAGCATTTTCAAAGCATTGAAAAATTCACTTATCCTTGTTTACTCTACAGTTTGTTACTTATAACACAGTCTAGTAGTTAAACCGTAACTCTTAAAGGACTTTTAAAGAATGTATTGATCAGTATACCTTTGGGCAGATAAAAGAGTAATAAATATTTGGGTATTTGCTGCTCATTAGAATAAATGAATGGATGAATAGGCATACTTGTAGAGTGCACAGCTACTACTAGAGTGTTACGGCACTAGACCCAAGGCAGGCGGTTTGATATGTTTTGATATCCTGGATGCTTCTCGGAGCTACCGGGAGGGCATACCAGTATATGGCTGCTAATACAGAGCAGGCCGAGCTGCCCCATTTTTTTGTTTGATTGGAGGGATAGACAGCAGAAGGGATGATTGAGATCTCAGGGCCAGTCTGTCCTGTGTATATTTGGGGCTAGTCCTATAAAAGGCTGCGTGTGCTACTGTCAGTCCTTAAAGATAACCCTCTTCTTCACTGGCAGCCAATGAAGCTGGTTACAATGGTGAGAAAGTGAGGTGCATTTAGGAAGGTTAAACAGAAGGCGTACGCCATGTTCTGTACCTTTTGAAGTTTTAATATAAGTAATCGGGTATACCAAGGTATAAGACGTTAGCATAGTCCAGTCTTGACAGAATAAGTGCTTGAAACACAGTTTTATGGGCGTCCCAGGGCAGAAGTTCCAAAAATGTCTTTAGCATCCTGAATATCCAGTATGAGTTTTGAGTTATAGCCGTGATCTGGGCAATGAGAGGGAGTTTGGTGTCTATGAGAACACCCAGGTTCCTGGCCGTTTCAGTAAGGGGGAGAGGCGGTGTGCAATCGACTGGCCAAGCTGTGGGCCAACCAGGCAGGGGATTTTTACCAAACAGTAGAACCTCTGTTTTGTCAGGGTTGCACTGTAGTGTATTATCCCTCAGCCATCTCATCACAGCCGACAGGCATGCTGCGAAGTTGGTTGATTATTCAGGCTCATTATTGTTGTAGGTCAGTAACAATTGTGTGTCATCAGCATATGAAACGGCACAGATGCCAAAGGAGTCCATAGGATGTGCTAGCAATGTCATCTAAACATTTAAAATGACTATGAGTGGCACTTTCTCGCGAGAATATCAAGCAATGTATAGCTGCCAAGTTTTCTGATTCCTTAAGTGTGTGTGACATTTCTGTATTTTCATGTATTTATGTATGAAATTTGATTGCCTTATGTGTGACACTTTGAGTGATATTTGATGCTGAGTGTAATCAGTCGGTTTTGCCCAGTGGTAATTTGTCATGCAAACAAGTTGAAGAGACAGCTAAGCAGGATGTCTCTAATTCCCTTGGGTGTTGTGGATGGCTCTACTGTTTTTAATTAGCTATCAGACAGTGACACCTACTGGCAGCCAGTTCTGTTGGTCAAAACAGTCGTAAGAGCTCTGCTGACACATGGGCAAGCTTTACATAAGAACCTGAGAAGAGGGTTGCTGCAGGCCTGTGCACATGTCAAGGTAAAATGCAGAGTCAGTACTCCTTCTTTCAAAGCTTCACAATGCCACAATCTCTGTACAGTTGAATGAAAATAAAGACAAAGAGCACAATCTTGAGTGTTGTGTTCTTCTTTTACTGCTGATCGATTGCCCAGCCAACACCTGTTTCGTCTGGGGAAGTACCCCAAGACTTCTTCAGGGCTATGAGGCAATGCCAAGAGGGTATGTTGATTCTCTAAGCCGGTTGTACTTCCGTCCCGGCTTGTCAAAGGGAATGGGAGTAATCCGCACGTATCTCGGGTCCTGGATATGGGACCCGTGGTGGAGCACAGTGTGCTTCACTCAAGACCGGTTATACTTACGTCCCGGTGCTGTGTGAGAGCTGAGAGTTCAAGGAGTGGAAAGGTCCAGAGTAGGGACCCTCTGTTTTAGCCACTAGGGGCAATTCTGACCAAGCGAGTACGCTGTCTGAATCGACGACCGCAACTAATGGGACCGGTCCCATTCGTTGCGGTTGTCGATTCAGACAGCGTACTCGCTTGGTCAGAATTGCCCCTAGTGGCTATAACAGAGGGTCCCTACTCTGGACCTTTTTCCACTCCTTGAACTCTCAGCTCTCACACACAGCCGGGACGGAAGTATAACCGGTTTTGAGTGAAGCGTACACTGTGCTCCACCACGGGGTCCCATATCCAGGACCCGAGATACGTGCAGATTACTCCCATTCCCTTTGACAAGCCGGGACGGAAGTACAACCGGCTTAGAGAATCAAGATACCCTCTTGGCATTGCCTCATAGCCCTGAAGAAGTCTTGGGGTACTTCCCCAGACGAAACACGTGTTGGCTGGGCAATCGATCGGCAGTAAAAGAAGAACACAACACTCAAGATTGCTCTTTGTCTTTATTTTCGTTCAACTGTACAGTGATTGTGGCATTGTGAAGCTTTGAAAGAAGGAGTACTGACTCTGCATTTTACCTTGACGTGTGCACAGGCCTGCAGCAATTCTGTGAGACCTTGGTCTAGATTTCGTGGGGTTCAGGGTGGTTCCCCTTCCTTTTAGCACCTTCTCACACACCTCAATTCCGAATAGACATGTACACCCGTTGCAGGCGCCCTCCACAAACCACATATGCTCAAAACCCTGCCCTTTGCTCGTACCTGAGAAGAGGGCTCTTACCCGACAAGGCCTGAGAGTGTTCCAGTACTATGTTGCAGCTGCTGGTAAGAGTATTGGGGCCTAGTAGATGGGGCGGCTTAACATTTGCTGACTGTAGTGCGTGCGTGGCAAAATAAATCCAATACATTTATGTTTGCAGGTCCAATTTAAGTAAATGAAAATATTTACATATCTGAAATTCCTCCGCCTGCAGGTGGGAAATGCCATTGAATGAGAAACACTACATTTTTGCAGGGTTTGTGTTTTGCAGACTAGGCAGTGGTTGCCAAGTGGCCTCCTATGCGATTTACACTTTTTGCCAGTTCTGACTTTGCAGTCCGATTGATTACCTATTAACTGTGTCAATTGTCTAGTTTAAATGATGGTTTAGAACGTCGTCACTGCATGAGATCACATGCCTTATTAGTGTCAATGAATATAAACAAATTTTGAAACAGCCTTGTGAATTGCATTAATGTGTAGGAGCTGATATATCCAGGGCCACTGGAATTATGTGATTGTGTGGCAGCGGCTATTTTCGCGTAATAATAGATTTGCTGCATTTGCCACATAATCAATCAACTGCCACATAATCTGCAGATTTTAACAAAATAAATGTTATTTCTAGCTCAAACGGTTCATAAGTTACTAAAAATGCAGCGACATGTGTTGCGCACAGTGGAAGGTCCTTTGCAAAGCTGGACTGGCCACCTTTCTCTTCCTTATTGCTGTATTTGGAAAATAAACTGGTAGTAATGAGGTGTAACCAAAGCACAGAGAGTACTAACAAGTTTAATAATGATGAAATAATGAAGTTATCCTATTACAAAATGTGCTGCTTTATGCCGCATAATTTGCCTTTTCTTGCTGCATAATTTAACGAACCCTGCTGTATAATTTGGCCCTCTCATGTAGCATAATTCCAGTGGTCCTGGGTATATCCCACACTACAGTCAATACATTTTGGCCCATCATAGGCATATCAACACAACTTAGCTGAGCTGCACTTATGTTCAGTGTGTGTACAGGGTGGTGCTATGGACATGCACTCATTAAATGGGCAAAACCGCTTGTTTACACTCACCATCAAATATCACTCAAAGTGTCACACATAAGGCCATCAAATGTCATACATACGCACAATGAAAATACAGAAATGTCACACTTAAGGAATCAGAAAACTTGGCAGCTATACATTGCTTGATTTTGCTCGCGAGAAAGTGTCACTCATAGTCGTTGAATGTCACTCATAATTACACTGAAATTATGAAAATGTCACACATAAGCAATCTGAAACCTTGGCAGCTATGGTCATAAATAACAACAACAAACACATTTTGCTCCAGTTAAATTTTAGGCTATGGGTATATGGTAACTCCATGTGACCAAAGAAGCAGTGCTCTAATCGTGGGCTTTGATAGTTAAAAATCTAGCGAGCCACGACTACAACTCCCAGAATGCATCTATCATTAAACGAAGATCCAGGATTTGACATCCCTGTGGCATTAGGTCATCTATTAACCTGGTTTCGTACGTGTTTTAGTTTCCAAACTTGACTAACCCAGAGTTGGTAAAGTAAGTGAAATGCTTTATTCAAGGTAGCGCTTCAGTGAGATGGACGGTCTGATAGCTAACTGTATGGTTAAACATGCAAGTAATCATTAATTTAGGTTGTTTCTTTGGGTTTTGATTGGAGGGACTACACTAGTCCTTGGCTACAAAGCTGTCAGTTTTGCCCTCTGTCATGATTGACAGCTTAGACAGTCACTTTCTTTTTTTTGCAGGAAGCACTTTGCATAGTGGGGTTAGTAATCTGTCTTTTACCATTATTGGCTTGCCTTCAAAATCCCATTATAGAAATCGATCTTGACTAAAATGCCAAACCTGGCTTAAGATGTCACACATGCATTGGATAACTTAAGAGCTATATTTTAACACTGATTAGGAGGGCAATCAAAAGGCGATGTTTAGCTGACCTCTCCTCATGAATTTGCTTTAGAACCTCAACTAGGATGCTGTGCGCGCCTTCAAAGGCACTGGTTTTAGCCCTGAATATTCCCAAGGTTTTCTCAAAATCAAGAACGTGTTATTTTGTGATCACGTACTGCATTTCTTCATACCACTTCTGAGTATGATCTAGTTTTGTCTTGAATTCTAGTTTAAGAATGTTCTAAAGCGTTTCATATTAACTACAGGGGAAGGTGTAATCGTGTCTTAAAAAGAAACGTCAAAATAACATTTCATTTGGGCAAATTGGCTTTATTTTTACTTGCTACTTTTTTTTTGTTGGTAGATATTTGATATTTCTATGTCTGCATTGTGCCTCTCTGGGGCGATTGCTTTCATCAACTGTGATACTTTTTCACAAGCAAGGAGGTAGTGCAGTTCTGAGAGCTCCCCTTTTGTGAGTTTGCGTTCCTGCATGTACATGTTTATGATGAGTATTTGAAAACTGTAAGTTAAAAATTCAATGATAAAGTAATGCCCGATAAATTTCTGAAACCTGTCATGGGGCAAGTGGACATTTCAAGTTGAGATCTATTAAGTTGTCTGTGAAAATAGTGGAGCGGTGCACTACCAAAGAGTTTTCTTCAATAAATCCAAATGTTCATTTTGTATAGTGGTTTATCAATCCTTTATTTTCAATATCAAAATGTGCAAATTCCAGCCAACGCGTTTCGTTCATACATAAAATGAACTTCTTCAGGGCAAATGGTGATGTGAAGAAGACGCAGGAACACAGAGGCAATGAAGAGCCCTTGATCTGAGATATTTCAAATTCCTGCTGTCGACGCAAATGATAAGTGCCTGATGGTTGTATCTCTGGGGACACAGTCCTGTTATTAACGTCCGGTCGGCAGTCAGTGTTGCATAGTGGGATTAGTAATCTGTCTTTTACCATTATTGGCTTGCCTTCAAAATCCCATTATAGAAATCGATCTTGACTAAAATGCCAAACCTGGCTTAAGATGTCACACATGCATTGGATAACTTAAGAGCTATATTTTAAGTGTAAGTTAAAAAATTCAATGATAAAGTAATGCCCGATAAATTTCTGAAACCTGTCATGGGGCAAGTGGACATTTCAAGTTGAGATCTATTAAGTTGTCCCACACCAGGTCAAAGCTTACTTTTTGTCATAAGTACTTTTCTGGAGTATTTGTCACTTCTTTGCAACATGAATTTTATTAAATTGATGCTCTTGTTGAATTTCGTCTATGCAGACCTACTGCCAAGTTTTCAGATTTCTTAATTGTGACATTTCCATACTTTCAGTGAGTCTAGCAATGGCATTCAATTGCCGAATGTGTGACACTTTATTACAAGGGACCATCCACAATATGCATTTTACTCTGGCCACTTCTTCAAGAAGCTATGTCAAAACTGTACGCGCAATTCACATGAGCAGTGTTGGACTGTTCATCACCAAGCTGCACCATGTACTTCTGCTGGCCTTTGCTGCATGGGGTCGTCAACCAGTTTCACTTTACCTAGAGTGACCAGGCATTCTGGATTTGCTCGGGCAGTCCTAGTTTTTCACCTTCTGGCAAGGCAAATTGGAGTACATTTAACTCATAGCCTGATTTTCAGCGAGGGTCAACTGAACTTAGAGGGAGGCAAGTTTTCATATATTCCAGTGCAGCATTGTTTAGTAACCCCTAACAGAAAGCAATTGTGTCTGTAATGAAAAGGAGCAAAAATTACCTCCTCAGGCGTGTTGTGCGGTTAACGCAAAAATTAATTGTTTCTTAATTACCTAATCGGAGCTTGCCCAGTGACTCATGTATAGATGTTGGCCCTGCCCTGGCAATAATAAACAAACATTGACAAAGCCTAAAGGTGTTAACATATGGCCGAGACCTATTGGCTTTGCCAATGCTTGTTCCCTTTTGTGGTGGCCTCAGGACTGTGGTGCCACCACCAACGAAACCAAAAAGAGTGCAGGGGAGCTCCAGATGCTGCGCAGCTCCCCACATGGGCCCAAGTGTTTTTAAAAGTACTGACCCTAAGCTGGAAGGGTCACAGAAAGGATGACTACCCCATGATTTCTTTCAAGTTTCAAGCATTCCTCAGTCTGGAGCATGCACTCTACAGCTAGGAGTGCAGCGCCCTCTAGGTACTAAGTATATGGCTGCAATTACTGTGGCCTAAAGTTGGTGAAAGAAATGTACATGTTGTAAAATGCCCTCTAAAGGTGAAGTGTATAGTTACATGAGTGTGTGATCAAAATGTGATGCCCTCTAGGGGCTAATTTTCTAATTGCATTTTCAGTGCTGCAATTATTTAAAAAGCACACAGGCACATGTGAAGTTCATTTTGGTAAATGCTTTACTGGTTGAAATGTTAACAGCCACTCGTGATAAAAGTACATGTGCTTTATTGCAGGTAATAAGTGCCATCATTCATGGTTATATTTAATTATTACATTTACTCCTAAAATGGTGAAATGCTTTGTTGTAATAATGATGTTGACAGCCACTCATGATCAAAGTGCATATGCTTCATTTCCAGCAATAAGTGGACTCATTCATGGTTGTATTTGATCATTGCATTTACTCCTAAGATGGTGACTTTTGACGTGGTTGGTGAAACTGACCCCTTTAGGGAGTCAGAGGTGATTACACAATGTCATCAAAAGGCATTTCAATGAGCCTTATGTATATTTGTAAAGCACTGCATAGTATTGAGTAGTGTGTGTGTAGTTAATGAACTTTTCCTTTTTCAAAAGAGAAAACAGACTGGACAATCATTTGTTGAGTGTTATTTTTGCGTGCCAGTGAATAGTGATTACTAGCCCACACCACCTCCCTCGAGTAGGCCTTGAACTGCTCTGCTACGCTACCTTGAGACAGTCAAGCACTACAATGGGGGTCTTTGGTTCCCATTGGGGGCAAAAGTGGACCTATTTGCATTTGCAGGCCACACAATTAATGGCCTGTTTCCTTACAAAAACAAACTATGCCATATACTACATGTAACTACATAAGACGGAATGTGATGGTAGGTTCATTCTCAGCAGCTGAAGAAGGTAAGTGTGCACAAACGTAACAATCTTTAGCATCTAAAGCTTGAGTATATTCCTGAACTAATCTAGAATAAACGTTAGACGTGAAATCTCCATTTGAAGCATCTATAAATGTAGTCTTTAACTTTCTCTCATCTAGTGTATCACAGTTGATGAAGGTGCAGGAGTAGATTTAAGTTTTTCTGTCTCTCGGGTAAAACTTATACCAACTAAAAGAACTACAAATGCTAACATAGCAACTATTAAGGTAACAACAATTACTATTCTACAGTTAGCCTTGGTAAGGAAACACATATATGTTTGTCTACAGTCATACCTTTAGTAGGATAAAGCAGCAGGCAGATTTAATATTCTGCGTTGGCTTCTACTTGTGCAAATTGAGAAACACCTTCGATGGTTAACTTGCAATTATTTCATTCAGCTTATATACTATTGTCTTTTTGAGGCATCCCTAGCTCTACCCCATGTTCTTCTAAATGTGTAATCTCTACTCTTCTTCTGCAAACTTGGCCCTAGGGAATACTTCATAATTCTTTTTGATTGTCTTTGTTAGAAATTAGTTGTCTTGTTCATTTTTCAGCCTTTTATAGTTCGATTTTGACACAGTTCATTATTTGTAGAATAAGATCTCGACTGATTGAATCAACTAGAAATAATGACGTTTTATTTTGTAGTATTGTCTCAAGAGTTTAAATCAAATGCTGTCTCAAACTGTTCAAGTGGTTAGTGGTTCTGATTTCAGTTCATTGGGGTCTTGTTCTGTTGCATTAGGCACATTCTCTGTGTAATAGGTCCACTCAGGTGCTGAATACTTACAACAAGGTCTCTTGCTCTCTTGGATCTCCATTGTGTCTGCTGGTCTTCCTCTGTGTTGCTTATACTACATTTCAATTGTCTCCTACTACTTGGCTATTTCAGTTGCAATTGAAGTCCTACTTTCCTCACACTTGTTCCCTCACCAGGATCATTCAGTGATTCAGTGACAAACCAACGGTTCCCCTATTTTCAGTTCTTAGGTCTTCATCTTCAGAGGAAACTTCCACACCACTTTGTGAGATCTTAGGAACTTGGACAGATGAAGAATTTTGTTGAACGTCACCCCCCTCTGGTCCTTCAGGACATGTGGACACAAGAGGTCTCGAACTTGGCTCAAATGTCACCACTTCATCACTACAGAAACCTCACTCTCTGGGTGTGAGAGACATGCACCAATTAGGTATGCCAGTGCACTTCTCAGCAGTTTTGGGGACTAGAATCACCTGTTAGGGTCCCTTCCACCTTGGCACCAGGCAGGATCTTCGAACATGTTTTTGACATGGAACATGTTTTTTTTTACAAGGACCCAGTTGCCAGGGTTAAGGCCATGACACTGCTCCTGTCTTTGAGTGGCAGTGACAGCTCCAACCTGGTGAGATACAGAATGCACCACATCAGCTAACCCCTTGCAATAGTCAAGTATCATGTCATCTGTGATATTTACAAGCACCTTTGCAGGCACAGCAGGCAATCACATAGCATGTCCCATGAGTATTTCGTGAGGCGATAATCCTGTCCTCCTTAGGTCTGGAGTGCTTTGGAGACTCATCAATACTAATGGCAAAGCATCTGGACATTTCAGAGATTTAGATGTAATATTTTCACAAACCTGTCAACCTATGTATCCCACTGGGCAGGATTCTCTCTCAGTTTTAGGAAGTTGTTTGTGAATGTCGCAAGATCACCTCTGCTCCATGCTCCACCTGGTATCTCTCTCATAGGAAAAGTTAGAGCCTCATCTTCATCTGGGGGTATTGGTGGTGACTTGCCATTAACGTCTGCAGTATCTGACAGTTTCTTTTTCTTCATTTGTTTCTTTGCCCATTTGCTCTCCAATCTGTCAAAATCACTCAATTTCCAATTGCATTTCACCAATTAAGTAATGTGCAATCTTATTCGTGAGGATCGCATGGTCACAATGGCTTCATCATCTAACTATGTCCTGAAACTTTTCTCTAAAGAAATAATCTGAGTGAGGTCTACCTCATATTTACCTGCCAATTCTGTCAATTGTTCATGTGTGTCAGTGGCACATCTTGCGATTTCCTTACTCAGGTATATCAGCTCATTCTCCTGATATTGATTCAAATGTGAAATATCTAGATATCACCTAATAATCTCTTCCAATTCCACCTTTATATTTGGTACATCTAGAGGACTCAAAAATACAAGAGAGGGGTCCCACTCACCAAGGGGACAGGACACCAGAACTAGACACTTCTGTCAAAAATAAATACCCCTTGGGTTTATTTAAAGCATCCAAGATCCCACACAAAAATATCATCCATACACCATACGCATCACTGATCTCAAATGGAAACCAAAAAGTATGTCTAAATGAGAGATGTAATATATTTATTATTATTAGTACTTTCTCTCAATAAGTTAAAAACTTTTTTGTACATAAAGGCAATTATCAAAAATGCATATAAAATTAGTACGCTTTAGACGTCACATTGGTTAAGAGCATCATCTAAAAACAACAACACGGGAGAATTTCAAAGTGACAAAAATATCAATGAAAGGTCAAAATGGGCACCCCAAGAACACAACACTGAATTTAATAGCACTGGTTCCACACTTTTCCAATCTTGCTTCCTCCTAGTTGAACCAGGTGGTGTCTTGGGTGCACTCTTAAAGCAAAGCGACGCGTTTCGATGGCATAAGCTGATAAACCACCTTCTTCAGGCTTATAGTAACCATTAACGATCTCCCAACACAATCTATAAAAACATTATACATAGGTTATTATTACAATGTAATCCTTTTCAACAACCATAAGGTACATTGCACATCAGCTTTAATTTAACCAATGTCAAATTATACACAATAGAATCCAATTCATATCTCAAGACATGTTAAAAACATTATTAAAACATTTATATTACAATTCTGGTTCCATTTCAGTGACACAAGTGTTAACCAACTCATCCATCATCCATACACAAACATACATTCATATGTACCTCAGGGTTATTACCCACCCGAAATAAAACTGCAATTTTGAAATGCTGATATCCCGGAATGGAAAATTTAATCCAGCGCAGATATGCAAAATACCTAAATCGTATAATACGATTTAGGTATTTTGCATATCTGCGCTCTAATATGGCGCCCACCCTGTAAGCTTAGAAGTCCGCTTTTTACCTCTATGATTGAGTGCTGTATTATAATTCCTATCTCAATTGTGTGGTCGATGGTACCTCATGAACCCACACCACAAAACCTTTGCAGACAAGTACTACCACAATTTATTATTTCTCTATACGAACTATCCCAGGATCCTGGACTACTCCAACTCCGATAACAACTTCAGCTGTTCAACATCAAACTCTAAGCACATTTAAGCCATAAACTTTACCAAAACATAAAACACATAACGTCAACACAATATCTTAAGCTCAACATAAACAAATGTGATGCACAACCAGGGCCGGACTGAAGTGGGAACCGGGCGTTTTCCCGGTGGGCCGCCAGGGTGGGGGCCGGTTTTGGCTGTTTTTGTTACCGGGGCCGGCAATATCGGTCCTCTGTAACAAAATCGACCGAGACTAGCCCTTGGAAACAGCTCGGCCGCACCCTCCCTATTCCCCAGGGGGGCCGGCCGAGCAGTTTGCCAGGGCCGGTTTTGGTGCCCAGTCCGGCCCTGCGCACAACCCCATTGATACTTACACCCCCACTACTGCAACCGCTTTTGGAACTGCGAACTGCTTCAGTCTTCAAGTTCGGGCTTTGGACTTAAGGGACATGGGCAATTCTACCCGAAGTATGATCGCATACTACCTGTACCGAAAGACCTCCACCTGCTTAGAAGCAGGGATATTGTTCAGACTGGTTGTATCATTTTAAGACCTTATTTAACCAACATGCAACATTCTTCAGTTTCTATCATGTTTCTCTCGTTTGCATTTGTACACCATTCCGGTTGAGTCACACTTTATAAAAATGTGAAATAAAGTAATAAATACTTATACTGTGGGAGTCTGCACTATAAAAACTTGCGCTTAAGGGAGCATGGGTTTCAAAGGTTGTACACCCACTGTATTGGATCAGTGTTTCCATGAGGACCCCAAAGGCCAATCTAACCAAACAATTGCTTGTTGTTGTCTCAGCACTTTAAACTCTTGGCAGGGCCAGGCCCAGCTTTATTAGAGAAACGTGCAACAGCCTGGGATAGCAAGGCTAGTTCACCAACCCAATGAAAATAACCATCAATACTGCCACAACAAATAACGCCAAACTCCTTGTGCTAAAGCTTTGTATGTAGCCCTATACCAGGTGACACTTAGCCAATCATAAACCAGAATATTGTGATGGATGACATTCAACGAGTATTAAAAGCCAGGAAGATCTTTACCCCCACTACATGTGAGGCAGCCTCCTTAGAGTATACAAACAGGGCAGAGGTAGCATCACCGTGACTCTGTGTGCCTGTGCGAGTGCCCTGACCACACCTTCCGCCAAAGCCTGTACGTTATGTTCCTAGTACAAGGATGTCAGAAAAAGTCACTTTTACCTGTACTTCGGGATTTGGGGTTAGACTCTTATGCTTTCCGTTCGATACTTTTAGTCTCACATGATGTAAAAATTGGTAGATTATGTATCTCAATTCTTTGTTCAATGATTAGAAAACGATTATTATTTTGATAGGCCAGATAAGCACCCTCATGGATTTGTGTATCATGTAGAAGACAGTTGCAGGTAAGGAATTAGGTGCCATTCAGACTGTGCACAATATATACTTTTATTGTTCTTTTGAATTATTTTGTGTTTTTCCTGGTATCATTACATTTTACTGTATGACGACATCCTTTGAATAAAAGGTTGTATTCTATCTGATATTAAGCATGCTTTCCATTATAATTTTTTTTAAAAGGTAAAGCAGTACTGTAGCAAGTAATAAACCACCATTAAAAATAATGTAAAACAGAACTGTAGCAAGTACTACATCAGTACTGAAATGCATTCAGGAAAATAGATTTCAGAGGCGAGAAAAAGAATTACTGTCCACAAAATAACCAGCTCAAAATCTGAAATTGAGGGTTGATTAAAGAAGAGAGGTTGCGAGCTGATGTGTTACAACGCATAGTACTGTGTGAATTGATTGTGGTGTGTGTGTGTTGTATCGTGGTGCCCTGAGTGATGCCTTCGTGCCTAGTGGGGAGTGGAGGCACATCAGTGTTCGTGAGCATCCTTCCGTGACTGCCATCAGTCACAGCAACTGAATGCTGATGAGGCAGATGCCACGGGTCAGCCATGTGTGTTGAGGAGAGGAGCCTGCGTAGGGATTCCCGCGCTGCCAACTAACGCAGGTGTTTTTGTTTGCCCCTTGCAACCCCACCTGGCAGGACCCACTCGTTGTGTGAGGACACGTCTTCGGAGCTGCAGCGAGTGATCGCCATGGAAACCAGAGGCCTGACGGAATCCCGCCGGAGTTCCTTCACGGGCAGGGGCGCCATGGCCAGGTAAGCGGCTTAAGCATCTTCATACTGTGGCACGAGCCGGAGGGAGCTCCAGGAAACATCCTGGGTGGAAAGAGACGGTTTGCGCGCGTGTTGTTGTTCACTTGTGGGTTCAGAGGGGTGAGGGATGGACTTATAAAGAGGGTCTGCGTAAGGAGGTGCAAGAGCAAACTGAAAACCAGAGGGAACGCACAGCAAACGCATGCCTTAACACAGAATCATTAGCAGCGTAATACAGTCCAAAAGACGAGATTGTGAAGGTGTAGACCACGTGCGGGGTATCAGACATATACACGGAGCAGTACGCCATAAGTGCCTGTTGATTTTTCCACAACGACGGATGTGTAGATAAGTTGCTGTATCTTATGCCACCAGCTCACTTCTGCCCCCAGTGCCAGTTAACTTATAAGGCTCGGAAAGTCACTGACCTCGACAAATAAACCCATGTATAGAGATGTGACGAAAATATAAATGGCTGCCGGTCAGACAGGATAATAGCACACTGAGTCCACGTCTCCTACGCCATTTCAGCAAAATGAACCTTCAAGTGGCTGGGAGTCTCTTCCTATGACATCACTGTTGCATCTCTTTTCTGCATGCACAGCCCCCACTGCTCAACTGCCCCACCACCCTTCACCATGGTCAGACCCCTAGGCAAAAGAAGGCTCTCCTCCCAAGGGCCAACGTGATGTGGTGTCAAAGTATCACTCACAACTTTTCATTCGCAAAGTTTTTGCATCATAAATAAAAAATGTAATCTACATTCATTGAAGAGGCAATCTTCATTAGACAGCGTGTATTCATTTAAAAAAAAAAAAAAAAATTATGATTCAGGTTTGGTGAAATATGTAACGTCGGACGTACCAAAACGGAGTGTACTTCCTCATCCGGTACTGCAAGGCTCTGCCCCTCATTCCTGATTCAAATTATAGCAGTCTTTTCAGAAGGCATGGTACTGCAAAGTATCCTGGACTGCCGCAGCAAGGACAGTAGCGGGGTGAAGAACTCGTCAGACACCTCACCCATTTATGGCTAACAACATTGCCTGTAGCCCCTAGAGACAATTTAAAATGTGCCCTCCACTATCCATCACAAACGTTACACAGCAGCAGCCTTCAAGAAACTTGGGCCCAGTTTTAATAAAAAGTCACGCAGCGCAACGCAGCAAGACAACTAGCTGCGCTGCGTTACAGGGAGAGAGCAGGAATGCGGCGTATCTATTAAGATATGATGCATTCCTGCTCTCTTCTTGAGCTGGTGCACTGACTGCTGCCTAGCTCCAGCACAGGCACCCTTGCGCCATGATGCAAGAATACCTGCGTTACAGGCAGTAAGGGTCACCGTCCTGCTAAAAAACAATCCTTGGAGGCATATTCATCTTTCCATGTGTGCTGCAAAATGCAGCAATCATGTAGAGACGGAGCAACAAGGAGAAATAAGCATACTTCTCATTGTTACGCCTCTGTAGGATGGCATTCCATTTTGACGCATTCCCAGGTTTACTATTCTTAGTAATTCTGGGAATGCGCAAGAATCCATGGGTGGATGCATGGGGATGCCAACACTCCACCCATGGAACACCCTCCGAACGCAGAGTAACTCAAAGCAGTGACTTGTGCTGCCTTGCGTTACTCTAGATTTACGCAGCCACGCAAGGTGGTTTTGCATGGCTTAGTAATTCCGACTTAAGGGCTTGCGTTGACTTGCATTACTCAAGGGCAAGGCAAGCCATTAATAAATCTGGACCTAGGCCTCTACCCACAGCATGTGCCTACCTATGCCTACACCTACCATCAATGAATCCACAATGGAGGGCAAAACTCTCATCAGCTTAGAGTGAGTGGTCTGGAGCAGCCTTTCATTGCAGGTTCATGAGCGAAACAACTTTATAATTTCTAGAAACTTCAAAGTACACATATATTCCAAAAAAATGCCCTAAACCTTAGTACACTTAGCAAACCTGATTTGCACATTTCCTTGGCTCTATGTAACTTGATACGAAAGGGATTTTTATCACTTTATAATAATCAACAACATAAATATCAAGGAGCAGATTTTCTAGCTTTTCACTCCATGTAGCAAGGAGAGTTGCTGTAGAGCTTTGCATAAAAGGTAGAGAACAGAACGGCGCTCTATTCCTCTCTCTCTGTGCTGGTGCACTTTAGGCTGCCATGCGTCACATACACTCTTGCACTATAGTGCTGGGGTGTGTGAGTGATGTCAAGCATAGGTTTGCACTGGAAGGAGGACCCTGACCCTTCCAATACAAAATTCCATGCTTAGACATAATTTAACACATCCCCCACCTTGTATGTGTGCTGTACTGTGCTACAAACATAAAAGTTGGAAAAGTTTGAAGAAATAAAAGCATTTCTCCAAATTAATGACAGCCTCAAAGAGACATTGTTTTTTGGAGCAAAGCACCGACTGCAAATGTTAGTAGATAGGACTTTGTGTCAGAAACCATGGGTGCTAGCATGGGAACTGCCATGCACCACCCATGGTGCATCCCCTTGACGCAAAAGTACAAAAACATATGCAAAGCAGCGCTAGCGCTACTTTGTGTTACTTTAAGGGTACTTTTTAGCGATCAATACAGTTTGTGCTGGAAAGTTTATCCCAAATCAACACTTTGTGCATGTTCGCTTCACTTCTGAGATGCAAACCCAGTGCAAATTGTTAGTAAATCTGCCCCTATGTATGAGTTACCAGCAGCTGAAATACTTCTGACAGACATGCTGTCAAATCTGTACTATGTCCTCCTAAAGGATTCATACATTATGTTTAGGTCTTTTGTATTAAAACTGTTATTTTGAGATGCAATGACTTACTTCACTTGATAATTACAAGTGCCTGTCTTACATTTACTTGCAACTCACTTTTTGCTCGGGTACAACTCGGAATTATAATTTCATTAGCTCCACTTCACACTTTCCCTTTAAAAAATGTGGTTTTGTCCTCTTGGTTCTCCTTGATCTCTCGTTAGTCCTCAATCATGGTTGGCCACGATACTGCAGGTACTATATCAAATTACAATACTACTGAATACGCTACATTGACCTGCAACTACACTGTAAGGTAAGTATATTATTAATGTTCTTCATTCCACTAACACCGCCCAAGGTAAGTATGAGCAGAGTTAAGAATACTAAATATACATTTACCTTATAATGTAGTGGTAGGTCAGTGTAGCGGATGGAGTATTATTGTAGGTTGATGTTACTGACGTCACTAAGTTCTTTCCAATAGCCTCTGTTCCTGCATAGTCACTACTCAAACGGCCTTCAGCTGATTCACTTCCTGAATCCGTCAAGGTAGGTAAGGGTGACTTTCGCCCCCCAATATTTTACTTTTTACCGAGCAGTACATTCATAGCACATGTTGCAGTGGAACGCAGATTTAAGGAAGAAGTTAACAGAGATGGAAGGTCTGGGTGATAATAAAGCACTGTTGAAAGATTCGCCATTTTCACGAAGCGATGGTAGTGAGCTAGCGCTGACTCCAACAGGGTCTGTGCTGAGACTTTGGGAAAATGTTAATAAAATGATCTGTTGTTGATAGCATTTTCATTGAATTGTATGACATACCATGCCTACTGTAGAAGAGGTGGGGTTTCGCATGGTTTTAGCATATGTGGGGTTGTCACATGGGGTCATCTATTCACTTATACAACATTTAAATAATTAGACATACTAATGTTCCTGCTTTGACAGACAACACACTTTAAAACACAAATTAGACAACATTAGCCTGTGTCCTGGATGAGTTTCCTGCCCACCCCAACGATCATTGGTTGATGATGAATGTTGCTGGGTTGAGGGTCAAAGTCCGCTAATGATGCTGTCTCTGTGGTAGCTGTAATGCCTCACGGAAAAAAATACATTATTTGTGTTATTACGTAATACACACTGATGTAAGAGACTCACTCTGGAGCAGATGCTTTAATTTGATGAAGGCAGTATGACACGATGCCACGCACAAGTTTATCCAGTGTAAATTCTTATATAGGGTCTAAATAGCCTCACTTAACTGTATAGGTTGAATGCCTCACCTGGTCCCCAGGATTGCTGGGGAGATTTAATCTGCTCTCAAAAGATGCAGCCTCTCAACTCTCACATAAAAAAGATTAAAAATAAATATAATTATAAAGTAACGCTTGGCGTGTGCTGAACTTTTTGGTAAGAAACCTCAAGGATCTCACTTGTGTATTACAGATTTTTTTTTTCAAATTACACAAGCACTGTAATAGCAGTTTCTTGCCCAAAGATGGCACAGCACACTTGTAAACTGAGCCAAACAACACAATTCTAGAATGTAGATAAATTGAAGAGCTCCACAGATGCCGCTAACTGATTCTGAGCGTTACTCTCATAAGATACACCAGAATCTTTAGCAGTTTGAGAAAAAACATTTTTATGAACTTTGCAACAACAAATTTAGTAATAACCACTCCTTACAGTAAAGAGTGTACCACCTTGCAGCAACTATCACTCTCTGTTTTCTGGTGATATAAATCATGCTGCACATATGGGTTCCTAAAAGTATGTTAAAGAAAGCGAATCACGTGGTGAAAATTACATTTTTATTTGAAGAAAAATATGTTTCAGGACCTTTGGAGAAAGCATTCTTAGGGGAGGAAATCCAGTAGCCCCCTGAACTCAACTGCATAATGTCTAGTTTTCATAACTAGGGCATGGTCGCAAAAGGTAATTCCTCAGCTATTTAAGAAATCCCTGGATGATCCAGTGGGCCTAGCTAACTATCTCCATACATCTAACCTCACTTTACCTGGTAAGATCATGGAGTGCAGAGGACAATAATATCTTATAGAATAATTACTAAGACAATGGAGCTGGTACAATTTCAGGAGCAAGAATGAAGACTGTGTGCAGAAGGGATTGAAAAAGTAAGTGTTAAACTACCTACTGGGTTGAACTAATGCTTTTAGTGAGTCCCCCAGCAGTAACATTTAAAAAAAAGCGGGGAATAATTCAACCCACTCGCGAAGGTCGACATGTTTCTGCCCATTAGACCCTTTATAGAGGTGTCATTGGCATTCTTCAGGACCGTAGTCACCCTTTCTGTTGTAAATATAACATGATAAATAAATAAATGTTTATCCAACCCGCATCTGAGGAAAGAGTTATGATGTCATGTGCTCGCTTCGATCATCAGCAGTATACAACCTGTGAACAAAAGATTTATGAACAAAAAAATTAATGAACTTCTAAACCTATATATAACTGTAATATGTTACGGTTTTATAAATGTGCTCAACAAACCATGCAGCAAATGTGATGGTAAATGCTTAGGTGAAAGAAAATGTATGCATGCCGCACACAAAATTTGTGGTTCACACTGTATCTTGCCCAACTGATGTTTATATTTCAAGGCATCCCGATGCAGTACTATATACGTCATGACTCTAAATGGAGATAGCAACAACAGTCACTCCAAATCATTCCAAAATCACCAGTATTTTTCAAATGGCTTCAAATAATTGGAGTATGTTATACAATCACATTTGGTGGGGCTTTTGTTCATGTCTGTCCCCTCGTTGATTCATCACTGCTGGCATTCCAAGTCTCGGAATCAGAAGTCCAGTTCTGTGTGTCTTTTCTCCAAACTTTTGTGATCTTTTTTGGTTGGCTGTACTTAAAATCTTCCTTGAGGTACGGGTAGACGTGCTCATGTGAGAAACGTGTTACATGCTTTTTGAAGTTTGTGATCTTATTTTGTATCAGGAATTCCTTATTTTCTGATATTGTCTCGTTGACCTCCTCCAAACATTTCTTAAAGATAGTTAAGTTTATTGTCATACTCATATTATTCTTGAGTGTTTGGATACGGATAATGAAGCCATCAGAAAGTCTTTTAGCAGTATTGACAATGAGAATGAGTAAATTTCGTACATCACCAGGAGATAAGTGACCAATACTTTTAAAAACCTTATCTTCAAGAAAAAGTCTAAGCTTAATGATAACAACTAATTCCTGAGGAGAACAATTGCTCCTCAAGTATTCAGCCATTATCGCTCCATTTAAGGCTAGCGGTAAGTTTTTGCTAGTCTTCCATCTTTGTGAGTGCCTGGGTCACATTAGAGTCTAATAGGCTAGGTATAGTGAGAATACTCCTGACCTTAGTGTCGTCAAACCCAAGACCTGCCTTTTCAGTCATTCTTATGTAAAAAAAATGAAAGTGCATAAACACTGTGTAATCCTCCTGCTTATGGTGTGGACTACTGATGTCAGTCTCTATTGAATTTCTAAAGAATCAAAAATGTACTCAAATCTCAGACCCTCACCAATCCTGCTGTTCTCAAATCATCTAACCCATAGGGGTCTGGAGTGATCAGTGCAGTCAGTTCAGTCTTCCTAACAATGCTATAATACACATAAGAACTGGATATCTCTAGAGTGTAGGACAAAAACTGTGAAAGGAGAGTACATAGCATGGGAACTAACTTAGTTTAAGGACAGAAGCCCTCACCCACTCATTGGGTGGTATACTTCATCATCGAGCCCCTCCTAGCACCTCCCCATATGGGATTTATGGTGCAAGTGAAAGGGCCAAGTTCCTCCCTACCACTTTACTGTGGAACTCATGGCCGATGGAACTTTATTGCCTGCTGAGAAGTGTAGAGGGGAGAAATAAATCATTTAAACAGGACCACAATTTACAAGAACCATGACTCTGAAGAATCACAGACTCTGACTTCCAAGTTAGTTGGTTTATTACAAAGCCAAAAACAACTGGATGTACAAGCACCTCATTACGAGGTTGTAGAAATACATGGGAACTAATACAAATCCAAACCTACGGGCTAACTTTATGCGATGAATCATAAACAGAATGACAATCTCCAGAAGCAGAACATAGGCAATGATTGCCCACACGTCAAGTTCGGCTTTCATCTGTGGCGAATGAATAAAAAGCATTAGCCTGTCCCTACACTACCATTATTGTGACATCCCTACTTAGCATTTCCCAGGCAAGATCAGGAAAAAGGTGTCAGCGCATGAAGACTTCCTAAGAAGTACACTCCCGTTGTATGGGTCAAGTAGCCAAAGCTACAGAGCTCGTTCTAAGATGCTCCTTCTCTCTCCTTCGATCTCCTCACCTCTTCTCCTGACTCCACCCCGGGGCACTATCCCTAATACAAAACACAAGAACATAGAACACACCCACAGATCACCTCATCTCGCTGGGCACTTCCCATAGGTAATTTTCCACGTGGTGTCGGTGCTCCCAGCTCCTGGCTCGATGACCTTGATTCCTAGGCCTCCCTCAATGAGAAAGAACACCGTCTCCCAATTATCAGCTTTCCTCACTGAATCGTAACACATCCTCCCGAGCCTAACTCTCCTAACTAACAAAGACGACTTTCTCCACCTGCAACAGAAATGTGAGAACAGAACAAATTCAATGTGCACATGAAATTCTCTAACAACCCTACTCCTGAGACCCCAGGGAAAATACGTTTCAGGCCTACAGAAATCGGCCAACATAAGAGTGAAACACATAGGCCTTCCAAATACACACATAAGTGAACATTTCATTTAGGCCTTTCTACATTACATTACAAAAGCACATCAAATTCAGTTTAACTGCAAGCAACTAATGAAAACCTACACGTTAAATGCAATTAGTCACATCTATGTGCAACTTTAATATGGTGCACATTTAAATCATACACATCACATCACATATAAGCAATCTCATAGGCAAATGACATAAAATACTGTGGATTACATTATTATAACATGAATGCTACGTTGTTTCTTTACATGGCACAACACTTTCCCTACCATTTACACTTTCACGTGTTATTACTGAACACTTTCTAATGGTCAAATGTTAATACAACAAAGGAATATATGCAGGTGCGGACTATCCGTGATTATGATGCACCCCTTCAAATTACAGAGCACCATCGTGCTCCATCACAAGCTACTACCCAATGAGTGTTTTGTTTGGGGGGGAGAATTTTTAATTGGCCTATGGGAGAGGCAGACCTTGCAGAAGTGAAAAATGAATTTAAGAGTTTTTCTCCTCCAGAACATGTAAAAAGTAGATTTCCAACTTTTTACATACACGGCACCCTGCCCAATGGGCTGCTTAGGGCCTACCTTAGGGGTGACATATATGTATTAAAAAGGAAGGTTTAGGCCTGCCAAAAGGTTTATTTTACTAGGTCGAAATGGCAGTTAACAACTGCACACACAGGCTGCAATGGCAGGGCTGAGACATGTTTGAAGGGCTACTTAAGTGGATGGCACAATGAGTGCTGCAGGCCCACTAGTACCATTTAATGAGCAGGCTCTGGGTGCAGTACCACTTTACTAGGTACTTACAAGTAAATTAAATGTGCCACCTGGGTGTAAGCCAATTTCACAAAGTTTAAAGGATAGAGCACAAGCACAATGGTTAGCAGTGGTGAAGTGTGCAGTGTCCTAAAAGCAAGGTGAAGGCAAAAAGTTTGGGGATGTCCCTGCAGAGAGGGCCAGGCCAAACAATGCATTAGACTTGCAATAACATTTTCTCCAGTGCTACATGTCTCTATTGTCTCGACCTCACCACAAACCTAGCATGAGGACTATAGGCCATGCTGGCACTGAGCCAAGCTCTTGTTCATATTGGAACTCATGGTGATCCAATACCTCTCTAGTATCTGGCAATTGGTGGTTCAGGCTGTCAGACTCTTGTGGATGATATCCGGGCTATGAGACAGAAATAAAAATGCTATCAGCAATTATAACCAGAGTGTAGCTATGAATAGTGCAGCAGATGCAATGGCACAGTGGCACAAGTGTCCAAGAGACTCACTGAACCCCAATAATGGTAGGGTAGTATTTCCTTGCGTGCATTGAGGCCCAGGGTTAAACCACTGGTTCTGAAGCCAAACATACATCAATTGTGGAGTTGACTGACAGAGGACAGTACCTTCATGGCTACTAAAAGATACCTTGAAGATCTGTTGCCTTGAAGTTCGATCTGATTGGCAGGAGAACTACCAGATAAATAGGCCTCTGAGTTGGCCCTAAATCTAAAAGGTGTTTTCAATGGTTCAGTGCAGAATTCCAACCTAGTTCAGCAGACCTTGCCATCAATTCAGCACCAGCTCAATGCTTACACTAATGCTTTAGTGCATTCACTGTCTGCTCCTGGAATATTTTTATATGGCTTACTGTCTACACCTGGAAGGTTTTTATATGGCTTGCAGTGTGTTTGTGGTCGGTTGCATGTGTTCTCAGTGCCTTGTGGTAATGTTAAAAGGATGGAAATCTTTGTGAGAGGATAATAAGACTGGTAGCACAGATGTAAATAATTACATAAAATGTAATACGTTTTGTTGCGCTTTTGATCATTTTCCATCATTATCAGAAAATGAACGAAACACTCAACAGCCAACGACTGTGGAGTGCCTTAATGTTTTTTGTGGCTCAATGTAAATTTAATGGATACACTGCAAACCCCCAAATGTAGACACAGTAGAATTATCACTTACCTTAATAGGCTGCCACTACCAAAGATAACATCTGGCCTGAAAGATATGTTCAATGCCCAGCAAGAAAGACGGGCGATAAGGAAGGTATTGAGAATTATGAAGGAAGGTAAGACACCAGGCGGCATGGGCTGACCTGTGAACTATATCAAATATTGTCTTGGAATCTTCTGGATAAATTATAGGATGCATTTCAAAAAGCTTACACTTGAGGTTATCATTCCACAACAATGCAAGAAGCAATGGTTATTATGATTCCCAAGCTTAATAGGGACCCGGAGGTCCTAGTTTCATACAGGCCATGACCTATACTTATATTATAATCTCACAATAGGGGTTCTCTAAGGAGGAATTCTTACCATCCACGGTACCACTCCATATAATCAAAACTCACACAAAGGTAACCGGATGGTGTATCTACACTATTCATCAAATATTCTCTGTGGGGGTCGGGGGACGGACGCACACAAGTGTTAAGACGAGAACTCTCACTCACCCTAAGGTGACATGCTTCATCATTGGGTTCCCTCTTGCACACTGGGACCGCAAGGTACCCAATGTGGGCTACAACTCTCACGTAGGAGAGGAGCGTGAGGTGTTTTATGTAATCCAATGTTGGGTCGAGTGAGGGGCAGAGTGCAAAAACCAAAAAGTGAGTTTAAAACTATCTCCTGAATGATGAAGTCAGTCCTTTATTAGTGTCTCCAGTGGATAGATTAAAAACAGCTAAGTGAGAATAGGGATATGGATGTTCCCTATTAGAGTCTGGTCAACATGTTTCTGCCTTGTTAGACCAAAATGGTTCTTGGCATTCCTCAGGACCATACGTTTCGTCACTCTGCTCGGTAAATGTGAGTAAATAATAAAGAATTAAATGAAAGGCCATACATTTATTGGTATGGGCTTGATCTGTGGTACCAGCTTGAAGTCAGGTCCACATTCTGTAGGGATATAAGAACACACATCAGAAGAACAGTATGCATTACAAACATCCCAATATTTGTCAAACACCAGTGTCTATCACCATCACTGCAAAAGTGTATAGATACAAATAAAAACAAGCTGTAGCATGTAGTCTCACCAAATCGAGACTACTAGTCTATGTCCGCCTTCATAGGTCCCTTGGTGGCAGATATCAGGACTCTAGAGGTATAAAGGGTAAAGTAATACATAGTCAGGCACTACACAAATGTGAATGTAATCAATTCTCGCCCACTCGTCCTTCTTACACACTCAATTGCTTTCAGTAACAATAGTGCATGATGCATCCTCTTAGCAGCACCATTCTAAGAGCATACCCATGTAGGGCAGTTTAGTGTGAGGAAGGGCATGCCAGGGTTTTTTAGTATGTGTCTGTACTCAGCCTAACAACATTGTGTAAATATCTTAGTCTGTCATCTGGTGACTAAGTTTCTTTAACATTTAGCGCCACGTCAAACCAGCGTCCATGTACCCCATGAGGGTAACCGTCCCATTCACTGCGCTGAGAATAGTATAAGCCAGTGATCTGATATAATCAGTATCCCCTCCAACTAATGCAATAAATATGCCAAACTACCTACAGAGACCCACTACAGGTCACTAGCGTGTGGCAGGAAACTACGTTGCAGAATCCAAGTGTTGTACAATGTAGGAACAACCAGTGCTTAATTTGTAAAATAAGAAGTGCAGGTGCTGAAATGTTTTCGTAGGAGGCCACCACCCACTTTCCTGGCTCCACCCCCATCCTCCATTGGCTCCACCCACTTCCACTATTCGCTCCAATGATATGTACTCCATGATGTGGCCTAGATAATGACTGATGGAGCAACTTAGGCTAAAAAGGCTAATAAGTCAAAGGCAAGACAGATTTTTGTGCAACGCACATCCTGAACTCATGTTTTTTGAAGGCGCTCTAAAAGTGAAAATGAACAAAAAGGCTATTCGCTCAGTTAAATAAAGTATTTGCCAATGATCACACCATTTGATCAAGCATGAAAGCCAGGATTGACCCCAGATTCTCCACTTTCACACTCTGCAATTCACCAATTATAATCATATTTAGATGTGTAATTCTTTCTGGCATTAAAGTTTAACACTTTGTCCTTAATCCAAAGGGGCATAAGATTAGTGCTGGGGTGAGGAGCAGAATCCACATTTTTTTTGCTGTTTTACATGGTGCAAACCCTGACGTGGACAGACAGAGGAGCGAGCACAAGGCAGACACAGACTATGTTACACTTTTTTTCCAGGCACATCCAGATTTGCCGGAATTCAAAGGGTGCTGCTCAGGCCAGGGATTTGAACCTGCTTCCCTATGTCTCTCCGTTGCCTTTGCCTCCCGTGCAAACTCCTCAGACTTTCAGCAGCTCACTCACCTCCATCACAACTACACACACACAACAATAAGCAGCAAGGGCCAAGCACCGACAATGGTCTCTATATTTGTCTAAGATCACACAATTTCGTTTAGCAAGAAAGCTGGGATTCATCCCCAGGATAATTCCCCTTTTTGCACTGTGCAATTCAGTCGTAATGATTAGATGGGCATACCTTTCTGACTTCAAGGGTTAGTGCTATGTCCTTAATTCATGGGGGATGAGATTTGACATTTGAAAGTGTTTGAGGGGTGCCATGTTGGAAATCCTGAATTGATGAGCTGATGACCTCTATTTAAAAACATTTCGTGCCAGTAGAGATTTCTTGCGTATAGTAATTCACGCAGACCTCGGCTCTTACCCTGGTGGTGCGCTACTATTGATCATTCTATACATTAGCAGCAGCAGCACAAAAGGGCCATATAAGGAGACACTGGAGTGTGAGCAGAAAAGTGATTGTAACGATAATACTGACCTAAATATGCTATACAGACTATGGCATATCATATAACAATTTCGGATCCAGTGCGTAAAATTATCTAACATCAGGGGGGGCAATCATCTCATTTCCAGAATCATTTTATAAAGGTCTTCAAGTTCAAATAACTTTATCTCCATTTTAAAAGTAAGCACTTTACATGTGACTTAGGCACTCACATAATAAAGCATGAAGAAGAGAGCACAGAAAATGGCCCAGATACAGGAATTAATAGATACCAGTTTAAGTAATTAGAGTAATTAATCCGTTAACGGAAGGGAAGAAAGTTTAAAGACAACCTAACCCACCGCAAACACCCACATAGACATGGGCAACTCTTTTGCAAACTCGATTTAATCAACTAATTAAATGTTACGGTTCAGACTTGAATTCAATTACTATCTCAGTCGCAGATACATACCCAGATGAAGACTTTCTCACTTTCAGAGGACACAGGCATATATGATTCTAGCCTGACACAGCCCTTGCCATCAAAAACTAAAGTACTTTTAATAAAACGATGTGTCTACACCAAATGACATAAATAAATAACACTAACTAAAATATCGGACACACCGATTGAACAATTTGTCATCAGTCAATCCGACAGCATTATTAAAAGAAATCTCTCTGAGCACACAGATACGAAAGGAAATCTATAAAGACAGTTTTGCTCCGTGTCTCATGCACGCACATGGCAAAAAGCAGAAAGGGCCCAGCGCCGCCAATGGTTTCCTCCGCTTACCTGCTCCAGTAGGGTCGATTCATTAATTTGTGCAGACCAGACCGGTGTCCACTACTCATTATTACATGCGGTGCCCGTGCCTTGTGCATTTTGCTCAGCTGACCCCCATAATGTTGTGCTTGCCAAACTCACGCAGCGGTAACGTAGCACTAGCAATTCAGGTGCTGGCAGTTAAGTGCAGTACTGTACAGCCTGTACAGCACTCCAATACAAAGTGATACCACAGGAGTCGGTAGTGGGCAACGAGCACACCAACAAAGGGGAATTACAGCCAGACATTTTCAGATCTAGCCAGTGAGGCGGGCAAAAGTTGCATACGTACCTTCAGCTTGCTCTTCATTTGCCGCGCAGGCCTAACTGAAAACTTCATCTTTGCGCCTGCGTTGTCCCAGCATGCCACGCCGTAGTTCAGGTCTTCATGACAGGATGCCGTGCTGACATCACTAACGTGATGATGCATCGTGATCGTGCCTGGACCTCGGTGTGCCAATTTGCGAAAAACAGATCAGGAGCCACCCGAAGGACAGGTACATTTATTTTTTAAATAATTATCAGGTCCACTGCAAAGGAAGAAAAATTTTATCGCTCCGGCCCTGTCAAGTAAGTGCCGGTGCTGAGCACCGGAAAGCACCAGCACAAATTAAGCACTGGGAACAACCCACCCGGGCAGCGTGCAGATTGCATGTCGATGTGTAATCGAGGGCGGAAATACACTCAGTCACGTTTTGATTAGACTGCATACAGATTGCATGTCGCTATATTATCGAGGACGAGAATACCATCAATAACGTAATAATAAGACTGCATGGCACGCTCCGAAAAACGTAATACCGTATGGCCGTAATCCCTCTTCGTAAAGTCAGAGTTAAGAGGGTGAAACGGTAGACTTACTAAGTCGCTTATGTCCAGTGTAGAAGCTGAAACCATAAGGCATAGTATTACGGTTTTAAGTCTCACCAGGGGTAAAACCAAAGTTGAGGTATGCTAGGAGCGTAGTGCTATAAATGCGGTTGGTCTGTGTCCGTCGCTTAGATGCAGTCCTGCCAAGTATCACGCATCAGGTGTGACGCTCACGCATTTCAGTGCGGTGTTCCGCATCACCGCACTGAAATGCATTGTCACGCATTTTGCCACCTGCCAGTGCGCGCCTCCAGCGGCGCCTGCACCGGCTCTCTGCTGCTCCCGAGAGACATGCTGCGTTGCTGGGCTGAGTCCCTAAGTAGTTATCTGCTCTCAGCTCTGGAGTGGCTGAGAGCACGCCGCTACAATGTATCAAATCTCACTCTGCCCAGCTGCCTGCTGTGTCGCGGCGCTGGCGCGTGGCTTACTGTACACAGTCGACACTGCTGCCAATTAGGGGGAGGGGCTGCCCTCTCAGCAGTCGATGATACTGCTGTCAGTCACTGTGGCACACCATGGGGGCCGGGATTAATAATCCGGATGTGCCGGTAGAGTGCTGTCACGTCCGGAAGAGGAAGTAGGCAGAAGCGGCGGGGGACTCATCTGAGTACAGTGCACGAGACTCGAGTCTCTCTCTCATCATGGCCGCCTGCCGTGCTAGAGGCATGATCGCCGATCGCATCGCGGCGGGCGGCCTGCGGCGCAAAACACTACTGCAGGCAGCCGGCTCAGTCAGCTCAGGCTGGCCAGCGAGTGGCGCCCGGGGGCCGGGACGAGTGGCCAGCAGCCTGGATGAAGAACAGGCTGCAGAGTGCAGCACCATCGATGCAGGCAGCAGTGCAGTCACGGACCGTATGTCTCTGAAGTCTACAAGTAAGTAGTGATTTAGTCGGTGTCTATACAGGTTTGGTTAGCACGTGCATGCATGCAAAATTGTTATTGGTAGCAAGATAAAAGTGGCAACTAAAGTGGAAAGTAACCCTGTGGTTAATCGGTAGCACCCAGATGCAGGTGAGGTAGCAAAATCTATATTTAGCAATGAGCAAGGCTGTGAACAGATGGTACAAAATAAAACCACACTCTAAAACAGCACGTTGTCTACAGACTTTGAAACCGGAAGCAAGTGATGTTGTATTAAAGAGTAAGATTTCTAAGTAAGCAACATCACTTTCCATTCTCGGCCTTCTATTTGGATATTTCCGAAGGTTTGGGTTTTGAAACTGCCAGCATGAGCAATGCAGTATTGTTGCCTGAAAACTAAGACTGGCTAAGGCTGTCTGTGTCACATGACATTGGCCAGTTGTCATATCTGATCAGCAAGAGCTGTTAACTTTTGTAGCCGCTTGCCTCCCTTGACATGCGTTTATTAAAAAAAAAAAAGGCAGAAAGAAAGGCTGTGAATGTAGGAACAGTAGTTCTGAGCAAAAAAGAAATAATAAGGGTAGGCCAGCCAGAAGGTGAGACAGCACCTACGCAGAGAGGTAAGAACTGAGGAACCCTTCTGCATTATTACAGCCCACCCTTCCCCTTATTCCTACAAAGCACTGTCAGGTATTAATTCACATCCACTTGCCCGTAGCACCGTGACCTATTACTAACTACATGATTCAGGATCTGAAAAAAATTATTTCACATAAAAAGCATCGATCTGCAGGGCTGCTCTGTCTGATCATCCTTCCGGAGTCAGTGAGCCTGAGTCCTGGTTTAGTTTTACCTCTGCAGTCACGTGATTTATCACAGTAGCAGGCGCGGGGCGCAGCCAGGCCAGCTCTGTCTGAGTCTCATCTAGGGCACCACTGAGTAGTTGGGTATTATCTTCAAGTCGGATCAGTGCGTGAACGTTAACACTCTCTCTGCAGTGTTCTTCAGAGTGTTTTTTTTCTGATTTGTGCCGGCCTGCCCGGCAACACACAGACATAGACCTGTGTTGTTGACTTCAGTGGTTGGCTCCTCTGCTCACACATCCTGTTAGGGCTTGGACGGTCTCTGAGAGACCTGCCACATGACTCAGACTCGAGGCCCAGGCCAGGGGTAAGTGTCCTTCCATTTCTGGTGCTCTGCAGCAGTTTCAAGAAGTTCTTGGAGTTTCTTGTTGCTCAAATGGCTGTAATTTCTGATATTTAGAAGTTTCCCTCGTCTTCATTGCATGATTTTTGCTCGCGAGAAAGTGTCACTCATAGTCGTTGAAATGTCACTCATAATTTCACTCAAATTTTTAAAATGTCACACATGGCAATCTGAAACCTTGGCAGCTATGTAGATGTGCTAGTATATCTAAATGCAAATCAGGGCTGAGACCAACGTGGTTGAGCCGACTACCCGTGGAATTAATGTAACTGTGCGGATCGTGGCGCTAGCACCAGAGGGTGCCTTACCTGATTATCCGGATGCTAGCCGCATATATGATAAGAGCTGAAGGGGGAGAACAGGTAACCAGCCCCCTCGTTAATAGTGCAGCGAACCGGAAGTCAGGAAAACTGTATCCGGTTCATGCGGGCTCATGGGAAATGTTGTTAGCACTAGAGGGAGTATCGAAAAGACCAAGAGCAAACTTCGCCATAACGTATTGGAATATAAAATTAACCTTTATTATTATCAGTCATACATGGTTATCAATCTAAAGGCCAGAGAGCATGTCCTGAAGATATATATGTGTACAGCAATCCTCATACCATGAGTGTTCAATATGTATAATATCTACGGTTCTCTGCCCATGGCTGCGTGATCTAAGGGGCCATGATAATAGTATGTATGTCTGTTAGATGTTTTATAAGGCAGCCCTTCATGTAGGTGTGGAAGTCAAAGTAACATAGGTGTGTCCCATTTAACTATGAGTTCCATGGTAGATGTGTTCTTCATACCCTGATGGAGTAGTTGTATGCCTACCATATATTCAGGGGTCAAAATAACCTACTTCATGAGTCAACTATAGTGAACACCAGGGAATATCATCATTGAGTCCCGTAATGTGGCTCTTGGTACGGAACACCCATCGTTGTTCTCTCCTGAAGAGAACTCTTTCTAGAGGACCCATTTGTGTGTCATATCCGGGTTTGTCAATTACCACCCAGGTCAGATCGTCCTCTGTGTGGGACATTTCAATGTAGTGTCTGGTCAACTGTGTGTTAGATTTTTTGCACCGGATGGAACTCCGGTGTTCCACGATTCTGTGTTTCACCTTGCGTGTGGTTATTCCAATGTACTTAAATGAACAGGGACATGTGATCATATAAATCACCCCCCATGAATTGCAATTTGTGTGCGTATTCAATTGCCAGGGTGTTTGAAGACCCAAGTCGAGTTGTTTAATCTGTTTCGTGAATGGACACACCAAACAGGATCCACAAGGAAAATGTCCTACTACAGGTGTTCCATTCCAGAGTGATTGTTGTCTCTCCTGTGTCTGTCCAAATTTCAGTTGTGTGTGCACCAACAAATCCCTGAGATTGTTGCTCCGTTTTAGAGCAAAAAGAGGTATCTCCAGGGATAATTCTCCTGTATTCAAGATGTGCCAATTTTTGTTTATAGCTTTCTTGATGTTGTCTGTCAGGTTGCTAAATGTTGTGACACATACTATTCTTTTGGTTTTTTCTTTGTGATGTGTCTCAAGGAGAGCCTCCCTGTTATTATTGTGTGCTCTCTTGGCCGCTATCCGCACAAGATGGTCAGGATATTGCATTGCCCGTAGTTCCGTACATAGATTTATAGCGTGTTGTTTCTATTTGGCTATCTACGTACAATTTCTCCTCAACCTCAGGAATTGTCCTACAGGTAGGTTGTTCAACAGTGCACGAGGGTGGAAGGTGGAGTAACTCAATAGGGAGTTGCGTGCCATGGATTTTTGGTACAGTTCAGTGTAAATTCTCCCATCTTTGGGAAAGAGCCGGAGATCTAAGAAAGAGACCTCTGCAGAACTCGATTCACCTTTGAAACGTAGATTGCGGTCACGAGAATTAAGCCAGGTTGAGAAAGTATCCAAGGACAACTGGTCACCTTCCCAGATGACCAAGATGTCATCTATAGATCGTCTCCACAGTTTCAGATGTTGTTGGAACGGGTTGGTGACAGAGTAGATGTGCTTAGTTTCAAAACCATGCATGTACAGATTAGCCATGCTGGGTGCACATGTGCTGCCCATGGAAGTTCCGGTAGTTTGCCAGTATAGTTGACCTTCAAAATTAAAGAAATTCTCTTTGAATGCCAGCCTAGCACAACGTATGATGAAAGAGTTGGGTGTCTGGTCCTCGCCAGGGTATCGCTCAAGGAGGTGATATATGGTGTCATCCTGAGGAATATTTGTGTATAGTGCTTCAACATCATACGTCACCATCAGGTTGGTATGGGGGTCAAATGATACTATTTCCAACTAGGATAATACATGCTTCATATCCTGTAGGTAGGATGGCATGTCAGCCACTATGGGGCGTAGAAAGTGATCTACGAACTGCGAGAGGGGTTCTAAGAGAGAGCCTATCCCCGACACAATAGGTCTTCCTGGTGAGGGTCTCTGTTCCTTGTGGATCTTGGGTAAGATGTAAAAAGCCGGTGTTCTAGGGTGTTTCTGGTTAAGGAACACAGCTTCCCCTTTAGTGATCCAATCTGAATCTCTCCCTTCATCACTAAGGGACTTGATTTCACGTTGTAGTTTGATGGTAGGATCTCGTTGTATGGGTTTATAGAATTTGATGTCACTCAACGGTCTAAGGCATTCGTTACGGTACACCTCCGAGTCCAGTAAAACCGTGGTGCCGCCTTTATCAGCTGGGTTTATGGTGATAGTGACGTCTTTGCCTAACTCATCAACACACTTCTTTTCTTCTCTGGAGATGTTGCAAAATGGTCTCTTCGCACGGTCCTTGTTGGATTCATATTCCTTCATCACAGCCTTCTCAAAAGTGGAGACTTCAGATGGTACCTGTTGCAATGAAGGTAAAAATTATGATTTGTTCTTCAAACCCGTATTGGATTTAGAAGCGGAGGTTTCACTCTCAATGTTGGAAAAGAAGAAGTGAAGGCGTACTTTGCGGAAAAATTCAGCTAGTTTTTTTTGTACCATAAAATCATCACCCAATTTGGTGGGCACAAAACCAAGGCCCTTCGCTAGGACGCGGTTTCTAAATCTGTGAGGATTTTGCTACTTAGGTTCACAATCAGATTGTTGGGTCGCTTGTGGACGCCATGGGTTCCCTCGTCATGCTCCTTGTTACTCTCTGTTCCAGGGCCGGGTGCCAATTCACTTGTTGTTGGTTCCATGTCGACCTTCCTCTGTTGCCTCTTCTTCGACCTCTTCTTCCTCTGTCCTGCCCAAAAAGAGGTTGGTATATCAGGCCTCCAAAGGGGGGGCATGCGTTAAAGGGTTGTGGTGGAAAAGCCCAGGGTTGTGGTGGCCACCAAGCCGCCTGTTGGTGAAAGGGTTGTGGTGTACCCCAACCTCTACCTCTCCTAGTGTTGGGTTAAATGAGAAATCTGAGTCTGAGTCATTGGAGTCCCTCCACTCGTCCGAGTTAGATGTCCACTTGTCGGTATCTTTACGCCAACCTCTAGTTCCTCTCTTGCTTGATCTCTTGTTCAGTGTCGCCTGATATCCGTCAGCTGTATAGGGATATACCTTCTCCAAAGAGAATCTTTCCAGGTCCTTCTTCAATTTAGTGATCTTAAATTTGACCAAATCGTCTTTTATCTCATTCAGATTTTTTGTGATTTCCTCCAACTTTTTCTTATATGATGTTATTTGTATGCCTGTCGTAAGTTGGTTCTCTAAAGTTTGGATCTCTATTAAAAGGAGATCAGCTGTCGCTTTAGCTGTATTTATTAGTAAGACCAGCCAATCTCTGGTGCACCTCCAGGCTATTTTCGACCAATTTGTGGTGAACACCTTGTTGTCCAAGAAAAGTCGTGGTACATTGGATACTATCAAGCCTTGCGGGTCGATATTCCCTCTGAGATACTCCATAAGTATTGCTGCGTGTAGGAGCGTTCTAACGTGTTGTTTTTTGGTGTTGCTAAGTTTGGTCCAATCTTCTGTTTGTGAAAGGGTTTGTGAGATGTGCGTGTCTAGTATACTGGGCGTTTGCAGTATCGCCTGTACCATCTCATCATCAAAGGCCAATCCCGTGGTATACGTCATGTCTAGGTTATTGTGTTGGTTAGACTAATCAAGTGTGCTCGTAAGAGGGGAGCAAGCTAGAATAAGGTGCCTGATACAAAAAGGCTAAAAAAGTGACCCACAGCAAGCAGCTGTACTTAGTATAATCTCACAATAGGCGTTCTCTAAGGAGGAATTCTTACCATCCACGGTAACACTCCATATAATCAAAACTCACACAAGGGTAACCGGATGGTGTATCTACACTATACATCAAATATTCTCTGTGGGGGTAGGGGGACAGATGCACACAAGTGTTAAGACGAGAACCCTCACTCACCCTAAGGTGACATGCTTCATCATTGGGTTCCCTCTTGCACACTGGGACTGCAAGGTACCCAGTGTGGGCTACAACTCTCCCGTAGGAGAGGAGCGTGAGGTGTTTTATGTCATCCAATGTTGGGTCGAGTGAGGGGCAGAGTGCAAAAAAACAAAAAGTGAGTTTAAAACTATCTCCTGGACGACGAAGTCAGTCCTTTATTAGTGTCTCCAGTGGATAGATTAAAAACAGCTAAGTGAGAATAGGGATATGGATGTTCCCTATTAGAGTCTGGTCAACATGTTTCTGCCTTGTCAGACCATAACGGTTCTTGGCATTCCTCAGGACCACACGTTTCGTCACTCTGCTCAGTAAAAGTGAGTAAATAATAAAGAATTAAATGAAAGGCCATACATTTACTGATATGGGCTTGATCTGTGGTACCAGTTTAAAGTCAGGTCCACATTCTGTAGGGATATAAGAACACACATCAAAAGAAGAGTATGCATTACAAACATCCCAATATCTGTCAAACACCAGTGTCTATCATCATCACTGCAAAAGTGTATAGATACAAATAAAAACAAGCTGTAGCATGTAGTCTCACCAAATCGAGACTACTAGTCTATGTCTACCTTCATAGGTCCCTTGGTGGCAGATATCAGGACTCTAGAGGTATAAAGGGTAAAGTAATACATAGTCAAGCACTACACAAATGTGAATGTAATCATTTCTCACCCATTCGTCCTTCTTACACACTCAATTGCTTTCAGTAACAATAGTGCATGATTCGTCCTCTTAGCAGCACCATTCTAAGAGCATACCCATGTAGGGCAGTTTAGTGTGAGGAAGGGCATGCCAGGGTTTTTTAGTATGTGTCTGTACTCAGCCTAACAACATTTTGTAACTATCTTAGTCTGTCATCTGGTGACTAGGTTTCTTTATCATTCAGCGCCACGTCAAACCAGTGTCCATGTACTCCGTGAGGGTAACCGTCCCATTCACTGCACTGAGAATAGCATAAGCCAGTGATTTGATAAAATCAGTATCCCCTCCAACTAATGCAATAACTGTACCAAACTACCTACATAGACCCACTACAGGTCACTAGCATGTGGCAGGAAACTACGTTGCAGAATCCAAGTGTTGTACAATGTAGGAACAACCCACCCGGGCAGCGTGCAGATTGCATGTCGATGTGTAATCGAGGACGGAAATACACTCAGTTACGTTATGATAAGACTGCATACAGATTTCATGTCGCCACATTATCGAGGACGAGAATACCATCAATCACGTAACAATAAGACTGCATGGCACGCTCCGAAAAACGTAATACCGTATGGCCGTAACCCCTCTTCGTAAAGTCAGAGTTAAGAGGGTGAAACGGTAGACTTACTAAGTCGCTTATGTCCAGTGTAGAAGCCGAAACCATAAGGCATAGTATTACGGTTTTAAGTCTCACCAGGGGTAAAACCAAAGTTGAGGTATGCTAGGAGCGTAGTGCTATAAATGGGATCGGTCCGTGCCCGTCGCTTAGATGTGCTAGTGTATCTAAATGCAAATCAGGGCTGAGACCAACGTGAGGGTTGAGCCGACTACCCGTGGAATTAATGTAACTGTGCGGATCGTGGCGCTAGCACCAGAGGGTGCCTTACCTGATTATCTGGATGCTAGCCGCATGTATGACAAGGGCTGAAGGGGGAGAACAGGTAACCAGCCCACTCGTTAATAGCGCGGCGAACCGGAAGTCAGGAAAACTATATCCGTCATACACGGTTATCAATCTAAAGGCCAGAGAGCATGTCCTGAAGATATATTTGTGTACAGCGATCCTCATACCACGAGTGTTCAATATGTATAATCTCTACGGTTCTCTGCCCATGGCTGCGTGATCTAAGGGGCCATGATAATAGTATGTATGTCTGTTAGATGTTTTATAATGCAGCCCTTCATGTAGGTGTGGAAGTCAAAGTAACATAGGTGTCCCATTTAACTTAAGACAGGCATACAAATAACATCATATAAGAAAAAGTTGGAGGAAATCACAAAAAATCTGAATGAGATAAAAGACGATTTGGTCAAATTTAAGATCACCAAATTGAAGAAGGACCTGGAAAGATTCTCTTTGGAGAAGGTATATCCCTATACAGCTGACGGATATCAGGCGACACTGTACAAGAGATCAAGCAAGAGAGGAACTAGAGGTTGGCGTAAAGATACCGACGAGTGGACATCTAACTCGGACGAGTGGAGTGACTCCAACGACTCAGACTCAGATTTCTCATTAAAAACCAACACTAGGAGAGGTAGAGGTCGGGGTACACCACAACCCTTTCACGAACAGGCGGCTTGGTGGCCACCACAACCTTGGGCTTTTCCACCACAACCCTTTAATGCATGTCCCCCCTTTGGAGGCCCGCCATACCAACCTTTTTTTGGGCAGGACAGAGGAAGAATAGGTCGAAGAAGAGGCAACAGAGGAAGGTCGACATGGAACCAACAACAAGTGAATTGGGACCCGGCCCTGGAACAGAGAGTAACAAGGAGCATGACGAGGGAACCCATGGCGTCCACAAGCGACCCGACAATCTGATTGTGAACCTAAGTAGCAAAATCCTCACAGATTTAGAAAAACGCGTCCTAGCGAAGGGCCTTGGTTTTGTGCCCACCAAATTGGGTGAGGATTTTATGATACATAAAGAACTCTCTGAATTGTTCCGCAAAGTACGCCTTCACTTCTTCTTTTCCAACATTGAGAGTGAAACCTTCGCTTCTAAATCCAATACGGGTTTGAAGAACAAATCATCATTTTTACCTTCATTACAACAGGTACCATCTGAAGTCTCCACTTTTGAGAAGGCTGTGATGAAGGAATATGAATCCAACAAGGACCGTACCAAAAGACCATTTTGCAACATCTCCAGAGAAGAAAAGAAGTGTGTTGATGAGTTAGGCAAAGACGTCACTATCACCATAAAACCAGCTGATAAAGGTGGCGCCATGGTTATACTGGACACGGAGGTGTACCTTAACGAATGCCTTAGACAGTTGAGTGACATCCAATTCTATAAACCCATCCAACGAGATCCTACCATCAGACTACAATGTGAAATCAAGTCCCTTAGTGATGAAGGGAGAGATTCAGATTGGATCACGAAAGGGGAAGCCGAGTTCCTTAACCAGAAACACCCTAGAACACCGGCTTTTTACATCTTACCCAAGATCCACAAGGAACAGAGACCCCCACCAAGAAAGACCTATTGTGTCGGGGATAGGCTCTCTCTTAGAACCCCTCTCGCAGTTCGTAGATCACTTTCTACACCCCACAGTGGCTGACATGCCATCCTACCTACAGGATACAAAGCATGTATTATCATTGTTGGAAACAGTATCATTTGACCCCCATACCAACCTGATGGTGACGTATGATGTTGAAGCACTATACACAAATATTCCTCAGGATGACACCCTGGACACCATATATCACCTCCTTGAGCGATACCCTTGCGAGGACCAGACACCCAACTCTTTCATCATGCGTTGTGCTAGGCTGGCACTCAAAGAGAATTTCTTTAATTTTGAAGGTCAACTATACTGGCAAACTACCAGAACTTCCATGGGCAGCACGTGTGCACACAGCATGGCTAATCTGTACATGCATAGTTTTGAAACTAAGCACATCTACTCTGTCACCAACCCGTTCCAACAACATCTGAAACTGTGGAGACGATATATAGATGACATCTTGGTCATCTGGGAAGGTGACCAGTTGTCCTTGGATACTTTCTCAACCTGGCTTAATTCTCGTGACCGCAATCTACGTTTCACAGGTGAATCGAGTTCTGCAGAGGTCTCTTTCTTAGATCTCTGGCTCTATCCCAAAGATAGGAGAATTTACACTGAACTGTACCAAAAACCCATGGCACGCAGCTCCCTATTGAGTTACTCCAGCTTCCACCCTCGTGCACTCTTGAACAACCTACCTGTAGGACAATTCCTGAGGTTGAGGAGAAATTGTACGGAAATAGCCAAATACAAACAACACGCTATAAATCTAAGTACGGAACTACGGGCAAGGCAATATCCTGACCATCTTGTGCGGATAGTGGCCAAGAGAGCACGCAATAATAACAGGGAGGCTCTCCTTGAGACACATCACAAAGAAAAAAAATTACAATAGAATAGTATGTGTCACAACATTTAGCAACCTGACAGACAACATCAAGAAAGCTATAAACAAAAATTGGCACATCTTGAATACAGGAGAATTATCCCTGGAGAGACCTCTTTTTGCTCTAAAACGGAGCAACAATCTCAGGGATTTGTTGGTGCACACACGACCGAAATTTGGACAGACACAGGAGAGACAACAATAACTCTGTAATGGAACACCTGTAGTAGGACATTTTCCTTGTGGATCCTGTTTGGTGTGTCCATTCACTAAACAGATTAAACAACTTGATTTGGGTCTTCAAACACCCTGGCAATTGAATACGCACACGAATTGCAATTCATGGGGGGTGATTTATATGATCACATGTCCCTGTTCATTCAAGTACATTGGAATGACCACACGCAAGGTGAAACACAGAATTGTGGAACACCGGAGTTCCATCCTGTTAGAACTGGGGGTTTCTAGTTGGCAGAGGTAGGTACCTTTGTCCAAATAGGGAACCATGCTTCTAGTCAGGGTAAGGGGGATACACTACTAAAATATCCCCTGCTCACCCCCTTGGTAGCTTGGCACGAGCAGACAGGCTTATCTCAGAGGCAGTGTGTAAAGCATTTGTGAACACATACAGTAATATAGTGCCAACACTACAGATGGACACCACACAGGTTGTATATCAAAAATAAGTATTCTTTATATAGACTTAACACAAGACCACAAACGACAAAAATCCACAATACTGTACTTCAAAAATGGTAGAATTAGCTCAGTTCTCTTTAGATGGTAAATGCGACACTTTGAGTTCAATGTACCTTTGGATGCGTAACGCTATACAACGAAAGTGTTGCAGGGAAGGTGATGCGTTGGTTCCTTACACGCAAGAATGGTGATGCGTCGGGTCCCTACTGATGCGTAGGGGATGCGTCGGTTCTTCTCGGCGTGGGGAGGTGATGCGTCGGTTTCTTACTGCGCTTTCGTGGCGATGCGACCAGCAACGCCATGATGCGATGAAGATCCGGGGCAATGAAACAAAGATGGCATCTTCTTCTTGATGCGACACGATGCGTGCACGCCTGACGGCCGTGCGGCGACTCAACGATTCTTCTGAGCTGCGACAGGCCCTGCGACACGCTTCCCGGTGATGCGGCGGCGTCTGATGCGACGTCGATCCTCTTCTCCGGCGATGCGAGGCGCTTCGGCAATGATGCGACGGCCGTGCGGTGACTCAACGATTCTTCTGAGCCGCGACAGGACCTGCGACACGCTTCCCGGTGATGCGGCGGCGTCTGATGCGACGTCGATCCTCTTCTCCGGCGATGCGAGGCGCTTCGGCAACGATGCGACAGCGGCAGCGGCGGCGACACTCTTCTCCGTTGATGCGGCGGTGTCTGATGCGACGTCGATCCTTTTCTTCGGCGATGCGAGGTGCTTCGGCGGCGACGCTTCTTCTTCGTGAGTCGCGCTTCCAGCTCCTTGCGACACGCAGTCCCTCAGAAAGTCCAGCACAGCAGCAGGCACTTTCCAGAAAGACTCTTGGGGAGCTGGTTGGTGAAGTCTGTTGTCCCTGAGACTTCAGCAGGAGGCAAGCTCTTCTCTCAAGCCCTTGGAGATCTTTTACAAGTTGATGAAAGTACACACAAAGTTCCTCTCTCCTTTCTTTGGCAGTCAGGCAACCACTGCAGGCCAATCCCCCAAACAGCACTCAGCTTAGGGATAGTCTCTTCCTCAGTTTCTCTGGTTCCTCTCCTCAGCAAAGGTTTCTTCTTGTTTCCCAAAAGTGATCCAAAGTTCTGGGGTCTGGGTCCCCTCTTTTATACTCATTTTCCCTTTGTTCTCTGAAGGCAGAGAGGCCTTCGCCTAGTCCAAACCAGTTCTGGTCAGTCCTGGAGCACTTTGTTGACAAGACTCCTTCTTTCCTTTCTCAGTGTAGGTCAGGGACATCAGACACACCACAGGAGGTGGAGCCAGCATTGTGGAGGGAAGGCACAGCCCTATTCAGGTCCCAGGTGCAACTCCTCCCACCCATCTACATGCAGATCTCTCTATTCAGCCCAGTGCTGACTCACCCTGTCTCCTGGAATCCCCCAGCCCCTGTCACTCACAAACCAGAAAAGGAATACACAACCTAGCAGAGGCAGGCTTGGATAGTTAGGCAAGAAAATACCTACTTTCTAAAAGTGGTATTTTCAAACACAGAATGTTAAAACCAACTTCACTAAAAGATGTATTTTATCATTCTGAGTTCAGGCATACTAAATTCGTTTTTCTACCATGTTCCCTGGGTCAGTTAGGATTATAAGATGTAATAATCAAACTGCCCATTCTGGCCTATGGGAAACAGGTAGCCTTGCAATAGTGAAAAACGAAAATGGCTGTAATTCACTATTAGGACATGCCACACACACCAGGGCATGTCCTACCTTATACTTACAATGCACCCTGCCCTTGGGCCTACCATAGGGGTGACTAATATGCAGAAAAGGGAAGGTTTAGGGACTGGCAAGTGGGTGCACCTGCCCAGTCAACATGGCAGTACCAGACTGCACACAGGCTCTGCAATGGCAGGGCCTGAGACACACTTTTACAGGCTGCTCCTGTGGGTGGCACAACCAGTGCTGCAAGCCCACCAGCAGCATTTGATTTACAAGCCCTGGGCACACTCAGTGCACTGTACTAGGGTCTGACAAGTAAACCAAACCAACCAATCATGGAATCACTAATCCATACACCAATTTATCCTAGAGAGCATATGCACTTTAGCACTGATCAGCAGTGGTAAAGTGCCCAGAGTCATAAAACCAACAAAAACAGGTCAGAAAAAGTACAGGAGGAAGGCAAAAAGTTCAGGGATGACCCTGCAAAAAGGGCCAAGTCCAACACATCCGGTACAAAAAATCTAACACGTTTGACCAGACACTACATTGAAATGTCCCCCACATAGGACGATCTGACCTGGGTGGTAATTGACAAACCCAGATATGACACACAAATTGGTCCTCTAGAAGGAGTTCTCTTCAGGAGAGACCAACGATGGGTGTTCCGTACCAAGAGCCACATTACGGGACTCAATGATGATATTCCCTGGTGTTCACTGTAGTTGACTCATGAAGTAGGTTATTTTGACCCCTGAATATATGGTAGGCATACAACTACTCCATCGGGGTATGAAGAACACATCTACCATGGAACTCATAGTTAAATGGGACACCTATATTACTTTGACTTCCACACCTACATGAAGGGCGGCCTTATAAAACATCTAACAGACATACATACTATTATCATGGCCCCTTAGATCACGCAGCCATGGGCAGAGAACCGTAGAGATTATACATATTGAACACTCGTGGTATGAGGATCGCAGTACACATATATATCTTCAGGACATGCTCTCTGGCCTTTAGATTGATAACCGTGTATGACTGATAATAATAAAGGTTCATTTTATATTCCAATACGTTATAGCGAAGTTTGCTCTTGGTCTTTTCGATACTCCCTCTAGTGCTAACTACATTTCCCATGAGCACGCATGAACCAGATACAGTTCTCCTGACTTCCAGTTCGCCGCGCTATTAACGAGGGGGCTGGTTACCTGTTCTCCCCCTTCAGCCCTTATCATACATGCGGCTAGCATCCGGATAATCAGGTAAGGCACCCTCTGGTGCTAGTGCCACTCTCCGCACAGTTGTATTAATTCCACGGGTAGTCGGCTCAACCACGTTTGTCTCAGCCCTGATTTGCATTTAGATACACTGGCACATTTAAGCGACGGACACGGACCGACCGCATTTATAGCACTACGCTCCTAGCATACCTCAACTTTGGTTTTACCCCTGGTGAGACTTAAAACCGTAATATTATGCCTTATGGTTTCGGCTTCTACACTGGACATAAGCGACTTAGTAAGTCTACCGTTTCACCCTCTTAACTCTGACTTTACGAAGAGGGATTACGGCCATACGGTATTAGGTTTTTCGGAGCGTGCCATGCAGTCTTATTATTACGTGATTGATGGTATTCTCGTCCTCGATAATATAGCGACATGCAATCTGTATGCAGTCTAATCATAACGTGACTGAGTGTATTTCCGTCCTCGATTACACATCGACATGCAATCTGCGCGCTGCCCGGGTGGGTTGTTCCTACATTGTACAACACTTGGATTCTGCAACGTAGTTTCCTGCCACACGCTAGTGACCTGTAGTGGGTCTATGTAGGTAGTTTGGCATATTTATTGCATTAGTTGGAGGGGATACTGATTATATCAGATCACTGGCCTATGCTATTCTCAACGCAGTGAATGGGACGGTTACCCTCACGGGGTACATGGACACTGGTTTGACGTGGCGCTAAATGATAAAGATACTTAGTCACCAGATGACAGACTAAGGGGCGTATTATCAAGGGCCTTATCTCCGCTTTTTTGGCTTTAAAAGCCAAAAAGCGGAGATAATGTTTTCGCCCTATTAACAAGAGGGTGATAACATGCATTAGCGCATGTTAGCACCCTTTTACCCGACGCTCCTCTGCATCTCTAATGAGATGCAAAGTGGGCGTCACTGGGCAGAACATCCTTATAAATATCGCTGATGTGCACATCGCGATATTTACAAGGAGAGCCCAGGCATTTTTGCAGACGCTAGTTTTGGCGAAAACCGCGGTTTTCGCTAAAAACTAACGTCTGCAAAAATGCTGACTTACCTATACTTTGTATTGGAGGTGGATTATGCTGATACGACCACAGGGTCGTATCAGCAAGGTTATCGCTCGTTTTCCATGGAACATCGCTGGAAAATTAGCGATGTTCCATGGAAAACAAGCTATCGCAGGAATAATTATCGCCATTGCGCTATGCGTTGTTAATACAGCGCTAGCATGGCGATAATTATCTGCGGTAGCCGGCGATAACAATTCTCACGCTGAGAACGGCCAGCGATAATTATCGCTGGCCGTTGATAATATGCCCCTAAGATCTTTACACAATGTTGTTAGGCTGAGTACAGACACATACTAAAAAAACCTAGCATGCCCTTCCTCACACTGAACTGCCCTACATGGGTATGCTCTTAGAATGGTGCTGCTAAGAGGATGCATACACTATTGTTACTGAAAGCAATTGAGTGTGTAAGAAGGACGAGTGGGCGAGAATTGATTACATTCACATTTGTGTAGTGCCTGGCTATGTATTACTTTACCCTTTATACCTCTAGAGTCCTGATATCTGCCACCAAGGGACCTATGAAGGTGGACATAGACTAGTAGTCTCGATTTGGTGAGACTACTTGCTACAGCTTGTTTTTATTTGTATCTATACACTTTTGCAGTGACGGTGATAGACACTGGTGTTTGACAAATATTGGGATGTTTGTAATGCATACTGTTCTTTTGATGTGTGTTCTTATATCCCTACAGAATGTGGACCTGACTTCAAGCTGGTACCACAGATCAAGCCCATACCAGTAAATGTATGGCCTTTCATTTAATTCTTTATTATTTACTCACATTTACCGAGCAGAGTGACGAAACGTATGGTCCTGAGGAATGCCAAGAACCGTTTTGGTCTAACAAGGCAGAAACATGTTGACCAGACTCTAATAGGGAACACCCATATCCCTATTCTCACTTAGCTGTTTTTAATCTATCCACTGGAGACACTAATAAAGGACTGACTTCGTCATCCAGGAGATAGTTTTAAACTCACTTTTTGTTTTTTTGCACTCTGCCCCTCACATTGGATGACATAAAACACCTCACACTCCTCTCCTACGGGAGAGTTGTAGCCCACACTGGGTACCTTGCGGTCCCAGTGTGCAAGAGGTAACCCAATGATGAAGCATGTCACCTTAGGGTGAGTGAGGGTTCTCGTCTTAACACTTGTGTGCTTCTGTCCCCCTACCCCCACAGAGAATATTTGATGTATAGTGTAGATACACCATCTGGTTACCTTTGTGTGAGTCATGATCTATACTTAACACTGATGTCATATTATTGTGTAAAGCATTGGCTATTAGACTGCACCAGTCATACCTAAGAGTATACATCCTGATTAGTCAGAGTTTGTGCCTGGCTGTAGCACAGTGAATAACCTTAGATACTTAAATCATATAATGCGTGCACAAGACATTAGTGTATTGTCTACAGCACTAGTAGTGTTGGACGTGGAATGTGCATTTGATATGGTAGGCTGGGAATACATTTTGCAGGTACTCACAAAGATGGGTGCTGGCCCACATTTCATTCAATGGGACAAATTAACATATGCACTCCCTACCACGAGTGTGCATATGGCAAGCCTGGTATCAGACAACTGGAGGCTTAGGTGGGGGACCTGACAGGACTGAGCATTGTCATTGCTACTCTTTGCCTTGGCAATGTAGCCCTTAGCAATCCAATTAAGATAACAAATGAGTAAGTGGGGCGTAACGGTGAGAAAACGGTGAGGGCAATCCCCATTTTAAGGGAACTGCTGCAGTAATTTGGTGAGATATTTTGATTGCATATGGAGTATCAGAAATCTAAAATATTCCTTATGGGATCATTGAAAGGAATAGAAATTGAATGGCTTCCAGTTCTTGATATACAGTCTAATTTTAGATATTTAGGAATCTGTGTAACCACAGACCCATATAGACCACTGAATAATAACATGGGAAGGGTCATGGTGGGTCTTAGGAATTCAGTGAAATTTTGGAAGGGACTCCCACTACTAATCATGGAACGGATAGCCCTGATTAAAATGATTTTTCTGCCTAGATGCCTGTATATGCTAGTAAACATGATGTGATCAATCCCAATGAGCGTGTTCAGGGAACTCTATGCACACATGGGCAGGGTGATATGGGCAGAAGGAAAAAGTACGGTAAAGCTGGAGAAACTGAAACTACCCTGGGAGCTAGAGGGACTGGGCCTCCCGGATATGTTATTGTATTATGCCTCAGTGCAGCTTCAACATGCCATTCATTGGTTTGACGACCAGAATATGTGGGAAAAGTGGTTATTATAGGGCACTTACCCACTGGTTACGCTGCAGAAGACACTAATGATGCGGAAACTCTTTGCCCAAAGTTTACCCATATATAATAAAACAACTGGCAAGGGTGTGGCACACAGTAATCCTGAAGCTTGTTAAGAAAGACCTGTGTGCTGTAGAACTCCCATTCTGGATTTTGAAACCCTTTGGCAGTATACGTAAGGAGATGGCAATACAAGAATGGAGCTAGGGAGGTTGAAAAACTGCAGGAGATTTATATATCAACAAGTTTGTTATGTTCCAAGAAGCACAAGAGTATTTTGGAATAGGTAGAGTACGATTCCTACAATACACTGAATTAGCGAAAGTAGCAGGGGACCTGTGGACATCCTTCCCAGATACTCCAGAGAAGACACAAATATCGCAAGTGCTGTTAAACCTGTGTGCCGTATTTACTTGTGTATTTATGGTTGCTGCCACAAGCTGAGGCCACAAGCGGTGTTTTCCTTTGTAGGGGTTCGACATTCTGGTCCAGTCTCCGGGCAAACGTTTGTCCTCTATACTGGCAGTTACTTAGGTGGTTGCGGAGAGAGTGGACTAGTAGTGGGCTCTTTGCTGTGACTTCCCAATAAACCCTTGTGCATTACCTCCTTGCCTTCTGCTCTCTTCTTCACATTATTGTGATGAGTGACGACCCTGGAGCCCACTGCCGGTGCCACCACATCTTTGTACTATGGAGATCTCAAGCCAATTCTGCTGCAGATTCTCTCCTGCACGACGGCTCCTGACTGTCCTGCTGCCTGCTCATGCTGTGTCCACGCTACTTACATGATGGCAGACATGACATGCCTCGTTAAACTTCAATAACTGCATCTTTGGTGGCCCGAGCAGTCATAATCGAGGGTTCAACCGATGTCGCTGGAATGTGATGTCACAATGCACATGACGTATGTACGGAGACCATCTTCAATCGGGCTACTTACCAATCCCAGTGTGTTAGACTTGGCATCTTTTGGCGTGTTTCCCCTGACTTTTTGCTTTCTGACCTCCCGGTTTTGACTCTGTTTTTGCTGGTGTGATGATTCTGCGCACTTTCCTCACTGCGGTCCAGTGGGAAAGTGCAAGTGCTCCTGTATAAAATGTGTTATGGATTGGTGTTTCCATGATTGGCCTATTTGGTTTATGTGTCAGTCCCTTGTAAAGTGCACTGCGAGTGCCAGGGCCTATAGACCAAATGCTGTTGGTGGGCTGCAGCACTGGATTGTGCCACCCACGCAAACAGCCCGTAAAGTGTAACTCGGGCCTGCCATCGCAGAGCCTGTGCGCAGCCTGGGGCTGCCATGTCGACTTGGCAAGTGCACACACTTGCAAGTCCCTAAACCTTCCCTTTGCTGCATGTTAGTCACCCCTAAGGTAGGCCCAAGGTACCCATGTGGGCAGGGTGCGGTGTATGCGAAAGGTAGGACATGCCCGGGTGTGTGCGGCATGTCCTGATAGTGAATTACAGCCTAGTTCGTTTTTCACTATTGCAAGGCTACCTGTTCCCCCTAGGCCAGAACGGGCGGTTTTGATTATTACAGTATATAATCCTAACTGACCCCGGGAACATGGTAGAAATTCGAGTTTAGTATGCCTGGACTCAGAATGATAAAATGCATCTTTTAGTGAAGTTGGTTTTAACATTCTGTGTTTGAAAATACCACTTTTAGAAAGTGGGTATTTTCTTGTCTAACCATCCAAGCCTGCCTCTGCGAGGTTGTGTATTCCGAGTCTGGAATGTGAGTGACAGGGGCTGGGGGATGCCAGGAGACAGGGTGAGTCAGCGCAGGGCTGAATAGCCAGATCGACCTGTAGATGGGTGGGAGGGGTCGCACCTGGGCCCTGAATAGGACAGTGCCTTCCCTCCACAATGCTGGCTCCACCTCCTGTGGTGCGTCTGATGTCCCTGGCCTACTCACTGAAAGAAGGGACGGAGACTTGTCAACAAACTGCTCCAGAACTGGTTTGGACTAGGCAAAGGCCTCTCTGCCTTCAGAGAACAAAGAAATTTGGGATATAAATATTGGGGCCCTGACCCCATGAATTTAGATCTCGCTGGAATCAAGGAACCTGCCAAGACGAAGAGCTGGAAGAGCTGCCAGGAGGAGTACTGCCCCTTTGCTGTGTTGTTGCTTTGTTGGGTTGGCCTGCAGTGGCTGCTTCTGTCTTGGGCAGTGAAAGGACTGGACTGAACTTTCTACAAACTTGTGCTGAGTATCTCCAAGGGCCAGGAACCGAGCTGGCCTCCTGTTAAGAAGTCTCAGGGACTACAAAGACTTCACAAGCCTCTGGGTACCGCTTCTGGAACGCTGTTTCAGTTGCCACCGAGGAAGGGAACTGCAACCGACTCCGTCAACCGAATCCATCCCTGGCCGGTGACCTGTTTGCACCGCAGACCGCATCGCCCCGCTTCGCATCGCAACCCTGGTCTCACCGTGGGCGACGTCCGACGCCGCCAACATCGAGCCGCTGCTTGCACCGTGACCTGTGGGCACCGCAGTTCGCATCGCATCGCTTCACTGGGCCAGCCGGACCAGACCGACCTGTCGCTGCAACTGGCTCAAGAGTCGAGACCGCACCGCATTTGGGGCACCGCTCGCACGTCTGCGACGCACCGCTCCGACTCGCACCGCTGTCCGACGCCAGCTCCCGCACTCCGGCTTGGTCGCCTGCATCGCAACCTGTCAGCACCGCATCGAGCATCGTCTCACCCTGCATCGCACGCCTTGGACTCACCGACTCCGTCTGCACGACGCTCATCGAGCCGCTGCCTGCACCGCATCGAGGGACACCGCACCTTGCATCGCTCCATCTTGCACCGCAACCGCGACGAACGCCGACCGGCTCGTACACTCCGTACCAGCCACAACGAGAAAGGTACTGTAACCGAGTCTGTTCATGACTCTGCTGGCCCGTATCGACGCGGTCGGCTGGAACTGTTAGACTCTGGGGTTTTCAGCATCACGGTAGGCTCGGACGGAGCTACCGACTCATACGAACTTTGCTTTTGTGCTATTCCCGCAAAGAAGAAGTTAACGTATCAAGTATTCATTCGTAAAGTACAGTATTGTGGATTTTTGTCGTAATTGGTCTTGTCTTGAGTATATAAAATATTGGTTATTTTTCTAAACTGGTGTGGTGTCCGTTTGTAGTGCTTACACTGTATTACTATTGGTTATGTGCAAATGCTTTACGCACTGCCTCTGAATTAAGCCTGACTGCTCGTGCCAAGCTACCACGAGGGTGAGCAGGGGTTACTTCACGAGTGTAACAACCCTTACCCTGACTAGGAAGAAGGGTCCCTACTTGGACAAAGGTGCAAGCCCTTGCCAACTAGAGATCCCATTTCTAACATTGGTTGTCAGCGGTGAGGATAGGACTTGCGTTTGCACTTGACTTACAGTGATTGGTGTGCACTACTACCATATCGCAGACCATTACGTACCACATACTGGTTCTTTTTCTTTTGGCCTATTTTTGATCTTGCCAGTTTTCAACTCACGACTATTGTCATGCCTGAATCAATTGCATCATCCGTTGCATCTCTGGAAGTTATCTTTGAGGAGGACAGGTTGGAATCCTACGCCGTAAAGGAGTTACGAGCGATTTGTAAAAACCTGAAAGTCCAAATTAAAGGCCTCACAAGGAAGGAGGAGCTACAGAAGGCGCTGAGGGCCTGGGTAGCAGCCAATGGGCCAGCCTGGTGATCTCAGTGAGGAGGCGGAGGAGCCTATTTCCAGGGTGGTTGTGCTTTTGGGTAGGGGGGAACCCGCCAGGTCAGGCAGCAGCAGTCTGTCCCCAGAGGAGCTGGAGGACAGGCGGGAGGCAAGGCAGTTTGAGCTGCAGAAGCTCAGGCTGGAGAGTGAGCGGGAGGAGAAGAGATTGGCCATAGAGGAGAGGAAGATGCTCTTAGAGCATGAGAGAGAACTGAAGGAGCTAGAACTTAGGAGTAAGTCAGGCTCAGATGGTGGCAGCAATTCGTCCAGAAAGGCAGACAGGATTGTGCACATTCCCAAGAACGTAGGCAAGGAGTTCAAGAAGGGGGATGACATACAAAGGTGGTTCCAGGGTTATGAGGCAGCCATACACATGAATGGGGTCCCTGAGGAGAATTGGGGAGCAGGATTGTGGCCACTTTTCCCGGAAGAAGCAAGGGATGCTCTGATAGCTTTGGGTAAGGGGTATCACCTCACCTATGCTGACATGAAGGATGCCCTTCTCACGAAGTATGGTCTTACTCCTGAAAAGTACAGGGATCAGTTCAGGTCCAGTAAGAAGTCTGATGCCAACACTTGGTTGGAATGTGTGGATGTGTTCTGCAGGTCTCTGGATGGTTGGGTGAAGGGCAGTAGTGTAACAGATTTTCAGGGGCTCTACAACTTGATTGCATGGGAGCACTTGTCTAGTCTATGTTTTGCAGATCTGCGCCAGCACCTAGTTGATAGTAAGCTAACTGACCCCAGGAAGCTTGCTATGGAAGCGGACCGCTGGGTGAGTACCAGGGTCCACAAGAAAGCGTTTGGGGGAGACTCAGCCAAAGGTGGGCAGGGTCCCCAGCAGAAAGGTGGGGGGACAAGGGTAAAGCACAGGAGTTCTCTAAAGGGCCCCAAACTAGTACCCAGGGTAAAGGTTCCCAGCCCCCGGTGATAAGAAGAAAGGGGTCTCTACAGGGAAGCCTGTTGAGACCGGCCCCCGCAAGTGTTATGCATGTGACCAGGTAGGTCACTTTAAGGGGGACCCCAAGTGCCCGAAGGGGACACAGCCACCCACCGGTGGACAATCCAAAGTGTTGGCTAGTGTAGCGCTTGGGGAGGAGGGGTGCCTACAGGAGGGTGGGGATCCCGCAGAAATGACCCTTGTCTCACTCGGGGACAGTGAGATGGTCCCAGGAAACCAGGTGCCCCCTAACACAAAGAAATATAGCACCTGGGTGACCATTAACGGGAACAGGGTAGAGGCTCTCAGAGATACTGGAGCCAGTGTGACCTCAGTCCGGTGTCACCTGGTGTCTGAGAAGCAAGTAGTCCCAGGAGCATTCCACCAAGTAGTTGCTGTCGACAACTCAGAGCGCCAATGTATGGTGGCGCAGGTTCCCTTTGAATGGGGGGGGGTCTCAGGTCCCTTGAGGGTGGTTGTGAGCCCTACCATGCCTGTAGATTGTCTGCTAGGAAACGACCTGGAGCAGTCCTCGTGGAAGGAGGTTGAGCTCAGGTCGCACTTGGAGATGCTTGGGTTGCCAGAGTGGGCATGGTGTCTACTCGGTCAATGGCAGCCAGAAAGGGTGATCAAAAGGACTTGGAGCCTGAAACAGTGGCCCAAGTCCCTGCCAAGAGAAAGGGCAGGGGCGTGGGAAACCGGCCCTCGAAGTTCCCACGGACCGGGAGGAGGCGGACCTCGAGGGGGACGCCCCGGTGCCTACAGGGGAGCAGGTAGCCGAACTGGGAGACATCTCTGAGCTGACCCATTGGCAGCAAGAAGGGGGTCCCACCAGGGAGGAGTTCTGCAGGGAGCAGAACGAGTGCCCTACTCTGGAGGGTCTGCGGCGGCAGGCTGCAGACCAGGCAGCTGGTAATCAGTCCGGGTCACATCTGATCTACTGGGAGAGTGGTCTCCTATACAGTGAGCCTAAGGTTGCTGAGCCTGGGTCAGCCCGTGTGCTGGTGGTACCCCAGCGCTTCAGGACCTTCCTACTGGGTCTGGCTCATGACGTGCCTTTGGCAGGACATTTGGGGCAGGACAAGACCTTTGACAGGCTTGTCACCCACTTCTTTTGGCCCCAAATGCGAAGGCAGTCAGATGCACACTGTAGGTCTTGCCAAACTTGCCAGGCAAGTGGTAAGAGTGGGAGGAAGGTCAAAGCTCCTCTCCAACCTTTTCCGGTTGTTGGAACACCCTTTGAAAGGGTAAGGATGGATATTGTGGGGCCACTGGATCCCAAGACAGCCATGGGCAACAGGTACATCCTGGTCTTGGTGGACCATGCCACCCGGTACCCGGAGGCAATCCCTCTCAGGACAACGACGGCGCCAGTGGTGGGCCGGGCGTTAATGGGGATCTTTTCCCGTGTGGGATTCCCCAGAGAGGTGGTTTCCGATAGGGGGACCAATTTCATATCGAAGTATAAGACATCCCTGTGGAAGGAGTGTGGTGTAACCTACAAGTTCACCACTCCTTACCACCCACAAGGAAACGGTCTGGTGGAGAGATTCAACCAGACCTTGAAAGGCATGATCAAGGGTCTAACAGAACCCATGAGGCGTAAGTGGGACGTCCTCTTGCCATGCCTACTCTTTGCATACAGGGAGGTGCCTCAGAAGTCTCTTGGGTACAGCCCCCTTGAGCTCCTGTATGGCCACCCTGTCAGAGGACCTCTGAGTTTGGTGAAGGAAGGCTGGGAGGCGGCTCCCAGGAAAACTCCCCAGGATGTATTTAGCTACATGCTGGCCTTTAGAAACCAAACTGCCCGCTTCAGGAAACTCGCTCAGGCGAACCTAGAAGCAAGCCAGGAAGAAATGAAGAGATGGTATGACCAGAACGCCACTCTGGTCGAATTTCAACCTGGGCAGAAAGTGTGGGTAATGGCCCCAGTGGCACCTTGTGCCTTGCAGGACAAGTGGACTGGGCCATATGAGGTAAAGGAGCGCAAAAGTGACGTCACCTACCTGGTGGATTTGCAGGCTCCAAGGAACCCGTTGAGGGTCCTTCACGTGAACTTCGAGAGGTCCGAAGTGAGTATGCTCTTGGCGACAGATGATGGGGTGGAAGAGGAGAGCGAGCCTCTCCCTGACCTCCTGTCTACCAAGGAGCATGATGGGTCAGTAGAGGGTGTGATCCTCTCCCCTACTCTGACTCAGGAGCAGCAGGAGGACTGTCGCCAATTGTTGGGACAGTTCGCCCCACTGTTCTCTCTGACCCCCGGTGTTACTCACTGGTGTACCCATGACGTGGACACCGGTGACAGCCATCCTGTGAAGCACAAGATTTACAGGTTGACTGACCGGGTCAGAGCCAGCATCAAGGAGGAGGTCTCTAAGATGTTGGCGTTAGGGGTGATTGAGCCCTCCCACAGTCCTTGGGCCAGCCCAGTGGTCTTGGTCCCAAAGGCTGCGGCGCCCGGTGCCACTCCAGAACTCCGGTTTTGTGTGGACTACCGTGGGCTCAATGCCGTCACCAGGACTGACGCGCACCCCATCCCCAGAGCTGATGAGCTCATTGATCGGTTGGGAGCTGCCCGGTTCCTCAGCACGTTTGATTTAACGTCTGGGTACTGGCAGATTGCCTTAACCGATGGGGCCAAGGAGAGATCAGCATTCTCAACCCCAGAAGGTCATTACCAATTCCGGGTCATGCCCTTTGGGTTGAAGAATGCCCCTGCCACCTTTCAGAGGTTGGTCAATCAGGTGTTGGCCGGGCTGGAGGATTTCAGTGCCGCCTACCTGGATGACATTGCTGTGTTCAGTTCCAGCTGGGAAGAACATTTACAGCACCTTGAGAAAGTGTTGAGGGCTCTGCAAGGTGCAGGCCTCACGATCAAGGCCAGTAAGTGCCAGATCGGGCAGGGTTCTGTGGTGTACTTGGGACACCAGGTAGGAAGCGGCCAGGTGGCGCCCCTACAACCCAAGATTGACACCATTCTGGCTTGGGAGCCCCCAAGACCCAGACAGAGGTGAGAGCCTTCTTAGGTCTCACCGGTTATTATAGGAGATTTGTTAAGGGCTATGGCACCATCGTGGCCCCCTTAACAGAGCTGACCTCTAAGAGGCAGCCCAGGAAAGTGATCTGGACTGAGTCCTGCCAGAAAGCTTTTGATGCCCTGAAGGCAGCCATGTGCACGGCGCCCGTGCTCAAGGCACCTGACTTCTCCAAAGAATTTGTCGTGCAGACTGACGCTTCAGAGCATGGTGTGGGAGCGGTGCTCTCACAACTGAACGAAGAGGGCCTGGATCAGCCTGTAGTCTTCCTTAGCAGGAGACTACTTCCCAGGGAACAGAGGTGGAGTGCCATAGAAAGGGAAGCTTTGCTGTGGTCTGGGCGCTGAAGAAGTTGAGACCATACCTGTTTGGGACTCACTTCCGGGTTCAGACAGACCACAGGCCCCTCAGATGGTTGATGCAAATGAGGGGCGAGAATCCAAAACTGCTGAGGTGGTCCATCTCCCTACAGGGAATGGACTTTACGGTGGAACACCGTCCTGGTACAGAACACGCCAACGCAGATGGTCTGTCCAGGTTCTTCCGCCTTAGTGAAGAGAACTCCAATGGGGTTGGGTAGTTCTCCCTACTTTCAGCTGGAGGGGACATGTGTTAGACTTGGCATCTTTTGGCGTGTTTCCCCTGACTTTTTGCTTTCTGACCTCCCGGTTTTGACTCTGTTTTTGCTGGTGTGATGATTCTGCGCACTTTCCTCACTGCGGTCCAGTGGGAAAGTGCAAGTGCTCCTGTATAAAATGTGTTATGGATTGGTGTTTCCATGATTGGCCTATTTGGTTTATGTGTCAGTCCCTTGTAAAGTGCACTGCGAGTGCCAGGGCCTATAGACCAAATGCTGTTGGTGGGCTGCAGCACTGGATTGTGCCACCCACGCAAACAGCCCGTAAAGTGTAACTCGGGCCTGCCATCGCAGAGCCTGTGCGCAGCCTGGGGCTGCCATGTCGACTTGGCAAGTGCACACACTTGCAAGTCCCTAAACCTTCCCTTTGCTGCATGTTAGTCACCCCTAAGGTAGGCCCAAGGTACCCCTGTGGGCAGGGTGCGGTGTATGCGAAAGGTAGGACATGCCCGGGTGTGTGCGGCATGTCCTGATAGTGAATTACAGCCTAGTTCGTTTTTCACTATTGCAAGGCTACCTGTTCCCCTAGGCCAGAACGGGCGGTTTTGATTATTACAGTATATAATCCTAACTGACCCCGGGAACATGGTAGAAATTCGAGTTTAGTATGCCTGGACTCAGAATGATAAAATGCATCTTTTAGTGAAGTTGGTTTTAACATTCTGTGTTTGAAAATACCACTTTTAGAAAGTGGGTATTTTCTTGTCTAACCATCCAAGCCTGCCTCTGCGAGGCTGTGTATTCCGTGTCTGGAATGTGAGTGACAGGGGCTGGGGGATGCCAGGAGACAGGGTGAGTCAGCGCAGGGCTGAATAGCCAGATCGACCTGTAGATGGGTGGGAGGGGTCGCACCTGGGCCCTGAATAGGACAGTGCCTTCCCTCCACAATGCTGGCTCTACCTCCTGTGGTGCGTCTGATGTCCCTGGCCTACTCACTGAAAGAAGGGACGGAGACTTGTCAACAAACTGCTCCAGAACTGGTTTGGACTAGGCAAAGGCCTCTCTGCCTTCAGAGAACAAAGAAATTTGGGATATAAATATTGGGGCCCTGACCCCATGAATTTAGATCTCGCTGGAATCAAGGAACCTGCCAAGACGAAGAGCTGGAAGAGCTGCCAGGAGGAGTACTGCCCCTTTGCTGTGTTGTTGCTTTGTTGGGTTGGCCTGCAGTGGCTGCTTCTGTCTTGGGCAGTGAAAGGACTGGACTGAACTTTCTACAAACTTGTGCTGAGTATCTCCAAGGGCCAGGAACCGAGCTGGCCTCCTGTTAAGAAGTCTCAGGGACTACAAAGACTTCACAAGCCTCTGGGTACCGCTTCTGGAACGCTGTTTCAGTTGCCACCGAGGAAGGGAACTGCAACCGACTCCGTCAACCGAATCCATCCCTGGCCGGTGACCTGTTTGCACCGCAGACCGCATCGCCCCGCTTCGCATCGCAACCCTGGTCTCACCGTGGGCGACGTCCGACGCCGCCAACATCGAGCCGCTGCTTGCACCGTGACCTGTGGGCACCGCAGTTCGCATCGCATCGCTTCACTGGGCCAGCCGGACCAGACCGACCTGTCGCTGCAACTGGCTCAAGAGTCGAGACCGCACCGCATTTGGGGCACCGCCGCACGCCTGCGACGCACCGCTCCGACTCGCACCGCTGTCCGACGCCAGCTCCCGCACTCCGGCTTGGTCGCCTGCATCGCAACCTGTCAGCACCGCATCGAGCATCGTCTCACCCTGCATCGCACGCCTTGGACTCACCGACTCCGTCTGCACGACGCTCATCGAGCCGCTGCCTGCACCGCATCGAGGGACACCGCACCTTGCATCGCTCCATCTTGCACCGCAACCGCGACGAACGCCGACCGGCTCGTACACTCCGTACCAGCCACAACGAGAAAGGTACTGTAACCGAGTCTGTTCATGACTCTGCTGGCCCGTATCGACGCGGTCGGCTGGAACTGTTAGACTCTGGGGTTTTCAGCATCACGGTAGGCTCGGACGGAGCTACCGACTCGTACGAACTTTGCTTTTGTGCTATTCCCGCAAAGAAGAAGTTAACGTATCAAGTATTCATTCGTAAAGTACAGTATTGTGGATTTTTGTCGTAATTGGTCTTGTCTTGAGTATATAAAATATTGGTTATTTTTCTAAACTGGTGTGGTGTCCGTTTGTAGTGCTTACACTGTATTACTATTGGTTATGTGCAAATGCTTTACGCACTGCCTCTGAATTAAGCCTGACTGCTCGTGCCAAGCTACCACGAGGGTGAGCAGGGGTTACTTCACGAGTGTAACAACCCTTACCCTGACTAGGAAGAAGGGTCCCTACTTGGACAAAGGTGCAAGCCCTTGCCAACTAGAGATCCCATTTCTAACACAGTGTATTCAAGCAACTGAATGCATAGTTAAGGACCTTGCCTTTCAATACTTTCAATGCTAATCTGCAGATTAAAATACATGAGCAAGGTGTATTTTTGCTGTTTTCTAGGTGCTATCAAACATTTTGTGTTGCCTGAGGCGTGCTAGGATCCTCAACAGGAACTGTATCACTATTACTGTTCTATATTTATTATGGCATCAAATAAATTGGTTCAAATTTCGCCATTTTTGAAATATCCAGGCAAATCATCTATTCTGTGGAAATCCTGGTTTCGCATTTTCGAAAATTACTTAGTTGCAATAGACGCAGAGGAGTTTGAACCAAAAAGGAAGGCAGCCTTGTTATTTGGCCAACTTGGACTTGAAGGACAGGGGATATTTGGTTACTTACCTGCTGTCAATGCCCCACCTGGTCAGTCAGGTGACTGGGATCAATATGCTGAAGCAGTCACAAGGCTTACCTAGATGTTCTCTGAGTCACCCACTGTGCTTTTAGAATGGTTCAAATTCTTTAAAAGAAAACAAAAGGTGGATGAAAGTGTAGAGGAATGTATCTCTGCTTTGCAAAAATTGGCCTCCACATTCAATTTTGGAGCATTGTTTGACACCTACATCCATGATCAATTTGTCTCCAGCTGTTATTCTAAGAAGATCCAGGAAAGACTACTAAGTTGCAGGGGCTCATCACTATCTGAGATCATAGATATGGCCAAAGGTATTGAACGCTCCATTGTTTCAAGGCATCTCATATCACAAAAACATACAGTTGGGGTTACTTCACCTCCGATTAATGCTGTTACGAGTGATATGGAATCTGTGGAGTCAATTTCTGTTAAGGAAAAGGGGTTAAAAAATGGGCAGCATACAAATGTCACAGTTTGTTTCAGGTCTGGGTCCAAGAGCCACGTTAGTAACATTCCCAACTGTCCTGCTCAAGGAAAGCACTGCAACTCGTGTAAGAAAGTAGGACATTTTCACAGTGTCTCCAAAAGCGTCAAAACATTCATCAAAGTCAGCAGTATTGACCTGAGTCAGGAAGACTGTGATATAGATCTTTCTAATATGGTGTTCACATCAGATGTAGTTACTGATTCTACTACAAAAATCAAAACCCCATTGTGTGAAATTACTTGGGTTAAGTACTCACCCTAAACAAGATGGCTGACTAAGGTGTCCCTAAAACCATCATTGCTGACACTTTAGTTTACAAGCATTGGGGTCAACAGTTATCACTCCTCAGACCTGATGTACACCCCAAAGTTTATGGGGATCAGGATATTGATGTGCGTGGGTACTTTGGAAATACTAACAAGTGTTTGGGCAGACATACCAACACTAAAATATATGTTGCAAGGAGAGGTAGAAACATTGTGGAATGACAAGACCTAGCCAAACTAGGCCTTATGCTAGTTCCTGGCATAGATCCTGATGTGGTTGTCATTGATCTTTCATTTCCTTGGTTAAGGATGCCAGCTCTGAAACTGTCTCACGCATTATTGATAGTTTTCCAGAGATTTTTAATGATAAAATTGGAGTTATAAATATGTGTGTTCACAAAATCAGACTAAATAAAATGCTATACAAATTGTCCATAAGGTCAGACCTGTTCCACTTAACATCAGGAATGAACTTAAAAAACCTTTAGACAAATTAGTTACAGAAGGCATCATTGTACCCATAGACTCAGCGCAGGGGTTCAGCCCAGTATTTGTTGTATTATACGCAAAAGTCTGGCAAAATTCATCTCTGCGCGGTTCTTCGCACCCTTATTGAAAATATACTGAGGACTGTCATCCCCTACCTAAAATTCAAGACCTATTAATAAATATTGGACAGGCAAAATATTTTCCTATACTTCACCTTCAATCTGCTTACCATTAGAATCCACTTGATCCAGAGTCACAAAAAATCACAACCTTTATTACACCCTTTGGGGCTTACAAGTATTGCAGATTACCATTTGGTCTGGCGTCCGCTGCTAGTGTCTTCCAGAAATTAATGGATATTATACTGGCACATATTGCTGGTGTATAGGCATTTCAGGACGATGTCTTGATTTTTGCTACAAATGTCCAGGAAAGCAGTTTGATTTTGGAGAATGTGTTAATGATTTTCAAGAAGTATGCCATCACCTTGAGGTATGACAAGTATACATTGTTGTCTCAGAAAATTACTATCAGTCCTGAAGGAATCAGTCCCAATTGCTCATTAATTCATGCTATTCAGAATGCATATGCTCTAAGAGCTAAAGATACTTTTTGCTCTTTTCTGGGACTTAGTGAATATTACTTTCACTTTGTTATTCTTCTATGGCGCAATCTTTGCGCAATCTACTCAGGAATGGCAAAAAGTATATTTGGTCGGATGATGTCAATGAAGCTTTTATGAAAAGTTAAGCATCTTATAGTTTCAGCACCTGCCTAGCTCCATTTGTGGTGGGTAGGAAATGTTCAGTAACCGTGAATGCAAGCCAAGTGGGATTAAGAGCTGTTCTATCCCAAATGTCACAAACACAATTGCTTTTGCTTCAAGCACTTTGAAAAAGTCAGAAAGTAGTTTCAGTACTATTGAACATGAGACACGGGCTTGTTGCTGGGCAGTAGAAAGATTCAAAAGTTTTCTATGGGGCACACACATTGATCTGTTCACTGACCATAATCCCTTACTCTACATGTTGAATGGTAATGGTACAGAAAAAGGCTTCATTGAGATTAATTAGGTGGTTGTCAAGATTTCAGGAGTACAATTTTACAGTAAAATATATACATGGTGTAAAGAATTTTAGAGCAGATTGTCTATCCAAAATGTCTGTTGATAATGAATCAGAAATTGTGCATGATGATGTGGAATGTGTTGTAGCTCTTGAAGATAATTTGTTGGATGACCAAGGGGTAATCACATCTGGGTGTTGGTTAGAAGCATCCAAAGATAATGTTGTATTTCAAAACATTTGTAATTTTATGAAGAAAGGGTGGCCAAAAGAATGAGTGTAGCCCTGAGACCTTTTTTCCAAGTTGCAAGCGAACTTTTGATTGATATGGGTGTCCTGTTACATCATTATTTGTTTGTTTCTCCATTAGAGAAGTGGTGATGAGGAAAGAACATAGTGGTAATTTGGGTATTAATGCCACATGCCAAAACCTCAAGCAGGTATATTGGGGGCCTTTCATGGAATCTGAGCTGAAAAAATGTATTGATAATTGCAGCACCTCTTTGGTTTTAGAAAAGCAGTGGAGAACACATGAGACACCTTTACACCATGTACCTTTGCATGAGGATGCATGATGTACAGTAGCAGTGGATTTTTCTGGTCCGTTTGACCTACTAGTTGCAGACAAAAGATACGTTACTCCTAGTGGATTATTTTTCAAAGTAGGTCTATTTTGATTTTACCCGTGTACCCACTACAGAATCTGTCATCACGTTTTTAACGTAAGTTTCTGAAATTGAAGGGGCACCAAAGGAGATTGTAACTGATAAGGGTACACGTTTTACTTCAATGCAAATGAGAACATTTATTGAATCTCATCAAATTCAACACCTTCACGTTGTATTGTATTCTCCCACTCCGAATGGATTAGTGGAAAGGATGAACAAATTCCTCAAAGAAGGTGTACAGAAAGCTTTGGCCACAGGGTCTGAGGTTGACAGTTTTTTGAGAAGGAACGTTTTGGCATATCTGACCACATCGCATAGCACCACTAATGTGTCCCCTTTCACAGTTTTACACAGGAGATTCCCCGGGTCTAAGGATTGTCTTGATTGGATCAGGAATCTCCACAAAGGTGTCTCAAATGTTATACAAGAGTCAAAAGATAAAATTACTGTTGATGTGCAAAATAGACAGGCTGATATCAAAGTTCATTTTGACAAGAAACATCATGATAGGCGTTTTGATTTATTCATTAGTGATTGTGTGCTTACAAAAAAAAACCCACCAAAGTCAAGAAAGGGGAGTCAAAATTAATGGAGCCCGCATGAATTGTGTAATTGTCTAAGGGCTCTACTTTGATCTTTGTTAAGGGTTGGTGGAGCAGGAGATGTTTAGTGAAACTTTCACCAGAACAGGCAAAGAAAAGTTTGGCAGCTAAGTCATATTGTAGAGGATTAAGAGACTGGAATTCATGTCTTGATAGTTCATGGTGGTACTAACCACTTAATGCACTACGGCTATTGTCTAACACACCATCTGTTTCATCAGCTATTCCGAATGTTAGCCAGACAGATAACGTTGAAAATGCTTTGGTATCACCATGTCTTATTTTCAATGGTACTGTTGAATAACCTGTTATTAATGGATTTTCCAGAAATGTTTCAATGCCGACACATTTTAAAGATTTCTATGTTCATTAATGCACCGTAATTGCTTGGTCCGGTCTCCCGACAAAAGTGCTTCCTCTTTACTGGCAGGTGCTTAGGGGGTTGCGGAGAGAGCGGACCGGTCATGGGCTCTTTGCTGTGATTTCCCAATAAACCCCTGTGCAATACCTCCTTGCCGCCTGCTCTCTTCTTCACAACCTGGCTGGGGGAGAAAGTTTAGAACTAATGTGTATAAAGCATTAATGTTGGCCAGAAAAGTGGAAGTGGGGCATGTAAAGAAGAGATGGGTGGAGTCAGGTCCAGAACAAATCAAGATTGAAAGTGGCTGATGGCTTGCAAACTAGTCAGAAAAATATCCACAAATGCCCGTTTTAAGTTGACACAATTTCATTTTGTGCATAGAACTTACATTATGCCTTTGAATTAGCAAAAATACATCCGGGTACCAATGCTTGCTGTGGCAAATGTGGAGAGCAAAGGATTGACTTTACCCACATGGTATGGACTAGGCCCACACATATCAGATTTTTGGGATAGAGCAGTGACTACACTCAGAACAGTTGCTGGTAATTTAACTAAAAACACTATGAAGCGTTGCTTGTTTAGTATATCCCCTGTGCAGAAAACAAATAAAATGAAAAGAAAATTCCTGTCATTGGGTGCTGTGTTGGCGAAACATAGAATAGCAATGAATTGGAAAAGCGATCAACCACCTACCTATGCTAGCTGGAAAAAAGACTTGTTAGAATGGGCAGTGGTGGAGAAGATCCATATAAAAACCACACGTATGGACATATGGACAAGAAGGTGGCAGATGGTTTTATGGAATGAGTGGAGATGTTGATGCTCATTAGAGATACACCAGACACTCACCCTCCTGAACGTTCTAGACTAGTTCCGTTAATGATACTGGAAAAGATTGATGAGCTACGGTATACAGTCAGCAAGTGGCAATTTACAGACATAGGAAAATTTGTAGGGGGTGGGATCTGAGTAGGCGACTTTGAGGAGTGTGGATGAACTGCATGAACTGCTGCTTGCCCAAATGATACTTCATGTTTATTTTTGTGATTTCTGAAAATTAATAAAACTATATATAGAAAATCAAAATAAATATAAAGCACTGCAGAAATGAAACATGTGAGTGTAAAATTTGGAGCAGGTCAGGGTCAAAATCAGCCAATGTGATTTATCTTTCGATTCATGCCCACCTGTCCTTTTTTTTTTGCACAGGCTATCACGGTTCGTCACGTCATTGAGAGGATGGGCTGCGAAGCGCTTGCATCTTGAAGATCAGAGACCGGATTCCTTCTTGGAACGATTTCGGGGCCCAGAGCTGAAGGAGGTTTCCAGCAGAGGCAGCAATGTACAATCTATTTTGGGCAACCAAGAGAAAGTGGGCAAAGTGAAAATGTAAGCTCCGTGACGATTCTGGTCACTCTGTTGAAATGCAACTCTAATGGACCAGTCTCTTTCACTTGTGCTTTGTGTTCATTTGCTTTCTGTAATGGGCGAGGACATGCGGAGGGGACTGGCTACAGCACTATTGTCCAGTCTGTGCTACAGTGCATCTGCCACAGGACAGGGTGCACTTTGGCATCAGAATAATATAATTGTACTATTTTGGTGTCATACTAAGAGAAAATGCTGCTTAAACGCCCGTAAACATGTGGTCCCACATAGGCGATGGACTTCCTAATTGTGACTCTGGTAAATGGCCCCTCTCCATTTTTCAATTACTCACTTGGTTGTCACCCTCTCTGCGACCATCCATCCCTACCATAGGTCCACTTACATCTCTTTCACTCCCTTACATGCCACACTCTTCCTCACTTACCCCCTCCACGGGAGTAGCATGTCCTCCCCCTCCCCTTCTGCACAAAAAACCCTCTTCCTCAACTTCCTCTGGCTGCTCAGCAATTCCTCCACCCCCCACCCCCGCCCAGCAAGTTGTCTTCACCACAAGTAGTGAGCCTTGTGTGCTGAACATCTCTTTTGTGAGAGTGAATAATAGGTGCTGTGACCTAAAAGTGCAGCAGCACCACCCCATTCTAGCATATGTCCAGCACTTTGCTGTGGAGAATATCTACAACACTGTGGACAGGAATCTTCCCGGCAGATTTCAAAATTGACACCGAGGCCTTTATTTGGTTGTTTTCATTTTGTGTGACTTCAAATACAGTTGTGCATACCACTCAATGAGTTGTGCTTGGACAACTAGTTACATACAGGCAGAAAGTGAGCACAACGGCATAGTATCTTCACTTGATAATTGCTTAGTTGAGGTCTTGAGCTAGTCAATTATAGTGTAATGAAAATAGTACAAATGCATATAGGGAATGTAACAGGAAATGAAAGCCAAGGCCATAGAGGAATGGTGTTTCTTACTATTCATATAGTATTTGTCATTACCACTGAGAATCTCAAACGCTACCTGACATGGCACACTTTCTAATACAAATCTTTTCCTAAGAGTCGGCTGCTCATTGCCAAACGTTGTTTTTTGTTTTCCTATGTTACTTCTCAGTCCCACTGTCTGCTAAGACACTAATAACTTTATTGGTGGTAAATTCATCCCCTATTTTTGACCAGAGCACTCATTATCAGCATAAGATTGTTATTGCAATAAGTTCTTTATGTTCCTAAATCTACAAGAGTTCTAGCTTTAATTTATGTGCAGGTTATTTAATTTTAATTGGGTTATTAGTTGAGGGGTGTGAGAGCCCTAAATATACCTGTGATTAACCCTCTGGTAGCTTGGCACAAAGCAGTCAGGCTTAACTTAATTTTTTTTTTTTAAAGTCTACATCTTAAGAAATGAAAGAAGACAAAATCAACAAAAAAACAATAACTAGAACTGTAGTTATGAATTTTTAAAGTTTAGGTGAAAATAGCGCCAAAAGGGACAAAGCACCACTCGCTGGTATCTGGTCGCACTGGACCAGGTCAAAATCACAAGTTTAGGCCGACCACAATGGAGTGAGGGTCAATACATGGACCAGGTTTGTACCAGTGGAATTTTACCTTCTCAAAGTCTGAGTCCACATGAGGAGCCTTAGCAGGAGTTTTGTGTCGGCAGGGGCCCCGAGGAGTTTGTTGTTGGCGTGAAGAGCTTTGCCATGTTTTGGAATGGAGATGTGGGCAGTTGCTGTTTGGCATGAAGAGAAGGTTCCCATCTGAACTTTGCATTGGCAGGAGACGCGGTGACCGTTGCTGACTTGAGGAACCTGCTTGCGGTCTAGAACTTCTGTATTTTCACCTTTAACTTGGTTTAGGGGGCAATAGGAGTATACACTTTGATGCCAGTCAAGAGTCTAGGACCTTGGGGAAACACCATTTGGGGATCAGGACTCACTTCAGCAAAGGCCTGCAGTAGGGCCCAGGCAAGACCAGTTGTGCAGATGGGCCGTTGCCAGGAAGGCTTTTGGAAGATTGTTGTGCACCTAAAGCTCAAACAATAGGTCAGCCAACAGACCCATGGGGTCACTTCTGAGGAGGCGGCATTCAAGGGAATCAGGTCCAATCTTCCTTGTCCAGGTAGCAGGGCAGTCCTTCTTCTGAATCTTCCACAGGTCCAGGAATGTTCTGAAGAGAGGTTCTGAAGTTGCTACATTTATAACTAGTGATAGCCTGTGTGGGGGGGGGGGCGGGGAATCCAAAGTCTACTACTAAATTGGGTCTGGTCAGTTCTTCCCCTTACCCCGGGCTTGGTTCCAATCTGTCTTGGCAAGGACAAACCTGGTGTCAGGATCCTTTATGTGTGCTGCAGAGAGGGTCCTCCTTCGGGCCATCCTGTCAGAAAGACTCAATCCCTCCATGCCTACGCCCCTTTTGTACTCACATCTGAAAGGAATACACAAAACACCACAGAAGAGCCACTCACAGTCATGTGACCCTGACACTGGCAGAAAGTCACGTTTGGTTTAGTCAGAAAAAGGCCAACTTTCTAAAAGTGGCATTTTCAAAATAGTAACTTAACATCTGATTTTACCATTAAAGAGGATTATACATTACAACTCATATGTGTGGAAGAAGCATTTTTCTACCTGTTCCAAAACTGATATTATCACTTATTAAGTGTAATATGGTAAACACAGCGTTAGTCCACGGGAGAGATAGCCTTACAAAAGTGAAAAACAACTTAAGGAGTTTTTCACTGCCAGGACATGTAAAACATAAGTACACATGTCCCACTTTTTAAATACCATGCACCCTGCCCTATGAGCCTCTAGGGCCTACTTCAGTGGTTACTTACAAGTATTAAAAAAGTAAGGTTCAGGCCTAGCAAAAGGTGAATTTTGCCAGTTTGAAATGGCAGTTTAAAACTGCATTACAGGCTGCAGTGGCAGACTTGAGACATGTTTTACAGTGCTATTTTAGTGGGTGACACAATGAGCACTTCTACCCACTAGTAGCATTTAATTTAGTAGGCCCCGGCACATGGAGTACCATTTACTAGGGTCTTATAAGTAAATTGAATGTGCCAATTAGGAATATTTCAATTTTGTCATGTTTAAGGGAGAAAGAGCACAAGCACTTTACCTCTGGTTAGCAGCTGTAAAGTGCACAGAGTCCTAAAGCCAAATAAAACTGTTGAAGACAAGTATTGGCAAAGCCAATAGGTCTCGTCAGTACCCGAGCTACTGGCCTTCTCAATGTAAATGCCATTAAGCCATGTTGTCTAGCAGCACATCTGCTGTTCTACACGGCTAAAATTCAATAAAAATAGTGCTATGATGCTGCCAGCGCAGGCCACATTATAGTGCTTTTTTGTATGTGAGGAGGGACGGAACAATGATCTGAACATGGGGGGTGAAAAACACTCGGCGTCGGCTCAACATCCTGTGATTCTTGGCAAATCACTTACTCTTCCCCCTGCCTTTGACATGAATGTGTTATTGTGTAATGTAACTGGTGAGCACGTAAGGCGGTCCAATACCTTTGGATTGTGTTTGTGCTATGGAAAACTGCAAAGCGGAAAAAAAGCAGCATCGACGAGAGAGGTAGTATTGTATTGTATTGTATTGCGCATTTATATAGCGCAGACTGTCACCCTACGGGTATCCAGGCGCTGTCACATAGGTAGTGAGGGGACGGGTGAAGCAGGGAAGGAGGAGAGGATGGGGTGACATGCAAGAAATTATGTGATAGGGTGTGTGGAAGCAACAATTATGGGGAAACCAAAATAAACACGATATCACATACACTCAAGGATCGGAAATATAACACATAAGTGGATCACAGTCACGAAAAGTCCTAAATAAGTAGACTGCAAATGCATTGGGAGGCCACCTCTGCTTTATATGACTAACTAAACTTACTCACTTTATAATGCTTGTTTCGTTTGTCACTCTCTGTTTGAACATGAGTTTCTATTAGATATCATGGAGGTCTCATTTGGTTTTGCGTTGCCTGGTTCCAAAATGGTCGCTAGTCCAGACAAAGTCACGCACATGCCTACAAGGGTTGGCTAGGTTTGGTAACCGGAGAGGTAGGAAGAGTGTTATTTCAACATTCAATCATATTCATAAGTGAAAAATCCGGTAAGTAGTAAATTATTACCGGCCGCACATTTCCTAAGCATTTTGTTCTAGACACAATGGTCTTTAAACTGGTGCAGGGAGTGAACGCGACCAGGTCAACGAAACATACCGTATACATTCGATGTTAGTGGTAGGTAGATTGGAAGCAAGCGCAACCATTTGAAAAAAAGTTACATGAGGTCGGAGATGTAATTAATACGGTACACCGTGCAGCCGAAAACAGAAGAAGCAAGGTACCTGGGCAGTCACTAATAATAAAGTACGAATCTCGAAGCCTGCATTCTAGAAACACAGTGCCCTGGCAGCCGCGTACCTGGGAAACCGCTGACTAAAGAAGTGCGGCACTCAGGCAGCCATACAGCCCCAACAGGAGGGGGCAAGCAGCGATGAGGGAGGGAGTGGGGGGACGGCTCAAGCACCAAAGCGGGAGGGGGTTGGGAGACGGGCAAGCAACCCGGTACATTCTCACTTTGAAGTCAGAGAACAAAATAAAGAGGCACCCTCATAAAACAGGGTCTGACATTTGTTTTTGAATGAACAGCAAATGTGACAAGATAAGAACAAGATTTAGAGGCCTGTTTACCTAAATGAGGTTGGATCAAGTGAAACACAACCGCTCGTGTTAAATTCTGTTAAAGAAAAAAAAAGTTGTTCCGAAAACTAATCCTAAATTGGGAGTTGTGGCTGGATAGTAGTAATTGGGCCATGCTCTCGGGGAGAGCTAAACACACGAAGAGGCATGACGCATGCATACTATGGACAATGTGTCTCTTTGAGACAGCGCATGCGCTGGCTAGAGCCGAGGCCTAATAAATAGGGGGCGGGGGGTGAAGGCAAAAAGTCAGGGGGAATGCCACACCAATGATGTCAGGTCTAACACTTATTGCCAATGAAAGGTCCTTCTCCTTTCTATCTAATTTTGCCAATTTTACTTTATCCAAAATAAATTCTAAACTGCTGTCACCTGGCACCCACTAGAGGCCCTTATTTATTAATCTAATACGTGCTCTTCATCTGTGAAGTTGCTTTTTTTATAAGTGCAGTCCACAAACAAATTTAGTCACTCCAAAATATGCAAAAGTGTGTCAGAGTGCTTGCTCTGAGCTTCTTCATATTATAAAAATTACATTTTTTTGCTATCAATTCAGTGTTATTAGTTATCTAATCAAGAAATATGGTGCATTTTTACCCATTCCCAGTCTTCTGTGTCCTTAATTGATAGACACTATCTTAGTTAGTTATGCCTGCATGTATGTTGTTCTTCAGTTAATCAAAATCACCATATAACTGGGCCTCATGTTCTGCTGCATCAGAGATGTCATCAAAAGTTATATGGTATGGGGTTTTTAAAATGTTGTGCCGCACAGTGATCCCGTTATCTTCACCACATCGCAGTTTCTTGAATCCATATAATTAAATTGTCACCATTTTGAATTTTCCTCGCTGAAGTTTCTGATAAGCTAGTATGCTCTAGCTGAACATCTTTCAGCTCAATATCTTAATTTATTATCACAATACACACATTCACCCTTTTCTCAAACATTAATGTGGAAGCCCATTCCAGAAAATACTCTGTGGGTGGCTGAGTTAAAAAATGTTGTCCATCAGTTACACAAATGATGATATCATTGAAAGATGCTAATAAGCAAAGTGTAAGTGGGGGAAAACTGAGGTATACCTATTCAGCAACCTTTCAATGATGACATACATATCACGTACAGTGTGACTGCTAATTTGAAGGGTAATCATTATTTGTGGCTAAGATTGGTTGGGACTTCATTAATCAAGGGGGCATGGCCAACTCTTGTTTCAGAGATATGCTCATTTCTCACAGGCAGAACTCACCGAGTCAGACTCCCGCCCTACCTCTCGGATCCAACAGAGACCAGATGTTGAGTGCCCCAGGGATCCTCCCTCAGTCCCACCCTCTTCAACATCTACATGGCCCCCTCGCAGCCATCGTCAGAAACCACGGGCTCAACATCGTCTCCTACGCCGACGACACCCAGCTCATCCTCTCCCTCACCAAAGAACCCAGCATCACCAGACACAACTTCAAAGAAGGGATGAAAGCCATCGCCACCTGGATGAAGAAGAGCTGCCTGAAACTCAACTCCGAGAAAACAGAAGTCCTCATCCTTGGCTCCACCCCCTCCACGTGGGATGACACCTGGTGGCCCCCCGCCCTTGGAGCCCCCCCCACCCCGACGGACCACACACAAAACCTCAGCATCGAACTTGACTCATCGCTCATGATGAACCACCAGATCAACGCGCATCCTCGGCCTGCTTCAACACCCTCTGCATAGTCCGAAAAACATTCAGATGGATCCCAGTCGAATCCAGAAATACGGTCATGCACGCCCTCCTCAGTAGCAGACTGGACTACGGCAACGCTCTCTACGCCAGAATCAACAAGAAACTACTTCGCAAACTTCAGACCGTCAAGAACGCCGCAGCCAGACTGATCCTAGACATCCCCCGTCACAACCACATCACCCTCTGCAGTCTGTCAGTGAGTTTCTCTGGGAGCCCGGTGAAGGTGATGTTAAAGGCATCTAAATGGCGGCATTGATAGGGCTCTTGTCATCTCTACTCAGTGGTCATTTTGGTAGAGTGGTAGCCTCCTCTTAAGTAGGGAAAGCTTGAAAAGGAAGGCCATGACCACACTGTTGGCCTAGGGAGCGAAGGAGAGGACACAGTTGAATATTACTTCCACATTGCTTAATTTCAGTGCTGAAGACGTGGTACTCCCAGACTTGAGGGTCACTCAGACGGAGGCTGGTTGCATTTCAGGGAAGGAGATCTTTTTGCTAACCCTGAATTGAGCAACAAGAAGGACCTGGTTGACATTAAGGTGGCCTTCTTCAAACAGCAGGCAATAGCCAGGGAAGACAAGGAGCTATTTAAGCCTAGTGTACGTCATTTCATCATGTTAAGAACCACACAGATGGTGGAACCGTACTTATTAAGGTTTGTGAATTCATATGACCGTTTTTTGCTGACCAGGTTCCGGTTTGATCTCTTCCATCTTCTTCTCACTCACCCAAGGGGGCAGCACAAGGGCCAGTCTGTCACCTTGTGGCTGCGAAGGGAAGTCCCCACAGGACAAGTCTCACTTCTTATTGTTCTGTTGTTTTTATGACTTACCCAGAAAGTCCTTTTTAGTTCCGATTCTAAAAAAGGCCAATTTTAGGCAAGTGCGCCCGCTTTTATTTTTCTACAAATGATATGGGGTAGTACAGTTTTTTATGTGCTTAACTTTTTAAAATCTGCTGTCAGGCTTAGGTCCAGTTGTGATTAACTAACTTGCTTTTAATATATAATTTATGGCACGATGCACTTTGTAATGCTTTGCTTACACTTCCGCTTAGAAATTGTCTTTACCGGACTAGACCATTTGTTGTTAACCCGAGCGATTTTCTTAATCAGGCCTTGCTAGTATGTTTTTGGTGTCATTTGGACATCTAACTTAGGTCATTATCCTAATCGGTATGGTTTACTGAGGAATGTTTTATTTACACTCAATGTGTGCTTTTATGGTTTTATCATATGAAACCGAATAAAGATTATTTGATGATGATGATAATGTACTCATTGGTCATTTTTGAAGAGTGCTAGCATTCTCTTAAGTAGGGAAAACTTGAAAATGAAAGCCATGACTATACTGTTGGCCTATGGAGCGATCACAGTTGAATATTACTTGCACATTGCTTAATTTCAGTGCTGAAGACGTGGTACCCCCAGATTTGAGGGTCACTCAGATGGACGCCGGTTGCATTTGGTTTTCTTCCAGCAATCAGAATCTCAATTATGGCTGTGTTTGAGCAAAGAAAGCTCTCTTTCAACCCAGGCAACATGTGGTACAAGCAGATTGTAATGTTGATCTGGTTTGCAGGCCTGTGTTCTTCAGGATCTATGCCAAATATCCAAGTAGATTTTGAAGAGCAATCAGGAACGCCACACAACTCATTGTGTAATGATTATTCAGTTGGTGCAATTCACAGTTGTTGCCTGCAGTTGGATACATAGAACATGATCCAGTCCAGGTCAGAACCACAGTTTCATCCCTCTCTAGGAGTCGAGTCTACTGGGCAGGATATCACGGTCCATGGTGTCAGAAGCTGCTGACACATCAAGGTGTATATGGGTGAATTCTCATTTTTATTGCCGATAGTAGCAGCTCTTCTCTGATGATGATAATGTCAGTTTCATCAAACCTGGTAGAACTGTGCCTAGATTGCTGATGTGCATGATAGGGTCACATTTCACCAATATACTCTGGAAGCTGACTTGTGACCTTCCTTTCAGGGACCCTGCTGGGATCAGTATATTGGTTATGGGCCAGTAATTAGACAGGACGTTCAGGTTGGCCGTCCTATCTTCGGCATAGGCAAGAGGATGATGAGCATCAGGGATCAAGAATGTATTGAAGAGAAAGGAGGCATTAACCATGGATTTGAGACCTATCTCAAGGGAAGAGAGGTATCGCTTTTTGCATGCATCTTTGCAGTAAGTAAAAAAAAAAAAAAAAATGTAAGTAAGTCGGTTTTTATATAGCGCAGCTACTCACCCTTACGGGTCTCAAGGCGCTGGGTGCCGGAGTGGAAATTAAGTGAGCTATTGCCCAGAGTCACATGGTGCTGAGCTGAGCTGCCGCCGGAGCCAGGGATGGAACTGTGAACCCTGTGCTCCGGAGTCAGCTGCCCTGGCCGCTGCACCACACCTCTCCACCCTATGCACCACACCTCTCCCCCCTGCAGGGCTCTACAGACAGATGCTTTTGTGTCAGAATTGGCATCTTATCTCGGTGATTGGGTGGAAGGTGAAGAATGTGGCTTGCAAACAAGGGGGCTAATGGGAGGGTAAGGTAAATTATCATCCAATCGTAATAATAGACTGCTCCAAATACCGCAGCTCCTCATAAAGACCATTTGGCGAAAACAATTCCACCCCTCAATTCACAGAGGATAAAAGAGGACAACAAATAGGGAATGATTTTGGGCACCAATTATTACACATAAAAGACTCTACATTAATATCCTTTTTTTTTTTTAAAGAAGAATAATGTACGCTTTATCATATATTTCCAAAAATCTAAATTACAAACCACTTCATACGCAGGATTTTATATTGCACAGCAGTCATTGTAGCATTTCCTTGCACTTCTAAGGTAATCACTCAGTAGCACAAAACCGATGCTTTACTTCTGGCATTCATCGAAATACGGTAACATTCACCTCGTCATGCGTCATTGGTTAATGTTCAAATACACAAAAGTCGAAACCTCTCCTGGACATCCGAATTGTTAAACTAAACTATTATGTCCTGCTACTGTTTGGGCAGACATGATCATGGCATGCTTTGGTTTGTGAATGTGGTTAATTACCTTCATTACGTTTCTTCTAAAACAAACCCCAACTTGGAGACACGAACCCGGATTATCATAGGTACCTCTTGCATGCACCAGAAATACTGTGGTCAGGCTGTTTCTCTAACATTGTGTTCACCGACACTAATTTACGCCATTCAGCCGTGTGTTTCCTTCCTCCACAGTGTTGTTTTGTTGAAGAGCATTGTGTTGCATGTATATGTATGTACCATTGAGACAGTGATAGTTCAGTCTGATTTAAGATCTGACAGTAGCCAAGGAGAGTATGACGCAAAACAAATGTTCCTCTGAGCATGGACGTCATTTAGGGGTCGCCGACCCCTGTTTTACCCCTGCTACACCCCCTGCTACTTCTGGCACTACCTTTGCGACCCCTGGCATCAGATGTCCTAAAGGCAGTGACAACAACACGAATTTAACAAAAGGCTCGTGTGACTCTTGTTTACTTTGAGTGGCCAGCAGTTTTTTAGGCAGACTGTTTATGAGATAAATGTGTCCAGGAGTGGAACACTCGACTACTGTGAAACAAAATGTTTCCATGTGAAACTTGACAATGGCACCACCATTCGTGTGCTGCGCGTTCTAATCTGAGGTGCACCGTAGCTAACTTTGCAGGTCAGGAAGGCATGAAAAACAATCTCATGGCAGAAAGCAACACGTTTGCAATATAGTTAATTTATTTACCTAGTGGAGAGGGCCGAGGTAAAAAGACGTCTCGATGTGTTTGGCTAACTGGAGCACGTGTGGGTGGAGAAAAAAAATCAGCCTATGAGAAAGAAGAAAGTGAGAGACAGAATTAAATAGGGGCAGATGACCAGGGGAAGCAGAAAGAAGACAGGGGGAGGACACAGCAGAGTGGCAGATTAGTGACAGAAAGACAAAGACAGGTATCTGTGTGTGTTTGCATGGGCAAGCGAGATAGTAAAGAGCAGTGCTTAATTTGTCAAATAATGAGTGACAGGGCACTGACCAGGAGGCCACTGCAGCTTGCACCACCCATAGCCCCATCACTGTGCCAATGACGGTACCAAAACAACTACTATCCATTTCTCTCGCCTTCAAGTGCGACAGTTCAGATTATTCCAGGTCCCCAAAACCAAAGGAATGGCTGGGGAGGCAGGTATTATTATTTTTTAATGTATATTGTATTCATAAGCAAACGTTGTTCTGCTCATCTCTAAATTTGATGAGCAGCGCCACCGTGTGCCGAGTGTCGTAAGTGTGGTGATGACAATTAAGTGCCGGTTCCGAGCACCGGAAACCAATTAAGTGCTGGTGCCCAGCACCAGCAACCACCAGCTCAAATTAAGCACTGGTAAAGCGACAGCTGACATAGAGAAGACCAATTGAGATAGCAATAGACATCAACACCTGAAAGGGAAATTGAGAAAGGTGAGGGAAAGACACAGGCTATAACAACAGATGATTAAGAGACAGTAGAAGTGACAGAAAGAGAGGGTGAGACAGGTGCGAGAAAGAAGTGATGGAGACGAATGGATGAGAGAGACAGCAAAGAAAAAGATGACGCACAGATCGTAAAGAGACAATTCAAAGAGCTAGAGAAGGGGAGGCATGAGAGGTGATAAAGAGGCAGACTGCTGTGACAGATAACTCAGAGAAAGAGGGGAGAGATGTGAAAGAGGGGATATGATGAGGCAAATAAGAAGAAAGGTAAGATAGATGATAAAGCAGTGATAAATAGACATGTGAGAAAGAAACAGCAACTGCTGTGAGGAAGGGTAGATAGGGAAGAAGTAGAGAGATTATATAGGACAGAGGCAGGGGAGAAAGAGACTGAGGGTGTAGGACAGAAGTGGGAAACAGCTGAAAGAGGCTATGAAGAGGCAATCAAGAAAGGTCATATGATGTCACTTCCTGTGATGTCTTTGCAGACAAAAGGCATGTGATGTCACTTCCGCTACCCCTGTCATTTTAGTCATTTTAGTGAATCGGCCTCTACACCTATGAGAGGAGTGGATGCGTGAGTAATCGCGTGAGTAAGCGCCCGAGTAAGCAGCAGAAGCCAGTGCCAGACAGTTTTAATGGGGGTAGATCAGGCAAGGAGCTGCCCTCTAAAATATTTATACTGCTGAGGCAATGATATGTCAAAAAAAATGTATTGAACATTCAGACAGTTTTATTTTTCACAGTATGGAAATACTGAATGACACTCTTTTTGTTAGGATCACAGTTTCATGTCTGTTCCAGCATTCCCATCATTGACCAGATGGTTTGCACCCGAATTGTAGAAGCACGTTCTCACCTCTCTGCACTACTGACTGGACAATATCTAATTAAACAAAAATCTATCTTCAGCATTTCTTAAGACTTGTACATTTGCATTAGTTAACAGATTCAAAACTATTCTGAAAAATGGGCATGAAACACAGATGCTAAATGGATACATTGAAGTGATAAATACACTTAAACAGTTGACTGACTGTGCTTAATTTGTGAAGGAGGTTGCAGATAGTGGGCACTGGCACTCATTTTTGGGGGACGGGACTTATTTTTCATCATCATACCTGGACCAAGAGCAACAAGAGAGAAAGGCAGAATAGGAAGAAGAAAGGAGGAAAAGAAAGATAGGAAAGCAGTTGCAAAGAAAGAAAGTATGGATGAAACAAGAACCTGCAAGTGTGAGATAAAGAGACAGTAAGTATAGGGTGCTGGAAAAAAGAGGCACACACACACACTATCTGAATATTGAGGTTTAAATATTGTGCTACCAAAATATCATACACAAAATGTTGGTTACCACTATATCAGCTAATATATATACGTAAGTATAGATTTACTATACTTAACTCCACATCTACATACCCCCTGGGAACGTCTACCTCAAGGAGCAAAGTGCAGTCTGGCTATCATAGCAGGTCAAGTGCTCTGAAAAAAGTTCCAGCACCAATGTCTATGAAGAGGGGAAGGCTGATTCAGCCTGATCGGTTTGTCCTTTGACATTTTTAAAGATGCAGCAGACAATTATTGGCCATGGACTTCTGTCCAATAATCCAGATTTGGAAATATAAGATGGAGATGCCCTGAAGATAACAGATCATATCTTCGACTTGTACCTTTTGGGACCCTTGTTGTTATGGCTTACTTTCAGTTTGGAGCTAGTATACTGCCACCTTTTCCATGATAGGACTAAGCCTGAGGCTCTGCGGAATCTTTGCAGGTCTGCCCTTTACCTGCTGCAATCATTGCCCTGCAAGCATGTCCCCAGCATGCCCAGTGAGTTCTATCTGTCTGAAAAAAGCGTGAGCCTGCTATACATCTCACCACATGAGGGTACTGGGCATCAAAAGATTTATTTTTGACAACTGACAGCATCCGCAAACACTTATGGAGCTCCTTGAACTCCTAACCAGGTATGGAGTCAGGTTGCCTTAGAGATCAATAAGTGGAAGAGAGTTGAGGAGCATGGCAAACACCCCCTCAAATAAAGGGTACCTCCATAACAATACTTTAAGGCTCTGCAAACACACCATACTTTCTTGTTTTTTTTTAGTTTGGTTGCTCCCTTTATGATCTGCAATGTGTAGACGTCCAGTATCTAGTTAGCTAGGCAGGTCACTGGACCCAGAGATCATTGTGATCACTTGTGGCCAGGTCATTAGATCCAGAGATCATTGTGGTCACTTGTGGCCAGGTCACTGGATCCAGAGATCATTGTGGTCACTTGTGGCCAATTGCACTCCTAGCCTTGTTGCTTTGTCATTGTGCACCCTGAAGCTTCAGATTGCTCTGCATCAGTTGCATGGTCTAACATACTATGTCCCTTGTTACATGTTTGTCAGAATAGAGTGGAGTAGTTACCACATCTGGGAAATAGCATTTCCCCAGAAGAGGTATTCACCAGGTGTGGTAAATCCCTCCTATTGTGAGTTTTCAACATGAAAAAGAGGCATCATATGCAGATCATTTTTCAATCACCGAGGCCCTCACTCCAAGTTCATGGCTGAAGTCTGATCCCTTTGACAACTCTTTTTGATTGGAATTAGGAATTGTGTGTTAATAATCACACCCTCACAGATTCCCTCTCATAGAATCCAGCAGGCAAAATCTGAAATTTATCTGGGGCAAAGACCCGTAAAAAAGTGAAAACATGCAAAATATGGGGCGTTAAAAAACAATTCTATATGTTTTGCGTCCTTTCCAAGTTGAAGACTGAATAGAGGAGGTATTTACCACATTTGCTAAATGCCTTTCTCCAAGAGTGGTAAATACCCGACCCTGTTGCACACAACTTGTATGAAGGGCCCTAATAATGCATGCTTTGTCACATTTATGAGCCTTTCTTCCCCACAAATTTCGGTAGGTTTGACCTGTCAGAAGCCATCAGGGGTAAACTATAATAATGTGATAATTACCCCACAATTCGCAGTCCCAATCCCTGTGCAACATCCTGTTTGTACTGCAATCAGAATTGAATTCTGAACTTGTAATAAGGACCTGTGTGGGTTCTGAGCTTTATGTAGAGTGTTTAGTTAGGGTCGCTGGTTTCTTTTGCCTAATTTGTTGTTACCACTTTTCATTTGTGATTACTGTATTTCATAGGGCATTGCCATTTTTATTGGGATTACAAGCTTATTCATGAGATTCCTCTTCTTAATGAAAATTGCTTTTTTCATTTTGTGACTACCATATTATGTCTCATGTTGTGTTTTTGTTTCCATTGATTTGATTACTGTTTGAAATGCAAGCATATTTAAAATGCATTAGATATTATTAAGTGTGTGTGATGTACCATTGTGGATGGACATTTATACTTAATTTCATTTCTGATGAGTGTGTTGTACTGCCCATAGACTTTGTTGAAGTCAATATATATTGGCTTTTTGTGTGGATCCCTTTACTGTCAGTTAGATGGTCCGTATGTCTGATTTGGTACTGTCAGTTTTACCCAATTCAGCGTGCCTTTGATTCAGACCTCTTCATCAAACTCTTTGGTATCCTGATTCAACAAGGATAGTAGCACCGACCATACGTAATGCATTTACCAGCTAGCCTGTCTGCCTGTCTTGTGAACTGTAAGCTAGCTCAGTCTCGACGACTCCTCTTTGGTTACATTTATTTTTATTGTGAGCATTCACAGCGTATTCTATAAAGGTCACCTGGTACAATATGGTAGTTTAATATAGTTAAGTAATGTTACTCACCTTGCCTGTAACTAAATTCTGTCTGTAGTGGCTATTCTTGGGCCCCTATTACAGAAATTTCCAAACTAGATGGAAAAGGTGTGTGGAGCGGACAGTAGGGAAGAGCTCTGCTTGCCCTAGTAGGCCAAGAAGGCATATTCTAGTACCCACCAAATTAATTTCTCCATTTTGTCTCAGGTAGAATGGGAGTTATTGGCAAAGGGTGGCTCTGCATTTCCTTTTTCCCTTCTCTGTGTCTTACCAACATGGTAGAAGCCACTTGGGCTACTTGGTCTATGATAGATGGATATCAATTGGTCTTAGGATGCTCAGTGAGTATTGCACCACCCAAAACTAATCCAGCAAGCTACTGTTCTAATTATGTGCCGTTCCCCTATTCCCAACATCTGTACTGCAACCCAAAAACGGATCACGGTGTCAGCAATGGAAAAGGGCATATCTTTAGATATGCCCCCACAATGAGCCCAATCTACCATTGAAAATTGTGTTTCCTGCCCTACGAGCTGTAAACACAGGCTGCCCTGCCTGCATTCTGTAAGGGTCACTCCTGATGCAATAAGTCCCCACGTGCCTACTGTCATGGTTAGTGTGGACTTGTCAACTTTTCGAAGCCTTGATAGGCTCCACGCTATGTGCTGTTGTCTAAAGCTAGCAATATGTTTTAACTTACTGTGCCATTGTGTTTTATTTGTATATTTTCAGTCAATGGGTGATGTCTCAATTCAATGTCAACAACTGCAATAACAAGGAGCAGTAAGTAAAACCACCCTAGCTATGTGGAAATCTTTAGAGTACGGGTGTCCAACCTAAATCCAGGAGCTATGCCCATGCCACATTTTCAGGATAACCCCTGACAATGTAAATACGTTCTGAACAGATCTTATTTAGACTGAAAACCTGGCATGGATTCTGCCCTTCTAGATCTATGTTTGACAGATCTATATTTTTTACAGAGAAATACTTGTATTGAGAAATCACCACACAGAAATCTCGACTACATTTGTTAAATTATTATAAGCACTCCGAAAACAAACCATATCCTAATGTTAGTTTAACACCCCTTACCCAAAAACGAACTCTTCACTCAACTTATCCCCGAAAGTAACCATTTCCATAACCATGACCTTACAATCGTGAAAACTATACTTACCCTACATAGCATTTGGAATCCCCTATATTTAAATACTAATTTTTAAGTAATCTGGAAATAAACATGCGCGGTCTAAAATAATTTTTATTTGTAAAGTGGTGTCTCTGTAAAGGTTTTTCTCTGTTCAGGTTTCTCTATAATAACAAAATCCCACGTTGGACACCTTCACGATTTCTTTTCACCTGTCATAAAATAGTCCTGTCCCTTCACCTTTAAAAGCCCTCAGATATTTAGTTTCCCCTTCCTCTACCCAATTGCATATCTCTTTCCTGCCTGCTAGTGTTATCATAATGTTCTTTTATTATTTTTAAGGTGTTACCTCCACGCAGTTGGTTTCTGCAGATTCATGTCAAGCAGAGTGTATAAATCAGGTCATACAAATCACATTGCAAGTTTCCCTATAAAGAGCTAGAGACTTTCTATCTTTCAACTCATGTCTGCGGCTATAAACCACTCAACATTTTTATCGGAGATCCCACCACATCTTTGATGTTGTTTACAATGTCAACATCACCAAAGGCTTTTGGGTATGGAGATTTTAAAGAGGATTCCTAGTATATCATTTTGGCTTATAAACGCCAGAGGCTGTCTCTAATGAAAGAATAACCTAAGATGGCTCCTCAATGTAGCAACGTGGGCACTTGTGTTTATGAGCCATTTCTGCAAAAAGAAAATACCTCAAAAATCTCATCTGATATTATTGTATACTTTACCTCTGTATCAGGGCAGGGCCAAACATATTTCTCCTGAAACATTAAAATGTGTTCATTTACAAAAGGTATAATAGCTTGGCTAGTAGCCAATTACAATATACATGTGTTGCACTCTGTGATGTCCCTGGGTTCATTCCTAAAACATGTTGTGAAATGGTGGTAGGGTGAAAGGCATATGTACGCTGCCCCTGTTGTGCACTCAAACTCATTGTCCATACAGTAATCAATACCATTGATCCTGTACAGGGCTTCACTGCCTTTTTGGCTAGGTTTGCGCTAGACAAATATCAAGGGCCAGATTTATCAATATTTCATGCAACGCCGCAAGACAACTTGCTGCGCTGCCTGAAAAGGAGAGGGTAGGGATGAGCTATATTTACCAATATATGGCGCATTCCTGCTCTCTGCTTGCACTGGCACACAATCTGCTGCCTAGTGCCAGCTCAGGTACCCTTGCACCATGGTGCAAGGGTGCTGCATTGCAGGCAGGATTGTTTTTGTGCAGGAAGAGACACCTTCCTGCACAAAACAAATCCTTAGTGGATGCAAAATGCAACACACTTAAAAAGAGGAAACAATGAGGAGAAATAAAGATATTTTTTCCTCGTTGCACCTCTCATGGAAAGGCGCAGTATTTTGACGCATTCCGAGGTTTACCAATCTTGGTAAATCTCAGAATGCGCCAAAATCCATGGGTGCATGTGTTGAAACACCCATGCACAACCCATGGAATGCCTTCCTAGGGCAGAATAACTCAAGGCCGAGACTTGCGCTGCCTTGCGTTACTCCAGATTTACCAAGCAACGCAGGGCCATGCAAGGTAGCCTTGCGTTTCTTGGTAAATCTGACTTAAGTATCGCGTTGACCTTGCGACACCATGCGTGATGCAAGAGCAATGCAATACAATGATAAATCTGGTCCCAAATATGTACCTACATACCACTGATTAAATAACATCTTTCTTGCTAAGAGTATTGTGATCATAGTTCATCCCTCAGTATGACCGTTCTACTGAATATCCACACCAACAATATTGTGGTATAAGAACATCAAGGTCAAAATATCGAAGGACAAAATATTGAAAGGTATGTTTATATAGAGAAGTATAAATGTACTATTCCTAACTCCTCATCTATGTACATTGTTGATTTATGTACTGCATCGGCACTTAAATATGGAGTTGATAAAGAAAATGAAGACTTACTTACCGGTCAATATTTTATTTTTGATATTCTGCCCTCAATAATATGTCCCATCAATATTGTGGTTTTGATATTCAAGGGGCATCACCCTCAGTATTATTGCAGGTGAGTGCCCAAACACTCCTATAAATAAAAGAAACGGATGACTTTTTCAAGTAGTGTCATCTAGGAGCTTTTAATCCCCTCTCCTGCAATCATTCCTTTCTCAAAATCCAGAGTTCCACAGTAGAGAAGGTTTACCTTTGCTGCAGTTGTCATGAAAAACAATGTGTGGCAAGTAATGTTGTGGGTTTTTCCCTCCCCCTTTTTGGTCATGACATATTTACAATGTATTTTCTCCTTTCGGACTTTGTAAATTGTAGAAAGAGCAAGCAAAACAGACTTTCTGTAGTTCTGTTACTTATGATAATCGTATCAAAACGCATTTTAGGATGTTTTCCTAAGCTTCACACATTTGTTTTTCATTGACAATATGGCTTCCACTTGACCCAGACCCAAGCCCCACTCTGTGGTTTCAGTCCTAAGCATAGTATTTCTTATTCCATATTGCGCTTTCTAAATATACAGAAAAGAGGATGAAAAGGAAATAAAAGAGGAAAAGAAAGATAATGAGGAAAAGAAAGAAGAGAAAAAAGAAGAAAAGAAAGACGACAAAAAGGATGGTAAAAAGGAGGAAGAGTAAGTAACTTTTGAACAATAAAGTCAGTAGTTAAGTATGTAAAGCATGTTGGCTGGTGATACTAGCAGTACAAATTATGAGATGCCTATGTTAATTAGGAATGAGTTTAACACAAATAAGCTTGTCTTTCTCGTTCTTATATGTACATTTATATTTCAGTTTTACATATCCTTCAAAAAGGACAGCAGTGAACTATAATCCAAATTCAAAAAGAAACATTGTAGTTAAATATTCTTTGATGTCCCTACATCAAACAACAGTATTGAGTGTAGTGAGCTAACACAATATCCAACCTGTGTTCCCATAATTTTTTAATTGACAATTATAAACACTTTTATCATACAAGTCACCAAGAGTCAAATCTATGACTAACTGGTCACAAAATACTAGTCGCAAATTGTGATCAGTATTTTTTGACCAGCAAAAAAATCTAAGAACCAACCTACAGCCTAATCGGCCGGTTCTTAAGATTCTGAATCATAGTGGGATCCAATCTCATGAATTTTAATGAGATAGTTCGCATATTCAACTTTAAAATTGGACAGAGGCCATAACAGGAGTGGTGGCCTGCTGGGGTCTCAGACCACCATATCTGTGATTGTTTTTAAATGAAGCAAAAAGGAGTCCTCACATTCTGGCTAGAGAAAACTGAAATGACATTTGAGCAGAAAGACTGCAAGCAAAGTAGACACAAACAGAGATACAGGAGGTGCTGTGAAGCCAAGATAGAGTAGAAGGCTGCAGAAGGACAGAAGCAGGTTGGAGGCAACCATGTTTTAAAACTAGTAGATATTTGAGTATCAGGACGACATCTGCAGAAGACACATAGGGGCTGGTTTAGGGTTTGGAGGGCAGAGTACTGTCTGTCAGGGTGTCCACCAAACTTTTCCAATTTATCTTGTTTTACAGAAACAGAATCTCAAAGCTGGAGTTTGTTTCTTTAAAAAAGGAAAACTAATGACCCCACCCTGGAAGTTTTCTCGCAAAATGTGGGAGTCATTTTCCTAGAGATAACAGACATGGGAAAAAAGATATTACACTGCCCGTCTTAAATAGGGTGGATGGTGCAATGTCCTACCTCCGACAGGCCCCTACTTCAAAGTATTCCATCAACTGAGCCAATAGGAGCTCCATTGATTAAATACTTAAGGTCTGCCTGTCTCTAACAGCAGGGGGACAGAGGATTTGGCGGACAGGGTTATCCATGGCGTTTGCGATAGAGTACCCTGTCTGCCAAACTCTAAATTGGATACACAGTCATCAGTTAACTGGTGAGAATGGCCAGATGGAAATAGGAGTCACAAGATAAAATTCAGCAGAGGAAGGTTGATCATAGACTTGTCAGCAGTGCATCTGAAAAATGAATATTTCTTATGAAAGGAGAAATTGTATATGATATAGGAATACCGGCCCACAGGTTGCACAGGTTTTCAGACAGAGTAGTTGAAAGTAAATCTCTTTGTCAGCTACTATATGTCCCTGTAAATGTGGCTAGGTCTTCTTCAAGTGGCCATATCTAGTTGTGCCAGTGATGTGCCCTCTGGACCCATGGCTATACCGTTTTTAGAATGTCCAAGTATTTGTGTTACCCTGGCCCAGTGTACTATTTATGTCTGTCTCCATGTCCTGTTGTCTTTATCTATTTCCCTTCCCCAGTATCCTCTGTTTCAGATTATCTGCCTCTCTCTCTGTTGCCTGCCTCAGATTCCATGCCGCCTTGTCTGTTTTTCCCTGTCACACGATTTGTGTCTTCTTTCCTCAATTTCTGTGTCTCACTATCTCAAGTGTCTCTGTGTCCCTGTCTACCTATCTAGTGATCATGTCTCCCCGTCTAGTGACCATCTCACCCTATTCCAGTGGTGTTATCTTCCTGCTGCAATGGAAGTGCCTCCCTGTCCATGCGGCTGAGTTCTCCCGGACCACTGTTATCTTCTTGGATCTGCATTCATGTGTCCTTATCTCAGTGTACCCCTGTCCCAGAGTATGTGTCTTTGTCTCCCTTCCTTCATCCTTGTCTCTAAATCCGAGTTTCCATGTCCCTGTCTGTCCCAGTGTCCATGTCTGTGCCTTCCTGTGTCGGTGTCTTTTTGTTCTTGTCTCAGTGTTAGTGTTCCCCTGTCCCAGAACCCAAGTTTCCGTTTCCCCATCTATGTATATGTGTCTTCATATTTCTTTGATCGTACCCCTTGACCCAATGTTCATCTCTCCATTTCTAAGTGCCCGTGCTGCCCTTTTGTGTCTCGGTTTGGCTGACTGGTATCTTCCTAGCCAAGTGTCTGAGTCTCAAATCCCAGTGCCTTTTCTTTCCTTGCTTAGTCAACATCTCCAGGCCAGTGTCTCCCTAGCCCCATGCATATGTCTACTTGTCCAAGTGTCAGTAATTTCACGTACAAGTAACATTATGTTTGTGTCATTTCTCTGTGCCTGCCTGTATATCACTATTTGATTGTACTTGTCCCAGGTTCCCTGTGTCACCCTTTCTCAGTGTAATGTGCACATCTTTGTCTCCAATGAGGGTTGTATGAAACTATATCATGGTCAATGATATCTAACTACAATAGTACTGTATCCACTACATCAATCTAACCACTGCATCCCATGATATGCACATAATTACTATTCTTACGCCCATATCTGCTTACCTGCAATTGAGTGTTCAGGTCGGTGCAGTGGATGAGGTATTATTGTCACATGATATGACATATGTATTATAGTTGAAGAACACTCCATGTACCAGTGCCCATGCCTATATGTCCTTTTCACAGTGTCCATGTTTCCCTGACCCAGTAGCTGTGTATTGCTGGACTAGTGTCAGTATCATCAGTCACAGAATCATTCTTTCTCTATTCCATTTTCCTTGAATCTCTCTCCTCATTTCTTTTCTTCCTTTTTCAGATGCCATGCCTCTCAATTCAAGTGTGTATGCCTTTTGCAGTAGCCATGCCTCCCTGCCTAAGTGTCCATGTCTTCCTCACCAAGAGTATGTTTCCCTGCCCTATTTACTTGGTATTGTGTCTCTGTGTTTTTGTGTTCCTGTCTCTATGCCGGAGTATCACAGTACCATTTTCTGTTTAACCCTATCATAACATCAATATCTCTAGGTAGAGGTGTCTGTATTTCCTTACCCCACTAGCCTGCCTCGCTATCCTAGTGTTAATGTCTCCCTTGCCTAGTCACTGTGGCTCCTGGTTTCAAAGTCTAAAGCTCTCTTTCCTAGGGTTTGGCTCTCCCTCTTCCAGAATGAGTAATTCCCCATTCTAATGTCCTTCTCTTTTTAATTTAGTGTTTATATCTCCCTGGTCCAGTGCCCATCTCTCAATCTCCTAGTCCTTGTTTCTCTACTGTGTCCTTAGGGGTGACTGTATCTCCCTGCCCCTTTGTCTGTATCATCTAATCCCAGTGTCTTGTTTTCCTGCCCCATTGTCTGTGTCTTCCTGTCTCTGTTCTCATGTCTCCTTGGCCCAGTGTCTTTGATGTCATGTCTCAACATACCAGTATCCTTTTCTGTTCTTTAATTTCCTGTGTCTGTGCCTCTGTGATCCTGTATCTCGCTGAAACAGTTTTCGGTCTCTCAGCTCCAGTGTCCATGTATCTTTTCTAGATTTCACTGTCCCATTATTTGTGTTGTGATGCCCTGGTGTCCATTTGGGTAGGATCTGTGTTACTGTAACTGTGACTTGTGTCCATTTCACCACTTACAGATCTACTTGTCTCATCCTCCTTACCACTCTGTACTCCGTTTTGTTTCTTCATTTCCATTTGCTTTATCTTCAGGCTTTGGTTCAGAATCATTTCTACCTACACCATGGGTTAATTGTGCATGGTGTAAAATGTAATACACAGAACATTTATATTTTCTTCATCTGCATTACATCAAGCCTGAGCAAAGACCTAGTCCATGTCAAATACCATGAGAAAAAAGATGGATTTATTCCTACTCTTACAATTTTCACAACAGTGGAAGAAGTATTTATTTCTGTACTTGATGGGTCACAAATATGTCCAATTTTGTGTGATATTTGCTTAGGCAACAGGTTGCTAACAGCGAGCCTTAATATTAGTTTGATATGGTATTTGGTTGGTGAGGTGCCTTCTCTGGATCCAGATCCAGAATAAAGGGTTCACCATTTGGTACAATTACTTGTTCTTGTGCTTCAGTCATAGGCTCTGATCCTTACAACATTTACTCTGACTGCTCAATTAGAGAAACAAGGGCTGTAGGTGGGAGTCTTCTTAAGTAGTGATCATAATTGGTGTAACCGAAGTAAGTATGTTAAGACATTGTAGGCACTAAATAAATTTAAAGGCAGCTAGTTACCAATTAACATATGCCAGTGTAGGCCAGGACTGGAGTGATGAGGTCACATTTCATAGTCCTGGAAATGAGAGCATCAACAAAATGGTGGACTGCTTTTATTGGAGCAATTTAGATCTTGAGGAGGCCTGTTCATAGCGTGTTATTGAATTCAAGTCTACATATGACCTTGTATCAGACTAGCAACATCAGGTGTGGTTTGGCAAGAAAATGCCTGATGTTACATATAATTATAAAATGGGAATGTGCATTTCATTCATTACCATTATGTGAGTTTCTTGATTGAGTATTGTGCCCAAAGTGACACCGAGGGATTTTGCAGAATAATCAATTTTACGGTGTCCTAGCGCGGGGACACTCCGTTGTAGTAACCAGGCGCTCTACAAGCTTGATAATAATAATAATAATAATATTTACAATCCCCATTTTGTTCAGGTTTTCAGACCAGTTGGTAAGTAGTTCTCAGTTGTGTTATGAGACAAAATGAGGAATTCTGTTTTCTAGGACTTGAGGTAACACACTTATATTGTTCATCCATGTGTACATTTCCAATATACAGGTAGTTAGGTTCAGGATGCTGTTTGGGTGATCAAATCTCAGGTATAGCTCGGTGTCATCTATGTACTGGTGAAATGAGACACTGCGTTTCAAAAAGAGTTCACCCACATAGGATGGTATGTGTGTGTGTGTGCGTGTGCGTGTGTGTGTGTGTGCGTGTGTGTGTGTGTGTGTGTGTGTGTATATAAAAAAAAAATCAAAGGTTACAGTGATGCTATGGTTAGGTGTTGAAATGAGAAAAACTATTGTTCAAAAACAAAAACAAAAAAACACTGAAATTCACTGAGGATAGTTTACTAATTTACCTATAACTTGTGCACCTGCCATGCACTGCTTTGCTTAGGACCTCACATATTACATGAACAAAAATTCTGTGAATCTACCTGCAAGACTCATTGTGTCATCTAACTATTGTCAGTTAGCGGCAACATCACAGTATATTGATCATTATTTGGCAAACCAGGTGGATAACCTTACATTTTAATATGACTGAGGGCATTCCCTCACAAACAGAATAAGCGTGGTCACAACTGACATTACCTCATTGTACACAAGTATTGCATATCATAATGACATTAACACATGTAACTACTTCTTATGTTCCAGATCCTTATAACTGTATGGTCGCAGGAAAATAATCTTGGCCATGTTGGAATTTTGTCTCAACAATTATATTTTTCTTTTTCAAGACAGGTTCTTTCAACAGTTGTGGGGGACTTTTATGGCAACATGTCTAGCAACAAGTTATGCCAACTTGTTCAAAGGGATATTGGAGCAGCAAGGGTTTGGTGACCAAAATACCTAAAGATTTTGTTTTGTGGCTATGACATATTGATTATTTATTAATGATTTGGAAGGTTAACAAAAGAAGGATCAGAGAATGTTTAAACAAGTTGAATAACTGACTTGAATTTGGAACTGAAATATTAAATCATTAACCAGAAGGTACATTATCTACATCTGACCATGACAGCTAAAGGTGTCCATCTATAAACTAAGCTCTTCTGTAAATCCATGGCCGGAAACAGTTTACTGCATGCCAACAGTCACCATCTACCCAAACTGAAATTGAGTATCCTCTATGGGGGAACTCCTTAGAGCATGCAGGAACTGTAGCATTTGCACTGCTTAGGAGTGGAATTCTGCTTAGGATGTGTGAAATTCTGTATGATGAGTGCACCCTGATGACACCTTACTACATCCACATTTCTTTTACAGAAAGAAAAAAGAAGTGTTTGTTGTTGATCCAGCAAGCAACCTATACTACAGATGGCTGTCAGTGATCACTGTGCCAGTTTTATACAACTGGTGTTTGCTTGTGTGTAGGTAGGTGTTGCCTATTGCCTTTTCATCTGATGATCAACGTTTTCACTGTCATGCAATCAAAGCCCATACTGTCTTTCAAGTAGAGTAAAACATAGGAAAACAAAACATGCTTGAAAATAAGAGTTCACTGCTGCCCACAATGGCTACATCTAGTCCTGCAATATTGAGCACACATTGATTACATTAAAAACAAGCATGCAAGGTTTTTATTTATTTTCTGTTTGCCATCATACACAATAGGTAAAAAAAAAAAAATGCCAAAAATCAAACTAAAGGAGTGAGTCGGCATGCCAGGCACACCAAGCTTGGCACTAAAGTGCACTCCTTTTCACAAGGCGGTCCAAATGAAGTCAGGCCAGATGCTGTCACCCACATTGCAAGCCAGAAAATGGATGAAGAGGGATAATCCCTTACCACATGCTATATATTGTGATTGATGAAAGGAAAATCTGAATATCATTTGAACAGACCAATGAATGAAGAGGAATGACTGAAAGACTTTGTATGTATTTTTTATTAAGTTTGTTTTTGAGAATATGAAACTGGCACAACAGCTAAAGGTGTCCTTCGGCCAGACCTAAAAAATTAAACAAAATCTTCTTCATATTATTCCATCTAAAGTAAGTTATGCAAGCTATACACACCCTATTTCACTGATCACAATTGCAGTTGTCAGCCCTTTAAATGGGAAAAAATAAGTGCAGGTACTCATCAATTTAAGCAGTGAATGGAGGAGGGGCAATTGTGGGTGGGGCTAGAGGCGTAGCTTGGAGGCAGGCATTTAATTGGAGCCACATTTTCTTGGTGCCAATTATGGTCAATACAGAAATAATTCTGCTACCTGTAGAGTATTTGTTTTTTCCTCCCATGTGCAAAAGGATATGTTTATCATTTTGGGAATGTCATACCAATGCAGATTGTCTCTGAGCCTAAGCACATATGAAACATAAAAGTCCTGAATTTTCTCATTGTGCACAACAGCAGCTATTGTAGGCAATTTGATTAAAAAACCTGGATAACGATAGGCCTACTCCTTTTGACCTCCATTCTTTAGGGTACACCTTGCACCTTGAATCTTTACATCCTTTTCCTCTCTGTTGCCTCCTCCACCTTTCACACAGTAAACATAACTGAAGTCACAGAACCAACCCAAATGAAAGGGAACATTTTTAATCTGGTATTCAACACAATGCAGACTACTGTTTCAGACATCATCTATTATACAGCAGGCACCCACTATGGTCAACCAAAACCATCCACAGCTCCTTAATGGGAGCACGAGGTACCTAATGTGAGCAGTGGACAAGTGAAGTGATTACAGAGAACTAGAGTGGTGACACATGTGATGAAGGGCTTATATAAATGGCTGAGATGAATGCAATGGGATGAGTTGATCTAGCATATGTCAACGTAAAGTGAAAGAAATAAACAACGAGAGGCACTAGGATAAGAAAGGCAAGCACAGAGCAAATGTGCTTTGAACTGGCTGGGTCAAGTGAGAATTACTTGAGGAGAGAGAGGATGGGTCAGTTAAGGCAGATTGAGTAAATCAAACATAGTGGGTCAGTGCAGAGTTGGAGAGCCAAGCACATCTTGCATGATGTAAGCAAGGGCTGTCAAGGAAAATACAGGGTGGGTGACTCAAGCACAGGTGAGCACATGGTGGTCTGGATGATGACCAGTTGAGTAATGAAAGTGATCTGGGTCTGTGGGAGAGGCAAGCACAGCTTGCATAAAGCAAACAGAAGATGCGCAAGGCATGCACAGGCTGGATAAATCCAGCACATTGTAAGTTCAGTGGGCACCTAAAGGTCAGGAGACAGTGGGATTTTTAAGTAGGTTTTGTAGCATGGACCAGGCCTCCTGGGCATTGGAGAGATGCAAAAGAGATGTTAGTACAATTTTCTAGCATTTGGGTGTTCCCTACAACATCCCTCAAGATAGTACATGCGTAGACATTGGGAAAAAAGAGCTTCATATGGAAGGTGCAAAAAACAAAGGAAGTTCCACCCCTGCTTATCTTCTTTCCAAAACAATGGCCCACCAACAAAAGACTTTATGCGCAGCCTGGACTTTATGCGCAGTCTGGACTTTATGCGCTGCCTGACTTCCTCAAACAACAGAGACTCTGGCTGTAATACTGGCCCAGAATTCAAAGGCTGTGTTGCTTTTCGCTATTTGTAATTAAAGCTTTGCTTCACTGCAATATGAAACACAGGCAAACTCACCTCTGTGTGTGGATACCCCTCATTGAAAAACACAAACAAATTAAAGGAGTCATCTAGTGAATACTGTCACACTAGATATCAAAACCCCGCCGGACATCATCAAACATTCCATAGTACCTTTGTTAGAGAGATGCTGGTCTGGGCTAAGAGAATTGTGTTTTTTCTTAGACTGGAGTGTCCTTTAAGGGGTATGAGTTCATCAGTTTTTCAAAAATAGGACAACACCATGCTTAATGCATAATAACAACTGTTCAAGGTCACCTATGGTGTGAGAGGCTCAGTTAAGACAAAATGTTTTTTAAAAAGGGTTTGAGGAAGTGCCTGAACAAGATGACAGAATGTGAGGAGGTTACACCAGGACACGATCACACTAGTCATAAAGATCAAAGTCAGTACGTATCATGAGAGTGTGCATTATTTTGAAGACCATTCTTTTTCAAGCCACTCATTTCCCTTTGTTTTTCTTGGCCATCTACTTCTGCGTCTCAAAATCCATTCGATTTTATTCAACACCTCGTTTTCAGTGCCCAGGAAACCTGTTTATTATCCACAGTCTGTTGAACCCTAGCATCCATGCTTGAACAACCCCCCAGCCTCTTGCTTTCTCACCTGCAGTATTCATTGACTGCCTGCTCTCCTATGCCTGGAAGATCTTTATATTGTGTTCTGTGGGTCATCTGTCTCTCAGTCTCACCATTTGTTTGGCAAACCCAGTAGTATGGACTTATGCTGCCTCTGGTTCACACAGACATGGCTGGACTCCATTAGGTGGTTGTGAGCTCGTCTTCCCAGACTAAACATGTTTATACACACATACTCACCCATTACATAAAAAACTCTCACACATAATTTGATTCAGATAATTAGCTTGCACATTTATATCATGTTAATAGCCAGAACCTGGACTTGAACTGGCCCTTTTGGACCTATCGTGGACACCCCTTGCCCACAATCCTCTCTCAAAAGTCAGAAAAGGTAATATTCATGCACACAATAAAAGGCATTCAAACATGAGACGAGGTTGCAGATTACAAAAATGATGATGGAGTTAATTTTTAAATGGGCAACTAAACTAAAGATATTCCACCCTGATCTTGATTTAATTAATTGTTGGTAGGTGGCTATCATTGATTATTTGTAGAGTACTCGCTGCCCGAAGGGGACCTTTTGGTATTTTCAAATCTTTTGATAATAAAAAGGATTAAACCTACAACTGTAGAATCAGTTTTTCCTCCGACCCTCAAGTCTGTCTAAATTAATCCATCCCAAAGTTCTGTTAGAGAAATATGTAGCGGATTCCCAGGTTGCTTGCTTTAACGCACTCTGCCCCTTGAAATGTCAATGGAACAATTGGAGTGTGCATGTAACTTAACCAGATTAATTCTGCAATTCGGATGAGTACGTGAAACTTGTCAAATGGACACAGGTGGGCTGGGACGGGTAGAGACAGTAGTGTGCATGCTGATGGACTGTCTGCCTGTCCTACAGTGGAATGCTGAATGCTGAATGATAATTGGCCAATATATGGTAGCGGGTAATACACTCGCCCCCTCATCCCCTCTGCAGACTGGTGCTGAGAGGTGCATTCTCATCTCGGGTGTCACGCTGTAAGTAAAATAGTATTGTGGGGTAGGGGGTAGCCCAGTGTCACACACACCTACAGTGTAATTGACTGGGCAGGGTCTGATTGGGCCCTTCACTTTCATTCACAGATTGCCGCATGGCATCCAAAGCCCTAAACAGCCCTTAAGTGATGCAAATGAGCTGCTGTGGGATTGCTCAGCAGCGGCTCCATTCAGAGGTGTACACTGGCCCCTCCCTCCATTCTGCCTTCTCTTTTTCTGCAGCAGTTGAGCAGAGCACTTTCTGCGCAGCTACACAGTCCCCAATGCCATCGAGCCTGCCCTGCCTGACATTCCCCTAAGAGTACCGGTACTCTCCTTGGCCAAGGAAAAGTTCCGGTACTCAAAGGGAGAAAATTAAAAAGTGTCGGTACTCCGTACTGGTGAGTACTGGCCCATTTAAAGCACTGGCAGTTGTGCAGTTTGTGCTACATGTGCAAACCCTTCGATTTGCACGTACATTCGAGGGCTGCATGTTTTTGCACCTAGAGTAAAGGCAGTGGTGACTAAAAGTATTTATGTGCATCCTCGATTCACAAAAAATACATTTAACAGAGCATCAATGTCATTATTCATGTTCACATTTCTAACCCCTTTATGCCTAGTTCTTTAGGGACCTGTACTGCTAGGGGTTTGAGTGAGTGAGAGAGTGAGTGCAATAAACAGTTGTTCAGTGTATTGTAGTGTGCCTGTGGTGGAATTGGGTGTGGCATGCATCCCTCTAGGGGCGCAGGAGTATTTAAACGCACATGTTGATTGAATGAGCAAGCAATGAGAATTGCTTCTTATAACCCATAATAGGGTAAGTAAAAGCACACAGGAGGGTCCGCAGGAAGGAGCAAAAGGGGCATTTCACAGTAAAAACTGCAATCCCTGCATTGTTCCCCAACTCACCAAATCAGAAGTTAATTGTGCATCCCTTTTTGGCAATCTTTGAAACCTAGGAGATCCGTCAGTTGCACTTTGGAGTTCTGAAAAGTGCACAGTGGGCACCCATTTGAAGCATTCCTCCACACCATCTCCCCATTCACCTCCCGGTAACTTCCTCCTTTGCCCCTCATCTTTTAACACCTCCAGTTAAAAACATTAGAGTACACAACTACAGTTAAAACAATAAGCATAACTTTGGTAATTTATCAGGCGCATTCATCCCATACTTTTTTTTGTGTCATTGGATGTGTTAAAAATCAGAAGCCATACTTTCAGGAATCCAAGGCACTAGAGTAAGCATTGTTTTATACCAGTGAGGAAGTGAATGGAATCTTTTTATAATGGGTTTAAAGGTGGCCTTGAAACCAGCACTCTAGAACTCAGAGCTAGCTTTCTTATTTAAGCACACTGTGTTAACCTTTGTGGGCTGCACAATATCCAGGGAGTCCAAGGTCCAACTAAAATGCCTCTTCCAGACATATGCATACAATCCAGAACCTAGCCATCCTGTCCTCCTAAGCATGTTATGTTACACAATATTATGTTATGGCTGTCATTCTGTGAGTAGCAAAAAAGGCACCATTTTGGGCTGAAAATCTCGATTTTCATTAAAATTAAAAATTTCCATTAAAAATTAAGAACAAATACATTAGAAAATATGGTATAATAATGTTTCCATCGGAAACAAAATATGGAAAACCACTGCTGCACACAGCCAAAGTACATGAATAGCAAGGGAGGACAGTCTATGTTGGCAACTATGAGGGGTTGGACACCACGGCTAGCTGGGCGCAGTGCTTGGCTGCAGGCCAGGACCAATGGCCAACCCTGGCTGTGCACAGCCAAGGGCCTGCGCAACAGGAGTTGGCTGCCTGTGGCAGTTTTGCACCCATGGCAGGTTGGGCACAGGACCTGACCAACCCAGCCAATCAGTGCAGCTTCTATCTCCTCAAGAAGCATTGTGAAAGGACGGAGCTATATGTCTGACCCCCAGCAAAGAGGCAGTCGTTTTGGCATTTTTTCATAGAAAATTTCCAAACAGCTTCCGACTCCTTGCTAGGACACAGACAGATTGATCCTTCATTTTATAATGATTCTCTTTCCATGAGAAAAATTGGGAGAGGAAGGAGCCATGTGTGTACCCCAGCAAGGAGACATTTTATTTTAGCCTATGAAAAAATCCAAATAGCATCTGGCACTTTGCTGGGCAAAGACACAAAGAAAACAAAAATCCAAACAGCGTCTGGCTCTTTGCTGGGGCAAAGACACAGCTCCTTCCTCTCACAATGCAAGGTGAGAGGAAGAAGCTGTATGTCTGTGCCCCTGCAAGAAGCCATACACTGTCTGGATATTTCTTAGCCTATGAATACAGACATTTCCTATCTGTGTGCTTTATACCGTTATGCATTTTGTGAGGTAGGCAGGTGTCAAACCCATGAAAGATCCCAGAAACCTGTAGAATGCTGAAAAAATAGACACACTTTATAATTCAGAGAAAAAGTCATTTCTGTAGATTGTTCAAGGATTTCCCAAAATAGCTGATATCTAAAATCAAAATTAGTTACTACAAATGGGTAACAAGGTTTTGAGCTGGAGCTTTTACACAAAAGTCCAATGCACGAAAATAACATACCATTACATCTATTAGACTCTTTCAAAAATATGTAGAGTTTGTAGATTGTTCAAAAGCCCATGACACCCTCAGCCAAAAATTGAGCTGTGGTTTATAATGTTTTTTCCTGTGTATCTACTAGGCATCAACTGATAATGAAACCTCCAATGGATATAAATGGTGAATGATGGTGAATAAAGTCTCTGGATTTTTTTAAATGTCCCCAAGAATCTGAGTTTAGGGATAGGCTCATTTTAATCACTCTCAATTCTGGATTGCTCATATTGCCAGGTAATTCTACTTTTATATTTTTTGTAAAAGTGTTTTTATGAACACTTATGTACCATAAGAAGAAACAAAATATAAGGAAATTCAATAGATATTTGCAAATGCACTACCATAGAGTGCCCACACTTTTTTTTGTCATCAAAACGGTATCCATCAATGTTGGTAATTCTGTCACCCAGATCAGAACAGGCTAAAGAATGTGACTGTGGATAGCAAAAGAAACTTGGAATTAGGTTGATTTTAGGGCTATAGGTACATGTGGTATATGAGCCCAGATTCTGCCAGCACCTAGAGAAACCTACCAATTCCAGTAATTACTGAAAACTACATAACTGGAGAAGTCCTGGGTGTTAAGAATGCCACCACATTTTCTTGCACAGAATGCCTTGTAAATGTAAACTGTTCAAAAAGCAAAATTCCTCTGTGGCAGAATGATCAGAAACTTGCGGGAACAGCTAACATTTCACACTTCTTACAATAAAAGTAGCACCTCATGTGTGGGTGGGCCTACAATAATGGACAGGAACAGGACAAAACTGTGACAGAGGGAAGTGAGGGTCATGTCAATGTGGTCTTCACATGGATTACGTTTTAGCCTATTCCTGTCCAGTGCAATACGCCTACCCCTGAAGGGGGGTTCTGGTTTTTCAGAAGTGTGGCAATAGAGATTTCCCCATTAAAAACAATACCTCATGTCTAGTATGTGGATCCCTGCTCAATAATATTTCAACTCCATGCACGTCTGTTAACCGTACCCTTAGGAGACCCAGTGGAGTAAAGATATGGGAAGAAGTCTTGACAGGGATTTCTTCCAGGGTGAGTCAAACTGGAAAGAATAACCATGTTTTGTAGAAAATATTGGTAAACATCTGACAAATGTCTTTGCCAGTCGGGGTAAAATAGGTCTATCACCCAGTCATACAAGACTTGGGGTGTGTAGATGTTGAAAATACATGGTTGTGAAATGTTTCCATAAAGTACATGGTGATAACTGAGACCAAAAGACAGGTACCCTAAACTGGCATTTTGCTTTCTGTGACCCTCCAATTTTTTCCAAATATACTGCACCCAACTTATCACCTGTGGAAACCCTAAACCCATAAAAAAAAATCCTTACATGTCTGGTACCCTTACACTTTAAAAACCAAGGGGAACACAGATTGGTGTCATGAATTGACAAGCATGTTTTATTGTATGAGGGAAACTGGAAAAGATGATCATGTTTCCTTAAAATAATGCTAAAAATTTGACAAACACAATCTTCGGTGCATTTTACCAGCTAGCAAATCCGTGCGAGAGATGCCTGGCACCCAGCGATAGAAATCTTAGGATGTGTAGATGTGAAATATATTTATGGCTGTTGCAGCACATCCTTGGTTAGGGTCCTGGAATTTATTTGTCCATCTGTTTGTCCATTTGAGCAACGTTTTAAAAAAATGAAACTACCTCTATGCTTTTTATTATATCACAGACTGCAAAAAGGTACTGATTTGAGGCTTGCACTAACATATAGCTCTGAACATGATGAAATAAAGTAATATACAATTTGACTGTACAAGGAAACAAAAGTGGTACATGTGCTTGAAGGATCACTGACATAGTATCGCTGCATACAATATGGAAACACAAAAATAGCAGAAATTAAATTTTGATAACAAAAATATTGACTTCCTATACTTAACTAGCAAAACCACAAATATCGAGAACACAAATATCATTGTTACAAATATCAATTTTTAACTATATTGAAAACAAAAATATTGGATACAAAAATATTGTTACTTTTAAATAAAAATACAATATGTCAAAAATATTGATTCACACAATATCAATTACAACATTATGGCAAAAATAATTAAATAATCATTAATAAGTATATAAAAACATACTTTTACATAAAACAGTTATTTCAAATAAACCCAACACATTTATTTACACATACTTAAATTAAATAAAAATAAATTACATCAACTAAATCTTCACTATTCAACCCAAAAGATTATATAACTAAAATTATAACAAATATATAATATAATGAACTACAAACATTTAAACTGCAACCTAAATAAATAAACATATTTAAAAGTATCAACTATATATATTATAAATCAAAAATAATACCTAAATTAGTGTTTACCATAGAAGGACTGAACTAATAAAAATAAATCAAACATAAACTAAGCTAACCAAAAAAATAAGACTATAAACAACTATAACCAATAAAATCTAACAAAAAAATTAAATCAACAATATAAAAGGCACACTAATCTAAACAACTAACTACTTAAAAAATGACAAATGCTGCAAGACGAGGTAACTCTGCCATACCAGACTTTTAAAGAAGAAATATATACATTTCACAAACTACCTATCCAAGTAAGTAAAACTTATATTCAAAGTCAAACGTAATTGTTATTTTAACTTAAAAGCGTAAAATAACAATTAATAAAATACTCTCCAATTTCTATCTCTTTACAAAGACTTCCTAAAAGAAAAACCTACTACTTGAAAAAAGTGATAAACTGCCAGAAAACTATCACAAACAAGGAAAAAATATATAAGAAAGTAAGTATACTTAAATTACAAAAAACTATAAATTCACCTATATAGCGGACAAAAATAAACCTCACCCTCTACAGACTACCAACAAATTAACATTAAAAATGAAACTTACCATTTTTTTAATCGAACAGAAAAAAGCCCCAACTGCACATTAGAACACCCCCAACGGAAAAGCTTCAAAACTGTGTGAAGCATCTAAACAGAACATGTATGTTAATATACAAAAAGAAGTAGTTGCATATTTTTATATGCAAATAACAAATTCACAAACTTTAAAATATTATATATATCTATACTATTATACTACTTTCAGATGCAATGACCGAAGCTGCAAAGTAGATCACTTCACAGTAAGAAAAGCAGTTACTAACGCACAAGGACTACACCGACAGCTAAAAATGTGCATCAACAGAAAATATAAACTGGAAATGTACTAAATATTATTCTAGTGCATGATATGGGAGGACAACTACAAAAGATGATGTTGTAATACATGTAAGAGAGTACAAACATCTCCCAAATGTGACAGAAATAGAAGAAAGAGAGATATTGCAGGATATAAGCGAGGCAAGCACTAGCTCCCAGGAACTCACAAGCAAAATCCTTAAAGATATACTAGCTAAAGCACCGAACACATCACAGGCCAACTACCACCTGTACCCACTTTAAATTGTTTAATTGCATGAACAAAAAAAGTCACCAGTGATACTCCACCTGACATACACATACCTGAACATTTGACAATTAAACATAAAGAAGAACCTTTCCTTTTATATGACAAACTAAATAACGAAAAACGAATCCTAATATTCTCTACAGCAGATAACTTACTAAGAGTCAACCAGTGTGAAACGTGGATGATGGATGGGACCTTCAAAATGTGTTCCAAATCATTCACTCAGATATACAACATACATGGTGAATATCAACACACAAATAACCATTTTATATATGCTCTACTAACAAATAAACAAAGCAGCATTTACTACGACCTCTTAAACCATATCAAACATAAAACAAATAATTACTACCCCCAAAAATAGTCATAGACTTTGAGCAAGCCATGATTTAAACCATGCTAAACATTTACCCTCACACAGCCATACAAGGCTGTTACTATCATTTCAATCAAAGTATATGGAGGCACCTCCAAAACTCTGCACTAACTGTAGAATAGTCTACAAACAGTCAATTTGCCTTTTAAATTAAAAACATGATAGCGCTAGCTATATCCCTGTCACAGAGGTAGTCTACCACTACAATTACTACTAGAAAGCCCTTACTACCAACAAAATGAATACAAACTTATCCCCCTAATGGGCTATTTCGAAGACACTTGGGTTGGCAGACTGCGTCACTCAGGACACAGACGCCAAACCAAATTCCAAATACCATGGTGGAATGTCTGTGACAGGACCTTGGTGCAGGAAGCCAAAACAAACAACACAATGGAAGGATGGCACAATGCCTTTCAATCCACACCAGGCAGAACCCAACCTACATTGTACAAATATATAAAAGCATTACAGAAAAGCTAAGCTACCAACAACTGAGGGGCCGATTCCGATTCGGGCCGGAATTCTCTCCGACCGAGCCGGACCCGGAGTGAATTCCGACCGAATCGGACCCTAGCAGTCCGACCGAACGAGTACGATGCGTTCGCATGCCATCGGACTCGATTCGGTCGGACTCCCATTGAAGTCAATGGGAGCCTGGCGTACGACGCGGGCTCCCATTGACTCAATGGGTGCGAGGCGGTCAAGGGCGCCCCCTACAGCGTGTACGCGTCCATGCGCATCGCGGCGTACATGCACAGGTAGGGGGGACCCATGGGTCCCCCCTGTGTGCGACTCGCGCGCCTACGCGTACAGGGGGGTCCGACGCGGACCCCCAAAGTCCGGCTCCGACAGCTTTTTCGAGCCGGACGGCGCGAGTCGATCGGAGTGGTCGCGGCGCGCATCGTACTTACCCGGCCGGGAAACGTCTCCATAGCGCGGTGCGAGTCGTGTCCATGCGAGTCGGTCGGAGCGTGTTGAAGCCGCGTTCGAGTCGGTCGGAGATTTCGCGGGTGCCTGCATCGTACTCGCTCGGCCGGACCCGCGTACGATTTGGTCGGGAAACAGGGCTCCGAATCGGATCCGGTAAATCCGAATCCGATTCGGAGCACTACCGGCCGAGATCGGAATCGGCCCCTAAGAATGGAGCAATCTGTTAGCCAAATTGGCCCTAAACATAGCAAACAAACCAAAGGAATGTACAATATGCTACAATTTATAGTCAAACTCTTCCTAAATATCAAAGGAGTACATTACTTAGAAATGATAGCCAAAAGCATATTATAAAATAAATTGTAATCTAACAAAGTCCTCAAATATTACAACAAATTCTAAACTAATATATCAAATCTTTTTTATTTTAAATAATAAATAGATTTTTTATTACATCAGCCCAAAAAATGAGTTACAATTCCAATTTTAATGAAGACTGATATAATAAAGCTATATATAAACTATTTGAAAAAAATAAATAACCGTCACCAACAAAATAAAGTACAAAACAAACTCAATCCATCACAAACATTAATTACAACACATAAACCAAACAATAAACCAAACAATTCTACATAACAATCACATAATATTTACACTAGCAATATAAAATTACATTTCCCACCCAAAAGAAATTAAATAAATAAAACGTACTGCTCTGTAGCTGCAAATCTTTCACTGTAGCCACGTAATTTCAAATTCAAAGTAGGCTTTATTCAGTTCTTTTTATGAAAACCATAAAAGCAGGAAACAGCTGCAATAACCGTGATTAAAATGAGCCCAGCATATACAATAAAACATCAAGCATAAAATGCATTAATATAAATACAATTAAATAAAAAGAATTGTAGATAAAAATGTGCAGGGCTCATAAGAAAACAACAATTACCAGATGGATTAAATAGTCAATAACAAGTTTTCCTCAATCTCATGGCAGCTTTAAAGAAGCATAGCACATTCAAAATAATTTCTTCCAGTAACAATGGTAAATACAAAAGTGCAGGTCGTACTTGAAGAAAGTTCATTCTTTTTAGAAGCGGTATACTGTACGCCTTCCTTGGAACCTCGCAAAATTTACAGAACATTGTAAAATGCAGGATGTCCTGTGGGGTCAGATTGTCACAGCCGCAAAACTCCAGTGAATGGCCCCTGGTCCTTCCCCGAGGAAATTCTAACGAAAAGTGAAAAAGATCGAACCAGAATCTGGTCAACAAAAATACTTGTATGTGCTTTTTACGATTAACCCCTTCGCTGCTAGGCCTTCCCCTCCCCCCCCCGTGCTAAGCCTTTTTTTGGCTATTTGGGGTAGTTCGCGCTTAGGCCCCTGTAACTTTTTGACCACATAAGGTATCCACGCCAAATTTGTGTCCTTTTCTTACAACATCATGGGGATTCTAAAGGTACCCAGAGTTTGTGGATTCCCCTGGAGGGGACCCAGAAAATTTTGAAAAATGGGAAAAAAGTGCTGCAAATGAAAGCGTCTGGTTTTTTCCCTGCAAATGGTATCAACAAAGGGTTTCTGGGGCTGAAATCACCATTTTCCCAGCTTTCAGGGACTGACAGACTTTTGTCAGAAAACCAACATTGTTTACATAGTTTTGGCATTTTACTGGGACATAGCCTATTTTTGCTATTTTTTGTGCTTTCAACCTTCTTCCAGTTAATGGTAGAAATGGGTATGAAAGCAATAATGGATCCTGGAAAGCTATACAGTGTAGAAAAGTAGACAAAATTTTGAATTCAGCAAGGGGTCATTTGTGTAGATCCTTCAAGGTTTCTTTATAGAAACTAACAGTTGAAAATAGGAAAAATTGAAAATGAGTTGGACAAAAACAGCCATTTGTGCCAATGTTTTCACCTGTAACTTCTTCTAATTATGACAGATGTTTGAAAGCAATATACCGTTACCTCCGCTGGACTTTTCTGGTTGTGGGGATATATAGGACTTGTAGGTTCACCAAGAATCCGACGAACCCAGAGCCAATAACTGAGCAGCGTCTTGCAGTGGTTTTTTATTATGTACCGGGTATATAGCAATTAATTTGGGAAAATATATATAGTGAAAAATCGGGATGAAAGACACCTATGTATTTCTGAAATTGGAACAAAATATAGAGTTTAGAAACAGTAGCTATTTGCACATTTCCGAAATTGTGAGTACCCATACTAGCATGAGAATTATAGGACCTTTTTCAAAGTGACTTCTTTTTACACATTGTCTTTCATTTGGAAGGCAGAAATGCATCGAAAGTCAATAGGTAATAACAGTTGCTCTACAATTCTGTATTACGCTAAGTCTCCCGATAAAAATGGTACCTCACTTGTGTGAGTAGGCCTAGTGCCCGCGACATGAAACAGCTCAAAACGCAACGTGGACACACTTCATTTTTACAGTGAAAACTGCCCCTTTTTTTTGCAAAGTGCCTAGCTGTAGATTTTGAACCCTAACTCTGCCGGCACCTAGGGAAACCTAGCAAACCTATACATTTTTGAAAGCTAGACACCCAGGGGAAACCAGGATGGGGTGACTTGTCTGGCTCTTACCAGGTTCTGTTACCCAGAATCCCTTGCAAATCTCAAACTTTGTAAAGAAAAAACACATTTTCCTCAAATTTCCGTGGTGGAAAGTTCTGGAATCTGCGTGGATCCACAAAATTCCACCCACCACGCATTCCCCAAAGTCTTCCGAGAAAAATGGTACCACACTTGTGTGGGTAGGCCTAGTGCCCGCAGCAGGAAACTCCCTAAAACGCAATGTGGACACACCACATTTTCACAGTGAAAACTGACCCTTTTTTTGCAAAGTGTCTAGCTGTAGATTTTGAACCCTAGCACTGCCGGCACCTAGGGGAACCTAGCAAACATATACATTTTTTAAAAGTAGACACACAGGGGAATCCAGGATGGGGTGACTTGTCTGGCTCTCACCAGGTTCTGTTACCCAGAATCCCTTGCAAACCTCAAACTTTGTAAAGAAAAACACATTTTCCTCACATTTCTGTGGTGGAAAGTTCTGGAATCTGCGTGGATCCACAAAATTCCACCTACCCCGCATTCCTCAAAGTTTTCCAAGAAAAATGGTACCTCACTTGTGTGGGTAGGCCTAGTGCCCGCGACAGGAAACAGCCCAAAACACAATGTGGACACACCACATTTTCACAGTGAAAACGGACCCTTTTTTTCTGCAAAGTGCCTAGCTGTAGATTTTGCACCCTAGCTCTGCCGGCACCTAGGGAAACCTAGCAAACCTATACATTTTTGAAAACTATACACCCAGGGGAATCTAGGATGGGGTGACTTGTCTGGCTCTCACCAGGTTCTGTTACCCAGAATCCCTTGCAAACCTCAAACTTTGTAAAAAAAAAAAACATTTTCCTCACATTTCTGTGGTGGAAAGTTGTGGAATCTGCGTGGATCCACAACATTCTACCCACCCCGCATTCCCCAAAGTCTTCGGAGAAAAATGGCACCTCACTTGTGTGGGTAGGCCTAGTGCCCATGACAGGAAACGGCCCAAAACGCAACGTGGACACACCACATTTTCACAGTGAAAACTAGCCCTTTTTTTGCAAAGTGCCTAGCTGTAGATTTTGAACTCTAGCTCTGCCGGCACCTAGGGAAACCTAGCAAACCTATACATTTTTGAAAACTAGACACTCAGGGGATTCCAGGATGGGGTGACTTGTCTGGCTCTCACCAGGTTCTGTTACCCAGAATCCTTTGCAAACCTCAAACTTTGTAAAGAAAAACACATTTTCCTCACCTTTCTGTGGTGAAAAGTTCTGGATTCTGCATGGATCCACAAATGTCCTACCACCCAGCGTTCCCCCAGGTCTCCCGATAAAAATGGTACCTCACTCGCGTGGGTGGGACAAGAACCCGCGACACGCAAGGGCCGAAAACATATTGAGGAGACATCAAAATTACCTATCACAAAACAACCTGGATTTGCAAGGGGGGTCACCTGGGTTTTTGGCCCCGGGCTCGGAGGCCATCTTGGGAAACCTACCAAACCCACACATTTCTGAAAACTAGACACCCAGGGGAGTCCAGTGAGGCATAGCTTGCATGGACCCCCCAACGTTTTCCTACCCAGAATCCCCTGCAAACCTCAAATTTAGCTGAAAAAATCACATTTCTCTCAAATTTCTGTGTGGGAAAGCTCTAAAATCTGCATGGATCCACAAATTTTCTACCACCCAGTGTTCCCCCAGGTCTTCCTATAAAAATGGTACCTCACTTGCGTGGGTGGGTCAAGTACCCGCGACAGGCAAGGGCCCAAAACATATTGAGGAGACCTCAAAGTTACATATCACAAAACAAGTTGGTTTTGCAAGGGGGGTCACCTGGGTTTTTGGCCCTGGGCTCGGTGGCCATCTTGGAAATCTACCAAACCCACACATTTTTGAAAGCTAGACACCTGGGGGAGTCTAGCAAGGTATGGCTTGTGTGGATCCCCTAACGTTTTCCTACCCAGAATCCCCTGAAACCTCAAATTTAGCTGAAAAAAACACATTTTACACATATTTCTGGGTGGAATCCCCATGCCAGCACAAATGTCCTACCCCACAGCGTTCCCCTCAGTCTCCCGAGTAAAATGATACCTTACTTGTGTGGGTGTCCAATGCAGAATTGGCTAAAAACGTAATTATAAACAAATGTAGCGCTTAGAATTCTCGGTGCTATACCCTTAATCGCTATGTTTTTGGCTCTTCCCAGCCACAGGCCCTTGCCCCACCCACACAAGTGAGGTATCATTTTCCTCGGGAGACTGAGGGGAATGCTGTGGGGTAGGACATTTGTGCCGGTACGGTGATTCCATGCAAAAATATGTGGGAAATGTGGTTTTTTCAGCTAAATTTGAGGTTTGCAGGGGATTCTCAGTAGGAAAACGTTGGGGGGTCCACGCAAGCCATACCTCGCTGGACTCCCCCGGGTGTCTAGTTTTCAGAAATGTGTGGGTTTGGTAGTTTCCCAAGATGGCCACCAAACCGGGGTCCAAAAAGCCCAGGTGACCCCCCTTGCAAAACCAGGTTGTTTTGTGATAGGTCATTTTGATGTCTCCTCAATACGTTTTGGGCCCTTGCCTGTTGCGGGTACTTGACCCACCCACGCGAGTGAGGTACTATTTTTATCGGGAGACCAGGGGGAACGCTGTGTGGTAGGAAATTTGTGTCAGGCCGGTGATCCTACAACTTTCCCACACAGAAAGTTGAGAACATTTTGATTTGTTTCATCAAAATTTGAGGTTTGCAGGGGATTCTGGGTAGGGAAACGTTGGGGGATCCACACAAGCCATACCTCCCTGGACTTCCCCAGGTCTCTAGTTTTCAGAAATGTGTGGGTTTGGTAGGTTTCCCTAGAGGGCTGCCAAGCCTGGGACCAAAAACTCATGTGACCCCCCCCCCCCCTTGCAAAACTAGGTCGTTTTCGGATAAATAGGGGGCATCTGCGTTTTGGTCCCGGGTCGGCAGCCATCTAGGGAAACCTACCAAACCCACACATTTCTGAAAACTAGACACCCGGGGGAGTACAGCAAGGTATGGCTTGCGTGGACCCCACAATGTTTTCTTACCCAGAATCCCCTGCAACCCTCAAATTTAGCTGAAAAAAATCACTTTTTTCTCAAGTTTCTGTGTGGGAAAGTTCTGGAATCTGCATGGATCCACAAATTTCCTACCACCCAGCGTTTTCCCAGGTCTCCCGATAACAATGGTACCTCACTCACGTGGGTGGGTCAAGTACTCGCGACAGGCAAGGGCCCAAAACATATTGAGGAGACATCAAAATTACCTATCACAAAACAACCTGGATTTGCAAGGGGGGTCACCTGGGTTTTTGGCCCCGGGCTCGGCGGCCATCTTGGGAAACCTACCAATCCCACACATTTCTAAAAACTAGACACCTGGGGGAGTCAGCGAGGTATGGCTTGCATGGACCCCCCCAAAGTTTTCCTACACAGAATCCCCTGCAAACCTCAAATTTAGCTGAAAAAAACACATTTTCCACATATTTGTGCATGGGATCACCGTGCCAGCACAAATGTCCTACCCCACAGCGTTCCCCTCAGTCTCCCGAGTAAAATGATACCTCACTTGTGTGGGTGGGACAAGGGCCTGTGACTGCGAAGAGCCAAAAACATAGGGATTAAGGGTATAGCACCGAGAATTCTAAGCGCTACATTTTTTAGAAATTACATTTTTAGCCATTTCTGCATTGGACACCCACACAAGTGAGGTATCATTTTACTCGGGAGACTGAGGGGAACGCTGTGGGGTAGGACATTTGTGCCGGCACGGTGATTCCACACAAAAATATGTGGAAAATGTGGTTTTTTTCAGCTAAATTTGAGGTTTGCAGGGGATTCTGGGTAGGAAAACGTTGGGGATCCACGCAAGCTATACCTCACTGGACTCCCCCGGGTGTCTAGTTTTTAGAAATGTGTGGGTTTGGTAGTTTCCCAAGATGTCCGCCAAGCCCAAAAACCCAGGTGACCCCCCTTGCAAAACCAGGTTGTTTTGTGATAGGTAATTTTGATGTCTCCTTAATACGTTTTGGGCCCTTGCCTGTCGCAGGTACTTGACCCACCCACGCGAGTGAGGTACCATTTTTATCGGAGACCTGGAGGAACGCTAGGTGGTATGAAATTTGTGGATCCATGCAGATTCCAGGACTTTCCCCCACAGAAATTTGAGAATAAATCTGTTTTTTTCAGCTAAATTTGAGGTTTGCAGGGGATTCTGGGTAGGAAAACGTTTGGGGACCCATGCAAGCCATTGGACTCCCCCGGGTGTCTAGTTTTCAGAAATGTGTGGGTTTGGTAGTTTCACAAGATGGCCGCTGAGCCCGGGGCCAAAAACCCAGGTGACCCCCCTTGCAAAACCAGGTTGTTTTGTGATAGGTAATTTTGATGTCTCCGCAATATGTTTTGGGCCCTTGCCTGTCGCGAGTACTTTACCCACGCATGCGAATGACACCATTTTTATCGGGAGACCTGGGGGAATGCTGGGTGGTAGGAAATTTGTGGATCCACGCAGATTCCAGAACTTTCCATCACAGAAATATGAGGAAAATGTGTTTTCTTTTTACAAAGTTTGAGGTTTGCAAGGGATTCTGGGTAACAGAACCTGGTGAGAGCCAGACAAGTCACCCCATCCTGGATTCCCCTGGGTGTCTAGTTTTCAAAAATGTATAGGTTTGCTAGGATTCCCTAGGCGTCGGCAAAGCTAGGGTTCAAAATCTACAGCTAGGCACTTTGCAAAAAAAAGGGTCTGTTTTCACTGTGAAAATGTGGTGTGTCCACGTTGTGTTTTGGGCCGTTTCCTGTCACGGGCACTAGGCCTACCCACACAAGTGAGGTACCATTTTTCTTGGAAGACTTTGGGAAATGCAGGGTGAGTGGAATTTTGTGGATCCACGCAGATTCCAGAACTTTCCATCACAGAAATTTGAGGAAAATGTGTTTTTTTTTACAAAGTTTGAGGTTTGCAAGGGATTCTGGGTAACAGAACCTGGTGAGAGCCAGACAAGTCACCCCATCCTGGATTCCCCTGGGTGTCTAGTTTTAAAAAATGTATATGTTTGCTAGGTTTCCCTAGGTGCCGGCAAAACTAGGGTTCCAAATCTACAGCTAGGCACTTTGCAAAAAAAGGGTCAGTTTTCACTGTAAAAATGTGGTGTCCACTTTGCGTTTTGGGCAGTTTCCTGTTGCGGGCACTAGGCCTACCCACACAAGTGAGGTACCATTTTTATCGGAAGACTTTGGGGAATGCGGGGTGGGAGGAATTTTGTGGATCCACGCAGATTCCAGAACTTTTCATCACAGAAATGTGAGGAAAATGTTTGGTTTTTTTTTACAAACTTTGAGGTTTGCAAGGGATTCTGGGTAACAGAACCGAGAGCCAGACAATTCACCCCATCCTATATTCTCCTGGGTGTTTAGTTTTCAAAAATGTATAGGTTTGCTAGGTTTCCCTAGCTGCCGGCAGAGTTAGGGTTCAAAATCTACAGCTAGGCACTTTGCAAAAAAAGGGTCAGTTTTCACTGTAAAAATGTGGTGTGTCCACGTTGCGTTTTGGGCCGTTTCCTGTCGCGGGCACTAGGCCTACCCACACAAGTGAGGTACCATTTTTCTCGGAAGTCTTTGGGGGATGCAGGGTGGGTGGAATTTTGTGGATCCACGCGGATTCCAGAACTTTCCACCACAGAAATGTGAGGAAAATTTGTTTTTTTAACTAAGTTTGAGGTTTGCAAGGGATTCTGGGTAACAGAACCTGGTGAGAGGCACACAAGTCACCCCATCCTGGATTCCCCTTGGTATCTAGTTTTAAAAAATGTACAGGTTTGCTTGGATTCCCTATGTGCTGGCTGCGCTAGGGCCCAAAATCCACAGGTAGGCACATTGCTAAAAACAAGTTTGTGCCTAGTGGGCTTTCTGCCGCCCTGGCGGGGGGATCGGGGGGTTGCCCCGATATACCCCCATGGGAGGCAGAAAGAGTGTGGCTATTTGTTTGGGGGGTGGGGGCATTGGTATGCCCATTCTGGGCAGCCCCCACTCCCACGCATAAAAAAAGCCAGCGTAATCGCTCGCGCCTAGTGGGCTCCCTGACGCCCCCTGGGGGGGGCAGATCAGGGGCTACTTCCCCCATCTATCTCCTGGGGGTGCAGAAAGACTGTGTCATTTTTAGGGGGTGGTGGGAGCATTGGCATGCCCATTCTGGGCAGCCCATACCCCTGAATTAAAAAAAAAATATTCCCTGATGCCTATTGGGCTTTCTGCCCCCCCGGGAGGCAGATAAGGGGCTTTTGCCCCTATCTGCCTCCCGGGGGGGGGGGACAGAAAGACTGTGGCAATTTTTTTTGGGGTGGGGCATTGGCATGCCCATTCTGGGCAGCCCCCACCCCTACGTATATATAAAAAAAAATCCCTGGTTCCTTGTGGGCTTTCTGCCTCCGCCAGGGGGCAGATCAGGGACTACTGCCCCCATCTGCCTCCTGGGGGGGCAGAAAGACTGTGGCATTTTTAGGGGGTGGTGGGGGCATTGGCATGCCCATTCTGGGCAGCCCATACCCCTGAATTAAAAGAAAAATATTCCCTGATGCCTATTGGGCTTTCTGCCCCGCCCCCGGGGGTAGATAAGGGGCTATTGCTCCATCTGCCTCCCAGGGGAGGCAGAAAGACTGTAGCATTTTTTTGGGTGGGGGCATTGGCATGCCCATTCTGGGCAGCCCCCACCCCTACGTATATATAAAATAAAAAAATTCCTGGGGCCTAGTGGGCTTTCTGCCCCCCCGGGGGGCAGATCAGGGGCTATTGCCCCCATCTGCCTCCTGGGGGGGGCAGAAAGTCTTATGCCTTCTTTGGGGGGGTAGGGTGGGGGCATTGGCATGCCCATTCTGGGCAGCCCCCACCCCTGGCATATAAAAAAATCCCTGGCGCCTAGGGGCAGAAAGGCTGTCTGGCAAAATTTTATGGGGGGAGCAAAGGCCCTTGCCCAAGGGGCCGCTCTCCCGCTCCCTGGTGGCTAGTGTGAGGATCCCTGCTTGGGGATCCACTAGGGAAGGGTACCATTGGAAAGGGGAGATTCTCCCCTTTCCAATGATACCCCTCCCATGTTTTTCGGTGCTCGGGGGGGCTGAGATAGCCCCACAAGCACCGAAACTGTGAAACTGAAACTAAGTTTCAGTTTCGTTTTCATTGTAATGACGACAGCGTGCCATGTGCGCGATCGTCATTACAATGAAAACCCTAACCATGCTTTGGGAGGTTGGGGAAGCTCTTTCCCACCTCCCAAAGCAAAAAAAAAATGGGAAATCCCTCTGCTGTTTACAGCAGAGGGATTTTTTTAAAGTGTGCTCATGACGGAATGGTTCTGTCATGAGCACACTTGCACTTATGCTCATGACGGAACCATTCCGTCATGAGCATGGAAGGGGTTAAAAGATATGGCTCAATAAAAGGAACAGACTTCAACAGGAGGTGGGCACACACTCAAGATTTCAAAGGGCAGCCTCTTGTCTGGAGATAGACCTGAACAAACAAAATTTTTCTTTAGCCCATTTTCAGTCAGTTCTAACAATTCCCTCCAGAGAGCTAAACAGCTCACGCCTACCTCGGCTCTGAAGGAGGTCCTTAATGTACTTGAGCCAGGAAATATGAAGTGACCAATTAAGCGGCATACAGTCTTTTAAAATCTCCTTATTCAATTTGGCCGCAGGCCTTGTCCAATTATCTAGCCATAAAGAGAAAGGGCGGAATGTTGTGACATCTGTTGTATACCCAACGCCCAGTTCCTCATGAACAGAAAATGTTGTTGGGCTGTATGGAACACACAAGAGACGGCTTAAAGAGTTTTCAATGGCCTGCAATTCAGCCAGATTAACAAACCCCCAGACCTTGCTCCCATAAACTGCCTTGGAAATGCATTTTGCCTGATAGATCTGCAGTAGGGCCTTAATCGGTCTTCTCTCTAGTCTTGAGGCAAAATTAAACACAATCGCATTTACCCGTGTAAATTTCTCCTCCTTCCTACTCACGAAAGGGCGCCAAAACAGCGAAGAATCAAACACCAGGCTCAAATAAGAAAAACTCTTGTCTTTGGGAGAACACTGGTCCCCAAGGTTAACCTTCATGCCTTGGTCTTACGAGGGCCAACCACCATCACGTAGGATTTTTGAACATTAACCGATAAATCCAAGTCCTCCATGAAGTTAGCAAAAGAGTTCAACAAGGACTGTAGACCTTTAGCAGTTTTGGCCATGATAACAGCATTGTCCGCATATAAGAACATCGCTAAACACCGGGCTCCCACATGTGGACAATCTGCTTTGGTGTCAATTAGGGCCCGCCCCAGACAATTAATATACAAGTTAAAGAGAAACGGGGCCAGGATACAGCCCTGCCGAACCCCCCATTTAATATGGAAACTTCAAGAGCATTTAAAATCGTTGGAGTAACGTACTGAGGCTGTGGTATTCATATGCAGATCTCTTAAAAAGAGGACAATATCATGGTCCAGCCCCATAGATAACATGACCTGCCATAATTTCCCTCAATTGACTCGGTCAAACGCTGAGGAAAGATCCCTAAACCCTAAGTGAATTGAGCCAGGGCGAGCGATAGTATATTTATTTAAGACCATATAGAGGTTTAGACACCGGTCCACTGCTGACCTCCCAGAACGAAAGCCATACTGCACTTCTGAGAGAATATCCATGTAATAAAATATAGTAATCCACCAAAAATGGGGAAAATATTTTGTCCAAAAAGCAGAAACAAAAATGCAAAAATAAAACAAATTCAATAGAAATCAATTGAAGCAATCCAAAGTATCTAGGAACCATAAAACTCCCCAAAAAGTGTTCTAAAAAAATAAATGCTCTTGGAAAACCAAGCAAAAAGGAAATCAAAGTAAAAAGTATTGGTTTATTTTAAACCAGAAATGATTTCCTTTTATAAAAAAAAAACGTAGGGCCCGATTAAGGGGCCGATTTCGATCTCGGCCGGAAGCGCACCTAACACTATTCGCCCGGAAAAAAAACAAACCGAACGCGTGTTTCCCGACCGATTCGAACATTCGTCCGAACGAGCAAGTACGATGCGCATAACTGCCCAGATCCCGACCCAGCCGTACGTACCCATTCCAGCTCCTGTTCCCCGCCCGAGCCGGATCCGTAAACGCCGAATCGAGTCGCACGGAAGCAAATATACAGCACCTTCCGGCGGACTAGTACGATGCGCCTTCCGTACGCGCCGAACCCATCGCTACGTCCGGCACGTCAGAGCATCCGGGAGAGCTGCACATAAGCTCCAATTCGCGCCACAAGACGATCCACGGCTAAGAGACAAACAAGCCAGCGACGAGTACGAGTCGAAGCCACGAGAAACACGAACGAGACGACCCAACCATGAATCCCATCGCGCAGGTCCTACCAATTTTCTACATCTATTACCGGAACCGGTACGGACGCGTACGGCGCAGACGGTAAGTCAAACACCCACAACACAAACAAACGACACGTACCCGACATATGTCACACACACATAGGGATGCAGAGATGACGTACACTAGCAACAGCAGAACCATAGGGGCGGGATGGCAATCACCAATGCCACACACACCCATAGGGGCCTGGATGCCTACCACTACCACCACCCCTACTCATGGAGGGCTGGATGCCTACCACTACCACCACCCCTACTCAGGGGGGGGCTTGATGCCTGTCACAACCACCACCCCTACTCATGGGGGCCTGGATGCCTACCACTACCACCACCCCTACTCAGGGGGGGCTGGATGCCTGTCACTACCACCACCCCTACTCATGGGGGCCTGGATGCCTACCACTACTACCACCCCTACTCAGGGGGGGCTGGATGCCTGTCACTACTACCATCCCCACTCATAGGGGGCTGGATGCCTGCCACTAACACCACCCCTACTCAGGGGGCCTGGATGCCTACCACCAACACCACCCCTACTCAGGGGGCTGGATGCCTGTCACTACCACCACCCCTACTCATGGGGGCCTGGATGCCTACCACTACCACCACCCCTACTCAGGGGGGCTGGATGTCTGTCACTACTACCATCCCCACTCATAGGGGGCTGGATGCCTGCCACGAACACCACCCCTACTCAGGGGGCCTGGATGCCTACCACCAACACCACCCCTACTCAGGGGGGCTGGATGCCTGTCACTACCACCACCCCTACTCATGGGGGCCTGGATGCCTACCACTACCACCACCCCTACTCAGGGGGGCTGGATGCCTGTCACTACTACCATCCCCACTCATAGGGGGCTGGATGCCTGCCACTAACACCACCCCTACTCAGGGGGGCCTGGATGCCTACCACCAACACCACCCCTACTCAAGGGGGCTGGATGCCTGTCACTACCACCACCTCTACTCATGGGGGCCTGGATGCCTACCACTACCACCACCCCTACTCAGGGGGGGCTGGATGTCTGTCACTACTACCATCCCCACTCATAGGGGGCTGGATGCCTGCCACTAACACCACCCCTACTCAGGGGGGCCTGGATGTCTGTCACTACTACCATCCCCACTCATAGGGGGCTGGATGCCTGCCACTAACACCACCCCTACTCATGGGGGCCTGGATGCCTACCACTACCACCACCCCTACTCATAGAACGGGTAATGCATGACACAACCAGCATACTCCAACATAAGGAATGTCAGAAAAAGACATCCCCCCAACATCATGACAAGCGTGTGTAGTCTGTGTCAAATGCCTACAACACTGAACATGACATTGAACATACAATGTGACCCCCTATCACATGTGTCACACATAAATGTGTGTGGCCTCCACAATGCAAGCAGACCATGACCACTGTGGCAATGGGGTCTAAAGCCCCATCATCACAGTGACCAAAAGGTAAGTGTGGGGTCCATAGCTGAAGCACATTTTGAACAATGTGGCAATGGGGTCTAAACCCCCATCATCACAGTGACCAAAATGTAAGTGTGGGGTCCATAGCTGAAGCACATTTTGAACAATGTGGCAATGGGGTCTAAACCCCCATCATCACAGTGACCAAAATGTAAGTTTGGGGTCCATAGCTGAAGCACATTTTGAACAATGTGGCAATGGGGTCTAAACCCCCATCATCACAGTGACCAAAATGTAAGTGTGGGGTCCATAGCTGAAGCCCAATTGAACATTGTGGCAATGGGGTCTAAACCCACATCATCACAGTGACCAAAAGGTAAGTGTTGTCATGGAAAAAGCTGCAACTGCCAAACAGCATGGATGATTCCTGGTCACAGAACAACAAACACATCAGTGGCAAAGTAGTGCTTGTGTCCCATAGCAACATAGATTGGGTGAGGTAAACAGTGCAGTGCAAATAAGACATACCTTTGGCCATGTGCAGACAAACATCACCCATGGGGGCTGACATTGTCAACATTCATCAATTACACAATGACAGAAGTGACCATCATAATGCAGACCCACATATCTGCACCAATGGACACACAAATGTAGATATCCTGTGGAGACTGTAGATGTGAGTTGAACAAATACCATACCATGGCAGCAATGGGACATACAAACCATGATCATTGTGCTGACTGATGACCTAGACGTCCCAGGGACAGCAGGGGAAATCCACCAAACAACATACAGCCAATGGCACACTAAAGATATGCCAATGCAGTGGTGCAGATGCACACACAACAGGCAGCCCCACACTGAATATCAAACACAACAGGTGATGGGGGGTGTGCCAGTGTCCCCAGGCAACCACACAACACATGAGGAGGCCTGAATCCCAATTACACAGATGTGCATACAGTGCCACACAAAAGTAACTCATGGATCGGATTCCCTATGTGGGCAATCAGGCATTGTTAGATGAGAGGGAGCCCAAATTACACATGTCACACAAGCTTGTAGGAACAGCAACTAACACAGCAAGAGACAGACCCACCACAGCACTACCCCCAGGGACCCCACATTGTGGTGACACTGGCCTGCATGATAATCCCACTGTGATGACAAAGCTAGATGTCGTTCACACTATGAACCACAGTCATGTGTCCTGAGCAACAAACTACCATCACACCTACACAAGCACAACTCAATCAGCACGGCCTGTCAGCCAAGGCCAATATGGAGGTAGGGGTCTAGCCGTGCAACAACTCTCATTTGCACACACTCAACACCACACACCTTGATCTCCACCAATGTGCAGCAGTGAAGCTCACATGGACTGGTGACATTGCACATGCACCCATGACAATCCCAGGGGTGGTGGTGGGAACTAAGGTGCAGAAACCCATCACACATGGCCAGTCAACAAGACTCGTGAATGTCTGACACACTGCACAGTACGCCGTACATGGGCATGACGTGAAATCCACCCCAATCAATGGGATCCCGGCCACAGTCACACACCAATGAAGAAGCCAAGGTCACCCACAAAGAACACACATAGACAACTTCCAACATTGCAGCTCTGACCCTGAGGAGTGGCAGCAGTCACACACACAACGTGTCACAATCACTGAAAGCTACCACAAACTGTAAATTACATGACTTGTGTAACCAACAAGTGCCAAGGGGAATCCTGACTGTGTCCCATCTGCGTTTGCCCACATCCCCAGCCCTGACAGCAAAGACAACTAGGGATGACAACCTGATGAACATTAGTTTGCCATGCACCCACATCCCGGAGAAACCAGGTCCAAGATGCTGGATGAACACAGGACAACTCAGCAAGCATCACAAACAGGAACATCCCTAGGGACACAGCCTGTGTAGGAAAAGGGAAGGGAACACACACAGACATGCTCACACAACACACAACACGGGCCCAGCCAATGTCACGGGATTACACACTGCCATGAGGGCACCCCACTCCTGTGGAAGGTCCGGTTTGCCAAACCTTGTCTGTGCACGACTCAAACATGTCAGCAGAACACCTGGTCAGTGAGTCAACAACTACAACACACTGAAGGCTCTGCTCACATCAGCCTGGGTACGGGAGTGTCACGTCAGTCATCTGCATACACCCAAAACATGTGTCAAGCAAGTTGCACTGTATACACAGATGAGTCCTTCAACATTGATGTGCTAAACTGCATGTCCAGTGGAGATGGGCACACAGTCAGGGAAATAGAAACATTGAACAGTGGTAAGCCCACCAGATGTGCATCAGTGTAAGTCAAAGATGTTAATTTACAAATGCAAAACGTACATCCCTGTGTCAAATGCTGAACATTACACCCTCAGACTGCAGCAAAGGATGCTATAGATCCAGACTACATTAGGACACAATTCCCATGGAACACATGGAGTCCATCACAGCAACACTTCATTTTCATGGTCTGAACACTATTACAACTGCAAATGCATGATGATACTCATCTACATCATGTACATCCAAAGAAAAACAACAAGTAAACAAAAAAAGGCTTTATTCAGCAAATGTTAAAGTAAAAATTCAAGTCCAAAAGAAACTAAGGCCAATGGCCAGTCCCAATACACAGTCCCAACAGGGTGATATGTGAGAACTTGTCACCCATTGCTTGCCTGCACTGGTACGGACAGGGGACATCCCCCTCGGAGGGGCATACAAGGGGCAGGCCAGGCACCGCAGGGACAGGATCAGGGGATGCCAGAAGGAGGCAGTGAAGGGGTGGTGGGTGCAGCAGTGTCACCGGCAACTGCAGTGGAGGTGTCTGACTCAGTGGGGGCCGGCACCACTGTAGGGCACAAGTCAGATGGTGTGGGTGCTGCAACCACTGCAGTGGGCCGGTCAGATGGAGTGGACTGGGTCCCCACTGCAGTGCCCGAGTCAGACGGGATGGTTGTGGACTCCACTGCAGTGCATGACTCCAAGGCAGTGGAAGGGGGGGCAGATGAGGTGGGCAGGACAGAGTGGGGGGACCCGGTCTCACACCAGTGTCACAAACAGGCTGAGCGTCTGGGTTGGGGGTGGAAGAGCAAGTGGTAGGTCGGGAGGGCCTAATCAGTTTGGGGATGCGGTATCGGTGTGTGGGGGAACCTGGGGCAGGGTGTGGAGGTGGAACCTGTGGAGTGGTGGCCTGGGGGATGGAGGAGAGAGACTGTGTGGTGGAGCTGCATGGTGGTGGTGGTGGGGTCTTGCCCTTCCTGGTCCGGGGGACTTTCGAATGGGGTCCTCAGCCTGCCTGTGCCTGGGGGAGGGTGTCCGGGTGTGAGGGGCACTCCCCTCTGTGTGTGGTGGTCGCCTCTTCCGCCTGGACTTCGTGTCAGATGTATCTGTGGGGAAGATGCTAAGCTCACAGAGGAAGAGCTTCTGGGAGGGGGGGTTGCAGGTGAGGCAAGGGAAGGGGTTTTGGAGGGAGAGGCATCTGAGGACTGCGGAGTGCTCGTGGATGCGTGTGTGTGTGTCTGGGCCCCATCCCCTGTGAGTGAGATATCAGTCCCCTGACTGTGCGTGCGTGTGCGTCTGGAGTTTGGCTTGTGTGTCTGTGTGCTGCTTGTGTCTGTGCTGGTGCGTGCCGGTGCCGGTGCCGGTGTGTGTGTGCTTGGGACAGGTAGGGTGCTGGGGATTGTGGATGGGGCAGAGGTAGGAGGGGTGATTGACTGTTGCAGGAGGGACACTGGTGCCGTCAGTGAGGAGGCCATGGACTGATTGGTCCGATGTAGGGCAGACATGCCAGATGACATGCCCTCCATGAATGACACCAGTTGTGTCAAAAGACCCGTGTGTGCATGGAGGACACTCAGCATTGATGTCTGCCCTACATGTATCTGTTTAAGCAAGTCCACAGACTCCACACTCAGGGCAGCAGGGGGGACAGAGGCAGGGGGTGCGGTGCCTGGCATGAAGGAGACACGCTCCCCTACACGGGAGCCTCCATGGACATGTGGGATGGGAGCAGATGGGAGGGTGGAGATGGTGGTGGTGGCGGGGACAGACTTGCTTGACGTTGCCTCTGGTCTGCTGACACCCGCCTCCACAAGGGAGTCCTCACTGGAAGTGCTGTTTTCCCCAGCCGAGGTGGTCGTAGCTGAGGTCTCCTCAGTGTGGCTTCCCTCACCCTCCGTGCCACTGGGTCCCTCGGTCTCCCCTGCAGTGGACCCAGTCTGGCTCTGCCGCTCCTCTTGGTCCATGGAGCTGTCTCCTCCTGTGGCAGTGGATGTATCTGCAAACAATCAGGATAAACAGAGCAACATTAGTCACCTGTACTGACCACACACACCACAGTAAGTACAGCACATCACAGAGCAAGCCCTGCCATCATTTGCTAGACATTGCAATAAGTGCTGACACTGATTTGAAGACGCCCATTGTCTGCCTGACAGTCAGTCATGCCACACATATCCTACCTGTCCATGCACCCATCTGTCTGCTGCCTGTTGATGCGACTAATCATATGTGCACACATGCACCACATACACAGTTGTTGGACATCCAAGAGAACATATGGAAATGTGTCACTCCAAACACATGCCATCTCCTGCCACTGACTCAGTACATGTGTCAGGAAAAGTGATGTGCAAAGTCTCTGTTGATATGCGGGATTTGGTTCCATCACCAGACACAATGATGTCCTTATGTCCTGATAGACAATGTAACAATGGTGTGCATGCAGGACATGTCACACCACTGCTGGATCACCCTTTGCGATTGGAATGTCATGGCACAGGCCTGTCTGGCAAGTCAGTCATAACTGTCTCCTGTCACAGGGGCAGTGCATATACACAACACCAGTCTGCACTGTGTCACAATCATGGAAGTTTTTGAAAAGTAAGCCCTGTAGCTGACAGGTGCACATGTGCACCACTGGCCTCCCACATCATGAGGACTGAGATGATCCCACATCAATCAAATGAGACATTTGAGTGACTGCAAACACAAATCCATACACATGAGCACTTCAACGTTTGATGAGAATGAACCAAAGCTGCCTGCACCCCAATGTTTCATACAACATTGTGCACAGTTAAGGAATCAGAGACCTATGCATTGACCTATGTGCAGATCCCATAGTCACAACTCAGATGGCTGGCCACCCCAAATTGTTAAACACTCCAGGAGTCCAAATAGCAAGGCCACACCACGGTGACTCAGAGGCATACACCTGAGTGCCCTCTTCACAATGCCCAATATGTATGCTGACACACGGGAGTGGGAGAACAGAGTGCCTTCGATGTCCGGAGTAGGCATTACAGTCCTGGTCCATGTGCAACATGGTATTATCCTGAACACTAGGCAGGTGGCTATGCATGTGTCACACACATGATGTACATACTACTGAGGCTCCTACCTTGGTCTCTGCTGCAGCATGGGTGTGTGGCACATACCCCAGACATGTGGTGAGTCAGAGCAGCAATTGGAACACATGTTAAAGCCATACCCAGAGTACATGTCAGATCACAGGCATTGTGAGCAATTGTACCACCCATGCAGCCCACCACAAAGTTCCTGTAACTGATGCTGTCCCCAACTTGAACCACAGGTAACTGCAAGTACACAGTACCCAAGTGACCTAAGTCACAGACTGTAAGGGCCACACCTGTGTATCAGATGAGGAGGGGGCATGACACAAGTGAGGGACATGAGTCCAGGACGACATGACAGTTGTACTGTGGAAGTGGAGCCAGGCTAAAGTAGTGCATAGAGCATGTCAGGCATAGTACACAGTTGAGGCTAGCACTTACCCCCTCCTTGCTGCTGTCTGGCCTTCAGCTGCCCATCCAGGTCAGGGAAGACCACCGCCAGGATCCGGAGCATGTGGGTGGTCAGGGTCCGATGTCCGCCCCTCCTGCGAGGAGGCGACAGCTTCAGCTGGACCCTTGCGATCCTCCGGGTCCAGCCCCGAAGGTCCTGCCACCTCTTCTGGCAGTTGCGGATCCTGCGCCTGTAGACCCCCACCGATCATACTGCCCGGACGATGGTCAGCCAGATGTCCAGCTTCTGGTGGGCATCAACCTGTGAGAATGACAAAGTGAAAAGGCCATTACTACACATGCAACATTTCCGTGCATCACACAGTTGGATATACATGTCTCAATCACAGGGGCATATGATGTACACAGGCAGTGCAACTATGGCTATGGACAGTTTGCCAGCAGTTACCACATGGTATCATTGCCTGGGAAGTCAAACCTTGTTGGAATGCACTGTTACTGCACTATACCTGTTCAGTGCATGTAACTACACACTTTGGGGGCTGACAACTACTCAGTGAGCATGCTAGCCAGTGGTGTGTACACTGTAAGTCTTGCTAGTCAGACAACATGCACAATTAGTAAGGCAGAGGACAGCACACTCACCTGCTCCCCTGGTTTCCCATACAGCTTGCTGTACTGTGGAAGGAGGCTGTCCAGCAGGGCCTGGTTCTCCTCAGTGCTGAAGGCTGGGGCTCTCTCCACAGTACGTGCCATTGCAGTAGCCAGAGGATGCAGAGACAGCAGCAGTGGTGGTGGCAGATGTCGTCCTGGAGCATGTAGTGCAGGCAAGTGAGCTCTCAGGGGAACAGCCAGCATTATATGTGTGCTGCAGAGGCAGATACTGTCCCATGTGTCCAAAGTGATAGGTCCAAGTCGGTTGCATCTTCTGAATCTGGCCAATCCATGGAATTGCACCACTTATACACGCCCACAGCATCCTTCAAAAGTTCAACTTCATGACACCAATGAATTTGCAACATTGTTGTGGGTGGCCAACTGAATTCACTGCATCAGACTCGTTAAAGCTTCGAAAACGCGTCCGTTACCATGTCAGGCCATAGCCAATGCGTGCGCACGGATCGGACCATTGCTGTACAACGCGTATTTCGAAAAACAACACGCATCCGTCCACAACATATGCAATGGCCAATGCGTGCGCACCAATCGGTCCATTGCTGTACAACGCGTATTTCCGTCCACATCAAATGCAATGGCCAATGCGTGCGCACCGATCGGTCCATTGCTGTACAACGCGTATTTCCCTCCACATCAAATGCAATGGCCAATGCGTGCGCACCGATCGGTCCATTGCTGTACAACGCGTATTTCCCTCCACATCAAATGCAATGGCCAATGCGTGCGCACCGATCGGTCGATTGCTGTACAACGCGTATTTCCGTCCACATCATATGCAATGGCCAATGCGTGCGCACCGATCGGTCCATTGCTGTACAACGCGTATTTCCCTCCACATCAAATGCAATGGCCAATGCGTGCGCACCGATCGGTCCATTGCTGTACAACGCGTATTTACGTCCACATCATATGCAATGGCCAATGCGTGCTCACCGATCGGTCCATTGCTGTACAACGCGTATATCGGATGACAACACGCATCCGTCCACATCATATGCAATGGCCAATGCGTGCGCACCGATCGGTCCATTGCTGTACAACGCGTCCCTGTACAAATCACTTGCATATGTCACCATGGTTGTCACTGGTGAACGTATGCCAGCCACAATTACTTGCCAGGGACTCAGGGGCACACCTACAACACCACATCCTGTCCACACTGTATCCTAAGGCATGTAAGGCTGCATTACCTGTGTGTGTATGGGGGTCAACATGTGGTTTTTTTGGTGGCACTTGGGGGCAGCCACTCCCAGGCTGTGCACGTGTTCATGGGGACAGAATCCTTTGTGTGTTGTGCACATGACCACTGTGATGTGCAACTGTTCAGTTCAGGGCATGTGGCATGGTCACATTTCCAGGTTGTGTATGTGTATGTCATGTCACATACACCCTGAGTCCCATGTGGGAAGGTATGTACGTCACAGGGTGACCCATTGCCACAATAGTGATGGCCCTCCACAGTCTGTGTGCATGTTGTGTTTCAGATGTCTCTGATTCAATGTGCACAATGGGAGACAGTCTCCACATCCACGTTGTTTGTGCATCTACTTTGATGTTGTGCGTGTGTGTGTCACAGACGTCCATGTCTGTCCTGCAGAGGCAACAGGGGCCACTACCTGTGGGAGTCATGGTTGTTTTGCTGACATGTACATGATACGCCATGTCATGCCACTGTCCATGTGGCAATACAGGGTCCCTGGGAATCTACCTGTCAATGAGCTGTGATGCCTGTGGCACATCTGTCCTCACTTGTCACTGTGATGTGTGTTTGGAACGTGACAGAAGTACATGGGTACTGTGACACAGCCTAATGATTTCCCATAGCACGATCTGGAACTTGTTGTCAACACATGTTGAACTGTGATGTTAGATGTTGGCCATGTAGGTGCCATATATGTCCATGCAGAACGGCACACACATCAAGTACTTGTGTCTTGTAATGATGTATCATGTGATATTGAGTATGGTCAATGCCACATATGTGGGGTGACTGACAATCTTTCTTTGTTCACCTATGCACTGCAGGGCACCAGCTGTCCATAGACCATTCCCTGACCTTGCAACCATGGTTGAACATGACTGCATCCGATGGTACCGCTTCAACAGGCCGCTGATTGAGGAATTGACGGTTCGGTTGGCCCCACATTTGCAACCTGGCCGGACATACCCTACAGCGCTGACCCCCAAGGTGAAGGTGATGGCAGCCCTACACTTCTTTGCCACCGGTACCTTTCAACACACTGTGGCATCTGCTGGTGGGATGTCACAGACCATGTTCAGCCGTGTGCTACGCGATGTTTTGGAGGCAATGTTGAGATACCTGAACCAGTACATCTATGTCCCTAAACGTCAACAACTCACTGACGTCAAGAGTGACTTCTATGCCCTGGGGAGGATGCCACATGTCATTGGCTCCATTGATGGGACACATGTGGCTTTGGTACCACCACAGGCACATGAGCAGGCATACAGGAACAGGAAACATTACCATTCTATCAATGCTCTGGTGGTATGTCTTGCAGATATGAGCATCTCACATGTGTGTGCCCGTTTCCCCGGTTCTGCACACGATGCCTACGTGATGAGGAGTAGTCGCATCCCGAGGATGATCTCACAGATGCAGAACCAGTGTGCCTGGCTTGTCGGTGTGTACTGACTTTTTACCATTGTGTGTGTTCGGCAATGTTGTATTCCACCCTCTTTACCCAACTCAGCTAATGTGCAATTGTCTGTATGTAGATGACTCCGGATACCCCAACATGCCGTGGTTGCTGACACCCCTCAGGAACCCTGTGACACCAGCCCAGATGCGCTACAATGAGGCACATGGTCGGACCAGGAGAGTGATCGAGCGGACATTTGGTCTCCTGAAGAGCCGCTTTCGCTGCCTGGACAAGACAGGAGGGGCCCTCCCATATGCCCCAGCAAAGGTGTGCAAGATTGTCATCATCTGCTGCATGCTACACAACCTGGCAGTGCGGAAGGAGTTGCCTCTCATCCTGGATGATGATGACCAACATCCGCCACCTGTGGAGGATCCTGGCCTGGGCCACGATGCCAGTGATGATGATGATGATGATGATGGTGATGTCCGCACACAGCTCATCACCAACTTCTTCAGCTGAATGTGAGTATCCAGAGATGTCATGTCAATGATTTGAGTTTGCATGATATGTGTTGGTGGTGCTCTGTTGCTGTTTGAGTGTGGCCATGTGCTACTTGACTGGATGCGTGCAGCGATGTGTCCTTACAGGTAGTCTGTACTCCCCAACAGTGTTGACATGCTAACTTGGCTTTGTGTAGGTATCTTGTGACATGTATTGGGCATGAGTATTGCAGTTCTGTCCTGTTCTTCAGTGCTTTTGACTGTGTGTCATGTCTGTCCTTCACAGGGTGCTTTCAGAGTTGTTTGGTCAACTCGGATCCCCTGACACCATGATTCAACTTCCAGGGTGGAAGCAGTCGTTTCCCTACAGGTGATGTGCCCCACACCCCTGGACTTTATTTCTTCTACACTTGTTGACTGTGTGGCCACTGCCACGTGGGATTACCTTGCATCTGTAGTGGAAACAACATGTTGCAAATGTGTAATAAACCTGTGCTTCACTTTGGGATGTGCGTTGTCTGTGGTCACACATCTGACTGACATTTGCTTACTGCACCTGTGGGCTAGTTAACACAGATTGTGAATAGGTGTGGTGTCTGTGCATTCCACTGTATTTCCTGGCAACATCAGTGTAGGCGATGAGTCAGATGGCCCTGGTGTGTATGTGTTGTGTTGCCCTAGTGGTGTGTCTCCCTCACATGTGTCACTTCTCCATGACTCACATGACGGTGTTGAACTTGCTGTAGCAGTTAGCATGCACAGTGTCATTTAGCAGATCATCATCTCCATGACAAAAACAACGTTGGAATCACAACAGAGGCAAGTATGGTGTATTAGTGAGTTTATTTACATACATGTGTGAGGATAGTGCACAGGATGGTGGGTGCTGTACATTGGGATTGGAATCCGAAGTTCCCAGATGAGTTGGAAGTGTTGGTAGCAGAAATGTCCTGAGTAAAGTCCACAGTCATCTGATGCATTAGTCCAACTTAAACTCCCCATGTCATGTGGGAGAGTTGTGTTGCATTTGACAGGGTGAACAGTTTGCACACAAAGGAGAATTTCCAGAAAAGGTGTTGGGTTCCTGGGGGATGTACATGGCCATCGGCCTCTCAGTTGTCCTTCCTCGGACGGCCCCTCTTCTTTCTGGGGGACCCTCACGTGCAGGCCGCTGCGGTGCAGAGGACTCTCCACCAGAGTCATCCTCCCTCCCTGTGGCAGTTGCAGTTGTTGCGGCACCAGATGTTGTGGGCACACAGGGAGGTGTGGCCATGTTGGTGCTAATCTGGCGGAGGCATGTCAATATGTCCCTCTGCACCGCTGTCAGTTCTTCCAATGTGTCCCACTTGGACTCCATGCCAGGCATGTGTGTCTCCACACAGGACATGTGTGTCTCCACACGGGGCATGTGGGAGTCCAAGCGGGCATGATGGGCAGCATGCTGCTGTTGAATGTCCTTGAGGATCCCCACTACCTGGCTGACCTCTCCGGTGCTCTTCTGGTACGCATCAGCAATGCGTACCAGTTGTGGGTCATCATGCAGTCCAGACCCCTCTGCAAACAGCGACCTCTGCCTACCACCCCTCCCACCACCCCTGGCCACACGTGCGGGAGCTGCGGTGGCACGCACAGGTGACCCTAGGCCCCCTTGGGGGTTGGTACTGGGGTTGTTGTCCGTTGCTTCACGGTGGGCTGTGGTCCCTGTGCTGTTGTCATTGAGTGTCCTTGGTCTGTGCGTGTCGGCGGGGGTGGTCTGTGTGTCGGCAGATGTTGGAGGAATGGGTGCAGGGGGTGCAGATGGTGGTCCTGCTGGTGCTGCATCATGACTCACACCGGAGGTGCCAGGTTGGTCTTCGCCATCCGATGAGGGCAGAGGCTGTTCCACACCAGAGAGCTCATGGGCCACCGGAGCCTGGGACAGGGACTCCTCCTCATCTGCTGCTGTGTCCCCATCATCACCTGTTTTTGGAAGAGACACACAATGTATGTTATGTTTCTGCAGGCATCAATGGTTCAAACACATGGCAGTTGTGAGTGTACCTCTGGATGCGGCCCTGTACATTGCATTGTCCTAAGTTGTCACAGTCAGAGGTTGATATTGGTATGGCTCACTGTCCTGCCAACCTGATGCTTTGCAATGTGGATGTTGAGGTGTGTGCATGACCTGCATTGGTGGTATTTGGTTGATATCCGGACCTCCTTCTCCCCCCAGCCCAGTTATCCCACCATGAAGCATGCCACCTTTGCAGTGGGTGCAGGTTAACTCTCAGGATGTCAGTCAGTGGTGTCCTGCTGTTGGTTGGTGCACAGTTCCCAGCAGGGCCTGGTACTCCCCACAACAGAGGACCATTGTCAGACATCTTTGAAGTGGCTTTTCACTCCCTGTGAGGTGTGCATGCTTCAGTGTGAGCTTGCTGGGCCATGTGGGTGGGGGATGTTGAGCTGTGACTACCACTCCCATCATGCTATTGCCTACACCCCCCTTCCCAGCATGCCCATACTTCCTTCCTTTTGAGTCGACTTCACTGTGTGTGAGTGTGACAGCAATGGCAAGATGTCAGTCAGTGGTGTCCTGCTGTTGGTTGGTGCACAGTTCCCAGCAGGGCCTTGTGCTCCCCACAGCAGTACCCAGTGTCAGCCATCTTGTCAGTTCTTTTCCACTCCCTGTGATGTGAGCATGGTTCAGAGTGGTGTTGATGGGCCAATTGTGAGGGTGACCAATATCTGTGACTACAACTCCCATCATGCCATTGCCTACACCCCCCTTCCCAGCCTGCCCATACTTCCTTCCTTTTGACTCTGCTTCCCTGTGGGGTAGTGTGCCTGTGCTGACAGGATGGCTGACAGTGTTGTCCTGGCGTTTGTTTGGCTACAAGTCCCAAGAGTGTCCCTGTGCTTCACACAGCATAACCCAGGGTGGTGGTTCTTTGTGGGATATTTAATTAGAGTGTGAGGCATTGCATTCTCCCAGGTGAGTTGTGTGGACTTTGTGTAAAGGGGGTGTGTGAGAAAAGCTGCTTGTGACTATGGTCAGAGCTGTCAGTCCTCCTTCCCACCCAGCCAGATATCCCACCATGGAACGTGCTTCCATTGCAGGGAGTGCAAGTTGTCTTTCAGGATGTCAGTCAGTGGTGTCCTGCTGTTGGTTGGTGCACAGTTCCCAGCAGGGCCTTGTGCTCCCCACAGCAGTACCCAGTGTCAGCCATCTTGTCAGTTCTTTTCCACTCCCTGTGATGTAAGCATGGTTCAGAGTGGTGTTGATGGGCCAATTGTGAGGATGACCAATATCTGTGACTACAACTCCCATCATGCCATTGCCTACACCCCCTTCCCAGCATGCCCATACTTCCTTCCTTTTGACTCTGCTTCCCTGTGGGGTAGTGTGCCTGTGCTGACAGGATGGCTGACAGTGTTGTCCTGGCGTTTGTTTGGCTACAAGTCCCAAGAGTGTCCCTGTGCTTCACACAGCATAACCCAGGGTGGTGGTTCTTTGTGGGATATTTAATTAGAGTGTGAGGCATTGCATTCTCCCAGGTGAGTTGTGTGGAGTTTGTGTTAAGGGGGGGTGTGAGAAAAGCTGCTTGTGACTATGGTCAGAGCTGTCAGTCCTCCTTCCCACCCAGCCAGATATCCCACCATGAAGCATGCCACCTTTGCAGTGGGTGCAGGTTAACTCTCAGGATGTCAGTCAGTGGTGTCCTGCTGTTGGTTGGTGCACAGTTCCCAGCAGGGCCTGGTACTCCCCACAAAAGAGGACCATTGTCAGACATCTTTGAAGTGGCTTTTCACTCCCTGTGAGGTATGCATGCTTCAGTGTGAGCTTGCTGGGCCATGTGGGTGGGGGATGTTGAGCTGTGACTACCACTCCCATCATGCTATTGCCTACACCCCCCTTCCCAGCATGCCCATACTTCCTTCCTTTTGAGTCGACTTCACTGTGTGTGAGTGTGACAGCAATGGCAAGATGGCTGACAGTGGTGTCCTGCTGTTGGTTGGTGCACAGTTCCCAGCAGGGCCTTGTGCTCCCCACAGCAGTACCCAGTGTCAGCCATCTTGTCAGTTCTTTTCCACTCCCTGTGATGTGAGCATGGTTCAGAGTGGTGTTGATGGGCCAATTGTGAGGGTGACCGATATCTGTGACTACAACTCCCATCATGCTATTGGCTACACTGACTTCACCAGCATACACAGCATTCCTTCCTTTCAGTGAGCTTCCCTGTAAGGTGGTGTTCTAGTGGTGGCAAAATGTCTGACAGTGTTTGTTGGTTAGATTTGTGCCACTGCCTTGCTCTATTTGTTGTTAGGTTTGTACATGTCATGACACAGTTACATATCACTATGAGATGGCATGTATTGTGTTTATCTAACTAACATACACATCTTGGGATGATTATCTTTTGGTTGCTGTGGATTTGCTAAGGGTGCATGGTTTGACTATCCCCTTGACAGTGATGTGTGTGTATTGTCACACAATATTGGGTATATTGGTTGTGTACTCACCAGGCTCTGGGATGTTTGATAGTCCATATACGCTCACTACGGTAGGATGGCCCGCACCTTCTCCTCCCAGGGCCTGAGGTATACTGGTTTGGCAGGAGGGCCACTGCCGGTGCGATGACTCAAGGCGTAATCCTTCTTTAGTAGGTCCTTGACCCTCCTGCGCACATCATACCACCTGTTCTGGATGTCTTCCTTTCTGCGCAAACATGGTGATTGTGCGTTCACCCTGTCGATGATCCTTTCCCACATCTTGGTTTTCTGCGACATGGGTGTCTGTTGGACCAATGTACCAAACAACTGTGGCTCTACCCTGAGGATCTCATCTACCAGGACTTCCAATTCACTGTCTAGGAACTTTGGATTCTTCTTTGGGGGCATAGTGATGGGTGGTGGTGGGTGTTGATGTGTGTGTGACTGTGCAAGTGAGGGTGGGTGAGTGTAGGTTTTGCTGGGTGTATGTGAGGGTGCTATTTGGGAGGTGCTAATGGTGTGTGGCTTGTGAGATGGATGAGTTGTGAGTGTGTCTGTGGTTGCTGTCTGATGGTGTTCTGTGCTGGCAGGTCAGTTGAATTTGCAAAGGATCATGGTAGTGATTTGTGGCCTTTATAGGGGTGGGGTTGTGGGTGTGTCTTTGTTCCATGTTTTTTCACCCCTGTATTTATTGACTTTGTCATTGCTTGTTTGGCCCTTTTTTTTGGTATTTTTCCTTTGTGGGTTTTGGGCATGTAGGAGACGTTCTTCTGACCGAGTAGGATGCTGAAGTTGGCTCGTGCAGGCTTCTCCGAGTCTTTCAAGCTGTGTTTCTGCTGTGTTTCATGTGCGGCGTACGCGTCGGTCGCGGAGTATTGGGTTGCTTCGGCTCGGTTTTGTATGCGTGTCGGTGGTGCGGCTTGGGCTCCGTGCGACTCGGTCTGGTTTTCCACGCATTGCATCGTACTGCGCGGGTCGGAGTTCGCGGTACGTTTCTGTCGGGTTCATTCCTGGTGCGTGTCGGTCGTTTCAATTCGCGTGGTTTTCCGGCCGGATAGCTGGTTTCCGTGCGGTTCGGTCGTTCGGCTTGTGTTCCGTGCGAGTCGGTCGTGATTCACATGCATTGCATCGTACTACGCGGATCAGGCAGCGCCGGTACGTGTCGGTCGGACAATATTCCCGTACCGAGTCGGTCGGTACGTTTTCCGGCCTGAATCGGAATCGGCCCCTTAGTGTCTGGTGGTCTTGCGACTGCCAGACTCGTGATGGGGCAGGAGTGGTGGTCTACCGTTTTGCTGATTATGAATTTGTAAGTCGTATCGGCGGTGGACTGCCGGCAGCGCCAGGGAACAGTTGTTTCCTGGCAGTGGCGCAAGAGCGCCACAACGCATTCTGCTGAGCAGGGACTGGAGCAGTCTCGCTCAGCATTTTGCGAGTTCCTGGACTGCCAGCCTTTTCAGGTGGAGCCAAGCCATGAAAAGGCTGGCGGTGCAGGATCAAAGGAGGCCCTACAGAGCCCCCATCCCCATGGGGATACATTCAGGGGGGCACAACATGTGCCCCCCTGTCTGTGTTCCCCCCAGTTTCAGAACAACATGGACGTCAGTGTCATGCCGTGCTGGAACTTTTTGGCCGTTCCCATTACGGTGCCTGTTTTCAAGGCACCGCCATGGGAAAGGCCAAAGGACCACGGACCTTATTTCGAGTTGTACTTTTACAACTTGTAATATGGCCAGACTCGTGATGGGGTAGGAGTGGTGGTCTACCGTTTTGCCAATTATGAATTTGTAAGTCGTATCGGCGGTGGACTGCCGGCAGCGCCACGGAACAGTCGTTTCCAGGCAGTGGCGCAAGAGCGCCACAACGCATTCTGCTGAGCAGGGACTGGAGCAGTCCCGCTCAGCATATTGCGAGTTCCTGGAGTGCCAGCCTTTTCATGGTGGAGCCACGCCATGAAAAGGCTGGCGGTGCAGGAACAAAGGAGGCCCTACAGGGCCCCCATCCCCATGTTGGCCCCCAGTTTCAGAACAACATGGACGTCAGTGTCATGCCGTGCTGGAACATTTTGGCCGTTCCCATTACGGTGCCTGTTTTCAAGGCACCGCCATGGGAAAGGCCAAAGGACCGCCGACCTTATTACGAGTTGTACTTTTACAACTTGTAATATGGCCAGCAGTCAATGCGCGGGTTTGGCGCAGCGGAGCCAGTGTTTAACTGGCACTGCTGCGCCAAACTCGTAATCGGGCCCAAAATTTCCCAATACCCATAGGACACATTTGTAGACAAAAACCTGTAAAGTAAATTTTAAAACCCACCCGCAAAATGCATTACACTCCCAAAAAAGCGTTTAGATAACAGCTAATTATCAAAATATAACTAAAATAACATAAGTTAACATAACCTAGCGATACATTACTAAAATAGTGTACAAAATCCCCAAACTACAAACTAATGGAAAACACTAACACAAATACATCTAAATATACAAAAAAAAACACAAACAATACTATAACTACCATCTAGACCTCCACCCAAATCCCCCACTTTTAAAACCCCTAAAACAATCCTTAAAAAAGAAATAACCTGTTCCAAAAAGCAGCAGCACCTTACCGTGATCTGGTTAAGCGAAAATAGACTAAAAATAACACAATTAGATTTCAAAATAGAAGAGCAGTAATCAAAAATGGCTGCTAAATTAAACAAAAAAAAGAATATCTCCCCAAAGAAATGAATGGGAATTATTTTAAAAATGTTGAATAAATGTATAAAAAAAGTTACAAAATATTAAACATGTAAAACGTCACTAAAAGCTGTGATAAAATGTTAAACATTGATAAAGTATAATTTAAATAATGGTATAAAATATTTCCAATTAATTAATATTTACTGAAAAAACATATGTTAAAATGATGTTGAAATTATGTATATAAAACAATTTAAGAAATGTCAAACAAACTGTTAAACAATGTTAAATAAAAGTTGGAAAAGTACAATATAAAATACTATGTAAATATAATTTGCATTTTTTTAATAAAAATTTTGTTTTAATGTTTTATTTACTTAACTTTATAGATATGTTTGCTTTTAAGATGAAGTTTATATGATTACAAATGTCAAAATATAAAATAAATAAACTTTGAAAACATAAATAAATTGAGAAAAATCTGTGACATGCCGTTAATAAACAAAACATGGTAATTAATAATATTATTGTTTACAAACATGCAACTATTTTTTATTATATTTCTAATCACCAACAATGCTAATAAAATAACACAAAGTATTTCTAATATATACACATAAAAGTAAAATAAAAGATTTCAGAATAAAATTGTAAAATTAAACTCCAACATAAAGCATTAAAAAAAATTGCTAGATACGTAAGGGGTGACATTTACTACTCCCACTCCAATCTAAACCGATTTGGGGAAGGCGATGGACACTACATGAGTTACATTTGCTATTTCAACTCAACCCAACCATATTGGGGGAAGGTGTTGGACACTAAAGGGTTGACATTTACTGTTCACGCTCCAAACTGACCATATTGAGAGACGGTGTTGGACGCTAAAGGGGTGACATTTACTATTCACACCCCAATCTATACCAATTTAGGGAAGATGTTGGAGAATAAAGAGGTGACATGTACTATTCCCACTCTAATCTAAACCAATTTGGGGAATGTGTTGGACACTAAAGGTGTGACATTTATTATTTCCACTACAATCTAAACCAATTTGGGGAATGTGTTGGACACTAAAGGGGTGACATTTACTATTCCCACTCCAATCCAACCATATTGGGGGAAGGTGTTGGACATTAAAGGGGTGACATTTACTATTCCCACTCCAATCTATACCAATTTGGGGAAAGTGTTGTACACTAAAGGGGTGATGTTTACTATTCCCACTCCAATCCAAACCAATTTGGGGAAAGTGTTGGACACTAAAGGGGTGACATTTACTATTCCCACTCCAATCTATACCAATTTGGGGAAGGTGTTGTACACTAAAGGGGTGACATTTACTATTCCCACTCCAATCCAAACCAATTTGTGGAAAGTGTTGGACACTAAAGACATGACATTTTCTATTCCCACTCCAATTAAACCATATTGGGGGAAGGTGTTGGACACTAAAGGGGGTACATGTACTATTGCCCCTCCAAACTAACCATATTGGGGAAGGTGTTGGACAGTAAAGGGGTTACATTTACTATTCACACTCCAATCTAAACCATATTAAGGGAAGGTGTTAGACACTAATATGCTGACATTTTCTGTTCCCACTCCAATCTAAACCAATTTGAGGAAGGTGTTGGACACTAAAGGGGTGACATTTACACTAATCCAATCATAATGGGGTAAGGTGTTGGACACTAAATGGGTGACATTTACTATTCCCACTCCAATCTATACCAATTTGGGGAAGGTGTTGGACACTAAAGGGGTGATATTTACTATTCCCACTCCAATTCAACCATATTGGGGGAAGGTGTTGGACACTAAAGGGGTGATATTTACTAATCCCACTCTAATCTATACCAATTTGGGGAATCAGTTGGACATTTACTTTTCTCACTGCAATCTAAATCAATTTGGGAAAGGCGTTGGACACTAAAGGGGTGACATTTACTATTCCCAGTCCAATCCAATAATATTGGAGAAAGGTGTTGGACACTAAAGGGGGTACATTTACTATTCCCATCTGAATCTAACCATATTGGGGGAAGGTGTTAGATACTAAAATGGTGACGTTTACTATTCCCACTCCAATCCAAACCAATTTAGGGAAAGTGCTGGACACTGGAGGCGTGACATTTACTATTCCTACTCCAGTTGTAACCAATTTAGGGAAGGTGTTGGACACTATAGGGGTGGCATTAACTATTCCCACTCCAATCTAAACTAATTTGGGGAAGGCGTTGGACACTGAACAGGTGACATTTACTGTTTCCACTCCAATCAAACCATATTGGGGGAAGGCGTTGGACACTAAAGGGGGTACATTTACTATTCCCGCTACAAACTAACCATATAAGGGGAAGGTGTTAGACGCTATTATGCTGACATTTTCTGTTCCCACTCCAATCTAAATCACTTCGGGATAGTGCTGGACACTAAAGGGTGACATTTACTCAAATCCATCCATATAGGGGAAGGTTTTGGACACTAAAGGGGTGACTTTTCATATTCCGGCTCCAATCTAAGGCTATTTGAAAAAGGTGTTGGAGGCTAAAAAGGAGTAATTTACAATATCCACTTCAGTATAAAACATTTTAAACAAGGTAATACAAATTAAACAATTTAAATGCTCAATCCACACTTCATATTCATAAACATTGTTTACTATAATATTAAATAAAATATAATATAAAATAAAACTAACCTAAACTACAAACCTATATAGGCATATTTAAATATTAAAACATAAAAAAAAATGAATTACTATTAATAGTTAAAATATTTGTGAAACTTTTTTACCATTCCTAAACTTTAAACCATAAAATAACAAATAAACTATTATTCCAAAATTAACAATCATAAAATATGAAAACATTTAAATAATCTTTATATTTTTTTAAGTTTAAAATATATTTTAATATTAAATTACAATTTTAAAACAAAAAAAGTAAAAATTCTGAAATTTAAAATAAATGTTTACAAAAATTATAAAATATTACAATTTTATGTAAAATAGTTCTAAATATTTTCCTTTATTTAAAATGCTGTTATATATTTTAAAATGTTTTTTTTTTTATTTAATACCGTTAATATATATCTTAATTAATATTAAATTAAAATGTATTAAAAATATTAATGTAAAGAAATGCATTTAAAAATGCTTAATTATTAATTTGCATATCTTCAAAATTATTAAAATAACATTTAATCTAAAATATACATTTAAAAAAATCTCCCAACCCATATCCCCTAAAAACCCAACATCCCGCTACTATAAAAAAGGTTTTAAGCAATTATTTATATTCATTAGTACATCTAAATATACAAATTTCAACAATTTCATAACAAAAAAATTATCTTACTAAAAACACAAATAAAACAAATAAACAGATGCAATCAAACACGCTACAATAAATGACATACTAATTAACACAAGTGATATTACATACAACTAAATTTTCTACATCTATATTTTTACAACCAGGGCCGGCTGTAGGGCAGTGCGACTGGTGCGGCCGCACTGGGCACTGACCTGTGGAGGGGGCGCCAACATGGGGGAAGAGGGGGCACTGAGTTTAGCAATAACATGATTGGAGAGATGAGGGGCACTTTTGCTCGGTGGTGTAAGAGAATCCGAGGAGGCGGTGATGGGGTGTGGGGGCGCCAAAATGATTGTCGCACCGGGCGCCACCAGCGCTAAAGCCGGCCCTGTTTACAACAATATCAAAAACAACACTAAAAATGAGATTTTACCTTTGATGTTCCTGTCGATGATATTTTTGATGTCCCAATAATTTTGACACAATATTTTTGTATCACAACATTTTTGTTTCGATATTCTACCCAAACAGGGCATTTGAACAACCCATTACTAATTATTTTTAACAAAAGCTCCAGCACACAGGTGCATAAACACCCTGACTGTAAAAGGGTTAAGCAGTGTAAAAGATGCTTCTATATGGCTTTAGAAAATATATTTTCTCAAAGCAAGGGAGAGGGGGAATAGATCGCTAAAATAATTGTTTTTCTCAGAAAGTATCTGAAAACTAATCTACATGTTTAAGGTCCTAAATGTGCTGCTAATGGAACATTTTATGTTTAATCTACAGGAAGTAAGTACATTTTAAGGTATTTCGAAATCAGCAGTGTTTAATTCTGATCAAGTTCTGATCAAATAATGGAGGGGATGTGACCTCCTAAGGCTGCAAAATGGACGCTTTCTCTGTGGCTTTGTGCCCTTCCTGCCTTTGCCCTGCTAATTACTATCGCCAAAATGATTGTGTCTCTTGCCCGTCACATTCAGAGTAATACAACAGTGATAGACCTACCCCTGGTACCTGAGGGAAGTTGACAGGTGGCATGAACAGAGTAAACAGATCCTTTATTTCACACTGTTTCTATGTCTTAGTAGAGAATGGTTACATTCAGAATCTGGTATTCAGCAGCGGCCCGTGCAGGTAAGAGTGGTGGGGGCGGGTTGGGGGGGGATTTCAACAGACGATGACGAGGGAAAATTAATTATTTATTTAATTTTCCCTCGTCATTGTCCGTCGAAATCCCTCCTTACCCCTCCACACCGCTCTTACCTGCACGGGCCGTGGCTGCTGGTATTCACTGCAGTGACTAACCGGATTTTGATCTAATAGACACTTCCTATGGTAGACAATTATGACGTGCATTTCTCAAAGACTTTTGTTGCTTCCTGTTGTCTTGATATGTTAACAAGTGTATTCTGTTCTGTCCACAACCTAGGACTTGGAATATGATGATGCTGCATGCTGATGATGACACATTTTTTTAGCTGGGACTCTAGTAACATTTAAAATAGTAATGTTGTAGCTTATCACTTCCTTCTCTTTTTTCTGCTCAGAGGTAAACCCATTTAAGGTGCTGTTGTGTTTCGTTGAGTTATTTCATAGAGAATGTTGTTGATTATGTATCCATTTGCAACATAGCAACTAAACATATTTATTGAAAATGAGAAAACAGTCCCGGGCACACGTATTGAGGATATAAATGGAACAAGGAGTCTCTTTAAAGATCAAATTGCTTGGGTCGACACCAGAGTAATTGTTAAAAGATTTTTAATAAGGCAACATCAAAGAGAGCAACCAGCCGACACGTGTTTCGTCATACGGGAAAGATCCCGTGACTCTTCAGGGCTGGGGAGGATACAAAACATGAGGTGAGGGAATTGAAGTGCCACAATGTTGCTATATCTAAAAGGGAACACTAAAGGGAGAGGGATGACCTAAGTGTGTGTGAACCCTACGTACCACGGTGCGAGGGTGACAAGAACAGTGACATGAGTGTATGTGCCGCTTTCATGATATAAAATCATGACAAAATCGCGGAAAAAACAGGGTACACAATTTGAGTGACTCAATATAAAGGTGTCTGCTATCGTGCGGAAAGGTTGCGTGGTGGGTGTGAAGTGTAGGGGGAAAAGAAAAGGAGAGAACCATACACACAGCAGAATAAAAAGTACAGAACACACTGAAGCATACAAAACATAATAAATAATAATTAATAATAATAACATGGGGAAGAGCTGGGCGTAAGCCGGGTGAAATGAGAATAGACACTGGAAATGACAAAAACATCAAAAATGAAAAAAGGAAATATCAGGAGACAAAGGTTATCAGTAGTGGATGAGACAAAAAGAATGCCAAATTGTAGGATCAGAACGAAAGGGGTAGGTACAAAACAGAACTATGGATAGAAAAAAATAAAATATATAGCACACATCATGAATACCTGTATTGACAGTGACGAGTAAATGCCAGAATGGCTGGGTAAAAGGAATATGGTTCCTAAAGGGAGGAGAGAACAGCGTAAGCACGAAAGTGCGTGAGATAATATGAAAGCTATGTAGAAAAGAAGTACACATGGGAGGCAGAGTCAAAAACTCAAGAAAAACTCACCACAAGGCCAGTAAAAAATGAAATGCCTAGTCGGGGGATCTAGGAGGACAAGTCTGGCCCTGTGTAGAGACGTGACCTGGAGGTCAAACAGCCTGTGGAGGCGAGCAAGGGCGGGTGCGCCTGGACGTAAGGGAAAGTAGATGGCTGTGAGTAGAAGGAAAGCATGATTAATGAAGCGCAAGGGTAAGCAGGGGGAGGCTGGAGTAAAACGACTAGACCTTACCCTGAATAACAGAACCAGGTGACCATCCAGTGTCCGTATCGAGGGAGAGTAAAGGCAGGAAAGCCGTGAGATGGCAGGATAAAATTAAAACTGGAAACAAAAAGTGCAAGTTAGGGAGATGGAAAGGAAGCCAGAGAAATGCAAGAGAAAGGGCATGATGTGAAGGGGTCTTACCCTGGGTAAATCACGATGGAAGGAGTCCTGGTGATGGAAGCAAGGTGGCGGGTGCGCCGGACTGTAAGGCGGGGAGGGGGAGGGAAAGAAAAGCAGTCAGTGTGTGCAGGACTCAAGCACAGCGGCTTGAGAGAATAAAAAAGGACAATGACAATGTAAGAGGATAGCAGTGGCTGAGTACAGCTTACCAGATATCAGCGTGGTGTATGCCGAAGGAGACTGGTCTCGTCTGTGTAACCGGATGCGGAAGTAGACGGGAGCCAGGACGGCCAAGAAGTACCGGCGCGCCAGGCAAAACTAGAGCGCGCACCGGCCTCTGCAAACAGGACGGAAATGGCTGCCGGAGGAGGATGGCACGTAATGAAGGAATGGCGCATGCGTGAATGCACACAAGAAAACTAGACCGCGAGTGAAGCGGTACAAAGGTGGCTGATAAAGGACACGCATGCGCGAATGAAAATGGAAGAACATGGAGAGGCAATCTCATTGAAAATAATGTTGTCAGAGAGGGTGGATCGAAAAAGGAGCGTCACTAGCTGGGGACGGGAAGGTTGTAAGAGAAAGGGAGAAAGCAGAAAAAAGGGATAGGAATGGGATGAGAGGGACTGGGTGGGATCAGATATGAAGTCGAGAGATGCAAAAGCTCATGGTAGATTGAGACAGAAGAATGAAAAAAATGAAAAAAATGAAAAAAGGGGGATGCCTAAGGACACAGCACAGTGCCCGATAAACAAAATAGGTCGAGAAGGGAAGGAAACAAATGGGAATAAGGTGGATGAAAACCATCACTGACCCATATGAGATTGTATTGTCACATGGGAAAGGGGTTTACATAACAATAACAATAACAATAACAATAATTAACAGTGTACTCTGAATCGGCAAAAAAGCAGTTCATAGTGGGGCAAACATGCACCCAATGCAACTTGGGTGGAGGAGTACTGGCACCATGCCTGTGTAACTGGATTGCCCAAGGGAGAAAAAAGAGGGGTTAGCATGTACACACTCTACAATTTACTGCGAAGAGGCAAAAAGAAGTTGATAATTAGGCAGTCATTCACCCAAAAAGTAATGCAGTTCATGATCAGTGTTAAGTCCGTGTTGTACTGTCCGTAGACGCATGATCCATGTAGCTTCAAGACGCCTGAGCCTCAGTTCTCTGTTGCCGCCCCTGGCAAAGTTCGCTGCTACGTCAAATCCGAAGAAAGCGAATCGTTTCTTTGCGCCTTGACTGGGGCAGGTGGCCGCGTGTACTGCCATAGGATATCTAGTGTCCTGTTGATTCAAAGCTCTGATATGTTCCCCAATTCGTTCCTTTAATGGTCTGATGGTGCTACCAATGTACCAACGTTTGCAGGCACATTCAAGGCTGTAAACCACGAATTTGGTATTGCAGTTGATGTTGTACTTGATTTTGTATTGTTGCTTGTTCACGGCTGTGAACATTCTGACTCCATCATTGGCTAGTCTGCACACCCCGCAGCAACCACATTTGAAAAACCCCAGTGTGTGAGGAGTGAGCCATGAATGATCGATAAGGGGAGATGGTACACTAGGGCTGAGCCTGGTTCTTAATGTTCTACCCCGCCTGTAGGTAATTTGTGGTCTGGTGGTAATAACCTCTCTGAGAGTGGTGTCTGCCTGTAGAATGCCCCAGTGTTTATTGAGGCTTTTCCTCATGGCAAGGCCCATGTCACTATAGTCAGTGATAAGTCTGACAGGTTGGTCATGTTGGGTGACTGTCCAGTCAAGGCGCAAAGAAACGATTCGCTTTCTTCGGATTTGACGTAGCAGCGAACTTTGCCAGGGGCGGCAACAGAGAACTGAGGCTCAGGCGTCTTGAAGCTACATGGATCATGCGTCTACGGACAGTACAACACGGACTTAACACTGATCATGAACTGCATTACTTTTTGGGTGAATGACTGCCTAATTATCAACTTCTTTTTGCCTCTTCGCAGTAAATTGTAGAGTGTGTACATGCTAACCCCTCTTTTTTTCTCCCTTGGGCAATCCAGTTACACAGGCATGGTGCCAGTACTCCTCCACCCAAGTTGCATTGGGTGCATGTTTGCCCCACTATGAACTGCTTTTTTGCCGATTCAGAGTACACTGTTAATTATTGTTATTGTTATTGTTATGTAAACCCCTTTCCCATGTGACAATACAATCTCATATGGGTCAGTGATGGTTTTCATCCACCTTATTCCCATTTGTTTCCTTCCCTTCTCGACCTATTTTGTTTATCGGGCACTGTGCTGTGTCCTTAGGCATCCCCTTTTTTCATTTTTTTCATTTTTTTCATTCTTCTGTCTCAATCTACCATGAGCTTTTTGCATCTCTCGACTTCATATCTGATCCCACCCAGTCCCTCTCATCCCATTCCTATCCCTTTTTTTCTGCTTTCTCCCTTTCTCTTACAACCTTCCCGTCCCCAGCTAGTGACGCTCCTTTTTCGATCCACCCTCTCTGACAACATTATTTTCAATGAGATTGCCTCTCCATGTTCTTCCATTTTCATTCGCGCATGCGTGTCCTTTATCAGCCACCTTTGTACCGCTTCACTCGCGGTCTAGTTTTCTTGTGTGCATTCACGCATGCGCCATTCCTTCATTACGTGCCATCCTCCTCCGGCAGCCATTTCCGTCCTGTTTGCAGAGGCCGGTGCGCGCTCTAGTTTTGCCTGGCGCGCCGGTACTTCTTGGCCGTCCCTGGCTCCCGTCTACTTCCGCATCCGGTTACACAGACGAGACCAGTCTCCTTCGGCATACACCACGCTGATATCTGGTAAGCTGTACTCAGCCACTGCTATCCTCTTACATTGTCATTGTCCTTTTTATTCTCTCAAGCCGCTGTGCTTGAGTCCTGCACACACTGACTGCTTTTCTTTCCCTCCCCCTCCCCGCCTTACAGTCCGGCGCACCCGCCACCTTGCTTCCATCACCAGGACTCCTTCCATCGTGATTTACCCAGGGTAAGACCCCTTCACATCATGCCCTTTCTCTTGCATTTCTCTGGCTTCCTTTCCATCTCCCTAACTTGCACTTTTTGTTTCCAGTTTTAATTTTATCCTGCCATCTCACGGCTTTCCTGCCTTTACTCTCCCTCGATACGGACACTGGATGGTCACCTGGTTCTGTTATTCAGGGTAAGGTCTAGTCGTTTTACTCCAGCCTCCCCCTGCTTACCCTTGCGCTTCATTAATCATGCTTTCCTTCTACTCACAGCCATCTACTTTCCCTTACGTCCAGGCGCACCCGCCCTTGCTCGCCTCCACAGGCTGTTTGACCTCCAGGTCACGTCTCTACACAGGGCCAGACTTGTCCTCCTAGATCCCCCGACTAGGCATTTCATTTTTTACTGGCCTTGTGGTGAGTTTTTCTTGAGTTTTTTGACTCTGCCTCCCATGTGTACTTCTTTTCTACATAGCTTTCATATTATCTCACGCACTTTCGTGCTTACGCTGTTCTCTCCTCCCTTTAGGAACCATATTCCTTTTACCCAGCCATTCTGGCATTTACTCGTCACTGTCAATACAGGTATTCATGATGTGTGCTATATATTTTATTTTTTTCTATCCATAGTTCTGTTTTGTACCTACCCCTTTCGTTCTGATCCTACAATTTGGCATTCTTTTTGTCTCATCCACTACTGATAACCTTTGTCTCCTGATATTTCCTTTTTCATTTTTGATGTTTTTGTCATTTCCAGTGTCTATTCTCATTTCACCCGGCTTACGCCCAGCTCTTCCCCATGTTATTATTATTAATTATTATTTATTATGTTTTGTATGCTTCAGTGTGTTCTGTACTTTTTATTCTGCTGTGTGTATGGTTCTCTCCTTTTCTTTTCCCCCTACACTTCACACCCACCACGCAACCTTTCCGCACGATAGCAGACACCTTTATATTGAGTCACTCAAATTGTGTACCCTGTTTTTTCCGCGATTTTGTCATGATTTTATATCATGAAAGCGGCACATACACTCATGTCACTGTTCTTGTCACCCTCGCACCGTGGTACGTAGGGTTCACACACACTTAGGGTCATCCCTCTCCCTTTAGTGTTCCCTTTTAGATATAGCAACATTGTGGCACTTCAATTCCCTCACCTCATGTTTTGTATCCTCCCCAGCCCTGAAGAGTCACGGGATCTTTCCCGTATGACGAAACACGTGTCGGCTGGTTGCTCTCTTTGATGTTGCCTTATTAAAAATCTTTTAACAATTACTCTGGTGTCGACCCAAGCAATTTGATCTTTAAAGAGACTCCTTGTTCCATTTATATCCTCAATACGTGTGCCCGGGACTGTTTTCTCAAATTCCAGTGTGGGTTATTTGACTCATACACCAACGGGGGTTATAGGGTAGTTCCCCCGACCTGGCAGCACCGTACACATTGTAGCATATTCACACCACGCGTATTTGTCCGTGCGCCATTCTCCCTGATTTATTAAAAACCCTGCATTCAGATATAACCTTAAGGTTTCTGGGAGGGCAGCCGCAGCGTAGTAACACTTATATAATCACACCTTCATAGTAGGTTATGGATAGAGATAGGGTCGCATCGGAACTCTTCGAGAACTTGTCTAAGGGAATCACAAATAGTACAGCATCCACTAGTGGTAACCCCCAACATAAAGAGGGTCTTAAGGATAAATTCTTAAAACTAGAGAGGCTTAGGAAGACTGAGAACTCCAGGTGGTGGGATAGTGCCACCCTCAAACAGTATTTGAGACTTAGCAGAGTACCAAGGGGTCTACGTTCTCAGATCTTCCCCACGTTCGATGATTTAGATGACGATCTACTAGGTAAATGGGAAGAAACTCTCACTTCCAACTCGAACACACTGATCAACATTTTAATAGAGAACGCTGAACGTAAGGTAGCAAAACTCCAGATCGAAATAGCAAATCTTGAAAAGGAAATAACTGATCTAAACCTGAAGGAAGCGACAGAAAAAAACTACGTCATTTTGAATGACATTTTGACAAAACACCAGAACGAGATCAAAGATAGAAAAGCAAGACAATTAAAAAGGGACGAAGCGGATTACAGGGAGGGACGTGTATTCACCTTCGCCAGGAAATACGATAGGGTAGTTCAGATTGCCCCACAAGGAGATAGACAAACAAGAACAGTCACTCCGTCTCTCTCTTCCAGTTTATCCTCTCTCAACACCATCTCAACTAGTGACAGTGAAGGTGAGAATTCTACCAACAATTCAAGCAAACAAGGCCCAACTACATCGTCTTTTTTAAAGGAGGTTCTAGCCATACGAAGGGAAAACAGGACACAACAGAGACAAGGATTCCAAGACAGAAAACACGTAGAGGAAAAAGGGCAGGCTCCAGAAGATTACAAAAAGAAACTGAGGTCTGGGGACGGGAAGAACAAGTAGACCAGCCAGATCTCGGTATACAGGTGGTCAACCTTTCCTCTCAGAATCTCGATAGTGGGATGATCTCATTACTTAGCAGAGGCTTGAGCTTCAATCCCCATGAACAAGGTGACACATGCAGACACAAAGTAGATCTGTTCAAATTTGTCAGAGGCTTAAAAATCAAAAAACACTTTTGTGGTACTCCACCCATGACTAGGAATATCAAAAACATTTGCATAGAAAATTCATCTGGCATGCAAAGCATTAGGGACATCCAAGACACACATTTACTTCTATCCCTTACGGACTCAGATGATACACCCATCAACATGGAGAATCTTCTACATGAACTTGATATTGAAACAGACCCGACGCAGAGCAGTGGCCTTAAGACTAAGTCCAAATGGACGCCTACACTCCCAGGGGGCAATTCCGTAGACACTTTTTACAATCTAGTTTTGGCGGACATGGAGAAACACGAAGAAAAGGTACTCAACAACAAACATAGGACCAAAGATAACTTACGCAGAGAGGAAAGAGTAGCTTTGAAGACTTTAACATCCAACACTAACATCATAATTAAAGAAGCCGACAAAGGCGGTAATGTGGTAGTCATGGACCGGGCTGACTACCACAATGAAATCTTGTCTCAATTACAGGACACGTCCTGTTACGAGCGACTCACCTACAATCCCACGAGCATACTTGTCACCAAAATCAACAAATGCCTCTTAGAGTGGCACGTATTGGGTCTCATTGATGATCAAGAGCTTCTTTTTCTCAAGATACATAGGCCTGCATTCCCTTGGCTATACACCTTACCCAAGATACACAAGTCAGCGCCATTTCCACCGGGGAGACCCATTGTTTCTGGTATTGGCGGTCCAACGGAAAAACTCGCGCAATACGTCGACCTTTTCCTTGGCCCTATGGTCAAAAACCTGCCTTCTCACATCCAGGACACCAAACACATTCTGAGTATCCTGGATGATTTACAATGGCAACCAGGTATGATATTTGCTACTCTTGATGTGGTTTCCCTCTACACCACCATTGAACCTAAGTTAGGACTGGAAGCTATCACCAGCTTGCTACACAATAGGCCAGCCACCCTATGGCAACATACGAACATGCTCATTGCCATGATGGACATCATCTTGAACAATAACTTCTTCATATATGACAACATCTGGTATAAACAAAACAAGGGTGTGGCCATGGGCTCCAAGTTCTCACCATCGTTTGCCAACCTGTACATGGGTGTCCTGGAATCCAAATGGATTTGGAGTCCCTTAGGTGCACCATGGGTTGATTCCATAATCTACTGGGGGCGCTATATAGACGATTGTCTGTTATTATGGTCAGGGTCACAACACAAACTTGATGAATTTTGCAGACATCTGAACTCCAACGCCATGAATATGAGATTTACTAGCCACTCTAGCACCTCCTGCATCACATTTCTGGATGTGGAGATTTACATCAAATCAGACACATTACACAGTCGGTTACATAGAAAGGAAACATCATGCAATTCCATCCTACACGCTGAAAGCTCCCACCCGTCCCATCAAATTGAAGCAATCCCGTATGGGGAATTTGTCAGAGCTAGGAGAAATTGTAGTGATCAACTGGAGTTTCAAATATGTTTGGCCGACATGAAACAGAGATTCAAAGCCAGAGGCTATAATGCTCACACTATTTGCAAAGCAGAAAAGAGAATCAACAACATAGACAGGCAGGGCACACTACTCAACGCAAGGACAGTCACCCAACATGACCAACCTGTCAGACTTATCACTGACTATAGTGACATGGGCCTTGCCATGAGGAAAAGCCTCAATAAACACTGGGGCATTCTACAGGCAGACACCACTCTCAGAGAGGTTATTACCACCAGACCACAAATTACCTACAGGCGGGGTAGAACATTAAGAACCAGGCTCAGCCCTAGTGTACCATCTCCCCTTATCGATCATTCATGGCTCACTCCTCACACACTGGGGTTTTTCAAATGTGGTTGCTGCGGGGTGTGCAGACTAGCCAATGATGGAGTCAGAATGTTCACAGCCGTGAACAAGCAACAATACAAAATCAAGTACAACATCAACTGCAATACCAAATTCGTGGTTTACAGCCTTGAATGTGCCTGCAAACGTTGGTACATTGGTAGCACCATCAGACCATTAAAGGAACGAATTGGGGAACATATCAGAGCTTTGAATCAACAGGACACTAGATATCCTATGGCAGTACACGCGGCCACCTGCCCCAGTCAAGGCGCAAAGAAACGATTCGCTTTCTTCGGATTTGACGTAGCAGCGAACTTTGCCAGGGGCGGCAACAGAGAACTGAGGCTCAGGCGTCTTGAAGCTACATGGATCATGCGTCTACGGACAGTACAACACGGACTTAACACTGATCATGAACTGCATTACTTTTTGGGTGAATGACTGCCTAATTATCAACTTCTTTTTGCCTCTTCGCAGTAAATTGTAGAGTGTGTACATGCTAACCCCTCTTTTTTTCTCCCTTGGGCAATCCAGTTACACAGGCATGGTGCCAGTACTCCTCCACCCAAGTTGCATTGGGTGCATGTTTGCCCCACTATGAACTGCTTTTTTGCCGATTCAGAGTACACTGTTAATTATTGTTATTGTTATTGTTATTGTTATGTAAACCCCTTTCCCATGTGACAATACAATCTCATATGGGTCAGTGATGGTTTTCATCCACCTTATTCCCATTTGTTTCCTTCCCTTCTCGACCTATTTTGTTTATCGGGCACTGTGCTGTGTCCTTAGGCATCCCCCTTTTTCATTTTTTTCATTTTTTTCATTCTTCTGTCTCAATCTACCATGAGCTTTTTGCATCTCTCGACTTCATATCTGATCCCACCCAGTCCCTCTCATCCCATTCCTATCCCTTTTTTTCTGCTTTCTCCCTTTCTCTTACAACCTTCCCGTCCCCAGCTAGTGACGCTCCTTTTTCGATCCACCCTCTCTGACAACATTATTTTCAATGAGATTGCCTCTCCATGTTCTTCCATTTTCATTCGCGCATGCGTGTCCTTTATCAGCCACCTTTGTACCGCTTCACTCGCGGTCTAGTTTTCTTGTGTGCATTCACGCATGCGCCATTCCTTCATTACGTGCCATCCTCCTCCGGCAGCCATTTCCGTCCTGTTTGCAGAGGCCGGTGCGCGCTCTAGTTTTGCCTGGCGCGCCGGTACTTCTTGGCCGTCCTGGCTCCCGTCTACTTCCGCATCCGGTTACACAGACGAGACCAGTCTCCTTCGGCATACACCACGCTGATATCTGGTAAGCTGTACTCAGCCACTGCTATCCTCTTACATTGTCATTGTCCTTTTTATTCTCTCAAGCCGCTGTGCTTGAGTCCTGCACACACTGACTGCTTTTCTTTCCCTCCCCTCCCCGCCTTACAGTCCGGCGCACCCGCCACCTTGCTTCCATCACCAGGACTCCTTCCATCGTGATTTACCCAGGGTAAGACCCCTTCACATCATGCCCTTTCTCTTGCATTTCTCTGGCTTCCTTTCCATCTCCCTAACTTGCACTTTTTGTTTCCAGTTTTAATTTTATCCTGCCATCTCACGGCTTTCCTGCCTTTACTCTCCCTCGATACGGACACTGGATGGTCACCTGGTTCTGTTATTCAGGGTAAGGTCTAGTCGTTTTACTCCAGCCTCCCCCTGCTTACCCTTGCGCTTCATTAATCATGCTTTCCTTCTACTCACAGCCATCTACTTTCCCTTACGTCCAGGCGCACCCGCCCTTGCTCGCCTCCACAGGCTGTTTGACCTCCAGGTCACGTCTCTACACAGGGCCAGACTTGTCCTCCTAGATCCCCCGACTAGGCATTTCATTTTTTACTGGCCTTGTGGTGAGTTTTTCTTGAGTTTTTTGACTCTGCCTCCCATGTGTACTTCTTTTCTACATAGCTTTCATATTATCTCACGCACTTTCGTGCTTACGCTGTTCTCTCCTCCCTTTAGGAACCATATTCCTTTTACCCAGCCATTCTGGCATTTACTCGTCACTGTCAATACAGGTATTCATGATGTGTGCTATATATTTTATTTTTTTCTATCCATAGTTCTGTTTTGTACCTACCCCTTTCGTTCTGATCCTACAATTTGGCATTCTTTTTGTCTCATCCACTACTGATAACCTTTGTCTCCTGATATTTCCTTTTTTCATTTTTGATGTTTTTGTCATTTCCAGTGTCTATTCTCATTTCACCCGGCTTACGCCCAGCTCTTCCCCATGTTATTATTATTAATTATTATTTATTATGTTTTGTATGCTTCAGTGTGTTCTGTACTTTTTATTCTGCTGTGTGTATGGTTCTCTCCTTTTCTTTTCCCCCCTACACTTCACACCCACCACGCAACCTTTCCGCACGATAGCAGACACCTTTATATTGAGTCACTCAAATTGTGTACCCTGTTTTTCCGCGATTTTGTCATGATTTTATATCATGAAAGCGGCACATACACTCATGTCACTGTTCTTGTCACCCTCGCACCGTGGTACGTAGGGTTCACACACACTTAGGGTCATCCCTCTCCCTTTAGTGTTCCCTTTTAGATATAGCAACATTGTGGCACTTCAATTCCCTCACCTCATGTTTTGTATCCTCCCCAGCCCTGAAGAGTCACGGGATCTTTCCCGTATGACGAAACACGTGTCGGCTGGTTGCTCTCTTTGATGTTGCCTTATTAAAATCTTTTAACAATTACTCTGGTGTCGACCCAAGCAATTTGATCTTTAAAGAGACTCCTTGTTCCATTTATATCCTCAATACGTGTGCCCGGGACTGTTTTCTCAAATTCCAGTGTGGGTTATTTGACTCATACACCAACGGGGGTTATAGGGTAGTTCCCCCGACCTGGCAGCACCGTACACATTGTAGCATATTCACACCACGCGTATTTGTCCGTGCGCCATTCTCCCTGATTTATTAAAAACCCTGCATTCAGATATATTTATTGAAAATGTTTGTGTGAAAGGCATATGCAACTTGAAGCAATAGCGGTACACTGCATCTTTTTGTTTTGGAAAGAGAGAGTGGAACAGTTTGTTATTTTGGACTGGTTTAGGAAAAGTATATTGAAATTGTGAAATGGGTCACAATTGACATTTCATTCATGGAGCATGCACTGTTCAGTCTTGCCTCAGATTAAATACTTAATACAAAATATGTTAACTAAGAAATTACTACACCACTGGGCGTCTTAATGTTCATAGGTTAATGTGACAAATGAGGCCTTCCTTCTGAGACAGATCCCCTTGATTGAGCAGTGGTAATGAATGTGGTTTTACAGGTTCCATTGGCCCTAGTATGTCGTGTTTTTTTTATCCACCTACATATATGTTTCTGAGCCAGTTTATCATTCATAACTGTCAGTCTGTTTCTCATTTCAGCCATTTACTTTATACCCATCTGTCTCCTTCACATGTATCCCCTTACCTCACCCCCAGGCTAATGAGGAAACACCCCTGTCGATAGCGCTGGTGCTCTATGTGTACCGGTGCTATCTGCATTACAGAATAGGGCGCACAAGCGTCAGCGCCTTCTTCTGTAATACTAAGGTGGCCCAGAGGGGCAGAAAACTGATGCACAAGCTCATTGCACCTCCAGGACACAGTTTGTAAACCGGCATGTCGGCGAGATTGAGAAATCAATTGCCTCTTGAAGGACACTGCAGCTAAGGTTTTGGCGGGATATATTTCAAACGTTAAAATATGTGTAAATAGAATGCATAATGAAAATGTAATGTTTCACTTGTTTTTCCAATTCTGCAGTGGCGGCTGTCACGGCTTGCTGGTGGCAGGGCGGGTGCAAGGGGGCGGGGGGAGCAAAGTGAAAAAATATACACTTACCTTGCTGCTGGGTCCCACTTCTCTGCTCTCCTGCTTCCGACTCCAGGAACAAGAAGCACAGGCCAGGCTCCCCTGACCAATCACAATGCTGCAATGCAGCGTTGTGATTGGTCTGAGCGTTGTGACACGGCGCTCGGCCAGGGGCTGGAGGGGGGGGGGGCATGTTCTCCATGCAGGCTGTAATGCCGCCTGCATGGAGAACAGGGAAAGTGCGCATGACTGTTTTGGGCGGCCAGAGAGTGCCGACCAAACAGTCATTGCGCATTTAGGAGTGGGCAAACCACTCCTCCCCTGCTCTGCAGCCCCGCCCCACCCCTCATGCAAAGCTGTCGCAGCAGGAGGACAAAATAAAATAATAATAACATTACGTTAGTATCATATTATTTTTTCCTTTCTTTTACTTCTGCAGAGCGGTGGGGTGATGCTCCTCCCCCTTAGTGGAGGAGCCGCCACTGCAATACTGGATGTCTTACATGCTGTAAATGTAGGGGTTGTAATGCTTCCCTAATAGACATTAGCAATTTAGGTTTTTATGCATATCACACTTTCAAAAGCAGATCTTCGTGGACTGTGCATGAAAAGTGTTTTTAAACACAAATTATTTGTTTAGATGCATGTGGGGAAAATATTAGTTTTACTCTAGTGTACAATTAGAGCAGCAGTTTTTGAAGTTTTAAAGCAAAAGTCAGCTTTTTTTTCAGGGCAGAGCGAACATAGCAGAAGCCTAGTCAGTGGGTCTCAACTACACCAGTAGTCAAATACAAGATACCCAGAGCCAAAATAAAGGGGGTAAAAAAGCTAAAGTATAGATTTCCTTATAGGTGACATAAGACTATGAAGCAGGTGCGAGGTCAGTCTTTCTGTGTCCCAAAGGATCACCTAAGGAATGGGCCACACCTTGAATTCACTTTGCGAAGCAAGGGTTGCTGTCAATAGGTGCGAGCCACTGTCTTTAGCAGGTCCAATGGCAGAAGCAGGAACCCAGCCCCATTCCTACCCACCTTGGTGGTAACTGCAATAGTGGGAACTTGCAGTACGTCTCTAGATACTGACTAAACAGGAGTCAGAAGTCTTGGTATCCAGCAACACCTCTTCTTGCTCAGCACCTTGTGGCACTTGAAGGTGGGCTTTGACACAGGTGGCTCTGGAAACTGCCCATCTGTGGCTCAACTCCAACAAGGGGATGGATGGAATTCTTGAAGTAATCTCAGTCACTGGCCATAACTCGGGCCGCATCCCAACCTGTTTTTCGCACACCATGCCACCTCAGTTTGGGCCCAGTAATATGCAAATCAGCCTTGACCCTGCTCCTGCTTCTCATGGGAACAGTCCAGATCGAACTGCCAAGCCAAGTCCTCCCTGAACTGGAATACAAGCAACCCAGGACCGGTTTTGCCCTGATAAGGACTCATCAGCCAGGTATAGCTTGATTCTAGTGACACAGTGAGTATGAGACTCATGTCTGGGCATACCCATCACACCTACAAACAGAGGTGGCATGGTGTGCCAAATAAGGATGGATTGGGATGCAGCCCTTAGTAATTACCAGTGCCTGAGATTTAGTCAAGCATTCCATCCATCACTTTTTGTATACTTTAGTGTGTCTCACGAAGTGGAACGGTTATGTCCAGGCGTAGTCCCATGCACACTGTGCCACTGGAATCAAGCTACACCCAGCTGATGAGCCCATAACAAGGGCGAAATTGGTCCTGGGTTGCTTGTGTTCCGGTTCAGGGAAGACTTGCTTTGGCAGTTTGGGCTGGACTGTTCCCATTGGAGCAGGGTTGAGACCGATTTGTATATAGCTGGGTCCAAACTGAGATGAAATAGTGTGCAAAATAACGATGGACTGGGAAGCGGCCCTATGCAATTACCATTGGCTGAGATTAATCCAAGCATTCCATCAATCGCTTTTTGTATAGTTTAGTGTGTCACCCTAAGTGGCGTAATATACCCAGACGTAGGTCCCATGCACACTGTGTCACAGGAGCCAAGCTATACCCAGCTGATTAGCCCATTACAAGGGCAAACCAGTCCTGGGTTACCTGTGTTCCGGTTCAGAGGGGACCTGGCTTGGCATTTTAGGCTGGACTGTTCCCATTGGCGCAGGATTGAGACTGATTTGCATATAGCTTGGTCCAAACTGAGGCGGCATGTTGTTCAAAATCTAAATGGATTGGGTTGCGACACTGAGTAATTGCCAGTGGCTGAGATTAATTCAAGCATTCCATCATCCCTTTTTGTATACTTCACTTTTTGTATACTTCAGTGCATCTGTAGCTCTCTGTGAGCACCTCATGCTCGGGTCCCTAACTGACCAAACTCTCTCAGAAAGGTTGCACCTGCAAGTTCACACATTACTCCCCTACATGTACACATCAATCAAAAAGCTGTGGGCCTTGTCTCTCATACAGGAGTAAAGGTATCAAGGACAACTTCTCTACCCCATGTTTCTACCAGGGCCCTCTAAAGGATTCTGCAGAACAGAGTACCCGGTACAGTCACTCTCTGCTTGCTGAGTTCATACTTCACATGCAACATATGGAAGACAGGCAATCATGTCACTGAAAGGGATCTATATTTTGTTTGTGAGGCAAATCATCATCGTGCCTGAGGCAGTAAGGAAATGCTTGAACCAGTTGGGGTTATAATTTAGGGGCAGGGGCCATTTTGAAGGGAAGCTACTTTGTTGGTGGCTTTGGTGGTCATGTCAGAAATCAGAGTAGGTAGTCACTGTGCACGGAGAATTTGTGGAATAAAACGTGGCACATGGGTGCAGATCTGAACTTGCCTAAATTCTGAATTTCTAATGTGACAGTGATAGGTTCAAACAATACTAAAGTAGCATAGCATTCCTAAATGAATAAGTAACTTCAAAGATTATGTTCCTACTTAAAGTTCATCAAATGTATGTGTTTTGTTTGGCAGGGCTTGTTTTGATGAGCTTCAAACAAGGAATATTATCTTGTGGCTGGTGCTGGATTATGGTGCAGATTGTATTTACATTGTAGATACAATGGTGAGAATCAGGACAGGTAAGCCATCAGGGATTATTTTTTTAGTTTTACTTATCCCTCTAGCTTTCTGTAAATGTTAATAACTTTGTCTCACATGCGTTTGTGTGTTTGATTGCTCGCTTGCTTATATTTGCCTATATGCCGAGTTCCGCAGCACCTCACAGCAGAGCAATTTGGTTTCCAACACCAAAATACATCACAAATATAAACACAAAACAAACATTACTCTAGGACAATTACATCAATACACAACTCAATACAGATGAGCTCTTTATCCACACCAAGGACTACATCTGTTCCAGGACCTGTAAATTGTACAGCAGGCCAATTGTTATTCTGATTGTTGATTGCTCAAGCCCAAAACTACTCTGTGACTCGAGCCACATTTCCACTTCACACTCCAGGTTACAAAATGTATGCACCAGAGACAGTCTACCTAGCGGGCAGGCGCACTTAACAAAATGCCTTGAAAATTAAGATCCTATGAAAAAGTCATTTTCTTTAGTGATATCCACCAAGTATGGTGTCACGAGGATATAACTTTCTTCTTCAACCCACAAAGCTACCACATATACTTGTGGGTTTTTCAGCAAGTGGCATAACACAGAAGAGTAGGAAATTAGACAATGTGATGGACACTTCTATGCAGTCAGACAAAAGGTCATGGGACTAAAATTCATGTCTAAAAGTCTAACAGAATTTAAGCTAGTAAGACTGAGGCAGGCCCTTGAGAATGATGTGGTGATTAGGCAAGCCTCCGTCTTTTTAGGGGTTGCCTGTTGCTACACTGTACCTCCATGAGTGTTTCGCCCAAAGGAGACTTAGGGAGATCAGACCAAAAGTATTAAATCAATTTCCAGTGATCGCGGTGAACAACACAAAAGTAAGATAAAGGACTAAGAAAAATAAAGAATAATAATGTTTTTGTGCAGGATGATGTCTCTTCCTGCACATAAATGATCCTGCTTGCAACGCAGGCACCATTGCACCATGGTGCAAGGGTGCCTGTGTTAGCAGTAAGCAGCACACAGTGTGCCATCGCAGGGAGGCAGCAAAAATGTGCCATATCTTTGTAAATATAGTGCATTTCTGGTGTCTCCCTTTCATGCAACGCAGCCCAGCAAGTTGCTTTGCCTTTCTTTGAATTGTAAGACATGTTAGTAAATCCGCCCCGCAGTATATATATGCAACTAAGAAATCCACATACAATGATAAACAAATATAGTCAGGTTGCAGATTGGCCACTGCTATGGAATTGTTCTCTCAATCTGTTAGTGAACTCACCAGTGTTGAGATGTGTCCTGTTGAGCACTGCACTTTCTAAAGCTCATATAATATAAAAATGGGAGAAATGGAGGTGGTGGCAGATTTCAATTCAATTCAAAGCATTGGCTACCCGACAGGCTTTCCAGAGCTGAGCGGTCCGCCAGACTTCTAAGACATCGTGATTACACAAACAAGTATCTTTTGAGCTGTTTCCTGAAACTGAGTACATTCTCATTGTGCCTAAGCAGTGATGGAAGGGAATAACTTGGGGACTAAGTATGCAAAGAACGCCCCCCACTCCTGGCCTTCTTCACCCTTGGAACGACAAGCGAATTTAGGTTCCCAGATCTTAAATCTCTCGTGATACTGTAGGGATAAATCAAGTGTTGTAAAATTTGCGGCCCCTCCCTATCCAATTCATGATGAGCCAGGCACAAAGCTTTAAACTGAATCATTTTTTGTATCAGAAGCCAATGTAGCGTGGCTAGTGCCGGCGAAGCAGTCTGATGCTTTGGGATTTCCAAAAGAATCTGGGCCGCAGCATTTTGGATCATCTGGAGTGTTTTAATGACAGATTATGGATAACCCAAACATAGGGAGTTTCCATAATCTGCCATGATAGTACCAAGGGTGCAGAGTCGAAATATCGCCGCAAAAATATCGCGGGACAGAAATATCGCCGCAAAAATATCGTGGAGAAGAAATATCGAGAACAAAAATATAGTTGACAAGAATATCGACTGACAGGTAAGTAATATCGATTACATAAATATCTTTGTAATAAATATCGTTTACAAAAATATAGTTTACAAAAATATCGATTTATTAATAATTTTATGTATTTTAGTGTTTTTAATGAGAATTGTTTGTTATTTTATTATATGTTTTAGAGTTTTACTAGTTATTAATTTATTTTAAGTTTAATTCTGCGTTTTTAGTTCCGTAGTGGGTTGTGGGTTTATAGGGGATTAGGGTCGGAAGTAATTTAATTTTATAAGATGTATTGAATAATTAATGTGTTAATTGATTAATTAATAATAGTTTAATAATTAGTTGTTAATTAATTTCAATTAGTCAATTAATAAATAATTAGGTTAATTGCTTAATTAATTTTAGGTGTGTGTTGTGGTGTTTATATGTGTAAATTGTGTGAAGGGTGGTAACTAATTAATTTTTTTTATTCATTAATTATTAAATACTTTTAAGTTAATTACCATCAATTAATTAGTAATTATTAATTGTAATTGTGTAATTAATTTTAGGTGTGTGTTTTGGTGTTAATATGTGTAAATGGTTTGAAAGGTGGTAAGTAATTAATTTTTTATTGATTAATTAATAAATAATAAATTAATTTTCATTAATTAATTAGTAATTATTAAATTGAATTGTGTAATTAATTGTAGGTGTGTGTTGTGGATTTAATAGTGTTAAATAATGGGCAATTAATTTTTTTATTATCTTTGTTAATAATAATATATTTAAATTTATATATTAATTATGTTAATATTGGAAATTAAATTTAATAAAAATGTTGATGGTTTTATTTTTTATTGTTTTGGGATCCAGCGCTTTCCCTACTGTTGCACTCACTGTAGTGGGAATAGTACATTTTACCCCTCCGCTATCCAGCGCTTTCCCTACTGTTGCACTCATTGGAGTGGGAATAGTAATTTTTACCCCTACTCTATCCAGCGCTTTCCCTACTGTTGCACTCACTGGAGTGGGCATAGTAATTTTTACCCCTCCGCTAACCAGCGATTTCCCTACTGTTGCACTCACTGGAGTGGGAATAGTAATTTTTACCCCTCCGCTATCCAGCGCTTTCCCTACTGTTGTACTCATTGGAGTGGGAATAGTAATTTTTACCCCTACGCTATCCAGCGCTTTCCCTACTGTTGCACTCACTAGAGTGGGAATAGTAATTTTTACCCCTACGCTATCCAGCGCTTTCCCTACTGTTGCACTCACTGGAGTGGGAATAGTAAATTTTACCCCTCCGCTATCCAGCGCTTTCCCTACTGTTGCACTCACTGGAGTGGGAATAGTAATTTTTACCCCTACGCTATCCTGCGCTTTCCCTACTGTTGCACTCACTGGAGTGGGAATAGTAATTTTTACCCCTACGCTATCCAGCGCTTTCCCTACTGTTGCACTCACTGGAGTGGGAATAGTACATTTTACCCCTCCGCTATCCAGCGCTTTCCCTACTGTTGCACTCATTGGAGTGGGAATAGTAATTTTTACCCCTACGCTATCCAGCGCTTTTTCTACTGTTGCACTCACTGGAGTGGGAATAGTAATTTTTACCCCTTCGCTATCCAACGTTTTAACTACTAATGTTTTTATTTTGTTATTAAATGTATGTATTATTTTTTTTAATAGTTTAATATGTTAATTAAATATAGAATATTTTATTTTAAATTATTTATATATGTGTTTATTTTATTTTTATATAATTAAAAAGTTTATAAATTAAATAAAGATAATAGTTAATAAAATGTATTTAAGTAAATATATGTATATGTAAATATTTTTTTGTGTTTATATTTAATACATTAAGTTTATTTGTTATAATTAGTTTAAATATATATTACATTTAATTTATTTTGTTAATAATTTTAATATTTTAATTAATTTATTTTAATTTATGTTATTTTTTAAAATCGATATTTTTTACATCTATATTTTTTACATCTATATTTTTGAGTCGATATTATGGTACTTACCTGTTTAAGTATAGCAATTCGATATTTTTGTAATCGATATTTTTACATCGATATTTTTTTCAACTATATTTTTGTAATCTATATTTTAACATGGAACCAGTACCAAGCCTTGTGCAACTAGTCTTCGTGCAGGACTTGGCAGCCCACTCAGCAACTTCCTGAGGGTCCTCAGAAGACCAAAGCCGGTTGATGACAGCTATTTCTAGCCTGGGCTTCCATGGTAAGTTTGCAATCAATGATGATGCTAGGCCTTTTACTTCTGGCTTGGAGGACGGGTGATCTTCTAGGGACTTGGGCCATCTAAGTTCGCCCCGTAAGGAGGGATTAATACCAACTACTTATACCTCCATCTTGCCACCATACCAGTACCCTATTATGTAAAGTGGCACAGAAAGTAACAATGCAGCATATTGCACACATAGGGGTCGATTCCGATTCGGGCCGGAAATTTCTCCGACCGAGCCGGATCCGGAGAGATTTCCGACCGAATCGGACCCGTGCAGTCCGACCGAACGAGTACGATGCGTCCGTATGTTATCGGACACGAGTCGGTCGGACTCCCATTGAACTCAATGGGAGCCGGTCGTACAACGCGTACGCGGGCTCCCATTGCCTCAATGGGTGCGAGGCGGACAAGGGCGCCTCTACAGCGAGTACGCCGCGGAGCGCTCGCGGCGTACACGCACAGGTAGGGGGGACCCATGGGTCCCCCTGTGTGCGCCTCGCACGGGTACGCGTACAGGGGGTCCGACACGGACCCCCAAAGTACGGCTCCGACAGCGAGTTCGAGTCGGACGGCGCGAGTCGGTCGGAGCGGTCGAGGTGCGCATCGTACTTACTCCGGCCGGAAAACGTCTCCATTGCGCGGTGCGAATCGGGTCCGAGCGAGTCGGTCGGAGCGGTACGATCCGGGTACGAGTCGGTCGGAGCGGTCGGGTCGCCCGGACGAGTCGGTCGGCGACCCGCATCGTACTCGCTCGGCCGGACCCGCGTACGGTTCGGTCGGGAAACAGGCTTTCGCATGGCTTTTTTCCCGACCGAATGGTATTGGGTGCGCCTCCGACCGAGATCGGAATCGGCCCCTTAATGTGCTGTCCCCAGTCCAGGTGCAAACTCGCAAATGCATGGGGACAGCACAGAAGTAAAAGGTGGACCAACAGTTTAAATCTGCTAATGCAGAGGGACTGGCAAAACTAAGAGGAGGGTGCAGGGATTCCCCCACACCCCGTCCATGCAGACTAGCACAGTCTGACTGCACCCATTTCCAGTAAGATGCCTAGGCGTCTCTTGGCACCTTGTGTCCTCCTCCCAAGGGTACCCTTGGTTGCACACTCACTCTGTGTCATTCAGTTGTGGCGCAATAACAGCTTGGTTGGCCCTGCACCTGTAATAAAATGAGATCAAAGGTGTTCCCTCATTTGCATTGGGCAACTCCCTCAGGCAAATAAAGCAATGCCCACTTTGGATCGTGTAGGTACAAAATTTGTGACTGCAAAATCCATAGTACAGAAAGTGCTAAACAAGCATCTGTCTCTTGCTCGATATTACCAAAGTTACCCCTGAGGTACCAACAGCAAGTATTAATACCTATTGCCCCCCATCGCAATTTTTGTAATACAGTCCCTAGTGTTATATGGCTGAGAAATTTAGAAAACAATGGAAGCTGGTTGTCATAATCAGAAGAAGAATTAAGAGTGTACAACTGCAATATCTGGTGCAAATCTAGTCACTTGCATGCAGTCCTCTGCTACAAAGTAGCCCTCATGTTATGTGTAGCACTTACAACCAGCCTTGGATTTTTACCCTACAGCACTTGGTACACTGGGACATTTAAACATAATGTATAATGGGAAAAACTAAATTAGAAGTAACAGAATACGAAATGATATTTGCTGCAAAACCTGGGCTGGCTGTACGTGTCACACGAGACATGCGGCCACCTGGCACCACCAGCACGACAAAAAAAAACAGCCACTAGTGTTCTTAAGGGCAGTTATCTTGAGCAAACATTTACAGAATCAATAACAACCTGCACCTGGTATCACGAATCACTAAACACTGTGCAACTACTAACAAGAAAGAAGAAGCAGCATGCCAGTTCATACCACAGTGGTCTCCAGCTTTTCCTTGACTTACTCAGTTATAATGCCTGTTTACATCGGCACAGTTGTTTTTTATTTGTTTTTTTCTCTGAATCATTTTCTTGCAGCCACCAATTATTTTAATGTTTCACGAGCACCTTACCACCTAGTTATATATTCACATCTTCTAGTTGGAGGATGGGTGTATGCACTGAGGTGGCCTTGTTCACAAGACAGCACATGTATGACTACTATAAATCCAGAATACATGGCTTCGCCTCGGCTGTCACCTAAGCTCATTGCAAAATTGTCATAAAATAATAATAGTAATAATAACAACAAAAGCAACAATAGCAATAATAATAATGATAATAATAATCATAAAACCAATAATAATAATATTGTTATTATTATTATTATTATTAATAATAATAATAATAATAATAATAATAATATAACCTGCTGTTAGTAATGTCCTGTACAGGGAGTGCCATATGCCTAGACTGTCTAGTTTTGATTTCACCTCATTCCTTTCTTTCACCACTTTACACCACCCGTCTCTTCATCTCTCTCTTGCAGGTTCTGTTTCATTCCTGTATTATCCCTTTAGTTTTCCTATCGTTATCTTCCTCCTTCTTTCTCCTTTTCTGATTTTCTCTCTCTTGTTCTGGTTCAAATTCTGATGATGAGAAATTAGGTTAAATACTCAAAAATGAGTGCCCGTGCCTACCATCTACAAAGATCAGCTCAAATTAAGCACAACCTCACAGGTTCAGAGATGTCCCAAGCTGAAGTGGTATTTTAACTTTTCTGCGCTCAGGTAGTAGGTAATTCGTAACAGGGCAAACAAGTTGGCATTTATTTTTCGTTTAAAAATCACTTAGGCCTATACTTTTGGAGATTGCAAAATATATGCATGCATTCCAGTGTATGATGATACGTAGATAAGTTAGGGCCTGATTACGATGTCGGGCAGACTTGCGTCCGCCCAACAACGTTGCGGATTGGGACCGCTGACCATAGGTCAGCAGTTCCGACCTCACAATCTGGAGGTGACCTCCCTATGGGCGCTTGGAAACATCAATTTTTCAATGGCAGCTTGTGTGGCGGGCGGAAAAGGCCCGCAGCACAAGCTGCCATTGAAAAATGGATGTTTGCAAACATCTCTGCACCGTGTGGAAGGCACCATGCGGTGCCTGCCACACAGTGCAGGGATGTTTAGGGGGGCCAGGACCCATAGCGGAGGCCGCGGAGGGATGGGGCCCCGCTAGGGGCCCCCAAAGTCACTTTGAGACAGCCTTTTCATGTCGGAAAGGCCGACATGGAAAGGCTGTCGGAAAGTGACATCATAATCCCAACGGCGGAGCCGAGGCTGGCTCTGCTGCCATAATGGATTGTGATTCTTTCCGATGTCAGAACAGCAGCGGACGGTCCCTCCACCAGCCGCATCGTAATGCGCCGGGCGGACCGCAGGGGCAGATGTTGGGCGGACCCCAACCGACGGTAAGTTGCGGTCCGCCAAACATCGTAATCAGGCCCATAGCATGGATGAATAATTCTGCTGTGTCAAAAACAAAGCGATACAAAAGGGGATGATGGACGGAACGTTTGAGCCAATCAAACACTCACCCCCAGTCAACTGATCTGGGTTTAATCCATCATCATTCTTTAGCTCACTCCACCACCCCAGTTCAGACATGGCCATATGCAAATCAGTCTGACCCTGTGCCTCATGGGAACAGTCCAGCCCGAACTGCCAAGCCATGTCTTCAAAAACAAGGCATGGTTGTCTGGACCACTTAGTGCCACTGTTAGAAAATATCAAATTTCCTCAATTTGCACTTGACTTTTTCAAAAATGAGCTGGAACAGGTATCTTCTTTCAGATAAAGCCATGGCCCATGCCACTTAGTGCATGACCTACAGTAAGCCAACCAATACCATAACTAATGCTGTTCAAAATGAGGGATTCTGCACATCTCAATAGAGCAAAATTGTATAATCACATGTGCCGGCTAAGAATTACATGACCTTCCATTTAGTAATATTTCACTAGATCTCACAATTGTGGCCTCATACTGGAAAGAGTGGTAATTTTACCACTCATGGTAAATACCATAGGCATAGCAGTGCTTAATTTGCAAAACAATGAGTGCCGGGTCCAAAAGCCTTGCTTAGAACCCAACGGCTGGCACTATTAAATGTCAGTGTGCCGAATAACAAGGCTGGGTAGCATTGAATCCACCTCAATATTCTTTAGTACACTATCAGACACTGCCTTCTTCTTTATCTTTCTGTTATCGCTCCCTACTTTCTCAATTTGTGATGTTTTTTCTGTGTTTCTCCTCATTCTTCTTTCCCCGTAGTGCGTTTTTCCCTCTCTTGCTCGCGGTATGAGGAAAAATAAGTGTGGGTCCCGAAAAATTAGTACCATTGGGCCCCATCGGCAAACACCAACTCAAATGAAGCAGAGGCATAGCTTACATGGTAAACAGATCAATTAAAATTAAAGGATACAGCAGAAAATGAAAAAAATAAGATCAATCAATTAAGATGTCATCTCTTTGTATATTTGTTTTGCAATTTTTTGCACTGGTGGACGAGTAGGATGTGAGGTAGGACTTGTTGAGCCCAGGAGTAGATGAATTAGGAACTGCATACATGTAGTCGGAAATAGTGTGTGTAGCTTCAAACTTTTAACCAGTTCATTAAAAATAATGTACTACTGTCCTTTATTTCTAATATGGATTTACAAGCAATGGCTACAGAAGCAACTTTCAACGAAATGTATTACACTTTTATTTACAAAATATTTGTATGCCTCGTTACAGTACCCTATTTTTTATCTTTCAGGGTTTCTCGAACAAGGTTTGCTAGTTAAAGATGCCAAGACGTTAAAGCAACATTACACAAAGACTTTGCAGTTTAAACTTGATATGCTGTCACTTGTACCAACAGATTTGATTTATCTCAAAGTGGGCCTGAACTATCCAGAGCTACGCTTCAACCGTCTACTAAGGTTTGCCAGGATGTTTGAGTTTTTTGACCGCACAGAGACGAGGACAAATTACCCAAATATTTTTCGCATTAGCAACCTTGTCCTGTATATTCTTATCATCATACACTGGAATGCATGCATATATTTTGCAATCTCCAAAAGTATAGGCTTTGGAACAGACACATGGGTCTACCCAAATGTGTCCCATCCAGAATATGGGCGTCTGGCCAGAAAATACATCTACAGCCTCTACTGGTCGACACTGACCCTGACCACGATTGGTGAGACACCTCCTCCAGTGAAGGACGGAGAGTTCCTCTTTGTAGTGTTTGATTTTCTGGTTGGTGTGCTGATCTTTGCAACTATCGTAGGTAACGTTGGAGCTATGATTTCCAACATGAATGCCTCCAGGGCAGACTTCCAGTCCAAGATTGACTCCATCAAGCAATATATGCAATTCCGAAATGTCACAAAGGACCTTGAGGCACGAGTTATCAAGTGGTTTGATTATCTCTGGACAAACAAAAAAACTGTTGATGAGAAGGAGGTCCTGAAGAATCTGCCAGACAAATTGAAAGCTGAGATTGCCATCAATGTCCACTTGGACACACTGAAGAAAGTGCGGATCTTCCAAGATTGTGAAGCTGGACTCCTGGTGGAGCTGGTGCTGAAGCTGAGGCCTCAAGTCTTCAGCCCCGGAGATTACATCTGTAAGAAAGGGGATATTGGTAGGGAAATGTATATCATCAAAGAGGGAAAATTAGCTGTTGTGGCTGATGATGGAATAACTCAGTTTGTGGTGCTGAGTGATGGCAGCTACTTTGGTGAAATCAGTATCTTGAATATTAAAGGTAGCAAATCTGGCAATAGGAGGACAGCTAACATCAGAAGTATTGGTTATTCGGATCTGTTTTGTCTATCAAAGGATGACTTGATGGAAGCCCTTACTGAGTACCCTGATGCCAAGAAAATGCTGGAAGAGAAAGGGCGACAAATTTTAATGAAAGATGGATTAATTGATGAGGAAGCAGCAAAGGCTGGTGCTGACCCTAAAGACCTGGAGGAAAAGGTGGCAAAACTTGAATCCTCACTAGACAGTTTACAAACTAAATTTGCCAGGCTTCTTGCAGAGTATAACTCAACTCAACTTAAACTGAAACAGAGAATCACCAAAGTGGAGAATCGGATACAGATGCCTGGGACTGGTTTACCTGAGGACAATGACAGTGCAACTGAGACAGAGATAGCAAAGACCGCTGCGGATCCAAATAAGAAATAGTTATTTTTGCTGCAGCAGGTGTGCATATAAAGATATAGATATATGTCAGACAGAGACAACATAGGTGCCAGTAGACAATGTCATATGGCATTTATTTTATTGCTCACTAAGGAGAGTGCTGCTCCGAATAACTTATGCAATCCTCTCATACGAGTGAGCATTGAAGAGAATTTGTTAAAAGCCTTCTTACAAGCGTAAGTTATTTCAATAATGTATGAAACTTTTAAGAAAATGGTGTTTACATTTTTACAGCACATCACAAAATCTAATTTATTTGGGTGCATTTACCCTCATCAGTATATGTACACATGCATTTATATCCCAGGATAGATATTCCCATGTGGAGATGAAGAGCGTAACACTTTCTATTATACAGACACACATTATGACATCATACTGTGCCCTGCAAACAGTTGTGACCTTTTCTTTCTTAATTTTTTTGGTTTTAAACACAGTTTTAGCGATTTCTCTTTTTTGGGCCAGGGTTATACAATTTGACCATCAGGCTTTGCTGAGCTATGGCCCTCAGCCCTCATATATGGGCTGCTATACAATTACTCTGATGGGCTGAATTGCAGACTTCTACATTTGAAAATATATTGCTAAACAATGCCTCTCCTTTCACACGGCTGACTCCCATTGCCCGCCGAAAAAACGTACTTTTCAGTTTAGATCTATAAATGTATTTTAAATTAAAATGCATTTATTTCATTCATGTCAGTTATACAATTATGGTTACTATACATTTAATCATCAAAGACAATAAGCCAAAGAATCACAGTTAAACCACAGACAAACATGTTTACATGCAGAAACACAACAATCTACATACAAACTGGAACAAAACAGAACGTTATCAAGAGGAAGCAGCATAGAATAGAGACTTAAAAACTGTGATCAATAAAGGCAAGAGTTCTTACAGATTATTCATGTGGTGATCTTTCAGTGAGGACATGATGTAACTGGGAGCCTTCGATACATATTTAGATTTAAATAAATATATATATCCTAATGGGATTAATGGACATTTTCACTGTTGTGCATGTATTTAAACATTGACCGTAATTACTGTGACTCCTCGTAGTAATAATCAGCAATGTTACCGGCATGTAAAGGCTAGTATAAAACACATCTGCAGGAATGTACAGGCAAAGACGTCTTAACCAGCAAATCTTTAAACAATGCAGTAATGCCTTGTGTTAATGATCGTACTACAAATGGACATTACTGCAGCATTCGCATTCTTTCATTCAAAAGATACTCTTGAAACGTAGAGTGAATGGTAAAACTGCACTGTGAACCAACACTTTTTATATGTAAAAACAGAAAACAAACCTTTTTAGATATTTTTGACGGTGGCTTTGGTCATAAGATATTATTTTATCTGCGTTCGTAGAAAATGTTGACAATCTTTGCATCCTGCTAATGCAGAAATGCATTTCAAAAGATACTGTTTTAAATATGAAACATCTACTTGTATGATGTTGTGTTCAATCAATTGTTTCATTATGTTTTTGTTTCAACTTGTTTATATCACTGATAATAATGGAAATATGTGTGTAACTTTTTAAAATGTTTTTGTTTTTTTATTTGACAATGTACATGGTCATTTTTATGATAGTTCTAATTTAAAAAAACACTCTTGTTTTTACATTCCCACCATTACCAATGTTAAAGAGAAATGAACTGCGCACAATTTGAACATAAAATATATGGCAGGCATTTTTCAAAGTGTCAAGTCCCAAGTCCTTCTAAATCCGGGCCATGCAGAAGCACACATACTGCAGACTATCTGAGAGTTATGCAGGACACACGGCTACCAATAGATCCTGATAAATTGTGGTGTGCTTTGTGACTCAAACATTGCCTTGTAGTATGCTCATGAGGTTGGAGGTATTTGAGACTCTATAGACCAAACACATCGGTCCTTAGAGGAGAACAAAGTAAATAATGTAAATCAAACATTGACAGATACAATGAATGAATTAAATTAGAAGGGAGCAGGGAAGTAGTAGTTGTAAAGGCAAATAATTGTATAAATTCTTGCATATCTTTCACCAGATGCACTTGACAATGAACAAAATATAGGTGAGGCTTCATAAGAACCCTTCACATGTATTAGAAGCATAAGCAAGAATGAACTATAAAAGAAAAGAATTCCAACATATGCCCAATGAAGTCAAATGAATGCACTGGATTGTGATTTGGGAAAAAATGGACACCCATCAACAAACCACACTGTAATGAAAACTGTATTATAGAAAATTGAAAGTCAAGAAAACTGAGCATTGCAGAATAATGTAATGTGGCTGTGAATCCCTAAAGTACAGAATCAGGCTTTAGAGATAATGTAATAGAAATGTTTGAAGTGTACTATATTTAAAGATGAAATCTAAATGTCTTTGAATTCTGAAATTCATCATGTTCAAAGTTTTTAAAGCATGACTAGTAAGAATGAGATCAATGAAAGTTTTTGAAGCTTGGTAGAGAATGACAAAAATGCTCAATTCCACTCATTATAAAAAATGTCATAAAGTTGAGACTTTTGTTTTTATGAAGTCAGATGTCCATAAAATATCAAGAACTGTCAATGAGAGAACGTACTATTGACTGAACCATAAAGAAATTATGAACTAATGCAAAGTCACAATTCTCCACCCACTGACAAGTAACATTAATCAATCTGATGCAAACATTGATTGACTGAATATCTTTATTCTATTAGAAGTATATAATCATAAAAGAACAGACAAATATTAAATACATAAAATACTTGCATCCACAATTTCATATAAAATACTTTAAAAGAGAAGGTAAAAAATGATTCGATATATCAAATCAAATTTTTGAAAAATGCACTTTATTGGCCTGATTCTATTGCTTTTTACATATAATGCAGTGGTCTTTTTACCCTACCCTGGATGTACCTTCCCTGCTGCTATTTGTCTTTTACTGACTACACTGTGATATTGAGCGTTCTCCAATGAAGTGAGAGTGCATTTATGGTGAACTGATGCATTGCATGATTTTGATATGTTGAATCGTTTGTTTTTCTTGTCTTTTAAAGTATGTATTATGAACTAGCTGATGCAAGTATTTTATGTATTTTAATGTTTGTCTGTTCTTTTATGATTATATACTTATAATCAAATAAAGATATTCAATCGATGCAAACATTAAAAATTAAAATGGGTAAAGCTAGTGTACAGAAAATGAATAGCCAATGGAAGTGCAATGTTATTATGTGAAAGACTGGTTTACCTCAAGGTGGTAGGCTACACCTAAAGGTTTACTTAGGGAAACAATAAAAATAAGAAAAAATATGTAGTCAGTGATTAATTTCAAATGGGATAACGGTTTGTAGATAGAAACAAATTATAGAAATGTTCTGGAATGGCTCAAATCACTAAATAGTGATATTCTTCTTCACCAGACACTTGCCAACAAAGAAAAAAAAGAGTTGTTGCATAAGGAATTGCGGTCTTGTATATGGATTCATACATTGAATGTTAAAGGTTCCCATAAGGAAAGGTACAAAATCTCAGTTAATAAAACTAAAGGTCATACAAATAACGACAGTGTTGATGTACAGTCCCAAGTATGATTCTTTCTTTTTCTTTGAAAAACTGAGGCAAGAGCTAATGAAGCTCAGTCATGACTCGAGCACACAGAGGATGATGGGTGACTAGACACACATGGTACAAAACGCCAACTAAAATACAAAAGGGATTGGGATGATTTCTTCTCTTAGTTTTGGTGGACCAGATGTTACAAAGAAGAAGACAGCCAATCGGAAGAGAGATGGACAACAAATTTCATCATACTGACAGAAACAGACATATCCCTATGTAAAATGTGCTCACATTCATTTAGCAAAACAAGCACAGCGCATTATTGCAATGCAAAGTGGCAGCATGTCTCCCCACAGCAGTGAGCATCTTCACATACATTACTCACTTCCAATAAGAGTAGATGTGGCAGAAACTGAAGCTCAGATTAACATGTGTACAGCTTTCTTATTAAAAGAACGGAAAATGACATTGGAAAAGATACAAGAAATGTAAACAATCAGATGCTGAGCTATCCATTTCACAAATCCCCGCTTAGAGTGCAAAACATCAGAATGAGATTGAATACTCCAGAAGTGATAAGGCTGAGCAGGCCTGCACATAACATGGACACAATAATTCAAAAAAAGATATCAGTTAATAAATCAGCATGGCTTTAGCAATTGTAGTATTTTTAAAGCAAATGTTTGTGCAGTCTCACAACATGATCTGTATACATGGACAATTTAAAGTTGTCCTTTCCTATCTTTTTCCATTAATGTCCGTGTTGTGATGTATGCGTTCTGCCATGAGTTCTAAGGCCAAAACAAATACAAGAGACAATCTGTCTCCTACCTCTATGGATAGTGAATATCTCAAGGTCCTGCTGTTCACTCTGATGCTTGATGTAGCTGTGAAAAATCTAGCAATAATCTGCATGATGAAAGAAGGACCTAGGTGGAACGTATGTTCTAGAAAGCACCAGAAAACTTGATCAAATGCTTTCTCCACATCCAGGGAAAGCAGTAAAACATTCTGATATGTGCAGAAAAATTGTGTATCTTTTTGGTGTTACCTATATACTGTCCTCATTTATAAAGCCAAACTGGTCTAGGTCTATCATACCTGGTATCAACAGTCCCATACTTGCTGCAAGGATGCCAACTTGATACCTAAGCTATGAAGGGTTATAGGCCTATTTGAGCTGCAGTTTGAAGGGTCGAATTCTGGCTTAGGGCTCAAAATGTCACCTTCTTGCTAGATAGAACCCATGAGGGATAGAGTATTATTAAATGTATTATTAGCTGGCTAAAGTGGTCACAGGATACCGCAAACAATCTGGTGGACGAGTGCCGAGCAGTCTTCTGGACATGGAAATTGCCGTACCATAAATCTGGATATTCCCCCCAGTTACCACCTCTATCTTAATGCAGCCCTTTAAGGTTGTGGGCTGGACTTTGGTAAGACACTATCAGTTTGGGACCCTAACATAGGCTAACATATCAGCTTCAACAACATGCTACCCCTCATATAGGCCCTGTTAGAACTAAGGATGTTACATTTTGCCTAATCTCCCTGTGCCAAAGTACCAGATGTGGTCCTCCTCTCTTTCACACAATCTTTTGTGATTTAGGCCCTCAATTTCCCAGCCAATAGCCGGCCTGCTTTGTTCGTGCGAGTAACGCACGTTACTCCTTGCCTTTTGTCTGGGAGAGAGTGCGTTTGTGCAATCACTTATTTTTGCAGTCAGTCATATAGTTTACTCAATAAGAAGGTGCGAGAAGGCTGAGATGAAGCACCCAGTACCAATGGCTTGAGTGGGGCACAGGGCCCCATCCGCCATCTTTTCTTTGCTCTGCCATGAAATTCTGGTCCTGACCGAATGACCCTGTCATAAAGTAGATTTTTATTACGTACTAAGGGGTCGATTCCGATTCGGGCCGGAAATTTCCCCGACCGAGCCGGACCCGGAGAGATTTCCGACCGAATCGGACCCGTGCAGTCCGACCGAACGAGTCCGATGCGTCCGTATGTTATCGGACACGAGTCGGTCGGACTCCCATTGAACTCAATGGGAGCCGGTCGTACAACGCGTACGCGGGCTCCCATTGCCTCAATGGGTGCGAGGCGGACAAGGGCGCCCCCTACAGCGAGTACGCCGCGAGCGCCCGCGGCGTACACGCACAGGTAGGGGGACCCTTGGGTCCCCCTGTGTGCGCCTCGCACGGGTACGCGTACAGGGGGTCCGACACGGACCCCCAAAGTACGGCTCCGACAGCGAGTTCGAGTCGGACGGCGCGAGTCGGTCGGAGCGGTCGAGGTGCGCATCGTACTTACCCGGCCGGAAAACGTCTCCATTGCGCGGTGCGAATCGGGTCCGACCGAGTCGGTCGGAGCGGTACGGTCCGGGTACGAGTCGGTCGGAGCGGTCGGGTCGCCCGGACGAGTCGGTCGGCGAACTCGCATCGTACTCGCTCGGCCGGACCCGCGTACGGTTCGGTCGGGTAACAGGCTTTCGCATGGCTTTTTTCCCGACCGAATGGTATTGGGTGCGCCTCCGACCGAGATCGGAATCGGCCCCTAAGTGTCTACATTTGGTCCATCAACACAGTCACTGATAAATGGATTATGAACATAGACAGAGATATGACCAATTTCAGAGTCGTCGATCAGAAGTGTTTCCCACACTACGTGGTCCAGAGGAGCATTTGTGTGCTGAAGAATAAACTGTGTTTTCATACTTACTGCAGTGTTGAGAGGGCAACACATCAACCATCCCTTTGAAGCTATCCAATCTTTAGACTCCTGTGAAATGGTCCCTGCTCCTCCAAACCTCTATTGACTCCTGTCCTTGGTGCTATCCATTACTACAGTTAGGTCTTGCCCTTTGAAATTTCCACCCTCCTTGTACTGCAGCATGTGAGAAACAGTAGCTTTAAGGAAGTATTGCTGACAGGCTAGAGATTGTATAGTTGCGTGCCTCCAGTGTGAATAGGAGACTTAAGGGCTGCCCCACTTTGTCAGGTACCACCCTCCTAACCTCACCATAGAACTACAGGGAGCAAAGGATAGCAACTCCCCTCCATCCCACTATCTTAGGCAATCAAGAGGCAAAAAAGTGCCTGAGGAACTATTTTGATCTCTGCATAAACCGATCATTTTTCAACAAGTGTGCTTCTTGGATTAGACCTATGTACCGCTTGGCCTGCTTTTTGCAGGAGTGTTAAGATTACTTACATCCAAGAAAAACATTTCCAATACCGAGGGAATGAGAAACAATTGGCACCTTTGGGCTGAAAGGAGGATGCAAACTTGATGGTGCAACATCTTGATTTGAGCCTCCCAAGTGAGACACGCCATCTACCAATTCTGAGGAAGTACTGCTGATGACTTTCAGGTTCCACTCCTACTTGGCCAGAATTCTGCACAATCAAACCTAGTCATGAAGCTCAATTACAGGACTGTTAATATAGTGTTCACTGCCTTTCAAGAGTCTTGGAGGTCTGATGAAGGGTCACCTGCGTTTAGGGACTGTACCGGAGTTATTCCAAGTCCAGACTGCTATTATCATCTAGTCTGATCGAGGAGCCGCTGTTGATTTCTAATTGAGTGCAAAAGTTCATCAAAGGAGGCTTTGATATGCAGGCCTTCTGCTCTGCGGGGCATGCAACTGATTCATATGTTGTTGCAACAGGACCAATTTTCAAAGTCTTCTTGATTTGCCTGTATGTCCACAGACAGCTCTTCCAGACTTTAAAGTCTGCCCAGAGTTGATGTTGCTCATACTGCCAATTCAACTGCACAGGCCTTTGCCTTTATGCAGCATATACCACTTACTGTGCAGTGGAATTTAGCATGTTATGCTCCCTTTGTGACTGCATCGAATTTATAGAGCTGCTGCTGGATCACAGCCTAGTGCTACCTGACTCCGAATACCACCCCAAGCAGCTCAGGCAGTGCACCAAATAAAACCACATCTTCGCACTGTACGCCCGAATTGTGCCGACAGACTAGGTACACCACCCATTGTGGGTAGAAGGTTTGGTCGGATCTCTAATCTGTCTGCTATTCTAGTGCAGTCCAGCTGGAGACCCCTTCACCAAGTTAGGGCTAGAGGACAGGCCACATGCCCAACTGCAGTGCGGAGCGGCATTATGTGCTCCCTCCATGACTGCAATGTCCCTTTGATGCAGCTGCTGGGTCGGTGCAATCACAGTCTAGTAGTATTTGACTCAGAGTCCCCATTCCTAGTAGAGCAGGGACAGGAGTGTAGTCAACATAATAAAACACTCCCTGGAGGCAGATGCTCAGTAGTGAGACACCAGTCCACATACAGCTATCTTTTTCACACATCTAGTTTTTCAGCTTCTCTGTTGCCGGCCAGACAGAAATACTTTTTTGCTTCAGGGTTGGGCCCAGATGAAAACTGGCCAAGAAACAGGGTGTTCAATGATCTGACCATAGTTGCCAAGGGTGTGAATGAGCAGAAAATAGATAATACATTCAGTGTTGTTCTGTGCAGGGGCCCCCAAATTATGTTTGGCCCGGGGCCCTGAAATTCCTTAAGTTGTCCCTGCTCACAGGGCGACCAACCAACCTGAGGCCCCACTCCTATTCGCTCTTGAATTGCTTGAGACTCTGGAGTTCTTTAAGGGCTTTCTGTTTGCTGTACCACCCACCATGTCATCTAATGTTCTGAGCATGAGGGAACTGATGATACTGATCAGAGAGTCATCCAGAACTAGATAGGAGCACTTAGATGCTGGGCCTTGCTTCAATTTCTTTTCGTGAGATTATTACATTTGTGGCACAAGGCTATAGGTTGAATGATTCTGTAGGTACCCACTGTGGCAAAATTCTGACTTTAGTGTACAAAGAGTGTCCCTTACCTTTGCTTCAGATCCTCAGTGAAGGTTCACTCGGATTTGCAGATCTGATGGACGAGTATTCGACAGCTTTCAGGAGCTTCCTTAATGGTACAGTAAAGCTACCTCTCAGACAATTGCACAGATCTACTCAGAGGGGTCTTCCAAACACAGATCTACCCCTACAGAGGTGCTCTGGCTCACCTTCATCTTAATGCTATATTCTCTCCAGGATGGCTGCTGCATTCAGAGCTGTCTCCAAATAATTGTGGGGACCTTATGTCACTCCATATGTGTGCAGATCAAAGAGAAGGTTTCTCTGTTGCCCAGTCACCTATCCATGTTGCAGATGCCTGCCTCTAACTCTGAGAAATCACACAAGGGAAAAAAGTTCATAGCAGCAGAGCAATCACCAGGCTTCCTTCAGACCTACAGCTCAGAGCTTTTTGTTTACCTCTTAAGAGGTGGTGACCTCAACCAAAAACGTGCAAATCCCAACTTGGGCTACTCTCATGCCATAAGTCCACTGAATTAGAACTTCCTGCCACTTGACTGTGGCTCCCGCTTCTGCTTGGTATACTGCAGCATCATGCTGGTCTGCTGCTCCTGTGTGGGGACAGCTGTCCCTTTCGCCTGCATTCTGGCCAACTCTGGCAGTCCTCCCACCGATGAACACTGATGAACATGCCAGCCCAGCAGCACCAGTCACCCCACCTCAGACACAACTCTACCACTAACCACACAAAGCTCTTCAGCTTTGCCGCAGGCCCAAGCAGGAGACTCCAGGAGCCACACTAAGGCCCTCATTTACATAATTGTGGCATAGGGCAGGAATGCACCATATTTATACAATACAGTGCATTCCTATCCTTTCTCCCTGTTCTGGCGCCGCTTCGGCAGCCTAGTGCCAACGTAGACACCCTTGCACCAAGGGTGCCTCCGTTGCGTGCAGGATTGTTTTTGTGCAGAAAGGGGAAAACTTCCTGCACAAACCTTCCTGCACAAAAACAACCCTAAGAGGCGTTTTCCTCTATATATGTGTGCTTCAGAATACAGCACACATAGAAATTGGAAAAAATGAGGCAAAATAAAGTTATTTCTCCTCGTTATGCCTCACCTTGGAAGGCCTAAGAATTTGGCGTTTCCCCAGGTTTACATGATTTTGAAAATCTGGGGCAGCGTCAAAATCCATGGCTGTTGCATGGTAAAACCCACTGCAACGCCCATGGAATGCCTCCCGGGTTCAGAGTAAGGTGACGTAGCGATTTGCGCAGCGTTGCCTTACTCAAGCCACGCAGGGTGGCTTTGCGTAGCTTCATAAATCTGATTCAGAGCTGTGCATCACGCATGTACCACTTTACGTGGTGCAAAAGTGATGCAGTGCTCTCATAAGTAAGCCCCTTAGTGATAGTGCACTGCTCAACCACACAAATATGACAAGATGGCTAGTCCCAAGAAGTATTTTATTGCTGGCCACATCACCTCTGCTTTGCCAAGTAGGAGTCAGCCAACAAGGGGTCACTGGCAGATACCAGTATCAGTCCAGTGCCAGTCTGTACTAGCATTTGAATGAGGGGTGCACATATATGTGAAAATGAAGGCTCTCCAGATGTTAATCAGAGTCCAAATTCGGCTTTATTCAGATAACACCTCATTCACAGCTGCCCAGCTCAAGTTCTAACTCCAACTGATACAATTGGAATGATCTAGCCTTTCAAAGGATGCATGTACCACAGGTAAGGAAACATTAATTTTTTTAAAGCCACAGAAGAGATAACGCACAGAGTATGGCATTCTCATAGGATAGCACACACCTTCCCATGCACACAAGGGAAAAAAAGGAAAACAAAAGAATCTCAAAAGAGAAAATAAATAACAGTCTCAGGAAAAGTTCACAAGGGTGCTGGAGAAAATGGAAACTCAATCAGCATTCCCCTGTAAAGCATCACACGATTAAAATTCCATATTCTTCCGTCCTCGACTTTCACAGCATTGTGGAACATCTTAAACTCTAAATGGATGAAAAAGGGGGGGTGTGGCCAAGATGGCAAGCAGGTAGGACGCGACTTGTTCGTCTCCCCGCTCCCATCCGCCCGCTGAGTGGCTTCCCGGCACTGCCGACAAGCTGCAGACCCCTGACTGTGACGGGGGAGAGAGCGAGAGCCGGGGAGAGTGCTCTGGCGCTGGCTGCGGTGTGGATTTCACCCAGAATGGCGATGGCCCGTGGCGGTGCTCTGAGAGCCAAAATGGCGGCCCGGACCGAGGCCCGGAACTGAAGGCGGGGCCCAGACCTGGGAAGCGGCCAGAAGGTTAGAGGTCCAAGCCCTAGAGACGTCCCCAGCTGCCGGGGGAGTCAGAGCGCCCAAAGCCAGAGGAAAGCAACACTCGCAGCCCAGGAAGGTGAGGAGGGAGCCGGTAGCGGACGCGGCATAAGAGAGAGATCGGAGTGAGGGCCCCACACATCTGCCGAAAGTGCGCAACGGCGCGGCCGCGAAATAGGAGACAGCGAGGCTGGCGGGCCCCCCGGGTAAGAGACGCGGAGTGGAGAGCCCACGCGGCACCCGATCCTGTAGCCAGGGGCCAACCTGCGCAGCAGTGGCAGCTGAGGGACGCACAGGGCCCAGTCACGCCACAGTGGGAACTAAGTGGCGCTTGATATACTGAAGTGGGCAGATTAGGGCTAAAACGATTTGAGGAGGCGACGACTGCCCACCGGAGGGGTAGACCCACCTAATACAGACCCGGATATTGGGGCAGCCATAAGCGCGCTGTCGGCCAGGAAAGGGCGGTGATCGCAGAGAGCGGGGCCTGAGCGGCCATTGCGGGAGTGACTCCAGCAGCGAACACAGTGGAGGTTGGTGGAGACCCAGCATTCGCTATACTGCATGGGACGGGGGCCTAACCAGAACACGCCCTACTTGGCGGGGGCGGTGTAGGAAGGTGGAATCTGACTATATGGTTGCCCCCACTTTTTTCCTGGTGTTTTGCTGGTTTATGACTTAGTTGGACTGGGACCCTGCTATTCAGGGCCCCAGTCTATCTGCTCTCTCTAAACGACATGGAGTGCACTCTAGGTGCACTAGTGATTGGATACTGCGGTGCCTTATGAGTCCCTAGTATATGGTACCTTAGGTGCCAAGGGCATAGGTACTTCACAGGCCTACCAGGGGCTGCAGCATGTGTTATGCCACCCCTGGGAAGCAGTCTAAATCTGACACCACAGGCCTGCTACTGCAGCCTGGGTGAGGTGGTGCTAGCACCCCTCACTGGGATATAGGTTTCCTATATCTCTCCAGCACACACATATAAACCTATCAGTCACCCCTAAGGCAGGCCCTATCAATCCTGAGGGCAGGGTGCTTGGCTTCTATGTGAGGGGGTGCCTCTGCCTGAGCAGGGCCCCTCTGCAGCTCTCAGAGTCTATTCTCTGGTGCTGTTTGTGGATGCGGTTAAACCATATACTCTTAAGTGCATTATATCCTCGCGGTAAATGCTAACTTTGGAATGGCTGCATCAAAACATGTCGTGTTTGGTGTCAAACATCTTGGAATACTACCCCCCGCCAATATTGGCGGCGGGGGTAGCATTCCACCCTTCTAGAGGGATAAGACATGTACCTGCTGTGGAAACGCGGTAGAATCCTGCAGAGCCCTGGCATCACAAAATGGATGCCACCAGTCACAGACACTGGGCTGCCCTCCTGCTGATGACTGACACTCACAGTGGAGGAAGCCCAACAATAGGCATCCTGTCACAGGGAGGTGTAACCACCTCCCAGACAGGGTTTAGTGTATTGGGGCTGGGTGGGTGCACTCTTAGAGTGCTTTGAAGTCCTGCACTGGGGGAGCAGAAGGCTCCTCTGTGCATATGCCAGTTCAAACCAGCTCAGGGGCTACCTGCCCCTGCTCTGGCACGAAACTGGACAAAGGGAAGTGGGTGTAGCCACCCCTCCCTTGACCCTCCCATAGGTGGGGTCATAGAGCTAGTCCATCCCCTCTTTTTAGTATAAGAGGGGGAACCTTGCCATTGCAAAGCAGATAACCCCTGGACGACGCTCTACAGAAGAATCCTGGCCCTTCGACGTTCCACTACCTTTGGAAGACAGAAGAATCTCCCTTGGAGTCAAGGAGTGACTCCCCTGCTTGGCAGGCACCAAAAACGACAATGACGGTCGCAAACTACGCCGCTCCCGCCGGAGTCCGAAGTCCCTGCAGCCCAAGAAGTAGATTTCCTGACCTCTCCCAGGCCATCGTGAGTCCCCAGCGAAGCTGAGGCAAGTGGACCCCACGAGTAACGAGGAACTGCGACCCCTGGGTACCGTGCACTATTGTCGAGTGCAACCCCTTCACAACGTTCTACGAACTTGTGCTTTGGACCACATGTGGTCCCGACCTCCAGCAGGAATCCCTCCGAAGATCAGAGGCCTACACCATCCCGAGTGACCGTGGGCCCCTGTTGAGTGATTCAGCCCAAGGTGTCTTTGCGATCCCTTGCCCGCTGGCTTGTGGGTCCCCAGAAGACTTCTTAATGAAACCAAAGGGCTCCCCTGGTTGCTCCAGGCCTGCCCTGACTTACCTTCGCTGGGTGAGTTCCACAGACCTTGCTGGTCTGCGCCATCGACTTTTCTTCATCTCCCCGAGACTTGCGGCTGCCAAGGCTTGTTGGCGCCGATCGAGTTGCCGACACCGCAGTCAGCTGCAGACGTCGAGGGACACACCGAATCCAGCTCCTGGTCGTCGTCAACACCTCCTGGACCACGTGGCTGAAGAGTCAAGGCACCTGCAACCGACCTGAATCAACCGACGACGGTGGGCATCCATCTTCCTTGCCCCGGGTCACTGCCAAGTGACTTTGAACACTGTCCCCTCTGCTTTCAGGTCATCCTTCTTCAGAATCCAGGCTTGGATTCCACCGGACACTTCTTCAGCTCCCGCAAGCAGCAAGTCTTCTTTGTTCGCCATTGAAAACGACGCCGCGACCCGACACCAAAGGACACCTGTGCACCCGGCTTCCCTGGGTGAGGTAACTCCAGCACTACGGTGCTCCTGTGGGTGTGGGCCCTAGAACGACTTACCCTGTAAGTGACTTGCTTGTAGGTTCTATAGAAGTATCCTAAAACTCTTTATTTCCAACCGCGACTTGCCCCATTGAAGTTAACGGCGATCCGCGCCTGTGTATCCACACTGCACGCGGCCCCCGTGGGTCCTTTACTTACCTGCCTTGGGTGGTTTCGTGAGGCCCCTGCACTTCTGAAGGCCCTAGGCCTTGTCTCCCTGCAAGTCGTTGTTTCTAAGTCTCTTACTTAGTATATGGTCTGGTACGCCCCTAGGGCCCCAGCCATATTTTGTGCTTAACTTATTGTGAAACGTTGATTTGTGCATATGTTTGTCTTCTAATCTCATAAAGAGATTAGTAGAGAGTTATTTAGAAATAAATACATATATATTTGATATATATACCTGTGTGGTGTCTTTTCATTTGGTGATTCAAGAGATTATATGGTAAAACAAGCTGCTTTACATTCCTCCGAGACTTAGCCTGAAGGCTGCTCTCCACAGCTACCACTAGGATAGCTTTCTTTAAAAGGTTGTCTTAAACCTATCTACCATAAGAGTCGATTTGCCCTGGTGCAAGGTGTCCACTTTAATTAGTGAACAGCATATACCAGGCCAACTTCTCACATTGGTGGGCAGCGTGTGGGATTCCAGCTTGCCATTGTTTTACCAGAAAATCTCTATTTGAATTACTAACTGAAAACCATTATAGGTACTCAAGGTACATATAAAGTCAAGCTTAGTATCAATAAGTTCTACTGAACTTAGAGCTGTGTGCCAAGGGATAGCACACCCTTTCCACAGCTCAAGCTAGGATCAGTAGGCCACAAACTAGTGTAGGTAGTACAACACTGCACAACACTAGAATGTCCTTAAGGGGTGGACCCAGTGGATCCACTCAGCCTCAGTATAAGGACATGGCTTTCTCTGACTTGAGAGCCATGTGTGTTGACAGACACCTGAGACTAGGACAGAGTCCCTCAACACTCCACCTGATAGATCTGCTGACAGCAGATGACCTTAGATTGGCTCTAGGAGCTAAAGGGTTTGAATCAGTGGGTGGGTCAGTCATAGTATCTGGGTCAGATGATGAAAATCAGAATGACCAAGACTCTGTGATTGAAGGGCCAGGCTCCAAGGGGCCTGAAAAGGACAGAGGAATTCTCCCTAAGAGAACTGACAGAGAGGAGGAGAGGCACAGATCCCCTTCCAGGGAATCTGACCACTCTTATCACTCTGGCAGAGAATTTGTCCAGCAGAGGAGCTCATACTTTTCCTTAAGAGAGACCTCCTCTGAGAGAAGGTGCAAACTGCTCCAGTATGAGGAAGCCAGAGTGGCCCTCAGAACCAAGCAGTTGGCACTGGATAGGGAAGCCCTGGAGATCCAGAGAGCTTCTAGAAAAGAGGGGTTAGAACCCCCTGGTGGCAGCAACAGTGTCCCTAGAGGCAGAGAATATATTCCTGACCATAGGAACCTGAGCAAGGTTGTTCCTCCCTACCAGAGTGGGGATGATATCCACAAGTGGATAACTGCTATGGAGAGGGCCTGTAGAGTACAGCAGGTCCCCCAAAAGCAGTGGGCAGCAATCTTGTGGCTCTCCTTTTCAGATAAAGGAAGAGACAAGCTCCTCACTGTTAGAGAGGAGGATGCTGATGATTATGAGGTCCTGAAGAGTGCACTGATAGATGGGTTTGGCTTAACCACTGAGCAGTACAGGTTGAAGTTCAGAGATACCCAGAAGGCACAGACACAGGACTGGACAGACTTTGTAGATTGTGCATCCAAGGCTCTGGAGGGTTGGCTGGTTGGCAGTAGGGTTACTGATTTCAAAGGATTTTATAATCTAATGATGAGAGAACAGATCCTTAATAATTGTCAAAACCAGCTTTTACACCAGTACCTGGTGGACTCTGATCTGACCTCTCCCCAAGAATTGGGAAAGAAGGCAGACAAATGGGTCAGAACCAGGGTAAGGTCTAAGAATCAGGGTGGTGACCACAAGAAAGATTCTACCAAGTCCCAAGAGAAAGGTGGGGTTAAATCTAAGGATAAGTCCACTACAGGGCCCCAAAAGTCCTCTTCTGGGGGTGGGTCCCAAACTCCTTCCTCTCCTGAAAAGAAACCCTATTGCCATGTCTGTAAAAAGCCTGGGCACTGGAAATCTGATCCCAGTTGTCCCAGGATTGGCAATAAAGAAAATGTTCCTCCAACAACTACTACCACCCCTCCTGGTACTACCAGTAGTAATCCTCCAGTTGGGAGTAGTGCACCCAAAAGTTAGGTGCTTTTGCAAGAGGAACAGAGGTGGGCCCTAGTTTAGACAGGACCCCCTCAACAGACTCCTCAGACTCTAATGGTGGTATAGGATTTGCCACCTTTACCATGGGTCCCACAGCATTGGGCAGGTACAGACTGGAGCCAATAATTAATGGTCAGAAAGCTGTGGCATTTAGGGACACAGGGGCTAGTGTCACCATGGTGGCAGGGAAACTAGTCCCCCTCACCAGCTTTTACCTGAGTTTAAATACCAGGTGACCAACATTGATGGTGTCAGAACAGATCACCCCATGGCCATAGTCAATCTCACCTGGGAGGGGGTCACAGGCCCAAAAAGAGTGGCAGTGTCCCCAACCTTACCTGTAGATTGCCTGATGGGCAATGATCTGGAAATTTCAGCCTGGGCTGAAATTGAACACCAAACCCATCTGAGGATGTTGGGTGTCCCTGTAAAGGTTAGTGGGGCTGTGATGGCCACAGCCCCAGCCCAAGATTTTGGAGAGATGGAGCCTGGAAGAATGGCCCACTCTCCCCAGAAGAGAGCACAAGGGTTGAAGAAAAGTCTTCTTCCCTCCAGACAGTAGGTAAGGGTCAGCCTCCTCAGGGAACTGACCCTCTCCCTAGTGAAGGAACTGCCACAGAGGTAGTCAGGCCTGGCCTGGCCCCACCCCTGATGGCAGAGGACCCTTCCAAGGTGGTACCCAGTCTGGAGCAGGTAAACTGCCCCTCTCTACCCTGCCTCAGTCAGCCCAGGGCTGCAGAGGCCAGGGAGGTCAGTGGACCCCCCAGGGCCCCATGTCCAGAGGAACCCCCCCCATCAGCAGATTAGGGGCACCCAGTCTAGTAGCCCTAGCCAGGTGAAAATTCCTCAACCCACTGAGGGATCCCCCATACCTTTATGTAGGGACCTCCCCCAGAAGGACTCTGTTAGGCAAGGGCAAACCTGGGACCAAAAGGTTCCAAACATGCCATGTCCCTCCAGTGTTCCATCCAAAGGGACCCAACCCCCAGCTGTAGGCAGTCAAAGGTTGACCCTTAGAGCAAAGTGCAACTCAGTCATGGAAAGACAGGCATACATGGTGACCAGTGATCTGAGGAAGCTGAGGCCAACCTTCCTAGGGCCTCACTTCCCTACTCAGACACCCCACCAGCCTTGTACTTTACCAAAGCACACCAGAGGTAGTGATTCCCCATGGTGGAGACCCTCTCATACCCTTAGGGTGAGGGATTGCTTAGTGGACCATAAGACAGGGGGCAACCATGCTAGTGCAGGTGCTTCCTTATATGACCACTTAATCAATAAAGGCTCAACTGGTCAAGGTTAGCCTTATCTCCTTTCGTTTGGGGGGGTTATGTAGGAAGGTGGAATCTGACTATATGGTTGCCCCCACTTTTTTCCTGGTGTTTTGCTGGTTTATGACTTAGTTGGACTGGGACCCTGCTATTCAGGCCCCCAGTCTATCTGCTCTCTCTAAACGACATGGAGTGCACTCTAGGTGCACTAGTGATTGGATACTGCGGTGCCTTATGAGTCCCTAGTATATGGTACCTTAGGTGCCAAGGGCATAGGTACTTCACAGGCCTACCAGGGGCTGCAGCATGTGTTATGCCACCCCTGGGAAGCAGTCTAAATCTGACACCACAGGCCTGCTACTGCAGCCTGGGTGAGGTGGTGCTAGCACCCCTCACTGGGATATAGGTTTCCTATATCTCTCCAGCACACACATATAAACCTATCAGTCACCCCTAAGGCAGGCCCTATCAATCCTGAGGGCAGGGTGCTTGGCTTCTATGTGAGGGGGTGCCTCTGCCTGAGCAGGGCCCCTCTGCAGCTCTCAGAGTCTATTCTCTGGTGCTGTTTGTGGATGCGGTTAAACCATATACTCTTAAGTGCATTATATCCTCGCGGTAAATGCTAACTTTGGAATGGCTGCATCAAAACATGTCGTGTTTGGTGTCAAACATCTTGGAATACTACCCCCCGCCAATCTTGGCGGCGGGGGTAGCATTCCACCCTTCTAGAGGGAGAAGACATGTACCTGCTGTGGAAACGCGGTAGAATCCTAAAGAGCCCTGGCATCACAAAATGGATGCCACCAGTCACAGACACTGGGCTGCCCTCCTGCTGATGACCAAAACTCACAGTGGAGGAAGCCCAACAATAGGCATCCTGTCACAGGGAGGTGTAACCACCTCCCAGACAGGGTTTAGTGTATTGGGGCTGGGTGGGTGCACTCTTAGAGTGCTTTGAAGTCCTGCACTGGGGGAGCAGAAGGCTCCTCTGTGCATATGCCAGTTCAAACCAGCTCAGGGGCTACCTGCCCCTGCTCTGGCGCGAAACTGGACAAAGGGAAGTGGGTGTAGCCACCCCTCCCTTGACCCTCCCATAGGTGGGGTCATAGAGCTAGTCCATCCCCTCTTTTTAGTATAAGAGGGGGAACCTTGCCATTACAAAGCAGATAACCCCTGGACGACGCTCTACAGAAGAATCCTGGCCCTTCGACGTTCCACTACCTTTGGAAGACAGAAGAATCTCCCTTGGAGTCAAGGAGTGACTCCCCTGCTTGGCAGGCACCAAAAACGAAAACGACGGTCGCAAACTACGCCGCTCCCGCCGGAGTCCGAAGTCCCTGCAGCCCAAGAAGTAGATTTCCTGACCTCTCCCAGGCCATCGTGAGTCCCCAGCGAAGCTGAGGCAAGTGGACCCCACGAGTAACGAGGAACCGCGACCCCTGGGTACCGTGCACTATTGTCGAGTGCAACCCCTTCACAACGTTCTACGAACTTGTGCTTTGGACCACGTGTGGTCCCGACCTCCAGCAGGAATCTCTCCGAAGATCAGAGGCCTACACCGTCCCGAGTGACCGTGGGCCCCTGTTGAGTGATTCAGCCCGAGGTGTCTTCGCGATCCCTTGCCCGCTGGCTTGTGGGTCCCCAGAAGACTTCTTAACAAAACCAAAGGGCTCCCCTGGTTGCTCCAGGCCTGCCCTGACTTACCCTTGCTGGGTGAGTTCCACAGACCTTGCTGGTCTGCGCCATCGACTTTTCTTCATCTCCCCGAGACTTGCGGCTGCCAAGGCTTGTTGGCTCCGATCGAGTTGCCGACACCGCAGTCAGCTGCAGACGTCGAGGGACACACCGAATCCAGCTCCTGGTTGTCGTCGACACCTCCTGGACCACGTGACTGAAGAGTCAAGGCACCCGCAACCGACCTGAATCAACCGACGACGGTGGGCATCCATCTTCCTTGCCCCGGGTCACTGCCAAGTGACTTTGAACACTGTCCCCTCTGCTTTCAGGTCATCCTTCTTCAGAATCCAGGCTTGGATTCCACCGGACACTTCTTCAGCTCCCGCAAGCAGCAAGTCTTCTTTGTTCGCCATTGAAAACGACGCCGCGACCCGACACCAAAGGACACCTGTGCACCCGGCTTCCCTGGGTGAGGTAACTCCAGCACTACGGTGCTCCTGTGGGTGTGGGCCCTAGAACGACTTACCCTGTAAGTGACTTGCTTGTAGGTTCTATAGAAGTATCCTAAAACTCTTTATTTCCAACCGCGACTTGCCCCATTGAAGTTAACGGCGATCCGCGCCTGTGTATCCACACTGCACGCGGCCCCCGTGGGTCCTTTACTTACCTGCCTTGGGTGGTTTCGTGAGGCCCCTGCACTTCTGAAGGCCCTAGGCCTTGTCTCCCTGCAAGTCGTTGTTTCTAAGTCTCTTACTTAGTATATGGTCTGGTACGCCCCTAGGGCCCCAGCCATATTTTGTGCTTAACTTATTGTGAAACGTTGATTTGTGCATATGTTTGTCTTCTAATCTCATAAAGAGATTAGTAGAGAGTTATTTAGAAATAAATACATATATATTTGATATATATACCTGTGTGGTGTCTTTTCATTTGGTGATTCAAGAGATTATATGGTAAAACAAGCTGCTTTACATTCCTCCGAGACTTAGCCTGAAGGCTGCTCTCCACAGCTACCACTAGGATAGCTTTCTTTAAAAGGTTGTCTTAAACCTATCTACCATAAGAGTCGATTTGCCCTGGTGCAAGGTGTCCACTTTAATTAGTGAACAGCATATACCAGGCCAACTTCTCACAGGCGGCATCAGTAAAGCCTAAAGAAGGGCGAGGCAGGTCCTGGCAACTATTGGTGGCAGGTTACTGCAGCGCATATTGAGAGAGCGTGGAGGTCCGAGAACAGCGGGTTTGAGAGGGAGCGGCTGCCTAGGTGCACACCTAAGCACAAGGGCTTAGGATTACCACCCACATCTCGAGAGCGAGCCCACAGCATTACGCCGCAGCCCCAAATCCTACGCTATAGACTAGCAATGTCTACGACGCGTGGGAAGAAGGACAGAAACGTGAAAGACATGTTCACATAAATGGTCGGGGCGATCGGAGGAGACCGCCGTGAATCGCCGACTACGCCAGGAGGGCAAGAGATGGAGAACATGGAGGAGCCGGTCACGCGGACTTTTCTTACACAACTATTTTCCACTCTAAGAGAGGACCTAAAAGCCCTCATAAAAGACTTCTCCAATGAGATAAAAGAAGTGAGACGTGACATGGATGCGGTGGGAGAAAGAGTTGCCACAATGGAAGAGCACGAACAGGCCCGAGACGAAGAGGTGGAACAGTTGCAGTAAGAGGTGATCCGCCTCCAGGCACAACAGATAGATATTCAAGCCCATGCGGAGGATTTAGAAAATCGTTCTCGTAGGAACAACATACGAGTTAAAGGGGTCCCTCCCAAAGAAGAGGGAGCAGACATTACTCAGTATCTCCAAGGCCTCTTCCGCCATACCCTGCAAGAATCTCAGGACTTTGATATCAAAATTGACAGAGCCCATAGAGTAGACTTGCAGAGAAAAGCCCCGGCACCTCCCCCAGACATATTGGCACACCTGCCAGACTTTCAACTCAAAGAACTCATCCTACGACGAGCAAGGGATTCCCAACCACTAACATATCAGGGTCACGCAATTGCCCTATACCACGACCTAGCGGCGATCACTTTGCAGAAGCGAAGAGGTTTCCGTCCAGTTACGACGCATCTGCGTAACCAAGGCATTCCATACTCATGGGGGCATCCCTTTCGCATTATCTTCAAATGGGACAGCAGACTGCAGCAAATCCGGTCACTCCAGGAAGCATGCCGCGTCCTGGGCATCGAGAACCCCCAGCAGGACGAATCCACCAGAGGAGATAAAAAGGGTCAGAGAGAGAGGTGGCGCCGAGTACATGGAAGTAGATTGCTGGAGGCATTGTCGAAGCCGGACTCAGAGACTATGGCACAGGAACGTCGAGCCATATTGAACTCACTGTCTGCTGATTCCGGATCCAGAGATGGCGATTGAACTGAATCAGGGGTCAGATAAATGGTAAAATGCTGTGCCGGGGGGGGCGGCAGGCGGACTTCAAGGGAGCGGGGGGATCTGATGGCCACGAGATGCACCCTACAGACTGGTTCACCGAGGGGACGCGGACGTGCTCTGCGGCTCCTGGACTTTTTAATTTTTTTTTATAATTCTTTTTATTACACATACATCGGTTCAAATAAACAATACAGAGGATTAGCCAGTTTGTACATCGTAATAAGCATAGGAGGATAGGTGTTATATCATTACATACGAGAGGAATTTCACGGGGTGGGGGGGTCATCTTGTTCAATACAACGAGGCGGTACAAAGATCTCTCCACGGTAGATATTCCAAGGACCCCAGACACGGGACCACTTTTTGGGGCATCCCCTGGCCAAATACACTGTCTTCTCGCTAAACATGCACCAATCAAGGTCCCTTTCCCAGGCTTCTAGTGTGGGTGGGTGGGCTGCGCCCCATAGTTGGGCAATATTTCTTTTAGCAAGCATGAACCCTAGTGTAGCCCACTGTGTCTGGTGAGTGTTCAGGTCTGTGGGTTCCCATATATTCAGGAGGCACCGTCGCGCCTCTGGGCGAAGACAGACATGGAGCACCACGTTGATTCTGTCATGTATCTTGAGCCAGAAAGCACTGACATACCTACACTTCCAAATGATGTGCATGAATGTTCCCATATGGCCACAGCGCCGTTTGCATTCCCCATTGTCTGACCTCCCCATGTGTATCAAGCGGGGCCCTGTGATGTATATTCTATGGAGGATCTTAAGCTGCACCAACCTAAGGCGCGCTGGAATATCAACCACTCTGGGGGAGGACACTGCCATTTGCCAATCCTCATCATCCATCTCAACCCCTTCTTGCATCCATTTCTCCCGCAGTGCCTGGAGGGGATCTGTCATATTATTGATTAATTTCTTATAAATTAAGGAAATAGTTTTTTGGGTAAGTGGCCGTCTAAAATTCTGTCTTCTAAGGGGGAGGCCTCGGGAGGAGCAATCCCCTTAGGCAGAGAAGACTTTATAGAGTGTAGGACCTGTACATACCGGAAGTATTCAGTGTCTGCCAGCTCGTATTCCGTCTGCAGCATAGTGAAGGACTTGACCCCTCCTGCTCCCCAAATGTCTTTAATATATGAAATGCCAATAAGGTCCCACCTGTCGAATACCTTTGATCTCCATAGACTACCCAGTTTTTCAGAGTCCCAAAGTGGGGCGGCTAAAGTCAGTCTTTGTCCCCATCCAAGAGAATTGGTGGCATCATGCCAAATTTGAACGGAGTGTTTGGTGGGGCCAGTTAAAGCGTATCGTGTAGGCCGGGAATATAATGCCCTATTGTAGGTGCCACCTGGAAGAAGCCATTTATCCATGGCATAGCCGGGATCGCCAATACGACCATATGTGCCATGGTTGACGGCTGCTAGATGTGCTGCCCAGTAGTATTTTTTAATATCTGGGAGGCTAATGCCTCCGTCATACCAGTTTAACGGCAGCTTATTCAGGTCTGTGAGAAGTTGGCCTGGTATATGCTGTTCACTAATTAAAGTGGACACCTTGCACCAGGGCAAATCGACTCTTATGGTAGATAGGTTTAAGACAACCTTTTAAAGAAAGCTATCCTAGTGGTAGCTGTGGAGAGCAGCCTTCAGGCTAAGTCTCGGAGGAATGTAAAGCAGCTTGTTTTACCATATAATCTCTTGAATCACCAAATGAAAAGACACCACACAGGTATATATATCAAATATATATGTATTTATTTCTAAATAACTCTCTACTAATCTCTTTATGAGATTAGAAGACAAACATATGCACAAATCAACGTTTCACAATAAGTTAAGCACAAAATATGGCTGGGGCCCTAGGGGCGTACCAGACCATATACTAAGTAAGAGACTTAGGGACAATGACTTGCAGGGAGACAAGGCCTAGGGCCTTCAGAAGTGTTGGGGCCTCACGAAACCACCCAAGGCAGGTAAGTAAAGGACCCACGGGGGACGCGTGCAGTGTAGATACACAGGCGCGGATCGCCGTTGACTTCAATGGGGCAAGTCGCGGTTGGAAATAAAGAGTTTTAGGATACTTCTATAGAACCTACAAGCAAGTCACTTACAGGGTAAGTCGTTCTAGGGCCCACACCCACAGGAGCACCGTTGTGCTGGAGTTACCTCACCCAGGGAAGCCGGGTGCACAGGTGTCCTTTGGTGTCGGGTCGCGGCGTCGTTTTCAATGGCGACCAAAGAAGACTTGCTGCTTGCGGGAGCTGAAGAAGTGTCCGGTGGAATCCAAGCCTGGATTCTGAAGAAGGATGACCTGAAAGCAGAGGGGACAGTGTTCAAAGTCACTTGGCAGTGACTCGGGGCAAGGAAGATGGATGCCCACCGTCGTCGAGTGATTCAGGTCGGTTGTGGGTGCCTTGACTCTTCAGCCACGTGGTCCAGGAGGCGTCGACGATGACCAGGAGCTGGATTCGGTGTGTCCCTCGACGTCTGCAGCTGACTGCGGTGTCGGCAACTCGATTGGAGCCAACAAGCCTTGGCAGCCGCAAGTCTCGGGAGATGAAGAAAAGTCGATGGCGCAGACCAGCAAGGTCTGTGGAACTCACCCAGCGAGGGTAAGTCAGGGCAGGCCTGGAGCAACCAGGGGAGCCCTTTGGTTTCTTTAAGAAGTCTTCTGGGGACCCACAAGCCAGTGGGCAAGGTATCGCGCAGACACCTCGGGCGGAATCACTCAACAGGGGCCCACGGTCACTCGGGACGGTGTAGGCCTCTGATCTTCGGAGGGATTACTGCTGGAGGTCGGGAACACACGTGGTCCAAAGCACAGGTTCGTAGAACGTTGTGAAGGGGTTGCACTCGACAATAGTGCACGGTACCCAGGGGTCGCAGTTCCTCGTTACTCGTGGGGTCCACTTGCCTCAGCTTCACTGGGGACTCACGATAACCTGGGAGAGGTCAGGAAATCCACTTCTTGGGCTGCAGGGACTTCGGACTCCGGCGGGAGCGGCGTAGTTTGCGACCGTCGTTGTCGTTTTTGGTGCCTGCCAAGCAGGGGAGTCACTCCTTGACTCCAAGGGAGATTCTTCTGTCTTCCAAAGGTAGTGGAACGTCGAAGGGCCAGGATTCTTCTGTAGAGCGTCGTCCAGGGGTTATCTGCTTTGCAATGGCAAGGTTCCCCTCTTATACTAAAAAGAGGGGATGGACTAGCTCTATGACCCCACCTATGGGAGGGTCAAGGGAGGGGTGGCTACACCCACTTCCCTTTGTCCAGTTTCGCACCAGAGCAGGGGCAGGTAGCCCCTGAGCTGGTTTGAACTGGCATATGCACAGAGGAGCCTTCTGCTCCCCCAGTGCAGGACTTCAAAGCACTCTAAGAGTGCACCCACCCAGCCCCAATACACTAAACCCTGTCTGGGAGGTGGTCACACCTCCCTGTGACAGGATGCCTATTGTTGGGCTTCCTCCACTGTGAGTTTCGGTCATCAGCAGGAGGGCAGCCCAGTGTCTGTGACTGGTGGCATCCATTTTGTGATGCCAGGGCTCTTTAGGATTCTACCGCGTTTCCACAGCAGGTACATGTCTTCTCCTCTAGAAGGGTGGAATGCTACCCCCGCCGCCAAGATTGGCGGGGTGGTAGTATTCCAAGATGTTTGACACCAAACACGACATGTTTTGATGCAGCCATTCCAAAGTTAGCATTTACCGCGAGGATATAATGCACTTAAGAGTATATGGTTTAACCGCATCCACAAACAGCACCAGAGAATAGACTCTGAGAGCTGCAGAGGGGCCCTGCTCAGGCAGAGGCACCCCTCACATAGAAGCCAAGCACCCTGCCCTCAGGATTGATAGGGCCTGCCTTAGGGGTGACTGATAGGTTTATATGTGTGTGCTGGAGAGATATAGGAAACCTATATCTCAGTGAGGTGTGCTAGCACCACCTCACCCAGGCTGCAGTAGCAGGCCTGTGGTGTCAGATTTAGACTGCTTCCCAGGGGTGGCATAACACATGCTGCAGCCCCTGGTAGGCCTGTGAAGTACCTATGCCCTTGGCACCTAAGGTACCATATACTAGGGACTCATAAGGCACCACAGTATCCAATCACTAGTGCACCTAGAGTGCACTCCATGTCGTTTAGAGAGAGCAGATAGACTGGGGCCCTGAATAGCAGGGTCCCAGTCCAACTAAGTCATAAACCAGCAAAACACCATAAAAAAAGTGGGGGCAACCATATAGTCAGATTCCACCTTCCTACAAGGTCGATTCGAGGTTTACCGTCCCACAGTAGGTCCCTCTGTAGGCCCTCAATCTCCTTAAAGTAACGCGCTGGAACAGGGTCAAGGGTGTTCTGTAGGGCGTAGAGGAACCTAGTCAAGGACATCATTTTGAACAGGGCGGCCCTGCCCAAGAGAGAAAGGGGAAGCGCTTTCCAACTGGCAATATCTTTTTTAAGCTTACGGAGGGGGGGAAGAAGGTTTTGGGCATAGTGGACTGAGGGATCAAGAGAGATAAAAATCCCCAGATACTTAAAGCCGACAGTGTTAATTTGTATTGAGCAGTTTCTCTGAGGGATGGGTGGATCCCCCCTAAGAACGAATAATAGGGATTTACCCCAGTTGACGGTGAATCCAGAGAATCTGCCGAATACTGCAAGAATATCCAGCACCACTATCAGGGATTTCCTAGGGGAGGCCAAATAAAGAAATATGTCATCCGCATAGAGTGAGATGCGGTCCTCCCAGCCAGGGGACCACCGCAATCCGCGTATCCTAGGATCCCATCAGATCCAGGCTGCTAGGGGTTCTAGGGCAAGGGCGAAAAGGAGAGGCGAAAGCGGGCAACCTTGACGGGTACCCCGACTAAGCCGGAATGTAGCTGACAATTTATTATTCACTACCACCTGAGCTAGGGGTTCATTATATAAGAGACGTACCCATTTGATGTAGTTCGGGCCGAATCCCATCTTTGCCAAAACTGCCCAGAGGTATGGCCATTCAATAGTGTCAAACGCCATGGTCGCGTCCAGGGACACGATCACTGCTGGCTCTTGGAGGGTATGTGCTCTGTCTAGTACTCCATGGACTCTACGCGGATTCAAGGCCGTATTTCTGTGTGGCATAAAGCCGGATTGGTCTGGATGAACTAGTCCACTGATTACTTTGACCAGGCGATTGGCCAAGAGCTTGGCCAGGATTTTAGGTTCGGCGTTCAGAAGGGAAATTGGCCTATATGAGGCACAATCTGTCTTAGGTTTTCCTTCTTTATGAATGGTAACTATGGTGGCTATCCTCAGTTCCCTAGGCAACGTTCCCACTTCCCTGGATTCCTCAAACATAGATTTTAGGTAGGGTGCGAGTTTATCAGGTTGCAATTTGTATAGTTCGATGGGGAGGCCATTAGGACCGAGGGCTTTCCCCGAGTTTAAGGATCGGATCGCTTGCGCTATCTCATCCGTTGTCAAGTCACCATCTATAAAGTTACGATCTTCCAGGGAAAGGCTGGGGAGTTTGATGTCTCGCAATAATTCTTGAGAGTCCTCCTCAGAGTGTGAGGTCACTGTCGTGTAAACTGTCTGGAAATGACTGGCGAATCTGTCAACTATTTCTTGTGGCTCAGTAACCGAGATGTCGTCTTCCACCCTGAGTTCCGGGACCAGTCTGCTCGCCCACTCCCTTCTGTCTAGCCACGCTATGAGTTTCCCTGCTTTATCTCCCAGATCGTAAATCCTGCCCAGTCGCTCTCTACCCAAAGTTTTGGCCCTATCAGTAACCAGGGCCTTATAGTCGTGTTGTTTCAGGCTAAGTAAATGGAGTTTCTCTGGTGTCACCCCAGATTCCAGGTCACCCTCCAATCTATAAATTTCGGCTTCGATGTCTAGGACTTCTTTTTGTTTATCTCTTTTTGAGCCAGAGATCAATGACAGAGCCTGACCCCGAAGTACAGTCTTGAATGCTTCCCATAGGGACTGGAATGAGGACACAGACCCCACATTATCAGAAAAGTAATCGTCCATGGTCTTGATAAGGTTTTTCCGGATTGTTGGATCACGAAGGTACCAAGGATTAATTGGGGCCAATCTTCCCACCGTGCTCTGGTTGAGGACCATGTGGACCCATACTGGCGAGAGATCTGAGATGCCTCTGGCTAAGTGCCTGATTTCGTGTATGTATGTGACGTGTGCCGCTGGCACTAGACAGTAGTCTAAACGGGAGAGGCTGTGGTGTGCCCCAGAGTGGAAGGTGTGTTGTATCTGGTCTGGGTGATAGGTTCTCCAACCATCAGCCAATCCCATGGCTTCGAGAAAGTCAGGCAACCAGCGAGAAGAGGACCCCATCTCCCGTGGGGGATATCTGTCCAGTGTGCCAGAGACCACTGCATTAAAGTCACCCCCGAAGACTAAAAGGCCGTCTGGAATAGTGAGTAGGACCGCGCCCAGGTCTGCGAATGTGGTGCCCTGTAGGCCTGGAGGGACGTATATGGACATGAAAGTGACGGGACGGAACTCCCACATACCTGAGATTCCAACATATCTGCCCGATCATCTGTCCATGTGGAACTTATAGCAAGGGGGAGCGTGTTTTTCACCATGATACCCACACCTCGGGAGCCGGAGGTAAACCCAGCATGTGCCACCATTTTGTATCCCCCTCTGTGCATTGCCTTGCATTGCCTTACATAGATTTCCGATCAGGTGTGTCTCCTGGAGCAGGACTATGTCCGGTGCCAGTCGTTTAATGTATTGGAGAACTACACTGCGCTTGATTTTGTCCCCTAGCCCGTTGACATTCCAACTCAATATTTTAACATTTCTGTCCCCCATAGCACTTGTCATTCAATTCGTAAGCTTCAGCATCCTCTGTAATAGACTCAAAATACCGATGTAAAAAACATCACAAGAAAGAAACACAATTTCCCCACCCAACAACCCCCCACCCTGCTGCCCTGCACTCTGGGCTTGAAACTGCCCATAGAAAACTTGCAGAGTGCCTGTCGCCCTGAAATAGAACTAATAGCGGAAAATGTAAGGACGTGGCATTCCGTTTTCCTATCCCCCCCCCCAATGAAAGACCATAAAGTCCCCTAGGTGAGTCACACACCACAGTTCTGGGTGCCAGCCATCAGGAGGGGAAGACCCCCCCAAGGCCCGGCCACCCCGCAGTCCGTTACCTGTCCCGGCCCGACCCAATAATCAGTCCATACTTGGGAGTCATCGTGCGGTCTCGTGCAGCCCGTTCTGTCCGATATTCAAGCCAGTCAGCCGTTTCCTCTGGTTGTTCGAAGAACCAGGTTCTTCCTTCCGCTTCCACTCGAAGACGTGCTGGGAATAACATGGAGTATTTTAGTCCCTTTTCTCTTAATTTCTGTTTTACCATGAGGAATGTCCGTCGCTGCCGCTGCACTCGTTGTGTGAAATCTGGGAAAAAGGAGATGTCTGCGTTCTCATATCGGAGTGCGGTCCCGTTTCTAGCATTCTGAAGGATTACGTCTCTGTCCCGGAAATTTAGTACTCTCGCCAATATTGGGCGCGGGGGGGCTCCCGGCTTGGGACGACCTCCAGGGACTCTATGTGCCCTTTCAACAACAAAGAACTTACTGAGGCCTTTGGGCTGTAGGTGTTGTAAGATAAGTTCCTCCACAAAAAGGTCAGGGGTCTGTCCCTCTGCTTTTTCCAGTACGCCAAGGATGCGCAGGTTGTTGCGGCGTAGGCGCCCCTCATAATCATCCAGTTTGAGCTCAGTAGCTTTGCAAAATGATTGCATGTCCTGAAGTTCACCCTGAAGCTGGGTGACGTCGCCCACCAGACTAGAAGCAGTGAGTTCCACCTGTTTAACTTTTTCATTAAGTTTGGTGAGGTCGGCTCGGATCAGGTTGACCTCGATAGCAATGGTGTCCATTTTATGTTCCAGTGAGGTGTGAACATTGGTGATTGCTTTCATAACGTCTTTTAAGGACAGCTCCTCCTCCATGTTCACCGGCGGAGCCACCCCCAGATTGCCGGCCCTGGAGCATGTCCTTAGGGAGGGTGTAGCGGTCAAGCCTATTGGATTGCACTGATTTCAGTCCCCTCGTACCTGCAGCTTTGCTCTTTTCCATCGCCATCTTGAAGTACCGTCAATATCGTACAAAATCGTGAGCTTCTGTTTCCGGTGTCAGCCGTAGGCCTATACGGCGTGAAGGCGAGACCCAGTCTCCCTATGTCTGACACCAGGTGAATCGCAAACAGGAGTGCACTGAGTGGCAAATGTAGCGCTACACGACCCCCAAAAGTTCAACCTTCCATGTAGGTGAGAGCCAAAGTGGACGGATCTGGGCACATCCGACACTGCCTGGACGTCATTCACCGCCACTCACAATGCCAGCGCAGCCCACAGATGAGTAGGAGGCAAGACCGAGCCGCTCGGGTGATCTCCAGCCTCACAAGAAGGATTGCTGGGGCCTTAGTCCGTTCGCGGCTCCCGCCGCCTGCCACACTTCCAAAGCGATACCAAAGGGGATGATGGACGGAGCGTTAAAGCAAATCAAACACTCACCCCCAGTCAACTGATCTGGGTTTAATCCATCATCATTCTTTAGCTCACTCCACCACCCCAGTTCAGACATGGCCATATGCAAATCAGTCTGACCCTGTGCCTCATGGGAACAGTCCAGCCCGAACTGCCAAGCCATGTCTTCCCTGGACCGGAAACAAGCATCCTGGGACCGGTTTCGGGTTCAAAACCCTCATCAGCCAGGCTATCTTGAATCCAGTGGCAAAGTGAGCAAGGGACACACGTCTGGGCATACCCTGCCAACTTAGGGCGAACAAAGCGATACCAAAGGGGATGATGGACGGAGCGTCTCGGTGAAAATGGGGGAAGGGTCAGCACCTCGCTTCCATCAGAGCACCTGCGAGGTCCACAGGTCAGTCCTGTAAGGTGTAGTTAACTGGGGGGAGGGGCCCGCCACTGCCGCCACACCTCGGGGGGGCCCCCTTTACCTCACCTCACTCCCGATGTGCTCCCAAGTCGTTGCTGCCACCGGTCCCGCACCTCGAGCGCAACTCATGGGCCGGCCGCTGAACGTGTTCTCTCTAGGTCCCAGGAGCTGCCGTCGATACCGCTTCTGGAATGGGTAAAGCTCTGGGGACTCCGTCGGATATCAGCTCCGTATGTGACTGACAACAGGGGTGCGTCGCGCTCCGCGCGCTGATTGTGTAGGCCGCGCTAGGCACTCCCTTCGGCAGCAGGTCTCCAAAATTGAGCTCCCGGCTCCAAGGCCCGTGTAGGCCCGCCACTGACGGGACCCAGAACTTCGGGCTCAGGCGGTTTGTGGAGGCGGGAGTCGGCAGACGACCTCCCGCTTGCTACCGGGTGTGTTCCCCAGCCCCAGGGAGTCGGATATTAGTGCAGGATAGACGGAAGGGGGATAGGGTTTACGGAGCTAAAAGATCAGGCGGCCATCTCGCTCCGGGTCTTGGCCACGCCCCGCTCCTGGACTTTTTTTGGGGGTAGTCCCTGTTTTTTTGGTTGGGGTTAGGGTGGGGGGGAGGAGGGTCCGGCGTCCAAAGTTTACGTATGCGAAGGGTTCCACACGGGTGGTTACAGCCCAGTCTAGACGTGGGGGAAAACAGACAAGGTGGGGAGAGTGGAATCGACCTAAAGATCAGCATAGGATTGTTTGCAATCACCTGCAATGGCCATGGAAGTAGTGAAGGTACTCACGCTTAACGTGAAAGGGCTTAACAACCCCATTAAAAGGAGAGCAATCCTTTCCTACTTGGAACATGCAGAAGCAGATGTGTGTCTTCTACAGGAGACACATCTCCTTCACAGGGACTGGCACCGTATGCGCTCCAGAACGTTCCCTCAGGAATTCTTCTCTTCTACAGGAGAGAAGAAAGCAGGGGTAGCTATCCTCATATCCAAAAGATGCAAGGGGGAGATGAGAGAGAAAGTGGCCGAAATAAAAGGGTGGCTACTGGCATACACTATACAGTTTGGTGCCCAAACTATGCCACTGGGATCAGTATATGCTCCTAATTCGGGGCAGGAGGGATTTCCTAAAGAGGCTCTAGCAGGCACCATGGTTCCACAGAATCGCATGACACTAGTAGGGGGGGACCTGAATATGGTTATGGATACGGACAAGGACAGATCAAAAGCTACTTTCCACCAAAAAGGGGAGATATCGAGAGAAGGGAAGGAATGGCTACGGGAATTGGGGCTAGTTGATATATGGAGGAAGGCCCACCCCAATACGATGCAATATTCATTCTATTCACACGCACACAGGTCCTATGCCCGTCTAGATTATTTCCTAGGGACGACGGAGGTTAATAGCGCGGTCAAAGAAGTAGACATAGAACCAGCGGCCCTATCTGACCACGACGCAGTGACCGTGCAGATACAGATTACACCACACCCCCGGCAAATGGGATGTTGGAGACTCAGGGAAACTATGCTCCATAAGGAAACAGTGGAGCAGCAAATCACCAAGTGTATTAAGGAATATTTAGTGCTGAATGATATTTCCGAGGTAGCCATTACAACACTGTGGGAAGCAATGAAGGCAGTAGTGAGGGGGGAACTAATAGCTATATCGGCAGCTGATAACAGAGAGCGCAAGGAATTACGGATGAACTTATCTGCGCAGGTGCGAGAATTGGAGAGGGTACATAGCCGGACGGGGGCACCTAGGGTGTGGAGACAGCTAAAAGCGGCCAGAGCACAGTTAGCGGGAATAGACCTGGACAGAGCGGAATATGCAGCAATTAGACTAAAGCACTCATATTACATTGGGGGAGACCGCACGGGCCGTTTATTAGCTAATAGGTTACTGGCTCAAAGGCAACAGACAAAGGTACTCTCGTTAAAAAGGAGCGGGCGGGGGGAGGCCACGGAAGATCCAGAGATAGCTCAAACCTTCAGGGAGTTTTACGAGAAGCTATACACAGCAGATACACCAACTAGCCGCGACTCAACAGCTTACTTGCATTCCGTTAACATGGCCACACTAACACCAGACCAAGCAAAATCCTTGGACGCCCCCATTCGGATCGAAGAGGTGGTCACAGCGATCTTGCGACTTACAGTGCTAAAATCTCCGGGACCGGATGGGTTCCCCGCACTTTTCTATAAAACATTTTGCCACATACTAGCTCCGATAATGACGAGACTATTTAATACCTTCAGAGGCACAAACCCGATCCCAGCAATGATGTTAGCGGCGGCAATAGTGGTATTGCCCAAACCGGGAAAAGATAGACAGGAATGCGGGTCGTACCATCCGGTATCCCTCCTCAACGTAGATTTTAAAATATTTACGGGCATACTTGCCACAAGACTGGGCCCAAATATGCCAAACTTAATAGAACCAGATCAGGCGGGGTTCATCTAGACTCGGCAATGTGGAGACAATACAAAGAGGATCCTCCACCTCATAGACAAACCCCACCAAACAAAAATGGATGCGCTTTTGTTGACGGTCGACGCCGAAAAGGCATTTGATCGGGTGGATTGGAGGTTTCTAGAACAAACTATGACACAATTTGGATTGGGCAAGAGATTCCGGGAATGGGTGAGCACACACAGTCTCCATTAGAGTCAACATTGTTTCCTCACGCCCCTTTGCTATTCAAAGAAGATCTAGGCAGGGTTGCCCGTTGTCCCCGCTATTATTCACGTTATACATCGAACCCTTAGCACAGCGAATACGGGACAACCCCAACATTAGAGGGATACCGTTCGGAGGAGAACCGCACCCAATTAGTCTATATGCGGACGATGTTATTGCGGCATTAACGGAACCAAGAGCTCACTTCCCGCCTTTTTAGAGGAACTAGAGGCATTTGGCCAGGTCTCGGGCTTCCGAGTGAATGTGGGTAAGTCCCTGATCCTTAATTTAAACCCAACAACTCACACACAGCGCCCCGGGGGGGATTGGCTCTCAGGGATAAAGGTGGTTGACTCTATTCCCTATCTGGGGCTGGAGCTAGCAGCAACAGTCAGTCAAACAGTCAAAATAAACTATGACAGGCTGGCGGGACAGATGAAAAAGGATCTGGGTAACTGGAGTAAACACCGCCTTTCACTGCTAGGGAGAGTAGCGGCGATCAAAATGACCCTTTTACCGAAGGCGCTGTATTTGTTTCAAACTCTACCAGCGTTACCTCCAGAAGGGGTAATCGCCTCACTACAGCGAGACATTAACCACTTTGTATGGGCAGGGGCAAGGCCACGAATGAGCAAGGACATAAGTTACATAAGACCTGAAAACGGGGGCCTCGGAATACCAAACCTACTGGCCTACTATAAGGCGGCCCAATTGCGATATTTAGTGGAATGGGCCAGGCCCGAGTCCGAAAAGAGATGGCTCTTCCAGGACAGAGCCCTTGCGGGAATCCCTTTATGAAAGGTCCCCTTCCTGAAAAAAGCACAGCGACCCCAAAGCTTAATGAGATCGCCGATCACCAAGTCGGTGATGAAAGTATGGGATGGGGTGGCGACTGCCAGGAAACTTACGACATTTCCATCGCCTTTGACTCCCCTATTAGGAAACAACGACTTCACACCGGGAATGGCAGACAAGGCATTTCAGGCATGGTGGGACACCCCCTGCCGCTCGGTGGGACATCTCTTTGACCTGTCAAGAATAATCTCATTCCCACAGATAAAAATAGACTATGGGATCCCAGAGACGGAACGACTGCGATATATGCAACTACGACATTGGGTACTTCAAACTGAGATGCGAGCGCAGGCCAGCCAACGGCTGACGCGCTACGAAAAATGGTTGATCACTAAACAAAATGATAAGGGGCTGATTTCAGAACTGTATGACATGATCAGGCACCTACCGCATTCACACGCCACACCCAGTCAAAAGAGATGGGGAAGGGAACTAGGCGGAGATCTAACACAAAAGGACTGGGAAGGGATTTACTATAGAGCAAAACACACAGCTCGCAACGTGGCCAGTATCGAAACAGCTATGAAAATAGCTACGTACTGGTACCTTACTCCGGTGCGCCTTCATAGAGGCAACCCGGACAGGAGCCCTACCTGCTGGAGGGAATGTGACAAAGAGGGAACACTAGTACACTTACTGTGGGAGTGCCCGATACTTACAGACTACTGGACTAGAATTTTAGACGACGTAGATGAGCTATTCGATACGCAGATACCGAGGCTGCCAGTATATGTAGTTTGGGCCTCCCCAACCCAATCACATACCCACTCAAAAGCGTTAGAGGACGACAGATGGGGCTGGCACTGGGGGCAGCGCTGCAGAATATACTGGCACACTGGGGGACATCAATCTCTCCCACATACGTAGGATGGCTACATAGGATGTGGTAAGTCTTGGGGATGGAACGTATTTCGGCCTCCTTGACTAGTTCCGCAGACTCATTTCAGAAAGTGTGGAGTCCATTTTTAAAACTGCTATCAACAGAGTTTAATGAAATCACTCAACCCAAATATTTGAGAGTACTGCGACTGTCGGACCTAGGGAGGGAGAACCAACCACCCACAAACATCTAGTAGGAGATATCATCGATTCAGGAACAAAAGTACTATGTATGTACTAGGACTACCGGAAGGGGGGGGGAGTTCCAGTTATAGGTTTACTACATAGAGATAGAATTGAGGTACCAATCGAACCACAACTTGCGTTGGAAATGTTTAGTTGAACACTGTATTAAGACTGCAATTTGAATATGCACAACTATGACTGTACGTTGATTGTAAAGTGTTTTGGTCTCTAATGCTCACAATATTGTATTGCTCTCCAATAATGATAATACTAATAAACAGATTTAAACATAAATGGATGAAAAAGAGCCCTGTGTACCAATAACACATGCATTCAGAACTACACCCCCAGCCTTGATGACATGACAAAATGTGGCCTTCCGAAGCTCATCTCTTGCCTTCCAGTCCAACAAGGACTTTCTTTTGTGTTTACCATTGTCAACCTTCAGTGTATGCTCCTCTTCTTTCACCACATCATCCAACCATGGTAAACCTCTTAATTTCCTTTCTTCCTCTTAATATCTCACAAGGGACCTCCCCATTTGTGGTGTGGTGCACATCTGTAAGCATATCAGAATGTAATTGAACTTTCCTTCCAACTTCTTCCAGCACATTTCTGAAGTTGGATAAACTCCTTTCTTGACCTGTTAAACTTTCCAACAGTACCATTCTCTTCTGGATGATAACCAGCAAATCTTCTGTGCCCTAGCCCTCTCAGTCCCAAAAGTTCCTCCATCTCCTTAGAGATCAGCTGTGACCCATTGTCAGTCAAAATACAATTTGGGAATCCATCCCCATGGAAAATCTTGCTAAGAATATCTGTAATTCTCCTTGTCTCAGTTTACCTTCAAAACCAATCTCAGCTCATTATGAAAAATGATCAAATAATACTAAAAGGTATGTATCTGACCTCTCACTTTGATTTAGGTGTACTATGTTTAGGGAAACATCTTCCCATGGTATCTTAGATAGAGCCCTATTCTCCCTGAGAGGTGTTATCACTTTGCTCACTTTATCACTGTTCACAAAAACATGACACTTCCTCACCAACCTCTATAATTTTAAATCCATGCCTGGTCACAGTTAACTCAACCCATTTCTTATGTCCATTTTGTTCATACCTTGATGACCTTCATGAAACATTGGCATGATTCTATCCCTGAGTGATAACAGAACCGCTATCTGCGTACCCTTCAACAACACTTCTCCATCCACGAATAATTCATCCTTCACGCTCTAGAAACCTAATAACTCCTGAGATTTCTTCTCTTGTGCCCAACCATTCTGAGAAGCTTGCCACACCTCCTTTAACACTCCATCTCCTTTTAGAGCTTACACCCATTCTTCTTATCAAACAGCACATTCAGTGATATAGCACGTCGTCACTTCCTCGTCATCTTCAATCTCACTCAGCTTTTATGAGCACAACTTCAGCAGTAAATCTACCACTGAATCGCTCATTCCAAGTATGTAGTGTACATTAAAGTTGAATGCTTATAGACCAACGATACATTTTCTGATGGCATGGAAACTGCACTCAAACTTTTTTTCCATGATAACGTCTGTCAAAGGCCTGTGGTCAGTTAAAATCTATTTTTCACCCCAGATGACATTCTTGACCTTGCTAATGGCCCAAAATACACCTATGACCCTGTTGGGATGGAACGTCCTCTGCATGGTAAAGATGTGTACCCCTGCCCTGAGTGCCCAACTGTACTGTTATCTGGATCCCTAATGCTGATTTTGTGCCATAGGTGAACACGGATTATGCATGTGTGTCATGACATAGGCTTGTCTCACGGATTGCGGTCTTGTAGGACCAGGAGCACTGCTAAAAAGCGCTACCCTCATAGTGGTGATAGGCTACCGCCTTTATCAGGAATTAAGCAGCACAAGTGTGGTTTTGGCGGCATACCATGTAGTGATCAGTAGTAGTGAACAGGACCTTTTTACCCTGTGTCACTAGAGTGAGGCCTACAGGCTCACTCACATTTTTTAAAGTTCTGCTGCTGTGTGCTTAACTCACTGTTGGCCTACATCAGGTAGATGTGGAGTGCTGCGCAGCGCAACACAGGAGTACTAACTGCGTTAGTGGCATGTGTGCCTGGGAAGGGTACAGTACAAGGATGGAGCAGTACTTTGCTGTGCATGTGTGGTTAGTGTGCGTGTGTGCGTGTGTGCGTGTGTGTGTGTATGTATATATATATATATATTACCTACTGGCGGTCGCCAGTAGGTAGTTATAGTTAGGACCTTGTTTCTATTCAAAAAGCGTTTTTTCTTTTGCCAATATCTTTGGCGCCGTTTGACGAATCTTTGCGAAATTTTCCAAACTAATGGTTCACTCAAGTCAGCTCCTGTCTTAGAAGTTTGGGGGTGATTCGTCAAGTGGGGGCCGAGAAAAAAGGGGGTTCCCAAAACGTGTTTTCCCCATGTTAATTTCCATAGGAACTTTAGACAAAGCTACAGCCCGAACTGCTGAACGGAATTACACCAAATTTGGCAAAAAGGTAGGTCTTGGTCCAGAAAGTGTGCTGTTTTTTTTTTTTAAATGGTGTAAATCCGTTCAGTGGTTGCGGAGCAATTCAAAAAATAAAAATATCGATATCTGAGCACTGAGGAGGATTCGTGAACCCTCCCGAGCACAAGCTTCATTCTGATTGGCTGCAAACAGTCCAAACCAGAATGTGGTGGCAGCCATCTTGTGACTCGGTAAAACTGAGTCACAAGAAATTAGTTAAAAAAGGATAAAAAACAAGAAAAGGGGGCAGGGTAGAAACACCCTGACCCCCTTGGCCTGCTCAGGGGGTCCCACAAGGACCCCCAGGGCCAAAAAAAGCAATTTTTTTTTAAAAATCAGCCAAATTCGGGCTGGGTGCGCGAATCCGGCCGAAAAACTTTTTAAAAAAGGAAGCGCGGGCTCCCGCGCTTTGTTTTCTATAAGCCCCCGGGTGGGCCAGGTCCTGGGGGCAATGTCCAATTATGTGGGGGGCCCGCGGGGGCCCCCACAGCACCAGGGACAGCCACCTCCCCGGGGCTTAGTTAATCATATGCAGGGGGCACGCTGCCCCCCTGCAACCCCGGGGACCGCCACCTCCCCGGGGCTTTTTTAAAAAAATGCATGGGGGGTGGCTCCTGACCCCCTCACGCTGTCCTGGGGACCACCACCTCCCCGGGGCATTTGCATTTTAGGGCATGGGGCCTCGCGGGACCCCCAAGCCCCGGGGACAGCTACCTCCCCGGGCTTTAAATTATTTTGGGTGGGGGGGCCTCGTGGGCCCCACCAAGCCCTGGGGACCACCACCTCCCCGGGGCTACATGATTTAAATGCGGGGGGCATGCGGCACCCCTGCAGCCCCGGGCACCGGCTATTTCCAAAACCAAAGTGTGGGGGGGCTCGAGCCCCCCATACTGCCCCGGGGACCACCACCTCCCTGGGGCTTCAAACATGCTGGGAGGGGGGCCACGCAGCCCCCCTCCTGGAGCCCTCGATGGCCCTGGGGACCGCCACCCCCCATGGCCGGCTCCTGCAATGTCCCAGGGTGCCCACCCCCGGGACATTGCCGTATGCTGTGGCAGGGCGGGAGCACGGCTCCCGCCCTGCCATAGCAAACACTGCCTCGCTTTTTGGAAGCGAGAGCAGGAAACCTGCTCTCGCTTCCAAGAAGCAAAGCAGAATTGCTTTTGGGCAAAGGGAGCTGCATGTTAGCAGCTCCCCTTGCCCAAAAGCAATGCCGGCTCCTGCAGGAGGCGGGGAGTTGGCAGGGATCGTGGGGGCATTGGGGCTCCCCCCACGGTCCTCAACGCTGAGGCCAGGCCACGGGGGATAGGGTCCCTGGGGCCAGAAGTGGCCCAGGGAAGGGGGGCCACGCGGCCCCCCTCCCGAAAAAGAAAATTGTAAAAAGCATTGGCTGTGCCCCGGGGGATGGGGTCCCCAGGGCCAAAAATGGCCTCAGGAGGGGGGCCACGTGGCAGGCCCCAGGCGATGGGGCCACATGGCCCCCCTCTCAGGAAAAATAAAATTTAAAAAAAGAGGCCAGGCCCCGTGGGATGCGGTCCCCGTGGCCAATAGTGGCCCAGGGAAGGGAGGCCACGCGGCCCCCTTCCCGTTTAAAAAAAATAAAAATAAAATATGCTCAGGCCCTGGGGGATGGGGTCCCCAGGGCCCAAAAAATAATAAAAGAAGGGTGGGCACACAGCCCCCCTTCTAAAAATATTTAAAAAAAAGAAAAGCTGGCATCTCGCCAGAGACCCCGCCCCCTCCCTGCACCACTCTGCAAACGCGCCCCCTGGTGCATTCTAAGCTGGGGGATTAAGTCCCCTTGAATCCTGAGGGTCCCTGGGGGACAACTAGCCCACCAGGTACCTCCAGTAAGCCCCACACAGTGGGATTGCTGAGAGGTGGTCCGAGGCCATGGCCCTTTTTACACCACTCTGCAAACGCGCCTCTTGGTGCACTGCTGGTATGGCGATGAGGTCCTCTTGTGTCCTGAGCACCTCAGGACACAAGTGGACTTCATCCCCCGAGCAGCAGTGCGCCAGGAGGCGCATTTGCAGAGTGGTGTAAAAAGGGGGCGTAGCCTTGGACCACTCTCAGCAATCCAGCTGTGTGGGGCTTACTGGAGGTACCTGGTGGGCTAGTTGGCCCCCAGGGACCCTCAGGAGGCAAGGGGACTTCATCCCCCAACCAAACGCGCCAGGAGGTGTGTTTGCAGAGTGGTGGACAAAGGGGGCATGGCCTGTGTCCACCTATCAGCAATCCCACTATCTGGGACATACTGGAGGTATCAGGTAGGCTAGTTGGCCCCTAAGGACCCCCAGCAGCGAAGGGGACTTTAATCCCCATCCAAGAGTGCACCTGGGAGTGCGTTTGCAGAGTGGTGGGGAAAGGAAGCGTGGCCTGCTATGACAACTTAGCAATCCCGCTGTGTGGGACTTACTGGAGGTAATTGGAGGGGTAGTTGGCCCCCAAGGTTGACCTTGGGGGCCAACTACCTCTCCTATCACCACCACTAAGTCCCACACAGTGGGATTGCTAAGAGGTCTTCGGAGGCCACGCCCCTCCTTTCTCTACCACTCTGCAAACGCGCCTCATGGCACAGTACTGGTTGGGGGATGAAGTCCACTTTACTCCTGAGGGACTTTGAGGGCCAAGAAGCCCTCCTGGTACCTCCTGTAAGTCCTACGCAGCGGAATTCCTGAGTGCTGGTCGGAAGCCCAGCCCCCTTTCTGCACCACTCTGCAAACGTGACTACCAGTTAAAGAAGCATTTGTAATGTAATAGGTCTCGCATTTGCAAGTGTTAGAGCTATTGGCGTTGTAAATGTAAAATATTTGTACTCATTTTTTGGGTGTAGAGTGGATGTACGTTGTGTGTAGTGGAATTATGTGGTATGTTGTGCAGTGAAATTATGTGAATAGAAAGTATGTGGTATTTAGTGTATAGGAATTATGTGGAGTGGGATTATGTGTTTTGGAGAGTAATTATGTGGTATTGTAGTCTGTGTTGTGGAGTGGTAACCTCAGGTTTAGCCTTCCTTGTTTCCATAGAAGCTAAACTATAAACTCAATGAGACACAAAAAAAGAAGGAACCACTGAGGAGCACTTCTGGACCTAGTCGGAGGTATAAGCAGGGCCACTGGAATTATGTGACTGTTCGGCTGCACCAATTTTCACATAATTAAACATTTTCCGCATTTGACAAATATTCCATCATCTGCTGCCTAATCTGCAGATTTGAACAAAAAAAGCCTTGTTTCTAGCTCAAACGGCTCAAATGTTCCCAAAAATGCAGCGTCAAGTGTACAGCGTGGGTGTAGGCCCTTTGCAAAGCTGGAATGGTCACGTGTTACTTATTGCTAAAAGTGGGTGTTAAATTGGTACTAATGGTGCACAAACCTCTCTTCTTTCTGTGCCTCTCTTTCCTCTTTCTGCATTTCTCTTGCTTCTTCCTGCACCTTTCTTCCTCTTTCTGCACCTCACTGTCTCATTTCTGCACTTCACTTGCCTCTTTCTGCACTTCTCTTGCCCCTTTCTGCACCTCACTTGCCTCTTTCAGCACCTCTGTTGCTTTTTTCTGCAGATCTCTTGCCTCTTTCTGTACCTCTCTTGCCTCTTTCTGCACCTCTCTTGCATCTTTCTGCACCTCACCAGCCTCTTTCTGCACTTCTCTTGCTTATTTCTACACCTCTTTTGCCTCTTTCTGCTCCTCTCTTGCCTCTTCGTGCATTTCTCTTGCCTGTTTCTGCACTTCCCCTGCCTCTTTCTGCACCTCACTTGCCTCTTTCTGCACCTCACTCTCTTCCTTCTGCACCTCAAGTGCCTCTTTCTGCACTTCTCTTGCCTTTTTCTACACTTATCTTGCCTCTTTCTATACCTCTCTTGCCTCTTTCTGCACCTCACTTGCCACTTTCTGCTCTTCTCTTGCCTCTTTCTGAACCTCACTCTCTTCTTTCTGCACCTCTCGTCTCTTTCTGCACCTCACTTGCTTCTTTCTGCATCTCTCTTGCATCTTTCTGCACATCTATTGCCTCTTTCTGCAACTCTGTTGCTTCTTTCTGCACTTCTCTTGCCTCTTTCTGCACCCTTCTTGTCTCTTTCAGCACTTCTGTTGCTTCTTTCTGCACTTCTCTTCCTTCTTTCTGCACTTCTCTTCCTTCTTTCTGCACCCCTCTTGCCTCTTTCTGTACCCTCTTGCCTCTTTGTGCATGTAGGAGAGTAGGATCTGCCTCTTATGTTGCCCCCACATTTTTTCTGATGTTAGCACTGGTTTCTGGCTATAGTCTGGCTGGGTCCCTGCCAATCAGTGCCCCAGCCTCTCTGTTCTCTCTAAACGACATGGAGTGCACTCTAGGTGCACTAGTGATTGGATACTGTGGTGCCTTATGAGTCCCTAGTATATGGTACCTTAGGTACCAAGGGCATAGGTACTTCACAGGCCTACCAGGGGCTGCAGCATGTATTATGCCACCCCTGGGAAGCAGTCTAAATCTGACACCACAGGCCTGCTACTGCAGCCTGGGTGAGGTGGTGCTAGCACCCCTCACTGAGATATAGGTTTCCTATATCTCTCCTGCACACACATACAAACCTATCAGTCACCCCTAAGGCAGGCCCTATCAATCCTGAGGGCAGGGTGCTTGGCTTCTATGTGAGGGGGTGCCTCTGCCTGAGCAGGGCCCTCTGCAGCTCTCAGAGTCTATTCTCTGGTGCTGTTTGTGGATGCGGTTAAACCATATACTATTAAGTGCATTATATCCTCGCGGTAAAATGCTAACTTTGGAATGGCTGCATCAAAACATGTCGTGTTTGGTGTCAAACATCTTGGAATACTACCCCCCCGCCAATCTTGGCGGCGGGGGTAGCATTCCACCCTTCTAGAGGGATAAGACATGTACCTGCTGTGGAAACGCGGTAGAATCCTAAAGAGCCCTGGCATCACAAAATGGATGCCACCAGTCACAGACACTGGGCTGCCCTCCTGCTGATGACCGAAACTCACAGTGGAGGAAGCCCAACAATAGGCATCCTGTCACAGGGAGGTGTAACCACCTCCCAGACAGGGTTTAGTGTATTGGGGCTGGGTGGGTGCACTCTTAGAGTGCTTTGAAGTCCTGCACTGGGGGAGCAGAAGGCTCCTCTGTGCATATGCCAGTTCAAACCGGCTCAGGGGCTACCTGCCCCTGCTCTGGCACGAAACTGGACAAAGGGAAGTGGGTGTAGCCACCCCCTCCCTTGACCCTCCCATAGGTGGGGTCATAGAGCTAGTCCATCCCCTCTTTTTAGTATAAGAAGGGGAACCCTTGAACTTGCTAGATAGATAACCCCTGGATGACGCTCTACAGAAGAATCCTGGCCCTTCGACGTTCCACTACCTTTGGAAGACAGAAGAATCTCCCTTGGAGTCAAGGAGTGACTCCCCTGCTTGGCAGGCACCAAAAACGACAACGACGGTCGTAAACTACGCCGCTCCCGCCGGAGTCCGAAGTCCCTGCAGCCCAAGAAGTGTATTTCCTGACTTCTCCAAGGCCATCGTGAGTCCCCAGTGAAGCTGAGGCAAGTGGACCCCACGAGTGACGAGGAACCGCGACCCCTGGGTACCGTGCACTATTGTCGAATGCAACCCTTTCACAACATTCTACGAACTTGTGCGTTGGACCACGTGTGGTCCCGACCTCCAGCAGGAATCTCTCCGAAGATCAGAGGCCTACACCGTCCCGAGTGACCGTGGGCCCCTGTTGAGTGATTCCGCCCGAGGTGCCTTTGCGATCCCTTGCCAGCCGGCTCGTGGGTCCCCAGAAGACTTCTTAAAGAAACCAAAGGGCTCCCCTGGTTGCTCCAGGCTTGCCCTGACTTACCCTCACTGGGTGAGTCCCTCAGACCTTGCTGGTCTGTGCCATCGATTTTTCTTCATCTCCCCGAGACTTGCTGTTGCCAAGGCTTGTTGGCTCCGATCGAGTTGCCGACACCGCAGTAAGCTGCAGACTTCATGGGACACCCAGAATCCAGCTCCTGGTTGTTGTCGACACCTCCTGAACCTTGTGGCTGAAGAGTCAAGGCACCCGCAACCGACCTGAATCAACCGACGACGGTGGGCATCCATCTTCCTTGCCCCGAGTCACTGCCAAGTGACTTTGAACACTGTCCCCTCTGCTTTCAGGTCATCCTTCTTCAGAATCCAGGCTTGGATTCCACCGGACACTTCTTCAGCTCCCGCAAGCAGCAAGTCTTCTTTGTTCGCCATTGAAAACAACGCCGCGACCCGACACCAAAGGACACCTATGCACCCGGCTTCCCTGGGTGAGGTAACTCCAGCACTACGGTGCTCCTGTGGGTGTGGGCCCTAGAACTACTTACCCTGTAAGTGACTTGCTTGTAGGTTCTCCCGAAGTATCCTAGAACTCTTAATTTCCAACCGCGACTTGCCCCATTGAAGTCAACGGCGATCCGCGCCTGTGTATCCACACTGCACGCGTCCCCCGTGGGTCCTTTACTTACCTGCCTTGGGTGGCTTCATGAGGCCCCAGCACTTCTGAAGGCCCTAGGCCTTGTCTCCCTGCAAGTCGTTGTTGCTAAGTCCCTTTTTAGTATATGGTCTGGTACGCCCCTAGGGCCCCAGCCATATTTTGTGCTTAACTTATTGAGAAACGTTGATTTGTGCATATGTTTGTCTTCTAATCTCATAAAGAGATTAGTAGAGAGTTATTTAGAAATAAATACATATATATTTGATATATATACGTGTGTGGTGTCTTTTCATTTGGTGATTCAAGAGATTATATGGTAAAACAAGCTGCTTTACATTCCTTCAAGACTTAGCCTGAAGGCTGCTCTCCACAGCTACCACTAGGATAGCTTTCTTTAAAAGGTTGTCTTAAACCTATCTACCATAAGAGTCGATTTGCCCTGGTGCAAGGTGTCCACTTTAATTAGTGAACAGCATATACCAGGCCAACTTCTCACATTGGTGGGCAGCGTGTGGGATTCCAGCTTGCCATTGTTTTACCAGAAAATCTCTATTTGAATTACTAACTGAAAACCATTATAGGTACTCAAGGTACATATAAAGTCAAGCTTAGTATCAATAAGTTCTACTGAACTTAGAGCTGTGTGCCAAGGGATAGCACACCCTTTCCACAGCTCAAGCTAGGATCAGTAGGCCACAAACTAGTGTAGGTAGTACAACACTGCACAACACTAGAATGTCCTTAAAGGGTGGACCCAGTGGATCCACTCAGCCTCAGTATAAGGACATGGCTTTCTCTGACTTGAGAGCCATGTGTGTTGACAGACACCTGAAGCTAGGACAGAGTCCCTCAACACTACACCTGATAGATCTGCTGACAGCAGATGACCTTAGATTGGCTCTAGGAGCTAAAGGGTCTGAATCAGTGGGTGGGTCAGTCATAGTATCTGGGTCAGATGATGAAAATCAGAATGACCAAGACTCTGTGATTGAAGGGCCAGGCTTCAAGGGGCCTGAAAAGGACAGAGGAATTCTCCCTAAGAGAACTGACAGAGAGGAGGAGAGGCACAGATCCCCTTCCAGGGAATCTGACCACTCTTATCACTCTGGCAGAGAATTTGTCCAGCAGAGGAGCTCATACTTTTCCTTAAGAGAGACCTCCTCTGAGAGAAGGTGCAAACTGCTCCAGTATGAGGAGGCCAAAGTGGCCCTCAGAACCAAGCAGTTGGCACTGGATAGGGAAGCCCTGGAGATCCAGAGAGCTTCTAGAAAAGAGGGGTTAGAACCCCCTGGTGGCAGCAACAGTGTCCCTAGAGGCAGAGAATATATTCCTGACCATAGGAACCTGAGCAAGGTTGTTCCTCCCTACCAGAGTGGGGATGATATCCACAAGTGGATAACTGCTATGGAGAAGGCCTGTAGAGTACAGTAGGTCCCCCAAAAGCAGTGGGCAGCAATCTTGTGGCTCTCCTTTTCAGATAAAGGAAGAGACAAGCTCCTCACTGTTAGAGAGGAGGATGCTGATGATTATGAGGTCCTGAAGAGTGCACTGATAGATGGGTTTGGCTTAACCACTGAGCAGTACAGGTTGAAGTTCAGAGATACCCAGAAGGCACAGACTCAGGACTGGACTGACTTTGTTGATTGTGCAACCAAGGCTCTAGAGGGTTGGCTGGTTGGCAGTAGGGTTACTGATTTCAAGGGATTGTATAATCTGATGATGAGAGAACAGATCCTAAATAATTGCCAGAACCAGTTGTTGCATCAGTACCTGGTGGACTCTGATCTGACCTCTCCCCAAGAATTGGGAAAGAAGGCAGACAAATGGGTCAGAACCAGGGTGAGGCAGAAAACCCAGAACCAAGGGGGTGACACTAAGAAGCAAGATCCTAAAGGCTCTGAGAAAGGTGGGGATAAGTCAAAAGACCAGAAGTCTTCACAAGGGCCCCAAAAATCTGCATCTGGTGGGGAGTCACAATCCAACAAGGGAAAAGGCCAAAAGAAGCCCTGGTGCAAATTCTGTAAACAGAAAGGGCACTGGACTTCTGATTGTACCAAGTCCAAAGACCAAACCACCACCACTCCTGCCCCTAAGGCAACTGTGCCCCCTAGCTCAGCTACTGGTGGAGGTGGTACGCAGAATAAGGGTGTAGTAGGGTTGACCCTGGGTTCTAAAGTGGATTCTGACCTAGTCAGAGTGACCACTCAGGCAATGCTGATTTGTGATGGAAACATTGATATGTCCTTCCTAGTAAGCCCCAGTAATCTGGGCAAGTACAAACAGCAGCCTTTGATAAATGGCAAACAGGCTTTGGCAGTTAGGGACACAGGTGCTAGTGTCACCATGGTGGCAGAGGACCTAGTGGACCCTGGACAGATCATCCTGGGCGAAATGTACCAGGTGACCAATGCAAACAATGTCCAGACCAAACATAGTCTGGCAGTTGTGAATTTCTCCTGGGGAGGGGTAGCTGGCCCCAAAAAGGTTGTAGTCAGTGCAGACCTCCCTGTAGAATGTCTGTTGGGCAATGATCTAGAGACTTCAGCCTGGTCTGAAGTAGAGTTATGGACTCATGCTGAGATGTTGGGAATCCCTGCAGAGGTATTTGCTGTGACCAGGTCACAAGCAAGAATGCATGACACTGATCCAGCTCTGGATCCTGGAACAATGGACCAGATGCTTCCCAAGAGGAGGAGCAGTAGGGTTAAGGCAGTGCCTTCCCCTCTGTCTCAGATCAAAGATTCACTTCCAGAGGGAGGTGAAGCAGAACCTGAAGAAGGAACTGCCCCAGAGGGACTTGAACCTGACCAGGTTGAGTTCTTGGGGGCAGGGGGCCCTTCTAGGGAAGATCTGAGTAAGGAGCAACAGTGCTGCCCCTCTCTTGAACCCCTCAGACAGCAGGCTGCTGCTGAGGCTGCTGGGAGTGCTAGTGGGTCCCATAAAGTTTATTGGGATGAGGGACTCCTATATTCTGAGGGTAGAGACCCAGCCCCTGGAGCCACCAGGAGGTTGGTAATACCTCAGAAGTTTAGGGGTTCCTCTTGACCTTAGCACATGATATCCCTTTAGCAGGTCACTTGGGCCAAAACAAGACCTGGGACAGGCTTGTTCCACATTTTCATTGGCCACATATGTCAGAGGACACAAAGGAGTTTTGTCGCTCCTGTGTCACTTGCCAAGCCAGTGGTAAGGCAGGTGGCACAACAAAGGCCCCCTGATACCACTACCTGTGGTGGGGGTACCCTTTGAAAGGGTAGGGATTGACATTGTTGGTCCCCTTGACCCTCAGACTGCATCTGGGCACAGATTTATCCTGGTGGTAGTGGATCATGCCACCAGGTACCCAGAGGCAATTCCCCTGAGGACCACCACAGCCCCTGTGGTGGCAAGAGCCCTCATTGGAGTTTTCTCCAGAGTGGGTTTCCCAAAGGAGGTCATTTCTGACAGAGGTACCAACTTCATGTCAGGATATCTGAAAGCAATTTGGAAGGAGTGTGGTGTAACTTATAAGTTCACCACCCCTATCACCCACAATGCAATGGTTTAGTTGAACGTTTCAACAAAACCTTGAAAGGAATGATTAAAGGACTCCCAGAGAAGCTTAGGCGGAAATGGGACCTTCTTCTTCCTTGCCTATTGTTTGCCTACAGAGAGGTTCCACAGAAAGGGGTTGGTTACAGCCCATTTGAACTTCTGTTTGGACATCCTGTGAGAGGTCCACTATGTTTGGTAAAAGAGGGCTGGGAGTTACCTCTCAAACCCCCAAACAAGATGTGATGGACTATGTACTTGGTCTCCGCTCCCGGATGGCAGAGTACATGAAAAAGGCAACCAAAACCTGGAGGCCAGCCAAGAATTGCAAAAAGCTTGGCATGACCAAAAGGCTGTGCTGACTGTATACCAGCCAGGACAGAAAGTGTGGGTGTTGGAACCTGTGGCCCCAGCAGCCCTCCAGGACAAGTGGAGTGGCCCCCATACAATAGTTGAACAGAAGGGAGAAGTCACCTATCTGGTGAATCTTGGAACTCCCAGGAGCCCCCTAAGGGTGCTTCATGTCAACAGATTAAAGCCATATGTTGACAGGGCTGACATGGGCTTGCTCATGGCAACTGATGAGGACCAGGAGGAGGAGAGTGACCCTCTCCCTGACCTGCTCTCTCAGAACCCTGATGATGGGTCAGTAGATGGTGTTGCTTTGGCAAGCAGCCTCACTGACCATCAGCAAACTGAGTGCAGACAAGTTCTGCAACAGTTTAGACATATGTTTAGCCTGGCCCCTAGTCAGACTACCTGGTGCACCCATGAGGTGGACACTGGGGACAGTCTGCCTGTCAAGAATAAAATCTACAGGCAACCTGACCATGTCAGGGACTGTATCAGGACTGAAGTCCAGAAAATGTTGGATTTAGGCGTGATTGAGCCTTCAGATAGCCCTTGGGCTAGCCCAGTAGTCCTGGTACCCAAGCCTCATACCCAGGGTGGTAAGAAAGAAATGAGGTTTTGTGTAGACTACAGAGGCCTCAATGCAGTCACTAGGACTGATGCCTATCCCATACCAAGGGCAGATGAGCTGATTGATACTTTGGCCTCAGCCAAGTACCTAAGCACATTTGACCTAACAGCTGGCTACTGGCAAATCAGATTAGCTGATGATGCAAAAGCCAAAACAGCATTTTCGACCCCTGGTGGGCACTACCACTTTGTGGTGATGCCCTTTGGATTGAAAAATGCACCTGCCACTTTTCAGAGGTTGGTGAATAAAGTTCTGGCAGGGATGGAAACTTATTGCTCAGCTTATCTAGATGATATTGCTGTCTTTAGTTCCTCCTGGCAGGATCACCGGGTCCACCTCAGAAATGTTTTGGAGGCCCTGCAGAAAGCAGGCCTCACTATCAAGGCCACCAAGTGCCAGATAGGGCAGAGTCAGGTTGTGTACCTGGGCCACCTTGTAGGTGGAGGCCAGGTTCAGCCTTTACAGAGCAAAATCCAAACCATAATGGAATGGGTTGCTCCAACCACCCAGACACAGGTGAGAGCCTTCTTAGGCCTGACTGGGTACTATAGGAGGTTTGTCAAGGGATATGGATCTATAGTGACCCCCTTGAATGATCTGACCTCAAAGAGAATGCCAAAAAAGGTTCAGTGGACAGCTAGCTGTCAAAAGGCATTTGAAGACCTAAAGCAGGCCATGTGCACTGCCCCCATCTTACAGAGTCCAGACTACACCAAAAAGTTCATTGTCCAAACAGATGCTTCTGAGCTGGGTGTGGGAGCTGTACTGTCTCAACTGAATGATGAAGGTCAAGACCAGCCAGTAGCTTTTATTAGCAGAAGGCTGACCCCTAGAGAGAAACGTTGGTCAGCTATAGAGAGGGAGGCCTTTGCTGTGGTATGGGCCCTGAAGAAGCTGAGGCCATACTTGTTTGGTACTCACTTCATAGTTCAGACTGACCACAAGCCCCTCCTATGGCTAAAGCAGATGAAAGGTGAAAACCCAAAACTTTTGAGGTGGTCCATTTCCCTACAGGGGATGGACTATACAGTGGAACATAGGCCTGGGACCCAACATGCCAATGCAGATGGACTCTCAAGGTATTTCCACTTTGAACACGAAGACTCAACTGGTCAAGGTTAGCTTTAGTCTCCTTTCGTTTGGGGGGGTTGTGTAGGAAGAGTAGAATCTGCCTCTTATGGTTGCCCCCACTTTTTTCCTGGTGTTTGCACTGGTTTATGACTATAGTCTGGACTGGGACCCTGCCATTCAGGGCCCCAGTCTATCTGTTCTCTCTAAACGACATGGAGTGCACTCTAGGTGCACTAGTGATTGGATACTGTGGTGCCTTATGAGTCCCTAGTATATGGTACCTTAGGTGCCAAGGGCATAGGTACTTCACAGGCCTCCCAGGGGCTGCAGCAGGTGTTATGCCACCCCTGGGAAGCAGTCTAAATCTGACACCACAGGCCTGCTACTGCAGCCTGGGTGAGGTGGTGCTAGCACCCCTCACTGAGATATAGGTTTCCTATATCTCTCCTGCACACACATATAAACCTATCAGTCACCCCTAAGGCAGGCCCTATCAATCCTGAGGGCAGGGTGCTTGGCTTCTATGTGAGGGGGTGCCTCTGCATGAGCAGGGCCCCTCTGCAGTTCTCAGAGTCCATTCTCTGGTGCTGTTTGTGGATGCGGTTAAACCATATACTATTTAAGTGCATTATATCCTCGCGGTAAAATGCTAACTTTGGAATGGCTGCATCAAAACATGTCGTGTTTGGTGTCAAACATCTTGGAATACTACCCCCCGCCAATCTTGGCGGCAGGGGTAGCATTCCACCCTTCTAGAGGGATAAGACATGTACCTGCTGTGGAAACGCGGTAGAATCCTAAAGAGCCCTGGCATCACAAAATGGATGCCACCAGTCACAGACACTGGGCTGCCCTCCTGCTGATGACCGAAACTCGCAGTGGAGGAAGCCCAACAATAGGCATCCTGTCACAGGGAGGTGTAACCACCTTCCAGACAGGGTTTAGTGTATTGGGGCTGGGTGGGTGCACTCTTAGAGTGCTTTGAAGTCCTGCACTGGGAGAGCAGAAGGCTCCTCTGTGCATATGCCAGTTCAAACCAGCTCAGGGGCTACCTGCCCCTGCTCTGGCGCGAAACTGGACAAAGGGAAGTGGGTGTAGCCACCCCTCCCTTGACCCTCCCATAGGTGGGGTCATAGAGCTAGTCCTTCCCCTCTTTTTAGTATAAGAAGGGGAACCCTTGACCATTGCAAAGCTAGATAACCCCTGGACGACGCTCTACAGAAGAATCCTGGCCCTTCGACGTTCCACTACCTTTGGAAGACAGAAGAATCTCCCTTGGAGTCAAGGAGTGACTCCCCTGCTTGGCAGGCACCAAAAACGACAACGACGGTCGCAAACTACGCCGCTCCCGCCGGAGTCCGAAGTCCCTGCAGCCCAAGAAGTGGATTTCCTGACCTCTCCCAGGCCATCGTGAGTCCCCAGTGAAGCTGAGGCAAGTGGACCCCACGAGTAACGAGGAACCGCGACCCCTGGGTACCGTGCACTATTGTCGAGTGCAACCCCTTCACAACGTTCTACGAACTTGTGCTTTGGACCACGTGTGGTCCCGACCTCCAGCAGGAATTCTCTCCGAAGATCAGAGGCCTACACCGTCCCGAGTGACCGTGGGCCCCTGTTGAGTGATTCTGCCCGAGGTATCTTCGCGATCCCTTGCCCGCTGGCTTGTGGGTCCCCAGAAGACTTCTTAAAGAAACCGAAGGGCTCCTCTGGTTGCTCCAGGCCTGCCCTGACTTACCCTCGCTGGGTGAGTTCCACAGACCTTGCTGGTCTGCGCCATCGACTTTTCTTCATCTCCCCGAGACTTGCGGCTGCCAAGGCTTGTTGGCTCCGATCGAGTTGCCGACACTGCAGTCAGCTGCAGACGTCGAGGCACACACCAGAATCCAGCTCCTGGTCGTCGTCGACGCCTCCTGGACCACGTGGCTGAAGAGTCAAGGCACCTGCAACCGACCTGAAGCGACCGACGACGGTGGGCATCCATCTTCCTTGCCCCGGGTCACTGCCAAGTGACTTTGAACACTGTCCCCTCTGCTTTCAGGTCATCCTTCTTCAGAATCCAGGCTTGGATTCCACCGGACACTTCTTCAGCTCCCGCAAGCAGCAAGTCTTCTTTGTTCGCCATTGAAAACGACGCCGCGACCCGACACCAAAGGACACCTGTGCACCCGGCTTCCCTGGGTGAGGTAACTCCAGCACTACGGTGCTCCTGTGGGTGTGGGCCCTAGAACTACTTACCCTGTAAGTGACTTGCTTGTAGGTTCTCCCGAAGTATCCTAAAACTCTTTATTTCCAACCGCGACTTGCCCCATTGAAGTTAACGGCGATCCGCGCCTGTGTATCCACACTGCACGCGTCCCCCGTGGGTCCTTTACTTACCTGCCTTGGGTGGTTTCGTGAGGCCCCAGCACTTCTGAAGGCCCTAGGCCTTGTCTCCCTGCAAGTCGTTGTTTCTAAGTCTCTTATTTAGTATATGGTCTGGTACGCCCCTAGGGCCCCAGCCATATTTTGTGCTTAACTTATTGTGAAACGTTGATTTGTGCATATGTTTGTCTTCTAATCTCATAAAGAGATTAGTAGAGAGTTATTTAGAAATAAATACATATATATTTGATATATATACCTGTGTGGTGTCTTTTCATTTGGTGATTCAAGAGATTATATGGTAAAACAAGCTGCTTTACATTCCTCCGAGACTTAGCCTGAAGGCTGCTCTCCACAGCTACCACTAGGATAGCTTTCTTTAAAAGGTTGTCTTAAACCTATCTACCATAAGAGTCGATTTGCCCTGGTGCAAGGTGTCCACTTTAATTAGTGAACAGCATATACCAGGCCAACTTCTCACAGTGCCACTCTTTCTAGATATGGTGCCCCTCTTTCAAAAAGCCACTCTTTCTAGATATGGTACCCCTCTTTCAAAAAGCCACTCTTTCTAGATATGGTGCCCCTCTTTCAAAAAGCCACTCTTTCTAGATATGGTACCCCTCTTTCAAAAAGCCACTCTTTCTAGATATGGTGCCCTCTTTCAAAAAGCCACTCTTTCTAGATATGGTACCCTCTTTCAAAAAGCCACTCTTTCTAGATATGGTACCCCTCTTTCAAAAAGCCACTCTTTCTAGATATGGTACCCTCTTTCAAAGAGCCACTCTTTCTAGATATGGTGCCTCTCTTTCAAAAAGCCACTCTTTCTAGATATTTGTACCCCTCTTTCAAAAAGCCACTCTTTCTAGATATGGTGCCACTCTTTCTAGATATGGTGCCCCTCTTTCAAAAAGCCACTCTTTCTAGATATGGTGCCACTCTTTCTAGATATGGTGCCCTCTTTCAAAAAGCCACTCTTTCTAGATATGGTACCCTCTTTCAAAAAGCCACTCTTTCTAGATATGGTGCCCTCTTTCAAAAAGCCACTCTTTCTAGATATGGTACCCCTCTTTCAAAAAGCCACTCTTTCTAGATATTTGTACCCCTCTTTCAAAAAGCCACTCTTTCTAGATATGGTGCCCCTCTTTCAAAAAGCCACTCTTTCTAGATATGGTGCCCCTCTTTCAAAAAGCCACTCTTTCTAGATATGGTGCTGCGCAGTGGCGCTGGCAGTAAGAGCACCCCACAAAACCTTAATGGAGTTTAGATGGAGAATAAATAAGGAAGATGCATCGTTTATTAGTCCTGAAGCAGTTATTGTGTGTTCAAGTACAAACTGTGTCATGACAAGTATGTTTGCGTGACAATTCGCTGCTGATGCTTTAACATGGAGAGCTTTGTTTGCTGTCCCTTTCTCTGACTGCATATTTAGGGTATTATGCAATTTTAACTAGTTACATGTTTGCTGGGGTACAGGTGAAAGGAAAAGACCACAGCATTCCAAAGGTTTCTAACATTATACACACATTAAGACTACTTACTATACAAAGTAAAAATAATTCAAATTATATATCAGTGGCATGGAAATTTCACTCAAAGCACTTAAGTGAGGTGATGGTGCTAGCCAGCACCCCGACTCGAAAAAGTGTTCTAGCGCCACTGGGTCTGCGCCAGTTCTTCCTTTTCGTGCAATGATGCTGGCTAGATTTCCACGCGGGGCTGTATGAAGTTTAGTAAATCTGGGCCAGAGTCTCAAAATTAGGGTGGACAATTGGGACTGAGGTACCCGTATTTTCAGTAACATCATTGTATTTCTTTATAAACTGAAAAAATCAGTCTATCAAGTAGGGTTAGGCTCATCAACCCACAGAATTATAAAATCCAGTCATATTTTCAATACAATCGCATTTCATATGTATGAGAGACAATCCCATACAATGAATTCGTTTAAATTATATAGAATATCTATTGGACATTTTTCATTTCAGCAATGAAAATACAAAATTCAAATTAGGAATGACAGAATAAAGCATGTCAGCTGTTTAAGGGAATATACTCTCTGAGTACATGAGCCAGCAATCTGGGTTAAGGAGGATGTGCACCCCTGAATTTGGCATAGCCCTCAGGTAAACCTAAACTGGCATTCATTAATGCTCCGCCTTCTTGGGTTTTAATTCAATCATGAGCTCGCTCTTAACTCCGTCATTTGTTATCACCCTGTAATTAACCTGTAATATGCATCTCCATTAATAGCTTCTAAGCATCAAATGTTTCAGTTTATATTATCTTTGTAATTTTCACAGAGCAACTGTTGCACAAAGTCATGATGTATATTGGCTCGACGTACTATCTACGCCTCTCCCAATAGGTAAGCTTAATTCTAAATATATTGTTTCAATGTGAAAGATATACCTAGGAACATGGATACTGTCAATAATTAGCTTCTTCTGGTAAATTATGTGTATGTTAGTGGATATATATATATATATGTAATCAAGGCCCTGCGAGGCCGAAACGCGTCATGGCAGCACAGCGCACAAAATAAATCAATGGCACAAAGAAAGTGGAGTCCGTTCCGTTTTTTCGATTCAGCGTTGCAGGAATCGTTTTAAAAAAGGATTATCTAATATATATATATATATATATATATATATATATATATATATAGTGTGTTTGGAGGGTCCATGACTCACAAGAGCCAAAGTTTTAGTCTGTCATGGTGCCGATCTACTCGGTCAATATTGATAATAACTAGCATATTACATTCTGCAAATCTGAATACATGGTTTATGGTATGCCATTGTTCATGTTTATTTGTTTTAAAAAGCAACAATTAACCAAAACCAGGATACAAGTATATAGTATACATGCAGAATGAAACATGGTATTTATCACCATTGTTGAGTGCAGGGAGCGGCCATGACTCACGAAAGGTCTGTGATGGGGGATCACAGGGACTGAACTTTTACGTATTACCACTGCTTACATAAAACAGTTGAAACAGTTAAAGGCTTTTCCAGATGCACTTGCAGGAGGATGTGGCGTAATGGCCAGAGCTGCTGACTTTGGAACTGGGGAACCAGGTTTGAGTCTCAGTGTCAGCTCAACATCCTGTGATTCTGGGCAAATCACTTAATCTCTCCATGCCTATTAAAAAAATGAATGCGTTCTTGTGTAATGTAACTGGTGCTCATGTAAAGCATTCAGATACCTTTGGGTCGAGTTCGCTCTGTATAAAACTGCAAAAAAAAGTCTTTGAGATGGTCTTGGAGGATTTGGTATTGAGCACTATCATGCAAGAGACCGGGGGGCATATTTAGAAGAAAAGTGGCGAAGCGTGTCGTTAAGCCTAGAAGGCTAACAACACTCTCTATCACTTAAGAAACGCAGTGCTGCACCATATTTACAAGAATATGGTGCAGCTCTGCGTTTCCACCTGTGCTGGCGCTAAATTAGCTGCCTAGAGCCAATGCAGACACCCTTGCACCATAGTGCAAGGGTGCCTGCGTTGAGGGAAATGATTGTTTATGTGCAGGAAGGGGCACCTTCCTGCACATAAACAATCTCAAATGGCGATTTGAAACTTCTATGTGTGCTGCTGAATGCAGCACACAAAGAAGTTGCAAAACGTCATTTTTTTAATTGATTGTTCATGTGCAGGAAGGGTCACCTTCCTGCACATAAACAATCAATGGCCTTTTGCTTTTTCTATGTGTGCTGTGCAGCAAAAACGAGAAGAAATGAAACATTTCTCCTCGTCTCGCCTACTTAAGACCAGGTTTTCCCCATTCTTAATTTTGGTGCTGCCCCATATTTACGCCACCCTTGTAAATAGGGGGCAGTGTCAAAATCAATAGGTGTTTCGGTGGAACGCCTACAGCAACACCCATTGCCCTCCTCTTTCACCTTAAGAATAGCGTGAAAGGGGGCCTTATTTACAAGGCAGCGTTAAGCCACGTTCAGTGGCTTGACGCTGCCTTGTAAATAAGGCGAAGCCTGTATCACCACCACACCATCTTTAAAAGGGACGTTGTGGTGGCGATAGGGGCTTATAAATATACTCCAGAGTAAGCCTGAGTCTGCTTAGCGATTTTCATCAATTGACACAATGTGGTACAATTCCAAATTCTGGATGGAAGCAGATTGCTCATGGTTGAAGGGCTATATTTAAGACTGTTGTCCTCAGAAATGTTGTGTGAGGCAACAATTGCGTCCTAAATTTTGTTTGCAAACATATTGTCCCATTTTATGTAGATTATGTAGATTTTGTGGGCTGGTATTTTTGCAAACAATATATACTAATGGTGGATGATATTCTGACAACAATATTCTGGTACCATATTGGCTGCAGAGAAAGGGAGGGTGTAAACAAGTCTGAAATTGGAGGGTTAAGCCATGATATTCTCCTGGTTTTCTTAGGATAACAGCATATTTCAGCGTTTTTCACAATTCCAAAAGTGGTTATGGCCATTCCCTGCTACATTGTAGTAAACAGGACAGTTGAGCAACCCACAGATGGCCTAATCAGGTGCTTGCAATGCGACAAATTCACCAACTTCCTTTGATACAATGCCTACGTGCTACTGAGAATTCTGGTAGCATTTCATTAAAGGAATTACAGTCCAGTATACAAGGACTGGATCAGTCCCATTTAATATATTGCAGTCTTGCTGTGAACTCCTCATATTTGTCAGAATATAGGTGTGAAAGTCTTGTTGGGAATTCTGTACTGTTTCTTTAAAAGTCCTTATCAGAAGTGATATTACTACCAGTGATACTACTACCCCATTATATATATGTCATTGATGCTGTGAAGTGCTGGCAATGTAACTCCTTACCTGCATCAATTCTCCCCAAATCTTGTCAAATTACTCCCTTGTCTCGTTTAATGCATTTAATCACAGACTTCATATTTTCGGAACCTTTTACTGTCTCCAGGTTCCTGTGTCTAGTCAAATCACTCAGATAAATGGACCGAATTGTCAGTGCAGTTCTCAAACAATCTACTCCATGTATTTTTTTTAATATTGTTTTTATTTGCTTTTAATAAATTAACAAATCTGCCAGGTCATACAGCAAGGTTCAATTACAAAGCATTACATCAGCATGTGGAGCGTCAATCAAGCACGTGTTTTCTGCACTCACAGGGGGTGTGCCTAATCTGGTGTCGTTATAGAGGAAGGCTTTGTGTGTGCAATTCGGCTACAGTATGTTGCTGAATCTATTGCTCGGCAGTGGGTGGGATATCTCAGATAACGTGAACTGGGTAGCAAGAAGGGGGGGCTGAGGAAGGGGGGAGCATGGCGGAGAGCGGATAGACTCGCTTTCCATAGGGCTATGAGGAAGGGTGGCAAGTCTGCGTTCTGGCGGCGCTAGGGTGCCCTGGCATGGTGGTAAGGGGGCTCTCGGGAGTATCTAGAGGCATGCCCTCCTCGCCCGCCCAGTTGCCTAGAGCAGAAGAGGAGATCATCCCACTGTGGGGAGATAGGCCTGCGGCGAAGGCGCCGGACCTCCTCAGAGCGGAGTGCAGTCTCCTCCGCCACGCCCCACTTACGCAGTGCGCCCCTTCAGGCCTCGACAGATGAGGGAAGTGGGGAGCGCCAGTGTAAAGTGATAGTGTGTTTGGCCAGCAGCAGTGCTAGGGCGACAAATCTCGACTGCAGTTTGCGATGCTTTCTCCTCCTGAAGATACTGAGGGAGGAGGCCTTCCAGGAAAATTATCCGGTAGCCCGGTGACTTCCCGGACCGTGTCGTGTACTGTGCGCCAGTAAGCCTGAAGGGATGGACACGACCTTATCATGTGCATAAACGTGGCCTCCGCAGCGTGGCAGCGCAGGCATTCGAACTGTGTATCTGGGAAGTGGCGGTGCAGTTGCTCGGGTGTGAGGTATGCAACAATCTACTCCATGTATGCCAATTCGGCTTTGCCTCCACCTGTACTGCAACTGCTACTTTTCAGGTACAGGGAGTTGCCATTCGCATTTTGTAAATATGTTTCCTTGCAGTAAATCTAAATTAATGAGAATCACATAAAAGGAAAAAAAAATCCTGTTACCAGGAATGGATACACACAAACAGAAAATACACCAAAATTAACAGCAAATTGCAGCACTAATCTCAATTCATAAGGTGATGAATAGGTATGTGAAAAGTATGCCTGTGCCAGTGAAATTATTCTGAAAGAATGGTTTTCTTTCATTTACAATGATTTTCCTGGGAAAAATGAATTTACATAATATTTGTCTTGTAAAACCTATTTTTTGCCTACATTTTGTTGGCCAAAATTCAAACTAAACTTCACAAATTTCCCAAAAATTCCTAAAAGTTCTAACATTTTCCATAGATTTTCACAAGATTTTGTATAACCATAGTACTAAACAGCAACACATTTTCATTGTCTCGTAAAACAGTCAAAAAATATAATCTGAGGTAGCAATGTCCAATTTTGTCAAAAACATGCAATCTAGACCATCTTGGCGTTCAAATTCTCCCAATCATAAAAACACATTTGATCTCCTTGTTGATGCCAGTTCCCTGGATTTACGTTGCTTCTGATGATATTAGCCCTCGTTATGAAAGACTTGACCCATCTGGAAAGGAATTTTGCATTGGCAACGTCATTCAGCACTAAAAAGAAGAATAACCTAAGAACTCTCTTTTGGAAAACAAAATTTCATATTTCACGTGCATCCTGCCAAAAGCTCTAAGTTAGCACAGGACTAGATTCAGTTTATTAAAGACGTTTTTATTTTTTAATTTTCACTTCAGATTTATTATAAGAAAACGTAACAGATATATCGGTAGGACGTCTGGCAGCGAGCGCAAGTGCCAGGTCTTAGACTCGCAACGACGAGGATCTGCTACCAGTAGACCATGGTCATACTGGATTAATATATCCTTGCTTTCCTTCTTGGAAGCCTAGGAGAAGAATCGATTCAAGAAGTTTGTACTGAAGTGTTCTAGGTTCAATCAGTTCCAGGGGGGCTTCCTTTTGCTTTTATCAAGCCATTTCCCCTTTTGCAGTGAGCAAAACAGTTGCAGTTTTATTTCACCTGAAGACCTGGACAGACTGCAAGGATCCGTTGGCCGCATGGTTCCTCTCCACGAACGGCTAGAGCAGGAAAACAAATGGACTGACATTTCTAATAGGCGAGTACTGGTACTCTCCAATTCAAAATGTCTGTCCATTTAAATGATCATGTGCTTGATGTAATTTTTCTCATCATATGCAACAACTGGACTGTTCCCATTGGAGCAGGGTCAAGACTGATTTGCATATGGCTGGGTCCAAACTGAGGTAGAAAACCATCACCTCGTTGTTGCAGTTGCCGCTCTAAGTGGGATGGGTATACCTAGACGTGGGTCCTGTGCTCACTGTGCCACTGGAATCAAGTTATACCTGGTTGATGAGCCCATAATAAGGGTGAAACTAGTCCTGGGCTGCCTGTTTTCTTGTTCGAGGAGGATCTGGCCTGGCAGTTCAGGCTGGTTGGAGCAGGGTCAAGGCTGATTTGCATATGGCTGAGGTGGCATGGTGGGCAAAAAACGATGAATTAGGAAGCGGCCCAAGTGATTGCCTGTGGCTGAGATTAATGAAAGCATTCCATCCATCACCTTGTTGTTACAGTCATGACCTAAGTGCAACAGGTATGCCCAGACATGGGTCCCGTGCTCACTGGAATCAAGCCATACCTGGCTGATGAGCCCATATTAAGGGCTAAACCGGTCCTGGGTTGCTTGTATGCCGGTTCAGGGAGGGCCTGGCCTGGCAGTTCGGGCAGGACTGTTCCGATTGGAGCAGGGTCAAGGCTGATTTGCATATGTATTGGTCCAAACTGATGTGGCATGGTGAGCAAAACACAATGGATTGGGATGCGGCCCTGAGCAATTGCCTGTCACTGAGATTAATTCAACCATTCCATCCATCACCTTGTTGTTGTTGCAATGTTTCTCATCATGTTAGCTCCAACACTTTGTGCTTTCATGGATCCTAACTTTACAGGCTCTGTCTGCAGTCTAGAATATCCTGAACAGTGTTTTCTGGTGTATCATTGTCAAGTTGTGATGAAACACTTATATCTTCAGCTGGCTAATTAACAAGAACCTTTGGAATATCCTTGTGCCGGGAGGATTTCATTTTGTCTATTAATTCATTAATTATGACTATTTTATCAATAGTTGATCGCATTCTACTGTCCATTGCTCATAAAAAGAAACTTTGAAAAAGTGGGAACTCTTAGCAATATTTTCAAACTCTATATATTTACTTGCTTCTTTATCAGCAAGAGTGTATTCTTTGTAGACTGGAGAACAGTAGCATATCATCATTCCACATCTGTCTTATGCATAAATACCTCTGTTTATCCACTCAAGTCGTTCCAGCTTTGCATGATTGTTTTTATATCACAGAATTCGCCTAGATGCAAGCCTCAGATTGGCTCAGAAGGTGGGTTCACGCACAACCAAATTCCCTAGCTGCTGTATTGACTGTAGATAATGCCTGTTTAGCTCTTTAATAATATGCCACAATGACCAAGAACAAATAAAATAGGAGTGTAAGAGATTTAAGTGACTAAACCCAGGCCTGAGGCTCTATTGAGGTTTCCCTAAATGATGTCAGTAATTATAGGGAAGGTCGCCTGTCTGAGATAGTGCCATAAATTTAGAAAGCCAAAACCACCTTCAGACAAATTGGTTTACAGTGTTCATTTTAATTGCTTTTTTGGCGTCATTTTAAAATTGTGCAATAAGTTGTTCCGCTGTATAAATTAAAGTCTTAACTTGATGAGTAATTGGTTTGTAGACAAAGGTTCGAAAAAAAAACGTAGCTGTGCAAAAGCATAGCAACAATAATAGAGTTCACTAGCAAAATCATGGCTTTAAAATTCAAAAACCTATTACTGCCTGTACCATATTTTAAAAATGTACCAAATAGGATAATTAATAAGAATGTCAATGAGTGGAAGAGGAAGTGGAAAGCAGGGCGGGAAGACCTGTGCATGTATTAGTAATATTCCTTAATCACCTTATTCTCCTACGTTTTTTGTATTATTTAGAATTTACTTAGTTTACTTTTTTAAATATGTTTTATTGTCCCAGCTTAAGGTCTGGCATACAAAACTTACTGTCTATTTGGCTGACTGTTTGCAAGAAATTTGGAGGAATGACCACTCATGTGCAAGACTCATATCTCCGGAAATCTCTACCCCTGAAACTCTCTCCCACCTCTCAAATTCAAGAGGTTGCTAAAAATCCACCCTTTTAAACAAGTCTATGGTCAGCCCTTTCAGTTGTGCTAGTCTCCTGCGTTGGTCAAGAGGAAGCCTTCAAGAGATCATTTTGAGAGGTGGCTTGAGTGTGCCAGATCTCCACAAGGTAGACGTCAATGCCTTCAGCAGAGCAGCCTTCATTGAAGGCACTCAAGCTTTGCCAGGCAAGCACAATATTTGATGTTTTTTGTTTTCAAGACAAAACTACCCTTGAAATTAAAAAACAAAAAAACTGACCCTGACATTCATAGAGGTTTTCTTGCCTGTGAGGGACATTGTGTATTTCCCCTATCTGGGACCACCATGCCTTGCACAGCAGCACGGTGTAGGGAAGATGTTTTATAGTTGCCCCATCTTAAACAGGGAAAGACAGCCATCACTTTAACCTGAGACCCCAGTGTGGGGATGAGCCATCAGGTCAAAGATTTATGCGCCCCCAACTCTAAATAAAGCAAAGGAACCACAAGATATGTGGGTCAGGAGCACTGCAGATTAACGGTGCCTAGAAACTCTAAATGAGGCCATGGGTACCTAAATCCAGCAATTACCCCCACCTTCCAGGTTCCTTTGACTCTGTTGACTTTTTTCCAAAGTTTTACCATTGTTTTATCAGAATGCAGGGGTGACGATTTCGGTCAGCTCATTATACACTACGGCTAGCTGATTGGCTGGTAAGTGATCTATCCAGAACTACAATACATTAGATCTCTTCGATGTATCTTATCCCAAGTTGGTCTGAGACAGCCATAAAGTGGCTTTCAGCTCTTTGCAAACACCCCTGAAAATAATTCTATTAATATAGAAATGTGACAGCCTAATGAGATTGGCTAGCTCTATTGTGTTGACTTTGGCCATAAAGAGATATATAAGTAGGAACTCTTTCCAGATCTCACTTATAACACTTAAACGTATCCTCATAATAACTTTAACAATTTTCCGAAACATCCAGAGCCCTAGATATTTTTTCTTATCCTTCACCCAATAACAATTGCTGATGCCAAATTGATTGCTGAAACACAAGACCTTTCTGAGATACCCTGAATCTTGCACACATTTTAAATTGTGATTTTCTTGGCAGAGCAGAGTCCAACAAGGCGCAAAAGCTCAGAATAATTGTGTTTGGGTCTTTTATATAACATAAAGCATCAACAGCAAACATCAGTTCTTTACAATCTACTCTTTGGATTCTTTCCCATTATGGATAATGCATGGGACGTTAGCCTTCTGTCTCAAGGCTACAGCAAGAGGTTGTGGTCATGCATATTAAAGAGAAGAAGTGAAAGAGGAACTCCATGTTTCATACTACACTTTATTGAGGAATACTGTGAGATAGTACAGTTTGTAGACATACAAAACATTAAAGTATTATATTTTATAGAAAGTTTAAATTATTATAAAGCCAGCAAACAGGTCCAGTCTACTGTTAAATATTTTTGGGCATCAATTAATATCAAACCATAATGGGTAAGGGACATCAATGAAGTAATGAAAAATGTTGCTCCCCGGTCTATTAAATAAAACCATTTAACAGGTTAAATTGTTATAACATTTAACTATGAGGCATGTAGTCAAGCCTATAAAATATAATTCAGTTGCGATTAGTTTGTAGTCCATTTCAAGATGGAGCACCACCCTTTCTCGTTGATGTAATACTGTATTCACTCTTAGGTCTATTAATGTCTATGCAGGATATTTCCACCTCAGCAGTCACCCAGTCAACAATGTATTTTGTTTTGTTGATGGTTCCCTGAGCGTCAGGTGAACATACTCTTTAGAAGACTAAGCCAAATGTGTTTTGGCCACGTTTTGGGCCTGCTCCTTTGAGATGTTGAGTCCTCTATCTTGGATGTTTCTTCATGTTCTTTTTGTTTGTTTCTGAGTAAACCTCTATTGCTCTTGTACTGGTGCTTTTTGAGGATTGAACCCTCCGATTTCCAGGTTTGGTATTTTTAACATATACATCGAACTGCTGCGGGTTTTATTAACTTCAAAAACATTGTTATGAGTCAATATCGGAGTGCTAAAGTTTTCCAGAGTGATGAGTGAGTAGACCTTATAGTCCATGTGGTTCTTCACATTCTAGTACCAGTGATCCTGAGTTCATAATTAAATCAACAGGACTGCAAGTATCAGAAAAGAAATACAAAACAAATCCTACTCTGGGTAAGATGCTCATACATGAACTCGGGCTTCTTGAAATTCTGCTAACATACAGATGATCCCTACATTTACATACATATCTTCTCTTGTGTCCACATTCTAAGCTTGCAACATTTTCTGTGCACCCCAGAGTATTGGATTGCTCAACTGTCAATCAAACTAAACCCCTATAAAACTAAATTTCACCTGCCTCACTCTAGGTAATCATGATTAACATCAGTCAATCAATCAGAGGTTTATAAAACGCTCTACTCACCCGTGAGGTTCTCAAGGTGCTGAGCGGGGAGGGGGTGCAGGCAGGTCCGTGGTCATCCGAAGAGCCAGATCTTGAGGTCCTTTCTGAATAGGTGCAGTGTCGGGCTTCGTCTGATGCTGAGGGGGAGTTCGTTCCAGGTCTTGGACGCGATGTAAGAGAAAGATCTGCCACCCTTTTTGGCCCTGTGGATGCAGGGGACCATGGCTAGGGCTAGGTCGGCGGAGCGGAGGTTTCTCTTGGGGGTTTGGAAGGAGATTCTTTCATTGAGGTATTGGGGTCCGGTGTTATGGAGGGCTTTGTAGGCGTGTGTGAGCAGTTTTAAGGTTATTCTTTTTTCGACGGGGAGCCAGTGGAGGTCACCAAGGTGCTGGGTGATGTGGTCATGTCGTGAGATGCTGAGGACGAGTCTGGCTGCGGCGTTCTGGATGGTCTGGAGTTTGCGAAGGAGTGTTTTGTTGATTCCAGTGTAGAGCGCGTTTCCGTAGCCCAGTCTGCTGGTGATGAGTGCGTGGGTGACGGTCTTCCAGGAGTCGGGGGGATCCATTTGAAGGTCTTGCGGAGTATGCAGAGGGTGTTGAAGCAAGTGGAGGACACAGCTTTGATCTGGCGGTTCATGGTGAAAGAGGAGTCGAGTACGATGCTGAGGTTGTGGGCGTGGTCCATAGGGGTGCGGAGGGGGTGGACCCGAGGATGAGGGCTTCCATTTTCTTCGAGTTGAGCTTCAGGCAGCTGCTTTTCTCCGAGTTGAGTTTCAGGCAGCTGCTGCTCATCCAGGATGCGACGTCCTTCATTCCTTCTTGGAAACTGTGCCTGGTGATCTCGGGTTCCTTGGTGAGGGAGAGGATGAGCTGGGTGTCTTCTACATAAAATACTATGTTGAGTCCATGTTTTCCGACGATCGGTGCGAGGGGGACCATGTAGACGTTGAAGAGCGTGGGGCTGAGGGAGGATCCTTAGGGTACTCCGCATCTGATCTCCATGGGTTCGGAGCGGAAGGGCGGGAGTCTTATTCTTTGTGTTCTGCCTGCGAGAAAAGATCAAATCCAGTCTAAGGCGGTTCCCTGGATACTGGCATCGCGGAGTCTGGCGGCTAGTGTGCGGTGGGAGATGGTGTCAAAGGCTGCTGAGAGGTCTAGTAGGGTGAGAGCTGTAGTGTGGCCTTGATCGAGGAGAGTGCGGATGTCGTCAGTAGAGACTATGAGGGCGGTCTTGGTGTTGTGGTTGCTGCAGAATCCGGATTGGGAGGAGTCGAGGATGTTGTTGGTTTCTATGAAGTGCTTTAACTGGGTGTTGACGACTTTCTCAATGACTTTGGCGGCGAAGGGGAGAAGAGAGATGGGACTGTAGTTCTTGAGGTCAGTCGGGTCTGCGGCAGGCTTCTTGAGGAGGGGTTTGACTTTGGTGCGTTTCCAGTCATTGGGGAATGTGGCTGTTTCGAGGGCGCAGTTGATTGTCCGTCGTAGTTCGGGTGCGATGGCGGCCCTGTGGAAGATGTGTGGCGAGCAGGGGTCAGTGGGTGCTCCGGAGTGGATGCCTTTCATAGTCTTTGCGGTGTCTTCTGTGGTGACAGGGGTCCAGGTGAGGAAGGTCGGCTGGGTGGCGTCGCTGGTGGAGGATGTAGGGTCGGTGCAGTGGTCTTGGTTGTTGAAGTTGTCGTAGAGCGTCCTGATTTTGTTGTGGAAGAAGGAGCTGAGTTTGTTGCAGAGGTCTTGGGAGGGAGGGACGTCGGTAGTTTTGCTGTGGGGTTTGGTGAATTCTTGTATGATGGCGAAGAGTTCCTTGGAGTTGTGGGAGTTGGAGCAGATTCTGTCCTGAATGAAGTTTCTCTTAGTAGATTTGATGAGTTGGTGGTGTGCCGTGGTGGCGGCCTTGTAGGCGGAGGGTGCTTCTGGAGTTTTGCTGTTTCTCCATGCTTTTTCCAGTCGTCGGCACGATCGCTTGGATTCTGGGAGATCCGTGGTGAACCAGGTGGCTTTCGCGTTGTGTCGTCTGGTGGGCTTTTGGAGGGGGGTGAGAGTGTTGGCGCAGTTGGCTATCCATTGGTGAAGGTCGTTTGCTGCTGTGTTGGCGTCTGTCGTGGTAGGGGGAGGAGTGCAGCTGAGGGCGGAGGTGAGGTGTTCTTCTGTGATTTTGCTCCAGTTTCTGTGTGAGAGGCGTGATGTGAGCTTGTTTGCGGTGAGTTTCGAGAAGGAGAAATGGACGCAGTGGTGGTCCGTCCAGAGAGGTTGCGTGGTGTGACCGAAGCGAATGTTGTTTCCTCCGGTGAAGATGGGGTCGAGAGTATGTCCTGCCGTGTGAGTGGAGACGAGTTGCTTCAGTCCAATGTTGGTGAGATTCTATAGGAGGGCGGTGGTGTTGGGGTTGCTGAGGTTTTCTAGGTGGAAGTTCAGGTCTCCGAGCAGTATGTAGTCTGTGGAGGCAAGGGTGTGGGGAGCGATGTAGTCAGCGATAGCATTGGTGAACGGGGAGCTTGGTCCGGGCAGTCTGTAGGCAGGTGTTCCGCGGAGTGTCGTTCTGGGGTTGGGCTGGATCTGGAAGTAGATGTGTTCCATGGGGGGGGCGAGGCGTAGTCCGAGTTGGAGGTTGTCAGTCAGAGGGATCTTTTGTGAGTGATGGCAAGGCCTCCTCCAGGATGGTTGGGGCAGTCTTTCCTTAGGATCTTGTATCCCTCGGGGTGGCGGTTGCGATGTCCGGTGCGGAGCTGGTGTTGGTCCAGGTCTCTGTGAGGAAGGTGATGTCGGGCGAGTGAGTGTTGAGGAGGTCCCAAACTTCTACTGAGTGTCTGTGCAGGGAGCGCACATTGAGGAGGATGCAGCTCAGGGGTTTGTGTACGCTGGCGTCCGGGGGGTTGGGAGTGGATGTCTGGTTCCGGAGGTGGGTGAAGGTGCGGCGGCAGTGTCGGCAGGAGAACGGGCCTTGGGAGTTGCTTGGCGGCGGAAGCTGGCAGTTGTTGTTGCATCCAGGGTTGAAAGCGTGGAGAGTACTGGGGTCGTAGCGGTGGGGGGTCAGTGGACCAGGGTCCCTGGCTGCGGTTGGGTCACGAATGGACGCAAACGGACTTGCCTTTGGCCTGCCAGCCGCGCACCTGCTGCGCGCGGCCGCACAGCAGACACCATTAAGTAGGAGGCGGGGCAGGGAGAGCAGCTGGGAGGCGGGAGGCAGGAGTGGGAACACGCTGGGGGGAGGGGCTACAGGGGCAGCAGCGGCAGGGAGAAAGACAAAAGGCAAGAAAAACAGAGGCAAAAATAAAGGCAAAAAAGGCAGATTACAAAGGTAAAGACAAAAAAACAGAAACAGCCAGATTAAAGAGAAAAACAGAAAAAGACAGAAAAAGGCTGATAACCACAGAGCGGACCAGCAGAAGAGGAGGCTCTTCCACTGGACCACCAGGGATGAGGCACAGGCAGGATCCTGCAGGTGGAGGAGGGCCTCGAACACCTACCTGGGACCAGAAGGCGCAGGGGGCAGTGCCTTAACGACAGAGCTGCGTGAGGGGAGAGCAGTTACCCTGACCAGGAGGTCATATATTCCTACCTATATTATCTGAAGGGCCATATGTTTAAGACAGCTTTCTCAAGAGGAGCCCAGCTAAGTCTGGTGTACCCTGAGGTTTGACACAGTCCGAGTCAATAGCATTATTCCTCTGCAGCAGATAAATTTGTGCGCCCATGAGACAATTATAGGGGACCAGTGAAACCACTTGTGGTGGGACTGCAGCTGCCCGGTTCAGTTAATTATCACAGGGGAACCATTTAGCAATGACAATATATATGTCACAAGTTGTTGCTGTTTTGTTCTGTTTGTTTTTGTGTTTTGTGGCAGGGAATATATTTTTTATGTCATCCATAGAGAAAATCCAAACACTTAGTTTTGCTCTTCCAAAACAGCACTGGCTGCTGAAAAAAGAAGTTGAACAAAATAGCACAGGTTACAATAAGTTACAGCGAGCTAAATGTGCGTCTCTTCACAGCACATGCCCAGAAAGCACTGTCGAAAGGCAGGGAGGGTTTTTTTTTGTTGACGGAGGTACATGGTCGCATCTATTACTTAGCCCACATCCATTAAGCATCATGAGGGGCATTTGTTACATATTATCATCAGTCTCTGTGACGCTTGCAAGGTGTGTCTGTGTTTCTGTCTTAGTGCGATTGTATGATGTTTGGTGTTCTGCTTTCGCAGAGGGCCACATACATGGGTGAATGCTTGGTCTGCGTCGCTGACCACCTAAATGTTTAGGAGAAGGTCATTTATCTATTTCTGTACACCTCCACCCTGTCCTGGAGTAGTCCCAGCTGGGTGTGATTATAGCCAATGGCGCTGACAACATATAAGAAGTTGGCAATGGCAAAAACACAGTTTGATAACATTATCTGTGCCCATCTGTTGAAAAGTGAAGTTCTATCCCATTTGTCTCATTCAGAAATCTGAGACTTGCTGCAGTGTTTGAGACTAGACTGGTTGAGAGCTGAGTTGTATGTTTTCATGACAAAAAACAAAACCAGAATAACTTTCTGACAAATCTTTTTCGTCGAAACTTTTATGACGAATGTTTCACCTAAATCGGCTTTCACTGGGCTGGGAAAACCACCGTGGTGAATGCCTTTCTTAGTGAAAAAATGTTTCTTCCAGCTTGCCTTTTCTGTTTTTTTTTCTTTAAAGGGATATTCCCTCCCTTTAAACCGACCCATTTCTTTTTATCCATTCTTTCTCAACCCCCTACTTTTAAGGGATTGTACCCAGTTCAAACCCCTTTCTTCCTCTTTTTGCTTTCTTTTCTAATTTTCTCTGGGGATGTGTCCTCCTCCCGTTTAAACCCTCAAATCCCCATTGAGCCCCGTTCCTCTCATCTCCAGTTGCACCCATTTGTCGAATCTGTGAAACTTTGCAGACCTGATACATCGGTAGAGGAGGTGAAATTTTGCAGGGTTTGGTGAAGGGGGTGCAAAGATAACAAGCATTTGCAATGCAATCGGTCTCGCCTTTGGGACCTTATATGTATTTAGCTATGCAGCACATTAGCCTGGGTGCTGAAACATCTACTGTTCTTTAACATGGAGGGAAAGTAAGCACCAAACTGCGTGACACTCCAGGTATGGGAACACATGGAGAGAAATGTTGCCTTTCAGCGGGAAAGGGTATAGTCCAAAGCTCTGTTTTTAATATAAAATCAGGGCCTTTGGTGGTCATATCACTGAAAATACAAGCTTTGAAAAAAATATTATTGTCTATGGGTGCTCGTGGAAGACAATTTCTATGGACTGGAATCTAGAGAATGCTAAAGTGATTCTGGTATTTTACTGACCTCTGCTGGTCATTTTCTATCAAGAAAGTTAAATAGAGGCAGTTGAACAAGCAGAAAGCAATTCTAGTATTTTACTGACCTCTACTGGTCGTTTTCTATCAAGACAGTTAAATAGAGGCAGTTGAACAGAAAAAAAAGTACCTAAGCGGAAGCAGACAAGTCCTAGGGCTCGTCTCCAGAGCCCACAAAGTACATACACATATAAGCATATACTAAAGTATATACAAGAGGTCTTGAATGCTCAACCTAAAAAACAGGACTAGGTCACATTGTGGTTCTTCCTGTGTCTAAACTCATCATACCCCAAGGGACATCCCTACAAATCAGTGACCATAGTCAAGGACCGCCTCACCTCTTGAAAGCAAGGCTCACAGGCAAGTCTGCATCAGTGCTTAATTTGAGCCAGTTGTTGCAGGTGGGGCCCACTCGCAGTCATTTTGGGGACTTGCAATATTTTTCATAATCAGAATCTGGCCCGGGAAAGAAAGGCAGAAAGAAGAAAGAAAACTAGCACGACAGTGACAGAGGGAAAAAGCAGGGATGAAAATGAACTAGCAAGAGTGAGAGAAGAGACATGCAGTGAGGATGGCGAGTCATAAGGTGGTACGAAAACTAGGCAGCCTTGGCATTCAGCATCTCCCATATTCAGCAGTACAGGCAGCAGACTCCTAAAAATAGCTGTGGCCACTCCTCTTGGGCATTTTGTTTTGTTACAAACTATTCACTGACTACATCCAAAACTCAAAAAATAGTTAATACTGCTTCCTCCCAGGGAGACATTCTCTGCCAATGAGATGTAGTGTTCATTTTCCTCCTTCATGCCAAGAATAAGGGACAATTGAAGAAGCGTACGAAGTTCTGTTGGGATGGCTGCTTCTTCAAAAGAAGGGGAAAGAGAAGAGATGCTTCTTAAAGGTGCAGTGTACCACCTCTGCTAAGGCCACTCCTACAGCACGTGAAGAACTTGCCCAAACTCCGTGGAGGCAGTAGCGTATCGAGGATACCATTGGCCATGACGCGAGCAAGGACAATTGTCCCTTTGACTGTGGATGGGGTAGTAAGATACAGCAATTATCTGTGTTCAGTGAGCCCCTCAGGGCTCTGTACCCTGGTACCACTGCACCTTCTACACCAATGGCAGCTACGCCCCTGCGTGTAGGGTGTCCCAAGATGTGGTTGTGGTTGTTAAGGGTGGTGCTTGATTAAATGTATCACCAGTGTGAAAAAAAGGTGGAATAATAAAATCTAATAGGGGAACTAGAAAAGGGTAGAGAGGGAAGGGCGGAGAGACACCAGATGAAGAGATGTTGATATTATTGTAAGTTCAGCGCTGAGGGTGTGCACGTCTCAATGCTGAAGGTTGGTGTGCTCCAAAGTATTCATTGGGACAGACTGGCTGCAGTCTCGGTTAGCGCCCATTGGCTTAATTAGACCAAAATACACGAGAGCAATTCTCTGCAGGTGAAAGAAAAGCCCTGGACTGGAAACAGTGTCTTCAGTGACCCGGAGTATGGCGGGCACTAATCGTTTCCACAAACGAGTTATGAGCGGGGCATTTGGACCCAATGATAGCTACATATCACTCATATGCAGCCCCCCTCCCTAAATTCAGGAATAAAACGCAACATAATAAGGTCTGCGAGGCAATGTCGATAACTATGCAATACTTATGAGAGTAAACACAAACTGCATTGTTGCAAGATAATGAATCTAATAATCGGTCGTGGACGATATGAGCTACTAAAGAGGCGGTGCCGCTCGGTGGAGACACTGGTGTTACAGCCCAATGGGGCACGGCCCTCCCCTCACTCGCCCGTAAAAGGCATGGGCTGGTGACGGCACTCGTCTGTGTGTGAAAGAGATCAAGTGAGTGCCAGAAGAGCGAGGCTGAAAGAGAGAGAGAAAAGAGCGAGAGAGAGAGAGAGAAGAGCGAGAATGAAAGAGAGAAAAGCGAGAATGAAAGAGAGAGAGAGAAGAGCGAGAATGAAAGAGAGAGAAGAGCGAGAATGAAAGAGAGAAAAGCGAGAATGAAAGAGAGAGAGAAGAGCGAGAACGAAAGAGAGAGAGAAGAGGGAGAATGAAAGAGAGACAACAGCGAGAATGAAAGAGAGAGGAGAGCAAGAGAGAGAACAGCAAGAGAGAGAGAGAACAGCAAGACTGGAAGAGAGACAGAAAGAAGCGAGAAAGAGAGGGGGGAGCAAGACTTAAAGAGGCGGATAGTAAACAGAACCACGAGAGAGAGAGAGAGCGCGAAAGAGACAAGAGAGTGAAAAGCAGCAAGGGACACATCGAATGAGAACTAACGACGAGAGAGAGAGAAAACAAATCTGAGACATAGAAATAGCTAGAGAATGCAACGAGAAAGAGGGGGAGAAAAAGGAAAAAGAAAGAAATGAATAAGAGGGGAAGGCGCTACAGTCGTGATTAAAGAGAAACGCAGACTTGGAAACCAACTGCAAAACTCTCCCTGTCATTTACAAAAGTTATTTTCTGTCGTCTGAATCGTGGCCATCAATGTACTTCCATCTGAGCCCCTCAGATAACGAATACGTGTTATTAGCAAAAGAAAGTAACAGATGCCCAGCTCCTGTTTTTTTCCATTCTTGCAGAACCCCACGAAATAGTTTCTCCATATCAGTAGCAGTGAAATGATCTGATATAATTTCCTATTGATCATTTGAGGTTTCCGCCCTCGTGCACATACGGAACGGCGTGTGTGACCAGCACAGACCCTGCCTGTCCCTGCAGCCCCGGACAATGGCCGCTGAGAGGGGTGGCCCTGAGAGGAGAGCATGAGAGGGTCTGCCCTGAGAGGAGCCCCTGAGAGGGGCGGCCCTGAGAGGGGCTGTCCTGAGAGGAGACACGGAATGCCAGCTGACAGCTCCGAGGCACCAGCAGCACATTCCGTTACACAACTAGCAATGCACGGGCCGCGGCTGGGACTGCACAACACACGCTGACCCTACAGCATGATTCAGCTATTTATCTGGTATATTGCACTGAATGCACTGTGCAGCCCTCGAGGGGTTGGCTGTGAGCTACAGTGTGTCCTCGTGCTCGGTCACAGACCAGCTGAGAGGCAGTCGCCGAGAGCTTTTAACCACACCAGCCTTTCTACGTGTGAACACAGGTAGCAGCAACGTGACACAGGGCGAAAGGCACGAGAGGAAAATAGTGTTTGAAGTAAAGGGGCCAGTAGCCGTGGAAGGATACAAATGACGACATGGCCGTCATGAGGAGGGACTAACAAGCCTAAATCCAATCAGGCAGCATTTAGGACCTAAGCCAATGAAAAAGATGGGCGGAGAGTGGGCGGAGCTTCCACGTAGCTTCCACGCTATACTGAATACTGCATGCCTCGTAAAGCAAGCAGCGCATGCGCTGCAATGCTAGGCTTGACCTAAAAAGGCAGCCCCAAAACACATTTTGACCCCTATGCATTTTACATAGACTTTTTTTATTTCATGAAGTACGAAAACAGCTCAAAGGATTTATTGAAATTTGGCAGGATTAGACTGTGTGATGCGCAGAGTATTTTTTAAAGTTATAAAACACTTTAACTCAGTGGTATCTTTTATTGCGGTATTTCGCAACATTTTGCTATATTTAACAGAAATACCGCAGTACATAGTGATCACAAGTCATTATGTGAATGGCTAATGACTGCCTTTTTAAAAATTAAAGGCAGCCTTGTTGTTTTAGGTACACTTTGCCTGTGTTCTGTGTTATGCCTTCATGTATAGGTAATTATTAGTTTTGATGTTTTTCATCTCCCTAATACCACTTTATTAAAGTGGTAATAGGTAGGGAAATATATTTAGTATTTAAATTTCTATATATAGTATTTCTGTTTCTATATATTTAAACAAAAATGTACGGAGTACCGTGGTATTGCCTCAGTAGTACTGTGGTGCTTAATATGAATACAATTTATAAAATGATAAAAATTAGAAAATGCACTGTAATACACTATATTTTACAAATATACTGTAATAAAGTGTAGTTTTAACATATTTAAATATGCACAAAAGTCTACAGAATAGCATGGTAATACCTAGAAATTACTGCGCTACTTAAAAAGTGTTAAAACAAGTGTGCAGTTCTCCCAAAACTGCTGTTAAAATAGATGGAAATGTATTAAGACATTTCTCTATCTAGTGGCACTTTAACAAAGTGGTAGTAGTTTGGGAACATAATAAAGCCTACTATTGACCTATATCTAAGGCCCTAACCCAGAATGCAGCAAAACGCAGAATGCAGCGAAACTGTGCTAAAAATTGATTAATTTTTATTTTGATATGACCATGACAAACAGACTATATATAAATATATATGTGTAGATATATATGACGCACCCCAAAAAGCCCCGACCCGCTTATATATACACACACATATACATACATATATATGTATATATATAAATAGCTATTCATCGAAAAACTATATATATATATATACTGGAGCTGTTTTTTATATATATATATATATATATATATATATATATATATATATATATATATATATATATATATATTACGAACCAATTCTGAACTCGATACAGATCAGACACCGACACATGGGAATCATTGCTATTTCATTCTTCCATTTATTTCGAAATTTCCGCTATATATATATATATATATATATAACAGCTCCAGTTCCAGAAATTAGACCAGCCCTTGCGGGAGAGTTTAATCCTTAATTAGGATTTATTTGTGCAAACAACAAACACGTTTCGGCGGTGTGCCTTTTTCAATGAGACATTGAAAAAGGCGCACAACTGCAATGCGTTTGTTGTTTGCACATATAAATCCTAATTAAGGAACAAACTCTCCCGCGAGTGCTGGTCTAATTTCTGGAACTGGAGCTGTTATTTATACGCAAGCCTGCTTTCGCGTGACCAGGCACTCGCTAACGAGTGCAGAACCAATAGGCAGAAAACGGAGCGAAGATATATATATATATAAAATCATTGTATTTTTATCATCATGACATTGTGTTCCGTCATTATGACGATTCCCCAAAAAGGAGTTTTGTCGGGTTAATTACGTCAGGCAGTAATTCTTCATTATGGAGTTTTATCATAATGACGGAATACCAAGAGCTGCTGCATGTCAGGGCAACAGCATTCTTATTGTAGATAGAGCAATACTAGTCAGGCACGGCCGGTACAGGTAAGAGCAATGGGGTGGGGGCAATGAGGACGGGGTTGAGTTGACATACAACGGGATAGGGAAAATAAAATAAATAAAACCACTTATCTTGCGCTCGCCGCAGCCCCCCACCGCCCTTACCTGTACCGACCGCGCCTGATACTAGGAACTTCAAATGAGGGCATATGGATGTCCCTATGCCTATGCTAGGTCTACCTCTAACTTGTAATATCGATTTTTGCACATGTTGTTTTCACATGCATGTTTAATGCTATATTTGTGATTCTTTTTTTTGTATCTCAATTCTTTATTAAATATTTGTATTTAATTCATACACTTAAATCACTGTGGTTTAGATTCTTGTGGTATTTCGGTTGCAGCTATTTTGTACCTTCAGAATGATTTCTGCTTGGGTTTCTAAATGTTTAAGGCCATGTGTCGAAAATAATGATTGATACTTCACAGCAGTCTTATTTACTATGCTGCCAAGAAAAGTTGCACTGATGAAAAATATCTATTTTCTCTGAACTAACAGATGGCACAACTCTCTGTAAAGCAGTCGCTTCTGGATCATCTACCATTAAGAAGACCACGTGGACATCCGGCATTCTACTGCTCCTGGCTGTGCATCTCTTTCTCTTTCTTGGTTGTACTTACTAGCTCTTCTACTGGACAGCTGGTGTATGGTCCTTCATTATCAATTTCTTAAAGCAGGGGTGTCTAATGTTGATCAGTGTGAACCATTTCCATGGCAGATTTTCTGGATAGCCACAGAAATATACATTACTTCTTCCTTCTCTCTTGCTCTTCCTATTCCTTACATTTGAGGTATTTTGCCTTACATCAGACATAGTTTTCTCTACAAAACTCTGCTTATAGTCGTTCTTCTATTTCTTGTTAGATATTTCACCCTCACTTCCTGTGGAATAACCTATACAAGTAGTACTTCCTCCAATGCTTCTTCTTGTTCCTTTGGCTTAACCTAGTTAGAAGTATAAAAACAAAAAGAATCATAGGAATCAACAAATACCTCTCAGGGTATGTGGTTTATTTGCTTTTCTGTCCTCTGTGGCAGTAATGCATGAGAAGGCAGGGCCTTGTTCATTTGGCTTCTGGCTACGTCGTCCTTGCACTCAGATGTTGGTAGGTGTTGGATGCCTGTATCAAGCGCCACAGCTGTTTCCAGGTTCAGAAAGAAGAGATTTATGGAGCTAATTTAGGAGGCGGCCGCAAGGGAGATAAGTGTTCTGATGTATTGGATTGAGTTGGCATTACTAACTGTATTCTTAAACTGGATCACTATTCTTTGAGATGGTGAAAGCAAAAGACTACGTCTGAGGGCTGAAAGAGCCCTTCCTTGAGGTCTAGCTCCTTATCAAGATTCAGGTTGTGTTTGCAAACTCCTTCCTCTTAGAGAAAAATGCATTGTTATTCAGGAGGTTCATCTTTGCTCATAGTCAAGGAGAATTACAGAGCAAGCTACCATCACTACAGTTGTAAAGATAAGAGGCAGAGGATTTTCTTCTTATAGGTCAATGAAAGGAGAAAATGAAGAGACAGACAATTCCTCAAGATTTATGCCCACGTAAAAGGTCAAGTTATTGTTGGAGAATTTCAGAAGTAATGCTAGGGTACCTCCCTTGTCAGAAAATAGGGATCAAGATGCTGAACTCTTTAGCAAATAAGAACAATTCAATATTTCACAGATGCCTCTCCACTGCTCTATACTGCCATTCAGAGGAAATAGCATAATTAGATGGTATGAAAATTTCCAATATTTATCTCAAAACTATATCCTGTTTTGGATGTCATTTCTTGACTTCCCACCCTCCTGGACCTTTTGAATGTTGAAGGAAGTGAATGACCTTGGTAAATACAGGAATAAGTATTACAGGAAGAAATACTTATGTATGTTATTCCCCAGGAACACCAACATTTTACCTATACAGAGAATATAAAACAAAGCAAAATGGGCGTAAAATGGGGTAAACTAATTCACATGTATGTTGGTCAAGAGGGACGAAGAACCTGACGAGGAGCACTCTTTAATACTCAAATGACTTACCAAACGTGAGCGGGCAAAATAGTGTGCTAAATCTTGATCATCATAGGTTTTGCTATTCCCCCAACAAAGAGAAGCAGATTTTTCATTAATTGTTCATGCAAGGAGAAGCTTTTCATTTACCAAAAATGCCTTAGATTTTTCAATCAGAATTTCAATGTGTTTACACTTCTGTACAACTCTTGGTTGGTGAAACTGATAAAGTTTATAATTTTAGTTTAAAAAGTTGGTACTGTTTGTTTTACATTTCTGAATAATGAATGAAACCTTTTTAAAAGTCAGGTTAATTTTGTCAAGCAACATCTATGAATTATATAAGGGTAAAAAAATGTTTTCTAAGCATTATAGGTAACTTTTTTAGAATTATCACAATGGTAAAATGACGTGTTTATGATTTTTATATAAAATGTGCATGCTTGCTGAGTGTCACCAAATGAATTTACATTATCATAAAGAAGCAACATTTTTTAAAGAAATACAGTTTTTATGGTATTCGCAAGCTATTCATAATGTTTTGAAAAAATAAACCAGGTTTTGGAAATCTGTAAACATTATTTAGGAATGTTATGAAAACCATAGGCACATTTTTGCTACCCTTTAATAGCTTGTATAATTTATGTTTTTAAGGCAGTATTTTCACCCAAGTGGATGCCTTACCCACTTAAAAGATTGTTTCAGCTTTGTTCAATTCTTGGATTCTATCTGAGCGAGACCTTTTGACAAATATTTCCACAAGACTTAAATAGGAATTTTGCCCAAATGTACATTTCAGAACGTGAATCCAATGAAACTCTGAGACTTCTGAACGACATCCTTCTAACTTTGCGGGATAGGTTGGGGTAATACAAGGCTGAAAAAGCAGAAGTGGTAAATTAAGTGAGATAATCATTAGCTCCCCGATAATACAGAATGGGAAATGTAATCAACACACTGTGCAAGCTATGACGTGATAGTCTGTACCCTTACACTCGCACGTTAAAGTCATTCGTTTGCTAATTCACTTGTTGTTGAATACAGTTGTGTTTCACTGTCATTTTCTGTTGCATTCCACTTCTTAACTTGTATTTCTGCAGCTTTGGCCTCTGAAAACTTTCTAAATATATGTTATTAGCAAAGATTATGCTTTATGCTGACACTTCTGTTGCAGAGACTGGCTTAGAGGTAGCGTCTCATACTTGTGTAACTTTGTGAGTGTTATGTAGATAGACAAGTCCTGCAGGAGGAAACATGCTTTCATAAAGACATAACTTCACGCCTGAGGAAACGTGGCCATACATAAATGCAACCCCCATAATTTAAATTACTTTTTGTCTCAAATGTTTCGCAGTGTTGCAATTCTTCTTTGCACTTACAGGTATTACAGTTTCAGAAATATATAATTTATATTTTCACAGTTTTATCTTCATGTCAATTAAACAAGCCTGTTTGTGCTTTATACTAGCTCAACCGGAACTGTTGTTCAAACCTGGAACATGCTGATGTGTGCAGTTTAAAGCATGATCAGATTATTAACATAGCAATATATTGAAGCATACAACTTGAAGCTCAACAATTTAAAAAAGTGATATATAGATGTTTTCAGAATGAAGAAGATCATTCAGCTGAATGCACATGATTCCATTAGTGCTTGCTGTCCACATAGACATCACATGTTCAAATCTTAGCATAGCCTGGTTACACATACCTGTGACTGTGATTAAGGTAAAACATTCTCTCATCTGAGACCACCCCTCCTAATCTGCCCGGGTGGAGCTAATTTCTATTTTCCACCATATTACATATTGTAAGAGTATGCTATTTGACTCCATTTCTTATTTTATTCTTATTCTTATTCTTATTTTATTGTATTATGTGCTCTTTATCATTAGAAAAAACAATACTCCTATTTTGTGTATGTTGAGAAACAGTGAACTTTGATTTATACTTACACTGCGCATTATGTACATAATTGCTTACCTAATGAATGTGAGAAGCTAAGAGAAATTAAAATGTTTTTCAGCACATCAATAAAGGACGGGATAAATTGTATTTTTTCTAGTCATTTTGTGGAATCAGTTTCCTAAAATCCAAACAGTTTCTAAGCAGGAGCGGCTCGTATCGGGGAAAATAGGCGGGGGGGGGCGGTTGAGGGGGGCAGGGGACAAACATTAAAAGAATAAAACAAAACTTACCTGCTGTCCTGCTGCCCTCCAATATCGCGACGCGCTCTCGTGCTCCTCTTCACTGCAGACAGGCACAGGCTTCTAGCCTGCCCTGCGGCCAATCCTGAAGCTGCTCTCATGCGAGAGCAGCTTCAGCATTGGTCTGAGCACCAAGGATTTGCGCTTTAGGACAGACTGGAAGCCTGTGCCTGCTCTGTCTCCAATCCAGCAATGCAGCTGGGTTGTAGAGAGCTTCACTGCGCATGTGGGTTTGGCCGGCCTGGGGCTGCCAGCCAAACCTACATGCCCAGTGAAGGCAGTGCCTACCACTACCCACCCAGCCTAACACCATCCTGGACCCGCCCCCAAGCCTTGGCACAAGGGAAAATAAAACGTTAATAAAACAAGTTTTAAATCCTTTTTATTATCATTTTATTTTTCACATTTTTTGAAGTGCTGGTTGGTGAGGGCGACGCTCCTCTGCCATAGCGGAAGAGCCACCGCTAATTCTAAGTAAAAAATAGAGGTCAGTTGCTTATATTGTGTTTTTCTATTCACCACACTGGCCGGAGCAGCAAGTGTCTGCAGCCCCATTTCAAAACTCATCCTGTATTCGGCTAAACCTTGTAGGTCAGCCATTTGTGTTCACTGGTGACTGTGGGAGAGCAATGAAGCAGCACAGGCGGTTCATGCACAACTCAGTTTTAGCAATAGTGTTATATCATAAACCATTACCACTATGTTGTATTGTCTCAGCTGAGAGAGCTCTTTCCTTAGTGGGGGATGAGGGAGGACCCTGCTAACATATATTTGAGGGAACCCTAAATCAGCAGAGGGCCAGATCTGGAGGCTTTGATGCAGCTCCCTGACTGGGTGTTCGCCCTGCTAGGTTAATGGTCAGTCTGCCCCCAAGAATCTATAAAAACAATACTCAAACTTATTTTCTTTCATGATTCTTTATTGCCTTTTTCGAGCACATATCCGTTCATACTGTACAATTAAATTATTTTGTTATAAAACAGAAGCACATACATCAAGAAACACTTATAATCAAATGTAATGTTGGCGAACGACAGCCTGTGGCCCTCATGTTAGTTTTAGTACATATGACAGATGTTCTGAGATGAACATTGTGCATTTCATGTTGAGTATTTCACTACTCCAGTCTAAGCCCACTGCAGATCGGAGCTATTTGTTTGGCCTGGGACATGTTTATATATTCATCTCATATCCAGACCAATTCATGGGAGTTATTTAAAATCACTTCAGAGAGTGATTGGTTCTTTACCCTCACACTGACACACTCAAAATCTTGTTGATATGCCACTTTAGTGTTTTCATTATTGAAGAGAATCATGTAGATACTTTGGGCCAAATTAGGATGTCCCAGGCTTTCTGACCGACGTCCTTGGTTTGAATTCTGACCGCCTCATTACATTATGGCAGTCGGAATTCAAACCGGCTGATCATTCCGGTTGGTTTCCGATGGGCTAAAGGAGCCAGCTGGAACCGCCACCATAATCCCATACGGAAGGCGTTTCTGCTGTCTGTATCGGTTTCCAACAGGCTTTCCATGCCGTGCTTTCCGACATGGAAAGTCTGTCGGAAAGCGACTCTGGGGGCCCCTAGCAGGGCCTCTCTTCTTCAGTGGCCTCCGGTTGGGGGCCAAGGGGGCACCTTTAGTGACCCCTGTAAATCCCTGCACCGTGCCACACGTTGCAGGGATTTACATTGACTCCCATTTCTCTATGGGAGCTTGTGCTGCGGCCGGTTCCCGACCGTCTCACAAGCTTCCATAAGGAAATGGGAGTCTGCGGCTGCACCATATGCGGTCGCATTGTAATTGCGGTTTCGGAATGTCAAGCCAAGGTCGGTTGGTTTCGAAACCAGAGGGATGTCCGACATCCTAATTAGGCCCTCCGACACAAAGCATCTATTATGATTCTGCATTGTTCTTGGCAGCCTGGTAAGGAAGTGATTGGATCAATTAGGCCCATTCCACCAGATCATGATGCCCTCCATCCTTACTCGTTTAATCAGAATCTCTTCAACTACTGACCATTCACCATGCCCCTCAACGATTTATTGAGGCAAGGTGATTTCAAGGTGAGCCAATGTATGGCTATCATTCTATTGGCCAAGAGAGTTCCTAGCATAACACATTTCCTATGCATTTCTTCCCTTTTTCTTTTTGTGGACCAGTTCTAGTAAGCATCACTTGATCATCAGCTTGAGTAATTCTTCTGTAAAGCCCTTTAAATTATTTATTACATTAGTGCATAATTTCTGGATGTTATGAGACTGCCAAGACGTGCAGGACGTTAGCCATGACCACTCAACAGTGAGGACAAATTGATGTGTGTTTTGGGTAGCTCATGCTTAATTTAAGTGATGTTAGATAGGTCACCTGGAGATAGTTATGTTGTACTCATTTAAATCTGACAATAAAAGGCACAATTTTCACCCACAGTGTGCCTCATTCCACTCCTTTTCAGTTCGGAGATTGTCTAAGCTTGACTGCCACTTTCCTCGGCTGCCAACTCTGCTCCCACCTTCTCTATTTAGTGTTTTATATATGCAGGCTATTAATTTTCTATTTTGAGCCAGTATCAACAATGTATCAATGATTTGTGTGGTCTTTGGGGCCTTCAGGAAGGTTTTCCAGATTTCGCTAGTAGTTTCGGCTATCCAAACATATTGTAGGAATTGCCCTCTCCCAATATTGAAACACTTGTGCTTCAGAAAATGTAATAAACTTGGTATAAGCCGCTTTGTGTTTCGCATCCACCCGCCCTCCATTGTTCCTCAGTCATGCAACGCACAATAAACTTAATTACAACTTACAACTTATCCTATCCTATATTCTGCACATCTGTCTATTAATATAAGGCATGTGAGATGGAACATTCCTGCCCACATGAAGAGATCTTGCAGAGCAATGTTACATGTGTTTCTTTCAGCAGAGTTTTCTCCCAGGTGTTGCTTTCATCGAACCAGTGGGCAGTAATACAGTTCCATGTCAGAGAGTTCCAACCAACCCTTACGCCAGTCTAATTTTCCAATGTCCTGTTTGACCCTGCTTCTTTTATCTGCCCATTAACAATTGATCCAGTTCCTTAAAGATGCTCCATGGGATCAGCGATGTTGTCACCTGTGTAAATGAAAAAACAACATTAAAGAACACACTTTGGGAAGCCTAACAGTCTAACCTGCATTTAATAAAGAATAGGCTGTAAGTAAGCAAACCATTATACACCAATTGTCAATAAACAGACCTGAGCTTCTGCCCAAAATCCAGATGAAACAGCATATAATTCTCAATTCATATTTTTTATGCAATCTTTTTATACCGTTTTTCTCAAAACAAATAAATTGAACCATGAACTAGTGATTGGAACAGTTACAGTCAGACAAAATTAGCTAATGAGCAGAAGGCAGAATCTTCTCATGAAATACAACATGAGAAGTCCGTGAAGACTAGATAATAAAATGCTGACTCCACTACTTTCTAAGATTCATACTTTGTGGTTCCAATCCTCAAAAAAAGGCAACGATTACTACACAGTAAAGAAAATGTGCAATTGTTTACTGATTGTATACAGAATAAAATGGCTTCTAGACCTCAGAATTACAAGCAACTTTGCAGACAGATAAAAGTTAATGTGCACTTCTGGTTAATATAAAATCGATATTGCAATTCAGTCATGAAACATTTTTTTTTTAAACAAATTTTTATTGTGTTTTTCAATTGACACAGGCGCACATCATGTAAATTTCCATAGCAAGATGCACAGAACGAGAGAGAGTGTTGGAACCAACGTACTAGTTACAATTATTTAAAGCGTACAATGCTGAACATCGTGTTTCCCACCTACTCTCTAACTCGAGCATAATCGAAGGCCATGGAAATTAACCCCGCAAGTGACATCTTATTCACAACATTCACTCCTGTCATTATCAAAATTAAACTGTAATCTAACTTCCTGTAATACCCCCTCCTGCCCCTCCCCCAGGCATGCCACTGCCAGTTCTACATACAAGTACAGTATGTGTGTACGAAAGAGTACCTTCTCATCACACTAGTAGCAGTACATCCTAGTAGCATGGCCATCAGGTGCAGTAATACCGTACAACTTTGCATTGAGATTATCACAATCGGTTCGATTCATGTGGGATCTATCTGGTCCCTTACTACAGGGGCAGGCGTTCTAGGACCTTCCTCGCCATCGTAGTCAGGGATTTTGAGGAGGACTACCAATGTTTCCCATGCCTTTGCCGCGTCTAGGGCCTTGTCGCTCCCCGCCCTCTTTGCCATTTGCATCCGAATTACACTCTCGCAGTCTGCCCATTTGATGAATTCTTTCTTCCAGTGATCTATGTTGGGGCCCCTCTGCGCTTTCCAATGTAGTGAGATCTCTCGTTTAGCTAACAGGAGTCCCAAGTCTATGAACTTGCTAGTGATTTTATTTTTAGCTGCATGTGGAAACCAATGTAATATGCACGGGCCCATGGCCGTGTCCAAGTCCCGGTCAGTGTGTGCCTTAAGTAATGCCATCACTGCAGTCCAATATGCGCTCAAGTGTGGGCACCCCCAAAACATGTGGTGAAAATCGGCCCCTTCCCTGTGGCAACGTGGACAAGTGTCGGAACCTGTATTAAAATATTTGTTAAGTTTCACTGGAGTAAGGTAGGCCCTATGCAGAATATAAAAGTACACTAACTGGAACCGAGCGTTTCTAGTACTTTTCCATGCTCTCGCCACAATCTCGGCCCAGACCTTGTCTGGGATCTCTGTTCCCACATCCTCTTCCCATCTACTTCGCAACATAGTTAGCGGCAACAGCGTCTCCTGTGTTAATCGTCTATGTAGGCAAGTAACTGCTTTAAATGTTCCTGCTGCTGTCACCAAATATTGGCATCCCAGTGATGTTACTGGTTCGTAAAGGCCCTTCTTCCAATAGCGGCAAATTGCTGCAGTGAGTGCTGCATGTAAGAGAAAGTCCCCCCCTAATAGATCATACCTCTCCTGAAGATCGCCAAAGGGAACCATAGAACCATCATTATATAAATCCCCTATTGTAGTCAAACCATTCTCTTTCCAGCGTTCCAGTCTTCCCAGGTGCCCCCCTGAAGCAACACCTTACACATGGACAACGGGATATCCGGTGCATAGGGGGTCTCAATCCCTGCTCTTTTCAAACTTCTTTTCCAGCATTGTCGTGCTGTTCTGAGATCCCCAGGAAGGTCGCCGGCGCGAACAGGGAGGTTCAACACAATTCGAGAAAGTACTCCCAGCGCTGGCGTGGTATCTCTTAGTTCTCCCATCCCTCTTAGCCTTGCTGCTATGTTTTGTGTGAGCCACTGTAGTTGGGCCGCTAGGTAATAAGTTTCAAAATCAGGCACAGCCCATCCCCCCTCCGATCAGGGACACATCATAGTTGCTAGTGCTACTCTTCGTCTCCCGGTGCCCCAGAGAAAACCTGTGCTCATGGTGCGAAGTTGCTTGAAATATCGCGCTGGGATCCAGACTGGCAGAGTTCCAAAATAGTACAATAATCTCAGAAGGGCGACCATAGGCTACTCGCCCAGCCACCGATAACGGAAGTGTGCCCCAGAACTCAATACTACCTTTCAAACCTCTAATTGCTCTACCAATATTACCCTCCAACAGATCCCCCTGCGTGTGATATATTCTTGTGCCTAGATATGTCAGGCATCTGTATTCCCAGGTCACCACCTCAGTAACCTGCGGGCCGATCATCTCTCCCCAGCTCAGGAATAAAGAGGACTTTGCCCAGTTTACCCGAAGCCCTGCTACTAGGCCAAGATCGCGGAGTAGGTTCTTTGCCCCCTGTAGCGCTTCTCTTGGATTGGCAAGGAACATTAGCAAGTCGTCAGCATACAGGGCAATGTGATGGAGTCGCCCGTGGGCAGACAGGCCCGAGTAGTATCTGCCTGTCCTGGCCTTGGCCACCAATGGTTCCACTGCCAAGGCAAATAAAAGAGGGGACAGCGGACAACCCTGCCTTGTACCCCTAGTGACATCACATGTATCAGATATCAGCTCTCCAGTCTTAACTCTGGCTGTAAAGTATGCATATAAAAGGGCCGTCCATTGTATGAATTTGTCCCCGCGGCCAAACTCAGACATAACATGGAATAAATAGGGCCATTCTAGACTGTCGAAGGCTTTTTCGATATCAACCGCAAAAAACGCTGCCTCATCCTTTGGGTACGAATCAGCCTCTAGTATTTGTATTAAGCGGCGAACATTCACAGCTGTGTTTCTATTCGGGATGAACCCTGATTGATCTTTGTGTACTAATATCGCCATATAAGGGAGGAGCCGGGTAGCTAAGATACGGCTTAAGATTTTATAATCCGTATTGAGCATGGAGAGAGGGCGATATGCAGATTTATCCCAGGGGGGTTTCTCGGGTTTAAGAAGGGGTATAATGACTGCCTCTCGTGTTGTTGCAGGTAGTCGACCTAGTTGTCTCACCTCATTATAAAGTGTAAGTAGCCTGGGTGCCAATTGATCAGTATAAGTGAGATAAAATTCTATCGGGAGGCCATCTGTCCCTGGTGTTTTATTCCATGCCATGTGCCTAATGGCCCCTCTCACTTCCCCAAGTTCAATGTCCCGCCCCAGAAGTCTCGCTTGTTCCTCATCTAAGTGCGGTTGATGGAGTGCTTGCGTAAACTCAAGGAGGGCGTTCTCTGTCAGGTTGGATTTACTTTTATAAAGGTCCGTATAATACTCAAGGAAAGCTTAATTACACCCTGCTGAGTACATCTTGCCCTCCCCTGTTGGTCTCTGAGTTCTAAAATCGAGGAACCCCGTCGAGTGGGGTTAGCCAGCCATGCTAATAGAGCCCCCGATTTGTCCCTTTCTGAGTGAACACGTACAATATACTTTTTGTAATCAAGGCAGCGTAATCGTTCCACTAAAGTCGCTACCCTCTCCTTTGTCTCCAGGAGTTCACTCTGTCTATCTGGCTCCCAAGGGAGATCCCTCTCCAGCTCCCGCAGTTGTTGCTCTGCTTCTTGTACTTCTCTCAAAAGTACCGGACACACCCCGACCACCTCTGCTATGCTACGACCCCTGATAACAGTTTTGAAGGCTTCCCATTCTATTGAAGAAGACGTCGCCGTACCAGCATTATCTTGGAAATACTGGAGTACCGTGGTGCGGATTGTTTCCCGGAAGACTTGGTCTTCTAATGCCTCGGGGCGCATGCGCCATGTAGGTATTTTAGCTCTGGTGCGGGACCACTGGAGCTGGATTAAAATGGGGTTATGGTCTGATAATGTTCTACTGAGATATTCGCTACTCTGTATACCCGCATGCTCATCAGAAGTAGACAGAAATGCATCCAGATGGACATGTAAAGCATGTAATGCAGAGAAATAGGAGTAATCGCGATCCCCAGGATGCTGAGCTCTCCAAGTGTCAATCAGACGCCACCGTTCTTGCCAGTTGTGCCTTGAAGCCGCTATTTTATGAATAGGTGCACCATGGAGCGGAGGGTGGGAACGGTCTAGGTTCACATCAGATACACAGTTAAAATCACCCCCAAGCAGTACTTATCCAGTAAGGAAGGGCGCTAGCTTCCCCGATAGCTGTGTAAAAAAGGTGGACTGTTCTGTATTAGGAGCATAAATGCTGCCTATAACCACATCCCGGCCATCCAGTTTCCCCACAACCACTACATATCGCCCTTCCGGGTCTATAAGTTGGTTTATGCATTGGAAGGGAGTCCCGGCTCTCACCCATATGAGGACCCCCCTAGCAAATGCTGAAAAGGTAGTATAAAACACCTGGCCGTGCCAGCGGCGCTGTAGGGCCGCTCCCTCCCTTGCTTGTAGATGGGTTTCCTGAAGCAGTGCTATCTGAACCCCCCTGCGGTCCAGATATGCATGGATTTTGTGACGTTTCCACATCGACTACATTCCCCGCAAATTCCATGATATACATTTCAAGTTATTGGCGGTACCCATTGCTGCGTTACAAACCGCACCTTAAAATGACCTACCTTAGTGGCATGCCTGTTCCCAACAAACCCTCTATTAAACCAGAAACCCCAACTCCCCCTCCCCAGGACAGTCACTGACAAACTAGTTCCCATCCAAACTATACAAAACTATAGAAAATCCTCTGCCAATCGCAGAGGTATTGGGAAGCGCGACTGACTTAAGGGTTGTGTGCTGTTTGCGAGGCATCAGCCCCAGGCAAAAAAAGCAAGCACGGGGTTCTTAAAAGTCAACATGAGTTCAACTTCTCTGAGCATATCATAATCATTCTAGCTTACCGCAGCCGTTCAAACAATATCGTCCACACTGGCATCTTTACGCTGTCGCTATGAGACGTGTCTGACTCATTGTCTGCCGAATCTTTGGTAGTTCTGGCTTCATCCTCAACTGGTGAAGAGCTTTGACTCTGCGCCAGAGCCGCCACCGCCTGTAGTGCCTCTGCTCGCTCCTTCTCCGTTTGGGAAGACGAAGGTTTCTTCGAAGCCCTCCTGCGGGGTCGTCGGTACGTGCGTGTTCTGGGGGCCGTAGGCTTCGGTTTCGTGGTCCCATGCCTCGCTCCCTGCGTTTCTCCCTTGTAAGTCTCCAACCAATCCCAGGCCTCCTTGGGGGTGTCAAAGTAGTGAGTAGTTCCTTCCAAAATAATGCGCAATCGGGATGGAAACATCAGGGAGTATTGAAGACCCTCCTCTCTCAGTGCTCTCTTAACTTCCACGTAGGAGGCACGCTTCCTCTGGACCTCCAGCGTGTAATCCGGGAAAAGGGAGACTCTGCTCTTGTCCACTATAAAGGGGCCCTCAGTCCTCACTCTCTGTAGGAGGAAATCCCTGTCACAGAAATAAAGGAGACGGGCCACCACAGGTCTTGGAGGTCTCCCTGGAGCCCGTGGGCGAGCTGGGACCCTATGGGCCCTCTCCAATGTGTAGAAGGCGGATAGACCCTCCGGGGCCACCACGGTCGTAAACCAGGTCTCCAGATAAGTAACCATATCGGTCCCTTCCGATCCTTCAGGGAGGCCCACGACCCTGACATTATTCCTCCGGTTACGCCCTTCCGCATCTTCAGCCCTGCGCTCCAGGAAACTCACTCTGTCCGTCAAAGCTCCCATCTGCTGCTCCGTGGCCTTCTGCGCCTGAAGTAATTGTGCAACACTGGACTCTGTGTCCTTGACCCTCGCCGAGAGCTTCTGGTGTTCCTCGCGCAGCAGTCCCAATCCCACTGCCACCGTACTAATATCCTGGTGAAGGGTGGCTTTCGTGTCAGCAATGGTGTCTAGTATTTTTTGGAGATGCTGCTGTGCTGGGTCTTCCGATGTCGATTGCGATTGCTCTTGCACCCTTTCTTCTGGATCTGGAGGAACCCCAGGTTGTTTGCTCCTGGGCTTGCCCATAGCGGCACCACAGGTTAAGGGGAATTCAACCGTTAACCCGCTATAAGTCTGACTAGTATCTCGCCGTGTAGAAGCTCCCTTCCTCTGGCCGGAAGCAGCTCTCCCCAGTACTCGTGTATTTACTCTGTAATGGGCCTATGTACTGTTACGTGAGCGAGTGTGTCCAGGCAGCGTTCCGCAAGCATATGATGGGGGAGGGGGAATCAATCTACTCCCCACCGGTGGTATAGTGAGGTATTCTGTGTAAGGCATTCACCTCACTCCTCCAACACTGTCTCATACTCCTTGGCCCTAATCCAGGTTGCGTTAAATATTTCCCCTGCCAAGACCCACTTCAAGGGGAATACCTAGGGTCCTCCTCCCATAGAAGTTCAACCAGTCCGCACCACAATCCAGGGTTAACGCCCAATCCTACTGGTCTGGGTGTCACCACACAGCTCACAGTGTTGTCGGGTGCGATGGGTCTCAAAGGGGCACAACAGCCCCAATCACAGGGATGGAGCGCCGCAGCCCAGGGATAAGGAAGGCACAGCTAGGGCCTCAAGGATCTGCAGTCCAACAGGAGAGGGCGGTGCCGGTGGTCAGGCTGCTTCATTCACCGTCACAGCTGTAGTCGGTGGCATCAGGGAGCTGTCCCCTCCTTACATCCAACTGGTGCGAGGCGTCTGTTCCAAGGAGACTCCCGTTTCACAACAGCTCTCCCCTGTCCGACGGCTGTCCCAAAGCCCCCCGGTGCTTCACCGTCGGTCAAGCTGTGCACGCTCCGTTTGTGCACCAAATCTCAGCACTCCCGCTGCGCCGCTCAAAAAGTACTCACAGCTGTACCAGCATAAACGTCAGGATGCCTCGCGGGAATTGTGTCCAGTTTCTGCCGTATCAGGTCCCACAGTTAGTAGTAGGCTCCAGGGGAAAGCTCCAGGAAAGCAATCCGGTCAGTGCCCTCTTCCCTCACAGTCAAACAGTAAAGTTCAGGGGCAGCGTCAGGCGAACAACACAGTCAGTGTACGCCGCAGATTTTTACCGGAGCCGCTGCAGGCACCTTGTTGTACGGTCTCCGCCTTCCGGTCAGCTACGAGAGTCAGGGCTCCCCGGACCCGACAGTGATAAGTCCCTGGGCCGGTCAGATCACACTCTGGACCGTTTATGTGCGATAGTCCCGGTCAGCGCCGCCAAGCGATGCAGTTACTGGCAGGTTCCAGGGGCAGCACCAAGTGCTCAGCACGGCCTGTGCGCTCCGCTCTGACCAGGACATAGATTTACGCTGGAGCCGCCGCAGTCGCCATTTTGTGCAGCCTCCGCTGCCCGAACGTCCACAGGAATCGCAGCTCCCCGATCTCGTCATCGGCAAGCCCCAGGGCCGGTCTAATTACTCTCCACACTGATCTAGTTGTACGGCTGCCGGTAGGAACTTGCAAAACATCCCCGGCTGTGAGATTTATCAGGATAATTTGTTGGGTGATGCGGAGCGCTCCGCTCACACGTCCGTCATCACCCTCGGCCAAGCCACGCCCCCCCATTCAGTTATGGAACATGTCAGTACATGTTAATGCATTTACCATAGGAGAAGACTCAGCACCCATTCATTCTTATCATATCTAATAATGTACAAAACAATTCAAAGTTGAAGAATTGAATCAAAGTTCACATAAATGCAGAGATTCAATTAAGCTTTTTCTTTAAAAGTCAAATCCTTTATTCATGTACTTTCATCCAACAGGACTTCTTCAGGGCTAAAAACACATTAAAATTAAAAACACATGAAATATATACAAACTTTTAAAAACAGTATACACATGTTGATATGATACACATAAAACATGTACATCCAAAAAATGGCCTTAACTATCAAAGAGTGTACAATCTTATTCAGAGAAATACGCATTATCAAAAGATTATAGTAAGTTCTCTTTAGGTGACGCTACATTCACTGTGCATGGTTTTCTGTAAATATCAAATGTTAACAAAAATTACCATAAAGCAAAAAGTTACAGGCGTATGTACGTCTCAATTTTCTAAATTATTAAATTCCTTATTACTGTGAGACCACTAGTTAACATGATTAGGGGTGGAGCCATTTAGGGTAAGGAATGTTATAGAACAAAAAGGGACACCTTCCTGCACATAAACAATTATCCCCCCCAATGCAGGCACCCTTGCACTATAGAGCAAGGCTGCCTGGGTTGGCGCTAGGCAGCTTAATTTAGCACCAGCGGAATGGCAGGGGTGCACCGTATCATTGTAAATACAGCGCATCCCAGCGTTTTTGAACTGACGGAGCACGGCGTTAGCAATTTTGGAGCTAACCCATACACTGCCAGTTCATTGTACATATGCCCCCAAAATTTCTAAACAAAACAAAAAATTGCAAAACGACATGCACCTTTCATTACGTGTGCACTCCAATTGTAGGAGGGAATAGCGGTAAACCAAGTAACAGGTCTGAAGAATACGGGCGTCATATTTAGCTGCATAATGTTCTATGTGTGTATGGTGCTGTATCCCTTTCAAGCACGATAGAATATATCTTAATCAGCCCTGTCAGAAGTGCTTGAAACACACATCACCCACTAGGTTAGCACTGTCTGTTCCACATGCAAGAAGTAGCTAGCATGCATTGCCTGTGAGGTTACAGAGGAAGCACATCAAGAGCCGTGGAACATTGCACAGCCCCACGTGTGATGAGAGAGTGATCACACAACCTGCACTCATGGCTCAATAGCCTCCCAGTTTTTTAGATGGTTTTAACTCGCTGTTGGAGCAAATGGTTATGAAGTATGATAAGATGATGAGATGTGAAGACTAGTAAGGAGTTAAAAATATTACTACAAAGGCCGATACAGAATGTGAGCAATTATGTAATTGGCTGATAGTAGACCAATTCAAGAAGGGGTAGTAAGAGTATAGGGTGATGGAATAATAATAATATCAAGTTTTCAGCGAAAAGCGGAATGACAACAGGCACTGGCCTTGAATCAATAAGCAATTGTATTCTATTCAATGCTGAATACCGAGTCGGTATAATGTTTAAATGCCAACAGATCTATAATGCCCTAGCACTTTACTTCAAGTATGAATTTAGTCTCCAGCTGATTCAAAGCACAACATTTTTTGTAAGACTCCGAAGAGCTTATTTGTAGTAGCATCAATGTCAGTGATTAATTAATGCAATTTTGTGATAATTAACTAAATGAATTAATTTTGGGTATTAGAAGCAATGAAGATTTGTTAATGAAAGATCGCATTGTTACACTTGTGTATTTGGACATTGAGTATAATGCACTAGCACTTTATTTCAAGTACGGTTTTAGTCTCCAGCTGGTTAAATCATGTTGGAAATGGCCCTTTTTGCAGGGTCACCCCCAAACTTTTTGCCTGCCTCCTGTATTCTTGCTGACCTGTTTTTGTTGGTTTTATGATTCTGGGCACTTTACCACTGCTGTTCAGTGCTAAAGTGCATATGCTCTCCCTTTGTAAATATGTCTATGTGAATTGGTATATCCCTGATTGGCTTATTTGGTTTATCTGTTAGTCCCTAGTAGTGTGGCCTGTGTGTGCCCAGGGCTGGTAAACCAAATGCTGCTGGTGGGCCTGCAGCACTGATTTGTGCCACCCACAGAAGCAGCTTGGAAAGTGTGTCTCAGACCTGCCACTGCAGTGTCTGTGTGCAGTCCAGAACTGCCATCTTGGCTGTGAAGTGCACCCACTTCCCAGCCCCTGAACCTTCCCTTGGCATCATGTAAGTCACCCCTATGGTAGGGTGCATTGTATGTGTAAGGTAGGACATGCCTTGGTGTGTGTAGCATGTCCTGGTAGTGAATTACACCCAATTTCGTTTTTCACTACTGTAAGGCTACCTGTTCCTCATAGGCCAGAATGGGCAGTTTGACTATTACATGCTATAGTCCTAACTGACCCCAGGAACATGGTAGAAAAACGAATTTAGTATGCCTGAGCTCAGAATATTAAAATACATCTTTTAGTGAAGTTTATTTTTATATCCTGTGTTTGAAAATACCACTTTTAGAAAGTAGGTATTTTCTTGCCTAAGCCTTCCAGTGTGCTCTGCTGTTATGTGTATTGGCTGTCTGGTTTTGGAGGGACAGGGCAGGCTGAGTCAGACCTGGGTTGAATAGAGAGATCTGCATTTAGAGTGTGGGGAGGGGTAGTTCCTTGACCTGAATAGAGCTGTGCCTGGCAAGGTGAATGCTGGCTCCACCTCCTACTGTGTGTCTGATAGCAGACCCCCTCTTTCTGAAAGGAAGGATGCAGCCTGGTAAACAAAGTGCTCCAGGACTGAGCAGAACTGGTTCTGGCTGGGTTCAGTGACTGGTAGCTTCTGAGAACAAAGACTTTTGGGGTATAAATATCTGTGCTCAAACCCCTACAATTTGTATTGCCCCTGGATCTGAAGACGAACCTCTGTCCGTGTAACTGAAGGAATCTGCAGGAGGTGACTGTCCTTGTGCTTGTGTGCTGTTTCTTGGATTGGCCTGCAGTAGTTACCATTGGACTTGGAAGAAGAGGGAAAAGCTGTAAGAGAACTTTTTAATCTTGAACCTGCAATTACCCAAGGGCTAGGAAAAGAGCTAGCCTCCTGCTGGAGTCTCAGGCACATCAGACTCCACCACCAACCTCCTGCTTCCTCCCTGCGAGGATTGCTATCTGCTGATGAGGCTCCTGTGAGTTCCAGGGCCTCTAGTTTGCTTCAGAGAAAAGAGTGCTGGAAATCGACGCTAACGCACCTTTGCGAGCCGCTGCAGCCGAGAGCGCTGGAAAAATCATCGCGCTGCTGCCGCTGAGTGCTCGCAACACGAAACCATCGCTAACGCCTCTTTGCGAGCCGCTGCAGCCGAGACGCGCTGGAAAAGTCATCGCGCTGCTGTCGCCGCGCGCTCGCAACCCAAAAGAAATCATTGCTTCAAGACATCGCATTGCGGACGCCGTGCGTCAGCCATTTTGATCGCATCGCACCGGATTTCGTCGCTCCCTCGCGGAGCGCCATTTCTTCGCATCGCAACACCATCGCACAGCGCAACAGGATCGTCGCATCGACTTCTCCCTCGCGGCAAGAAAGTCATCGCATCGGCGGCCTAGCGTGCAGAAGTTGGTTGCATCGTCTCCGCACGCATCAGCAGATCGGCGCATCATCCTCCCTTGCGGCAAGGATTTTAACGCATCGCCGGCCTCGCGTGAGGAAAATCATCGCTACCACTTCTTTGCGACATTTTGTTGGTTTTGCTACTGAATTCAGGTACTTTGTGAGAGAAAGGGTCGCAGAGACCACTGCTTTGAATTTGAACCTTATTTCTGCAACCTTTGAACTATTTTTGACAGTCCTTCAACAGTAATCCAATTTTTGTAAGTATTGTGGCTTTTACAGTTATTGGTCTTGTGATAAGTCTATATATATATAAAGATACTTATTGTTTTATAACTACTTGTGTGGTGTCCCTTTGTAGTGTTCCTCACTGTGTTACTGTGTATGGTCATAAATGCTTCACACCCTGCCTCTGAGATAAGCCTACCTGCTCGTGCTACGTTACCACAGGGTTGAGCAGGGGTATCAAGGAGAGTAGCCCTCTCACTCTGACTTAGGAAGAAGGGTCCCTACTTGGACAGTGGCCAGCCATTGCCAACTAGAGACCCCCATTTCTAACATTGGTGGTCAGCGGTGAGGATCTGGACTTGCATTTATGATCGCATACAGTAATTATAGTGTACACTACTAGTGAGTGCAGACCATAACGTACCGCATACATTTTGAGAGTTTTTGGATCCTATATTTTTATTGATATTGCCCGTGATTGTTACAACGGGCAAGCCTATTTTTTGATTGATATTGCCAGTTATTGCTACAATGGGTCTTGCTGAAATGAGACCTACCTTTTATATAGATGATCTGTTGACCTACAGTCTAGAGGAGCTAAGGATGTTCTGTGAGGAGAGGGGCTTAGCAGTGAGTAGGAAGGAGACTCAGCTATCCCTACAGACATCCCTGAGACTTTGGCAACAAGACAGATGGAGATTCTTGGAGTCCCAGTACACCTACCAAGAGGGTAGTTGGTCTGAGGGTGGCTCTGGAGAGTCTGAAGAGGAGGAAGAAAGTGTTATGGAATATCTCATAGGTGGGGAGTTCCTTGATGAGTCTAGTGCCTATGGTAGTGCCAGATTCCCCTCATGGTCCCCAGAGGAGTTGGTGGACAGGCGGGAAGGTCCCATAGGTAGGGAGTCCCTTGCTGGGTCTAGTGCATAGGGTAGTGCCCAATCCCCTTCATGGTCCCCAGAGGAGTTGGACAGACAGAGGGAGAGGGAGAACCAGCTGAAATTAGAGAGGCTCCAAATAGAGATTGCCCAGCTGGAGGCGCACCTAGCGCAGATAGCAGAAAAGGAGAAGTTAGCTCAGGAGGGTAGATTATCCCCTAAGCGCAGTTTTAATTGTCTGGACTCACCAGTGAGGGTGGGGTCCAGTGGTGGCAGCAGAATTGAGATATTTAGGGATGACAGTGTAGTACACCCACCCAGAGATGTGGCACCTGACTTGAAGGAGGGGGTTGATCTACACCAGGGGATTCAAGGATATGAGGTAGCTCCATTAATGTGCAGTGTCCCTGAGATGGATTGGGGAACTAGCGCAGGGGCCCATAGTCCTAGTGAAGGGAGGGACACTCTACCGACTCTGGATGAGAGGTGCAGGGAGAGGGGTTCCCCCGTGGTTGAAGTCCTGGTGTATGAGTGTGAGGACCGCCCAGAAGAGTGTGGGTTGAGTGATAGAGACAGTCAGTTAATGTCTCGCCCATTTCAGGAGAGTGGTGTGGGGTACGTGTGTGAGACACTGGATTGTGAGGTAAAGGTTAGCACCTGCGTGGAACTGTGTAATCCAATTGTGGGAGAGCATATTGTGAGTTCCTATTTTCCAGAGCTAAACCAACATGTGTTAGAGTGCGAGTTCTCTGATCCTAGGGAACTTACGCAGGAGTCAGACCTCTGGGTGAGTACCAGAGGCTCTGTAGAGGTATTGGGGAATGACCCTAAGAGTAGTGGTTCAGATGTCTTCCAACCCAGAGTGGTGGGAGAGGTTCGGAGTGATACAGCTCGGTCCCCTTGTTGTGAGGAGGTTGTAGGGCCTCACATCCTGTCTCGTGGGAGCAGGAGTGAGACTGGGATAGGTCCCGAAGTGCCCCAACCTCAGTCTCTAGGACTGGATGGTTCCATGAGGGAACACCAGGTAGGGAGCCTAGTCTGTCCGGATGGACCGTCCGTTGTGGGGGGTCTCCCCGTGTTAGGTGAGCTGGGAGTGCCTGTAATCAGACCTCCAGCAGTTCTAGTGTCTGGCAGTACCGCTCCAGTTGGGAGGGTGCAGAAGGCCAGAGTGAGGGGTGAGGGGGGGAAAGAGTCCCCAGTGGAAGAACCAGTGGGTCAGGGGCCAGCCAGAAGGGCTGAGCCTCATAGGATTGGCCATGGTGACGCCACTTCTGTCCTGGGGCATCTTCACGCACTGTCAGAGGGACAGGAGGTCTTGAGCTCTGTGCCAGGCAGACTGTCACACAACACACTAGGTATGTGTCACCCTCAGGAAGTCCTGGTTGGCCAGGCAGTTGTTCAACCGCAGGGGTTGGTCCCTGGGTTGGTAAGTCAGGTCCAGGTGTTGTCTGACCTGAAAGGAGGGACAACTGTAAGCAGTGTCCCGACCATTTTTTTCTCTAAGAGCACCACTCCAGTTGGGAGGGTGCAGGAGTCCAGAATGAGGGGTGAGAGGGGGAAAGAGTCCCCAGTGGAAGAACCAGTGGGTCAGGGGCCAGCCAGAAGGGCTGAGCCTCATAGGATTGGCCATGGTGACGCCACTTCTGTCCTGGGGCATCTTCACGCACTGTCAGAGGGACAGGAGGTCGTGAGCTCTGTGCCAGGCAGACTGTCACACGACACGCTAGGTATGTGTCACCCTCAGGAAGTCCTGGTTGGCCAGGCAGTTGTTCAACCGCAGGGGTTGGTCCCTGGGTTGGTAAGTCAGGTCCAGGTGTTGTCTGACCTGGAGGGAGGGACAACTGTAAGCAGTGTCCCGACCATTTTTGTTTCTAAAAGCACCACTCCAGGTGGGAGGGTGCAGTATGCTGGAAGGGGGTGCAGAGGGAGGGAGTCCTCGCCTCTGACCCCGGTGCAACCTGAGGGTTTTTTCAGGTTGGTAGGTCAGTTGCAGGGTCCAGGCCCTGAACTGGTGGAGGGTGTGTTTCCCTCGAGGGGGCCTGTGTGCTCCCCAGGAAGTCCTGGTTGGCCAGGCAGTTGTTCAACCACAGGGGTTGGTCCCTGGGATGGTAAGTCAGGTCCAGGTGTTGTCTGATCTGGAGGGAGGGACAACTGTAAGCAGTGTCCCGGCCATTTTTTTTTCTAAGAGCACCACTCCAGGTGGGAGGGTGCAGTATGCTGGAAGGGGGTGCAGAGGGAGGGAGTCCTCGCCTCTGACCCCGGTGCAACCTGAGGGTTTTTTTCAGGTTGATAGATCAGTTGCAGGGTCCAGGCCCTGAACTGGTAGAGGAGTGTGCTTTCCTTGGGCAGAATTGGTGTACTCCCCCAGAAGTCCTGGGTTGCCAGGCACAGGTCCAGCCTAAGGGTACAGACCCTGGGTTAGGGGGCCAGGTTCAGGGTGTCCCCCCTGACCTGGAGGAAGGGGCAACTGCTAACAGTGCCCTTACCAGTTTGTGTTATGGGGGCACCTCTCCAGGTGGGAGGGTGGCAGGCCCCAGTAAAGGGGGCGGGGAGAGGGCAGCCTCACCCCTGACCTCCGCCCAGTCTAAGGGTACAGACCTTATGCTGGGATACCAGTTGCAGGATAGAACCCCTGAACTGGTGGGCAAGTTGTGCAAGACACCTGCCACAGGTGCCCTGACAATTCTGGAAAAGGGTACCGCTCTAGGTGGGAGGGTACCGAGCCTCAAAGAGAAGGACCGGGTGTGAGAGAGCCCACCCCAGTCTCTGGCCCAGCCGCTGGGTACAGGCCCAGGGCTGGTGGTTCAGGGTCAGGGTGCGTTGCCTGACCTGACAGGAGGAAGAGTGGACGAAAGGTGACAGACACTTGGGGTTACTGCCCCTCACTCTCTGATGCCACAAAAGTTTGAGAGCCCTGAGAGGTATAGGGCTTGGATTTCATCACTGACTACTGTCAGTGGCTACTGGGGCTTGTTGTTTATCTGTTGGGACACACCTGGGGGCCAGTTAAGGTTAGGTGCTGCACAGGTGGTGTCCACAGGTGAGGGGAAGAGTTCCCCATTGGTTATCTTAGTGGGCCCTGGGAGTGTGGACAGAGGGATCCACCAGGGTTCAGATTGGAGTAGAGCTGGCATTTGCCCCTGCAGTTGCGGGCCAGTTCCGTGTTCTATCGCCCGAAGCAGGGAAGCCCATCAGGGTAGTGATTGGTCTACCCTGCGTTTTGGCTGGAAGGGGGTCGTGTTGGAAATGGCCCTTTTTGCAGGGTCACCCCCAAACTTTTTGCCTGCCTCCTGTATTTTTGCTGACCTGTTTTTGTTGGTTTTATGACTCTGGGCACTTTACCACTGCTGTTCAGTGCTAAAGTGCATATGCTCTCCCTTTGTAAATATGTCTATGTGAATTGGTATATCCCTGATTGGCTTATTTGGTTTATCTGTTAGTCCCTAGTAGTGTGGCCTGTGTGTGCCCAAGGCTGGTAAACCAAATGCTGCTGGTGGGCCTGCAGCACTGATTTGTGCCACCCACAGAAGCAGCTTGGAAAGTGTGTCTCAGACCTGCCACTGCAGTGTCTGTGTGCAGTCCAGAACTGCCATCTTGGCTGTGAAGTGCACCCACTTCCCAGCCCCTGAACCTTCCCTTGGCATCATGTAAGTCACCCCTATGGTAGGGTGCATTGTATGTGTAAGGTAGGACATGCCTTGGTGTGTGTAGCATGTCCTGGTAGTGAATTACACCCAATTTCGTTTTTCACTACTGTAAGGCTACCTGTTCCTCATAGGCCAGAATGGGCAGTTTGACTATTACATGCTATAGTCCTAACTGACCCCAGGAACATGGTAGAAAAACGAATTTAGTATGCCTGAGCTCAGAATATTAAAATACATCTTTTAATGAAGTTTATTTTTATATCCTGTGTTTGAAAATACCACTTTTAGAAAGTAGGTATTTTCTTGCCTAAGCCTTCCAGTGTGCTCTGCTGTTATGTGTATTGGCTGTCTGGTTTTGGAGGGACAGGGCAGGCTGAGTCAGACCTGGGGAGGGGTAGTTCCTTGACCTGAATAGAGCTGTGCCTGGCAAGGTGAATGCTGGCTCCACCTCCTACTGTGTGTCTGATAGCAGACCCACCCTCTTTCTGAAAGGAAGGATGCAGCCTGGTAAACAAAGTGCTCCAGGACTGAGCAGAACTGGTTCTGGCTGGGTTCAGTGACTGGTAGCTTCTGAGAACAAAGACTTTTGGGGTATAAATATCTGTGCTCAAACCCCTACAATTTGTATTGCCCCTGGATCTGAAGACGAACCTCTGTCCGTGTAACTGAAGGAATCTGCAGGAGGTGACTGTCCTTGTGCTTGTGTGCTGTTTCTTGGATTGGCCTGCAGTAGTTACCATTGGACTTGGAAGAAGAGGGAAAAGGAGCTGTAAGAGAACTTTTTAATCTTGAACCTGCAATTACCCAAGGGCTAGGAAAAGAGCTAGCCTCCTGCTGGAGTCTCAGGCACATCAGACTCCACCACCAACCTCCTTCTTCCTCCCTGCGAGGATTGCTATCTGCTGATGAGGCTCCTGTGAGTTCCAGGGCCTCTAGTTTGCTTCAGAGAAAAGAGTGCTGGAAATCGACGCTAACGCACCTTTGCGAGCCGCTGCAGCCGAGAGCGCTGGAAAAATCATCGCGCTGCTGCCGCTGAGTGCTCGCAACACGAAACCATCGCTAACGCCTCTTTGCGAGCCGCTGCAGCCGAGACACGCTGGAAAAGTCATCGCGCTGCTGTCGCCGCGCGCTCGCAACCCAAAAGAAATCATCGCTTCAAGACATCGCATTGCGGACGCCGTGCGTCCACCATTTTGATCGCATCGCACCGGATTTCATCGCTCCCTCGCGGAGCGCCATTTCTTCGCATCGCAACACCATCGCACAGCGCAACAGGATCGTCGCATCGACTTCTCCCTCGCGGCAAGAAAGTCATCGCATCGGCGGCCTAGCGTGCAGAAGTTGGTCGCATCGTCTCCGCACGCATCAGCAGATCGGCGCATCATCCTCCCTTGCGGCAAGGATTTTAACGCATCGCCGGCCTCGCGTGAGGAAAATCATCGCTACCACTTCTTTGCGACATTTTGTTGGTTTTGCTACTGAATTCAGGTACTTTGTGAGAGAAAGGGTCGCAGAGACCACTGCTTTGAAGTTGAACCTTATTTCTGCAACCTTTGAACTATTTTTGACATTCCTTCAACAGTAATCCTATTTTTGACAGTATTGTGGCTTTTACAGTTATTGGTCTTGTAATAAGTCTATATATATATAAAGATACTTATTTTTTTATAACTACTTGTGTGGTGTGCCTTTGTAGTGTTCCTCACTGTGTTACTGTGTATGGTCATAAATGCTTCACACCCTGCCTCTGAGATAAGCCTACCTGCTCGTGCTACGTTACCACAGGGTTGAGCAGGGGTATCAAGGAGAGTAGCCCTCTCACTCTGACTTAGGAAGAAGGGTCCCTACTTGGACAGTGGCCAGCCATTGCCAACTAGAGACCCCCATTTCTAACAAATCATATTACTTTTTAAGACTCCAAGAATTTGTCTGTAGCAGCATCAATTCCGGTGATCGATGAATGCAATTTTGTGTCATTGAAAAAAATGAATTATTCTTGGTATCAGTAGTATTGCTGATGTGATAATGAAAGATCGCATCGTTATACTTGTTTATGTTGTGATTGATGCAAGGCAGAGTCTTTTTTTCAGTTGTAGTGGGGAATGCGACCCACGTGACCGGAAGTCTCCGATGGCTTTTAAGTAACATTTTTTAAACAAACGCTTGATGTGTGATCAAGGCAGTCATGCCAAAACGCGTTACAGCGGAATAAACCTCAGCGCAATGAACAAGGTATTGTGTAATACCGAAACGCGTAGGTCTTATTGCCTGTGTTACCGTTTGATGTAAGGAGAAAATAAACCTAAAGTTGCAAAATTCTACGGGAGTGCGACCCGCTTTGTCCTTTCCTGCCAGGAGAGGATTGTGAAATGATTTGAAGCGGCGTGGTTCTGCCGCGGGGTTACGCACCCATGAGGAGCGCTGCCATAACCCGACAAGGCTGAACCAACTTGGAGGATATATATATATATATATATATATCCAAATGAAGAGTGCTCGCACAATTGAGGGCCCCACACACAGCGTGTATTCTTCATTTTAATTGCAGGACTGCTGAGCAAACAAACATCGCTGTTCCAGTATCAATACGCCAATAATGTCATACGCGTTTCGGGCGTTCCTTCGCCCTTGGTCTCTGACATGGCTTGTGGGAGAACCAGCTGCACAATATATATATATATAACCATAAGTAATCAGCACATTTGTTAAGCAGACCTGAAGAATATCTATATATTTAAAAAACATAATTACTATACATATTTATATCAAGAAATGCACATATCTAGATACATACATATAATCAAATTAAATGTTTATATACACAGGGATACGCTGGACATTTGTGTTTGAGTATGGTCGTTATGTGGGAAAAAGCCAACTTTAGAGCAGTCTTCTGAAGATAAGATAGTTATCTGTGGATCTTTTGTTTGGAGGTAATGAATTCCATAGTTTGGCTGCTTGAACAGAGAAAGATGTGCCACCTATGATTTTTTTCTTGTATGGTTGGATTTTGAGGTGAGGCGCCAATCTGGAGCGGAGGTTCCATTGTTGAATGTATTTGGCAATTTTGTTCCTGATGAAAAGCGGTCCTGTTCCAAGAATTGCTTTGTAGGTGATACAAAGCAGTTTGGATGTGGATCTACTGGAAACCGGTAACCAATGTAGGGCCCTCAAGGCAGGGAAGATGTGGGCTTTTGGCTTTACATTTAGGAGTAGTCTGGCAGCAGAATTACAAATCCGTTGTACTCTTTTCATAGTTTTTTTTAAAATTATTTTTTCATCGACAATGTACTTATACAAATGTAGCATATGCAGTGTACATACAACAAAGGAACAACAGGAAAGAGTCCGGTAGGTAGGATGGCATGTGGAACAACATGGTCAAGTACATTAAGTAAATAGGCCAGTTATGCACATCTGTAATGGCTTCGCAGCAGTGCTGTTTCGGAACGTAACATGTAGAGACTGATGTGCAGCCCTGGGGAGTATATGTAAGCGAGCAGTTGACACAGGGGAGTGTTGAAGGAAAAATAGCTTGCATAGTATAGGGTAGGGTAAGCATATGTTGGTTAATGTGAACATCAGGACTCTTGTTGAATGTGATCTGGGTGTTCCAACAGATAGGACTGGAGTGGGCCCCAAATGTCACAGGGGCGCGAGGAGAGTGGCATGAGTTCAGCATATGCACAGGTTTGGTCCTGCCATAGTATCATATCGCCAAGCCAGTCCTTGAATTTTGGGGCCGTCCCCGACCCCATTTACAAGCCACGCGACGTTTGGCTAGAACCAAACTAAAGGACACAAACTTGAGATGCCTAACCGGAATCTGCTCAGTGTAACTTAGTAGGGCTATAATAGGGGACCTCGAAATAGGCATACAAATCATGCAATCTAAAGCCGTGAAGACCTGTTGCCAGTATGCGTGCACAGTCGGACAGCCCCAAGCTAAGTGGAGGAAGTCAGCAGCCTTCGTCTTGCATCTATCACATCTGTTTGTGTCGCGTAAGCCAAATCTATGGAGTTTTACCGGGGTGTAGTAGCTTCGATGAAGGAATTTGTAGTGGGTGATTTGGAGCCTGCTGTTGGAGCAAACTTGTTCCGTTTGTTTACAGCAGAAAGACCATTGTGCGTCTGTGATGTCATGTTCTAGTTCAATAGACCATTTAGTTTGGGCCGCGCATTGGGGGTATTCAGCGTCAACATATAAACTGTGATATAGCGTGGATACTAAGTGTGAGGCAGTGAGTGTGCGGAGGGCAAGGTGCAGAGGAGTCACCACTGCAGGTTCCAGTGGGTATGATGGGGTGCAGTCTCTAATCCCATGTCTAAGTCGGGCGTATAGGAATGTTTCCATGGTAGAGGGTGTGGGATCTGGGAAGAGTTGTTGGAGAGTGCGAAATTTGCCATTAAGGTATAAGTCACCCCAGCAATGGATGCGACGGGTAGTACAACTTTCTTAAATATACCTTCTTGCAATAATGACAGCTCTGGATGATAGACGAGAGGGAGTAGTGGGGAACACAGGCTGGGCACTTGTATGCGAGCGGTAATGCGGGACCATGCTTTGATCGTGCAGTCCACTGAGGACGGATGAGGGCCATGTGTCTCGCCCTTGGATAGTATGACACCTTCCAGAGGAATAGGGTCTGCGAGCCAGTGTTCAGTAGCAACATGAGGTGTGTACCGGGGAGGGTGAAACCAGAAATGGGCATAGTGTGCCTGGGCACATATATAGTATAATTCAAAATTGGGAATGTCATAACCTCCCTGCGAGTATGGTCGCATAAGTGTGTCCCATTGTATGCGAGGTTGCTTACCGCCCCATACTAGGCGAATCAACTCGGAACGGAGAGAGGTGAAAAAATGGCAGCCGGGGTCATATGGGATATTAAGAAATAGATACAAAAATTTGAGAAGGATTATCATTTTAATAAGGGAGGTGCGGCCAGCCATGGTCAGGGGAAGTGCAATCCATCTAGTGATACATCCAGTAATATGCTCCATCGTACACCCATAATTGAGTCTCATCAGCTCCTCGCGGTCTGTCGTGATACGTATTCCTAAGTACTTCGCATCGTCAGAGCACCACTCGATGGGGAAGTCTGTTTCGAATGGTGTGGCTGCAGTGGTAAGTGGGAAGATCTGGGATTTGGCCCAGTTGATATGGATACCGGATTGGCCGCCGAATTCGACGAATTCCCGAAGTAGCGGATTGAGGTTTTGGTTCGGTTCCTTAATATAGAGGGTGAAGTCGTCAGCATAAAGGGAAATGAGGATTGGGCGGAGAAAGCAGCGAAGGCCTTTTTCGTGGTGATGTTGCCGAATCTTAGCTGCCAGCGGCTCCATGGCGAGGGCGAACAGGAGGGTTGACAGTGGACATCCCTGCCGAGTGCCCCGAGAGAGAGAGAACGAGGGGGAGACATGCCCGTTTATCAGTACCCTCGCTGTCGGTGCAGTATAGAGAAGTCGGATCCAGTCCAAAAATCCCACAGGGAGTCCCATACATTGTAATATAGTAAATAGGTAGTCCCATTCCACGGATCAATGGCTTTTGTGGCATCAAGAAATACCGCCACTAGCGCCAATTTCGGGTCAACAGCTTGAAGGATCGAGAAGAGCGTCCTAAGGTTGTGAGAGGTCGCCCTTCCCGGGATGAACCCCACTTGATCCGGCAGAACGAGATTCTCCATTAGGAGATTGAGACGATTTGCTATGAGTTTAGCAAGGATTTTTGTGTCCGAGTTTATTAGAGAAAGGGGCCGATAGGACTCACAATGGTCCGCAGGTTTGCCTGGCTTTAATAACGAGGTTATTAGTGCCTCTCTCATCAAAGCGGGCAGAATCTGAGTCTCCTGAGCCTCTAGAAACACTTCTTTTAACACTAGAAGAAGTTGATCAATATAGGTTTTGTAAAAATCTATGGGAAGGCCATCAGCCCCTGGCGCCTTGCCTGATTTCATTTGCATGATGGCTGCGCGAAGTACGTCGTCCTCGAATGGTGCCGCCAGAAATTCCCGATGGTGGTCACCCAGCCATCCTAGCGCTATGTCCTTAAGGTAGGGAGAAAAATCAGGGGAAGAGGTGCGGCGCGAGTTATAAAGATCGGCATAGTATGTAGTAAAAGTATTTAAAATTTCGAGACTGTCCCTATGTCGTATCCCATCTCCATCAACCACATCCAAGATGTAGCTAGAGAAGCGAGCTTGTCTAATATCATTCGCCAGTGCTCGGCCGGGTCGCTCTCCCTCCCCGTACCGACGGGCAGTAAAATATTTGCCTCTAAATTTGACTTCCCGGTCAGCAGTGGTAGTGTAGTCTGTAATTTTTCCTCGAAGTGTGGCTCTCTGTGCACCAGACCCCGCACCCCACATATCAGTTTCAAGTTGCTTTATCTCAGCCTCCAGGCGTCCCAGATTTCTGCGGATATCTTTGAGTACCCCAAAGCTCTTTGACATGCATGAACCCCGTATAGTGGCTTTAAAGGCCTCCCAAATAGTGCACACGTGGGTAACCGAGCCCTTATTTCTGGCAAAAAAGTCGGTAATTTCCTCTCCAATTTCAGCCTGAAAGACAGAGTCTAACAGTGCCTCCGGCACTAATCTCCAACAGCGTGGGGTAGCAATTAAGTTAGGAGGGCTATCTCTAGGCATACTTGCGCATGGTCCGAGTATGTGCGAGCCAAATGTTCTGCCGACTGGATCCAAGGACCCACCCCCCGGGAGCATATCCAGTAATCAAGCCTCGACCAAGTCGAGTGCCCAGCTGTATAAAAGGTGCCCTCCCTGTGGGTTGGATGTACGTATCGCCATGCGTCAATAAGTCCGTGATCTAGAAATAAACCGGAAAGGGTGTCCTGGGTGTTGGTGTAGTGGGGAGGAAGGGGATTGGATCGATCCATGGACGGGCGCAGGGTAGTGTTAAAATCCCCGCCCCATATGACGTTGGTGGACCCCACCTTAAGTATCTGTCCCCAAAGAGTAGTGAAATAGTCAGGGTCATCCGTGTTAGGGCCGTAACAGCAAGCTAGGGTGACCGATTGTGTGCCCAGCGTACCCCAGAGCAGGCAACTCCGACCGGAGGGATCACTAGATGTGCCCCCTAGGATGAAGGGCGTATTTTTCTTTACTAATATAAGTGTGCCTCGTGAATATGTCGAGTAGGAGGAGAACACCCAGGCAGAGGCCCATTTGCTACCGAAACAGTTATGGTGTCGGGGGTCAATATGCGTTTCTTGAAGCATTGCAATTTGTATATGATGTCTATCAAGATACGCTAATATTTGTCTCCGTTTACGAGGGTCGCGTAGGCCTGTGACATTCCATGTGAGTAATTTGATGCGTAGTTGCTCAGTGTGAGCTGCCATTACAGTTGTGCTGTACGATTAAGGCGATGATGACATTGCGTATATGTAGTGTGGCCATGCCTACGGGTACTGAAATGTCTGTATGCTGCTGTCCAAAGTACATAACAGTAAAACCTAACATTCCCAACTCATTCCCCCCCTCTAAAAGCAACTTCAGTGTGCTAGCATTGCCGCACCTGGTGAACATCCGTACCACCCCCACCCACAACAACACCCCAAACGTGCCGGTACTAAGTCGCCCACCCAATACCATCAAATAGCATGGCCGTTTTATCGTAGCCAGATAAGGCCAGCAAAGCAATAATAAAAACAAAAGATAACAATAAGAAACATAGAAATAGGGACAATGGCCCAGCCGCCTCCTCCGTACGTCCCAGCTTCATATGGACGATCAGGGTACAAGTGTGCGATTATGGGTGGGCCATGGATACTACAGAGTGTGTCACCGTCCGCAGCTCAGGAGATCCACAGCACCCACGGCGTCGAGCACTGCCAGGTCCGCCGGCAATCGCACGAACGCAAAGGAGTGGCTGTATGGTGTCCTGTCGACAAGTTCGAGTCAGTATTTTGGGGAATCAGGCAGACGGGCAGAGCAGCAGGACGTCAAATGGTGTGCTATGGGCCATGGACGAGGCAGGGGGACAGTGTCCGCTCAACAGTGCAGCAACCAGCCGGACCGCTAAGATGGTGCCACCCTCAATGTGGCGTGCTGGGGAGATATGTGGTATTCACTCCTCTTCAGTAGCGCCCGATCCACCTGTCGTCAGGGACCCTCGGGGGGTGGATCAGTCGGCAGCAGCAGTCCTAGGCCAAGTACATGGGCTTGTGTGAGTTTCGCTGCGTATGTGGAGTATCGGTAGGGAAAAAAGGCGCGACCCCAACAGCAGGGATTGCGCATCAGGCACCTCACCGTTTCTCCTCCGGCGTCCAATTCCCGTGTCCCTATATGAGGCGCCGGCAATCTCGATAAGAAGCGATCCGGTGGGGAGCAAGCCTCTGCGCGCGGGATCGGGCAGAATGCGGGTTTGTTGCAACCAGGGCCCACTGCCCCGTGGAATCCCCGGGGCTCGAGTGACGTCGGCTGCCGTTTGGGTCCCCAGGCACTTCGTCCCCGTAGGTCGCTGGAGCTCTGAAAGCGGATTTGAGGATCTTCTGGGGCCGAGAGAGCCGCGATTTTTTTTCACAGTGGGTCCGGATGGTTTAGGGAACAGGTAGGTAGTGGCACATCGTAGTTTTGACGGTAGAGTGGAGGATAAATAGCGGATTTGGACGCCAAGCTTCGCGAGCCTCACAAGTGTGTGGCCATCTTGGATGTGCGCCACCTAGCGCCCCCTACTCTTTTCATAGTTGATAAAGATGATCCGTGGTAGAGGCCATTGGCGTAATCAAGTTTAGACAGTACAAGAGGGATAGTGGCCTGGACCTTGTGTGGAAATCCCAGGTGGGGCAAGATGCGTCGCAGAGTTTTCATAGTAATGAAGCTTGATCTTGCTAATTTGTCAACTTGGGCATTCATTGAAAACTTGGAGTCTATGGTAATTCCAAGGATTCTTACTTCCTCAGATACCTTAGGAGGTGGTCCCAGATTGTCAGGCCAGACTCAAAGTGGGTCAAAATGTTTTCAATTGCCACATGTGAGTATTTCCGTTTAGGAAGCATTCAATTTGAGATGGCTCCATGCCATCCACTGATCAACGGCTTTGAGGCAACTGAAGATTTTTGAGTTTCCAATGTCTTTGGTGCTTTCTAGTATTTGTGTGTCATCTGCATAGTTATAGCATGTGATCGGAAATTCATTGATCATTGTTGGTGATCCAGCGCGGCTAATATAAATTGCTCCTTAGGACACCAATCCAGGTAAAACACTTACGCAACCTATTGTTAATTAAAACTTATGTCGGTGGGGCCCATGACACCGCATACATACATTCATTCAATCTCTGGATTACACGCTAAGGAGAATGTGCTGCTGGACGAACGGGATACCTTGTTAAATTTGACAGAATAATAATTTATTCATTATATACATTAACTTTGGATCCTGTCGGTTCTAAACATCAAGGTACTCCGCTATTCAGTCGATGGACCAACTCGTAGAATAAGTTGATGGTGATTAAGACCAGCTCAATCACAATTAAAACCTTTAATTTTTATAAATCATAAATATATTAAAGAACCACGGACTCATTTTAAGGTTAGAATATAATTTTATCTAAAATTATTCAATCAAATAAGTGAAATTCTTTATTAAACAAACACATTTAAATATCAATAAACATTTAAGAAAAGATTTTAGGAAAGGTGAAAATTATGCATTACCCTCAGCCATGGGGCGATGACAAGAATGGTTCACCAAAGGAAGATAAACCGCAGATCACAGAATAGGACTCCCAAACTGACTGACTGTCTCGCTAACCTCCTCGGACGCACCTCCCGGGCAGAATTCCCGCAACGATCTCGTTCCTTCCCCAGTCAAAGTGCAAAATCCAAAATGACAGAGTCTTTCGCAGCATCAAGGTGGAAAAATGAAAAATAAAGAAACGGCATGGCAACAACACCAACAGCAACCAATCCACGTAAGAGCAGACTCTCTTATACCGTATTCTTTGGCTTACTACACATAAAAGTTGCAATCCTTAGGGGCAAGAATCACGCTAATTGGTCCATTGGAGGGGTGGTGATGGTCACCTCATCGCCCTCCTTGTTCAAACTGGTTTGGGGACAATAAAGCACACAATAAGTCTCATGATTCTGGGGTCAAAAGTAGTCCAACTTGTCCTTTCATTTTGTAACGATCTTTGACGGTCACATATTAGTTGATCCATTGTCATTCGGTTCTATCCCATCCATTCCCAGGAATACATGCTGAATCACTTGGCACATTCTTCATTGTAGGTCAGATTGACCTTGACATCTCTCACTCCGGGCACAGGCCGCATTCACGTGACTGGAACTTCCGTATTGATTCTGCGCGGAGGCCATCTTAGTCATCTCACGTGATCTCATCCTTTCCAGCAGCCATTTTCAAAGCATGGCCTAGCAGGCCCGATCGAACTATCATAAGAACAAACACAACCGAAATTAAAACAAAGAAAATAAGCCTTTCTGTTTACCACCCGCCATTCTAAAGATCCGTGTTAGGTGTTACATAGCAGATGCGACATTTAAAGCCATTTTACTTACCATCTGCATTCTTTGCCACAATACAAATTTACTACGCAACACAAATCATGCAATTCACTCTAATCAGTACGCAAATCACAATACTAAGGTTAATTAACTTCACATTTGTAAGTAGATTAGATTTTGCACAAATCAGCATATTACCCACGTGTAGTGTTTACTAAAAAAGAAAAAGGTGCGTTTGTTGGTTAATACATGCATTTCAAACTGTTAGCATTATTAATTATTAAGAGGTCATTAATTTCTAAGGGGTACAAAATTATTTCGTTTACCCTGCTCCATCATTGGTAATGACTACATGTAGATGTTGAAAAGCGTGGGTGAGATGATCGAGCCTTGATGGACCCCTGCTTTTGTGAAGTACGGTTTGAATGAGAGAGGTGGAGAACAGAGGACATTTGTTCTGTTTTGAAGGTAGGATGTGACCCAGTCACGAGCAGTGCCCTCTAAGCTTGCTTCATTGAGTCGTTGAGTACTAGAGTGTAATGGTCAACTGTGTCAAAGGCAGTTGAGAGGTCCAAGAGAAGTAGTGCAGCAACCCTGTTGCGGTTTACTGTGTTTTTAAGGTCATCCCATATGGCGATGAGGGCAGATTCTGTGACTCCTCCAGGACGGAATCCTGTTTGGAAGTCGGAAAGTATGAAGTTATCTTCAATGAATTGTAGCAACTAGGAGAATGCTGCTCTTTCTATCAGTTTGCCCAGGAAAGGTCCATTTGAAATCAGTCCGTACTTGTCGGCGTCAAGCGGGTCCAGGTTAGTTTTCTTTTATAATGGGCGTTATCTGCCCTTTATAGGTCTTCCAGAAAGATTCCTGTAGTTAAGTAATTATTGATTCTTCTTCTTACTGGTGTGGCAGCAGAGGTAGTTAGAAGAAAGTTCTTGATCATTTGTGGTGGACAAGGGTCAGGAGGGCTGCCAGCAGGTCTGCTTGCTTTGACCAGATCCATAAATTCACTTTGTGATATTTGTTTGAAGGAATGGAGAGGCTGGGTTAGCCTACTCTTGGAGGGTATTTTTGGAAATGGGTTGGCGCTGTTGGCTTTCCTTTGTCTTAAATAGGAGTCCGATGTGTCTGTTTTGTTTGTAAAATGATTTGACAGTTTGTCCGTGAATTCTTGAGTAATAGGATGAGTTCTTTCTATGCATGTAGGTTTATGAAATTCTGTCAGAATTCTATAATGTTCTTTATTTGCACATTTAGCATTTTGAATCCTGTCTGAATAGTACCTTTTTAAAAAAACTTTTTTGAATGCTGACTTGTGTAATCTGTTAAGGTTCTGTAGGTGAAGTTTGTCTTGTTTGCTGTTTGTTTTGAGCCAGGTGCGTTGTAGCTTTCTAATTTGCTGTTTTATCTCTTTTCGCTCAGAATCTCTACAAGGTGCCTATTTTCTTTTGTCCTGTTTTGTTGTTCTGAGTGGTATTAGGATACCAAAAGTTTCCTGTAGCCACTCACAGTTTTTTAATGGACTGTATTGTGTCTAGATCTGTGTTGGATGTTATTTGTGTTTCTCAGTATTCAAAATTGAGGTTGTTCCATGGTTGACAGGTGGATGCATGTAAGGTGGTTTTAGATGTGTTGCTTTGTGGTGTTTTATGTTGGAAAGCTAGCAACTGGTGGTCTGGCCATGTGACTTCCAACACAGATCTAGACACAATACATTCCATTAAAAAGCTATATGAGTGATTACAGGAAACTTTTGGTTGCATATGGTGAAGAGGACCTCACAACCTTGTATGGAAACATTGTCAGCTTTAGTGAGATGTACTGTTTGCTTGAATATAGCAGCTAGTCCACTTCCTCTTTTGCCTATACGATTTTGTGTGATAGTTACAGCCTAGAGGAACAGCTTCATGCAACACTGGAGCCATGTCATCTCCCAACAATGATTCAGTTATGAAGAGTAAGTCAGATTGTGTGTCAGTGAGTAGGTCGTAGATGTGATGCTTGTTTTAGAGAGTGATTGAGCATTTATTAGTAGGCAGTTTAGAGATTGTGTTTTGGTGATGGTGTGACTTTGTTTTGTAGAAGAGTGAGCAGCACTCTTTGAACTTGCAGCAGGTTTTGTCATTAGTGCTGGTATTAGTTGTATGAGGACGGCAATAGTGTTGCTTTTCTACATCGTATTCCTCGTCCAGTAGGCTTTGAAGGCATTTTGATGGCTCTACTTGTGTAGTTGTTGGAGATGGTGGTTGACAGTGAGTTGGTGAGCTGTGTTGTCGTAGAGTAGCCTTGTTGTGTAATTGACATGGAGATGCGAAGTTGTGAAGAGTGGCATGTTGTTTATTTTGTTTGCATCTGTTTAGAGTGCAAGATGTATGAGTTAGGGGTTGTGGTGCAGCATGTGGATCATGTTGTAAGGCTCTGAATTGTGCAATGGATGTGGGGCGTTTGAATGAGAATTGTTATATTGGTGTATTTGTGTTATGTGTGGGGGAAGCTGCTACTGAAGACCTGAATCTCCGTGGTGACAGACAGGCTCAATCCACACTTTGCAGGTTCAGGAATTAACCCTGAAGGTAAGGCCCAAAATTGAGCCACTTAATATACAGCTTTTTGCGCACTTAAACAAATCACTTTTTTCTATCAAAAATGAGTGCTATGTATACTTTCCAAACACAGTTTAAACCATACAGCAGACAACGCAGTCTATTAAACACACTCTACTTAGCCTCTGAGGCTGTACTTTTTAACTTAAAAAATCGAAAAGGGGGAGGGGCTGGGGGGACACAGTACACGGGGAACTAGGACACAATTGCAAACAGTCACAAGTGGGAAAAAACATCAGTTTTCACAACACAGTTTAAACCATAAAGCCGATGAATCAGTCTTTTAAACAAGCTCTGCTTAGCCTCTCAGGCTGTACTTTGCCTTTTTAACTTTAAAAATTAATAAAATGGGGGGGGGGGAGGGGGAGGCTTGCCCCTGCATGCCTAAGCACAGTGCAGGGGAAACTAAGACACAAATTCAAACAGTCGCAGGTTAAATGCAGCATGCCTGTATCCATCCTTCATGTTTACTATGGTCAAGATAATTTCCCTAAAGGTATTTGTTTTCTTGTTGAATTTAAGTGAATTTATGACCTGATTTTCTTTACAAAACATTGTTATTGATTTTAATATAGTCAACAAATACAGCATGCGTCATGTACACTTCATACAATTTCCATCAACGGCGTATATCATTTGTCGGCCACGCTACTACATTGGTCCCCTCAAGGTAATCCTCAAACACATCACAATGCTGATGTTAATGCTTTGCCTCTAGTATTCAATGTCCTTGTGACACCCTACTAGTCCATCCAATCCCCCGATATCTTTCCATACTTCTGCGGGTAGCCACGTGATTTATACATTGGAATCTCAATCCTCATACAGTGATCTATCCCCCTAGGATCACGTGGCTGCCCGCAGACGGGGTATCACTAGGACATTTGCGCAGTGTTACGATTTGGGATTACAGACCAAATGTATCAATGCTAATTAGTAGTATGTCATATCTGGTCTAGTGGTATATGAAGGAGCAACAGTTTTGGGTCATCTGCTATTTTACAGCTAGTTATTTCCATCAACATACCCATCAAGATATCCCAGAATAATCGTATCTTGTGGCACCTCAGAGTGGCTTGCACAAGGTTGCCAACAGAGTACCCGCATCTGACACAGCCTGGGGAATCAATTTTCCTGAACTGTCACATTCTTTATGATTTATTTAAGTCCTGCACAAGAAATCCAGCTGAATCACCCGGTATTGGGTGGCAATCACTACCTTGGGTGGTGCGATCCTGGTCGTCTGTGAGTTCTCCTCTGAAAGTACACCAACATATTTTTCCAATGCCAACCTAAGTGTGTCAAAAGTGTCAGGGGTGTGGATCATAAACGAGCCATACAACTGGGATATCAAAAGGTGCCCAGGTCTCCTGTCAAGGGCTTAGCCTCCAGCAGGTTAAAGTTTATTGTTCCATCATGTCTTTGACATGTTGAGACAGGGTGTGTCCTGATTACAGGTATCTGTAGAGCTGGTGTTTGTTCATGTCATAAGCGAATTGAAGATTTGCAAAAGAGCATATGGCATTGCTGGTCATGACATCCCCCAACTTGGGTATACCAATAGCGTCCCATCCAGCAAACCCCTCAAGGGCACTAACATCTCTGAGAACAGTTCCCACCCAGATCGTTGCCACTTTAGTGAATCTGTTGTGCCACCATATATCCAACAGTGTCCTATGCAACAAGCTGATAACAGTGATTGTTGTGGGTAGTAAATATGATACACTACCCTCTTCTTTATAGGGAGTGTAAGGGGTGAGTGTCTCCCAGCTCCATTTTTCATTGGTGAATGCGGAGTCCTTCTGAAGATCGCGCAGCCAATCATTTACTATGATCAAATGTGCCACATGATAGTATGTTATGACATCTACTGCACCAGTTGTACCATCATAGGTGGACTTGTATCATTTAGACATGCAATACGCAGGGCTTTCCCCTCCCACAAAAAGGAATAGACCTTTGCGTTGATGCAATTAAAGAAGTGGAACGGAATACCATATGGGTATTTCTGCAGCTGATAAAGCACCCTTGGTAATGAAGCCATTTTGAAGATGGCAGCAAGTCCCATCAATGAAAGCAGAAGAGGGGACTAAAAGGCAAGGTCACTCTAGCCTGACAATCTGGGGAGCTAGACTGCACTCCCTTGCACATGTTTAATGCCTAGCACTTTAAACGAACAGATAGCAGAAACCTCAGTAGCTATTGTCAAACCGACTGCCCACTGAAGATTTGGGGCCTCTTTACCACAGTTTTTGCTAACAATACAAAGTGGTAGTAGTGGGTCACACAATTACACTTCCTATGCAAAGGCAAATTTCAGTGGGTTAACAAGAAACTTCATCATGCGTAAAAGAAATGGTGCTATTGGATATCAGACACCCTACTACCAATGGTGTCAGAAAAGGGCAACGGGCCGAAGGGACCCCTGCTCATAACATAGGTATAAGCAAAATCACAGCACTCTAGAAGTAAGCCAATAGTTCAATTTTAGTGCAAAAAGTCAGGATCACGGTAAATTCAATCCAAGTCTTATTTGTTGCGTGTAACTTGAAATCTTCAGTCACAAAGTAACATCAAAAGATACAGTCAACACATATTTCATCACCAGCGTGACTTCTTCAAGGTTGCAAAAATAGTTCAATAGAATGAAAGACAGTCAAACTTCTAATTCTTATGGGCACGATATATGTCAATAGGCAGGGACTGACATACTAGTTAGAAGTGGAAGCATTTTGTGAAGAAAGTAGAAGGCCAAAATGTCCTGGAAAAATAACCGTAGGTAAAACACCCTAGTATGTGGTAGTGTTAGAGAAAGATAGTGAAGATTACAGTTTAGAAAGAAGGTAAATTTGGTCAGGCAGTCTTGTGTGTGACAAGCCGAAAAGGAGCAAATCGTTAAGGTCTAAAGTGCAAGTTAATATGAGGAACAGCTGGTGTAAGGCAACCGTCACCCGAAAGAAGCCATGCGTAATCTAATTAAAAAAGAAGAAAACAATCCTCTTGCTGTGGAAAAGAATGTATATCAAATTCTGTAAAGCTATCAAAACTCTATTGGAAGCAATTCCCGATTGTGTCTGCTCTAAACTGTACCTTTGTTCATAATTGGCACACCTCTGGTCCACATATAAGACTCTTGTAAAAGGTATCCCTGGTACCAAGGGCCTTGTGATCAGAGAAGGCCTCTGAGGGCTACAGCATGTATTGGTCCACCCTCAGAGACCCCTCACCTAACACATACACACTGCCATTGCAGACTATTTGTTTTGGTGCAGACAAAACATAAAAGTCGACATGGCACAAATCCTTGTGTGCCATGCCTACCTACCACTGCCTGTGGCATAGATAAGTCAACCCTCTAGCAGGCCTCACAGCCATAAGGCAGGGTGCACTATACCCCAGGTGAGGGCATAGAGGCATGAGCAATACGCCCCTACAGTGTCTGTGCCCATTCACAGACATTGCAAGTGCAGTGAAGCCATATTCAGTACACGGATTGGGAGTTTGTCATTACGAACTCCACATCTCCATAATGGCTTTACTGAATACTAAGGAGTTTGGTATCAAACTCCTCTGCATAATAAACCCATACTGATGCCAGTGTCGGATTTATTATAAAATGCACTCAGAGGGCATCTTAGACCTGCCCCGTCAAAAATGACCATCTTCTAGTGTATTGGCTAACTGGTCCCCGCCAGCCAGCCACCACCATACAGGTGTCTGACCTCATGGGGTGAGAGCCTTTGTGCTCTCAGAGGTCAGAAACAAAGCCTGCTCTGGGTGGAGGTGCTTCACACTTCCCCCTGGAAGGAACAGCAACACTTGTAGGTGAGTCTCAAAGGCTCTCACCTTGTGATTTGCTGATTTGGGCAGCTCCAACTAGTGGAGATGCCCACCCCCCTGTCCGGGCCTCACTTTTGGCGGCAGGACAGGTGGGAAAATTAGTAAGCAGAGTAGGAGTGTCCACACCAGCCAGGCACACCCCTAGAGTCACCAGGAGCTGAGGTGAACACCTCTCTTAGAAATTCTCCATCTTGAATTGGAGAATTAGGCCCAATAGGAACAGGGATGAGCCACTCTCCTCAAAGGGAGGGGACACCCAAAGGGTGTAGTCATCCTAGGGATCAGTAGCCATTGGCCACTGCCCCTGACCTCAGTAATGCCTTTAAATGTAGTATTTAAGGGCCCTCCTGAACCTTGATCCTCAATTTGATGACCTATGAAGAAGAAGGACTGAAGAGCCGTGCAGCAGTGGAGAAAAAGATGACGACTGACTAGGCCCAGCCCTACCAGCCTGTTTCCTCCTCCAGTGACCCTGCTCCAAGAAACTGGTGTGGCCCACAGCCAGCAATCTCAAGAACCCCAGAGGACCTGTGCTGTCTTCAACAAAGACTCTTGTCTCCTGTGGACACCGGATTTGTCCAGCAAGAAACCAACACAACGGCTCCGGATTCAGGTAGATCCGCAACACTTGCACCACTCTGCAACCGTTACCCACGGCCCGAGTGCAGGTGGCCCACCGACTCAGTGAAGTCTCCCTGGCAATCCTGACCTGGGATCCAGTGTTGGACAACTTCTCCTGACCTCCCTGTCGATGCCTGCGGCCTCAACCTGAAGGGCCGCCCCCAACCAGGACCGAATCTGGTGAGAAAACCCGACGCCAAAAGAAAACCCTGCACCCGCAGCCCCTGGTCTTGGTGTGCCAAACCGACAGTGTCCAGGCATCCTCCCACTATTGAACCTACCTCTCCAGTTGTGGGGTTCCTTCAGGCAACCCCGAAACCAAGCCTGCAGCAGTTTTCCCCAAAAGAGGATCTCCATTGATTTCAACGGGACCCCAACGCCTTCTTTGCACTCTGCACCCGGCCACCCCTGCGCCGCTGGTGGTGCAATCTCAGTGCTTTTTGGTGGCCCCTCCAGTGCTGATCTTAACCCCTAGGGCCTGTGTCCCTGAACCGCAGGTACTTACCTGTAACCAGTGCCTCTTCGAGGTGCCCCCAGCTTTCATAGGATAACATTGGGCCCAGTGACCTCTGCACCCGGCCGCCTCAGTGTCACTGGTGGTGCAGTACCTACCTTGGTCAGACCCTGGTCCAGTGTTGACCCACACCCCCAGAGACTGAACTTGAAAACCGCTTAATTACCTGTAAGTTACTCACCTGTCTTTTTCCCATAGGATTGCATTGGTCTCTCACTGTAGGGTACTAAGTGTGATCCTGCATACAAAGTATCTCTATCTGTATTGAAAAGTATTTCATGCACATGCAAAATATTTTTGATACTATACAAAACCTATTGCCAGTAATTGAAAGTATTGCACAAAAGTCTACTTACTTGTAACTGAGTTCAACTTGGTGCCTAGAAATAAAAGTAACACAAGTAATATTTTTCTACAAACATTGTCCTGTAGACTGTCATTGAGTGTGTGTTTCTGCCTTGTATGAGTATGTACACCAAATGCATTCACAGTATCCTCTGGTAAGCCCAACTGCTCAGCCCAGCTTCCACTAACTTGAGAGTAAGGTATTATCTACTTTAACCTCTGCCATACCTTTGGGGACTCTGTGCACACTATACCTCTTTTTGGCATAGTATATACAGAGCCAGCTTACATCATAGTTTTTGCTAAGTTCAGGTGTAGATCTGTATACTTTCCAAAAGTTTGGAATGCTTGTAATGCCCTGAGCCCAGACTATTCCGGCCTCTAAAAGAATAGCATCAAGTCATCTGCACACAAAGAGACCCTCTTTGCCACTCCAGACACCAATTCAAATTCTCATAAGAGAGCGTCACATTGGACCCATGCCACCTGAGGCTCAATCACAGTGGCGAACAGCAGTGGGGGCAGCGGGCATCCCTGTTTAGTTCCCTTCTCGACTGGGGAGACCCCCGCTATGGCTCCGCTTACATGGACCCTCGCCACCAAATCTCTGTACAAGGGACAAACATAACCTAAAAATGTGGGCCGAAAGTTGAGCTTCCCCAACTGCTCAAAGAGTTACAGCCACTCTAATGTGTCAAACGCCATCTTGAGGTCCACCAGCAGCAGTGCCAGAGGGCCCTCCAGATGTTTCAACAAGGCCAGGGCATTGTGCAGGTGCAAGTATTGTGACACATGGAGTGGCCACGCATAAGGCCATAATGATCTGAATGCAACAGTTATTCAATTGTTCCAAGCAGACGAGTAGCCAACACTTTGGCAATGATCATAGCTTTGATATTAATCAGAGAGATGAAATGATATGAGGAGCACAGCATCTGCAATCTGCATGGTTTACATATAACTAATCTATCTGCGATTCGTAAGTCAGTGGGGAGTGGTCCAAAACTCATACCTCTGCTAAAATCGTAATGATGTGCAGTATAGTGAATGAAGCTCATTGTTTAAAAAATTCTACTGGGTGACCCTTGGGCCCAGGTGTTTTTATTGCTCCAAAGTTTTTCAGTTTGGCAGTCAGCTCCTCTTTGCCTATCTCTTCCACCAAGAGATATCTTTCAGATAGCAATAGCTGCCTCGTTGGGAATCCTCACAGGAACTCTGGTCATTTCTGGGTTTGCACCTCTAGAGTACAACTATCAATAGCATTTCACAACGGCCTGTGCAACCTGGCAGTGATCAGTTAGGTGGCCATGAAGGTGTTGGATTTGGCTGATGTGGGTCAGTGTCTCCATACACTGGCATAGCCAATGCAAGATCTTACTCACCTAATTGCCACACTGGTACATGCAACTTTGAGATGCAACCCAGGCAGCTTGTGCATCATTTAGTAGAATTTGTATTAATCTTGTCTTGTAAAGCTCAATATTTCACAGCATTTCTGATTTTGGGAGTGCAATGAACCTACATTCTAGCTGTATGAGTCCATGTCCAGAGCTGCCACCTCCTCTCTTTTCTGGTGGTGAACACCATTAATGTGACTTATGATCCTGCCCCTTATGAAAGCTTTGAAAGCTTCCCATAGGATAATCCGGGAAACAAATGCATCCTTATTGAGTGCAAAATATGTACCAGCCACCTCCTGGATGCAGTAATCTACGAGTTTGAGATGGGCTCTGCAGCTGAGTTGAGACACCGCAAGCTCCACATCATGGCAGACCCTCTTCTTTGTCCAGCTGCCATACACTCAGAGAGCAGGGAAAAGTTCAACCAGCCCTGCGACGACTACCCGGGCTGCCATCCGCAGTCATCACACTTGTCCCTTGGGAGCACATCAACACAGAAAGGGTGTTCCATTCCCCTTGACACCTCCCCATTCAGTGGGAGCCTGCAGAGAAAGCAAGCACTACTCGTAGTTGCTTCAGAAGTTGGTCTTCCATCTCAAAGGCCACACAGTGTTCCTCCATCTACATGTGGTAGGCCACAGACTCCCTATAACAATCTCTTTCTGGGGTCTGAGTTGGTACCTGTCGCCACTTATCGGGCCAGCTAGTTCAAGGCTGCTGCCCTGTTGGCTGCTAAGTCACGCTCTCCTTTGACATGAGATTTTGATTGTAATATTCCAGTATTCATCTCCCATGTTTTGCATTTGGTTGCTCTGATTGATGCTCATTCCCTTTTGATAATAGCATTAGACATTCTGAATTGAAGTATTTTTATTCACATTACAGGATTGATGTATAGTGGTTTTACTGGCAAGGCGCTCCATCGGTTTACCTCTTTTTTGTATAATCGATCCTTTCAGGATGCCTCCAAACATCTTGCTTTCATGTTCTATTTCATAGCTTGTGGAGTGCCGCCGGGCTCCTCAATGAACGTTTGGCTTTTTAACATTTAATATTAATGTTTGTTCTCTTGCGGACATTTTGGAAGCATTTGGCTTTTCCATAACTTCATATTCAAACAAAAATCAGATCTCTCTCTCTCTCTCCCCCCAGGCAACTTTGATTGGAGGATGTTGCCCATTAGGGGTGGCAGCAAAACAGAGTTCCTTATAATTGGGATCCAACCCTGCCTGTGGGGTTATCCTTGGTGACCGAAGACACCTGGTCCTCTGCCGGTGACCCAACAGGCAGTGAAAAATCTGGGAATTTGGCTGGACAGTGAACTGAGGCTTGACCATCAGATCAACAAAGGGACTTCTTGCTGCTTTGGTCTCCTATAATACCTTAGGAAGATACTCTGGCTCTTTCCTAGTTCCACTCAGAAGACCATAGTACAGGCTTTGATCACTTGACGCCTAGAGTACTGCAATGTGTTGTATATTTAAATAACAAAGGCTTTCCTTAAAAGCCTCCAGATAATTCAAAACGTGGCCATGTGCCTGCTAGGTCATCTCTCCAAACACTCTCATGTCTCCTCTCCGCTAAGGGATCTTCATTGTATTGTGACGCGCATTCAATATAAAGCTGTCTGCTTTGCTTATAGAGTCTTGATGAATGCAGGACCCCAGTATCATAGGCACCTTGTCAGACCCTATTGTCTTTTTTTAACCTTACGCTCTGCTAATGTTAGACTGGCTCAGGTACCTCAGGTCTATCGGGCTAGGCAGGCAGGGCACTCCTTCAGAGATTTAGCACTGAAAGTATGGAACTCCCTCCCCTTTCATTTACGCCTCAGCCCCTCCCAAGCGATATTCCGCAAACAACTTAAGACCTGGCTATTTTAATCTGCCATGTTTCAATTCTGGTTGTTGACGTCTGCTTTGTCGGTAGTACAGGGGAAACCTATTTGGGTAGCCATGCGCTTTGCAAATTACTAAACCACAAAATAAATAAATGTATTCAGTTTGAATCATTCCCTCCGACAAATGGATTTTCTAAAATGCATTGTGGCATTAATTTGATATAACTTTATCTCATGAAGACAATTAAGGGTTTAACTAAGTAACTCTATGCAATAAAAAATATTTTAATTTAAAAAAAATATCTCAGCTTATTTATTTATTTTTTTATTTTTTTAATTTGTATTTTTTTAGAGCTTTATATTGTGCAAACTAGACCCGAAGATATCAGGTATCAAAGCGCTTAACATGAGCACCAGTTTCCTGGACCCGAAGATATCAGGTATCAAAGCGCTTAACATGAGCACCAATTTCCTGGACCCGAAGATATCAGGTATCAAAGCGCTTAACATGAGCACCAGTTTCCTGGACCCGAAGATATCAGGTATCAAAGCGCTTAACATGAGCACCAGTTTCCTGGACCCGAAGATATCAGGTATCAAAGCGCTTAACATGAGCACCAGTTTCCTGGACCCGAAGATATCAGGTATCAAAGCGCTTAACATGAGCACCAGTTTCCTGGACCCGAAGATATCAGGTATCAAAGCACTTAACATAAGCACCAGTTTCCTGGACCCGAAGATATCAGGTATCAAAGCGCTTAACATGAGCACCAGTTTCGTTACAGATGGACACATTCACATTTGATGGATTAATTTGTGGATAATTTGATTAGATGAGGAAGACTGGATTATGGGCGCAATTTATCAAGCCGTGCACCCCGGGATGCATCCTGATTTCAGTGTGCTCTTTTCTGGTTTGACACCTACCCCTCATCCAATCAGCCCCTCAAGGAAAACAAATGGTGACTGGCTCTCTTAATGACAACTCAGGCGTGCCATAGAGTCAACTATCATGAGACTCCCAACAGCAATTATCACCAACCATCCAACAATGCCTCGTATTCAGTCCTGCCAAGCTATATTTATAATTTGCTCTTCTTTAAGAGAACAAGTTAGTGACACAACCTGGCACTTTCCTGGCTCATCACTAATGAAACACAATGACACCAGATTAGGGTGACCTCCCTCAATGAGAAATCCCAGAAGTGGCACAGAAAGGGTGCCCAGACTCCGGTTGCCCTACGCAAATGCTGATATCATAACAAGTGGTCTCTGGAGAAGTTGCAGCAAGAGGAGGTAGAGGGCACATAAAGGTGCATTAGCTCACTATAAGTATGATAAGATGTAAAGCATCTTGAGTGGATTGTGTGTGTCAATTTCCTAGTATACTTTTTGGATCTGCTGAGGAAGTTGGATTGTAGCCTCATTTAATAAGGAAGGAGCCCGTTACTATCTCGTCCGCAAAAGACGTGACAACATTTTCAACAATAGGCTCCCCTCCGCTCTTCCTCCGAAGGTGGGTCAGTGGAAGCCGATCTGGACTGGTGCAGTGCCGCAGAAAAAATTGTATATGAGAGTAGGGGCTGCCCACGCAAATGGGTGAAAATATGGCAACAATGGGAGACATATCGGGGTCTGTGAGGGGGGCGGGGGGGAGATTAGTGCAATATTTTAGATGATAGGGGGGATGGGGGCTGTTAGTGTTCTTTGGGGTCAAGTTGGTAAGATCCAGAACAACTGTTAAAATATGTTCTCATAGTACTTTACATATTCAATGTATGCATTTCCAAATGATGCCGGAAATGTGCTGTATACTGTATCTGACATTGGTTTAATAAAAAGATTCTTTAAAGAAAAACAATAGGCTCCCCTCTCTCCAATCAAATAAACTTTGGGGAATTGACAATTAGGACCCACCCCTAAAATGAGCTGATTACTCAATGAACACGGGTATTTAGACAGAATATGGGAAACAGAAATATCGTGAACCAAAATATTGTGTCAAGAATATCAAGGACACAAATATCATGAAGGTAAGGTTCTATAGGGAAGTAAAGTTTACAATATATAACTCCACATATATGCATCATGACGATAGATATATCTTTAAAGTGTATAGATGTCGAGTTAAGAATAGTAAATCTATACTTACCTATTTGCACTTGCCTTCTCGATATTTTGGTCCTCGAAATTTTTGTCACGATATTATGTCCAAACGATATTTGTGTTTCCGTTATTCTGTCGGTGATCCATGAACACGATAGTCCTTTAAAGTGGATGAATTTCTTCCCTGATTGTTAAGCTTAATGTCTAACAAATGCAGATGTAGCCACTTCATGGCATCTTCCTACGTCAAAGCGTTTTTTGTCACCACCAAGTGTGGCATGCTTCATTATCAAGTGCACTCCTAGCTGTGGACTTGTTTCCACGGCGAGCTCTTCATAAGGAAACACAGTTCGTTTAGCTGGGTCCTCCAAAAGGGAGCTAGTTTGTAGTTTGTAACATATAAATATATTAATTTGTCAGAGGGTTCAAATGATAAAATTGTTTAATGCAAGGTATTCCTAAGGTCATTTGTTGAAACGTTGTTAACACACGAGTTAAAAAATACATGTCCTAAGGTGGGGATCTTTATGACATTAATTATGTCATCAGAGAAGTGTTGACATGTTTCTGCCCGTCATAAAGTAGCAACTCAAGGTCTTGAGCATTCATCAGGACAAAATAAGACCCCAGTGATGTAAAAATTAAAGACATAGAGTTTGTCAGACGTGATACCCCATCACAAACATGACTGACATCCTGTCCACCTTATTACAAGTGCGTTATATCCTTATGCACTTGTAATAAGGTGGACTGGATATCCGTTACCTTTGTAACAGAGTACCTGTCCGTCAAACTCTAAATCAGGCCCTAAATCCTCTGTTCTCACAAGTTAAGGGAAAGACAAAAAAGAGAGGAGCACATGGAACCAATGGGGTACAAGCAGTTGTTGTTCCGGCATCTGTGGGAGAACCCAACGAAGAGTTCCTCCATAATATCTCATCAGATCATCCTTTATGGGTGGCACACCAGATCTGGAGAAAGCTATTTGTTATCAAACTGGCGCGATAATACACCCTTCCATAGCTTGTATTCACCTCACGCTCACCGCCACACGTGAGAAAACAAAGTCGAAATCAACTCTGTCAGATATACGAAGATACTTGTGAAAAGGCTGCCAGGCGGCCAGAGTCTGTATCCTTGGCACAAGCTTCCTCTGTACTCTTACCAAACCAGTGGCCTGATGTGAGCCTCTCTGATCATGATGGTCTTGAAGGTGTGGAAAGAGATCAAAAGAGATACGAAGCATCACAATCTCATTTCTTGGGGAGATCCCAGTCCACCGAGTGTCTTATCTACGGCCGAATCTGACTTCTGCAGTGTTTTTATAATTTGTGGCGTGAATGACCTGCCGGGCATGCTTGTAAATAGCATACAAGACTGTGGATGGCCTGTCCTCAATGTTTGGGTTAAACGTCTAAAAGGTGCTTCAGTGCTCACCAGTACAACTCGTGCCTATGAATAATGTGCTATATTTTGCACGAGATTTGCTTGTGCAAGTGATACAGAAAGGTGTTACCAGCCTGGGTATGTCTGTTTGAGGTGAGGTCGGACACCTTTAGCCCAGCTGTGGAAGAGGCATATGTGGGTTCTGACCTGAGTGACTCCTAAAGGGCTAGGTGAGGTCAGATGATGGAAAACACAAATTCATTCAGGGTTTATCCGGCTCCCAGTGTCCTGAAACACTTTGGTAAGAACACTGGTTCCTTCGGGAAATCCCAGATACTTTGCTGTTGTTTTGAATGTCAGTGTCTTCTGGATACCTGAATATTTTATGACATTATCACAGGATGCTGATATTAACACTGATTCTGGACTGAGGTTGTTACCCTGGCCCTCAAATGTCCCACACAGGTTTCTTTTCTTTTCATTCATTTATACAAGGCTTTCGATGACATAAAGGAAGCCGAAATGGTGTCAGAGGGCTTTACAATAAAACATCAAATATAACAAGTAATATACACGTACAAGGGGGTCAAGGGGCGTTCCGTCTACACATGGGAGTATTCAATGATGTATAGTAGAAGCAGAGTTATCCAGAGCGAAAGATGTATAATAAATGAGCGAAATATATCGCCAAAGTGCTGGTGCCTGTAGTATGAAAATGCAAAGCCGTCGTGTCATATTTAAGCACTTATAGAATGGTACTGAAACAGCATTTTACAATAACAGAAGTGAAGCGAGCACACTGCCACCTGATCGATGGATCTCATACTTTGACTAGGCATTGACAAGCATCCTTATAAATGCCCCAACTATAATCAAAGCAGGCATTGATCTGGCATGACGTCAGGCGTTGTGAGTGGCTTCCTGTGTGACATCCCGTTTAGCATCCTGGGGCCCTATTATAGAAGTGCCTAGAGGGCAAAACGGGCATTTGCGCCTGCTTTGTGTGCCTCCCTGAGGCACTTTGGTAGTAAAGAAGGGGCCGCAGACGTTGTGCGGCCCCTTCGGTAACACAGATGGTACTGGCGCACATGTAGCACCAGCGCTATCTCAAGAGGACATTCCCTTATTTTCATGGGGGCGTGGCCCCATGCAAATGAGGGAAATCTCTTTACCTCTATGCCCGTGCCGTATTGTGGACGTGGGCACAAAGGCAAAGAAGATGTCAGGAGGCGCACTGACAGTGCACCACAAAAAGGTGGCGCACTGTCAGTGAGACCCCTGATAGCAGCCCCAGATGGCGACCCCTATGCACCCCCTAAACATCCCCTTGCTGGAGGGTGCAGTCACACACTGCACCCGGCTGCAAGGGGATCTCTCTCCCCTCTTAAAAGTTCAGATGGGTTGCAGACTGCACAGTGAAACATGGAGCGACTTTGAAGCAGCCGCTCTGCATTTCACTTAAATGCACTGCCTTCAGGGCAGCACGAGTTTGCACACGCACTGAGGACAGCGCATTCAACATAATAGGGCGTACCCTCCCTGTGTGCTCATGATGCACCAATTTGAAGGTGTGCTGTGCCACAAACAGGGAGAGTGCACCCTACATGTAATAGGGCCCCTGGCTGGCATGCTATCTTGAGAAACGTCCTCCTCAAATGAATCCTGTCTGGCTTCACTCCGGCATGGTGTCTGGCAACCTGAGTTCCATTTGACTGTTCGTTAACCTCCAGGGCCATATTACAGAAGTGCCCTGGGGGTACAACTGGCGTTTGTGCCCACTTTGTGTGCCCCCTGAGCACTTTGGTATTACAGAAGCTGCAGCAGACGCTTGTGCGGCCCCTTCTGTAATACAGATTGAACTGGCCCACATGTAGCACCAGCGCTATCTCAAGAGTACGTTCCCTTATTTCTAGGGGGTGAGGCTCCATGCAAATAAGGGAAGCTCTTTACTTCTGTGACTGCGCCGTATTATGAACGCGGGGGAAAAGTAAAAAAACTGTCAGGAGGAGCACTGACTGTGCCCCACAACACGTGGTGCACTGGCAGTGCGCCCTCTGATGGCAGTCCTCTGGAGGGCCCCCCCAGATATCCCCTTGCCGAAGGGTTCAGTCACTCACTGCACCCACCTGCAAGGGGATCTCTCCCCCCCTTTTAAAAGTGCAGGATGAATGCCACCTGCACAGGGTTGCTGCCTGCACAGTGAAACACAAGCGGATTTGAAGCAGCCACTCTGCATTTCACTCGAATGTGCTGCCCTTAGGGCAGCACAAGTTCACAGCTGCCCTGAGGGCAGCGAATTCAACATAATAGGGTGCACTTTACCTGTGTGTTTATTTATAAGTTTTATATAGCGCTAGCTAGACCCGTTAGTATCAAAGCGCTTTACAACATGAATGAAATAGAGTGGTGAAAAACATGGTATAAGGATACATGAGGAGATATGCATAACAATAAACATTTTAAGACAGAATACATTAGAGGAGTGAGTCAAGTGATAGCTTAGGTAGGTGAAGCAGTCAAAAAGACCACCAATCTTTGATGGTCTAGATGGTAAGGAGAGTCAACTGGGTTATCGGAGCCTGGCTCAGTTGGCTTTATCGGTAAAGTATTTGTCGAGGAGATGGAGTTTCAAGTCCCTTTTGAAGCTGGAGAAGGAGGGGTTGCATCTGAGATCATTTGGGAGTGTGTTCCACAACCTGGGTGTATTACCCGAAAAAGATCGTGACTGGGTGGTTTTCTTTTTCAATTTCGGAGGGATGAGAAGAAGTGAGTTAGAGCTTCTCAGAGTTCTGGCTCTTCCTGCTTTCACGAGTTTGCTGTTTAGGTAGTTGTGGGGATGTGTGTGAAGGGTTTTTGTGTGTGATGCATGCACACTTGTAAATACATCTACCTTCAATAGGAAGCCAGTTGAGGGATTTAAGGGTTGGTGTGATGTGTTCAAACCGTTTAACGCCTGTTGCGAGTCGGGCTGCCATGTTGAGGACTGACCTTAGTGGGGCTAGGTGGGATTTTGGCGTCCCTTTTACTAGGGATTGAACTATTGTCTTGAAATCATCCTGGGGGATGAAAGGTTTAATTTTCTTGAGGTGTTTTAGGGAGTACAGTGCACCTTTGGCGGAGTGTTTGATGTGGTCCTTCATTGATAAGTTCTTGTCCAGGGTAATGCCTAGTGACAGTTTAGGGCATCCAGGTTCTTGAGCCAATCTTGTATTGGTAGGTGGTTATTTTTCGGAGAGAACAATATTAATTCAGTTTTTTCCGGGTTCAGCTTTAGGTGGTTCGAGTGAAACCAGGATTATATCTTGGTTAGTGTGTCATTGAGGTGTCGGATGTCACTGGGAGATTTGATTTTGTAGTAGAGTTGTGTGTCATCTGCATATAGGTGATATTTAACTCCAGCTTGCTTTAGTACGCTTGTGATTGGTTCCATGAAGAGCTTGAAGAGGGCTGGGGAGAGGATCGAGCCTTGGGGGACACCAAGCGTGACTCGTGTAGGCTTAGCGAGGCAGGAGTTGAAATTAATTTGTTGCAATCTATGTTGAAGGTAGGAAGTGAACTATTTTAGTACTGTACCGTTAATGCCAGAGCGTCTTTTTACGGTTAAATCGTGTTTATTGACGGAAGAGAAGATAATTTCACACAGCTGGCTGCCTACATCCTTCGGCCGGCAGAGCGCATAGTTATTGAACATACACAGCGTTTCCGCCACAACCCGGATGCCGGCCGCGTAAGAGCTTAATGTGTGATTGCGAAAATTAGTGTCTTCCATTTTTATCCCCTGCATATAACAAATACAAATTACAACTAAAACTGCCCCAAATCCCCGCCAACCCCCCCCGAACCGATGTGCCATGTGATAGTCCTGGATGGTGCCCCCTCCGGGGACTACGGCCCTCCTTTGTGGATCCTGGGTAGAGAAGTCGGAAAAAGCAGATATCCCCTCCCTCAGCCTACATTCTGGAGCCCCTAGTCCGTGTGTATCAGCCTGCCTCTGGAGCGTCCAATATGTAGGATGTCTACTGCCTCTCCTGTTGGGGGGCTGCTGTCTCCTCTGGAGTATCCGTAAGTCAGAGAATGCGTAGGTATCTAGGGCATGTAAGTTCGTTCAGTTCTGTCGCCAGTAGGGACAGAAGGGGTTTCCAAAGGGTGCGGAAGAAGTCGGAGGAACCCGTAAGGGTGGCTTGGATTCGTTCCATTCCGACTGTGTACCATAATTTGTGCAGCCAACCTGTGTGTGTCGGTCTGGTCTGTTTGTCCCATAGTGAGAGAATGTGCTGAACTGCTGCCCCCATCGCTAGGCCCATTTGCTTCCCCCGGATCGATTTCAGAGGGTATGTAAGTGCGTTAGGCAGCCCTAATAGCGTATATGCCGGGAAGCGAGGTATCTCTGTCTCGAGGTGTCGATCAATGTCATCTAAGACTGCGTGCCAATAGTCCGTAAGTTCTGGGCAGTCCCATAGGAGGTGCGTCAGGGTCCCCTCAGCGTCACAGCCCCGCCAGCATGTCGGACTTCTGTCTGGGTTCCCCCTGTGCAGTCTTGCTGGTGTTAGATACCAATATGTAGTGACCTTAACCGCAGCCTCCCTACTGGCCGTGTTGCGTGCCGTGTGATTGGCTCTAAAGGATATATCCGTCCATTCTTTCTCCGTTAGTCCTCTCCCAATCTCCCGCTCCCACCGTTTCTGTCCCGCCGAAGGGGAAAAGGGAACCTGTGGTCGTAGCATATGGTACAATTCAGATATCAATCGTTTGTCAGAGGTTCTAGTAAGGAGCCAACGTTCGTACGTCGTGAGTTTTCTACTAGCCCTGGGCCGTATCTCCGGGTGGAGGAGCCAATGATGCAGTTGAAAATATTGGTATCGTTGTGGTGCTACGATGGTATACCATTGTTTCGCATCTGTATAAGATAGGAACCCCTCTAGGTCAAATAGATGGCCCGCCGATTTGCATTCTGTGGCTTTCCACTGCGAGAACGCCCGTTCCTCCATTCCGGGTGGAAACTCTGGGTTCCCAAACAGGGGCGTCATTGGGGAGGGAAAGGAAGTGAGTCCCCTCTTAACCGCTACCGAGTCCCACACTCGCAGCAGCGTGCTCGTGATCGGGGATCCCTTCAGGTTCGGCGGTCTGTCTGATCTCTGTAGGAACGGGACTTTCCACAGAGACATTTTCGCCAAAGCCTGGTCTTGAAACAACCATCGTTTTTCGGATTCCGGTCTGCTCCATTCCACCAGGTGTCGGAGTTGAGTTGCCTTAAAATAGTCTAGGAAGTTAGGGATGCCCAGCACGCCCATGTCGGTCGGTCTATGGGAGCGTTCTCTGCGCATCCTAGGGCGTGCCCCCACCCAAATAAATTGTTGTACCGCGGTTTGTAGCTTTTCTAGGGTCCCAGCTGGGGGCCAGATCGGTATAGTCTGGAAGATATAGAGTGCCTTGGGCAGGATATTCATTTTAACAGCCGCTATCCAACCCAGAAGTGTCAGCTGGTGTTTCTGCCAGCGTCCAAGAGCCGCCTGCGTTTGGGAGAGCAGTTTAGTGTAGTTCAGCGTGACCGTGTTCGCCACTGATGGCGCTAAATCAATCCCTAAATAGGTAAGCGTGTCGCGGGTTTGGAGCCCACCAATCGTCAGATTTCCCGTTCTGTGCGCTTCTTCACAGCTGCCCAGGGGTAGGACCGTTGACTTCCCGACGTTAATCTTAAAGCCAGAGACGCGGCCAAAGGAGGCCAACTCCCTTAAGAAGGCCGGGGCCGATCGATCCGGGGACTCCAGGGTTGCTAAGAGATCGTCTGCATACAGACTAATCGTATGTCGTTCCCCTCCGAAGGGTATGCCGAGAATATCAGGACTATCCCGTATTCTTTGTGCAAGGGGTTCTATGTAGAGAGCGAAAAGAAGGGGCGATAGAGGACATCCTTGTCTCGTCCCCCTTTGGATGTCAAACGGCTTTGAGGCCATGCCGTTCACTCGTATCGTGGCTGCAGGCCTGTCATAACAGCTCGCTACCCAGGCCCTGAAGCGATCTCCAATTCCAAAATGAGTCAACGTGGCGCCCAAAAATTCCCAGCTGACGCGATCGAACGCTTTTTCAGCGTCAATCGATAATAACACTGCGTCCAGTTTGGTGCGATGGGCTTTATCAATCAGGTGTAATATCCTCTTAGTATGATCGCTACTCTGACGGTTAGTAACAAAGCCACATTGATCCGGTTCAATAATGCCGGGCATTCGCGGCCCCAGTCGGGCCGCCAGGACCCCAGTGAACAGCTTTAGATCGAGATTAAGCAGGGAGATCGGGCGATAAGCGCTGCATTGAGTCGTGTCTTTCCCGGGTTTCGGGATGACTACTATATCGGCTGCCAACATGTCAGTGGGAATAGTCCCAGGGCCCTGAAAAGAGTTAAAAAGGCGTGTTAATATTGGGGCTAGCTGTGGGCAAAAGGATTTATAGAACCCTGCCGAAAATCCGTCCGGACCTGGTGATTTCAAGGGCTTAAGTCGGGAGATAGCCCCGATCACCTCCTCCACACGAATGGGTGCGTCTAGCGCGTCCCGTGCCATGAGATCTAGTTTTGTGGTGGCCGCTCCCTGCAGGTAGATTGCTGCCTCCCCCGGCGTCTGCGAGGCCTTGCTATACAACGTGGAGTAGAAGTCCCGGAAGACCTCCGCTATATCCTCGTCACGATCCACTATCTCTCCCGTACGCGTCTGAAGCCCCTTTACTCTCATGCGCTCCTCCCGTGCCCTGAGTTTGCTCGCCAGCAGCCGCCCTGTTTTGTCGCCCCCTATGTAATAGGTGTGTTTAAGTCGTAGGGCCGCGTACTCGGCTCTGTCGAGATCGAGAGCCGCTAATTGCGCTCTAGCCACTTTCAGTTGGCGCCATATCCGTGGTGCGCAAGTGCGGCTATGTATTCGCTCTAGTTCTGCCACCTGGGTCATGAGCAGCGCCCTTTTTTCTTTCCGTTCCCTAGCTTCCGCTGCGGTAATGGCGATTATTTTGCCCTGTACCGTAGCCTTAAGTGCCCCTCACAGTGCCGTTATGGGAATGTCCGGAGAGTCATTCAGCTCTAGGTAGTCCGTAACCCGTTTTTGAAGTTGTTGTACCACTCCTGCCCTCTGTAGCAAACTCTCCCTAAGACGCCATCTCCCAGGTGGCTTCCGTGTTGGGGGGATGGACAAAGTCAGCAGCACTGCGTCATGGTCAGATAGTGTGGCCGGAGTGATTGATACTGTCTCCACGACAGTCAGCAGTTCTGTCGTCCCTATAAAGTGATCTAGCCGAGCGTAGGTATGATGAGCATGTGAGTAGAAAGAAAATTGTGTGGCATTGGGGTGGACCACCCTCCAGACATCCTCCAACCCCCTCTCCCTTAACCATTCCCTCCCTTTTTGTGATAGGGCCCCCGCGTGTCCATATCTTTGACCCGATCTGTCTTTGTCCGTGTCCATGACCAAATTCAGGTCGCCTCCCACCGCAATTCGCCTCCCAGGAGAGCCCTGCACCTCCGACATTACTGTTTGAAGGAATTGCTCTTGTCCCGTGTTGGGCGCGTATAGAGAGCCCACCACCATAGGGGCGCCCCCCACCCATAGTGTGTATGCCAGGAATCATCCTCGTATCTCTGCCACCTTATCCCCCACCGTGCCCGGGAATGTTTTAGCAATCAGTATATCTACCCCTGCCTTCTTGGTCAGTGTGGAGGAATAGAATTGTTGGGGAAAGGCTCGGGATTTCATCCGATGCCAGTCTCTAGGGAGGAGGTGAGTTTCTTGTAAGAGACATATTGACGCCCCTGAATTTTCTAAGTAGGATAGGACGGCTCTTCTCTTAATGGGATTGTTCAGCCCCTTTACATTCAGAGTGAGGATCTGTAGCGTGGGTGCTGTCATCGGGGGGGAAAGACAACTGGCCGCTTGTGTATGGGTCTGGCGTGGGTAGGAGTCCTGGTGAGACCCCGTGAGTGGTAGCACATCAGTTCCCCAATCCCTCCCCCCTTCCGTAGCCCTTCCAACCCCCAACAAACTGCATCCTCCCACCCCTCTCCCGTCCCCTTTTCAAAACCCTCCCTAACCCCAATTCCCCTAGTCCCATACCCCCCCACCCCACCCTCCCTAACCCCAACTGTGTGAACCCCCCTGTGTATCATAGTCCAATGCCCATTGTCCATTGGCGTGGGCATCTGGAGTCCAGAAAGTTGGGGTGTACGTGTGGCTCAAGTGGTCTCGGCCCCCCAGCCCCCCCCGGCAGATCAAGGATCTGTGCTTACTTGCCCCCTCATGAATGCCATGACTGTCAGATCTGGACTGGCGAGGTAGTGTCCTTCGTCACTGCTGCCACGGCCGCTCGCCGTTCCTGGGACATAGTGTCTGGATCCGGTCTTTGAGCAGAAGGAGGCTTACTTCTGCGCTTTACTCTTTGCCAGCCGGTCTCGAGGGGCCTCCCTGATCGAGCAGGCGACGCATCCGGGCTCTCACGTGCCAGGCCCAGAAGCTCACAGGCTTCTTTAAGAGAGCGCAGTTGGTGCAGCCGGCAATTCCACTTAAATATCAGTCGGAAGGGATGGCCCCATGAGTAGGCCACCCCCTTCTCTCTCAGGTGAGTCGTCACCTCTTTAAATGCTCTCCTTCTCTGTAGGGTTATGGCGGCCAAGTCCTGAAAAAGAGCTACTGAGTGCCCTTTGTGCGTGAGAGGTTGCTTGCGTCTGGCCTCCCTCAATATTCGTTCTTTAAGGGGATAGTCCGGTAGGAAAGCCAGCATGTCAGCCGGGGGCGCCGGTGCACGTCGCGGAGGGCCCAGTCGGTGCGCTCTGTCAATACGAATTTCAAAGTCTTGGTCCTCCCCCAGAATGTCCCTGAATAGCCCCGAAGGTAGCCGGCAACATCGCCCCCTCCTCTTGGGATGGAACCCCCCGGACGCGGATGTTATTGCGTCGGGACCTGTTTCGAGGTCCTCTGTGTGGGTCTGGAGGTCCAGCTGTTGATCCTGCAAGCGTAGCACTTCTTGTTGTAGTTGCTCTATTTCTTCACCCCTAGAGAGTTCGCGGTCCTCGATGGCAGCCACCCTCTCTCCAATCCCGTCCACGTCCCGGCGAATCTCTCGTACTTCTCCCTTCACCTCGTGCTTAAGCGTCTGAAAGTCCTCCCGCAGGACATTAAAAAGGGATTCCAGGAAGGTCCGTGTGATGGGCATGTCCCCTTCCTCTAGGTTCTCTCGTGTTTGAGGGGGAGTCGACTCATTTTTTATTTTCTCAACACGCCATTCCAGTTTGGACCCAGCCATATGCAAATCAGTCTTGACCCTGCTCCCCATGAGAACAGCCCAGCCAAACTGCCAGGCCAGGTCCTCCCTGGACCAGAAACAAGCATCCTAGGACTGGTTTCGCGGCACCACCCCTCATCAGCCAGGATGGTTTGAATCCAGTGGCATGGCGAGCACGGGACCCACATCTGGGCATACCCGTCCCCCTTGGGGTGACAAATGCAAAAAGAACAATTGATGGACAGAATGCTCAACAATGTCAAGCACTCACCCCCAGTCAGAAATCTGGGCCTAAATCCATCATTTATTTGCTCACCACGCCATTCCAGTTTGGACCCAGCCATAAGCAAATCAGTTTTGACACTGCTCCCCATGAGAACAGTCCAGCCTGAACTGCCAAGGCAGGTCCTACCTGGACCAGGAACAAGTATCCTAGGACCGGTTTTGGGGTATCACCCCTCATCAGCATTAGTAGCTCACACTGAGGCATTATTGTATTGTATTGTATTGTAGTTGCATTTATATAGCGCTTACTACCCCTGACGAGGCGTTGAAGCGCTTTTCGGCGAGTAGCACGCTACTCCGGGACCCATAGAGGATTAGTGTTGAATTAGTATAGTGAAACATGCAAGTAAATTTTAAGTGGTGGATAGGTTAGTCAGTTATTTGGATTTGGAAGGATAGCAGAAGGATAGAAGAGGGAAAAAAAAGCTTTGTATTTATATAGCGCTTGTTACCCCTGATGGGGTGTTGAAGCACACTACTCCGGAAACCCATAAAGGATTAGTGCTGAATTAGTATGGTGAAATATGAAAGTAATTTGAGTGGTGGGTATTAGTCAGTTATTTGGAGTGAGAAGGGTAGCGGAGGGATAAAAGGGAAGAAAGGTTTGCATTCATGTAGCACCTGTTACCCCTGATGGGTGTTGAAGTGCTTTTCTGGCGAGTAGGACGCTACTCCGGAACCCATAAAGGATTAGTGTTGAAAATTAGTATAGTGAAGTATGAAGTAATTTGAGGGGTGGATATGTTATTCAGTTATTTGGATAGAGAAGGGTAGGCTGCGGGATAGAAGAGGGAAAGAGGTTTGTATTTATATAGCGCTTGCTACCCCTTGATGGGGTTTTGAAGCGCTTTATTGGCGAGTAGCATGCTACTCTGGAACCCATAAGGATTACTGTTGAATTAGTATGGCGAAACATGAAAGTAATTTGAGTGGTGGATATGTTAGTCAGTTATTTGGATTGAGAAGGGTTGGGGAGGGGTAGAAAAGGGAAAAAGGTTTACGTTTATATAGCGCTGGTAACCCTGATGGGGTGTTGAAACCCTTCATTGGCGAGTAGCACGCTATTTTGGAACCCATAAAGGATTAGTGATGAATTAGTATAGTGGAAAATGGAAATTGAGAAGTGAACGTGTTAGTCTGTTATTTTGATTGAAAAGGATAGTGGAGGGACAGAAGAGTGAGATTATTATTATTATTATTTTTTTAGGTCATAGCAGTAGGAGGAGGCTTTTGGATGAGTAAAAAGGGGTTTTTGAGGGGAAGAGTCAAAGGGGAGAGTTTATAAAGGTTTGTTTTGGGGGATCGGTATAGTAAAAGAGGTGTCAGATGATGCAAGGAGGGTAGAGTAGGAGAGAGTTTAGAAAGGGTTATTTTGGGATCATAGTAGTGGTATGGGGTTTGGGATAAATGAGTGTGGATGTAGAGGATATATTGATAGATGTATAGGGTGAGAGATAGGGTAGTGCATTGGAAAGAGTAGTAGAAAGAAGTTTGAGATGAGTCAGAAGGTTGGGCCAGAGGAAATATTGAGAGAAGTATAGGCTTAGAAATAGGGTAGTGCATTTGAAATGCTAAATTAGAAGAAAGTGATAAATATATAGATCCATAAGTACATTGAAAGTATATAGATGCATAAAGGAGGTAAGTATATATAGATTAAAGATATTGATAGAGGTACAGGATGAGAAATAGGGTAGTGCATTGGATAGGCTTTTTCAGGAGAAAGGTAACAGACACACAGATCCAAGTACATGGAAGGTACATAGATGCACAATGGAAGTAAGTACATGTAGACCAAAGATGATTTTTATTTATTTATTTACAACAACATAATTATTCTACATGTTTATACAAAGCAATACACAAAGATAGGTATGTGAGAAGTTGGCCTGGCATATGCTGTCCACTAGTTATAGTGGGCACCTTGCACCAGTCCAAACGACCCTTATTGATGATAGGTTTAAAGACAACCTTTATTGAAAGCTATCCTAGTGGTAGCTATGGAGAGCAGCCTTCAGGCTAAGTCTTGAAGGAGTGTAAAGCAGCTTGGTTTACCAGATTATAACCTCTTGAATGACCAAATGAAAGGTGAACCACACCAGGTATATATGAAATGAAATGAAATGAAATGAAAACATCATTTATAAAGCGCGTGGTTACCCGGAGGCATCCCAGCGCTGCAAACATTATCAGACAGCAGCGAAGTTATTCGGAGAAGAGCCCTGATTTTATTTAGGGAAAAGCCAGGTTTTAAGCTTCCTACGGAATGTCATGTAATTGGGTTCCTTTCTTAATTGAAGCGGGAGAGAGTTCCAAAGCTTGGCGGCGTTATATGAGAAAAGGCGGCCGCCGCTTCTAGCCTTCTTAATTCTGGGGATGAGAGCCAGACGAAGGTCATTTGAGCGTAGTTGCCTATTTACATGGTAGGGCTGGACCAAAGAAGAAATGATAGCTGGTCCTTTCCCTCCAATCAACCTGTGGGCAACGCACAGGACTTTAAGTTGGACTCTTTCACGCACTGGGAGCCAATGAAGAGCCCTTAAAGCCGGCTTTGCCAATTGGCGGCTCCGAGTGCCCATGAGTGTCATGGCAGCACAATTTTGCATCGTTTGACGCTTAGCCAGGACTGAGCAAGGGGCGCCTAGATACAGGGCTTTTCCGTAATCCAGGCGAGATAGAATAAGCGCTTGGACTACAAGCTTTCTTGCTTGAGCGGGTAGCAAAGGGAGTACTTTACGCAACATTCTTAGTATGCCAAAGCAAGATGCGACAACCCTTCTAGCTTAAGATTTAAAGCAAAGCTCAGAGTCCAGCCAGAAACCGAGACTCTTTATCTCCGGTTTAGGGGCCGGGATGGGACCCATACATACTGGCCACGAGAGAGCTACCGCAGAAGGGGAGGAATTACCAAGGAGCATAAGCTCGGTTTTATCTCCATTGAGTTTTAAATGGGAATGTTGCATCCATCTAGTCACTTCTTCGAGGCATGGGCCAAGACGGGTAGGGGCTCTGTCTTTATGGTTTAAGGCGACCACCAATTGGGTGTCGTCCGCATAAGTGACAATATGTACCCCAAAGAGGAGGACGATATCCGCAAGAGGGGCCATGTAAATATTAAAGAGAGTAGGGCTCAGTGACGAGCCCTGGGGCACCCCACAGTGGAGGGACCGGGGGCTTGACATGGCCTCGCCTTCAAATACTTGAAAATATCTGTCCTCCAGGAAGGATCGCAGCCAGTGTAGAGCGACTCCAGATAAGCCCATGTTTTGGAGGCGTTGGACTAAAATACGGTGGTTCACCGTGTCAAAGGCTGCGCTAAGATCTAAGAGTAGCACGGCCAGAAAACCTCCTGCATCCAGAATCCTTCTGGAGTCTTCCATGACTGCCAATAGGGCAGTTTCAGTCGCTTGGCCCGGTCGAAACCCGGTTTGGGATGCATGCAGATGGTTACCTACTTCCAAGTGTCTGGAAAGTATCTGGTTGACGTGCTTTTCTTACGTTTTACTATATAAAATATATGTATTTATTTCTAAACACTCACTACTAATCTCTTTATGAGATTAGAGTCCAAGATACACAATATCACAGTATTAAAACGACAGTAAATAGCACAATATACAATGGGCCCCAGGGGGGGACCAAACCATATATTAAGAAAGTGGTATAAGAACCACGACTTGACTAGACACAGTGCCTAGAGCACGTAGAATCGCTGGGACCCCAAGGAACCACCCAAGGTAGTGACACAGGAGACCCACGTGGGACGTGTGCAGTGTGAGAACACAGCCGCGAGCGCCGTAGGATTCTATGCGGAAAGTCGCTTTTGGAATTTTAAAGCAAAAGGACACTTAGGAGAGGACTTTGAGCAAACCCCTTTAGACTTAAGGGGTTCTAGGGCCACGACCTACGGGAGCACCAGAGTACTCCAAGTTACCTCACCCAGGGAAGCCGGGTGCATAGGTGTCAAAGGGTGTCGGTAATCGTCGTTGTTTTCAATGGCGATCTGCTGCAAAGTGCTGCTGCCGTGAAGAAGAAAAGTGTCTGGGATGATCCAAGCCTGGATCGAAGATGTGAAGAACCTGAAAGCAGAGGGGACAGAGTCTGGGTCACTAGCCAGTGACCAGGAGCGGAGCAATCGAATGCCCACCGATGTCGGGTGCTTCAGGTGCGAAGAGGTGAAGCTTGACTCTGCAGCCACGGGGTCCAGGAGATGTCGAGGATAACCAGGAGCTGGATTCGAGCTGTCCCATAAAGGATGTCGAGTGCTAGGGTGTCGGTGCTCGGATTGAACACAACAAGCCTTGGCAACAGCAACCCATGCAGGAAGAGAAAAGATGCTTCTGTGAGGACCAGCAAGGTCCTGGGGACTCCCCAAGCAATGGAGAGTCAGGGCACGTCTGGAGCAACCAGGGAAGCCCAATTAAAGTTAGAGTTGCCTTCTTGGGGACCCACAGGTCAACGGACCAGGGATTGCAAAGGGACCTCAAGAGGAATCACAAAATGGTGGCCCACGGAACACTCGTTGAGTGTAGGCCGGCAATCTTTGGTGTAAATGCTGCTCGGTGTCAGGGCTACAAGTAACCCAAAGCTCAGCCTCAGGGATTGCTGGAAAGCGGATGCTTCTGCAAATGGTTGCGGTGTCCAGGGGTTCGGGTTGCACGGTGGGATACGGGCCTCAGACTTGCTGTGGGCACAGATCGACTACAGAGACCTCGGGAACCCACCTCCTGTGTGGCAATATTCTTCGGAGTCCTCAGGAGCTGCGGAGATGCCAACCGGTCAGTTGCGTTAAAGGTGCCTGCCTTTCAGGGGAGTAACTCCTTTACTCCAAGGGAGATTCTTCAGTCATCCAGCGTAGTGTAGATCGTTGAAGTACTTGGTTTCTGTGTCAGAGTTTAGTCCAGGTGTAATCTAAAGTCCTGTAGTCAGGGGTTCCTACTTTATACCCAAGGAAGGGGTGGGACAAACTCTGGGGACCTACCTATGGGAGGGTCAGGAAAGAGGGGTGGCTACACCCACTTCCTTTGTCCAGTTTCGCACCAGAGCAGGGGCTGGTAGCCCCTGCAAATGGTTTGAGCTGGACTATGCACAGGGACACCAAATGTGCCCCCAGTGCAGACTTCAAAGCACTCTTGGAGTGCACCCACCCATCCCCAATACACTAAAGCCTGTCTGGGAGGTGGTCACACCTCCCTGTGACAGGAAACCTATTGTCCAGGCCTCCCCTGCCGGAGTTTCATCCAGCAGCAGGAGGGCAGACTCGTGTCTGTGGCTGCAGCATCCATTTTGTGATGCCAGGGTTCTGTTAAGCTGGTACCGGGTGTACAGGTGGTGCCATGTTTCTCCCTCTAGTAGGGTGAAATCATACCTCCCACCCCAGTTACTGGGGTGGAGGTATGATTCCAAGGTGTTTGACACCAAACACGACATGTTTCCATGCAGCCATTCTCAAGTTAGCATTTACCGCGAGGTTATAATGCACTTAAGAGTATATGGTTGGCTGCATCACAAACAACCCCGGAATGAAGATTCCGAAAGCTGCAGAGGGCTCTGCTCATGCATGGGCACCCTCTCACATGAAACCCAGCACCCTGCCTTCAGCATTGTTAAGGCCTGCCATAGGGGTGACTGATAGGTTTACACGTGCAGTGATATGGAGAGATATAGGGAACCTATATCTCAGTAAGGGGTGGATACACCACCTTACACAGGTTGCTGTAGCAGACCTGTTGTGTCATTTTAGGTGGCCTCTCAGGGGTGGCATAATACATGCTGCAGCCCCTGGGAGGCCTCTGGGGTACCTATGCCCTGGGTACATAGTATACCATATATTAGGGACTTATAAGGGTACCCCAGAATCCAATCTGGAGTGTACCTAAAGTACATGCAATCAATTTAAGGGGAAAGCAGGATCCCAGCCAAACTAAGTCGAAAACCAGCAAAACACCAGGAAAACAGTGGGGGCAACCATGCAGTCAGATTCCACCTTCCTACAAGGTACATATCTATAGTGAAAATAAATGCTTATATACAGAGGAATATGCTGTAAATTTCTGTTTGCGTATGGTGCTTATGTGGGAAGAGCCAATTCTTGAGTAGTTTTCTGAAGATAAGGTGGTTGTCGGTGGATCTTATGTTGGGGGTAATGAGTTCCATAGTTTGGCTGCTTGAACAGAGAAGGATGTGCCACCCATGTTTTTTTCTTGTATCTTGGGATTTTGAGGCGAGATGCCCCTTTAGAGCGTAGGTTCCTTTGTTGAATATGTTTGGTGATTTTATTCCTGATGAAGAGCGGTCCCATCCCATGTATTGCTTTGTGGGTGATACAAAGTAGCTTGAACGTGGATCTTCTGGCAACCGGTAACCAATGCAGGGCTTTCAAGGCAGGTGAGATGTGGTCTCGCGGTTTGATATGCAAGAGTATTCTGGCAGCCGAGTTCTGAATCCGTTGTAGTCTTTTCATGGTCGTTAAAGGTGATCCGTGGTAGAGGCTATTGGCGTAATCGAGTTTGGACAGAACAAGGGAGGTGGTAGCTTGGACCTTGTGTGGAAATCCCAAATGAGGGAAAATTTGTCGCAGCGTTTTTATAGTGACAAAGCTTGATTTTGCTAGTTTGTCCACTTGGGCATTCATCGACAGCTTGGAGTCCATGGTTATTCCGAGGTTTCTTACTTCCTTCGATAATTTAGGTGGGGATCCCAGTTCATCAGGCCAGGCGGCAAGCGGGTCGTAATGTTTCCAATCGCCACACGTGAGTATTTCCGTTTTTGAAGCATTCAATTTGAGATGGCTCCAAGTCATCCACTGATCCACGGCTCTGAGACAACTGAAAATTGGGCAATGTCTTTGGGGCATTCCAGTTGAAGGAGTATTTGCGTGTCATCTGCATAGTTATAGCACGTGAGGTGAAATTGATTGATCAGTACCGGTAATGATTTCATGTAGATGTTGAAAAGCATGGGCGAGATGATAGAACCTTGAGGGACCCCTGCTTTTGTGGAGTATGGTTTGGACGAGAAAGGTGGGGTATGGATGACATTAGTTCTGTTTCGAAGGTAGGACGCGATCCAGTCTAGAGCAGTTCCCTCTATGCCGGCTTCATAGAGTCTTTGTTTCAGAGTGTCATGGTCAACCGTGTCAAAGCTAGCCGAGAGGTCCAAGAGGAGTAGCGCAGCAACCCCGCTGCGGTCAACTGTATTCTTCAGGTCATCCAAGATGGCAAGAAGGGCAGATTCAGTGCCTCTTCCCGGACGGAATCCTGTTTGGAAGTCTGAGAGTATGTCATTCTCTTCAATGAATTGTGACATCTGGACGAACACTGCTCTTTCTATCAGTTTGCCCAGGAAAGGTCCATTTGTAATGGGTCTGTAGTTGTCAGGGTTCAGCAGGTCCAAGTTTGTTTTCTTCAGTAAAGGGCGTAAGTGTGATTTTTTGAGTTCTTCTGGAAATATTCAGCTAGTTAAGGAATCGTTGATGATTCTTCTTACTGGAGTGGCAGCAGAGGTTGTTAAAAGAATTGTCTTGAAAGTTTGTGGTGGACAGGGGTCAGAAGGGCTGCCGGTAGGCCTGCTTGCTTTGACCAGGTCCATAAATTCATTGTGTGAGATGTGTTGGAAGGAAACGGAGAGGCTGGGTTAGAGTATTCTTGGATTCTTGTTTTGTACAGGGGTTGGTTAGTGCTGGTGCTTTGTTTCTGTTTTAAGTACGAGTCCAATGTGTATGCTTTGTCCGTGTAATGATTTGCCAGTTTGTCTGTGAAATCTTGAGTAACAGGATGAGTTCCTTCTAGGCAATTTGGTTTGCGAAATTCATTGAGTATTTTATAGATTCTTTATTTGCACATTTAGCATTTTGAATTCTGTCTGAATAGTACCTTTTCTTGGCTTTTTTTGATAGCTGACTTGTATAATCTGTTAATTTTTTGTAGGTGAAGTTTGTCTTGTTTGGTGTTTGTTTTGAGCCAGGTACGTTGCAGCTTTCTAATTTGTTGTTTTATGTCTTTTATTTCTACGTTTCTCCAAGGCGCTTTTTGACTTTTGTGCTGTTGTGTGGTTTTGAGTGGTATCAGGATGTCAAAAGCTTCCTGTAGCCACTCATATAGATTTTGAACCGAAGTTATTGTTTCCAGATTTGTACTTGATGTTAGTTGTGTTTCTAAGTGTTCCAAATTGAGTTTGTTCCATGGCCGATAGGTGGATGGATGTAAGCTAGTATTAGGTGAGTCCCTTAATGTTGTTTTATGTTGGAAAGCAAGCAAGTGGTGGTCTGACCATGTGACTGGAGTTATAGTTTGAAAGGTAACTAGTTCAGTATTAGCAGAAATGACATCTAGGATATGTCCAGCGATGTGTGTGGGTTTGTGGACAATCTGATGCAGGTTCAGTGCCTCTAGGCCAGTGATTATTGATTTTGGATGGGTCATATTGGGTTTGTCAAACCAAATGTTGAGGTCACCCAGAACGCATAAGTTGGAGTGTATTGTTATCAGGTTTGAAACTGTGTCTAGAAGTGCGTCTGGGAATATCGTCTTGCTAGGTGGAGGTCTGTAAAGGAGCAGGAAGTTATAGGATGAAGACGGTGTAGTATTGCATCTTGTTAGAAGAGCCTCACAATTCTTTATGGAGATGTCATCAACTTTAGTGATATGTAATGTTTGCCTGAACACAACAGCTAGACCACCTCCTTTTTTGCCTATACGATTTTGGGTGATCGTTTGATAGCCTAGAGGAATGGCTTCATGCAGGACTGGAGCCATATCATCTCCCAACCATGATTCAGTTATGAATAGTATGTCTGGTTTTGCACCTGTGAGAAGGTCGTAGACGTGATGTTTGTTTTTAGAGAGGGATCGAGCATTTATTAGTAGACAGTTTAGAGAATGGCTTTTGGTGATAGTGAGACTTTGTTTTGCAGTAGAGTGAACAGTATTGTGTGTGTTTGTAGCAGGTGTGTTTTTAGTGCTGGCATTAGCTGTATTAGGATAGCAATCGTGTAGCTGTTCTGTATCATGTTCCTCATCCAGCATGCTAAGAAGGCATTTTGATGGGTCTGCATGTGTATGTGGTGGAGATGGTGTTTGAGAGTGAGTTGGTGTGCTATGTTGTTTTCGTGGTGTAACATTGTTGTGCAGTAGACATGGGGAAGCAAAGTTGTGAGGTGTGGCACGTCACTTATGTTGTTTGCGTGTGTTTATGGTGGAAGGTGTATGAGTCAGGGGTGGTGGTGCAGCATGTGGGTCATGTAGTAAGGTTCTAAATTGTCCAATGGATGAGAGGCGGTTAGAAGAAAGTTGCTGTGTTGCTGTATCTGTGTTCGGTGTGGTGGAAGAGAGAAAGCTTGGCATTGGAGTTTGCTCCTTTGTGTGGTTTGAAAGGTTGGTGTATGTTTGTATTTTGTGATGGTATGTATTTTGACGTGTTGTGCTTTGAAGATCTTGTTGTGCTGGTGTGTGTGATATGCTTTGTTTTTGAGGAGTAGTGAAAAGGGGTGCTGGTGTATTTGTTTCTTGCAATGGATTTGGTTGTATAGTATTGTTTGTGAGAGGAGGTTGTAAGGTAGAGGGGGTGGTGATGTGTTTATGAGTAGAGTGTATGTTGTGTGTAGGAGGGAATGAAGTAGAGGTGAGAGTGTTTGTCTTAGACTGGTTTGTTGCATGAGTTAAAAAGTGTGGTGGTGTGCAGTGTGTGTGTTGTGCGTTAGTGTTATTATGGAAGTAGGGAGAGGAGGGTGTTTGTTGGACAAATGATGGAAGGATGAATATATGTTTGTTAGTGATAAAAGGTGGTGTGTTAGGTGTAATTAGACAGGGAGCGTGTGTCTGGATGGGATGCAGTTATGTATGGTGTTGAATGGGGTTGTGTTAGTGATGAGTGTATTGGTTAGTGGTATAGGATAGAGTTGTGTACTGTTCGTAGGTGATGGTGGGTATGTGTGGTAGTTGGGATAGAAGGGTGTATAGATGTGGTTTGGTTGTGTTTGTAGTGCATGCTGGTACATTTGTCCGTGCATAGGGTTGTGTGTGGTGTACATTTGGTGTGAGTGTGTTACTATGTTTGTGGATGGTGTGGGGTGTCTCTTACTGAATGTGAACATGGGCAGCATTTCTGGCCCTAGTCCCGTCCAGTCTCGAACAGGCTCAAACAGGTAATTGCCCTTGTCCTCTCCGCCCTTAACAGGCTCAAATAGGTAATTGCCCTTGTCCTCTCTGCCCTTAGCCTCGACGCCCGTGCTGAGATGCCCTAGGCCTCGGACTTTTATAGCCCTAGTAATCAGGTGACCCCTTCAGCCAATGGGAACCCTAGCCCTAACCCTATCCAATCACAACACTAGCCCTAAAATCTAGACACAATAGGAGACGAGGACCTTACAGCCAATCTCAGCCCTAGTCCAAGCACCCAATAACTTTCAAAAACCCTGATCTCTACGTCCAATAGAGGCCCTAGCCCTACCAGTAGTCCCAACCCAAGTCCAAGCAACCAATGGCACAGGAAGCCCTAGTCCCTACTTCCAATAGAAAGCCTAACCCTACTCTTAGTACCACAGCGAGTCCAGCAACCAATCACACCAAAAGCCCTAATCGCTACTTCCAATTAAAGGCCTAACCCTAGCCATAGTCCCACCCTAGTCCCAAAAACAAATAACACAGGAAGCCCTAGTCCCTACTTCCAATAGAAATCCTAACCCTAGTCCCAACCCTACATTGATTGAATCACAGACCCAGAAACCAATCAGAACCCTCAAATACCCAACCAATGAGGACACTAACCCTAATCCAATAGAAACATCAGATACAACCTCCAATCAGTGTATACATGTACCTACCACTAGCAGACTATATAAGGTCCCAGCAACCTCAGACAAGGTTTGCTGGCCAGGGAGTTGGGAGCTGCTTTTCTTGTTCAGAATCTCCTAGGAGACAGACAGGCTCAATCCACACTTTGGACTTCTGCAGGTAAGGGCCTAACTTGTCCTCTGAAAATAGTGTTTGTATAAAACTTTACTCCCTATCCTGGACAAAAACGAAGTGCACAGTCCCTATTAAACACAGTTTAAACAGCACACAGAAGATCACTGCTGCCTCAGAGCACACTCTGATGTAGAATATCCCTGTTGCGGGGGGGAGGGGCTGGTTTCACTGACTTGTTAACACAAAATGGTGGCTGGGGGTGCACTGTTTAACAAACAGGTCTTTGCACAGAGACAAGGGGAAATTTGGAGGGAAAACTGATAGTCACCGGGAATGAGAGGGAAAAACTAGAGATTTAGGACTCCAAATCCCACAATTCAACACGTTAAATGGAAGCAATCATGGGCAGGAAAAACCACAAGTTTGAACACAAAACAGGTAATTAAATATGCAATCACGGGCAGGTTAAAACTACAATTTTAAACTGTAACAACCACAGGCAAAGACAGTAATCACAGATAGGGCAAATCGTTTTTTTAACTCTTTTAGGAAAGAGACAGCACTAGTCTGCCTCCTTACCACTTCCTGGACTCTGCTCACTGTAATCTGGGGCACAGGTAGGCTGTATTTCGATAGTCTGATCGAAAAATGTACTTCTTAACTTTCTATATGCTTTTAAATACTTGTTTTCGCAACCCACTTTAAAATGTTCGTGTAAGCGAGGAAGTAAAAATGTGTTTTTAAATGTACCGAACGGTAGTACTTTAGCAGTATGCGGAAAGCAAGCCAAGTAAAGTGGGCGAAATGAGAAATGTATCTGTTGAAAACACATTTGGAAATTCTCGGGTGACAGCATTCCATCATCTGCCACATGCAAACTTGTTGCCATTTTCATGACCTTAAAATGCATGGCTCTGGTGCATGCGTAGGATTGCCTGCAAGTTATTGTTAGACCTGGCATCCTTGGCATGGATTCCCCTGTCTTTTTGGCGTCTGCCTCCTGTATTTTTGCTGTGTGCTGAATTTAGTTTTTGCTGGTCTAGATGCTTTGGCCACTTTGCCACTGCTGATCAGTCCCAAAGTGCAAGTGCTCACTGTATAAATTGTGTTTATGGATTGGTGTTTCCATGATTGGCTTATTTGATTTGCTACTAAGTCCCTAGTACAGTGCACTGTGTGTGCCCAGGTCCTGTAAATCAAATGCTGCTAGTGGGCCTGCAGCACTGATTGTGCCACCCATACAGGCAGCCTTTTAAAGGTGTCTCAGACCTGCCACTGCAGTGTCTGCGCGCAGTTTCTACTGCCATGTCGACCTGGCAAGTGCACCCACTTGCCAGGCCCTAACCTTCCCTTTTCTTCCATGTGAGTCACTCCTAAGGTAGGCTCAGGGTACCCCCATGGGCAGGGTGCAGTGTATGTGAAAGGTAGGACATGTACTGGGTATGTGACATGTCCTAATAGTAAAATACTGTGTAAACAGAGGTCCTCATCCTCGGCTCCAACCCCTCAGCCTGGGACGACTCCTGGTGGCCAACGACGCTGGGAGCAGCCCCGACACCCACCGACCACGCACGCAACCTGGGAGTCATCCTCGACTCAACGCTCTCCATGGCCAAGCAAGTCAACGCAGTCTCATCCTCCTGCTTCAACACCCTCCGCATGCTTCGCAAGATCTACAGGTGGATCCCGACAGACACGAGAAGAACAGTCACCCAGGCCCTCGTCAGTAGCAGACTTGACTATGGGAACGCCCTCTACGCGGGAGCCCCGGCCAAGCTCATCAAGCGACTGCAACGCATACAAAACGCCTCCGCATGCCTGATCCTCGAACTACCACGCCACAGCCACATCACCCCCCACCTGAAGAACCTGCACTGGCTCCCCGACGACAGGAGAGTCTCCTTCAAACTCCTCATCCACGCACACAAGGCACTCCACAAGACTGGCCCAGCCTACCTCAACAGACGACTCCTCTTCTACGTCCCCAACCGCCAACTCCGCTCCGCCGACCTCTCCCTCACCACCATCCCTCGCATTCGAAGAACTACCACCGGCGGCAGATCCTTCTCCCACCTCGCCGCCAAGACCTGGAACACCCTTCCACTAAGCCTACGACAGACCCAAGACCTGCTGACCTTCAGGAGGCTACTCAAGACCTGGCTGTTCGACCAGTAGCAGCACCCCCCCCTTTTTTTCCCCCATCGCCTTGAGACCCTCGCGGGTAAGTGGTGCGCTTTACAAATTCTGTGATTGATTGATTGATTGATTTCGTTTTTCACTATTTACAGGCTATCTGTCCCATAGGATAGCATGGGAGATACTTTGTAACATCTTACAAGTATAACTTGCCATGCGGACAAGATAGAGGGATGGAGTTGAGGTTCTCTCTGAACTTTTAGAAAGTAGGCATTTTCTTGCTAAGCTATCCTATGTGCCTCTGCTGAGTTGTGTATTGACTGTCTGGTTTTGGAGTGGCAGGGGCTGGGGATGTGCATTCACTGCAGACAGCCACTGGGGAGGTTGAGGTGTGTCCTGCCTTTCCTGGATGACTCAGAGCTGGGCAGAATAGACTGAGTTGCATTTAGAGTAGTGGGAGGCGTTTTCTTGCACCTGAATATGCCCTGTCTCCTATGCTTAATGCTGTCTCCATCTCCTGCTAGGAAGCTGGACCAGAGAGGACAGAACTGGTTTGGACTGAGAGATTTTTTGCCACAAGAGAACAAAGGAAAATGTGGTATAGATATTGGGGCCCAGACCGCAGAACTTTAGAATACCTCTGGTCTCAATAGGAACCTCTGCCAAGGAGAAGAGCTGAAGAAGCTGTATGGAGGAGTACCGCCCAATTGCTGTGTGGAGGCTTTGCTGGGTTGGCCTGCAGCGGACTGAACTGTGCTGTTTATCCGACTTGAAGAAGATCTCCAAAGGCTTGGTGCAGAGCTTGCCTCCTGTTCTGAAGTCTCAGGGACACAAATCTTCAATTCCTCTGCCCTTCTGCACCTGGAACAGCAGTTTCAGCTGCCACTGAGGGAAAAAGCAACACCGACAATGGCGAGCAATGCCACAACCTGCAACGAAGCCGTGGGCATCGCTCGTGAAGTGCACAACGCACTACCCCGACTTGCACCGCCGCCCCAACGCCGCACCGTATCGACTCTGATGCTGTCACCGAGGCAGCTGCCTGCATCTGAGCCAAGGGCACCGCTCGTGATGCTCACGATGTACAGCCCGACTCACACAGCAGCCACGACTACACCGATGCTGGTACTTCATCATCATGGAGCCGATACCTCATGTGGGTGACCTCCAGAATCCATCGACCACGCACCGTTGTAAGGAACCACAGCTTCACCGCCATCGCAACATCACCTCCCCGGCAACAGTAAGGAACCAACACCTCACCCTCCTGGCAACAGTAAGGAACCTACGCCTCACCTCCCCTGCATAGCAGTAAGGAACCAACACCTCACCTCCCCTGTGGTCGTAAGGAACCAACGCTTCACCTCCCCTGTGGTTGTAAGGAACCGATACCACCCGGCACCAACGATGAATCACCTCCCCGACAGTTCACCATCTTTGTTTTCCTCGTTTGCCAAGGTACTGTTCTTGGGGTCCGTAGGGCTCCGTACCCAGCCTGTACACGGCACGCTCGGCGCCGTACTTTGGGATTTCCTTCAGTCCCGACGTCATAATAGCCCCAGGTGGAGCTATTTGTTGCTACATGCTTTATTTTTGTGAATAACCTATTTTTGATGATAACTTGACATATGTATGGTGGATTTTGCCGTTTTGGTCTTGTTTTGTTTAGATAAAGATCATCTATTTTTCTAAACTGGTGTGGTGTCCGTTTGTAGTGTTTTCACTGTGTTACTGTATGTGTGCATAAATGCTTTACACACTGCCTCTGAAATAAGCCTGTCTGCTCGTGCCATGCTACCAAGGGGGTGAGCAGGGGTTGTCTAAGGGTGTAACTCCCTTACCCTGACTAGAAGCAAGGGTCCCTACTTGGACAAAGGTGCAAACTATTGCCAACTAGAGACCCTCATTTCTAACAGTTATATACCAAAGATGATTAAAAAAACAAGCATTAGTAAAGCCGATGGGTTTGCTCACCGTCCCCCAATGTATATGCTGGAACAACAGTCTCTCATCCCTACAATGCAGCAATGCAAACGTAAAGACTGTTTTAAAGCTGCAGCCGGGTCATCATCTGTAAAGTTGCTCACCCTGCTGGCCACCAATTTTCCCATGAAATGGCTGCCATGGTGAGTCAGTCTTTAGTTCTGTATATCAATGTGTGTCCATTTTCATGAATTCACTGAATTAGTGCCCCTTATGCACTGGATGTTGTCTCCTAGCACATGGGAAACTGTTGAGGAGTGTTTCTGTCTGGGGATGGCCCCAGACAGAATTAACATGCCCCTCACAGAAATGCAGCCGAAGGATTTGCCTAATTTAGGGAAGCCCCTCCATCGGCATTTCAGGTCATCTGGGCTCTGCCAAAAGGGAGTTTGTGATGGTGGAGGCATAGTGGACCCGCTAGGGGGCTGTCATGTTCACACCTTATTTCACATTTTACTTACTGCTGCATTTTCTAATACTATTTGCTTTAGGTATTTTCATACAACATATTACTCATGCAAAGTCTGGACAGTGAAAAGATTTGATGCAACATATCTTTGTGAGTTCAGGTTGTGGATGAGCTTTTATAACGGGCCTCAGTGGTGAAATGTGGGCTTCTGGCTAAGGGTAGTGTGAATTTCTCCTGGTGCCTATCAGTGGATCATAAAGGAGTTCAGACAACATGCTCATCCAAAGCTTGGCCTCTCTGCAGAGCAGACAGAGCAATGGTCGGTTGTATCAACTATAATTGTGATTCTATACATAAATGTGTGAATGAGGTACATAGCTGTTGTTAGACCTGGCATCCTTGGTGTGCTTTTCCCTTAACTTTTCGCCTTCAGATCTCAAATTTTTGTTGACTTTATTTTTGCTAGCCTTAGGACTTTGAGCACTTTACCACTGCTAACCAGTGTTAAAGTGCTTGTGCTCTTTCCATAAAACATGTTAACATTGGCTTACACCCAATTGGCATATTAAATTTACTTGTAAGTCCCAGTAAAATGTCACTACTTGTGCCCAGGGCCTGCAAATTAAATGCTACAGTGGTCTTGCAGCACTGGTTGTGCCACCTACTGAAGTAGCCCTTTAAATATGTCTCAGGCCTCTCATTGTAGAGCCTGTGTGCGCAACTTTAAACTGTCATTTCGATCTGGCAAAATAAACCTTTTGCCAGGCACAAACCTTTCCTTTTTAAAACGTATATCACCTCTAGGGTAGGCCCTGGACAACTCGAGGGCAGGCTGCAGTTTATTTAAAAAGTTGGACATGTACTTTTAAGTTTTACATGTCCTGGTAGTGAAAAACTCCTAAATTCTATTTTTCATACTGCACTGCCTAGCTCTCCCATAGGATAACATTGGAGGTACACCTTATTACATCTTATAAATGAAATTTCCCTATGAGAAGAGATAACCAGTTCATGTTTGATGTCTCTGGAATCACAATTTAAAATCCTAGCTTATGGTGAAGTCAGTCAAATTGAAATTTTCGTGCCTTAGCCATTTGGTGCCTGCAGCCTGTCTCTGATCACATGACTGGGTGTAGTTGACCGTTGGGCTTTGTGTATTCCTCCTAGACAGCCCCACAAGATGGGAGCTTAGGTGTGACGGGATGGGACATAATTGGCAGGATGGGAGGGAGGAGCTGGGCCCAGCCACACTTACAACTGAATAGGCTGTGTCCTGTCTCCACACAAAGGGCTGAATACCCCCTTTTAGTGAATCTGGAGCAAGGAAGGCAGGACATCTATGCACTTCTATTGCGTGCCTCTAGAAGCTTCTCCCCATGTCAAAGGCACAACTGTGTATAAAAGAAGGGCTTCAGACACCAACTCTTCAGTACACTTCTGGACCTGTGGATACTCTGCCAGGAAGAAGGACTGCTGTGCTGCAGAAGGACTGCCACTCTCCTGGATTGCTGCTTTCCTGTGCTGACCTGCTGCCTGCTGCCCTCTTGCCTGGGTGAGAAGGACCTGCATCTCTTGAACCCAGAGTGACTGCAAGGGCTAGTTAGCTGGCCTCCTGATCTGAAGCCTTAGGGACATAACAGGCTCCCAACAACCTTGCATCTGCACCTGGGCTCTGTCATCTGTGAGTCTACCCTGCCAAGTGGTACCCCCCAGTCCTGGACCTTTGGAAGCAGGCTTAAGGTGCTTTACTAGCCTCTGCGGATCCAGAGGAATCGACGCATCACCTCTGCTGTATGGCGCAACCCTGAGCAGAACAGACGCATCTCTGTTGCTGCGTGGTTTGACCCACCACAAAGACCCGCATCGCCCTCGCAACACCTTCGGAACCAAAGCTACCTGACGTATCCTCGGGCAGGCTCTCACCTCTCTTGTTAACAGCAGCCTCAACGATGATACTGGACTCCACATTGCAGCCTTGCAGCTCTTCATAACCGACACATCGCCCTGACTACACGCCACATCCCTGACGCCGGACTTCGTATCACAAGCCCCATCCACGGGATCCTGGAAGATGACACATCACTTCAACTGAGCGGCCGATCTTCGACGCTTCTCCACGCAACACTCCACGACCAAGAATTTAAGATCATTTTGCCCAGCAGGCCTAACTGGGTCCATGTAGCCGAACCATGATCCATCGCGGTCGGCCTGAACTTGAGAATTTGTCCCCGTCCAGCATGACCAGATATCCACAGTTGGCCCTTTACGCCTTTAGGTGCTGCTTTCTTTAAAATCTTTAAAATTCAATATCTCTGCTTCTACTAATTGGATTTTTGTCATTTTAGTCTTGTTTTATTTATTCAATTAGGCTCTATGGTTCTAAACCTGGCGTGGGATCTTTTTGTGTGGTGTTTTCACTATTTTACTGTTTGAAGTGTTGCACAAATACTTTGCACATTGCCTCTAAGTTAAGCCTGACTGCTCTGTGGCAAGCTACCAGGGCATTGAGCACAGGTTAATTTGGGGTTTACTTGTGCCGTACCCTGACCAGGATTGTGTTCGCGGCTTGACCAGGGCTCCCACCCCAGTCAACCAGTAACCTAGTTTTTAACAGCTGTAAAATACTGACAAGGCGAACGTTTATGTAAATGCAGTCCTTACAGGGAAGAGTGATGATAGATGCAAGGAAATACATGCAGGAGAGAGTGAAAGGGTGCCAAAGAGGAAAGGGATGAGGTATGAGATATACAGATGAAGTGTTTCGGAAGGATTTGAGAAGCTTTCCAAGAGACCACAGAAGAGAGTGGCGTGGAGAGAACAGTAGTTATTGAGAGACTCCGCAGACCACTCACTACCGCTTCACAGACCATAGTAATGTTGAATTCAGTCCACTTCAAACATTTAACTGACTTTGTATGTATAATATATACAAACATATATATATATATATATATAAACTCACAAGGTGCCTGCTGAGGAAGAGCCCACAACCGGTAGGTATTGTCTGTGAAATCTTTAATGGAGGTACTGCATGCAGAAAAGATCGTGATACACACAAAAATAGTCCTGCTCCCCGACGCGTTTCGTGCTTGGCTGCACTTAATCATGGGCTGCGGGCTTGTGGTTCAGTGAAACGGCCGTGCATTCTTTGAAGCACCTGTGTAACTGAGAACCACGCCTCAGTGGGCGTTTCCACAGCGAGTGGAATTCTGGTCCTTGTGGTGTCTTCGTACTCCTCAGTGGGTTGCACGCCGCCTCACAGATCCATATCTTTAATGTTCCCAAGTGGGTTGTGGAACAACGTCTTTCTAACACCAGCAGATTGCTCCCCCAAGAAAACAGCTACCAGTTCCTTGTGCTGCAGTGCCGGTTGACGCCGCAGCAGGTCTGTAAAAACAGCGGGGCTCTTTCCGCGGTCCAGGCGGAACCGCTAACATCCAAACTCACAAGGTGCCTGCTGAGGAAGAGCCCACAACCGGTAGGTATTGTCTGTGAAATCTTTAATGGAGGTACTGCATGCAGAAAAGATCGTGATACACACAAAAATAGTCCTGCTCCCCGACGCGTTTCGTGCTTGGCTGCACTTAATCATGGGCTGCGGGCTTGTGGTTCAGTGAAACGGCCGTGCATTCTTTGAAGCACCTGTGTAACTGAGAACCACGCCTCAGTGGGCGTTTCCACAGCGAGTGGAATTCTGGTCCTTGTGGTGTCTTCGTACTCCTCAGTGGGTTGCACGCCGCCTCACAGATCCATATCTTTAATGTTCCCAAGTGGGTTGTGGAACAACGTCTTTCTAACACCAGCAGATTGCTCCCCCAAGAAAACAGCTACCAGTTCCTTGTGCTGCAGTGCCGGTTGACGCCGCAGCAGGTCTGTAAAAACAGCGGGGCTCTTTCCGCGGTCCAGGCGGAACCGCTAACATCCAAACTCACAAGGTGCCTGCTGAGGAAGAGCCCACAACCGGTAGGTATTGTCTGTGAAATCTTTAATGGAGGTACTGCATGCAGAAAAGATCGTGATACACACAAAAATAGTCCTGCTCCCCGACGCGTTTCGTGCTTGGCTGCACTTAATCATGGGCTGCGGGCTTGTGGTTCAGTGAAACGGCCGTGCATTCTTTGAAGCACCTGTGTAACTGAGAACCACGCCTCAGTGGGCGTTTCCACAGCGAGTGGAATTCTGGTCCTTGTGGTGTCTTCGTACTCCTCAGTGGGTTGCACGCCGCCTCACAGATCCATATCTTTAATGTTCCCAAGTGGGTTGTGGAACAACGTCTTTCTAACACCAGCAGATTGCTCCCCCAAGAAAACAGCTACCAGTTCCTTGTGCTGCAGTGCCGGTTGACGCCGCAGCAGGTCTGTAAAAACAGCGGGGCTCTTTCCGCGGTCCAGGCGGAACCGCTAACATCCAAACTCACAAGGTGCCTGCTGAGGAAGAGCCCACAACCGGTAGGTATTGTCTGTGAAATCTTTAATGGAGGTACTGCATGCAGAAAAGATCGTGATACACACAAAATAGTCCTGCTCCCCGACGCGTTTCGTGCTTGGCTGCACTTAATCATGGGCTGCGGGCTTGTGGTTCAGTGAAACGGCCGTGCATTCTTTGAAGCACCTGTGTAACTGAGAACCACGCCTCAGTGGGCGTTTCCACAGCGAGTGGAATTCTGGTCCTTGTGGTGTCTTCGTACTCCTCAGTGGGTTGCACGCCGCCTCACAGATCCATATCTTTAATGTTCCCAAGTGGGTTGTGGAACAACGTCTTTCTAACACCAGCAGATTGCTCCCCCAAGAAAACAGCTACCAGTTCCTTGTGCTGCAGTGCCGGTTGACGCCGCAGCAGGTCTGTAAAAACAGCGGGGCTCTTTCCGCGGTCCAGGCGGAACCGCTAACATCCAAACTCACAAGGTGCCTGCTGAGGAAGAGCCCACAACCGGTAGGTATTGTCTGTGAAATCTTTAATGGAGGTACTGCATGCAGAAAAGATCGTGATACACACAAAAATAGTCCTGCTCCCCGACGCGTTTCGTGCTTGGCTGCACTTAATCATGGGCTGCGGGCTTGTGGTTCAGTGAAACGGCCGTGCATTCTTTGAAGCACCTGTGTAACTGAGAACCACGCCTCAGTGGGCGTTTCCACAGCGAGTGGAATTCTGGTCCTTGTGGTGTCTTCGTACTCCTCAGTGGGTTGCACGCCGCCTCACAGATCCATATCTTTAATGTTCCCAAGTGGGTTGTGGAACAACGTCTTTCTAACACCAGCAGATTGCTCCCCCAAGAAAACAGCTACCAGTTCCTTGTGCTGCAGTGCCGGTTGACGCCGCAGCAGGTCTGTAAAAACAGCGGGGCTCTTTCCGCGGTCCAGGCGGAACCGCTAACATCCAAACTCACAAGGTGCCTGCTGAGGAAGAGCCCACAACCGGTAGGTATTGTCTGTGAAATCTTTAATGGAGGTACTGCATGCAGAAAAGATCGTGATACACACAAAAATAGTCCTGCTCCCCGACGCGTTTCGTGCTTGGCTGCACTTAATCATGGGCTGCGGGCTTGTGGTTCAGTGAAACGGCCGTGCATTCTTTGAAGCACCTGTGTAACTGAGAACCACGCCTCAGTGGGCGTTTCCACAGCGAGTGGAATTCTGGTCCTTGTGGTGTCTTCGTACTCCTCAGTGGGTTGCACGCCGCCTCACAGATCCATATCTTTAATGTTCCCAAGTGGGTTGTGGAACAACGTCTTTCTAACACCAGCAGATTGCTCCCCCAAGAAAACAGCTACCAGTTCCTTGTGCTGCAGTGCCGGTTGACGCCGCAGCAGGTCTGTAAAAACAGCGGGGCTCTTTCCGCGGTCCAGGCGGAACCGCTAACATCCAAACTCACAAGGTGCCTGCTGAGGAAGAGCCCACAACCGGTAGGTATTGTCTGTGAAATCTTTAATGGAGGTACTGCATGCAACCCACTGAGGAGTACGAAGACACCACAAGGACCAGAATTCCACTCGCTGTGGAAACGCCCACTGAGGCGTGGTTCTCAGTTACACAGGTGCTTCAAAGAATGCACGGCCGTTTCACTGAACCATAAGCCCGCAGCCCATGATTAAGTGCAGCCAAGCACGAAACGCGTCGGGGAGCAGGACTATTTTTGTGTGTATCACGATCTTTTCTGCATGCAGTACCTCCATTAAAGATTTCACAGACAATACCTACCGGTTGTGGGCTCTTCCTCAGCAGGCACCTTGTGAGTTTGGATGTTAGCGGTTCCGCCTGGACCGCGGAAAGAGCCCCGCTGTTTTTACAGACCTGCTGCGGCGTCAACCGGCACTGCAGCACAAGGAACTGGTAGCTGTTTTCTTGGGGGAGCAATCTGCTGGTGTTAGAAAGACGTTGTTCCACAACCCACTTGGGAACATTAAAGATATGGATCTGTGAGGCGGCGTGCAACCCACTGAGGAGTACGAAGACACCACAAGGACCAGAATTCCACTCGCTGTGGAAACGCCCACTGAGGCGTGGTTCTCAGTTACACAGGTGCTTCAAAGAATGCACGGCCGTTTCACTGAACCATAAGCCCGCAGCCCATGATTAAGTGCAGCCAAGCACGAAACGCGTCGGGGAGCAGGACTATTTTTGTGTGTATCACGATCTTTTCTGCATGCAGTACCTCCATTAAAGATTTCACAGACAATACCTACCGGTTGTGGGCTCTTCCTCAGCAGGCACCTTGTGAGTTTGGATATATATATATATATATATATATATATATATATATATATATATATATGTACTACCTGAGGAAGGCGGAAGCTGAAACGTTGTAGTGGAAATATATTTTTGTTCTTTGGTGAATCTATCTGTTTGAGTCACTTCTTTCTTGGATATTTTATTTCTTTGTGACTCATTGTATCCTTTGGGATCCAGATTTTTGCCCTGGCTGGCTGTTGTTTTCTTGTGATCCTTCATCTTCAAGTATATGTGTGTGTATATATATATATATATATATATATATATATATATATATATATATATATATATATATATATATATATATATATATATATATATATATATATATATATATATATATATATATATATATATATATATATATATATATATTCTCACACATTTATATATATATATATACTCACACATATATCACAAACACGCACATATACATCACACATGTGCATACAATCTTTACAAATGCCTATTTGTCCACACTCAAAAGGAGACGAGAACAGAGAAGCCAGAGGACGTGATATCGACCTTTCATGGCAGTTGTCCTATTACCACACTTCTCTAAGAAAAAATGTTAGTCTTTTATACTTCCGAGGTTGATAAAATAATTATCCGTGACCCGGGCAACAGTAATGCTTGTAACTCGCAGCTCCAGTAAAAATCAAACACTGATGCAGCTAGGACTATGATATATTTGTATTTCTTTGTAAATTACAACTTGAATACGTTTTAGTTTACTGTAAAGCTGGGGTCACCTGTCTGTGATGTCATGCCAGAATAGACAAAGGCACGTGACGCCGATGCTGGCACCTGGCATACAGAGCACTGTCTTTCTGCACAGGCCTGTTTTTGAAGGCGGTCCACCTATGTAAAAACGAAAGACGTCATCGCATCTCTTCAGCCCTCCTCAGTTTCAATGAACCAATGAACTAGTTTACCATGAAGATCTATTTTTTCAAGGCAATAAGGTCCAGTTCAGTACATTATGGTCCTCAGATGGAAAAGGGACCCCCTTTTGCAAGTTGTGCATGTTCATTCAAAGGTCAGAGGTCAATGAAACATACAAGTACAGCTTTGTGCAAAAAGCCAGTTGTTATATCTAAGGTTTTTAACCTTCCATCTTCCCTGTTTCTCTGCCTCTGCTGTTCAGCCAGTGAGAGTAGAATGTTAGTGTGGATGGTGATGTCATTGGAATGTGTGGTATGCTGTGAGTGGGACTATCAGTTGGATCCTGGGCTGAGCAGCAGAGAGGCTGCTCCTGGTGGGCTTTATTACATCTTTACTGGAAAACTCATCTGACATCTAAGATCAATAAACGTATTCATCTGTAACCTATCTACGTCTACTGGATCTCCTTACTACGACACAACATAAATTGGCGACGAGTTGGATTCAAAACCATGCGTGAGGACTTACTTCAAGCTTGGAAAGGTACTTTTATACAAGATTTTCTTTAAAAAAATAACTTACCTAAGGATTTTACGCCCTCCCGCCCCACCAGTGTCCAGATTCACCGGACAGTCCATTTACAGGGCGTATGTTTCCTGCTACATGTTCTTTCTGCCTCATTCCTGCTGCCTGCTTCTGACAGGGTGTTTGTTACCTGCTGCCATGCTTCCTGCTACCCTGACACCCTGCTGCTTTAAAATTTCTACCATCGTGTGGACCCGGCATCTACAAAGATTGGCACTACATCTAAGAACCCATTGACAGGGCGTATGTTTCCTGCTGCCTGTTCTTGCTGCCTGTTTTCTGCTGCCATTTATACTTTGCTACTACTGACATGCCTTATGCTTCCTGCTTCTGCCTACTTCATTTTCCGGTCTTCAGACTAACCTTCTTACAGTATGTGCAGCCATGATTTTCTGATGTACTTCGGATGTTAACTATTGGCAAAGTTAAACCTGCACCTGCGAACCTTGATGTACTCTGGATTTTACTTAACTCGCAAAGTTACTTCTGCACTACTTGTCTGACTTCTTTTGGATTTTCTGGTGCTGTGCCTACCCTGATTGTGATTTTATTTCTACAGTCTTGGCTCTCAAAATGAATTTGGGACAGCTTTATTTTTGGGGTCTGAATCCTCCCGAGTGCCATTTTCAATCATTGTGCGGCACGAATATGCAGCGCTCATTCTCACCGTTAACCTTGTGCCACTTTCAAATTGTCCGCGAGGACTCCATCGTCACAGCGTGAGCTCCCTTCTTTGTGGTTGTTCTCATGGATGCTTCTTTCCTGCACTCCTGGTATCCTGGGATCCTCGCTGCTCGGAGACGTTTTACCTCATTTGCGTGCCTTGAGCCATCCAGCGTGCGTCTCCTATACGTGCCGCCATGTTAATTCGGGCGATCCTTCATCTTACTGTCTGGATCTTCCTTCTGTTGTCTCTTCGATCCCCCTGAGCCTAATGCATCTGAAGTACTTTTGGGAAGTCTCTCCTGACTTCGGCCTGCTGTTGCCTTTTCGATGTCTGTGGAGCCTGACTTATGTGAAGTACCTTCTGGGCATATACTTTCTTGACTTCTGCCCTTTTCGACATCTGAACAGAGACGCTTTGCTGGGTTTCGTCTCTGCGTCTCTCTCCTCACCTCATTGTTTGGAACTTCAGGTTAAGTTTCTATTTGAAGCAACGGCGCCTTGCAGTCATACTTTGGCTCCTCTACATACGGCGTTTTAATTTATTTTCTTTCTTATTTCTTCTATTTTTTGCACCTGTGTTTATTTAATTCCATGCCATGTTACTTATCCTTTCCACTGTTTTCTTTTGACTGTATATGTCTATTCTTTCTTGTTTTGCATTGAACGCTCTTTATATTTGCAAGCCTTGCATATGATTGTTATTACATCCTTGCTTTGATGTATTCATATAATAACCCTTTATTCATTATTGCTATTTACATGTTGCTGCACTTTTGATTTCGGTGTGGTCCAGTTCACCCAGATCGCACCTTTTATCTATTTACTCTCTACTTATTTCTGGCATGCAAGTTTTTGCTTCTTCTTGCGTTTATTTTCATGTGTGGTCTAACTTGAGGTGTGACTGTACTTTTGATTTGCTGTGTGGTACAGTTCACCCAGATCGCATTTTCCTTGCACTTTCATGCGTGGTCTAACTCGAGGTGCAACTGTACTTTTATCTGCTGTGTGGTACAGTTCACCCAGGTCGCATTTTCCTTGCATTTATTGTTTTGGGGATTCTCTATTTTGGTGTTTTCACCCTCTTATACTTCTTTTTACATGTCTTTCTTCTGGATGATGTGTTGGGTGTACACCACCCGTTACTGTTTGGGGTTCACAATTTGGTTTTTTCACCCTTTTATACTTCTTTTTACATGTCTTTCTTCTGGATGATGTGTTGGGTGTACGCCACCCATTACTGTTTGGGATTCACTATTTTGTGTTTTCACCCTTTGCTTGATTTCTGGTTTGGTGTGTCACCCGTTTCTTTATTTCTGGTAGGGTGTAAGTCACCCGTTATTTACTTATGATTGCTTTCTGTTTCGGTGTTTTTCACCCGTTGCTTTATGTCTGGTAGGGTGCAGCCACCGGTTATTTACTTATTATTGCTTCCCTTTGGGTGTCTGTCACCCCGTTCTTTCTTTCTTGTTGGCTGTATGTCACTCTTTTACTTGCGTTAAGGTTGGGTGTTTTTCTCTTCCTGCTTTTGTAATTCACCTTTGCTTGCTTTCTGTTTTGGGTGCTGGTCACCTATTGCTTACATTTGTTCGTGTCGTTTTCCTTCTTCCTGTTGCTGTGTTCAGTGTTTCCATCCTCCTCGCCAGTCTGGCCAGTTGGTGTGGTTGTGGTGGTTACATTGGTGCACTATTTCTTTGTTAGTTTTCGTGGTATACCTCCTTCTTGTTCATGTATGTTTTTTCTCCATTTGCTTTTCCGTTCTTTTACAATTTCCTTCCTTTTGAAACTTCTTGCTTCAATTTTTTTGCTCTGCTAAGGAAGATGTGTCTTTTCTAGTTTTCGTTTTCCTTTACTCTATTTTCGTGTTTTACTCATTGCAATACTGTTCACATTTTGTATTTTACTTCATGTTTTCTTTTCCTTTATTGCTTCCTTTTAACATCACTTTTCTACTTGCTTATTTTAGCATGTTTTTCATAACTTATGTGCAATTGCAATTCTTCTTCTGGCAAGTTTCTTCGGTATTACTGTGATGTTACTGTTATGTTACTATTTATATTTGCTTTCTCTTTGTTCATTTTATAAAGTGGGAAGGTGTGTTATATCTAAGGTTTTTACCTTCCATCTTCCCTGTTTCTCTGCCTCTGCTGTTCAGCCAGTGAGAGTAGAATGTTAGTGTGGATGGTGATGTCATTGGAATGTGTGGTATGCTGTGAGTGGGACTGTCAGTTGGATCCTGGGCTGAGCAGCAGAGAGGCTGCTCCTGGTGGGCTTTATTACATCTTTACTGGAAAACTCATCTGACATCTAAGATCAATAAACGTATTCATCTGTAACCTATCTATGTCTACTGGATCTCCTTACTACGACACAACACCAGTGTTATACAGAGGTTGTCTTTGATTGTGGTTCGTCTTAAAATCATGGGGTTCTTGCTTTTAAGACTATGTCTAATACATCTTTCATGCCTTCGTATTTCTTTTGATGGTTTGACGCAGAACATATTTAATGCAAGAATCAATTATCTCTTGCCTCGGCTGCCCATCACATGCCAGTAACCAGGAAGAGTCGCGTGACGAAATAGTACACATGACAACGGTGTGACTGTTGAAAGAAGGACCAAAATGAATATAGCTAGCAGAGAGTCATCCTGCGTAAGTTCCGGTGGGCCAGACCATGCCGCAAACTTCTACAGAGGTGTGGTTGCGGTGTTAGGGCCAGAGCTACCGACTTTAGAGCGTGGGAACCAGCTTCGAGTCCAGGCGTCGGCTCAACATCCTGTGATTATGGGCAAATCACTTAACCTCCCGGTGCCTAAAAAAATTAATCTGACCTTGTGTAATGTGAACTGGTGCCCAAGTAAAGCGCCCCACTGCCCTGGAGACGAGTAGCGCTATACAGAAGAGCAAAAATAAATATTCACATAAGATAAATGTACATACAAATGGCTGAACTCTCAAACCTTTAGGTGCACCTAAATTGAATCTCAGCTGCGAGAAAAAGCCATTTACGAAAGAAAGAAAAACCTTTAATCACAAAAAGAAAGGATTGGTGGAGTTTTTGCTCAGAAATGAGATTTTTGAAAGTTGTCGTGGCTGGCACGAGAAGAAAGGGGCTGCTGCCAGAGAGTAGTCCTACGCAGTATCGACCAGAGTAATATTGTGGTATCATATTATTGTAGACAAAATACTGAGATATTGAATATTGAAAGGTATGTGTATATGTAGTAGGTAAACAGCTACTATTCTCAACTCCAAATATGTACCGCGAATATATACATACGTGGAGTAAGGTACAGAAAACCTATAATTAATTACCTTTCAATATTTTATTTCTTGATATTCTGTCTGTGATATTAAGGTCCCACGTTATTCCCTACTTGATATTTAGGAGGCGCGCCATTTTTGGAATGCTCTTGTATAGCGGTTACTCATGTTCACTGCCAACTGTTGGGGTGTAGAATATGTTGGGCCTATTGCTGTTGGCACCAAAAAGAAAAGATGGGTCAGCTCTGAAAATTCCTCCATCTTTCATTTTCATCGGAAAATCTACATTAATTTGCTGTGGGGAAGGTGATCTGATGGGATGTGCACAAATCCACCTTGAAGAGAAAGGAAGGAGAGGTGAATATATGGCTTCTGTATCACAGGATGTTGATATTAACAGTGGTTCTGAGACTAAAGATTAGACCATTCACCTTCATGGTGATTTTGGGCTGCTTCAACGTTTTGATATCATTCTTCCAAGACCCTGGATTGCTGGCATCAGCTTATGGATTCAGGCTGCAGCAGCACTGCCACCAAGTACCACAATTCAACCCGTCCATGGAGGTAAGTACCCAAATCCATCACCCCAACAAGGGAGTCGTACAATTAAAACAAATATGAGCAGAGTCAATGGTCTGATTTGCAAGTGAAAAGGCAAGCTAGACCTATTTCCTCCACGGGTGCTTGTCTCAAAGAGTACGGTTAAGCGGTAAATAACTTGGAAGCGGTGTTGGGTCGCTTGGTACCCGATTCTGAATTGGTCGGAGGAGTAGGTTCTTTCATTGTACCTGATAAAAATCGATGCTCAGGGGTTGGGAATTTTCCCTGTGCAGACTGAAAATGAATGAGTAAAAATGATTATGAGGGAGTGTTCGAGATTGTGAGGAAGTGCGAGAGAGAGTGAATGTAAATGAGCGAGAAAGACTGAGTCAGTGAAACTGAGGGCGAATGAATGATAGTAAGAGTGAGTGTAAGTGAGTGAGCAAGAATGAATGAGTGCAAGTGAGTGTGAATGAATGAAAGTGAGTGTGAGTGAGTGACGGTGAGTGTGAGTGAGAACGTGGTGTTGTGCTTGTGAGTGTGCTCTTGGCCCTAGCATACTGAAGGTCATTCTTGGCTTATAGAGTTGCCTTTGGCAAAATGCTGGCACTGACATACTGGAGGTAATACTTAGTATGAGAGGCACCTAAGAATAAATACTGGCACTGGTACAGGTAATACTTGGCAAATGGGACACTCATGGAAAAATGTGGGCACTGGCATACTGAAGGCAATTCTTGGCATGGTGACCCTGAGGAAAAATGCTGAAGCTGGCACACTGGAGGAAATTCATGGCATAGTGGGCACCCATGGCAAAATGCTGGTGCCTGCACAATGGACAAAATTATTGGCATAAAGAAGGACAACCTTGGCATATGGGAGGGAGGGAACTATGACAAAATGCTACCCTGACATACTAGATGTAATTTTGACATAAGGGTCACCCATTGTATATGCACAGCACTAATGCCATTCTGGCACTGCTATATTGTATGTCATTTTTGCCCTACAGGGGTACCCATGGCATATGAGGGCAAACATGACAAAGTGCTGATTCTGGCAAAATGGAGGCCATTGTTAACATATTTTGGGTACCTATGGCACATTTTGAAAAAAAGGGGGCCAACCCCTCGGGAGCATCCATTTTCATTGGCTTGGCACACCATGAAAGGACTTGAATATGTAACAAATGTCCTTTCAGAGCATATGGCTTTTTAGCAAATGTATGTGAAAATTGTTCTTTAAAATTTTCTCATTTAAAAAATAAATAAATAATTGGTGGGAGAACCCCAAAACTCTTTCAAGAAGAGATTGGGCGTACTTGCTTTGCTTGCCCACTACAGTTCAGAGCAAGTATTACATCTCACCACTTTCAAATAGGACAATGGCCACCACAAAAAAATAAGTTAAACAGTGTTTAGAGCACTGTTTACTTTATGCGGCGTCCACTGGATCTGGGACTTTATGGTTTTGGTTATGAAAAATAAATAAATTCAGCAGTGCAACGCGCACTCTGCTGAGTCAATGAAAATGAACTAAAAAAACAACATATTTTTAAACAAGTTGTTGACATGTTGCTTTATTGTGAACCCATGAAAAATTCTGTGTTTGAGTAAAACCTCAGCAACCGTGCTTCACACGAGTGCTTTGCGAAGGATCATAAATCAAAATGTAATACAATAAGAAATAATTTAAGTCAATAACATCAGTATATGGTCTACAACACTTAATACATGTGGACAAAACTACTATTGTTTTTTATCATTTTTACTGCTTTTCCTATGATTTCTCAAATTTCTCATTAATTTCATGAGATGAACTATCATGAAAGTTTGTGGCATAAATAATTTAGGCTCTCAGTGCTGTTCAATGTTTTGTGGCACCATATCCTCTTCACACGAACACATAATAGTTCAAGTAACACAAAGAGAAACTGGTAGCATTGCCTTGGCTCATCACACCACCACAATATTATAGGGGGTATCTAAAATAGGTATGTCTGTGTTGTGTTCCATTAATCATGCAGTTGTTATGGAGGTTCAGTGATGTCAATTATTTTTATGTCATCAGAGTTAAGGTCTTGTGACATCACTTCTTGGGAAGATTCAGGGTCAAAGGCTGAACAATGTTACTTCCTATGATGCCATTAAGGTCAAAGTGTGTATGATGCCACTTCTGCTCCCACTAGTATTTTGCTGAATGTCCATGATTACTGGATGAAGTAAATAATACCTAACTTGGAATTCTGACCCTTGCGCAAACAGGGATTTGAGCAGAGGTCAGAAATTACCAACCCACTCATAATCAGGAACACAGACATTATAAAGGGGCACTGAATGGGTACCCAGAAGATTTGGCATTATGGCCAAAGCTCCCAACTTTGGAACTGGGAGCCAGATTTGAGTCTCGGCATCAGCTCAACATCCTGTGATTCTGGGCAAATCACCAAATCTCTCTGTCACTGTGCCTAAAAAAAAATGAATGTGACTTTTTGTAAAGTAACTGGTGCTCATGTGAAGTGCTCTAATAACTTTGGTCGAGTTCACACTATATATAAAACTGCAAAGTGCACCGTATCTTCTTGTGGCTCAAGATAAGAATCGATGGACCAAAGAAAATATGTTTGATAAAGACAGATGAAGATATTTTAGGGTGTAAATAAGTAGTCCAATACAAATGTCCAACTTCCACGCAAGCAGACAACTTGGTAGTGAGTTTATATAAAGTTATGCTGCAGACTTAACACTCCTTACAACAAAGTGTGAGGACCTGAGCAATTCAAAGAATAGTTCTTTAGAGAAATAATTGTGGAGTCCTAAAACAAAGATATGCATGCATGTTTGCGACTAAGCTGAAATTCTACTTTATATTAAGATGTACACCTAGTCAAGGGAATGCAAAGATCATTCTAATATATGATTGGATTCAACAAAAAGTGAGCAGGGCACGGTCTGTGTGGTGAAGGCTCAAAATGGAGAGACTTTACAGCAAGTTGATTAAGTGAACATGTGATAAAAACTAATCGTTATGTGTACCAGAAAGAGGAGTAAGATGAATAGAAAATTGCTACGGGTGAATTAGCTTGATAAGATATCTAAAAGTTTTTTATTCTGATCTCAGCCAAGCTTAGGAGCCTAGACTGCAGAGTAGTAAGTAAGAATTGTTCTAATTCCATTCTTGTTTTGGCTTGAGTCACGAAATTCTAATGCTTGTCAGTTTGTTGCTGGCCGGTAGAGGGAGAATTCAGATTTTCCACAGCAGAGGTGGGCAGAAAATCATGATTTTATTAAAGGCACAGAGGCTGATATTATGCATGTCCTCTTGATTGCAAACTCACAGCATTAACTACAACAAACATTTAGAACTTAGAATAGGAATATTTAAACGTTCTATTCCATATATAATCCCCTGTCTGGCAGCCATCTTCATTCTTTTGCTCCAAACATAAGATCTCTAGTCAACTTAATGCTTGAACATCTCAATCAAGAACAACATCTCAACCTGGAACAACTCCTCTTCTGTTCTTCTTTACTTCCTGTAAACACCTGCTCCTCAAATCCCATAAAAATAAATTATAGGGTGTGTACAACACAGGGCGGGATAACATCAGCCTGCATGTCTTTAATAAAATCATGATTTTCTACCCAGCCCTGCTGCGGAAAAACTGAATTTTATGTCAAGGCACGGAGGCCAATATTATGCATGTTTAAAACCTTGCCATAATATTCTTCACAGCCCACTTCAGTAGCTTAAAGTAAAACATTTTAAACACTGACTTTATTGACCAATCTACTGCAGCTAAAACAATTGTTAAGCCACTTCCTGTTAGGAAAGCCTTGGACGCCATAGGCTCCCTTGCAGAATGTGCTCCAAAGATCTATTCCTGCCCTTGTCATAACTTCCTTAACCCAACGTGCTAACATGGGAGTGGACATAGCGTTATAAGGATGCCTAAATGAAATTATTAACTGTTTCTCTGCATTATTTCACAAACTCTCTGTTGTTCTCTCATATTCACGCAAACATCTCACCACACATAGCTTTCTGTTCTCATTCAAATTTACATAAAAAAATTCTGAAACATAGTCTCAGTTCTCCTTCTGACATTAAAGCATACTCCCTCTAATAAGTACCTTTGTGTTGTTATTTCTAATGCCTTTACATCTGAATCTCAGACAAAGAAGCATGACTAACTTAAATGACAAATGCAAAAATCCATTCTCCTTCCAACTAGCCAAATTTCTTAAAGCAAGAGCCACATCCCACAAAGAAGAATACTTCGGACCTGGTGGTACCTTAACCGCAAACTCTTCAACAACCTTTTAACCACGTCATGCTGTCCCACTGGTAAACTATTCATTAATTTGGGTCCTGCTGAAATTGCAGACCTACAAATATTCACTGAACTGTACGATTTCCCCTCCAGAAAACCTATGTCAAAAAATTAACCACCTCTACCACAGGTGCTGATATGGGATCCAAATTCCATGAAACACACCAACAAACCCATCTCTTCCATGCTAACCTGTATGCCTTTGAGGCTCCAGGAGCCCAGGACTCCTTGAAGAGTCTTGAAGCCTCCATCAATAAGCCTGACACCTGCCAGGCTCTCCCGAAATCAGCCATCTCATCATTTTCAACTGTCCCTGCAACACTGACTCGTGTCTCTCCCCCACTGCATCACAGTAACAAGTCTGCTAACTCTGGCAGAAGAACTGGATCATCCAACAACATTTCCAAGACTTCGGGATACCATACCTGGGACGGCCTAAACGGAGCTTCAATACTAACTCTGCCTGTTCCCTTCTCACTTTCAACAATAATCTCTGTATCAATGCTAACTGCGGAAATGCATAACTGCAAACCTTTCCCCAATCTTGCTGAAACGCATCTACCACTTCTGCCTCTGGATCTGGCCTCCAACTGTAAAACCTGTGTATTTGGGCATTCAACCTGTTCGCAAACAAGTCTACTAATGATGGACCCCACCTGTCGTTGATCACCCTGAACACTTCCCTGTTCAGCATCCAATTGCTGAAATCCTTCAACTTCCTGGAATTCCAATCCGCTAATGTGTTGCTCATTCCTGGTATGTACTGTGCCTGTGCCATGATAGCCTTGCTCAGACAAAAATGACAAAATCTTTTTTGCTAAATCCGCTAAAGCCTTCGATCGAGGTCCCCCTAACTTGTTGACATAACGTACCGCAGAATTATTCCCCATCTTTAATAGAACGCAACACTTCACATGGTCCCTGACAAAACTCTTGATCGTTCAGGAACCTGCCAACAACTCAACTCTAGATTGTTGATGTGCATCTCCTTTTCCTGAACTGTCCATTTTCCCCCCGTTGTCATTGAGCCACACTTTGCTCCCCAGCCTTGCAGACTGGCATCTGACTTTATGACTACATCTGGTACACTGCAAAACCAAAGGAGATGATGGACGGAGTGTTGAACATTGCAAGCACTCACCCCCAGTCAACTGATCTGGGTTTAATCCATCATCATTCTTTAGCCCACTCCGCCACCCCAGTTCAGACATGGCCATATGCAAATCAGTCTGACCCTGTGCCTCATGGGAACAGTCCAGCCCGAACTGCCAAGCCATGTCTTCCCTGGACCGGAAACAAGCATCCTAGGACCGGTTTCTGGCATTCCAGCCGTCATCAGCCAGGCTTGCTTGAATCCAGTGGCAAAGTGAGCAAGGGACCCACGTCTGGGCATGTTTTTACATCTGGTACACTCCCAAAAATGGCCCTCCAAATTTTCCAAGCCACCAAATTTTCCAGCCACCATTCTAATTCTTCTCTTGTCTCCGTATCTACCTGAGCACTCTGCGAATACTTCAATCCTTTGCGCAGAAGCCTTGCTTTCAATCTCTGAAGTGCCCGATAATGCAACGGACTGGAAAAACTGCCTGAATAGATGCTGATAGCAGGCCTACCACCCTGACTATCTGCTGTAAAGTTATTCATTCGCACATCAACATTCTCCTCATCTCCTTTCGAGCCTTCTTCACCTTCTCGATTGGTAACCTCAACAAACATTCCAACATCGAAATCTGAAATCCCCAAAACACTATCTCCTGTGCTGGTTCCAGACATGATTTCACCCTGTTCACAACAAAACCGAAATCCACCAGCACTCGCACTGCAAGCACCACATGTTCCTGTGCCAACTCCTTGCTTTGTGGTATAATTAAGATGTTATCTAAATACTCTATCAATCGGAATCCTCTTGTCCGTAGCCAGGTGACTAATAGTCTCATCACTTGTGTGAAGCACCAAGGAGCCGACGTCAAACCAAACGGAAGACTCTTGAATCTCCACATTATCCCTTGCCAATGAAATCTCAAGAAATCTCTCTGTTTCTTGCAAACATGAACTGTCAAATACGAATCTTTCAAATCCAGATGCGTTAACCAACCCACCTTCCTCAAGATGTCTCTCAACATATGAATCTCTTCCATCTTGAAATGATTGTACTGGACCCAGTCATTCAACTCCTTCAAGTTTATGACAGGTCTCATGCCCTTGTCCTTCTTCTCTTCAAGAAACAAATTGCTTACAAACCCAGTTGTTAAATTTCAGGCCCTCTCTATGGCCCACTTTTTTTGCCAACTTCTTTACCTCCTGATCCACCATTCTCTCTTTGAAAAACTTAGTGCCCTCGGCCATCTTTCCTGCCCTGGAATTACTTTTTTTTTATTTATTTTTTTATTTTTTATTCAATCCATAGCATATGTCAACACAAACTTTATACACAATTATTCAAGGTCAAAACAAAACATGTCAGTACAAACATGAAACCATAACAACAAAAAAGGGAGAAAAAAAACAATTATGCACATGGTCCTTTTTGACAAAATCATATAATTACTTCTGATGTTCTACCGTCGGGCCCCAGATCTGCATACCAAATTTTTCCGCGTCATTGACTTAAGAGAGTAAAGGCTATACTCTAAGTTAAAAATGTTGTAAAATTTAGCCCGCCAAATCTCAAATGCAGGGACGTCTCGCTGGAGCCAAACAGATGCAATACATAACCGTGCCACCGCCGCTGCGATGAATATTATATGTCTATATTTATATGCCGGCTGTCCAGTTTGTGAATTATCCCCTACCCCCGTCAACATTATATCCCTTGTCATATATATTTGGTTTCCTAAGATTTCCAACAGGAACTGTTCAATATGAGTCCTTAATTGCTGAAGCACATTACAGTAAAAAAACACATGCACAATACCAGCTCTTTCCGTACTGCATCTAAAGCATTTCCCATCGTTAGGACCACCCCACTTCATGATCCTCTCAGGTGTATGATACAGGTCAAAAATCGTCTTATAATGTTGCGCTTTCAAATTCGCCGATAACAAAATCTTCCCTGCCATATCAATTGATTGTTGAGCATAATCACCCTCCTGGCCCAGCTGTTCATTCCATTTAACTGTTTGTGCAGCCATATCATCTGGTTGTGTCTCAATTAATATAGCATACAATACTCCTAGCCGTTCCCTCCTTCTAATAGCCTCTACCATCGGGGACTTGATTATTCCCTCACCAATATGATGTTTAAATAAGAAATCCCGCACTTGTAAATATTAAAAAAATTCCTTTTGTTGAAGTCCATAACGATTCGCTAAGCCTGAAAATGAATCTAATGTCCCCCCTCAAAGAGATCTCCTAATTGTCTAATCCCTTTAGCCCTCCAACTCTGTATCCTGAAGTCCTAAAATATAGCTGGGAAGATAGATGACGCATTTAACGGCGTATAATAACTAAAACGTGAAATCTAACATTTTCCGTACAAATTTCCATGCCTTATACGCTGCAAGCACTACCTTAAACCGAGTTTTTTTTAAATAACTTGGTTCATAGAACTTGACTAAGAAGTTTCTAGCTTCTAATCCTAACAATAGCTGATATATTGATGGTGATTCCGCTATCGACTTATCTTCACCAGTCAGCAAAATCCGTATGTTTTGAAGTATGCATACATAATAATAAAAAGTAAAATTAGGGACAGACCACCCCCTCGATCGCTTGGTAGCATAATATATTTAAACGCCCGTCTCGCTTTCCTTTGCCCCCACATAAACCTATCACAGATAGATTGAACTCCCTGGAGCTGCGTTTTGGATAATTCCAGCGGGACCGCCCTAAAATAATACATAAGTCTGGGAAGGATAATCATCTTAAGTACATTGCATCTTCCCACCATCGTAAGATGCAAGCATTCTAAACAATCTAACTGCTTTCGGATCCCATAGACAATACTAATCCAATTCACATCAATCAAATCCTGCAATGACATTCTCACTTTAATACCTAAATATGTGGCTTCATCCATTACCCGTATATCACCTGGGCATGCCGACTTAGTACATACAATCTGTGCTTTGGAAGCATTTAACTTATAACCTGAAACCTCACCAAATATACCAGCTAATCTTTCAATCTCGATAACTGCTTCCGCAGGATCTGAGGAGGCAATCGCTACATCATCTGCATAGGCTAAAACACGTACTTGGTATTGTCCACAGCTCATAGATTTGATACGCTCACTCTGCTCCAACATAATCAGAAAAGGATTGATGTATATTGCAAATAAGAGCGGGGAGCAGGGACACCCCTGTTGTACCCCTGCTTATTCAAACTTGCTCAGATTCCCTACCCATTACGCAAATCCTAGCTCATGGTGACTTATACATACTTTGTATAGCAGCAATATAACCTTGTCCAAACCCTATCTCCCGCATGATGGCCCATAAAAACGACCATGACACACGGTCGAACGCTTTTTCTGCGTCAAGAAAAATCAGCCCAAACCTCCTTTGATTTACATTGGCATAGTCAATAAGAGAAACTACTCTGTTAATATGGTTAACCGTACTCCTGCCTGGTATAAATTCATGTTGATAAATAGACACCAAAGGTGTAATAACTTGCGCCAGCCTATTGGCAAGTATTTTTGCATAAATTTTGCCATCTGAATTTAGCAAAGAAATTGGTCTCTATGCTCCTGGTAGATTTGGGGGCTTAGCTTTCTTTAGAAACACCGCTATATTAGCCTCATCCCATGATGAAGGGGGGTTCCCTGCCTGCGCCTCTTGAAATGTGACCAGCATATCTGTTTTCAAAGCTTGAAAAAGTGATTGATATAGCTCAAGAGGAAGCTTGTCCGGTCCTGTAGCTTTACCCCTCGCTAATGAGCCCATTGCCTCCTCCAACTCCTCCATAGTAATTGTTGCGTCTAATACCAACTGTTGTTCTTGACTTAGCTTAGCTAAATTCAGTTGTTGACAAAAGTTCTCTATATCCTGCACATTAACATCACTTTGTGTATACAATTCTTTATAAAAATTATAAAATACTCCCAATATCCCCTCCAATGTTTCGACCGCATTACCAGCTACATCCACCATCGGCCTTATTTTCTGCGAAGACTGTTTGACTCTTAACCTTTGCGCTAAACATCGGCCTGTGGCTTCCCCGTATTCGTATCTATCTTGTTTATACAGCTTATATTGATAGGCAATTTCCTTACACCATATCGCATTAATTTTAGCTTTACTACCTGCAATCTTGGTTTGTATATTACTAACCTCTAACCCCCGTCTGAGCACCTGTATCAGCTCTTGTTCTTGCTGCCTTAAATCTTCCAAGAGCCGCTGTATCAAGGTCTGTGTTAATTTCTGTTTGCCCAATCCATAGCTGAGTACCTCACCCCGTATACCCGCTTTGAGAGCATCCCATACTATTGCACTAGAAGAAGTTTCCCTGTTGACCTCCAAATATTGAGAGACCCAGGTCAGCATATGATCAATAAATTCCTTCTCCATTAAAAGTTTCCGATTAAACGTAAACGTCCTGCAAATTTTTACCTGCCTAAAGCTATAAACATCCAACAAAAGTGGGCCATGATCTGCTGTTATTCTAAGCCATACCTGAATTTTTGCACCAACAATAAATAACTTAGACATAAACACATAGTCCAGTCTAACTAGTTTATGATGGGGATATGAGTAAAAGGTATAGCCAGGATCCGGGTCGTTTAAGGCCGCCCATACATCAACTAATCCGTGATCTTTTAACAACTGCCTTAATGCTTTATAAACCTTAGGTTTCCGACCCATATATGTGTAATTGTCGTCATCTAGCTGATGTCCCTCAGTATGTATATTAAGGTCCCCACAAACAATCAAGGGGGTATCCCACAACGCCAATTCCATATTCAGGTCCTCTAATATGAGAGCTTCATCAAAATTCGACCCATATAATGTACAGATTGTCACCTTATCACCTCCAATAATACACTCGACAATTGCCCATCGACCATCTCAGGGACTTTTCCCTCCCAGTCCCTGAGATGTTCCCTCGTGCGAGGATAGCGACCCCCCTACTGGTAATAGTCTGACTAGTTGCAACCAGGAGTGTATATCCGAGCTCTTCTAGCATCTTGCGTTTAGCCCATGGTATATGTGTCTCTTGAATACACAAAATATCAGGTTTCATCAACCGCAAATCAGCAGCAACCCGTCTCCTCTTGTTAATATTGTTTAAGCCACAGACATTAAATGAACAGATACGTATTCCATTAACAGCCATTTTACCCAGGATATTTTCCCAGTTTCACTTTCACCCTGTCTTTCCTTTCTACACACATTTGTAGCTTAGTTGTATTAACAAATATGACCTTGGAATAATCTTTGCTATGGATTGAATTTTTTAACTTTTTTACTACCCCCCCGCCTACCCATCCCGCATACGTGCCCCAACCCATCTTCCCCACTCAACACCCCAGTGCCCCCCTCTACCCCTTCAGCCACCCCCACCCTTTCCCCAAAACGTCGGCAATAGGGCGTGTAGCCCTGTGATGGTAGGTGAGTATACCACCTTGTGTTCAGCCACCCACCATAGTATACCTAATTTTTGATAGTCAACATAAAATATTTACAAACTTATAGGACACTATCTGAATAGCCTTCAAAATGAAAATCATACTTCATACTAATCCCCCTATAAAATTGTTTATCATCATAGAAAATGAAACCCTTCTATTCAATCATAGCAGGTCTTTTCACAAAGTCATCAGATATTCCTTAGCCTGCATCTCCGATATGAAGAAGCGCGTCTGCCCTTTAGCCAAGACTTTCAAGGTGGCAGGATTCAACAGAAAAACTTGTGCCCCTTTTTCCTGAAAAGGAGTGATTAATTGGCGCAGCCGCCATCTCTTTTCAACCGTATAATGGCAATAGTCAGGCCTAACAAAAAATTGCAAACCTTTCCCCATCCTCTTTTTATCTGGCCGTGCCAAATCATATACAGCCTGTCGAGCTAAAAAATTATTCAATGAAATCAAGACTGTTCCGGTTGCCCCCCTTTTGCCAGTCATTGCTTAAAAGGGAACCTGTGCGCCCTTTGGACTTCCACGGTCCAATTCCAATCCTTAAGTTCAGGAAAAGCCTCTGAAAACAATTCCACCACAAACTTGCGGGCATCCTGTCCCTCAGCCCCCTCCGGTACTCCTAGTATTCTAAGATTGTCTCTACGAAGCCTATTTTCCAAGTACACAAGCTTAATCTGCACATCCTCTTTATGGGCGTTTATTGCTTCTGTGACCCCTTTTTGTGCTTCCATTTGATCTTTCAACGTTGAAATTCGAGTCTCGACTTCAACCATTCTCTCTGTAAATTCATTACATGTTTTGGCCACCCTTCTGACCGTGTTTTGTAGCTTGCGACAAGCAGTGTGGGTTTTCAAGTTCTCAGTCCGGGTCTCTACTCTATGATCCAACATACACCGGTATATTGATTTCAGGGAGATTTCTTCATCTGGTCCTCCTGTTATCCCACCCACTGCTTGGTCCGAAAGGTTAGCATCTTCAGGAGCCATTTCATCAGACTTTGAAAAATCCCAGAGCGGAGTCTTTGTCCCTTCTGACCCCTCACCCTTATCCTTAGTAGTAATTTGCTTACGGACAGTGGGTAGTTCTAAAATTCCATCCTCCGGGTTTGTGGTATTCGAATCGCTGCCATGACTTATTATTTAGCCCTCCCAGGAGCCGGATTTATGACCCATATCGCCATCATCTTCAGACAGATCCGAGGGTTCGGAGAGAGAAAAGAATTTTTCCCCAGAGTCAGCTTCCTTGCTATTATCATCAATAACATCAGCTATTACCCCAGACACTAGTTTTATTACTTCCGAGCCCTCATCCTCCTTGTGGAGTCCAACAGTCATCCCTTTTCCCCCAGCCTCCAAAGCCGCTGCTCCTAAAGTGGCCAGATTATCTCCGTTGCCCCCTTCAATTTCAGGTAGTGCCTGACTCTGCGTAGCCACCTTTCCCAATGCGACCTCTCCCTGCTCGATATAACTGTCAGTATCACCGTTGCTCCCATTTGCCTTTTCCACCGATGCCCTGGAATTTCTACAAAATTTATCTAATAGCCTTTCACTGTTTGTAACACCAACAGATCTGTTGTTATTTTTTTCTATCTATCTAAAATAAAATGGGCAATTCTGCCACCCAACTTTTCCGGAATACACAAAAGGTATTTTTCCAAAGATAACTTGTTGACTTGCCCTTCTGTCTCCTCTAAATCTTCCTTTTCCCCTCTGTCTCTGGGGATAGAATCCTGATGATTGATATCCTGTTTATTGATATCCACTGGGTCTACCTCCAGGTGAAAAAGAAGTTTGTATGATTCTGGACCTTATCCTCAATATTTCCTTCTGTAACACCATTATTATCCATAATGTCAACCAGTAACTCAATAGTGCTACAATAGCAACAAAATCCTCACTTTACAAAGCCAAGAAAAAGTCTTGTACCTCAACTACCAGCGTTCCTCTGTTCACCTCACACTCGTCAAAACTGACTGGAAAGAACGTTAGTTTATAACCCAAAATATGGCTGCCACACCTGCCTATCTTATTAAAATATTGATTCCGGTTCAAAATGGCCACCTGCGTCCTCCGACACTTCTACAGTGGCCGATTAACAGCAAAAAACCTGCCCAGCAACCGGAGGAGTCAAGACGCACCCGACCCCTAAGGTAAACAAATGAATCACTAATCCACGCTGACTCTTGTAACATGTGCGCTATGCGGGCATGTTTAGCATAAATGTGCATTAAATGCGCTGATCCATGCATGCACACTACAACAAGACGACCACACTGGTACATGCGCGTCTAGCGTTCCACCAAAGGCAAAGCACGCGCACTCCCGGCTCTCCCAGTCGTGCGACGTGTAAAGCTCACGCGTCTTGACTTGCGTCCACTCTGACCAACAGGTCGTGCCGTGCCTGATAAGAATCTTTTTAAAACGTGTGAAGATCAACCACCGCCACTGCAACTGCAGCAATTAACTCCCCAGGCCCACTTAAACCTTAAAATTGACACTTTAAAAAAATCAATAAACAGATTCTATTTTCCTACCCCAATCACTAAAATTAATAATTCCTCATTAAATCATTTTTTATAAAATACTTTACTAGCATTGCAGGTGAACCACGGCATACTGATCACACGCTCACCAACTATTTCGCTCAATTAAAACTCATTCTGCTCACATATATTCCTCTAATTAATGAGAGGATCAAAACTCAAGTACTTATCTTAGCAGTGAGCAGCAGCAAAAGAAGGAAGATGGCTGACAGACAGAGGATTATCTATGGAATAGAGTGTTTAAAGATTCCTATTTTAAGATTTAAGTGTTGTAGTTGCTGCTGTGAGTTTTCAATAAAGAGGACATGCATAATATTGGCCTCCGTGCCTTGCCATAAAATCGCACTTGGGTCGTTTGTGAATAATAAGCCTGTTTCGATTTACTACATTGGACTTCTGTGGTTGCAACATATTTTTGGTGATGAGTTGGCCAAGACAGCAGATGACAAGAGACCCAGAAACTGGTATAAAGTGGCTGAACCCACACCAAAGATTCTAAGTCAAAGAATGCATTGGTAGGTGGATTGATTAGTCATATTAGCCAAGCGACCCTTTTCAAATACATTTCATATCTAAAATAGACAAGTATCTGGTCTACTTGCTCCGTGTTCTCCGCAACTCCAGCCTGAGCACCCAATCAGTGTAGAGCAGTGGAGTTGGGGGTCATGTAGTGACAAGTGAACTTTGTCAGCGACTCATTTTTCAAAACAGTTGCCAACATCAGGAGCTTGTGAAGCAGTGTGTGGACAGTGCAGCTGACTTTCCATGTGCTCTATTTCTGGACCAGACACAAAGTCATGTTTGTGATGAAACTGCGACTCGCAACAGCATTTTGATTGTTGAGGGTGGCGAGTGCGAAGTCCTGCTTGTACTCCTGCTGCGAGTTTTAGACAAAGCAATGCGTATCGCCACGCTGAACATGCATTAGAGCAAAGTACCTCGGTAGGCAATGCTAATAGTTTGGACAGTTACATCTTCATAAAACCAAGCTGTGATATCCAGACTTTACATCTATAAAGGAAAATATAAAGGTGGTATCGGAGGATCTACCTTGATCTTTGATGATCTTTGCTTTTTTCTTTTTCTGAAACCGTGAAGTTCTTTTACTGAGATGGCAGCAACAGATACACAGCATTGAATGATGCTCCATAATTCCTCCACCTATTTTTTCTTGTTCAACCAGGACATCTACTAATTGAATGGGAGGACATGTTTGAAAACTATATATGAAGCCTTGTATGGATGTATGCTGTATGAATGATATTGTACGCAAGAAATGGAAAACAAGGGTGTTAGGGGAAGTAATGACGTAGCATGGGTGGACAAAGAGGAAAGTGAGGTTAATGTAATTTCAAAATTAATTTCTGAAGGTGAGAAGTGTCCTGCTATGAGTAAGCAGGGCAATAACGTGTGTGGAAGTATGGTAGTGGCGATCACACTTCAGATTTAAAAAATTGTTATGCCTTGAACAAAGGCCATTTCACCAGAATGTGTAGAGACAATAAAAGAAATAGAGTAGCAGAGCAGAAGTTTTGAGAATGTGTCAACAGAGTTAGAATCATGGACAGCAGACAAAGTCTTGTGGGTTGGAGAGGATACTGGTGAAAAGGGCAGAAGAAACAAACCAAAGGTGTAATTTGAAATCAAAACCAAAAAAGTTTAGTTGATGGTTGATTCCGGTTCAATGTACACCATCATACAAAGAGCATGGTCCTTTCTGAGTGGCCAGAGGTAAGGTTGTTACCCAAGGTCATAAATCCTGGAGGCTATCAGCGTGAAATAGACATAATTGGCTACATGTTTACAAGTATTAGGTTCAAGGATAGACAGCGTCAAATGATATGCAGAAACTGGACTGCCGATTCAGGGATGGCTTCTCCAGTATGATCAAAATCACCAACAAATGCCCTTCTCAAATCCACTCTAAAATCCATATTCACTCAGTTCTAAAAACAACTGAATAAACCATGTGAAAAAATCCTATTGAGCCCACATATTTAAAATATATAAATATATATGCATTTATTTTATTCTTATGAATAATTTTATTTGATTAATTGGTGCACTGATATTTTATTTGGTGATATTATTAACAGCTAAAAGTTTTTTACTGACCTGACCCTTTTCCTCTTTGCCCTCCCGCTCTCCTGCCGGCCGCATTCTACCGCTCCTCCCCGGTCCACCACGGGTTTTCCCGATTGCGTGGAGGGAGTTTACGGTAGTGTTCTCCTCACTTCCACCACTTCCGGCCAAGGAGGGAGCCCAGGGTTAGCAGTCTAGCTGCTCCCTGGCTCTATTTAAATTCATGCTTTGCCCTACGCGCAGTGGACGCCGGCAAGCCGCCGGCAAACCAAAGGCGTGCCAAAGGCAAGCCCGTCTGCGCCTGTCCGCGCCCAGCCGTCTCCAGGAGCCAAGACCCCTGCTCCTTTTAACCCAGGGTGCAGACAAAGTCCCAAATACTCATACACAAGCACAGAGCTTACAGCACTAAGAAGGGTAGATGCACAACCAAGGCTCCTCCGGTGCTGGAAGGACCTTTCGCATGCAGTACCTGCCAATTCCATAGTCTAAGACTGCCACAGGCAGATCTCACGACTGCCACCACTGACAAGGAATACCTACAGGTGGTTTCCAACACTCACCTTTTCCCCATTAACCATCCCTTCTGCAATCCAAGCCAGGACTGGAATAGCTTCCTGGCGAATGTCAGATCTTTACCCAAACATGCCATCGAAATCTGGGACCTGCTTTCATCAGGACTTACAGATATCTGCTTCCTAACGGAAACTTGGCTAAAACCTAGCTCCACCACTGCAATCACGGTGGCAATTCCTGACGGCTACCGAATTCAAAAATGTGATAGGCAATCTAAGATGGGTGGAGGAAAAGCTATAGTACACAAGGACTCCATCAAGGTCACTACTATAGAACACTACAGTGACAATAAACTAGAAATTCTGGTATTCAGAATTGACTCCCAATCCCACCACTGTTGAAAAGGCGCACTTGTTTACCGGCCGCCTGGCCCCCTCCTGAACTTTTTGCTACAGCTTATGGAGCTAATTGCCCCCCATATTATCTCCACCAAACATTTTTTACTACTAGGAGATTTTAATGTCCATAGCGAAGTCTCCTCTAATGCGGACGCCAGAATGCTCCTGACGGACCTAGCCTCTCTGGGACTGGAGCAGATTAATACTGGCCCTACTCATCTGGCAGGACATACCTTAGACCTCATCCTGACTACTTCCTCTAATATCTGCTGCGAGGCCCCCTGCCCACTCACATGGTCCGATCACTCTTTACTCCGTTTTCAAATAAAAGACATAAGGGTTACCTCTACTCCTACCATACCCCCCCCACAGTTTGCGAAGACAATGGCATAAAATCACGCCCGACCGCTTCGCGAATGCTCTACCTACCAATATTAACCTGACACTAAATAATATTGAGGAGGACTTGGCCAGCTATAGCAATATAGTCAACATAACATTAGACCAACTGGCTCCACTAAAACCCTACCCTACCAAGTCCGGTAGAACACAGGCGACATGGTTCTCTCCCGATCTACGGAAAGAAAAAAGCCTATGCAAGAAGCTAGAAAGACGTTGGCGTCTTTCCCATGATATAACTGATAAAGAAGCCTACAAGAGCCTTCTGGCCTTATACCATAAGAATCTAAAGAAGGCACGCAAAATTCACATTGAGTCACAACTTAATCAGGCAGGAAAATATTCTAAAGAACTCTACCGCATTCTTAATTCTTTCACGAACCCCAAAGCCTGTCATAATGAAGTAACTCCTACACAAGACCTTTGTGACAAGCTGGCTAACCACTTAACTCAGAAGATTGAGAGTATCTATGACAGTATCACCAAAGATATGGGCCCTCAGAAAGATATCATCACCCTCTACCCCTCATACTCTCACACTGCACATTCCCTGGACTGCTTCCCCCCACTTACAACTGACACGGTGGAATCCCTAATGAAAACAGTAAAATCAGGCTCCCCTCAGGATATCCTACCTGCTAAAGTATCCTCACTACTTCATAAACAGCTGGCCCCCACGATCTGTTCCATTCTCAACTCCTCCCTGAATAAGGGCAAATTACCGTCCGAATGGAAGGCTGCCCAAATAATTCCTATTAGAAAGAAACCTAATGACCCTCAGGAAGACTTGTCAAACTATTGTCCTATCTCCCTGCTACCATACTTGAGCAAACTTTTGGAAAAACATGTTAATAAATATCTCTCAGAGTATATGGAAGTAACAGGAGGCCTTGACCCCTCGCAGTCTGGGTTTCATCCCAGATTCAGTACGGAGTCAGCACTTATTGCAGTCACAGACAACCTCAGGCACTCTCTGGACAATGGACAGGCAGCATTATTTGTGCTGCTGGATCTGTCAGCAGCGTTTGACACGATATCCCACTCCGTCCTACTAAATAGATTAAGAAACGTTGGAATCCATAGCCTTGCCTTTCAATGGCTGTCAAGTTTCCTAACCCACCGCACCCAAACTGTCAACCTCTGCACCTTCCGCTCTCCAACATCAGAGCTGACTAAAGGTGTGCCCCAGGGATCCTGCCTCAGTCCCACCCTATTTAACATTTATATGGCTCCCCTTGCAGATCTACTCAGGGAACTGGGCTTCATCCCCATTTCATACGCTGATGATACCCAGCTCCTAATGGCATTTGATAAAAACTCAACCAATACCCAGTCAACCTTCTCTGAAGGTATGATAGCCATCTCGGATTGGATGAGGAATAATTTCCTTCAGCTAAATGCTAGTAAAACTGAAATTATGCTTTTTGGAGATGTGCCTCTACTCTGGTCCCCAGAGTGGTGGCCTACCGACCTGGGTGCTGCACCAGCCCCGAAAGTAGTGGTAAAAAACTTTGAGTGCTTCTAGACCAGAAACTCACAATGAAAGAGCAAGTCGCAACCACCGTGAGTTCCTGCTTCCACACATTAAGTCTTTTGAGAAAGGCCTTCCCTTTCCTCCCTATGACAGTCCGAAAAACACTCCTTCAGGCACTAGTAATAAGTCGTCTTGACTATTGTAATGCCCTCCTGATCTCAGCCAACGAATCCTCTCTTAACAGACTTCAGGTGGTCCAAAACACAGCGGCCCGCCTAGTTTCTAATGCTCCTCCCAGGACTGCCTCCTCGCCACTACTCCTTGGACTACACTGGCTGCCCATCCGCAAGCGGATCCGATTTAAGATCAGCTGCATAGTGCACAAGGCACTACACAGCAACGCCCCCAGCTATCTTGCAGATAGACTCATAAGATACCAGCCTTCCAGAACCCCAGTCCTGCTCTAAATCGCTCCTCATGGTACCCCGCGTAAAGAAATCTCGCATAGGTGGGAAAGCCTTCTATCATCCGGCCCCCTCTTACTGGAATCAACTTCCCTTACACCTACGCGAATGCACTAACTATCTGCAATTCCGCAGGCTTCTTAAAACCAAACTTTTTTTAATCCCCCCTGTGACTCTGTAGCACTCCCGTAGCGCGGAGACACCCCTCCGTGGGTGATTCAGGCGCTTAATAAGGCAAAAAATAAAGAAAATAAATGAAAAGTTTTGTATATCTTGATAAAAGAATGTACATACATAATAAACATCACAATATAAAAGTAATAACCTCAGCAGAACTAATAATGACAGGCAAATCAATGAATCTTTAAAAACATACACATCTACTGAATTAAGTCATTGGACACATTTGTTCAGTTCAAGCAGATTGTGAGACAAAAAATTGTTGATGAGTTTTGGTGGGATAAATTTATATAGTCTACCTTCTTTATGACATTAACTAATTTTGTCTTTCTTCAGTCATTATAAAACTTGAATCATTTTGCATAGCACATGAAGACAATCTATCAGGTTTCCTACTTTAAAATGGATTTTCCTATGGGATCCCTAATACAATTCTCAACAGGCGAAGTGCCATATGTTGTTGTGGCAATATCCTTATCCTCAACCCGTCCCAATCCGGATTCCGAAGCAACCACAGCACCGAGACCACTCTACTTGTCGCCACAGACGATATCCACACCCTCCTAGACCAAGGCCACTCTGCAGCCCTCATCCTACTCGACCTATCAGCGGCCTTCGACACCGTCTCCCACCGCACACTAGTCACCATACTACACGACGCCGGCGTACAAGGAACAGCCCAGGACTGGATCCGATCATTCCTCACCGGAAGAAGCCAAAGGATCAGACTACCACCCTTCCTCTCCGATCCCACGAAAATCACCTGCGGAGTCCCACAGGGGTCATCACTGAACCCGACGCTCTTCAACATCTACATGGCCCCCCTCGCAGCCATCGTCCGACAACACGGCCTCAACATCGTATCCTAAGCAGATGACACCAAGCGCATCCTCTCCCTCACCAAAGACCCCACCACCGCCAAACTCAACTTCCAGAAAGGAATGCAAGACATCGCAGTCTGGATGACCAATAGCTGCCTGAAGCTCAACACCGAAAAGACAGAAGTCCTCATCCTTGGAACCACCCCTTCAGCATGGGACAACACCTGGTGGCTGACTGTCCTCGGAAGCCCACCTACCCCCTCAGACCACACCAAAAACCTCGGCTTCGTACTCGACTCATCACTCACCATGCACCGACAGGTCAACGCCGTCACCTGCAGCTGTTTCAACACCCTCTGCATCCTCCGCAAGACCTTCAAATGGATCCCCTGAGTCAAGGAAGGCAGTCACCCACGCACTCATCACCAGCAGACTGGACTATGGAAACGCACTCTATGCCGGCATCAACAAGTCCCTACTCCGCAAACTCCAGACTATACAGAACACCGCCACCAGACTCGTCCTCGGCATCCCCCGGCACGAACACATCAGCCAATACCTACGAAGCCTCCACTGGCTCCCTGTGGAGAAAAGGGTCACCTTCAAAATCCTCACTCACGCCTACAAATGCCTACACAACAACGGACCCAAATACCTCAACGATTGAATCAACTTCCACATACCCAAAAGAAACCTCCGATCTTCCAACCTTGCATTGGCCGAAACCCCTCGCATCCACAGAGCCAGAGCAGGCGGAAGATCCTTCTCTCACATTGCAGCCAAGACCTGGAACGAGCTACCGGCAGACATCAGACTCGCCCCCTCCCCGAACACCTTCAGGAAAACCCTCAAGACCTGGCTCTTCGGCTAACAGATCTGCGGACCCCCCCAGCGCCTTGAGACCCTCACGGGTGAGTAGCGCGCTTACAATTTCCCTGATTGATTGATTGATCAAAGAAGCCAATCTTCACAGATGTAACCTCTTCTTTACATCAGAAACAAGGAGATTAAATATATAAAACCTCCCCTTTCAATCAAAGATGGACCAATGCCAGAGAGTAATCATAACATTTTCTTCTTGGAGAAAACCACACTCCCAAGATGCAGTCTCTCATATGTGTCATTAATAACTGAGAGACTAAGTTTTATGGTACCTTCCCTCTTAAAGCCTCATAATCGACTCATGGTGCAGTCTTATTTCCTCCAAAATCAAACACGCCTTTCTCATAGGATCCAGTAATTACAAAAACACACCAGTCTGATCTGCACATCATAATCAACCCTATTTCACCTAATCAGGTGATGGTCGCATAAGACACATCTGTGAAGGACATTGTAAATGAAGCCAGTTATTTGTTTAGAGAAGAGTAGGGGGACTAAAATGGTATGGTCATAAAATAAGAATGAAACCTGGTGCTATGCCTATTCAGCACAAAGTCAGATGAGCACTGATTATAAGGGGTGAGGTCAAGAAATTGCTCAATTACATGTTAAGAGAAGGAGTAATTGAACCAACAGAGATCTCAAATTGGATTTCTCCAGTAGTTATCATTAAAAAACCTAATGGAAAATGTAGGTTTGTGTGAATCTACGAAGTTTGAGCCAAAGCATTGTAAACAATAATTTTTACTGCCCAACACGAATGAGCTGTTTTTTTTTGCTTCAAGTAGAAAGGATTTTCTTGAAGCTGGATTTAAAATATGCATATCATCAGATCAAATTGCTCAAGCAGTCTAAACCCTTGACATTTTTTAAATCGCCATAGAAGGCACTTTTCAATTTACAAGATTGCCATTCAGATTATCCTCGTCAGCGAGAGGATGAGTGAAAGTCACAAGGGTTCAGACAACATCATTTAATTCCAAGATCACCTTTTGGTAATTGGAGATACAGTAGAAAAAGATAACATGGCTCTGAAGAAAAATTTGGACGAGCTAGCAAAAGCAGGCTATACTCTTAGAAAATAAAAGTGTAAATTCTTAGTAGAAGAAATAGAATATTTAGGATATACTCTGGCCATAGAAGGGGTCAAACTAAAGAAAGAGTTGGTAAGAGCGATAAAGATAGCTCCTGCATCCCAGCACAAGGATCAAATCAGGGCCTTCATTGGACTCAGAGTATTATTTGAAATTCAGAAAAACATTTTGTGAGAAAAACGGAAAGCTTGAAAGGAATGATGAGAAAAGAGTGCAGTGTTATCTGGTGGGACTCGCAGCAACTATGTTTTAACAACATCAAAGATGAGATATGTAATGCTGGAATACTAGTACCTTTTTACATAAAATTTAAAACGATATTGACTGAGGATGCACGCACTACAGGCATAGTAACTGTTTTGTCGCAGGTGCACTCTATATCAGAGAAAACAGTTGCATTTGCCTCGAGCTGATTCACTCAAATTGAACCTCATTGTTCAGTGAATGAGAGAGAGGCATTAGAGGCTGTCTGGGGAGTAGAACATTTTCAAGGTATATTTTAGACCAACAAATTGTACTTCACACAGATCACAAGCCATTAATAACCACGCTTGCGTCGTTTGTGAATGATAAACCTCCCAAGGATGCTTTTCAAAAGTTTATATAGTGGAAGGTCGAAGGAAGATAACCACAAGAACATAACAAGAGGAGGGTCGCTGGGCTCCTTCCCCCAGGCACTGCACTTAAAGGTGGACTACGCTTGTGTCAGTTACAAAATGTATTTAATGTATTTACATTAAAGGCCCTATCTATTGTTCCTTCATGATGCAACTAACACTGCTACACCACTAGGCAGTGCCAAATATTGTGGGTTCGTCTTCCCCCTACCAAACCTATCTTCTTTTTTACCTGGACAGCCATGAATAAAACTAAGGAAAGAGAGTAAGTGATGGAATAAAGGCAACAACAGTAGCTATCAGGTGCAATGGGGCTGAGGGATGGGAGAGGCCCTCTGCACTCCTATTATGGCTTCCTTTCACTTCCAGACTGGTTGGTGGCAGAGAGGTCCATTTTCCTTGTTTGCTTTAGCGCTCATGGCACCCATGCTACAACACAGGGCGACAAAGGATTTAGTTGCAGCAGTGAAAGAAGTAAGTACATACCGTTGGCTGGTAGAAATAGCTTATGTGAGAAATTGAGAGCAATGGGGTGCAGGTAAGCCACTCTCTTGGAAATACTGATGAAAAGATCTGCAATAACAGCCCCAAAAAGAACCCAAGTTAGAAACCCTTGTAAAGCACGTCACTTCAGCAGTTTTGCCAATAAACGCCCGAGCTGAAAACTCATATCAGTTCCTCATCCCAATAGAATCCTTGCAGAACTTGGGTGTGTCTGTGACCCCACAGCATTGGTATACAACAAGCTGCCGTTATTAACGGGAATGTTATTTCATCACAAATAGCCTAAGTGACATCACACAACCTTTGATCTCCCAATGACCACACAGAAAATGAAATCACATGACCTCCATCCCCACAACATCACCCAAAGGCAGATCACATGACTACTGACACTAATGACATCAGAGGAGCAAACATTGATGAAGTTAACAAAACATAACTATGCATGCAAGAATAATAAAGTGCTAAAAAGTACCATAAATAGATAGGTCTAGTTTAATGACCACCTAAACTTACTTATTTTTTATTGCAATATTAAATCCTTTTTGGGTCGGATTTTAGGGACACAGTGGAAGAGGTTAAATGTCTGAGGTGCCTAGTGCAGATTACTTTTGTGTACTTCAGCGGAACTTATGGTTTGATAAAAAAAAAAAAAAAGACTACAACACTAGCATTAATTAATAATATTTTTATTTTGCAAAATCCCGCCTGAAGAAAAAATGGTCCATTACGTTATGGTGAATTTAAAGAAAAAAACACAATAGGCTTTGGATGTAATTGAGGTGGGTTATCGTTCAAGCCCTAAAGTAACCTGAACTTCCTGTTGCAGGGTCACTGGATGAAGTGTGTCATATTTTACTACAAATGACATACTTATAAGTGCAACAAGTGGCGGCTCCTCCGCTATGGCGGAGGAGCTTCGCCCCTCTGTTTTTAAGCTGTGCAAATAAAGGAAACTTAAAATGTTAATAACTTTGAGTTATCATTTTATGTTTCCGTGCTGCCTTGCGGGCGTGCTGGGCTGCTCGGCTCTCAGAGCAGGGCAGGGGAGAGAGGTTTGCCCACTCCTAAGTGCACATAACTGTTTGGCCAGCCCTCTGGGACCAGCCAAACAGTCATGCGCACTTTCCCTGTTCTCCACGCAGGCTGCATTACAGCCTGTGTGGAGAACATGCCCAGGCCCCCATTCCCTGGCTGAGCGTCGAACAACGACGCTCAGACCAATCACAATGCTGCATTGCAGCATTGTGATTGGTCAGGGGAGCCTGGGTGCTTAGCAATCACAACGCTGCATGGCAGCGTTGTGATTGGTCAGGGGGACCTGGCTGTGCTTCCTGTTCCTGGAGTCCAATGGAGGAGACCAGTAGTAGCAAAGTGGGACCCAACGGCAAGGTGAGTGTTTATTTTTGAATTTTTTTTTTAAATTGAGCCCCCTGTTATCCCCCCCACCTCTCTCTCACCCCGCCCTGCCTCGCCACCCATGAGCCATGCCGGCCGCCACTGAGTGCAACACAGTTCAGTGCTTTGGGTAGATCAGACATCCAAGAGTTTTTTTACTAAATTAGGAAATTCCAGTTAGCTTCATAGATTTCATGAGGAAGTTTTTCAAACTGGTGGTGTATTTGCGTTCTCTACTTTGTCTTCCTGCACTAGTACTCATTCCTCACCCCTCTCTTCTATACTAAATTTCCGATTTCCAGATATGTTAGGAGCATTATTTCCAGTGAGACACGTTACGCGGTTTCACCTGGTCCTGTTATTTTCCCTGGAGGTATCTCCACGGGTGCCAACAGGGCCCAAGTCGCCTTCCTGTGCATAGCCTTTGCTGTGAGTTTGTTCCCCCCTCTCAATGTGACATAATATCTTGATCGCCATCAAAACATCCTCTCTACCTAGGGATACACTGGTAGCTCTAAAGTCATGAACTTCCCAGCACTTCCATCAAAACTCAAATCAACATCCTCCCAGCCCTTCCACGATCATCGTCAACATTATCACCTTATCAACACTTCCCAATCCAGGGGAGTCTCCCCTCATGCCTTTAGACATGCAATCATCACATCCATCCTAAAGAGGTCTACTGTGGACCCTGATAGTTTAGCTAACTACAGATCCATCTCCGGCATTCATTGATGGCAAAGACGCTGTGCAGTGTCAGAATCTGACAACTGCCCTCCACCTGGAGGTCCGCCAATCGATTTTTAGTCAGCTTCAGGAGGCACAGCAGTACAGAGTCCACTTTGTTAAATGTTATGTGCACTGGTCCTGCTGGATCTCTCAGGCGCTTTGGACACCATAGACCATCAGGTGCTTATTGAAAGTCTACCCACTTTGGCTGGCATAAGTGGTTTAGCACTGTCTTGGTTCACTTCCTTCAGGCAAAACCAGATTCATCAAGTAAAGTCAGGCTCATTCCTCTCTGGAAGAGTAGACAATAAATGTGGTGCATACTTCAGGGTACATCTTTCAACGCTTACATGGCCCCCCTGATAGCATCTTAGACCTCCACAAGGTAGGCTACTACATGTCTGTGGATGCTACACAGATCCATGTCAAGCTTGAAGATGGCATAGGAAACCTTCCCGACGGTCGGCCTCATATTAGCTGGATACAGATTATTCGTCTCTGCCTAAATAGCAAAGACACTGAAATGCTGCTGTTACTCCCTAATAATCAACTGCCCTTCCTCTATCTCAGAAAGAGGAACTGGACCCCAGTAAATAAAGCACACAATTTGTCAGTGATCTTCAATAGGGATCTGGCCATTGCACCCTAGAGAAAAGTAGTCCCTAAAAATGCATTCACCTGTCTTAGCTACCTGAAAGGAGTCCTACTGCTGCTTCACTGCTCCCAGAAAACTGCCAAAATCCTCGCTACGCTGATGTAATGCCTGGATTACTGCAACAGCCTCTATAGTGGTCTCACTAACATACCTGTCTGAAAACTAGAGGGAGTTCAGAATTATGCAGTTCACCTGCTGTTTGGCTTGAAAGGGCATGCCCCCATCAGATCAGCTTCCATGATCCCTCATTGGCTTCCAGTAAAAGAAAGAGGGTACTTGGAAACAATCCGGGGCCCTAGTACATAAAGGGTGTACTTTCCCGGTTTGTGCCATGGCTCATCTTCAAACAGGTGTGTTGTGCACAAACAGGGAAAGTGTGCCCTACCATGAAGAATATGCTGACCTCAAGGCAGCCACGAATTCGTGCTGCCCCCAGGGCAGCGAATTCAAGTGAAATAAGGCGTGGCTGCTTCAAAGCCACCCCATGTTTCACTGTGCAGGCGACAACCTGCCTGTACTTTGAAGAGGAGAGAGAGAGAGATCTCCTTGCAGGTGGGTGCAGTGAGTGACTGCACCCGCCTGCAAGGAAATGTCTGGGGGGGGAGGGGGCTACAGAACCCACTTGACACCCTCTAGAGGGCTGCCATTAGGGGGCGCACTGTCAGTCCTCCTCTTGACAGCTTCTTTACATTTGGGTCAACGTCCATAATACGGCGTAGGAGTAAAGGTGAAGATTCCTTCATTTGCATGGGGCCATGCCGCCATGCAAATGAGGTAAGGCCCTCTTGAGATAGCGCTAGTACTACATGTGCACCTGTGCTATCTGTATTACAGAAGGGACCACACAAGCCTCTGTGGTTCCATCTGTAATGCCAAAGTGCCCTGAGGTGCACAAAGCTGGCACAAACGCCTGTTGTGCCCCTGAGGCACTTCTGCAATAAGGTTTTACTTGGTTGCTTGTGCGGTGCAAAGCATTGCATTGAATACCATTATAAAAGCCTTTGGGTGCAGTGCAGAAGTCTCTAGTGCCACACAAGCGTCTGTGCAACCCTCAATACATAACCCTCTCTGTCACTTGTTAGCCAACCAGAAACCTCAGGTCGTCGACATACTGTCAACCCGACCATTCAGGTAACGAAAATTCAGAGGTCGGTCTCTCCAGGGCTCCTCCCAGTGGAATTCCCAAACTCCGAAGCCGAGACTGAAAAAGACTTCCTCAAATTGAGAAGATACTTAATGACTCACCTCTTCACCATGTTATTAGGTTAACTATACCCTCTCCACGATAGTCCTCCTCAGATGTATGCAACATCCTGTCCAGTCAGGCACCTAAGGCTGACTTGACTCCTAAACACGGGCACCCAGGACTCTTGGAGTCTTTCTGGCGTCATATTGATAGCAGGCTGTCCCCAGACACTGTCCATCGATTCCATAGCACCAGCTGCAGAAACTATACCAGGAATGAGACGTGGTCTGGCGGCTACAGATGCTGACTTGGCGACTTACGCTCAAATCCTAACCTTGAGCACAATTTAACATCTTGTGATTCTGGGCAAATCACTTAATCACCCTGTGCCTAAAATAATGTGTAATGTAATTGCGTAATTCCCACGTGTCAGGTCTCCCAACACCCCACATAATGTACAGCGCTCCTGTGCTCCCTAGCTAGGTTTGTGCTATATAAATACCAATGTATACATACAACATTACTCGCCACTCTCTCTTGTACGTACCCACACACTGAAAGTGCTTTAGGGTCCAGAATTGGTGGCTAGCAGTACTTTACAACTAAGTGTAACATGGATGACTGGCATCTTTGGACGCTGTAAAATAAAATAAAAGAGACTTTTGAAAAATCCTGTTAACAAATCCTCAGATTTGAGAAGTATTTCAAATCAGATGTAACTGTGAACTCTGTCAAGAGTGTGGCACCCCACCTCATTGAAAACAAACTAGAAGTCATCACTCCTGTATGACCCTGGGAGACAGCAGAATATGTCAAATAGCAGAGGAAGGGACAATGGTACCAATTCTCCCAAAAATATGCAAATATACTCCAAATGTAGCTGTGAACTTGTGTGAGTAAATTTCTAACTTTTTTGGTCCTCACATAGGATTGCAGGAGCACTCACTCCTGAGAAGTGAAAGGCACATCAGTAACCATTTCCTGGCAGTAGTTCCAACATACTCTATTCTCATCCATTTGCACACTGGATGCAGACTTACTTCTATCATTGACAGAAGTAAATCTTAGTCCTTATTTTCAGTTTGAGTGTCCCTTGCGTTTTATTGTGAATATCCACAAGCATGTATGTTTGTGGGACTTTACCTACTTTTCAAGGCATCTGCTCCCTGAAATCCCACCCATCCTTGTGAGCAGCTTTTCTAATACATAATATAACAAACACTAAATACGAGTACATCACTTGCAAGAGTAAAATGGATGTGAAAAAGCTATGAGATGGTTGTCAGTATGCACAGGCTTTGACTAGATGGGTTATCACTAGCTTATTAATGGACACATGCCCACCCAGGCAGTGGAGAAGTGTGGCTCAATGGTTAGAGCGGCAGACCCTGATGCAGAGATCTGGCCCGGGACCAGGGTTCAATTCCCGCCTCGGCGGGTCTTGGGCTTAGTTTCCTCGGACCTGATAATTCTCGCCTCGGTGCCTATTCTAATCATGGGTCCCACTCTGCAACTCTGGGCAATAGCTTGCTTAATCTCCACAACGGCCCCAACAGCGCTGGGATGCCTGGCTTCACCCTGGGGGTGCCCAGGAGTGGACATTTCACAGGGAAAAGCCAGAAAGGGTTCCACAGCGGTATGCGTACAGCGCCAGGACACCCCTTTGGGGGTATAAGTGCGCTTTACAAGTACAAATTTCATTTCACCCATCGACTCGGAACAAGCGTATCCCTGCCCACTAATCTTAAAAGGAGGACTGTGGAAAATGAACTTTATCAGTCAAGTTTCAATAGTTAAAATCGAAATCTTTTTAACATTTGTGAACAAGAACCTTCAATTCTATTAAGGGCACAGAGTTGATGAACATGCATTCTCCTCCTTGCTTTATTTTAACAGCAGCCATGTAAACAAACACTGTTACAATCTCATGCCCCACTGTCGTCCTGCCCTACATTAGCACGATATGTGAAATGGCTTCTTTCAGAAGTAGGGATAGATACATCCATTTTTGGAGCTCATTCGGTCCGAGGGGCCATGGCTCCAAAGTCTTTTACTGTGGGAGCATACATGGAAGAAATTACCTGCATGACGGATTGGTCATCAGATTATATGTTTAAAGAATTCTACCATAAGCCACTAAATACCCTTTTTAGGTCTCGGCCTGCACCAGCGCTTGCGCTGGTCTGGCCGAGAGTTTTAGTAAGCGGGTTTTGGAAGTGCAAACACTGGCTTTCGGCTGGCGACCAGCTTGAGTTCACGATAGCGTGCATGCGCGCAGCTGCCATCTGGGTTTCCTATCTCTTCCTCATTTCCTCGTCATGGCTCATTAACTCTCTGGACTCTGATGTTTCAATCGCAGCAGCAGCTCACATTACCAACTCAGGGCCCTGGACTACAGTCACATGAAAAACAACAGCGATTAGCATTGAAATGCAAGCTTTTTTTTGTCTAGTTAGAAATATTGCTTCGGTGGGTTGATTTCACCTTATATCGCTATTTGTTTTATATTGGGAGTCACAGCCTAATTACCAGTATTTTTGTCTCTCACTGTTTTTTTTTTAAATATTTATTCGCGCAAAGCACAAAGCTATATTTAAGGTTACTTTTTCCGCGTCACTTCTTCACTCAATTTAAACTCCACACCCCCCACTCTTGTCTCTCTCCTTCTCTCTCTCTCTCTCTCTCCCCTCTCTAATTCTCTCTCTACTTAATTAACTCTCCCCTCTCTATCTTTTTTAGCCTTTCATTCTCTCTCACCCCTTTATCTGTTTCTCTTTCAAACTCCTTCATTCACTCTCTCTCCCCTTCTTTCTCTCTCTCTATCCCGCTCCACTCTTTATTCTATGTACACCCTTTCTCTCTCTTTCTCTCTCACCACCCTCTCTAATTGGGCATTATATCTTCACTCTATCTCTCACTCGGCAACACCACAGCATCACTCAGTGCAACCACAGCATCAATCAGAGCCAGCACAGCATCACTCAGCACCAACACAACATCTCTCAACGCCATCACAGCATCACTCAACGCCATCACAGCATCACTCAACGCAACCACAGCATCACTCAACGCAACCACAGCATCACTCAGCGCCACCACAGCATCACTCAGCGCCACCACAGCATCACTCAGCGCGACCACAGCATCTCTCAGCGCCACCACAGCATCGCTCAGCGTCACCACAGCATCGCTCAGCGCCACCACAGCATCGCTCAGCGCCGCCACAGCATCACTCTGCGCCGCCACAGCATCACTCTGCGCCACCACAGCATCACTCAGCACCGCCACAGCATCACTCAGCGCCGCCACAGCATCACTCAGCGTCGCCACAGCATCACTCAGCGCCGCCACAGCATCGCTCAGCGCCGCCACAGCATCACTCAGCGCCAAGACAATATCACTCAGCACCACCACAGCATCACTCAGCGCCAAGACAATATCACTCAGCACCACCACAGCATCACTCAGCACCACCACAGCATCACTCAGCACCACAGCAGTATCACTCAGCACCACAGCAGTATCACTCAGCAACACCTGAGTATCATTCAGCATCACCTCAGCATCGTCTCCGCAACAGTCACCACCACTACCACCTCAGCATCACTCAGCACCACCTCAGCCTGCTCTCGGAATCTGGTATCTGTTGATTCTCCCTAGCGTCTGCCCGCTGCTAGTGTTATAATACAGGTACTAGTTCCCAACCTTCACCCTCCGATTGTTTATGCCCCCTCAAAAAAAAGCTTTAACAAACAACCATTGCAATAGGCAGAAACAAGTTGCCAGCATTGCAAGAACAAAAGAAAATTGAGGAAATTTTTATTGTAAATACTTTTTAATATGGTCGTTCAGTTTTACATAATGCCTTCTTGGTCATATATAAAGTAACAAAAATGCTTCTGACACTTTATTATAACTTTTCAGCATGCCGCACAGCAGCCACACTTCTCTACAGCATAGCTTGAAGACATTGGCAAAGTCAATAGCTCTGGCTAAACACTTATAAGGCCCCAAAGGCGAGACCTATTGGCTATGCCAATGCTTGTTCTATGGTGGTTGGTAAGATTTAAACTTGCATAATCTGAAGCCTCTGGTCCTGGCATAGAATGCGTGTGATTTGCTTCAGCATATTCAACTATTTGATCATCGAAATTGTACCTATGTGCACAAGAGGTGTTGTGAATTGAACCAATAAAAAGAGGCTTAGCTCAAAAAGAATAAGTTATGTATTTACACTTACATTTAAACACCTTTATTCATTATGTTTGCCAACAGCACCACCAAGTGGACGAAACTGAAAACTGCAGCGTACCGCGGTGGCCCTCAGTCTAATTTGTCAGCAAGATCGCGTGCTTTTTGATCAGCTGCTGCAGGTCAAACTGTTTATCCCAAGGCCGCATATTGTATAAACTGGAGAGTCCTGAAACGAGTGGATTTCAGCAAGGTTATTCTTTGCCACGTGTGATGCAGGACGAATTCATTTTGTTTGACGATGTGGCAGTAGATGTGGTTTAGTAAAAAAATAAAAAATATATATATTATAAGCATATAACAGATGACAACCGAATACATCTAAAAGCCTTTTGTGAGAAATTCCATTTTTAATAATATCCAGAAAAGAGGAACAAATTAGAAAAACATCACAAATCCAGTATCATGGCCTCTGGAAAGCGACAAAATTATTATTAGTATTATTCTTCTTCTTCTTATCATTATCATTATTATTATTCATAATAATACTAATAAGAATAAGAATACGCATAATAATAATAATAATAATTGGGATTACAATTTGCAATAATAATAATAATAACAATAATAATACTCAAACATTTCCAGCAATTCCTAACAAAGTAGCGTCCTGGTAGAAAGTATTTTTCAACGAGAAGTCATTTAAAAATGAGATAAATAGTTTAGGGCTTTCATAGTCCATTTCCTGGAGGACAAAAGCCGAACCAAAATAGGTGAGGAAAAGCAGCAGGGAAGGTGTTGAATAGTGAACAAAACAATCCGGATGTGGGGAAAAGGGACCGCGTTCATTTAAAATAAAACAAAGGAGAGTGTAAAAGATTTGAAGGGGAAAGTAGGGGAAAAAAACAACCGAAAATGGAAGTGAGGTGTCTGGAGGAGTCTACCTCCAAAGGAACACAGCATTGGTAAAGCCAATAGGTTTCACCTATGTGAGATCTATTGGAATTGCCAATTTCTTTTAGACATGTTGCACAGCAGCATGGACGGCTGTGCAGCATGGCTAAACAGGAGAAAAAGTGCTGTGACGCAGCAAGCACTGGCTGCTTCATAGCGCTTTTTTCTGATGGACAAGGAGGCAAAAAAAAAAGACGCAGGAGGGAGTGTGAGGGATGTGCGCAAGCAAAAAGGTCAATGGAGGGGTAGGAGGGACAGAGCAAACAACAGGGGTGGGAAGTACGGGGTAAGCAAAAAGGTCATAGCAGGGTGTAGGAGGGATGGGGCAAACAATGGGAGTGGGAGGGACGGGCAAACGACAGGGTGGGAGGGACAGGGGCAAGCAAAAAGGTTGCGGGAGTCGGTGAGAGGGAAGGGGTAAGCAATGAAGAGGTGGGAGGGATGGTGCAAGAAACAAGGTCACGGGAGGGGGTGGGAAAAACGGGGAGGCTGTGGGAGGGACCGTGAGGTGTAGAGAGGACATGAAGCACATACACTCGAATGGAGGGCATGAACAAAAGTAAAAAGTACATAGAGAAGAATGTGGCCAGTGGAAGAACACTGGCCACAGACAGGAAGTTGTACTTGGTCCATGCTCCACAGCAGGGATGAACACTGAAGCTCCAAGAGGAAGCAGGAGGCACTGTCCAATAAGAAGAAAGGAAATAATAGTGATGTTGAAGCCAACCACTGGTAAGTAATTGTAAGTAGTGGGTGGGCTTTAAGTTTTTTTTATTTACACAAGATTTTGCTGACAGCGCATGCGCTGTTTCAGGTGAAACCTAACAAGCATTGACAAAGCCAATAAGGCTGGCGTTGATTTAAAGACATCATTTTCACGAATCAGAATTGTATACAAATATATTCTCTTTGCAATTCTGCAGTGGGATTTTTCAGTCATGAAGTTCTGATGAGTTGTGGGAAATTGTTCTGAGGGCATAACATCGGAATTAAACAGCATCCCTGTATGGGTGAGTTGTAAAAGAAGTATTACAAGGAACCAAAAAGACAGCTTGAAGAACGGAGGCACACCAGTGGGGATAATAAAAATGAAAGTCTAGAGTGGAAATAGAAAATACAATGAGAACCAACAGGATTACTCAGAAAATGCAGGGTGTGAAAGTTTAAGTGCTGGTGAATAGTAAGGAAAATAAGATGGCAAGGGGTGCATGAAGGAGAGAAGAGCTGCAAGAGACAGAGGTGACCTGGAATAAAGGCTGAGGATAAGAGTGGGAGGAAGGGGAGGCAGAAGAAGGCACAGAAGAAAAAAGAAAAGCAAAAGTGAGTAAGATAGAAGGAAAAAGAGGGAAATCAACTGGAGATTAGAGAGGAGATGCAACAGAAAGAGGGCCATGAAAATAAAAGATTGCAGACAGTGAATATGAAATGGGGAAGTAGATAGGTTGTCAGACATTAAATAAGGCCTCCAGAAGAGAGGGGTATCAAACAGGTTTGGGGAATGGCAGGAATCAGACACTCAGCAGTGGTGAAGAGTGTAGGTCAATATTGATAAGGAAGCTGTGAGAGGCAATATAATCTGTAGTCGTGACCACCAGGTACATCACAAAGAGGGTTCAAGACGGTCGACTGAGGTAGCAAGTGCATCTGAATTGACAGCCTGCATAGAGCAATAGATGTAGGAAAGACCTCACAGGACTGGGAAGGCACACCAAACACCACATGGGCTATCTGCGCATCAGTAGCCATAAACCAGCCTTGAGAGGGAAGAACTGGCGAATAGAGTGTTGAGGATTGCGGTGGGGCAGAAAGCCACCAGCACCCAAGAGTGTGCAGTTTTAAACTGCCATTTTGACCTGGCAAAGTAAACTTTTTGCCAGGCCCAAACCTTCCTTTTTAACGCAAATAAGTCACCCCTAGGGTAGGCCCTGAACAGCCCAGAGGGTAAGGTGTAATGCATTTAAAAAGTGGGACAGATGTTTAAGTTTTACATGTCTTGGTAGTGTAAAGCTCTTAAATTCGTTTTTCACTACTGCAAGGTCTAACCTCCTATAGTATAATATTGAATTTATGTTGTTACATTTTATAAGTGTAATTTCCAAATGGGAAATCCTAATTTAAAATCTTAACTGATGGTGAAGCCGAATTTCATCCTTTGAACCCCGAACCCCAGAGTTACTCCAAGGGCTAGTTGGCTGGCCTCCTGACTTGAGTCTCAGGGACAGAAGGCTCCAACAACCATGCACCTTCACCTAGACTCTGCTATCTGTGAGTCTACCATGTCAAGTGGTGCCACCCAGTCCTGGACCCTTGGAAGTGGGCCTAAGATGCTCTACCAGTCCCTGTGCATCCATCGGAACCAACGCATCTCATCTGCTGTGTGGCACAACCAGGAGCAGAACCAACGCATCACTGCTGCTGCATGGATTGTAAGTGCCACAAAAACCTGCATTGCATCACAGCCCATTGCTGCATCGGAACCGCCTCAGCGTAGGCCCTCACATCTCTCGTCAATGGAAGCTTGACGACGACTACGGTCTCCGCATCGCAGCCTCGCAGCTCCTCGGAACCGATGCATTGCCCCGACTATGCAACACATGTCCGACTTCGGACTTCGCAATGTAAGCCCTCATCGATGGGATCTTCGACAACAATGCTGCAGGACCTTGCACCGCAGCTCCATCGCATCTTTAAACTGACGATCGCTTCGACTGTGCAACGCAGGTTCGATGTGGATCCTTGCAACGCTCCGCAAATCAGGATTAAAAGTACTCTGTTCAGCAGGTCTAAGTGGATCCCTGTAGCCAGCCCACACTCCATCACAGTTGGCTTGAAATTGTGACTTTGTCCCTGTCCGTTTGACACTATATTTGCTAAACTCTTTAAAATGTAACATCTCCGGTTTTACTAATTCGATTTTTATCATTTTGGTCGTGTTTATTTAAAATTACTCTATTTTTCTAATTCTGTTGTGCGCTCCTTTAGTGGTGTATTTTCACTGTGTTACTGTTTGAAGTGTTGCACAAACACTTTACACATTGCCTTTGAGTTAAGCCGGACTGCTCCGAGCCGGACGTGGCCTTGATCACGGGATGGCACCATAGTCTCTTTGTACTGTTAATGAACTAAACACAGTGGTGGCATCATTGCCATTAAGTCTTCCAATCCATTGGAATTGTAGTTTGTGATTCACCCAACGGAAGTGCGTAGTGCTGTAGTGAAAATCAACACTTAGGTGACATTTGCAAAATATATTCACTGAAAAAACCAAGGTTAAAACTTATGACCTCACATATTACATCATTCATGAATGACATATTTAAATTACATCATTGATGATATCACTGTAGACATCTCTAGGCAGACCTGTCAAAATAAACTTTTTGGTAGGACTTGGAAAAATATTTGGATTTCCAAGACTTCTGGAACTTCAGTGGGAAGTCACTGCAAAGGCGATTTCGGAAGTAAACTCCAAAGTGCAGTTGGCTAACCTCCTCTGTGGCTACAGGGGACATAAGAAGCTGCAAAAGGTATTTTCCTTTTCTTTGCAGGAACATAGCAAGCTGCAAGAGGTCTGCTGGAGTGTGTCTTGGTTCCAAAATACTGTCTCTGAGGTACTGGGTGCCCTAGAAATGGCTAATAGGAACTGCCTGCGAAAGTATGAAAAGATGGTAGTTGGAAAATATTTGGAATTCCAAGACCTCTGGAGCTTCAGTGGGAAGTCGCGGCAAAGGCGATTTTGCAAGGACTTTGTCATTTATAGCTTGAGGTTGGTACGGTAGTGTGCCTGGTATTTATGTTCCTACAATGACTACTAGCCCAAAAGGCTATTTTCGCTCTTGTTGACTTTCATTGTTTTTAATATTGATTACAAATCCAAATCAATGGTGAAGTTGGATTTTTGATAAATATACATGAAAAGTAACTTTAAAAAGTGATACTTTCCCTGCCTGAAGCCCCTAAATGCCAATTAGCATTGGCCTGCATGCAGCTGGTCCATCAGTGCTGCTTGATGAGCTGTGCAATACTGCTCTCAGAGCAGGGAAAATGGCTTGGGACTGGCAGGATGGCTTGGGGAGGACTGTGGCCCAGCTTATCCCTAGCAGGACAGTTAAGGAGTATCCAGGAACTTCACTAGCCTTAAAGGGACCGGGGGGACCTGTACTTTTAGAGTTCAGTGATAAGGTAAGCCTTGAAAAGGGAGGTGAAGGTGTTTTATTGGACTGTGTGAAATTTAAATTATGCCTGCGTAATTTCATGTTACGCAAAAGTCCCCAAATTACACCATTCTGCCACTTTTCTGAATTTTGTACCATTTGCTGTGAAAATTTACTGTGATTGCACCATTCATGGTAAAAAATGACTTAACTCACGAGAACAGAACATGAGCGGCGGTTGTTCACAATATTTTTTTTTGCACTATTTATTTTAGAATAAAACGCATCCTCGTATCAAAAATTGACACAAGGATACATTTCATGCTTAAATATTGCTCTTAGTAACAGATTTGTATTCTGTGTAAGTTCACATCATTTTGCAAAAATGTTGCACAATTAAGCAAGAGCAAATTACGTGAATTTTGTATACCCTAGTCTTTTGATCCCAAGCCACACTTTAGCCTCCTGGTTTTACACTCGGGGAAGGAAGGAGCTTGTCCGTGAACTAATTTAGAGAGGTTGAGAGGGAGGGGACTGCTCATTACCTGAAACACATCCATAGGTGTACCACAAGCTCCCTCCAGGGGCTGAAAGATTTTATTGTGTTGGATTTTACTGAGAATGGTGCACTGTGGGATATTTTGAAATGATGTAAACTGGATGTGCTGCAATAGTAGGAAGGTTTTCCTTTGGGAACTTTTTTGTGATTGGTCAGGAATTGTACAGAAGTCACCGACACCCACTGGCTAATGGATTGAACAAATGTAGCACCTTACCACCCCTGAACCTCAGAACACTTTCTGGACCTGTGGCAAAACAGAAGAGGACTGGAACTTCTGTCAGTAACCTGTGTGGACAGCTGAAAGGCTGGATCTGCTCCAACTTGCGCCCAGGACAGAGAAGTAGACTCCAAGCGTCAGTTGGCTGATCTCGCGTGTGGCTACAGGGACATAAGCTGAAAGAGATGTTTTCCTGTAGTGACCAGTGGACCAGGTCCAGCTGGAACTGTACTGAACCTTGCTGGTGGCCTCTGCTGGAGTGTGTCCTGGCTACTAAATAGTGCCTCTGAAGTACTGGGAGCCTTAGAAATGGCTAAGAAAGTCTGCAGCTTCAGTGGAAAGTTGCAGCAAAGACGATTTCAGAAGGACTTTGTTTAGATACAGCTTGAGGCTTGCCCTGCTGGAAGATTCTGAGCTCCAAAATTGAGACTAAGTCCAAAGGTAGATATCTTGACCGGGAGAAGGTGCAATAAGTATCCACTCGATAAGAGAACTTCAGGCGCCGCCAAAGTTGAATTTTCCTGCTCCGAGCTTTTCCCCACCAAACCCAACAGCTTTGGCAGGAGCAGCTCATCCAGTGGCTTTCAGCGTTTGAAGGGACTTCGTCAGATACAGCTTCAGACTTGTCCTGCTGGACGATTTTGACTTCCAGAGAAAAGACTACTTCAGACTGCTCAAGCATTGACTGGGACGACCTGCTTGGTGTAGACAACCTCCACTCATTTGCAGTCAACCTGAAATCGTGCCTAGCTCCTACTCAACCACAAACAGTGATTTCCGGTTGACACTTTGTTTTCATGTCACGTTTTGCCTTACAACTTTAAAATTCCTATATCTGGTCCCCCACTGGAATTTAGTCAATTTGGTGAAATTTTTCTTAATTTTTAGAACGTGACTGTGGGATTTTTATTGTGTTGTGGTTTGTCTGTTTAAGCGTTGCTAATACTTGACACATTTTCCTACGTTAAGCCTGTCTGTTCTGTGTTATAGCTACCAAATGTTGAGGTTTCATTGATTATAGAAACTGTGTGTTTTACCCTACAGGATTTTGGGACTTATTACTTTGGTAGGAAGCATATCCTCCCAAACTAATAACCCATTTCCCTACAAGTATGAACCACAAATACAGCGGCAACTACCTTTAGGACAAACAGAGCAACCACATTCTTCTTTATGGCCAACAGCCACACTCACCAATGTGACTCCGCTGGGAAAGGCGCACAATTGCCCTCTTCATCTTTGCACAGCCTTTGAGGTTGTCTAATTGGTTCTTAATGTCCTTGCTGGATTGTAGGGAGAGACTTCGGGCACAGACCTACAAGTGAAGGTAATTGATGCTACTGATGCTGACATCAACAATCAAAATGGGGTTTTTGTATCTTGAAAATCCTTCTCCCCTACCTCTGGCTGAACATGATGCTGCGTTGCTGCTCATGGTCCCTCTGCAATGTTGTTCAGAGTACCATGAGTTCAGAGGGCCCACCTGTGGTCAATTTGCCTCTTGTGACTTCACTTGCAGCAGACTGATGATTTTATATGGAGGGTGTGTACATGCAGTGATCTATGCGTAATAAAAAAAAGCACTGGAAAATAATGGCACTCGTGGTATCCGGCACATGTTGACAGCCACCACTTGTGTGTCCTGCACAGTTTCATAACCAAGCAAAGTGTGAATTCCTACAGCCACATATCACTATGCACAATCGCAAAACTGTTCAAAACACATTAGATTTTCTGCACGTTTGTGATCTAGCCCTAAAGGTTTGAATTAATTTGTTTTTTTATCAAATATTTGAAAAGAATAACTCATTACTCCAACTCTGGGGAGTTCTCATCATGTTTAAAACATACAAAGAACCAGAAAAAAGCGCATGAACAAACCTTGACAACAAATCACTTCAAAAGTTAAACATAGCACAAGAGACCGGCAGAGTCATGCTCCAAACTAAGCACAAGGCTGAGAAGAACAGAAATTCAGCGTTCTCACCATGCTCTAGAGACCGGAATAACATTTCTCATTACATCAGTCCTGACACTACACATGAAGTTCAGAAAAGAACAGATCTGTCTCTTCTATGAGCTCCTCGTTGACTATAAATAAAGACTTTCCCACCCACTTGGGCCTCTGGCACTGCAAAAAATCCCCTCTTCTGACCTATTTTCTATCTCCCCTTATGCAATGCGCAGTACTCTCCTTGCCCACAGCTAAGTTTGTGCCATAGACATACCAATATTATACTACACTATACACAGGAGCCCAGATTATGAAAAGTTTAGTGTCGGGTTAGTGTTACTTTTTTAACGCTCACTAACCCGACGCTAAACACATTTTGAGATTCACAACCAAAGTAAATAAATAATTGCGTTGGTTTGTATGGAAAAGTAACGCAATGCAGCCTGAAACGCTGCTTTGCATTCGTTTGCGTTAAGGGGGTGTTACATGGTTGGTACATGGGCGTTCCCATGCAACCACCCATGCTTTTTGATGCTAAACCCGATTCACTAACTTTAGTGGAAAGTGTTTAGCACCAAAAATTAACCAGCTGGAAAGCAGGCGTTAAACGGACACTTTCTGACTTTGCATGTGTGCTGCACTGTGCAGCACACACACAAAGTAGGAAATGCTTTTGCATATTTCTAGGCATGGTATTTTGTACAGGAAGGGTACCTTTCATGTACAAAACATATGCTAGACTCTGGCACGCACCCTAGTGCCTTGGTGCCAAGGTGTGTGCCTGCGCACGGCAGCTGAAATCCGTGTCAGCGCTAGGAAGAATGGAGGAGAGAGCCATATCTCTGTGAATATGCCGCTCTCCTGCTCTCTCCCTATCACACAACGCAGCGCAGCCTCTTAGGAGGATGCGCTGCAATGCGCGACAGTGTTCAAAATCTGGGCCTTTATATCTTACCTGCAGAGCAAAGATGCTACTAATATCCCACTGCAGTTGACCTTTCATTACTCGTCGTCGACCTTATATGCACCTTAAACGCAATTGAATTAATTATTGATGTGTAACGGTGTCTCTACATATTGTTTGCTTGTTGCATTTCTTTATACAAGTTACAAGCATTTTTTGTCCTGCCTGAGCCTTTTTCTGAATTTGTGAATTTCTGTTCATTTGTATCTTTGTCATATATGTTGCGCTGGACGCAGGATTGTGTCCCACTTTATTCTTGTGTTTTATGTGATTTGATACATTATTACATTTTCTGTCCGGCCGGACAGCTTTAATATAGCACTGATTTCAGGCCTATATTCATTGTTTTCTGTGTGAATCTCCCGTCAGGTACTATTTTGTAATTGTAACGTACTGCTACCCAAGGTCCCTGACCATTACAATTGGGTTCCCTTGTTAATTAAACAGGTTTTTCACCTGTGGCAAAGTAGGAAAGTGAAGAGGGTATTGAAGATTCCTAATAAAGTTCCATTTTAGCCATCTTGAAAACAAAACAAAGAATATCATACATACTAGGCGTCCCCTTGGGTTTATTATTTAAAAGCAAACCAAGCACAAGAGAGCAAATTGTGATGTGAATTAGTATCTGCATCATTGGCAAAAGGGGGAAGCCCCAGCTGGTGTCTCTTCCACCAAAACGAAATGCACCATCTGTGCTGAGGTAGAGTGAAAATCCCCTAGGGCTGGGGTAAAGTCATTCTGTGACATGTCGGGCAGAGGCAGGCATGGAACTGACGGCCCAGCCCTACCGACTCCTAAGAGACACCAGTCTGTTCTTAAACGTAAACATTTTTCTATGGGCCAGTTCAGGTCTGTAATGTTATGTTTACATTAAAACATATAGATATGAACTAATCCACTGCATTCAACTCACCGTGCACTGAAATGACTAAATCAGTCAATTGTTGAAGGGAATGTAGGATGCAGGTGTGATAAGACCCCAAAAAGTAGAAGTTAAAGACCACTTCTGTAGCCAGGAGAGCAAGTGGCCAACAAAAAGAGTTACTGACCACAATCAGTTAAGATAAAGACAGACAATGCGTCGGAGCCGTACAAGAATGCCTTACTAGATGTTAAAAAGATGAGTAAAGCAGCTGATATTCAGTGGTTGAAATTTGTTAAAACTTGCTCTGATGTCTTGATGCGGAGTGGATATCGGGCCGACCCTGACAAGTTGAAATATTGGGAGTTTGTGACTAGAAAATAGGTTTTATGTTGGAAATGAGACCGAGACTCATTTTTCTTCTTCTAAGATGCCTATATAAAACAGAGAAGGAAATGGATTGTGCCATTATTGACTAGGCTACATTTAATAGCCCTCAGAATGTGTAGATCGGGCACTAGTTGCCTTGTCGTTTTTGCAATTTCCAGATTTTTATTGTCTGCCTGGAATATAAGATCTAAGCATGTTGCTTTGTTATAACATTTTTCTTTTTCTCTTTCATCTTCAGGATGTTATTATACATCTTAAGTCTAATGTTGTATGTGTAATAATTGTATGTGTTGATGTTTTTTTTTTTTTTTTGTAACCCGTGCGAACAATAAAATTGAAATCCAAGAACATGCAAGTTTTAAGCAATTTCCTGAAGAAGAGAACCTTTGGTTGTAGCCTAAAGCAAAGTCTTGAAGAACTCCCATAGCTGGCAATATATCCAGAAAAGGACTGCTTTGAGGTCAGGTTAGTGTCAAGATTGGGATTTGTAGGAGGAGTGAGTCTTTATTCCAAACCCCCTCTCTCACCTCTGAATATCACAAGAAGAGATGCCAGGTAAGGAAATGGGACATACCTAAATGTAAAGCCTATTGTGTCCACAAAGTCACCTAGGCCGGGTCAAACTTGCTGCAATTTTCTGGGTGCTAAACATGCCGTAAATTCCTATGCATGCCCAATTTGATGACGAAGCAAAAGACACACAAATGATGGACGAAATGCAGAACAAATCAAACATTCATCTAATCAAAGGAGACGAAATCAGTCTGATGCTTCATTCTACTTCAACCCCCTTCCATATCTGTGAATATACTTGAAGATCTGATTCACTCCTAGAATCTGGTTGATATGTGTGCTTCGGTAGGCAGAACATTTACTACTCCATTGTACATGGCTCTCCACACAGAATATTTCCTTTTTTGCGTTTATTTGGCCAGAGCAGTCACAGACTGTGAAATGTATCCTTTATACTATATTGGATCACGTTCAGGTTGACAAATTAGTCTTGACAGAGGCCAATGAGTCCTTCGGTGTGGCTGTTTAAAACAAGATTTACATATAGAGCCGGTATTCCAAGGGTCTATATTTAAACCAATTGTACTTTCAGATTAACCAGACCCCTTACGTGTTGTTTGGCCAACTCCAATAGGCATTTGAGGCGTGGATTAGGGGTGTTTCTATCTCCATGGATAGTGGTATACTTACAGCACTGCACCGACCTAGAGAACATTAAGGAGGATATAGAGGTACCAAAGATAAATAACTGCTCTCTGACAGAACCTAAAAAGAGTTGTTTGATGGTGCTGCATAGATGGAGATCAGATGTCTATACCATGCAGCTCAGGCTGAGAGGTACACTTATCCTGCTATCTTCATAGCCAGCCTGATCAGGAAGGAGACTGTGCATGCATCCCCGCAATAGATTTGTTCACACATGGCATAGTGTGAAGGTGTAATGCATATCTCAGCCAACAATTTATTAAATATTACTCTAAAATCTACTCAAAGGACCTCTCGATTAGTTTACATGAGTTATGTAGTTATCTAGAACAGATGAGGATCCCCAGAATTTCTGATACAAGATTACCAGGATGAATTACCTCCTTAATAGCCCTAGAGATTTCAAACCTATCTGGTCATTCTTGCAGGAAAAGGCACTTTGTGCAGATGGACTGGGAGCTGAATTTTTTGGAGGCATTTGCCCCTGGATTAGCTCCCAAGCTGGTTTATCTATTTAAAGACGCCCTAGCACTGGGTTGAGCTTCACACTAAAGCACCCAAAATGCGGACATTATTCTGGAGCATAGACTGGGAAGGTTTTCTCTTCTTTGGCCGATTTTAATTTTTATATTGGGTATATCAATCTCTTGCAATATACACATTGTTCAATGCTATAGGCGGCTGTGATTGGGATGGTAACCCAGTGTGAAGACTGGACGCTGAAAAAATATTTGACTTAGTGCTATGGGTATATCGCTTTAAGCTTCTGAAATATTTTGTTTGGAATGGGATTCATTAGCATGGCTGCCCGTCTAGCGGAAGTAATTACTCCCCTTGTCCACCCTGACCAGTCTGGGTTTATGCCCCATCGGGCTACCCGGAGTAATCTACGAAGAGTTCACAATACAATTGCCCTGAGTGGGGCCTTCTGTGGCCATAGAGCACATCTTTCCATTGATTTTCGGAAGGCTTTCGACTAGCTGGACTGGGCGTTTTTGTTCTCCCTCCTCACCCGGGTGGAGTCCGGCTCACATTTTGAGCTATGTGCGCCTTCTCTACACCAATTTGGTGACTAGGGTGCAGGTTGGAGGTGTGGCGTCTGAGTGGTTTCCGCTGGTGCGGGGCACCCGTCAGGGTTGTCCCTTGTCACCTCTGGGCTTTTGCGCTGGTGATTGAGCCCCTGGAGGCGTGAGTGAGGTTCAATGTGCTTATTAGGGACTTTCAGTGGGCTGAGGGGGTTAGCGACAGAATATTGCTGTATGCCGATGATGTCCTCTTGGTTTTGGACGATCCTGAGGTGTCAGACCCCAGGGTGCTCCAGATTCTGAGCGTCTTCCGATTCTACTCTGGCCTTCGGATGAATGCCTAAATTTATCCCATTGCTCCTTGCTCAGTGGATATGCCGTGGGCAGCGGCAATACCCATCCTCTCCCTTGGCTTTAAATACTTGGGGGGCTCTAGGTTAACGGCGACCCGATCCTTTGAACGGAACCTAAGCCTCAGCTTGTTGCCCTTGGATAGGATGTTAAATTCTGGTCCACTCTTCCTCTTTCCCTTTAGGGACGCTCGGCCATTTTTAAAATGGTATTCCTCCCGCGTCTACGCTACTAATTGCAAAACCATCCCTTCCCAATCGATAAAACCTTCTTCAGTAAGGTCAACGTACAAATCAGACTGTTGCTATGGGTGAGCATTGTGCCCTGCATTGCTTTAGCGAAATGTCAACCGGCTGTCGAGGGAGGGATAGCCACCCCAGACATGCTCCCATACTACTGGGTGGCGCATCTGCTTGTTGTGAATGAGTGGTGGTTTGGGGCCTTTGCGGAATCTTGCGTATGCGGCGAGGGCTATATAATGGCCAGCCGGGACCTTCCACATTTACTATAGGGAGGGTCTCTGCAGCTCTCCGGCCCGCCACTGGTGTAGTGTTGGCTGATCGTCTAATATTGGAGACTCCGTTGTGGCAGGGAACCAGACTCCCGCAGGTGACGGCCCTAAGGGGATTTTCGTCCTGGGACGTTATAGGCAGACCTGCAGGAGGAATATGACCTGCACCGCACACAGTTCTTTTAAGTATCTGCAGCTTTGCCACGCCCTTCTCCCTATTATATAACCAGTGGAGGAAATCCCCAAATTTTCCCCGAATGAGGCCAAAATCCTTCTCACAAACCTTAAGGAGCATAAATTGGCAGAAATATATAAAATGTTACTGCGTAATGTGCCAGTCCCAATGGTCTGAGTGCGGCAGGCGTGGGAGGAAGAACTAGGCGATTTGGACGAAGACAATTGGGAGGGAGGCGACAAACCCTCCTCAACCCCCCAGAGAGGCGTTGCTAGCCTCCCAATTTAGAAGAAAGTGCTTCACAGAGTGCATTTCACAAGGGCCAGGCTCCACCGCATGCGCCTGATCCCCACAGGAAACGGCCTGCAGTGCGATGACCCGAGGGGAGACTTGCCTCACACATTCTGGCAGTGTCGGCTGTTGACCCCTTTCTGGGGTGGTGTGCTGGGGCGGTTTGAGAGGGTGCTGAGATGGGACATTCCCCGAAACCCAAAACTTCTTTTTCTGCATATCGCAGATGATCTGGGGTGAACAAACTATCAGAAGGCACTTCTTTGCCTGGGCTGAATTGACGCTTAGAGCGATATTGCAAGGGCTTGGAAGGCGACAGAAGCCACCCATGTAGAAACTTGGGCTAAGGGCATGGATCATTGTATGGGATTAGAATGTCTGATATATTTTTCACAGGACTGCCCCCAGAAACACTTTAATATCTGGAAAGACTGGGCGGAGTGCAGAGGAATACAGATCGAGCTGTGCACAGAAAGGCCATGGGCTGATGGTGGGGTTACAGGATTACATGATGTGGGCAATCTCAATGTATAAATGGGATGATCGGGCTATCATATGGTCTGTGGTTCAGGTGACGTGTGTATTGTGATGGTTTCACTGTAGTGTAATGTGTTATTGTACTTAATACTGGTACAGCGCTCGACGTGCTTTTTCTCTGAAAGCTGTAAAATCAATCAATTCATTTTTTTTTTTTAAAGTTAAGAATAAAAGCACCTTCAACACTTTGTAGTATAAATGTGAACAGGAATGGTTCCACCCAGGCAATCTGCCAGGTCTGTTTGATTGAACTTTCTGATTAAGCAATCATTTATGAGAAAAATGAACAGAGATATTGGTAAAATAAGGTTAGGGTCTAAATTTACAACAGGAGGCCTGGATCAATGCCCGAATTTCAGAATAACCACTAGGAAACATACAATTCAGATCCTTTGCTTTTAGATAATTTTAAACATCTGGACAGGATTACCCCCTTCTGGGCCTACATTCAACACCTCAATTTTAGGGTAATCAAATATGAATTTCCTACAAACGTTCTAGCCATAAATTTAAAAAAACATTACGAAATAAACCCCCCGCCCCTTCAAAGATGCGTCATACACATCATAATTCCGATCAGTAGTGTGTGATACTTTAATTTATCACACGTTTACTTTATTAAAAAAGGTTTTACCTTCTCACTTTGGTTGATTTTTAATCAAACAAACCCCATTGTAAAAACATTTAAAGTAAACTACAAGAGCGCTGTGTAGGGAAACACAATAATTTTCCACTATCCCGTATTCAATCCTTCATATAGTTAAGTTCCCGCAGAATCAAAACACAAATTGAAATTAGGGGCACTCAAATTATCACTAAATAAATGTTACTATTATTGTTAACCCCTTCCCTGCGGGGGTAATTCCCCCACGGGTGCGGGAGGGCGGGGGGGGGGAGAGGGGGGGGTGAGCGCGGCGCCGCGGTGCTCGTGACGAGACCAGCTCGTCATGAGTCACAGTGGAGATGTGCTCATGACGAGCTGGTCTCGTCACAACCCCGCCCACTGCGAGTTTGCTAGGTATGGCTAAATAATAAAATGAGTGATTTTAAAGGGGCATTGGTGACCAAACACACACTGCTCAAATCGTCGTTTAGAGATGCATTAATCGGGAGTACATTTTCGTTAGCATTAAGGTGGCGTATATTAAAGTTCACATTTTCAGCAAAAACACATGAGGGAAAAAAGAAACATTCCGCATAATCATACACTTTGCACCTCCCAAGAGATCCATATCAACGATTTTCGACCACAACAAGAAGCACTACAGAAGGCACATTTTCCAGCATTTACAAAGCACAGCAACATCTCCAAGTAGCATCAACCTGAAGGCGATTTCCATGCGCCCCAGCTCTCACAATTACCAATATTTTGTTCCATTTAATATACCTACGTAAAATAATTATCCGAGTTTATAAAACACAAACAAATCATTTACATTAATTTTGCTGCTGGAAGAACTCATTAGTAACAATGAAGGTTACTAGATTTGTAAGGCGCTCACAATAATATAATATGGAAATCTTGTATTACTGAATGACAAAATAAATAAAGCACGTCATAACTCAATAGTCTTTATTTCCCAGGTATCTATGTACAGAGCAAAGCAAAATGTGCGTCGTTAAGTTGTCTCCACATTTCCGAATTCTTCTTTCACCCAACGAGCACCTCAGTCAATATTCTCCAATCCCTGAAACAAACGGAGCGAGAAAAGAGGCGCATTAGAAGGCTGTAAAAAGAAATGCAACATAAAACCTAGGAGGTTTTTTTATCTCTATCTGCTAACAGTATATCGGCTTTATAGTTGTTCAAGTGCTCAGGGGCCGCCCATATCATGGTAGGTTTATCTTCAGGGGAGTGGGCAGTACTGGAGAGAAAAGTCTAAATAGGAGGACTAAACGAAGAGCACGTGGCCAGTTGAGATGCGTCACCATACTGCAAAACTACTCCAAAGAGTAAGTAACTTCTTGAGCAAGAGGAAAAGCGTGTCTGGCAGGCCAAAGATTTAACACAAGTAACCAAATTAGTTTCTACAATCCATTCACTTTAGAAAGACAACTCCTCACAGACACACCTTACAGTAAAAGCGTACACTGCAGTTGCACAAGGATACCTTACAATTAGACTTGATGTTAACTAAGGTTATCTGGCTTGAGACATTCACTGTCCCTGGGAGGGGGAGGGGAAGAAAGAAAAAAGAAAAGAAAGAAAGAAAGGAAAGAAAAGAAAAGACAGAAAAGAAAGAAAAAGAGATATCCCTATCTCGGATGTGACAACACGGGTATTTACTCTGCAAGTATTACAGCGTGTTGACCTGTACCACGTGTTGTAATATCACATAGGACTTTACAACTCATGCTTTTAACCCGCATTGTAAAGTTTGTGAATATATATATGTACAATTGAAAAAATAGGTTAAATTGAATTTATAGTTAGGTGAAAATGTTAGTCATAACATCACGTCTTGAGAGAAAAAGAACTGAAATTCACCAGTTATAGTTTACTGGGACAACTATAACATGAACCACCGCCATGCCCTGCTTATGGCCTCAAATATCACAGGGTAAAGACTGCCTGCAGCACGGGCTTGGCCACTTGCGTCTGGTTAACTGTCACACAAGTTCAGATATGCACAAAGTGCTTGTTAGGGGGTGAAGGCTGTGCCTAAGAGGACCCTGGTTCACCTAAGGGAGTCTGTGTGAGTGGTAAGTAATTTATGGTTTACATCATTATGCACTATTTAGAACTTACTTTCATATCTGAATAACTGTACTATCTGAAATACTGTACTATCAAAGACAGGGCAGTGTGGTGGTGCAGGTTATATATGGCCAGGCCCTGTGGCCAACCTCCAGTGGGTTGCCAACCCTCGGTTGGCCGCATGGCATAGCGACACCCATGCGGGAAGTCACCCTCCTCCTACCCTCATTTGTGTGACCACCCAAGGGGTTGGCTTGTGGACCCGGGAGGGGGATAGGCGTTCGAGGACAAAACCAATTTTCATTTTATTTTGTGCTCAGGACTATGGGGTCAGGGTATCCCTACCTTTTCCTCCTCCATTTGCTTTAAAAAATATTTTCAGGACTCTAGGACCAAGTCCTGTAATAGCGGCCGCAACATTTTTCTACTTATTACAGCCACCAATCAAATTTCTCGGTCAGACCAACCAGCACGCATGTTTTGACATTTGTTTTCCTCTCTTAAGTCCTGCAGCAACAGAGATCTATACATTTTTTTTAACACTGTGCCTCTGCCTGCTTGTGGAATCAACGTCTGGTTTAGACTGACAGGGGCTGGTTTGTGCATTCACTCTAAACAGTAATACGCTGAGGTGAATACTGCATATCCTGATGAGCCATTACCAGGCTGATGGGTCTTTCTAGTTTAGAGTGGTGGGAGGAGTTGTCACTGACACCTGAATAGGGCTGTGCCTGTCCTCTCACAATGCGGTCATTACCCCTGTGTGTGTCTGCAAGAACTTGTGAACAACAAAGACTTTTTGGGAAGTTTGCCAACTTCAAAGGCCAAAAGGGGTATAACTTTTGGACCTAACACCCCAGACTTTTAGAACACTTCTGGATCAAGAGGACACTGCCAAGAAGTAGAGCTGAAAAGCTGTCAGGAGGAGTACTGCTGCTTTGCTGTGTGTTGCTTTGTTGGGTTGGCCTGCAGCTGTTGCTTCTGTCTGCGGGCAGTGGAAAGGACTGGACTTTTACTTTACTGTATCCTGCTTGAGAAGATTCTCCAAGGGCTTGAAGTAGAGCTTGCCTCCTGTTAAGAAGTCTCAGGGACACAAAGACGTTACCTGCAGCATCCTTGAACTCCACTGCTGGGAGTTCGGACGTGCCTTGTGGTGCCAGTTCCAGTTCTGGGCATTTGGAAGTTGTTCCTGCTGCAAAATGAACCGAGAAACCATCAAAATTTGACACATTGCCCTTCCAGCGCCTGTTTTTCTGACACAGCACCCCTGGGTGGGAAGAATTTCCACGCACCGCTACCGTACGGCCGAAGAAATCCACGCAGCGCCTGTCCGCAGCCGAAAAAAGTGCTGCAACCAGAGTTCAGTGCACCGGTCTCCGAAGTTCGAGTCCAACACACTCTGACTCTGACGCAGGCCCTGCTGTGCAGCTGAAAGCATCAATGCATCGTGGTGGGACTGCGGCTTAAACAAAATAAATTAGATAAATAATAAAAATCGATTCAGTGCCTGTTCACTGCCGCCACATCAACCTCCAGTGCCTCCGGGTTTACACGCAACGCACCTGTGCGGCAAGTTTTTCCGAAGACCAGAACCGTTTTGGATTTTGACGCCTCGCTTCCCCCTACAGTCCAGATTCGACGCAACACTTTTCCTGCGTGCAGCAGAACTGACGCTTCGCCTCCCCAAGCGCTCAGGAACTGACATCGCTATGTTTTATGACAATTCCATCCTCTGCGGCTGTTTTGCCTTGTGAATGTTGAAGCATCTGAAGGAACTTTCTGTAAAATCCCAGCATCCATAGTTTATGGACAGAATTGCTGAAACCTTTTAAAAGTCATGTTTTGAGTTGTGTATGTTGGATTTTTGTCATTTTGGTCGTTTGGTTTAGATAAAGACTTTATTTTTCTAAACTGGTGTGGTGTCAATTTACAGTGTTTTCACTGGGTTACTGTGTGTGTTATGTACAAATACTTTACACATTGCCTCTGAGATAAGCCTGCCTGCTCGTGCCAAGCTACCAAGGGGGTGAGCAGGGGTTATCTTCGGTGTGTAATCCCCTTACCCTGACTAGAAAGAGTCTCTACTTGGACAGGGTGCATACCACTGCCAACTAGAGACCCTCATTTCTAACATTGGTGGCAGCCGTAGGATTTGGACTTGTGTTTGTACTTGACATATAGTGATCAGTGTACACTACAGCATAGTGCAGACCATTACACAAACACATTGTATTTTTGCTTTGTCCTATTTTTGTGGCAATCCTTGAAGTAATCAACAAATCAGGTCTCATTTGGTGACCCAGCAAGTGAAGTGGCAAACGTGGTGTTTGAGATTGAGAAGTTGCAGTCTTACAAAGTGGATCAACTCAAACAGTTTTGCAAAGATTTTGGATACCCAATGAGAAGCTCTGCTAAGAAGGAGGAGCTGCAAAAGGCGCTGAAGGTCTGTTGGGCAGCAGAGAAGCTGAGAATGAGAATGTGGATATGGGGTTGCAGAGCCGGCAAGGGGATTTTGGAATTCAGGATCTGCTTGTGGCAGAAGTGCCCTCCATGCCTGGCAGCAGTGTGCCACCTAGAGGTTTGTCCCAAGAGGGGATGGAGGGCAGACAGAGGACCAGGGATCATGAGTTGGAGCTAGTGAGGCTCCAGATTGCAAAGTTTGATATAGAGCAAAAGCAACAAGAAAAAAAAAAAAAAAAAGGAGTAGGCCCTTGCTCTGGAAGAGAGGAACCTTGCCTTAGAAGAAAAGAAAGTGCTTTTAGCCATGACTTCAGTTTGAAGGAGCTGGACATCAAGGGCAAGCGGGTAGAGTCCAGTTCAAATGGTGGCAGCGTGCAGCCAGTGCAGTCTGGGTGGAAGATGCACATTCCAAAGAATCTGGTAAAAGACTACAGGAAGGGTGATGACATGGATGCTTGGTTTTCAACATATGAGGCAGCACTCCATATGAATGAGGTCCCGAACACTCATTGGAGGGGGGGGGGGGGTGGGGTGTCTGTGGAAGCACTTTGAGATAGAGGGGAGAGACACTTTGACAGCTCCAGGGGCAACACAATCTCATTTACACTGTCATGAAGGATATCTTATTCACCCACTATGGTATAATCCCAAAGCAGTAGAAGGGAAAGATTAGGAATTTTAAGAAAAATAATTCTCATACTTGGTTGGAATGTGTTAATCTTTTTTGCAGAGCACTGGATGGTTGGATAAAGGGCAGCCAGGTAACAGACTATCAGTTTTGATTGCTTGGGAGCACTTGTGTAGTCCTTCTTTGCCAGAGCTGCACCAGCATCTGATTGATAGCAAGCTGACTGACCTCAGGAAGCTTGCTCATGAGGCAGCCCGCTGCACGAGTACCAGGGTTCACAAGGGGTATGTGGGAGACTCCATCAAGGGTGGTCAGGGTCCCCAGCAGAAGAGTAGGGGGAGGGACCAGGCTAAACAGAAGAAGTTCTCTAAAGGACCCCAATCTAGTTCCCAGAGTAAAGGTTCTCGTCCCCCAGGTGAGAAAAAACCTTGGATCTCTGCAGGGAAACCTGAAGAGATGGGTCCCCGCAAGTGTTATGCATGTGGTCAGGAAAGTCACATGAGGGGGGACCCCAAGTGTCCCAAGTAAACACCGGCCCCCAATGGTGCGCAGTCACATGGTTGGCCAGTGCAGTGCTTGGGGAAGCGTTAGTTCCAGGAGAATGGTGGGAGCCAGCTGAGCTGATCCTCGTCTCACTAGGAGATAGTGAGATGATCCAGAGAACCCCTACTGCCTGAAAACACTAAAAAGTACAGGCAGTGGGTGAGCATCAATGGACAGAGGGTAGAGGCACAGTGAGACAGAAGCCAGTGTGACTACAGTAAGGGGTCACCTGGTGTCTGAAGAGCAGGTGGTCCCAAATGTGTTTCACCAGGTAGTTGCTGTGGACAACTCAGAGCACCAGTACAAGGTGGTGCAGGTTCCCTATGAGTGGGGGGTGAGGGGCATCCTCAGGTCCTTTAAGGTGGCTGTAACTCAAGCCATGCCCAGGAGGATTTCCCCTGGCGTGGGTTGGAAGAACAGGAGCACTTGTAGATGGTGGGTCTGCCTGAGTGAGCGTGTGTGACCACTCGATCAATGGCAGCCAGTAGAAGTGATCAAGAGGACCTGGAGCCTGAAAGAGTGGCTGAGGTGCCTGCCAGAAAGAACAAGGGAGTGTGGGAAACCAGCCCCAGAAGTTCCCACAGTCCGGGAGGAGGCTGACCCCAAGCCTATAGGGGAGCAAGTGGCCAAACCGGGGTATTTACCTCCTCTGACCCATTGACAGAGAGAAGGGGGTCCCGCCAGGGAGAAATTCTGCAGGGAACTGCAGGAATGCCCTTCTCTTGTGAGTTTGTGGCAGCAGGCTGCAAACCAGGCAAATGGTGATCAGTCTGGATCACATTGGATCTACTGGGTGAATGGTCTCCTGTATAGTGAGCCTGAGGTTGCTGAGCCTGGGGCAGCCCATGTGCTGGTGGCACTTCAGCGCTTCACAGCCTTCCTACTGGGTCTGGCTGATGAAGGGCCTTTGGCAGGACATTTGGGGCATGAAAAGACAGTTGAAAGGCTGGTCACCCACTTATAGTGGCCCCAAATGAGAACAAACTCCGATACCCATTGTAGGTCTTGCCAAACTGGACAGGCAAGAGGTAAGAGTGGGAGGCGATGCAAGGCTCCTCTCCAACCTTTCCCTGTTGTCAGCACCCCATTTAAGCGGACGGGTATTGACATTGTGGGGCCTCTGAACCCCATTACAGCCTTGGGCAACAGGTTTATCCTGGTCTTGGTGGACCATGCCAGCAGGTACCTGGAGGCTATACCACTCAGAAAGGTGATGGTACCTGTGGTGGGCTGGGCTCTAATGCAGATTTTTTTGCCGTGTAGGTTTCCTCAAGGAGGTTGTATCCGACAGGGGTACCAAATTCATATCCAAGTATATGAAGTCTCTGTGGAAGCAGTGTGGTGCAACCTACAAGTTCACCACTCCTCAACATTCCCAAAGTAATGGGATGGTTGAGAGGTTCTACCGAACCCTGAATGGCATGATTGGGGGTCTGTCAGACTCCATGAGGCATAAGTGGGACGTCCTCTTGCCATGCCTTCTCTTTGCTTAAAGGGAGGTACCACAGAAGTCAAAGGGGTTCAGTCCCTTTGAGCTGCTTTATGGGCACCCTGTAAGGGGACCTCTCACTGGTGAAAGAAGGCTGGGAGAAAGCTCTCTGGTCCCCCCAGGATGTATTTAGCTACATGCTGGCATTTAGAAACCAGACTGTGTGCTTCAGGAAGCTCGCTCAGACGAACCTGGAAGCAAGCCAGGAAGATATGAAACAGTGGTATGACCGGAATGCCATTCTGGTTGAGTTTCAGCCTGGCCAGAAAGTCTTGGTCATGGCCCCAGTAGAGCTGTGTGCTCTCCAGGACAAGTGGACTGGGCCTTTTGAGGGGGTGACGCACAAGAGTGATGTCGCCTATCTGGTGAACTTGCAGACTCCAAGGAACCCTTTGAGGGTCCTACATGTGAATTGCCTCAAGCCTCACTTTAAGAGGTCTAAAGTGAACATGCTCTTGGCAACAGATGGTGGGGTGGAAGAGGGGAGTGAGCCTCCTCCTGACCTCCTGTCTGCCAAGGAGCAAGATGGGTTAGTGGAAGGTGTGGACTTCTCTCCTGCACGGACCCCTGAGCAGCAGAGTGACTGTCACCAGTTGCTGGGCAGTTTGCCACTCTGTTTTCCCTGACCCCAGGAGTCACCCATTGGTGTACCCACGGTGTGGACACTGGGGACAGTAAACCTGTGAAGCATAAAATTTACAGGTTGACTGACCAGGTCAAAGCCAGCATTAAGGAAGAAGTTTCCAAGATGCTAGCCTTAGGGTGATAGAGCCCTCCAGCAGTCCTTGGGCCAGCCCAGAGGTCTTGGTCCCAAAGGCTGCTGCACCAGGAACAACAACTGAACTACTGTTTTGTGTGGACTACAGTGGGCTCAACTCAGTCACGAAGATTGACGTGCACCCCATACCCAGAGCTGATGAGCTCATAGATCGGCTGGGAGCTGCCAAGTTCCTCAGTACGTTTGATTTAACATCTGGGTACTGGCAGATTGCCTTGACCGATGGGGCCGAAGAGAGATCTGCGTTTTCAACGCCAGAGGGGCACTACCAGTTCCGGGTTATGCCCTTTGGGTTGCAGAACGCCCCTGCCACCTTTCAGGGATTGGTCAACCAGGTGTTGGCTGGGCTAGAGGATTTCAGTGCCACTTTCCTGGATGACATTGCAGTGTTCAGTTCCAGCTAGGAAGATCACTGACAGCACCTCTGGAAAGTGTTGAAGGCTCTGCAGAAGGCAGGCTATCAAGGCCAGTAAGTGCCAGAAAGGGCAGGGGTCTGTGGTGTTCTTAGGGCATCAGGTAGGAAGCGGCCAGGTGGCGCAACCACAACCTAAGATTGACACTATCCTGGCTTCCGAGCCCCCTAACACACAGGCTGAGGAGAGAGCCTTTTTAGGTCTCATCAGTTATTAGAGGCGATTTGCCAAGGGTTTAGGCACCATTGTTTCCCTCTTGACTGAGCTGACTTCTAGGAAGCAGCCAAGGAAAGTGATCTGAACTGATGCCCGTCAGATCGCTTTTGATGCCATGAAGGCAGCCATGTGCACTGCGCCGGTGCGCAAGGCACCCGACTTCTCCCAAGAATTTGTTGTGCAGACAGATGCTTCAGAGCATTGTATGGGGGCAGTTCTATCACAGATGAACGAAGAGGGCCTGGACCAACCTATAGCCTTCATTAGCAGGAAGTTACTTCCCCGGGAACAGAGGTGGAGCACAACTGAGCGAGAAGCTTTTGCTGTGGTCTGGGTACCCAAGAAGCTAAGACCATACTTGTTTGGGACTCACTTCCAGGATCAGACACACAACAGGCCCCTCAGATGGTTGATGAAGATGAGGGGTGAGAACCCTAAACTGTTGAGGTGGTCCATCTATCTACAGGGAATAGACTTTATGGTGGAACACCACACTGGTACAGAACACGCCAATGGTCTGTCCAGATTCTTCCGCTTCAGTGATGAGAACTCCCAAGAGGGTGGATTGTTATTCCTACTTTCAGCTGGAGGGGACACGTGTTAAACCTGGTATCATTGGCATGGTTTCCTCAGTCTTTTTGCCTCTACTGCCTGTATATTTGACTGTGTGCTGGACTTCATTTTTGCTGGTTTATGTACTCTGGGCACTTTACTAGTGCTGATCAGTGCTAAAGTGCAAGTTCTCCCTGTGTAAATTATCATTCAGATTGACTATCCATGATTGACATATTTAATTTACTGGTAAGCCCCTAGTGAATTGCACTGTGTGCGCCCAGGGCCTGTAAATCAAATGCTACTAGTGGGCCTGCAGCACTGGCTGTGCCACCCACATTAGTAGCTATATAAACGTGCCTCAGGCCTGCCACTGCAGTGTCTGTGAGTGCAGTTTTAAACTGCCATGTAGACCTGGCAAGTGCCAGGCCCTCACCTTCCCTTTTTCTACATGTAAGGCACCCCTAAGGTAGGCCCAAGGTACCCGCTTGGGAAGGGTGCAGTGTATGTGAAAGGTAGGACATGTGCTGGTGTGTTTTACATGCCCTCATAGTGAAATACTGCCAATTTAGTTTTTCATTATTGCAAGGCCTGTCTCTCCCATAGGCTATCATTGGAGCTGCCTTGTAACATCTTACAAGTGTAACTTTCAATTGAGAAAAGATAGAGATTTGCAGTTTGAGCTCAGAATTTAAAAATGCATCTTTTAGTGAAGTTTATTTGTAAATTGTGTGTTTGAAAATGCCACTTTAGAAAGTGGACATTTTCTTGTTTAACCATTCTGTGCCTCTGCCTGCCTGTGGAAACAACATCTGGTTTAGACTAACAGGCCTGTTTGAACATTCACTCTAGACAGTCACACAAAGGGAGCAGAGGTGTGTCCTGCATATCCTGATGAGCCATCACAAGGCTGATGGGTCTTCCTGGGCTAGAGTTTTGGGAGGAGCCGTCACCGACACATGAATAGGGCAATGCCGGTCGTCTCACAATGCTGTTTCCGCCCCCCCTGCAGTGCATCTGGAACCAAGGTTGGGCAAGGCAAGAACTTGTGAACAACAAAGACTTGAAAGGCCAAAAGGGATATAAATATTGGACCTAAAACCCCAGAGTATTAGAACACATATGGATCGAGAGGATCCTGCCAAGAAGGAGAGCTGTCAGGAGGAGTACTGCCCATTTGCTGTGTGTTGCTTTGCTGGGTTGGCCTGCAGTTGCTGCTTCTGTCTGTGGCAGTGGAAAGGACTGGACTTTTACTTGCTTCTTGAGAAGATTCTCCAAAGGCTTGAAGTAGAGCATTGCTCCTGTTAAGACGTCTCAGGGACACAAACACTTCACCTGCAGCATCCTTGAACTCCTCTGCGGGGAGTTCTGACCTGCCTTGTGGTGCCAATTCCAGTTCTCAGCCTGTGGAAATTGTTCCTGCTGCGAAAAGCATCAAGTAACCATCAAATTTGATGCATTGCCCTTCCAGCGCCTGTTTTTCTGACGCAGCATCCCCAGGTGGGAAGAATTTCCACGCATCGCCGCCGTACAGCCGAAGAAATCTACGCAGCGCATGACCGCAGCCGCCGCAACTCGAGTTCAGCGCACCGGTCTTTGAAGGACAAGACCATCACACTGACTCAGACCCTGCTGTGCGGCTGAAAGCACCGACGCATCGTGGGACCGCAGCTTAGGAAATCGATGCAGCGCATGTTGACCACCACTGCATCGACCCACAGCGTACCTGAGTTTGCAACGTATTGCACCTGTGCGCCACGTTTTTCCGACAGCACTCGCAGACCAGAACAGTCTTGAATTTCGACGCCTCGCTTCCCCCTACAGTCCGGATTTGACACACTTTCTCCTGAGAGAAGCAGAACTGACACATCGCCTCTTCAGGGACTCAGGAACGACGCATCGCTGTGTTTTCCGACACTTCCCTTCTCTGTGGCTGTTTTGCCTTGTGAATTTTGAAGGTACTTTGTGTAAAATCTCTGCATCCATAGTTTACAAATCATATTTTGTGATGTGTATGTAGGAGTTGTCTCATTTTGGTCTTGTTTGATCTAGGTAAAGGCATTTTATTTTTCCAAACTGGTGTGGTGTCAATTTGTAGTGCTTTCACTGCGTTACTGTGTGTGTTATGAACAAATACTTTACACATTGCCTCCGAGATAAGCCTGACTGCTTGTGGCTAGCTAGCAAGGGGGTGAGGAGAGGTTATCTTGGGTGTGTAATCCCCTTATCCTGACTAGTAGGAAGTGTCCCTACTTAGACAGGGAGTATACCAATGCCAGCAAGAGAGCCCCCAATTTCTAACAATGTGTGTGTATATATTTCTCATTTGTAAGCTCAGAGAGTTTCATAACTCTATAAAGTCCATAAAGGTCTCACAATGTGTTCAAATGATAAATCACGCATTCGCTGTGGGCTTCAACATCAATAAATCTTCTTTATTTATAAGAATTTAGATGTATACAGTCAAAACGTGTTTCACAGCCTCTGCAACTTCATCAGGGCAGTAATGGAAAAAAACACCAATATGACCAACTATTATACTAGAATTCAATATACATATTACACAGCAGTCTCCTTGTTGTCACGTGGCCAATCACTAAGTTAGCATAGCTAGTGCCGCCATGATGCTGCTTTTGCGCATGTTACTACATAACTTTATTTTGCAAGACTCTGTTTAGGCCTTTCACATGAGAACGGTCTGCTTGTTCGTTCTCTGCCTGCTCCTGGAGTTTAGTCTGAACATTGCGAGCAAGGCCAATAAACAATGCCCCTTGTTATTCTGTTCTGGTCAGGCCCTAGCACCTAAACAAAACTTATCGCTGCAGCTGCGGCTGGAGACTCGTGCTTTGATATTATGGGGGTACAGGTTTTAGGTGACACACACTTGGAGAGGGACTTTTCCAGGGAGAAGAGCAAGAGACACCTTCGATGTAGAAACTCATCGGTGCTCTAATGTATGGGGTCTGCTAAGAAAACCCAAAGATATTCTATAATAATACATATTCTATCCGAGGGGAGGGAGGTTAGGCACAAAAGTCCTTTCTCCACTGTTTCTAATATGACATCTCCCTTCATAATGTATGGACTGGCTGCGATGCTAACTGTACTTCTGTTATGCATTTTTCTGCTTGTTGTGGCATGTATATACTGCATGTTAGAGCACGTTAGTTAAAATAAACATTTTAAACTATAGTCGTGTCTCGGTCAGATCCTATTGTAGACAGGTGTGAGAGTGTGAGCGAAAAGGTGTGTCTTGTTACCACGGTTCCTGAGAGATCAGGGAGTGTTGTGTTCTGGTTTGTCTAATCATTTGCTACTCCGTTTTGGATAGGAGAGTGAGTGAGACACTATAGCTAGTCAGTCCTGGGATAGTGGATACTACAGCGGTAGGAAGGCTTAGCCCCTATACACCAAGGTCCCATATTCCTGCGCATAGTTCTGTGTATGTGCAGAATCCCTGCAACATGGTGAATGTAAAAATAAATACACATATCGATCCATTGACCATGATAAATTACATTAAGAAACTCACATTCTAAATTCACAAGTATATCTGTAGGAAAGTGGCCTTTTTGTATGGTCACCTACTCACTTTTTGCTCCAAATGCTGATGATTATGACTGTGATAGTGCACTGGAGTCTACTGCCTAGACCCCAGTGCCTAGGCTCTCTCCCAAAACTGTTAAGTTCGACTTGGTAATCCCATATTGGCAAAGACATTACCCCTTAAGAGTCCCTAGTATATGGTACCAGGGGTTCCCAGGGCATAGGTGGTAAAATAGGCTGAAGCACAGTTTTGTGCCACTGTGGAAGACCCAAGCAAACTACTGACAGCAGGCCTTCTAGTGTAGACTGCTGGAGAAATGAAGACTGCTCAAACTAGACTGTACCCTCACTATGTATGGCGCAGTCAAATGCACCATCTTTAATGTCACGCACCCCCAAGGTAGGCCTCCTCAACCCAGGAGGCAGGGTGCAGTATACTAAAGGTGAGTACATCTAAGTGCAAGCCTATATGTCCGTATAGTGACGTTCCCCATTGGAAACTATTTTAAGTGTTAGCGGTCCATCGGATAACATATGCTGCAACTCGGGCATTCTCGAGGTTGGCAACTCCATTATGGCTGAATTATGTCATGCTGAATTACGTCATGCTTGGTACCAAACAACATGCCTTCTCACTCCTGACACAAATCTCATGCCCTGGTTGACATGGCATGCACCCAGATGCCGACTTTAGAGGTTGCCCACCAGGTTGCCCCCGCTTCTCTGCGCCCTGGTTGTCCAGTCTGAGCTTTCCCGCACCGGCTGCCACCAGGACAGGATTCCGACTTCATGCCAGGCAGTGTGATAATTCCAAGGAGTCAGGAACAAAGTTTTGGGCAGGTAAGAGGTCACATCTCCCTCCTCCCAAGCAAGCTAGGGAAGTGGCACATCAAGGCAGTGAGCTTCAAAGACTGCACTGCCTCTGATATGCATCAGAGCGGACTCAAAGAGGAGGAAAAAGCCCTACGCTTGCCCCAGGCACTTTTGCACCGAGCAGGCAGGAAATTAGCTATGCAGGGAGGTTTACAACCCCAGAAGGCTAGCCACACCTCCAGGGTGAGCAGCCTGGTCTGTACACTACAATTTGATTTCGGTCATCTTTAGTAATGGCAGTATAGAGGGTTCTGGGTAGAAAAGGTGACCTACACCCCCGGATGTGGTCTCCTCAGGGGCGGACTAACTGCAGGGACTAGCTGCCCATTGGCTACAAGCTCGCACACCCCTAACTCCCCTACATCTAGGCTTTTAGGGGGCCTTCATCCCGACACCAGAACCTCAAATCTGAACAACCTGCATAAAGGAACGATCCAAGAGGAGAACTGTGTTGCCGACAACAGGACTTTGCTCACAGCACCAAAGCAAAAGAGGGATACTTTGTCCCTGTGGCAACAGACTTGAAACGGAGTGAACCAATAATGTCCCTGGTTAATACTCGGCATTCCCTGAGAGAGGAGACCCCTGTGGAAGCCAGAAGCACCCTAAGACTCTCCTGGACTAGTGGCACCCGTCCCTGCAAACTGCAGGTAAAAACACTCACCGGATCCGAAGAATTGCTGGCCATTGGGCACTCCGTGGGATGGTCCAAATCCAGTGCATTGTGGGAGTTGTAGTCTCGCATGCCACCAAGTTTCAGGCCGCTACCTCACTCCCTGGCACCCAGTGAAGTTCTAGTACCTTTTCACTGTGCTTACTGCAGCCAAGGCTTGTTAGTTCCCAATCCGGCAACTAAACCCTAAATTCGACGCTGAATCTACAGTGGACACCGTGCAACCTTTATTCAGTGTCAGCAGCTGAATATATCTTATGTTTTTGCATTCTGTTTCTTGCAGCACCGTGTAAGTGGTAAAACTAGCATCCCAGCGGCCAACGTTCAGCACCACGGACAGCAAGGACAACTCTGCACCCGGATTCCACGGGCTATGTAAAATTGATTTAACTGTCGTGGCCTGGTCCAGGGGTCCCCATGACCGTAACCATGTAACGGTTCCACATAACTCGACCTACAAGACACCGATTGACACTAGTGGTTTTTCCCAATTACCACAATGTTATATTTTTCATGTTTATTTTGCACCGATTTAATATTGCATCAAAAATCTCTAACTTTGGTTATACGTATGCTATTCCATTAGTTTTGGTGTCTAATTAAGACAAAACATTCTACTTTTATAAATTGGTGTTGGATTTCTCTTGAGTCGTGTCAATTACTTATCGTCCAGGTTGCTACTATAAAAATGCTTAACACATGTTCCTCTAGTTAACTCTAACTGGGCTTTGCCACATTACTAGGACTGAGCAAAGGATCTGTTGGAGCGAATCCAAGGACCATCTATCAGATATTGTGACAGTATTACATGGTGAGGTTCTAACCCCCCCACACCACATACTACTCCACTCTCCCACAATATCAATATTTAATTGGTTCCAATTGCCACATCATCCCTTATACCTCAAAGGGTCATGGTTTTTTTTTTAATGTAGTGAAATCGGTACTCAAAAAGTGGACGGGAAAACCGATTGGTGAAGCTGTCCCTTAATGACTAAGATGTAGACATATACATTGACATATAAGTTTATAATAATGCCTTTGAAGAATAATGGAGAGATGGGGGGAGGGGGGGAGAAATGATGGAGCTCAATGGTAGGGTTTCAATTTTATAGAAACCCTAATAGACCCGAGAGGTCAAAGAAAACAGAAGAAGGATACAATTTTGAAACATGTGTCATTCATATTCATCTGCTAAGGAAGAATGGTCAGAGTTTATCAGGTATGAATAGCTGTAAATTTTATGGCAGTGAGGGTGAATAGGCTCAATGGTGACTTGGGCCAAAAAAAGGGTTGAGGTGCTCGTTACAGGTGCCATACTTATTAAGTACACAAGGAGTGTTAAACTTGGAAGCGATATCCCCTCATTAGGGGAGGAGCTGTGAGGTATAAGGGATGATGTGGCAATTGGAACCAATTAAATATTGATATACTGGTGAATTGAGAATGCGAGTTACTTAATGGATTTAATTTATCATGGTCAATGGATCGATATGTGTATTTATGTGTACAGTTACAAGAAGACTGCTGTATAATATGTGTATTGAATACTAACATAATATGGCTTTATATTTTGCCATATTGGTGTTTTTTCTATTACAACCCTGATGAAGCGGCAGACGCCGTGCAAAACGTGTAACTGTCCTCCCAGTCGAACAGTTTAATTAAACTGTTCCTGTTTTTATTGGCCCTCAATTGAGGCTTGGGCCTATAACTCAGACTATGGGCCTTTAACAACCGCTATAGCCCTTGGCAACGGACAGAACATATTCCGCCAATAATTTACCAATGTGCACAATCATTACATTGGAGCATTCTGTTGCTGGCCGAACGAATGCTTTCCCATACAGTGCAATAGGCAAATCATATGTATCTGGTCAGGCTGCGGTTGGTTCAAAGTAAATACTATCAAACAACAAAATGCAGTATATTATAACTGTGCACAGTGTCCCAGCTTCTCTGTTTTTAAGTTGGGTTGTTCCAATTCATAGAGCTCTCCTCTTTAGAAAGAACCTAACTGAACACTGGTTAAACATGGAAATTTTGTTTATGACATGCTTGTCTAATCAGAAACTAAAAAAGTTAACAGCCCGTCCTTCAAATTTATTATCCAAGAAGTACAGAATGACATCATGACAAACTTTGGAAAAATGTAAACTAACAGGTACATCGTTAACAAATAGAACTGCATAAAAAAGATAAGCATTTTAGGTAAACTCATATATACTGATTGTACTATCATTTTAAGACAGCTGAAAGGTCTTGGTCCTAAAACTGTGCATAAAGCCCAGAGAGAAACTGGTTGAGTTGTGGAGATCCACAGGCGGCTAACTTTAGATATTTACAGGGGACATAACCATAGTTCTTGCATTGCGATTGATCACTAAATTAAGAGTCTGTTGCTTCTCTATCACTACAGGTGCACAAAGTAACAAAGCTGTGTAGTAATACAGTACTTGTAAGATATTAAGGCATTGTGTACACATATAAAATTGGGGAGAAGAGTGTGAAATAATTGGAGTAGGACCTCAAAACTGCTTTCTGAAGCAGAGAGGAAACTTCCAGGAAAAAGGACGCGGATATAAGGGGACATCTGGACATGAACCCTTCCAAAGGTGAAACATTGTGGCGGACAGTTGCTCTGGTGCTTATTTGCAAGGAATAGAAAACACAGAGTCCCCATGTTTATTACTTTCCAGATTTATCAGATGAAACCTTTGGTTGAGGACTTTGGGCTGCAATCACCAGTAGATTGGTCGCATGAGGTGCAGGTTGGATAAAGCATCTGGCAAAGGATCTGGCCACTGGCATTGAAAGGCAGACCTACGGCTTCAATCACCCTTTCAACCACGCATTTCACTAATCCGCTGTTTACAGTGCAGGTGTGGGCTCACACTGTAATAGGGTAGGCAGTCCTGGTCCTAGCCCATCACAAGCATTTAAGGATGCGCCACAGTGCAGTGCGGAAGAGTGCACCCCATTTGTAATGTAGGAATCTACCTCACAAACTATAGCTTATCTGGGACTTGAGCATGACGTAATGGAGTCTGCTGAGAGTATTTGGCTTTATGTGCACGACTGGCTAGATGGACAGCAACAGGGGAGATGTTTTGGCAGGCATAATATATATTTATTTTTTGGAGCAAGGAATATTGAAAGTTGACAGCATGGAAATAAAATAGGAGAATTCCAAAAGCCAGTCATTCGAATGTGTTCATCAGCACTGAAAATATTTGTAGCTTGTTTGGATAGATCAAGCGCAAATATTGGAATAGAAATGACGTAACTCACAAACCAAAAAGTAAAAGGATAAACACTAGTTACGAGAAACTGGACAGGTTTCTTAGAATGTAATTTAGTGTTAGTTGCTTAAATAGCATGCCCTAAATCTGCCGCAAAGCCCTGCGGCAAAAGAGGGAATAGGGATGGGGGAAAAGAAAAGGCACAGATGCGTGAGAAGGAAGACATAGGAAAGAATTTGGCAACTTATTGTTTTGACAGTTTACTACTGAAAGACGCAATATTTAAAAACATACCTTTGATTTATAGTAAAGGTTAACTCCAGAAACTCGCCTATCTCGTTCCATCAAGTGCCACTGGTACGGGAGCAATGCCACTCTCTTTTCCTATTAGAAAAAAAGAAGTAAAGGAATAAAGGATCAAAAACAGTGACAATAAGCCCTCTAAACCAATAGTCTGATAAATCAAATTTAATAATTTTGTTTTCCTACCCACGGCCTTCTAACCATGTAAATGTCTGTTTTTAGTAGCATTGGAAAATGGAATCAATTTCAAATTTCTGGATGGAATAGAACCTAAGCATAGGTAAAGAAAGTGATGCACCTGAACCCTGACAGACATTTTCTTCCTTTCAAACAGACCAAATCACTCCTTTCAAAATACAATGGATTGGTTATGATTAACAGTACACACAACAGCACCCAAAAATAATTTTAGAAAACAAAATATATTTTTAACAAATCTCTAGCAATCACAGCGATGAGTCGCAGATTGTTGGCTGTTACTTTTGCTATAGTAGTTTTACCCCCTTTTGCACCACCTGACAAATCAGATAGTTTGATCAAAAGAGCCTGCAGATTCTTACTTCTCTCTGTACTGTATGCATGTAGGTGGTATCCAGGTCCATTATCAAAGGGATCTTTGATTCGGAAGCCAAGCAATTGTTTGCAAGATGACCACGTCACCCATCTCTCTTCTTCAACTATACTTTCCGCAAAATTGTATATGTTGTGACTTAGTGGCAGCATTACTGCTTAGATATCTTTTGGTTCTCTCTTAACAATGTGCCTTCTTTTCTGTTTCAAAAGGAACCGCCCTAGCTAACGATTAACATACAAGTTTCATAGTTTCCTGGAGAGCTTGCTTACTAAATGCGCAGGATGGGGGAAACTAAGCAGAAGGATTACAGTAACAGGCGGATGAAGGGAAATAGACCATCCTACTCCGGCATCGGTAAGTGTAGTCCACTGGGTCCCATCTTCCTCCAACATTCAAACTGACCCATAACATGGGCCACTAGAATAAAGAAAACGTGAATTTTTCCACAGACATAAAATAGTCATACAATAAATGACTGTATCCAGACATTTAAAGAGGTGGCAGTTTTGTTGAGATAGTGTTAATAGCCCGTTGATTGGGGAACAAGCTCCCATCTGCAGCAGGACATAAAGTGGGTGGAAGGAAAGACAGATGCTGTTCTCAAAGCAGCAATTACTTTGAGAGGGTAGACGGGCTTCAGAAAAATCCAGAACATGCTGCATCTCTTCTTGTGGCCTGATGTCCTGAATACTTAGGTTTCTCCCCGTGAGAAATGCACATAATAAATATGAAATGCACTCACTCTACTGCTCTGCAAGACAGTTTGCGTTTGAAGAGATGCTTCAAGAGGTCCTGCAGATGAACACACAGTGAACCCAGAACTGGAGACTACTTCCGGAACAGCTGGGATAAACTGGATAAATGACACCCATATCTTTCACAAAGTGGGTGCATATAAGTAGGTTTTCTGAAGAGTACAATACTATTTAGCTTTTACACAGTTATTTTACTCTGCCAGGTAAAAAAGGACTGTTAATAAAACAAAGTGAATAAAATGAAACTCCTGTACCTTCAAATAAGACTCCTTATCGGTAAATAACCATCTGCTGAATGTTTACAGTTATTTTTGAGAGACTACTAAAATAACAGTCCGACTATTTTTGTAACAATACTTAAATATAAAACGAGTAGATCATCTCACACTAGGTTCCTTATAATTTATCTTTATCCACAAGCTGTATAATTTGCCTATTTAGGCCACATAATTGTTGCTTAGCTGGGTCCTTCTCTGCTACATACTTCGAATGACTGCCTAGAACAGGTAAACCAAGGTAACAGACATCAGTGAACAGGTTCAATCCCACCCGTAGCTGTGACTGGCAGTTCTGTGCACCGCTCATCCTTCCCACAAGTATATGACATTTCTGTGCATCCCCAGAACACCCTGCAACAGTATACACCGCTTCCTCTCTCAGAATCTAGCACCGCCCTCCGAGATTCACAGAGTTTCTATCTTTACTTTCAGCCCGTTAGAGATTCACTACCTTTCTGCTGATTTTACACTACACAAATACTACTTACATGCAGTTATGTGGGTGTTAGCTCTGTGTCCCTCCCTTCCCATACCTACCAGTCTTTGTCACCCTAACCCAATGTCTGCCACCTCAGTACACGCGTAACCCAGTATCGGGCATTTATTTAGGACCATCTACCTCTGTACAGCAGTTCTAAGACCCTTAGCCCCTCTCAGGCAGTTCTACAGCTCCTCAATCGGCATCTTGCAGAAACAAGGTGATTTCACTCCCGCAAAACAGTTTCTGGCATGTTCTTCTCACCTCAAGAATGCATGGCAGTTTTATGCACACACTATCCCCCCCGCTAGTTCTGTGCACAAACCGTCTGGCAGTTTTACGTATGTGAATGCAAAATACAAGGACCCCCTGCAAAACCACTTAAGGTTCCTAGGGCAGGGCAAATATGCAGTAGAGAAACAACCCCTAGGCAAGGAGTAGTCTGTGAAAATCAACAGACCAATTAACTAGTAACATGCAACATTGAAACAATGACCTCAGTGTAAACAGAATGAATATTTTAAAAAGTTCATTTCTTTAATTCAAATATGATAAAAGTAAGTCCAAACATGATTCATTTGAAAATATAAATTGAAACATTCTTATATACATATGCACATAAATGATAAAAAAGGCAAAACTTCTACATGACAAAAGATCACTAAAATAATCCAATGAACACACAACTGTATCAATGTGATCAAAACAGATAACAGACATATAACACAAAAGTGATGAAAAGGTGGCTGTATGATGGATCTTCTACGCGTGTTTCGGCGCACCCTGCACCTTCATCAGGAAAGCCACAATTATCTTTTTCTAGTTCTTAGGTCGGGTCTATATATAGATCCACTGACAAAAGTGGGGAAGCAGATAAGCATAAATGAATGGAATCCACAATCTGACGGACACGAGGGATAACTTCCCCGATGATTACAATGCAAATCGAATTCGTCTTTACGCCGTAATTCGGCGAATGTTTCAATTTATATTTTCAAATGAATCATGTTTGGACTTACTTTTATCATATTTGAATTAAAGAAATGAACTTTTTAAAATATTCATTCTGTTTACACTGAGGTCATTGTTTCAATGTTGCATGTTACTAGTTAATATGGTCTGTTGATTTTCACAGACTACTCATTGCCTAGGGGTTGTTTCTCTACTGCAGTTTTACGTATGTGCACACATCCTGTGTTCTGCACACACTGATGGTTCCCTCTATGCGCCTGCACACACAGTGTAACCTCTGCTGTCTTTTAAGTTTGCGCCATACAAATAGCACCTACATATACACATGCTGTCTGGCAGTAGCTGTACGTGCACGCTCAAAGTGCCTAGAAGTCCTCTGCCACATACACTCCATTCACACATCAAGTGCCACGCTTCAGGGGTTAGACTAACGCATGTTAATGCTGGTGTCCACAACATCGCATTAAAATGTTATGTCACGCATACTAGCAACTCTGTGCATTGTGTGAAAAGGCCCTGTACCTAGAGCAGTGGTGCAGCACACTTACTGTAAAACCGGGTGCTCTCACTGCTGCCCCAGGAACATGTGTGAGCCAGTCCATGAGTGACTGGTTGCCAAGGATACCAGTCTCTCGATCTCTACCCTCTACCATATCGCCACCACAAACAGCACTGTTTAACCCCTTCGCTGCTAGCCCCCCCACTAAACATTTTTTGGGCTATTTGGGGTTGTTCACGCTTAGGCCCCCTGTAACATCTTGTCCATATAAGGTATCAACGCCAAATTTGCGTCCTTTTCTTCCAACATTAAGAGGATTCTAAAGGTACTCCGGGTTTGTGGATTCCTCTGGAGGGAACCAAAAAATTAGCCAAAATACAGCAAAATATTGGTTTTGGGGGGGAAAATGGGAAAAAAGTGCTGCAGAAGAAAGCATCTGTTTTTCTCCCTGAAAATGGTATCAACGAAGGGTTTACAATGCTAAAATCACCATCTTCCCAGCTTTTAGGAACAGGCAGACTTTTGTCAGAAAACTGAAATTTTCTACACAGTTTTGGCATTTTCGTGGAACATAGCCTCTTTTTACTATCTTTTGTGCTTTCATCTCCATCCAGTTAGTGGTAGAAAAGGGTGTGAAACCAGTAATGGATCCCGGAAAGCTATACATTTCTGAAAAGCAGACAAAATTCTGAATTCAGCAAGAGGTCATTAGTGTAGATCCTGCAAGGTTTTCCTGTAGAATGTTGAAATAAAAAAATATTCAAATTGAGTTGGAAAAAACAGCTATTTGTGCCTACGTTTTCACTTGTAACTTCTTCGAAGTATGGCAGATTTTTAAAAGCAATATACGGTTACGTCCGCTGGACCTTTCTGGTTGTGGGATATATAGTACTTGTAGGTTCACCAATAAACCGAGGTACCCAGAGCCAATAACTGAGTGCACCTTGCAATGGTTTTTCATTGTGCACCGGATATACAGCAATTCATTTGGTAAAATATAAAGAGTGAAAAACAGGTATCAAGGAAACCTATTTAATTTCCGAAATGGGAACAACATATGGAGTTTAGAAGCAGTGGTTATTTGCACATCTTCGAATTTGTGGGTACCCATACTAGCATGTGAATTAGAGGGCTTTTTTCAAAATGACTTCTTTTTTACACACTGCCTTACGTTTGGAAGGCAGAAATGCATAGAAAGTCAATTCGTAATAACACTTGTTCTACTATTCTGTGTTCCTCCAAGTCTCCCGATAAAAATGGTACCTTACTTGCATGGGTAGGCCTAGAGACAGCAACAGGAAACGGCCTAAAAAGCAACGTGGACATATTACATTTTTCCAGTGAAAACTGACCCTTTTTTTGCAATGTGCATAGCTGTGGAGTTTGGGCCCTAGCTCAGCCGGCACCTAGGGAAACCTAGCAAACCTGTACATTTTTTAAAAACAAGACACCCAGGGGAATCCAGGATGCGCTGACTCGTGTGGCTCTCACCAGGTTCTGGTACCCAGAATCCCTTGCAAACCTCACATTTCTGTGATGGAAATCTCTGGATAAAATGGAACCTCACTTGTGTGGATAGGCCTAGTGTCCGCAACAGGAAATGGCCCAAAACGTACCGTGGAGATATCAAAATTATCAATCACAAAACAACCTGGTTTTGTAATGGAGTAACCTGTGTTTTTGGTCCAGGGCTCCGCAGCCATGTAGGGAAATCTACCAAACTCAGATATTTCTAAAAACTAGACACCCGGGGGCTTGCGTGGATCCCCCAACCTTTCCTTACCCAGAATCCCCTGCAAACATCAAATTTTGCTAAAATATTTTTTTTATATCACATTTCTGTATGGAATAGTGGTGGGATTACAGAGACAACACAAATTTCCTACCACCTAGCATTCCACCAGGTCTTCCGATTAAAATGGTACCTCACTTGTGTGGGTGGGCCAAGTGCCTGTGACAGGAAGGGCCTAAAACGTATTGTGGAGACATCAAAACTAATTATCAAAAAAACTACCTGGTTTTGCAAGGAGGTGCGCACCTGCGTTTTTGGTCCCGGGCTCGGTGGCCATTTCGGGAAACCTACCAAACCCAGACATTTCTGAAAATTTGACACCCGGGGGAGTCCAAGGATGTGTCTCTTGCGTAGATCTCCCGTTTTCTTAACAAGAATCCCCTGCAAACCTCAAGAGGAGCTGAAAGACTGAATATGCCCCAAAAAAGTTGAGGGGAGAGCAAAATCCCTTGCCCAAGGGGCTGCTCCCCCCTCCCTGGCGTCTAGTGGTGGATCCCTGCTTGGGGAATCGCCCTCCTTCAATGATCCCCAAGCAGGGATCTACTATAGAATCGTACCACTGTATAGGGGAGATTCTCCCCGCTTTCCAATGATACCTCTCCCATGTGTTTCGGTGCTCAGGTGGCTGAGATAACCCCGCGAGCACCAAAGCAGTGAAAGTGAAATGAGCCGATCAGCTCATTTCACTTTCAATGTAATTACGTCAGCGCGCCGATCATCATTACACTGAGAAAACAAGCATTGGCATAGCCAATAGGTCTCGCCTTTTGGACCTTATAAGTGTTTAGCCACGCAGCACATTATCCTGGGTGCTGTGCCTCTAGGTATTGAAGAGCTATACATTTACTATACACTGTGTGTGAAAGAAAGAGTGAATAGTTTTTGTGCATGAAAATGGTGCTGGGTGAGTGTGTGTAAGAAACAGCAAAAGGGCTGTACCTTAAAGAATGCATGCATCTTAACGGTTCCTAAGTAGACAAATCGATGAAAAAACCAGCAAACACACAACCCCTCTGTCGTATGACCACAACCCAGGCAGCCTCGTGCATCGCCCCTCCACAAAGCACCTCGAGGCGGCCCAGTTCACAAGCCCTCTCAGTTCTATTCCAGGCCCCCGAGGAGGAGGAAAGTGGCGAGGCATCCAATCCCAAGCAGCGAAGGGCGAGGAGACCGGCACTCCTTTGAAGGCATGCACCTTTAAGTAACGTAAAACAGCAAAGACGCCTGTGTTCACACAACACATCATAACTCCTAAACCATTATCTTCTCATTTTCAATCTGTCCCAACCTTTCACACTAGCAAAAGGGGATATGTTTTTTTTTTAAATGCAATAAAATGGTGTGTGCAGTTTTTATTGGGAGACCGCGCACTGTATTCAAAGTTGCCCTCAAGGAGAGAACCGATACAGTGTTCATATAACTGGCACCATGCTTCTCACGTGCATGTGCGTGTAAGTAGACATGGACATGTCTTTTCCAGAGTATCTTACTTTTAGCGCCTCCGCCTCAAATTAGAAATGCGAAGCAAATGCTTAGGCAAGTTTCAGAACGTTTTTCATCAATACCTGCACCTATGCAGTTTGTAGAATTCGGAGGAGATATGTCAGTGTGTAATTTCTACCCATTAACTTCCCAACTCGCACAGAAGCTCTGTAACCATGGATATTTCTAAAAACACAACATCCGTGATTTTATGTGACCTCTTAGCCTGACAGAGCAGTGCTGGGCAGGGTTGCTGGGATGAAGTAAGCGGAGGACAGGAAACATCAAAGATGCCGGCGACAGGGGAAGGAAAGTAAACACAAGAGGTGCAGTGCACGTAGGCTCTGGTGCCCAAGGTTTTACATGCCGGAGTCCTTGCAGGACTGTCATGCGTGAAGCATGATAAATAGATGCAAATCCAGTTTATTGTGTTTGAAAGCTAGATATTTCTTAGAAAAGTATATCGAAGTATCTTTGCCACACAATGAAAGGTCGAAGTGAAAAAATGATGGCATGCATTGTTTGAGTAATGCTGTTTGCATGCATAATGAATAAACACTGTGGGGTTGGGTAACATAGTTTTAAAAACGTACTTTGTATAATTCCAAAGTATTCTAAAGTATATTTAAATGGCTACCATACCCAGGCCTCAGTAGGTGATGCTTCAGAGAGTATCCGCAGTGAGTAAAATAACAAGTGCTTGCGGATAGTTGTGTCATTCTAGCGCTCTTGCTGCTGCGACTTTCTTGTATAATGAATTGAATAACTCACGGAGCCATACGGCATTCACTAAGCAGTTTAAAGCATCCGAAAGAGGGCAGGGGTGCTGGAAAGGGGCTTCTTGAGCACAAAGGTCAGTGCTGAAGTCGGTGGTTGGATTCTCGACTGTTTCCATTGTTAAGCAGAGGATAGTACAAGCATTTCGAGTTGTAGGGTGACGTTGGCATACATCGAGAAGATGATTGGGAGAGGAGGATTCCATCAGGTTTGAGAGCCTGCACTCCTGCTTTAATTCCTAGTAGACACACTGGAACTGCATGTTTAGTTCCAAGCCACTATAAAATAACGGTCTTTGGAGCAAATCCCTGCCTCATATCAAGTGACAGTGGCCTTTCAGTACACGCGTCCGTACACATAATACGCCACACCGACCCACATCAGAATCTGGCCAACCACTGCTCAGACTCCCGCCTATGCTCACCTCTCCGACCACCACCCACAGTGACAAATCTCTAGAGACCTGAAATGTAGCCAATTACCAATATCAGCAGACCATTTTGGCTAGGTGAACCACTAGCCAGATCCGACAGTTGCACTCAGATTTCAAGAGCGCTACGGAACCTTACAAACTGTGGTAACCGCTATTCACAAAAAGGTTGTGGGAGGGAGGGGGGGTTGGAGTGGCTAGACGGTATAGCAAGACAGGAGGTCAAAAGTGGAATAGGTTTCTGGGGTTTATTTTACTCCATGTCTGGCTGTATATGGTGACAATATGCTGCTTAAATGGCCACCAACTGTACTTGTCAGACGTTTGGAATCTCAGAAACCTCTGGCGGACAGTGGCAACATGTGATCCTCGTTTGTTTAATTCAAAATTTACCTCTGCGTGACTATAGGTCAGATGCAGCTTTGAGGCTGGCTCCAGACATGCCTGCGCTGTAGACCACTGGAGAACTGGAAAGAGGTGGCTGTGGGGGAGGGAGGGCCGTCTGAACTAAGCAGCCACAGTTGGTGAATTACTCCCGCTGCTCATTGCAATGAAGGGGGTCATGATGTCGTCTGCTTTTCACGCTGAATCAAAAACAAAACTTTGCAGGGCTAGCATGCGGAACGGTTCCGTCCTCAGCACATGACCACTGTGGCGGAGGACGGAGCCGTTCAGTCCTCAGCACCGAAGGGGAAAATTAGATGCTGCATGCAGTGCATGCACCAAAATGTCTGTCAGCAAAAGAAAACATAGCACACAGTCTGCACACCCCTGGGCTTGTGATGGTGCTGACCATGAACTCCTGAGCTTCCACCTCAAACTGGACTTGCAATCCGGCACCTAGACCTTGAGACTGAAACCCAATGCTGGAAGCCTCTCGTCCCTGCATCTCAACTGGTAACTGTTGCAAGAAGAGTAGAGTCTGCTTAGAAGCTGTGCGAGACCACTGCCAGCAGGCTCTAGCCTTTAGCATTGACAACTCGAGCACCATGTGTCCCCGTGCTCAGGCAGTCAGCCTTAATGACAGGCATGAGTGGGCATTGGCACTCTATCCTTAAACACCAAAAAAGTAAATAAAGAAAAATAAAGAAATTGGAAAGGAATTATATTATAGAGGCTATAGAACCTGTGGAATGGATGGCTCCTTTGGTTGTAGCTAGATGCGCAAACATTTGGGTTCACCCCTGCATAAATCTTAGAGACTTAATAGATTTGTTGCCCAATATGAGTTCTTATCCATGACCAAAGAGTCAAGTGGTTTTCATCTCTTGATTTCACCTCTATTACCACTGGAAATCACTTCATGCTACATGCAAAAATGTCCTTTTACAGCATCATCATCATTAGCTTTCATAGCATCTTTTGGATGTTTTCGTTTTCTAAGGATGCCATTTGTTTTGGCTTCATCTGCGACTATATTCCAACGATTAATGTATCAACTCTTCAAAGACCAAGGATAATTTCTTAGTCATGGGTAAAGATAGTCATGTTCTGTCCTATCAGTTAACAAACGTGTTGGGGATGTGGCTTCATGCTGAACATGGCGGATGCGTCTTAGAGAGCAGTCAGCGAGACTGCCCTGGCGTACTTGTTGTAAGCAAGTGAGACGACAGTGACAACTTTATTTTAAATTGTTATTTTCAGTGGAGTAAGACGACTGACAACTTTATTTATTTTGATTTATTATTTTGAGTGTACACAATGTCACACAATTTATCAGTTCTGCCAATGCTTTTACCTAATCCAGGTTATCCTATGACTTCATGGGAGGAGTGGATAGGTGGTTTAAAAATCTTTATGTTGGCTGCTGGTAATGAAAGAATGGCTGATGAGAGAAAGCAAGCTATGCGGTTACATTCTCTAGGTCAAGAAGGGTTAAGAATCGCATTCTCCCCGATATTCCTAATCAGGAAGAAGGTGATAATTTGTCGTTGTATGCTAAGACCATAAAACAGTTGGATTTACAATTTGGTAACGAGATAAATGTTATTTTAGAGTGTTATAAAAAAAAATCCCGCTTACAGACAATTGATGAAAATATTGATTCATTTGTAACAGGTTTAAGAGCATTATTAGTGAAATGTGCATTCAGGGGGAATCAGGATGAATATATCTGTGATCAACTCTTGATGCATACTTCTGATCCTGCAATTAAAAAAAATTGGGGAGTGCACAAAATCCTACATTATTAGAAGCACTTGATATTGCTGGAGGTGAAGAATTAACAAATAACTGTGTCAAGGCGGTCAATCACGATAAAACAAAAGATGAGAAATGCCACTAAGGGCAATAAGTTTGCATAGTCAAGGGTAAGGTGAAAACAGAAGGGCAACACAATAAATCTACAGAGAAAAGTAAAGGAAAATATAAAATTCATGTATGAGGAGTGGCAGTATTAGTCATTGAGCAAATGATAAGTCATGTCCTGTTAAATTAGGATTGGAGTTGTGAATGACATGAGTTATGATGACTCAGAGAATGAAGATGGGTATGATGATCAAATTTTGTGCATTATTGATGTTGATGGGGAAGAATGCGATGAACAAGGAGTTTGGTCAGTAATTGATTATGATAAAGAGAGACGCTTGGGGCTAAGAGACCCTAAGTGTGTTATTGAAATTGATGGGAATCCATTCCATATGTTGGTGGACTCTGGAACTCGATATACCATCATTTCAGAGGAAGATTTTAGCAAGTGGGAGATTTTTAAAGCCAAGCAATTGTGCAAACCAGATGTGAGACTTAAATCATATGGTGGGAAATGTTTGGAAATTTGGGGATTTTTTATTGCTGAAATTGCATGCAAGAACAATAAAATCTGAGGAAGAGTGTGTGTTGCAAAGAAAGGCGCACACTTATTTGGTTTGATTCACCAAACTGCTCTGGGAATGCAATTACATCCAGGTGCCAAGGAACAGGTGGTTCTAGTGGGGGCAACTACACAAGAAGAAAGCATAGTACAATGTTTCAGATGTTTTTTCTGAGAAATTAGGGAAGTTAAAAGGTTTTTAGCAGAAAATTGTACTACATCATTGGCTGCAGGGATGATTTTAAATATGAATTGCACAAATTGAATGATGCAGATATTATTGAGGAAATGGAATCATCCGAGTGGTTGCCATCCTTTGTGGTAGTGCGAAAACCTGATCAATCCATCAGAAAGTGCATCGATTTGAGAGATTTGAACAATGACATATAGATTGACAGACACCCGTTGCCAAACATCAATGAGATGATTGCCACCACTGGATAGAACAAATGGTTTTCAACAATTGATATATCATCTGCTTACCATCAGATTGAATTGCATAGTGACTCCAAACACTTAACATCTTTTGTCACACCTTTTGGGGCATATCATTTTAAGAGTATGCTGTTTGGGTTAGCTTCTGCAGCCTCAGTGTTTCAGAGGTTAATGCAAATATTGTTTGGGGACATGAAGGGGGTATGTTATTTTCAGGATGACATTGATAAGTGGGAAAGATTAGAAAGATCATGACAGTAAATTTAAAAAAAAATTGGAAAAGTTATAAAGCAGTGGTCCCACGGCGAAAGTGAAAAAATTCGAAATTAAGGTCAGTGTGACTTATCTAGGACACACTATTGATCTCAATGGGGTAAGACCTCGTGAAAAACTGGTAGATAGTATTGTTAATAGTATGGTACCTAGCAACAAGGATGATGTGAATTTGTAGGCATAATTTAATTGTATGCCAAATTTGTAAAAAGAAATTCAGACAAGACCAAGTCAATCAGGAATTTACTAAAAAAAAGCCTTCCAAATTTCAATGATGTGAAGGTTGTCGAAAGAAATTTGACATTCAAGTTGGAAATTGAAAATTAACCCCATTTAGGTAGTTTTGATATGTCCTGCAACTCTGCTTTCCATTGATGACAGTGCATATGAATTAGGAGCAGTTCTTAGACAAATTCAGGAAGGTGAAGAAATTGTAACTGCTTATGCTTCTTGCACATTATCTGAAACGGAACAACGCTACTCAGTGATCAAAGGGAAGCACTGGCTGTTTTTTGAGCCGGCAGACACTTTAGAACTTATTTATAGGGCATACCCAGGGCTTTAAGTGGGATGAAAAAACTGGGGGGTGGGTGGTTTATGGGGCGTGGCCAATGTAATTAAGGGCGAGGCTTAAAACACAGAAGGTAAAAATCTGTGCTTAGCATAGTGTGCCGCCCGACTTGTATTTTGCTGTTTCTGTCATTGCATCCAGATATATGATACAACAAGTAACATCATACCTACAAGTCAGGACTATTGGCTTTGTCAATGGTTGTTAGTTGCATAAGATAAATAAGCAGCAACTGTGGCTTGTATATAATATTGAAAAAGCTTCCACTTAAAGCCCTGGTGACACCACGACAATGTTGCTGCTCCTGGGTTTCAAAAAGAGAAGGGAAATCCAGAGAGAAAATGACTCTTTAAAGGATTTCCCTTCCCCTACTTCGCTCACCTGGCATGACGTCATGCCGTAACTTCTCCACTAGTGAGCAGTGTGAGCACGCGCGCATCGATGTGCCTGGTCTCACTGCAGTCAGGAAAAAAACGGACCGCCTGTGCCAGGGCACAAAACAGAGCCCGGTAGAGACCCATTTCGAGGCTCCCTTTAAAAAACTGCTGGTGCTCAGCACCGGTGAGACCCGGCCCACTTAAAGCCCTGGGCATACCTTTTGTGATCAGAATGGATCATAAGCTGTTAATAAATGTTTTTTCAACAAATGGTTCAGGTATATTATCACCTAAAATTGCAAGATGGTTGGTCAATCTGGAAGAATTTAATTTTGTGATGCAATTTATTCCAGGCTCGAAAATGTTTTAGCTGATGCTCTATCTAAGAACAAAGTTGTGGTGGGGACACGTAACTTTTCTGGGGACGACTTGCAGGAATTTGGATGGGTTGCAGACTTGGAATGTTTTGATGAAGAATCCATCACAACGAAAGAATGGTTGGATGCGGTTAAGTAAGATGCTGAATTGGCAATTTGGGCTAGCGGTAGTAAGGAAGTCTGGTCTGATGTTACAGACATGAAAGGGTATGTACAAGTTAAGGATGAATTGAATGTGGATGAGTGGCGTGTCAGGAGAGGTGGCAAACTCGTTCCTCCCATGGCATTGAGGAAAAGAATTATAGATTGTGTGCACCAGGGTCATCTAAGGAGGACCAAGACAAAGAGTAGGTTGAGAGAATTGTTCTGGTGGTCCGGTATGGGCAAGGATGTGGAGGAGGTGGTTAAAGAATGCGCTCTACGTGGAAATAGTGACAAAATATTGAAAACCAACCGCTTTAACCTATCAGTTACCCTGCTGGTCCCTGGTTGAGGGTTGCCATAGATATAATGGGTCCTTTTGACATTATGGGACATCGTAACAGGTTTGTGGTAGTCATGGTAGACTACTATTCAAAGTGATTTGAGATTGAATTCATGAGTGAAGTGACAAGTAAAAAGGTTATACAATTAATGGAGAAATTATTCATTAGAGAAGGTTATCCAGAGGAAAGGATATTGGATAATGGTTCACAATTCTGTTCCCAGGATGTAGAAACTTATTTATGCCACAGGAACATTTGTCATTGCAAAACTGCAGTATACAATCCCAGGGGCAATGGTCTTGTTGAAAGGGTCAATAGGATTGTGAAGGAAAGCATTCAATAAGCAATGACAAATAGGAGGATTATTATTGAGAATGTTAACAAAATGTTATGGGCATGCAGAACTAGTATACATTGTACCACAGGTTTATCTCTGTTTGATCTACTGAGAAAGAGGAAACCGAAACTGGCTGTTGCTTTTGATTACAAGACAAGAAGTATTGAGGTTGATGAGAAGGCATTGCAGAAAAAGTATTTTGATGAGAGGAGCAGAGCTAAGGAGCTTGATGTGGTGTGTGGTCAAAAGGTCAATTAAATTGCCAGTGTGTATAAGATAAGGAAGATCAGTATTTTCGGAACCTAAAGTTGTCAAGAGAGTGGAAAGGAGATATGTGGAATTGAAGTATGAATCTAGATGAAATAGGAGCAAGTTGGGGAAAGTTAGTAATATGTGTGAAGACAGTCAATATGAAGGGACAAATGCTGGAGCAGATTGGAGAAAAAAACTCGAGAGTGGTACAAGAGGAAATGGAGGTTTGGCTGATATGGATGAACAAGAGTTTGGCAGAAAGCAACGTGAAATACAATTTCCAAAGAGTACGAAGAATTTTTGTGTTAAATTTAATCTGCTGTGTATGTTATCTTAAGTTTGCAGTTATAGAAGTTTGTACACCTGTTTGGTATTTTCTATTTATATTTTGATACTATTTCTCTCTTTTGTAAAGGTTATTGTAAGTGAGGACACTTTTCTTGCCACCTGCTGTGCTGAGTGTAGGGCAGAAGCCCCTTTATGCTTTATTCCTTGCATGCCTATTGACTGTGAAATGGTGAAAGACAAACCTAGCCAAATCCCCGAACAAGGGAAGATCGAGCCGTTTGCAAAACAATTCTCTTCAGCCAACAACCCATCCTCAAACTATCAAGTACTAACCGTGGCACATTTGGATCACAAGGTTGAGGCGATGGGCCACACACCATTTGCATCACAGACTGTCGTACTGCACTTGAGCAAAAGATAGAAGATGTGGGCCTTGAGGTATCATTGCTTCACCAAGATTTATGCTATACAGTGGGCAGGGTTACTGAGGCTGAAGGTAGAATCTCTGAATTAGACAGCAGAATCCACGCACTCAAATCTACGGACTCTCATTTTGCCTTGGGTGAACGGAGACATGACTCACAGCTCATTAGAATATTACCAGACTATATTAGGTTTGCCCAGACCCAGAGAAAGTCTTTTGAGAGGGTTAAAAGCAAGGCCTGTGCTCTGAATCTACAGTATAAGCTCTTATAGCCAGGTATGTAAAAGTTTATTTTCCAGTTGAAATCCTTTTTCGTCAATACACCTTAGGCTGTGGAGGAATGGGTCATAGAGAGTGAACACCTACAGGCTGCTTTTACGTGTCCTCTCTTTGCAAACTCTTCACCTCCCAAGAGACAATGCTGGACCACAAGGAGAGGGCCAACTTGGACCCAAAGCCATCAAAGATTATCATTGGATGCCTCCTCTGGGCATCCCCCACCAAAGAGCTGAGTCTGATACAGGCATTGAACCATCCGCCTGATGTGGAGATTCACAATCCCATCCAATCCCCCCGTCACATCCTTTTTCTGTCCTTCACTAATAGCAGCAACATTTTATTTGTGCATCTCCTTAGCAGGAGACGCATAGATGGGTGGACAACCTAAAAATTAGGGGGTAAACTTATTGTCATAGACGTATATCACAATGGTATACATTATGGAGCCACATAAGATGGCCTCCCCCATTGCTCATAGAGGACTAGAATACAAGTACTGTAAGACTTTTGCACGTGGCTCCACCCCAGCACTAAATCACTATGGAGGTCATTGGGGCTTGTAAGCTTTACTGGCCACGTTCTCTCTAATGTTATTATTGTTGTGCTTATCTCTTCTTAATAGGGTATACGTTGGGTCCTGGTGCATAAATATACTCGACGTGGCTCTACTTCCACCAAGTGGATGGCTCTATCATCCATGTTGTTTTACAGTTACTTCTTGTTCCGAAGTATAGGGTGGGTGTAGGGAAAGCTGAAAGTTCTCTAATCCCATGGTTCCTATGTTTACTCCATCTCTGAAATCCCAGACAACACATTTTTCCTAAGCACTTGTCAAACACAAGCAGAGATTGCCCGCTTTCGATGTCTACTGTGAATGTTAACAGGCTTCTGGAAACTGTTTAAACTTGCAAAACATTACGGTTTAAAATTCTTAATGCTCCAGTAGGCACATCTTTGAAACACACTATGTTCATTTCCTTGCCCGATATGCTTTTTACAGTTTACCACTCTGGGTTTACTTGAGGCTCTCGAGGAGTGGCCATACTTTAAATAATATAGATTTTTTTTTAAAAGTAACACGTTCCATTCCAGAACTGACCATCAGGGCAGATTTCTTCTGTTCACCGGCTCTCTTCTTTAACATGCACCAGACATCGCTCAACGTTTATGTGCCTACTGCCTCCCCCATCCTCCTTTTATCAAAATCAGGGTAAAATGCTCATGGAGGCCCCACAGGGACTATTACTCATTGGCGGGGAGGGACTTTAATGGTCGTATGGTCCTCCTATCTGCGCCCGGCTTTCAGAAACTCCCCAGGCCTCTTTTGTGATTGCGTATGGCCTATGCGAAGCATAGCAACATCTCCACCTGATACAGTAGCAATTTACTTTTTTGTCCACTGCTCATAAATCCTTCTCTAGGCTTAATTACTTTTACTTACCAGTAGCCGATATGGGCCAGGTTACTGCCTGTCATATCCATTCCTCTAGACTCTCAAACCACGCTCCCAACAAAATTACAATTGCTACAACCAGGCCTCAACAATGAAGACTTGCGTTTAAACACCTGGTGGGTTAGCAAGTCGGAAGTGTGGGAATCTCTTAGAGAAGAAATTAAGCAATACTTCACAAATAGTTGGGATTTCAGTAGTTTTTTTTTGTTTGTTTTTTAAAGTTTATTCCATATTAATACATACACATCAGAAGCATCGGTAATAAAAGAAGATAAAGAAGAAAGAAAAAGAAAAAAATAGCAACTATTGTTTCATACATTAGCAACGACCACAGTTTACATAAATAATGATGACATTACATGACTGTAAGCATGGGCAGAGCACAGTGAAAGAGGCCAGTGCGTAGGCTAACACATCAGACTTCGATGGTTTTTGCAAGAGTGGGACTGTCCATACACCCCATCCGAATACCAGAGGGGGGGGGGGGGGAGGGAGGCAACTGCGTATACGTCAGAGTCTCAAGCAAATATTAGGAAACCAATGTCCTGCGCCTCCTCGGGACACTCCACAGGAAATGAGCCACCTGATAATACCAGTCCCAGTGGGCATAATTAGAACTCGTTGAGCAACCTTAAAGTGATACTCTACTCTGGTACATTTGATATCTTCCCTGCTAAATAGTTTTGATATAATCCTCAAACGTTTTTGGGGCGGTTCTGAGGTGGGAGTAATTAGTTATATAATTCTGTTTGTGTGTTACAAAAAAGCATGTAATTCGACCATTCTGCAAGAGTAGGGGCTGGCCCTCGCGACCAACGCAGTGCTATTCTACGCTTTGCGATCAACAACCCCATTTCTATCAAGCGTCGGATGTCTTTATCCGTTTTGAATAACCAAGAAGGGCCAATAAGGGATCGGGGGATATTGAGGTCTCTGTGATTTCACTCAACTTTTGGAATATCAAGACCCAATACTTGGCTATATCCGGGCATAACCAGGCCACGTGAAGGAAATCCGCTGGTTTAGCCCTGCATCGTTCACAATCCGCTGTTTCCCGCAAGCCATATCTATGCAGGCGGGCAGGTGTATAATAGACTCTATTAATTTATTTTTTTAATGTATTAATCGATGACGGCCATTTAATGAGATACGCCGCATTGCATCGCAGCAGTAGCTCCAAGTGTCATCGTCAATAGGAACCTCTAAGTCACATTGCCACTCCAGTCAGGCTTAGTATAGAAATTCTTACGGTAGCTCTGGACAGTACTATAAATACTGGAGACCAATTTACAGGGAGATTCAGACCGCAATAAAGATGAGAAGGGGGTGACCTCCGGAGGCTCTGCCATGTCATCTCCAAGAAGTACCCGAAAGGCATGACGCACTCTGTGAAATTGAAATCTCACTAGTGAAGAGGTATCTTGTCTCTCGGCTGCAATCCCAGCCCAATCACGCACACTACCAGCAAGAAAGAGGTCCCCAATTTTAGTTATGTTGAGAACCTTTAGTGCCTTGACCACCTCTCTTTCCCTACTAATGGGCAGCCAATGACACCACTCAAGCGGAGTTAGTGGGGAGTATAATATGGTGCTCGCCTGTCTCTTCATCAAGTCATGCCACGCGTGTACCGTGGCATTGACCGAATCCAAGATGCTGGTGTGACGGTCCGGGGCTTGAAATAACCTGGAAGGCAGCGGAGAGGGTGCAGTTACTATCTTTTCTATCTGCAAATGAGGGGGGTCCAAATGCTGATGAATCCAATGATATACGTGCGAGCATTGTGCAACCCTATAGTAAAGTTCCAAGTCTGGGGCTCCCAGAGCATAGGGGAAAGTTAGGATTTTCCATTGGACGCGTGGTTGCTTTCCAGCCCAGGCTAACTTCGTCAGTAATGATCTAATGGTTTTGAAAAAGTGTGATGGGAGCACTATTGGTATGTACTGGAACAAAAATAGAAACCTGGGAAGTACCACCATTTTCATCAGTGAGATGCGCCCGAGAAGGGACAGCGGGAGGCGGATCCAGCGTTACACATCTTCCTCCAACTTGGTGACTGCTCTACCATAATTCTCTCTACATACAATCTCAGGGTCTGAGTGAATTTGAATTCCTAGGTAGCGCACTGGATCATTCGGCCAGGCATGAGGAAAGTCTAATTCGATAGGTGTGTTGGCTGAGGTCAGTGGGAATATTATAGATTTAGTCCAATTAATTTTTAGGCCTGAGAATTCCCCGAAGCGCACAACCTCCCTCAATACTGGAGATAGATTTAACTCGAGATTTCTAATGTACAGAAGAGTGTCATCGGCGTAGGATGATATTATTAAGTTAAAGTTTGGGAACCGAATACCCCTCTGTCCGTGATACTCCCTAAGAGCACAGGCCAGGGGTTCCGCTACTATTGCATACAGTAGAGGTGATAACGGGCAACCCTGCAGAGTGCCTCTGGATATCTTAATGGGGGCAGTGACTATATCTCCGATTCTTATTCTGGCGGAAGTATACAGGACAGCGACTAAATTAAGGAATATCTCGCCCATGCCCATTCTTCTCATCACGGAGGTCATGAACGCCCATTAAACAGAGTCAAAGGCTTTTTCCGCGTCTACAAAGACAGCGGAAGCCTTGATCTCTGGATTAGTATGTTGTATTACCCCGAAGAATGTGCGCAAGTTGTATGTCAGATTACGCCCCGGGACAAAGCCCGCTTGTTCTGGGCAGACCAGCTTTGGTAATAACGGGGCCAGGCGGTTGGCAAGGACCTTGGCATAGATTTTAGTGTCTGCATTTAACAATGATAATGGCCAGAATGAGGAGCATTCATCAGAAGGTTTGCCTGGTTTCAGTATTGTAACTATCAGGACTTCCCTCATAGAGGGGGGCACCTCACCAGATTCGCTGATTTCTTCGAAGAGCGTCACCAAATGTGGGAGTAGGAGATCTCTGAATTCTTTATAAAAAGCGACAGTAAGGCAGTCTTGTCCAGGGGTACTACCCGAGCGCATGTTTTTTAAGGCTTTGTGTATCTCCCAAGGTTCCAGGGGTCTCATAAGATACTCTCTGTGCTCATTTGCCAGCCAGGGGTGCTTAATGTACTCTAAATAATCTAAGATAGCAGCCTCGTCCGCTGTCATCTGAGAGCGGTATAAATCAGTATAGTACTCGCTAAACCGTTTCCAATGCACGCTGGGTCTGTTAGCAACACTCCCGTGGCCGCGAGCAATTCAGTAATTTTGGCAGCCTCTCTTCTGTTCCGCAATAATGCAGCCAAGGTAGCCCCCGGGCGCTCACCCTCCCCATACGTTTTGGCCACCGCATATTTACCCATATATTTGACCTCACAGTCAGCAATTTCATGGTATTCCTCCAATGTCCTTTTCAATTCCTCTGTGCTATTAGCCTCACTCCCTTGCAAGACAGCTTGCTCTAACTCGGTCAAATGTTTTTCTAGGCTATCAAGGCGTCCTCTAAGTGAACGGAGTACACCTGAGTGCTTTGAGATAGCAATACCTCGAATGTAAACATTAAAGGTTTCCCAAATTGTAGCGAATCGTAATACCGATCCAATATTAATTTAAAACAAATCTTCTATGGCGTCGGATATGTCAGATTTAAAAGCACTATCTAATAATAAATAGGGGGGTAAGCGCCATGTGAACGGGGCTGTTTTTTTTCCTGTGGGCTTAGCAACTCAAGAAGTATAGGTGAATGATCTGATAATGAGCGTGGGAGGGTCGTGCATTCCCCAACTATGGGGTATAAAGTTCTCGCTATGAACCAGTAATCGATTCTTGTGTGCAAATCATGCGGGGCGGAGTAGCGAGTGAAACCTCCCTTTCCTGGGGAACGGGAGCGCCAAACGTCAGCCATGTCTAGGTGCATAATAGCATCAGTAATGGTTTTAGCAGAGGCCGAAGGACGCCGGGCTGGGCCCCCAGAGCGGTCCAGCGAAGGGTCCAGAACACAAAATCGCCAGCCCAAAGGTGCGGGAGAGTGGAGTTTATTTGTAGGTTGCGGTAGAACTGTGGGTTGTCAAAATTTGGCCCATATACATTAACCACCAACAGGTCTAGACTCTTTCCCCTGCATCTAGAAATAGCATATCTTCCCTCAGAATCCACCTCGACGGGCTCTAGTGTGAAACCTGATTTCGGTTGACCCATGTTAGCACCCCCTTGCATGCGTCGAAAAACCAGCCGCATGAAAAGAACCCTGTAATCTTCTGTGCGTGAGCATTTTACTATCTGCAGGCAAATGGGTTTCTTGTAACAGAGCGATATCTATTGTATGCCTCGTGAGGTAGGCAAATACTTTGCGGTAATCATTAAGACCTCTGACGTTCCACGTAAGGAATCTCACTGTACTACTCCCTCCCTGTGTCATCTTTAAGCAATCTGAATAAGTCTGAAATGAGTCTGCCTGCCTCATTGCCAACTGGACTGAGCAGACACTTGTCCCCACTAGCGCAGGATCTGAGCAAATGAAAATCACTGTGGTTAGAACAATAAACAGTTGCGACCCCCCCCGCCATGCTTTCCCCAACTTGCCATGGTCGAAATAGCCACCCCCCTTACTCCCAAAAAAATGGCCGAGCGCCATGCAGTGGGCCACACACAGGGGCGGATGTTGCCTCTCCCCCGAACCCCACTCCACAGCAATAGAGTGGAGTTAAAGCCATACGAAACATCCCGCAGTTATTTGCATGTAATTTCGCTGCCTACTGAGGGTAGGAGGCGGTCCCCCCCCCACGAAATTGCACATAGCTGTGCCTAGAACTACAAAAACCACATTTTCAAAGAAATCAAAGTCACAATGTCCGTTCTTAATCATTTGGGGAGTAAAGGCTGGAGATCGAGGTACCTAGGCCTCCTAAGGACTAGAACAGTGAACAATCAACACACTATCGTAAAGCATCGCATCCCAATTTGCAAACTCCGATATGAACAACCCCACCATGTCTGTAGGAATAGATTGCCAGTTTGCCCGTCTAGATCTGTTCGTCCAAGCCACCCCCGTGCGACTGGAGACCGAGGCACCATGGCCTCCAAAAGACTGTAGCAGTTAACAAACCACACACCATCGTAAAGTATCACATCTCAAATGGCAAATTATGATACGAACAGCCCCCCACCCCATGTCAATAGGAATTTGTTGCCAGTCTGACCGGCTAGTCCTGCTCGTCCAAGCCTCCTCCAGAGGCCTCAGACAGCCGCTCAGAGTCTCCGCTCCGCGCCTGGGTTCTGGAATATTCCTTGAGAGCTTTCTGCAGGGATTTAGGGTCCAAAAATATCTTCGATGTGCCATTCATGGTGACTCTAAGCCTGGTGGGGCAGAGCAAAGCATACTCAAGATTTTGGTCTCGCAGTTTGCGTTTCAATGGGGCGAACTGCCTCCTTGCCTCCCGGACCTTCATTGTAAAGTCTGGAAAAATCGAAATGGTGGAGCCCTCAAAGTGCAGGTCCCCTTTTTCTCTGGCTCTTTTGAGGCCAGCATCCCTGCCCCTATAGTTCAGGAGTTTTGCAATGACCGGGCGTGGCTGCGCACCAGGGGGAGGCCTGGGACCCAGAGAGCGATGGGCTCGCTCGACCACAAACATGGGGGAAAAAGTGTCACGACCCAGCAGAGACACTAAGAGTTTTTCCGTGAATGTCTCCATATTACCCGTGGCTGTGGACTCGGGGAGCCCAATGATGCAAATATTGCTTCTTCTGGACCTGGGTTCTAGGTCTTCTGTTTTATCCTGCAGCAGAGCGAGAGCTTTGCCGATTTGTTTTTGCGCAACATCTGTTTCAGAGTGAGCCTCTTCCACCTCCGTCACGCGGGGGCTCCACCATATCAAGTCTTTCAGCATGTTTGTCGAGGCGCTCCGACATACGATCCATGCGGAAGGCCAAAGAGTCTATTTTACCATCAATTGTGCTCAGGCTCTGCTGCATGGCTGCCAGTATTTGGCGCCGGTCTGCAGGCGTGTCCTTGGGCATGTCACTCTGCTCTGCCGGGGACTGGGAGTCGCCCGGTTCACGGTTCCTGGATTTTCGCTGCTCGAACTGCAGCTTTGGCTGCATCTTGTCCTCCTTCCCCATTGTTGAAAGGCCCACAGTGTCACCCACCACGCTAAGGGCCCCTATGCAGGTCACTCCTATCAGATCAAGGAAGTAATGGTTCAGACAGAGGCCGACTGGCTGGGCTCGGGCCGCAGCTGCACTATGCGCAGTTAAAGTGAGTGGTGATTTGTAGAGGGGGGGAGGAGGAGGGGGGGAAAATCAAAGCAGCGCTCCTCTATTGTGGGCCAAGCGCACGGGCCAGCGTAGTGCACTAGGTGTTGGCAGTAAGCGTAGTAGCGCCCCACCAGAAAGCCCTGCGCTGCTCAGTATTTTGGCCTGCAGTGGGGGACAATCAAAAGGGAGAGAGGGGGGAGATCACCGCTAGAGGTCAAGCCCCCACTATAGGTCGCCAGCACATCTGTAATGCCACACTTAAAACTGCAGGCCCCTAGGCGACCGTCGATCCCCCCTCACAGAAGTATGAAGGAGGGGCAGCAAAGTCAACAGAGGGGCCAATATCGCGGTGCCATTTGTCAATGTATAATATCCAGGTCTCCCCCGCAGTGCAACAGAGTCTCACGGGCCTCCCGGCCGTGTCAGGACGCCGCTCCCCAGGCGTATGTACCGTACTGGTTCTCCGTCGTGGCGCAGCAGCAGGGATTGAGGGCCTCAGCTCTCAGCAAAGACAGGGCCCGAGCCGGGCCCGAGCCGCACCCGGCCAGAGTCGCGGCGCTCACCAGGCCGCAGCCAGCCCTTCTACAGGCCGTGCCCACCAGGCAGGCCCGGCAGGGTCCAGCCTAGCGCGGACCGTGCACCAGACGCAGGGCGTCAGGCAGCACAGGCTCTCGGTCCTCCGCACGTCACTGCGCCAATAGTATAGGTCGCTCCAGACCACAGCCGCCGAGGCTCGAAATGCACGGCCTCGTTCTAGTCTCCGCAGCGGGTCCCGGAAACAGATGGGGCGGCCTCCTCCTTCTTTCGCGCCGCCAGGCGCCTCAGCTCTCTCACTCGCGACGATGAGGATACGTGCCGGAACAGCAGCGCTCCCACTCGCAGCTACGGCGTATTTAAGGTAACAATGCCTGCAGGATGTCCGGATTATTGGCCAATTGATGAGATGGCTAACGGAGCTCCGTTAGTGCGCGGCCATCTTGCGAGCCGGAAAGCACTGCCCCGAGGGATCGGTAGGTTCACAGACCATTTTATGGGAAGCCCTCAAACTGTAGTCCAGGGTAAAGGTATCAGTATTCTCACTTATCTTAAGCATCAGAAGCTAGATCAATAAGATCGACAGGTAGCAGATCTCATCAGTGGGCCCTAGATTCCTCTTCTGAAGTAAATCTTCATAAGCTTGAATTACAACATGACCAGTTGTTACTTGGTATTATGAAACCTTTGTGACGAAAGCTGGTTCTATGTACACAACGACAAAACTGGCAAGCTGTTGCACTGGCTATGTTGTGAGATAGCAGTGAGAGTCATTATGGGTATTTGCGGCACCAGGGGTATGCTTGTCGTTAACCCTGAAGCGATGGGCAGAATCTTAGCTTAGTATTACCAACATCTACACTATTTGAGTGGTCCAGAGATTCACGACTCCTCCTCAGAATTTATGAAGATAATTCCGCTTTCCTGCCTTCCCCATACAGACTGTGCTGCCTTGGACAGTGACTTTACACTAGATGGAGTTTCAGCCGCCATAGGTCAACTCAAAATGTATAAGACCGCAGGCCCTAACGATTTCCCAAGCAAGTTTTTCAAGGCCTACTTGTATTTCCGAGTGAACCCTTACATCAATCTTTATTATCATCGACGTCCACCAGGCTCTTCCTATAGGTCTTTGCAAAGCTACTATCACAGTAATATTGAAGCCCAGTCGCCCAGCCTCAGAATTCCCCCACAAAGGCTGATCTCACTTATTAATTGTGAGCTGAAAATCCTTGCCAAAATACTTGCCATTCACCTCCTCCCAGTGATCCATACACTGATTAAACCAGATCAGAATGGTTTTATGACATGAAAGTATACTAGGCGTAATAACGCAGAGTTTACAATGCCATTGCACCGTAGGCGGAGAGGCCCACTGGCATTATTCATGGTGGATATCGAGAAGGTCTATGATAGCCTCCGCTGGGACTATCTTTTCTCTCTCCTGCTTCGTCTAAACTTTGGCGACAATTTCTGCTCTATGTCAAGCTTCTCTACACAACTGTAACTGGCAGTTACAACATCTTCCCTCCTCCCATTAAGATATCTAGGGGTACTCATCAGGGCTGTCCTCGCTCCCCTTTACTTTTTGCCCTAGCCATCCATACAGCCCTTGTGATGCCTCATACATAAGTTTCCAAAGGACCCCAGAGATGGAGAACAAAGTAAGCTATATGTGGACGACCTCCTTTTATTTTTCTGCAATCGGTGTGTATCAGGTCTAAGAGGGGTGCAAATCCTCAATGATTGCGGTCTTCACTCTGTTAAGCTAACTGGGACAAATCCCTTATATTCCCTGTAAAGGATCCTCATGACACTGAGGAGAGGGTTCAACAATCCTCCCTTCAAACAACTCGCCATTCTGTTAGATTCTTGGGAATGTATACTTCTCATACTCCTGCACTGACATTTACCCAGAATATAACACCTCAGCTTGGACGTCTTCATTGAAACATTGCTCATTGCAACACACTCCCCTCTCATTAAAGGGATGCGTCGCTATTATTAAAAGTGTGGTTCTTCCGCGTCTTTCATATGTAGTAGAGAATGACACCTTCCCCAATGATTCTTTACCAAGCGGACTGCCTCTTTACGATCCCAAGCACACTGTATGTCTATGCACAAAAGCTATAAATCTACATACCATGGAGGGCTCGTAATGGCCGACTCTCTCTCCTATTATAGGACTTGGCCCTTTTTGCAGGGTTATCCCCAAACTTTTTACCTTCCTCCTGTATTTCCTTCTGACCTGTTTTTTGTCGGTTTTAGGTCTTCGGGCACTTTACCACTGCTACTCAGTACTAAAGTGCATGTGCTCTCTCCTTTAAACATAGTATGATTGGTCTACACCTGTTTGGCATATTTAATTCACTTGTAAGTCCCTTGTACAGTGGTATCCCATATACCCAGGACCTCTAATTTAAATGCTACTAGTGGGCCTGCAGCGCTGCTTGCGCCACCTACTGAAGTAGCCTTTCAAACCCTTCTCAGGCCTGCCACTGCAGGCCCAACATGTGCAGTTTACTGCCACCGTGACTTGGCATTCGAAGTTACTTGCCAAGCCTAAAACTCCCCTTTTACTACAAATCGGTCACCACAACAGTAGGCCCTAGGCAGCCCCAATGGGCAGGCTTCTGTGTAGGTAAAAGGTAGGACATGTGCCTACATTGTGTGGCATGCCCTGGTAGTGACAAACAGCCTATTTAGTTTCTCACTGATCTGAGTGCTCCTACTCTTATAGGTTTGCATTGGGAATTCCCGGATATGTTTTTCAGTGGTAATTTCTGATCTGAAAGGAGTAGCGTTGCCATATTTGGAATAGTGGTGATAAATCCAGCTTATTGGTGTAAGTAGATTTTTCATTATTATGGTATAAATGCCACTTTTAGAAAGTGGGCATTTCACTGTGCTTAGGACTCTTGTGCTTTGCAGCCTGACTCCGATCCATGTCTAGGGTAGAGTGACAGCTGGGCTTTGTGCATACTTACCAGACACAAAAACAACAGTTGATGGACAGAATGCAGAACAATGTCATACATTCACCCCAGTACAGAGATCTGGGCCTAAATCCATCGTTTTTTTGCTCACCATGCCATTCCAGTTTGAACCCAGCCATATGCAAATCAGTCTTGACCCTGTGCCTCATGGGAACAGTCCAGCCCGAACTGCCAAGCCAGGTCCTCCCTGGACTGGACACAAGCATCCTAGGACCGGTTTCGGGGTTTCACCCCTCTTCAGCCAGGATAGCTTGATTCCAGTGGCATGGAGAGCACGGGACCCACGTCTGGGCATAACCGTCCCACTCGGGTTGACAAATGCAAAAACAAGCATTGGAAATGCAATAGGTCTCGCATTTTTTAAGTTAGAGCTATTGGCATTGTAAATGGCAATGTCTGTTACCTACTAAGGGAGGATGGAGGGAGCAGTTGGTGTCGGAGTGCCAAAATGCTCTGTTGGAGAGTGACTGGCCAAAAGTAAACGAAACAAGCAGCGACTTTTAAAAAAAGAAAGCATGTGTGGACCGTGTAAGTGTGTAGCCATGAAGCATATTTTTAACAACTAAGCTTGGGGAATACTTGGATATTACTTTGTGCCAGGGAACAAAACAGAGCCCGATAAGAGACCAGTTTCAAGGCCCCCTTTTAAAAACTGCCGGTGCTCAGCACCGGTGAGACCCGGCCCACTTAAAGCCCTGGGTTTTGCACTCTAATTGTGGAAATAATCATAGGTATTGGTGCTTGGGTACCAACTCATGCACATTTTCCATCCTAACCAGGTGGTTTTCCCATTAAATGATTCCTCCTTGGGAAATGTGAATCCTGTGTGTGTACCTGCCTCCAAATATCAATGGGTACCAGTAAACCAAAGAACATTTCAATATCTGCAAGCGCCATCACTGTCGAAGCGGCTTCTGTCAGTTCCTTATAGTATGCAGTAGGATTTTTCCTAGGGTCGGGTAACTGGGTCTTAAGGGATAACACCTCACTCCTCTTCCATGGGGTATAGACCCACTGTTCTTGAAAACGGGCCTCTACCCTTGGTCTAACAACAGCATTTTACTGATCTCGGAGCTCCGGTAACTCAGGGTGATATATGGGATGTACTTCCCTCATCGGAAACTGGGACACTGTCTTCGGGCTCTTCTCTAACAGCCTACTTCGGTAAGCTACCAACGTTGCAACATTACCGAAAACCTCCCCAGGCGCCATACTGGCAGCATATACATTGTATCTGATATCATAAATAATCTGGGGTGCTACATCATTGAAACACTGTTCCCACAATCCAATCAGTGTAGCCGACATGTGCTTAAGGGCATGCTGCTGCACAAACTGCTCATAATCTTTCATCACACTCCACACATCCTCCACACTGTAAATGGGGTGACGAGCCCACTGAGTGGCCTGATTGGCCACCACCTTCTTCTCTTCCTCGCCCACATCAGATCGTATCAATATCCGCCCCAGTTGTTCCCTAGCTGTTGCCCAGTCCCTGTCCCCTGGTCCACGTACAGGTGTTCCGTTACTCAGTACTGTCGGAGAATGAAGGAAAAGGGAAGGAGTAGCAACAGAGGGAGCGGGCACCAATGTAATTAACTGCTCTGTTGTGGGTGTAAGGGCCGGAGAGAGGTGAGAACCCAGGTAAAAAAATGTGTTTCCTTCATTTGACCTGCATTTAGTATTAACAGCCCTGTATGAGTATCCTATTTAGATATTTACAACAAGTTTCAGAAAAGTTTATGTCCATGAAGATTTTGTTTTTGGTGGTCATTACAATGGATAGATGTTTGGGGAATTGGGTGCCCTGATAACTGTTCCACCATATTTGAGGATTTATGATAGGATAGTGCTCAGACTAAATCCTGTCTTTATTCCTAAAGTGAACATGGTGTTTCACAGAAACCAGGAACTTGTCTTATCTCTATAGCATTCTGACTCAGGATCAGATTAAATGAATTGTCAAGAGTGGATGTTGTCAGAGCTGTGAAAATGTATCCTCAGAGACTCCATTTTAGGTAGTGGGATTTCTTATTTGTGAACTTTGGGGGTCTTTGTCATCAACCCTTGCCAGGTGGATTAAAGATGTGACCATTTTGACCTATTCTTTGGCAGGGCTATCACTGCCTGCAGGCATTCAGACTTGCTCAACCAAAGGAATGTCTCCCGAATGGGCAGAATGGAACGGAGCCTCAATTATGGATATTTCTTAGGCAGCAACATGGGCTAATCCAGAGGTGCAACTAGAGCCAAATTTCGGGGGGCTAAGAAACAATTTCAGGGGGGGGGGCTAATTCTTCCAGCAGTAGGCAGAATGGATATGCAGGGGCTCTAAGAAGGGGTGGGAAAAAAACAAAGCCTCATTAATAAGCAAATGGTCTTTTAAAGACCTGTGAAGTACTTGGTGCGGCTGTTTATGTGCCCGGGAAGCTGACTCGGCCCGGGCTGCCACACACTACGGGTGGGTGGGGGGTGCTGAAGCCCTTTGAGCCCAATGGGCGTTGCACGCCTGGGCTAATCCATCTATATTTATTAAACATTATAGACTGAATTTGGCTCAAGCTACTGAATTGTTTGGAGCAAACATACTGAATGACAAAAAACGTTTAGTAAGGTGCAATTAATATCAACAGGAATATGAATTCTTTGTGATAAATGGTGTGTAGCGTGACATCCTGTTGTACGCCTGATTGGTTGGTTGTTTAAACAAACCACAGAGATGTATTGAAACGTTGGCATATCTGCAAAAGTGAGTAAGGGGACGAGGAGTGCTGTTGAGGAGGTAATGTCAAGATTGCTTACCGGCAATCTTCAGTAATGAGGCGGGGAGCCACGAGAGACCCAGGTACATTCCACACTGCGGATATGTCCTCGTTACGCCTCTACCACCTGCGACTCGACCTCGGCAGGTAAAAAATCTTTTTACGCATGCACGAGCCAGTTTGCTTCTCCACACAAGGCACAAAGCACAGAAACGCGTTTATTATGCTGAGGCAATTTCGCAGCTCGGTCGTAATCCTCCATGAAAGGGTGGCTGAAGAAATCCCTGTGGCAGGTGAAACCCAACACAAGCAGGGAGGGCACGCCTTTGCCTTGGAGGCGTGCCCCCTTCAGAGGAGCCCAATGCCGGTGTTCACCTAGTCCCGGCCCTCTCTCCTCCCCGCCTCCTCCTCCTTGTGCCGAGCTTATGTCACTGTTTTTGCAGCCCGGCCCCGCCTCCCTCTGCTGCCTGCGCTCCCGGCGGCTTCCTTGGTACACACAGGGTCCCTTCTCCGCCAGCGCCGGTGAACGCCTTGCTGTGGTGTTTGGGGTTACACGGAGGATGCTCAGCGCCCGGGGCATTGCTTCTGTTTATTCTACGCTGAGTGAGGTTGGCTAGGTGGAGCTTCGCCTCTAGGTGCTGATGTGGGTGTTCCTCTGACACCGTGAGAAGCACACAAGCAGCTGCGTCCTTTGTTGATCGTTGCTGTAACCCTGAAAAATGTGGGTGAATCCCGAGGAAGTGCTGCTGGCGAACGGCCTGTGGTTCACGGAGAGGGCCAACCCGTACTTCATCCTGCAGCGGAGGAAGGGGCACGGCGAGGGCGGAGGCGGTGGGCTGGCCGGTAAGAAGCAGAGATGCCGAACCCTTGAATAATACAAAGATTGTTCTAAAAAATTCATACCACCGTGTGTAAGCTGTAAATGCGGCTCAGTGAATGCATGACCGTCAGCTGGAATGAGAGCAACCGCCTGCAGTGTGTGTGTCAGTTAGCCATGGCATTGTTATTGTGTGTCCCGCACACATGTCCGTGTTTTGCGTCCCTTCTGTTGTCTTTCGGGGCAGGTGGTTAAATGAACCTGCAGGGGTGTGTGCTCCAACGTGCTGCATCACGTCGGCTTAAATATTTTAGCTCAAACTCAAGTGCGCGCGCACCACAGAGGAGCGGGGGGAGGGAGCGCGGCAGCGAGACGAACGCGCGCTGCTGCGCGTGCTGGCCACCGACGGGAATGGGCGGAGCAAAGGCGGGACATGCGCCCGCCTTTGCCCAATTGCGTGCTGGATTATTTTTTAAAAAGCACGCGAAAGCCAATGGCAGCCGCGGAAAGCAAAACCACACGCACGAGCGTGTGGTTAGCTTTCTAAAGCCCTTTCTAGAGGTCTCGCGCTGCGCGAGCAGTGCTACGCACTGCAACGCTAGGCGCGAGACCTAACAACAGTTGATGGACAGAATGCAGAACAATGTCATACATTCACCCCAGTACAGAGATCTGGGCCTAAATCCATCGTTTTTTTGCTCACCATGCCATTCCAGTTTGAACCCAGCCATATGCAAATCAGTCTTGACCCTGTGCCTCATGGGAACAGTCCAGCCTGAACTGCCAAACCAGGTCCTCCCTGGACTGGAAACAAGCATCCTAGGACCGGTTTCGGGGTTTCACCCCTCTTCAGCCAGGATAGCTTGATTCCAGTGGCATGGAGAGCACGGGACCCACGTCTGGGCATACCCGTCCCACTCGGATTGACAAATGCAAATACTTACCAGACAGCCATCACACAGGAAGGATTGGGTGTAACAGGGATGCATCTTTTCTCTGAGTTTTATATACCGCAAACTTGACCTGAAAGTATCAGAGCGCTTTATACGAGCACCAGTTGCATTACAGACAGACAGATTCATTTTTAGGCACTGGGAGATTAAGTGATTTGCCCAGAATCACAGGATGTTGAGCGTCTCTTGCCGACACTGGAACCCGGTTCCCCAACTTCGAGGTCGACCACTCTAGCCACTAGGCTACATCCTCTGCATCGCATTCATCTGCATACTGAACGGTCTTCCTGGGCTGGGAGAGAGGGAGGTGGGGCGCACTTACATTTGTATAGGCTGGGCCCTGCTCTCACACAAAGTGCTTGTTTACCCCCTACTGATGTCTGGAGGCAGAGCTAGGTTTAAATGGGGTGTTGTTCACTTCAAATACTTCTTTTGAAGTTACCTCCATATCAAAGACATTTTGAGTACAAGGGCTTTGACCCCATTTTTTTTTTTGTTTAGAAACTGCGCTCTACATGCTGCACCTAGCTAGAGGACTGCCTGGAGGAACCACCATTGGACTTCATTGCTTTGTAGTGCTGACCTGCTGCCTGCTAGGCTGAGAGAAGGACTGCCACTTTGCTACCAGGACCCTTGTCCTGGCCTGCCTGCACCCTGCTTTCAGTGCCCCCAGTGCTCTTACGGGGCTCTTGGCTTGCACCCCCCCCCCTGCTTTCCCAGAGTCTCACAGCCATAAAAGACTCTTACGAGCAAGGGTGTGGGGCACTCTGGTGTCATAGAAAGTGCTGAGCGCTTTCAAAAGAGTGGCGCGTGTCTGGCGCCTCGCTCAGGCCCTGCACTGTGCCCCGTGGAGGCAAGACTGACGTGCCTGGGCTCGCCACATACTGCTGTCTGCTGGTTGAGGTTGAAGAGGCACACAGCCATGGACAGAATCCCTTGATCAGCGTTTTCCTGTTCCAGCATTCATTGAGGGAAGAACGTCATGGGGGGACAAAACCGCATGTAGCGCTGCAACAGGGGAAGGCTCTGTTGGCTGGCCGTCGCCTTGCTGGAAGCAGGGTCACTGTGGCAACGGCTAGCCCCACCCCATTGTTGCCACGAAAAGGAAACCCCAGTCCAGAGTTCCCGCGTTGCCTAGCAACGCCGACATCACTGGTGGGCGGGGCCCAGCCGTCAGGGAAGGCTGGAGTGAAGAGAGCAGAACCGACGGAGATTTCGCTCCGTGTCACGCCAGCTGAGGAAGGTTCCCTGCAGCGCCTGAAGGTGCCGGTAGTGTTCAAGCCCCGTGGTCGGCACAAAAGGAGCCATAATCGGCTTACCTTTCTTTTCTGTGCCCTGCCCAAATCGAGCCGGGAGAAGGCTACAGTCTTGGGTATCGCAGCTGCCTAGCGGCCTAGTGCGCCGCTGCCATAGACTAACACACAGGGACGGCCCACGAGGTCTTCCCACCAAATTTCGCAGTACATGTGCTCGCCCTTTCTCCGAGACGTACGTGGGAGGCACTTGCTGGTTGTGGTGAAAGCAGATGGGGGGGGGAACCTCAGCGGAGGTCCCGATCTTGCCGCCGGGACAATTGCCACATTGCTGGTAGTAGGAGCCCAGATGCTTCTGGCCCTACACTTTTTTTCAGTGCCACTTTACCATACAGTGTCTAATAGGAGCCCAGGAGAACTGTGCTCTATTAGGGTAAGGTGATAGGTATGGTACTGATGTGTTCTTGAGGATGCTTGGGTAATTCTATATGTTTTACATTTTTGGGCCCTGATGTGAGGAAGTATGTTGTATTTATGCCTTGTCATGATAACAAATATTTCAGGATTTACCTTGTATGCGGAGTGAGGGTGTTTTCATGACGTGTGCAACATACAAGTCTTTATCTTATTGCACCACCTGTGATGTTATGACAATTGTCTAGCTTGCAAAGTGATTATTAGTTTATGTGGTTTTGGTCTATGTTTATATGCAATACAGAAACGTATTTTCATATAATATTGTGCGGAGTCTCTTTTGGTGATGTATTTATTGTGTCACTGATGTGTGCGTGTGTGTTTGTTGCATAAATGCTTTACACATTTCCTCTGGGATAAGCCTGACTGCTCTGCCAAGCTACTAAGGGGGTTATCTTGGGTGTGTAACTCCCTTACCCTGAGTAGAGTGGTGGGTTCTATCTGGCTTAGGTACATGCCCTAGCCAACCAGAAACCCCATTTCTAAGCTGTTTATAACTGAAGGGGACCCTGCTTATAAAATAGAACTCTGGGACGTTGGAGACGCACACTCCTTGCACTATATCTATGGTGGGAAAAGATTAGAGGAGAGTTGTTGAAAACTCTTAAAACATGCAAGTTTGTAGGTTTGCACAGACTCAAACAGGGATTCTAACCCTGGAACTATTGCTTACCACTACCTTCAGCCCCAGTATTTAGATCTGCGGAAACGTAGCAACATAAGGGGATTGCAAGTATTCAAACACCACTATGGTATGTGCCCTGGTATAATCAGAGAGGCTATATAATGAGATTGCTGCTATAATTTGTGGCCACACTACATGGCACCAAAGGGACAAGGGGATTTTGTTACAGGACTAGTAGATTTATAAAGCAACCTGCCCCATGGACAAGTAGATATTTTATTAAATTCCACACTTCTGGCCTGGTCAGATGCAGTGAAACAGATAAAATGGCATGGACGTATTATTAAAGAAACCTCTTTACTTCCATTTTCCTCCCGAAGGTTGCGGCTTTATCAAGATTTGAGGGCTGGGACAACTAAGGTATTTTTGCCCTTGGAAATGTCCTCTCCCATACCACCCAGAAATCCTTTGCCAACTTAAAGAAGATTTTGGCTTGACACTGAGACATTGTTACAAATTGTCATAGTTCAGACATGCATTACTTCCCTAAATCCAAACTCGTGAAGAAGTCTCTGAATTCCACCTCCCTAGAAGCAAAAATCATGATGTCGGATTTAGGAGGCAAACATAAAATCTCTATTATCTACAAATCATTAGTCATTAATACACCTGATACCTTTGTCAGACTCTGAGAATTTTGGGAAGCAGATGTGGGCCTCTTGAAGGAGGGAGGTGAGGAAAAGAGGGAGGGAGTGGCAGCACCTAGAAACATTGTAATCACAACCAGATTCCGTTTGACACAATTTAAGTATTTACATAGGGTAAATTATACACAGGAGAGGCTTTGGCCAAATCACGAGGATTCTCCTCCTCCATGCATTAGATGCCACACTGAGGTTGTCATTTCACACAGTCTGGCACTGTAGAGTTATTGAAAGATTTTGGGAGGCTGTGGAATTAATCTGTAGTGAAGTGTTGGGCTCTCATGTTTCGCTTGACCCGTGCCTTGCCATCCACAACATAATAGACTCACTCTGCCTACTGAGAAATCAGAAGCCATTCCTGGAGATCGCTCTAATCATCGCCAATTAGGATAAAGCACAATGCTGGTGTTTGCCCAATGTCCTAACACTCGTAAAACGGAGCCTAGACGAATTTAGACTACTTGAGAAACCAATTTATGAAGCAAGAGGTTGTCCTCAAAGCATGCAGGTGTGTGGGATTTTGGAGTCCAATACTGGGGCACTATTGAGCAAATCCTCCTTTTCTGGTTATATATTTCTTAGGACTGACATACCAATGACTGCAGTAATGGTTGCACAATCATTAGTTAGGTGGTGCTGGGATGAAGTGAAAGACCTTTCCTTGTTGATGTTTAAGTCTTGAGTAGAACGATGTGTCTCATTTTCCTTTGTATTTTAATTTGTGAAACAGAATAGGATATTATTTCTTGTAATGTACACAGCCTTTTGTTTGTGCTTCCATATCTACTTAAAAATACATTTATTAAAAAGGTTTTGGAAGTGCTAGAAAAAAAAAAAAAAAGGGTTGAATTCAGAATTTACTAAAATGTAAAATAGCTGTGAAATCAGTTGCATACTAAGGCTATGAGCTCAGTGAGAAGGGACTCTCTCCCCTCAAAATAAAAATATATATAAAATAATGAAACGTGATCCTTAATTAGGGCTACTTGAATTCTAGTCTAAATGTGTGCAGGACTTTGCAATCAAAAACACAGAGGCTGGGGCCATTACTTAAACATGACGTGGATTGTTCCTGGAACAGTGATGTACAATCATGTTTTGATGACATTGAAAATGGCATTTGCTTGTGGGCGACGGGTTTGACAGTGGGACCCTTAAATCCAGCTCCACCTTGCCGGTTGGGCGCGACTCAACACATACGGATCACTTTATTTTCCACTGCTTACATAGTGCTCTACGAGATGCCTTGCTTGCTTATCTTGAGGAACCTAAGGACTTTCCCACTCTTATTTCCACTACCGATAATTACTGACTGGTGTCTAGGCTCTATCATACCTCTTTTGCAACTGCAGCCTGTTGTCGAGGTGAAGCCGAGGGCCGCTTGGGAGCGTGATTTAGGATACTCCATCCCTGACACAACCTGGGATTATTGCTGTACGCAAACTAAACTGGTCTTAAATATCCATCGTCACAAATGACTCCATTATAAATTCTTTAATCTGGCATACACGACCCGCAAATCCTTGACTGTTTGGACTCCACTAGGTCGCACCACTGCCCTAAGTGTAATGCAGAGCAGGCCGATTTTGCGCATTTATCCAGGAATTGCGCAGTGATTCAACCCTATTGGGAGGAGGTTTACTCGACGTTATCCCTCATGGTAGATTGATCACTTGAACCACACCAACTTATGGCCCTATTGGGTTATGTTAAACCTATACCCCTTGCAGTACGGCGCTTCACTGCCATTGCGTTACTTCTGGCTAAAAGACAGGTGGCATTACATTGGGGTAGTACCACCCTCCCCACTATTCCCACTTGGCTGAATGATATGTCATACTGCGACACCACTAGCAATCTCTACAGCCCATCTCTTCCGACCAAAGGACATATGCCAGCCACTCAGAGATTCTCTCCTAAATATAGACCAAGATGAGGACCACGGGGTAGAGGCTTGAGCCTTGCCTCCCAAAACTGGGACTATGGGCACGGAGTAGTTGGTTCCTCATCTGTACTGCGTGGCTCTTCTATGTTGTATTGTCTTTTATTGTACCTTGTTTACTTTCCTGTGCATTTGCCTCCCTGCCATCTCTTTCCCTCCTTTTTTCTTTCTTCCCCCGCTCTTTCTTTTGCTCCCATTTATTGGAGTGTCAAGTACTATGTCTTATTGATATGTGCGATACAAAAGGGGATGATGGACGGAACGTTTGAGCCAATCAAACACTCACCCCCAGTCAACTGATCTGGGTTTAATCCATCATCATTCTTTAGCTCACTCCACCACCCCAGTTCAGACATGGCCATATGCAAATCAGTCTGACCCTGTGCCTCATGGGAACAGTCCAGCCCGAACTGCCAAGCCATGTCTTCCCTGGACCGGAAACAAGCATCCTAGGACCGGTTTCTGGCATTCCAGCCGTCATCAGCCAGGCTTGCTTGAATCCAGTGGCAAAGTGAGCAAGGGACCCACGTCTGGGCATACCCCCGCCAACTTAGGGCGAACAAGCGATACAAAAGGGGATGATGGACGGAACGTTTGAGCCAATCAAACACTCACCCCCAGTCAACTGATCTGGGTTTAATCCATCATCATTCTTTAGCTCACTCCACCACCCCAGTTCAGACATGGCCATATGCAAATCAGTCTGACCCTGTTCCTCATGGGAACAGTCCAGCCCGAACTGCCAAGCCATGTCTTCCCTGGACCGGAAACAAGCATCCTAGGACCGGTTTCTGGCATTCCAGCCGTCATCAGCCAGGCTTGCTTGAATCCAGTGGCAAAGTGAGCAAGGGACCCACGTCTGGGCATACCCCCGCCAACTTAGGGCGAACAAGCGATACAAAAGGGGATGATGGACGGAACGTTTGAGCCAATCAAACACTCACCCCCAGTCAACTGATCTGGGTTTAATCCATCATCATTCTTTAGCTCACTCCACCACCCCAGTTCAGACATGGCCATATGCAAATCAGTCTGACCCTGTGCCTCATGGGAACAGTCCAGCCCGAACTGCCAAGCCATGTCTTCCCTGGACCGGAAACAAGCATCCTAGGACCGGTTTCTGGCATTCCAGCCGTCATCAGCCAGGCTTGCTTGAATCCAGTGGCAAAGTGAGCAAGGGACCCACGTCTGGGCATACCCCGCCAACTTAGGGCGAACAAAGCGATACAAAGGGGATGATGGACGGAACGTTTGAGCCAATCAAACACTCACCCCCAGTCAACTGATCTGGGTTTAATCCATCATCATTCTTTAGCTCACTCCACCACCCCAGTTCAGACATGGCCATATGCAAATCAGTCTGACCCTGTGCCTCATGGGAACAGTCCAGCCCGAACTGCCAAGCCATGTCTTCCCTGGACCGGAAACAAGCATCCTAGGACCGTTTTCTGGCATTCCAGCCGTCATCAAAGGGGATGATTGTATCGCTTTGTTCGCCCTAAGTTGGCGGGGGTATGCCCAGACGTGGGTCCCTTGCTCACTTTGCCACTGGATTCAAGCAAGCCTGGCTGATGACGGCTGGAATGCCAGAAACCGGTCCTAGGATGCTTGTTTCCGGTCCAGGGAAGACATGGCTTGGCAGTTCGGGCTGGACTGTTCCCATGAGGCACAGGGTCAGACTGATTTGCATATGGCCATGTCTGAACTGGGGTGGTGGAGTGAGCTAAAGAATGATGATGGATTAAACCCAGATCAGTTGACTGGGGGTGAGTGTTTGATTGGCTCAAACGTTCCGTCCATCATCCCCTTTTGTATCGCTTGTTCGCCCTAAGTTGGCGGGGGTATGCCCAGACGTGGGTCCCTTGCTCACTTTGCCACTGGATTCAAGCAAGCCTGGCTGATGACGGCTGGAATGCCAGAAACCGGTCCTAGGATGCTTGTTTCCGGTCCAGGGAAGACATGGCTTGGCAGTTCGGGCTGGACTGTTCCCATGAGGCACAGGGTCAGACTGATTTGCATATGGCCATGTCTGAACTGGGGTGGTGGAGTGAGCTAAAGAATGATGATGGATTAAACCCAGATCAGTTGACTGGGGGTGAGTGTTTGATTGGCTCAAACGTTCCGTCCATCATCCCCTTTGTATCAGCTTGTTCGCCCTAAGTTGGCGAGGGTATGCCCAGACGTGGGTCCCTTGCTCACTTTGCCACTGGATTCAAGCAAGCCTGGCTGATGACGGCTGGAATGCCAGAAACCGGTCCTAGGATGCTTGTTTCCGGTCCAGGGAAGACATGGCTTGGCAGTTCGGGCTGGACTGTTCCCATGAGGCACAGGGTCAGACTGATTTGCATATGGCCATGTCTGAACTGGGGTGGTGGAGTGAGCTAAAGAATGATGATGGATTAAACCCAGATCAGTTGACTGGGGGTGAGTGTTTGATTGGCTCAAACGTTCCGTCCATCATCCCCTTTTGTATCGCTTTGTTCGCCCTAAGTTGGCGGGGGTATGCCCAGACGTGGGTCCCTTGCTCACTTTGCCACTGGATTCAAGCAAGCCTGGCTGATGACGGCTGGAATGCCAGAAACCGGTCCTAGGATGCTTGTTTCCGGTCCAGGGAAGACATGGCTTGGCAGTTCGGGCTGGACTGTTCCCATGAGGCACAGGGTCAGACTGATTTGCATATGGCCATGTCTGAACTGGGGTGGTGGAGTGAGCTAAAGAATGATGATGGATTAAACCCAGATCAGTTGACTGGGGGTGAGTGTTTGATTGGCTCAAACGTTCCGTCCATCATCCCCTTTTGTATCGCTTTGTTCGCCCTAAGTTGGCGGGGGTATGCCCAGACGTGGGTCCCTTGCTCACTTTGCCACTGGATTCAAGCAAGCCTGGCTGATGACGGCTGGAATGCCAGAAACCGGTCCTAGGATGCTTGTTTCCGGTCCAGGGAAGACATGGCTTGGCAGTTCGGGCTGGACTGTTCCCATGAGGCACAGGGTCAGACTGATTTGCATATGGCCATGTCTGAACTGGGGTGGTGGAGTGAGCTAAAGAATGATGATGGATTAAACCCAGATCAGTTGACTGGGGGTGAGTGTTTGATTGGCTCAAACGTTCCGTCCATCATCCCCTTTTGTATCGCTTTGTTCGCCCTAAGTTGGCGGGGGTATGCCCAGACGTGGGTCCCTTGCTCACTTTGCCACTGGATTCAAGCAAGCCTGGCTGATGACGGCTGGAATGCCAGAAACCGGTCCTAGGATGCTTGTTTCCGGTCCAGGGAAGACATGGCTTGGCAGTTCGGGCTGGACTGTTCCCATGAGGCACAGGGTCAGACTGATTTGCATATGGCCATGTCTGAACTGGGGTGGTGGAGTGAGCTAAAGAATGATGATGGATTAAACCCAGATCAGTTGACTGGGGGTGAGTGTTTGATTGGCTCAAACGTTCCGTCCATCATCCCCTTTTGTATCGCCTTATTGATATGTGCAGCACTTGTGTTTTTGTTCCTTTTTGCATAACAATACAGTTTTTAAAAAAAAGGCATTTGCAGTTCCCTTACCTTACACGGATTTACACCTTCACCTAATAACCTTATTATTACTAATGCCAGCGTAAAGGAGCAGTATTAATGCAAATGAGTGACAATGGAGAAGAAACTGCAGTTTCTTTTGCATCGCGTGCTTTGACTCCAGCCTAAAAGAAAGTGTTCAGTTGTAGAAAGGGAAATGTTAGCTTGTGTGGATTATAAAAAAGTATAGACCAGTGTTTCGCAAACAGTGGATCCCAAGCTGATTTTTGGTGGGACGGAAACGCCCGAGCAATAAATAAAGATGCCGTTAAATTATGCGTTTTATGTTGTCACATTTGCGGTGCTTCAACAACAGAGGTCAAACGTCATGCTATGTTTTCTGACAAGTTCCTGCTTATTTTTTTAACATAAGATTGGTGTTTACTTTTCTTTCTGACAGCAAATTGAGAGGAGCTTTTAAAGTGAATTATATGACAATCTTAGGATGTCTATTTTTTGCAACAAATTGTAATACCTGGAAATTAACTGTATGCATAAGTTCATTTTTTTTAAATTCTGGAGTGTGTTAGAAACAGAGTTTAACAAACTCAAAATACAAAGCCATTTTAATTGGTGATGCACAAATGATAAATATTCATAGAACCCCCATTTCCACACATTTTTTGAGTGCTGTATGCTATATGCTTTTAGCAGCAAAGCTGTATGTATGTGCAAAGTTAGTGCCTATTTTAATGGAAAATGAGCAGTCTGTAGATGACAATGCGTTACCACATGATGCTTTAGTTACTTTTAGGGTGGGCTTCTGGCCAGTTTTCTACTGGCACCAGTTGTATTTTAATGCCCGGCCGGTACAAAAATAAGAAAAATCACCTAAAGTCAGTATTTTTAGCCCTTATATGTACATACTTCAAACTACAAATATAAACAGAAAACACTTAAATGTGTTCTACAGCTGGATTAACAATCGCTGACTAATAATTAAAATAAACGTGCCGGCCTTTGCAGACTCTTAAAACTACAAATGGGCAGTATTTTACTCTTGGAAAGGTGGCAACTCTAGTTACATCCAAAATGTATCCGTCCTTATGTCCATTATCGACAGGTGGGTTGTGAAAGTTTGTCGTTCTAAAAAGTAGGTTGTGGTTCTAAAAAGTTTGGGAACCACTGACAGTATTGTGCGGTGTTCAAAATCTACTTTTCTCACGTATCATAAACCTTTACCCAAACTACTGACCATTAATGGAGTACTAAAAGGTACGTAAGTGCTGCAGTTATTCTACATGACACTTGGAAGATTAAGAACAAAGTGTGCCTCTTCCTAAATACCTTTCACCAGTGGTTATGCCCATTATCCGATTCCCCTGTGCCTCCTGTAGCGTCCTCCCCAGTCTGGGTCCCTGTAGTATCGGCTTCCCAGCTTATTCACTGCTGTCATCATTTGGAATGTGATTATTCATGATGACATATTAGAATGTTGGGTTCTGAGCTGGTCAGTTAGGAGCTTGGGACTGAGCTGAAAGGTGACAGCTCCTGGTGGGGTCTTGATCTTATTCTTATTACCTTAATATCTATGAATTACCACCTTGTACCATTTTACTCAATAAATACCTATTCTTACAAGAACCTACGTGGACTTGATCCTCATTTACATCACTACAGTCCCCATTAAGGACTATGTCACATACGTTGCTTAGTAATACACGTCTTTATTCATCTGCATGTACCTGCGCTTAGCTGCCAAGGTTTCAGATTGCTATGTGTGACATTTTTTTAATTTCAGTGCAATTATGAGTGACATTTCAATGATTATGAGTGACAATTTCTCGCAAGCAAAACCAAGCAATGAAGTCCATGAGAACGGATAAATACTACAAATTATACTCTTTTGAGCTGTGAGAAACTCTAAAAAGAAGTTGAAACTGCAGAGCACCTGAAATTAAAGTTTCCTATTGATCACAAAATGTCTGCTTTTTATACCTAGGTGTTCTTTGTATTCTGGGATTTGTATGCCCATGCATTATTATAGGAAAGGAGAAAACTATTAATCTCAGATTTCAAAGTATTTAGGATTAACAAGTTAGGATCCATGTGTTACAATTCACATGAAGCACACAACAGGAAGCAGCTACGGATAGGTCACATTATAGTACTTGGTGTCATGTGACACAGAGACCCACCCTGACACAAATGTCACCTGATAAGTAATGTAAACCCTTCCCCCCACCACAATAACAAAAAGATACAACCAGGCCTGGACTGGCCCAAAAGCAGCAGCAAATGCTGCTCAGTGTGCACATTCACCCTCCTGCCAATAACAAGGATTACTGCCTTCACTATTGCTCGCTATTCTGCAGCAGATCACATGTAGTTCCTACTGTACTTACAAAGAATTTTTTTTTTATAACTCTGTCATGCTTGAGCCTTAAATCGACATGGTCTCTGGTGCAGAGCAGAATGCAGTAGCACAATGCTCTTTTAAAGACAACTCGGGCACCTGGTCACAGCGTGACCGGCCAGGTGTGCCCCAGCAGAGCGGGCCGGCAGACAGTCAAGTAACAGACCCTGCTTTAGCCAGCCTTTGCCCACTGGGCCCCTCTGGGTTCTCCCTGGCAATCAATCAGATGCAGAGCAAATGTGCACTGCAGGCCACTCTGTCCCACGTGGGACCCGGCCAAAACAGGATGTGAGGCCCCAACAACATGGATCTTCTTCGTCAGCTGCCGAAGTAATTAAAATTAAAGAGTCAACAGTCTGCTGACTATCGGACTCAACAGCCGGGCATTGAAGCTTCAGGCTGAGGCACAAAACATACATAGGTCACAACCAAGGTGCACGCCATGTCAATCTTTATTTAAAAAACGACTCGACCCTAAATCATTCACCCGAGCGCTGCGGTCGTCCCAGTCGGCGCACAACTACCAGCCTATCCCCGCAGCCACCAGCATGGTACAGATGATGTTGCAGCTGAAAATGAAGTAATCACACCAGGACTTCAGCTGTAACACAGGCAGGGCACGCAGGCGGAGATAACCCGCATGATAATATAATTGAAACCACATTTTAGAAGAGTGAGGATATCTCACTCTACTGACTTCCTTTGAGAGGTGAGCTTCAGTGGCTGCAAACTGGTACGGGCCGGCCTCCTCGTGACCACAACCACTCCAGCGGCCTGTACTGGTGTGTTCTGGAATTTAGCAGTCACCGCGCCGTTCCTGTGCTTGGGGTTAGGTCGGGTTTGCTGTTGATCGTGTGGATGTGTCGTCGATCACGTTTTTTAAAAATATGATTACTGCGGTGCGAACAGTGCTCATTACCACTGCGGCACCTACAACCGGAAGGCCCCGCCGGGTCTCGGTATTAATTGGGCTGCAGTCAGAGTGGCTGACACTAGCTGCGCAGCCGGCGGGATTTTCACAGGAAGCAGGGCAGATAGTGTAACATTGCAGCACTAGAGTCAGAGCAGGTCTTTAACTGTTGAGCTGCTGCTGCTCGCAAGTGAAGTCTGCTGCGGCCCGGTGCGCACACAGGTGGCGCCGGCGCGCGCTAGCACCTGGCTTAGTGGGCAGCCAGTTTCAGCGCTGTCAGCAGAGTGCGGTCAGTGGCAAAAATGCGTGACAGTGCATTTCAGTGCAGTGATGCGGGAACACCACACTGAAATGCGCTAGCGTCACGCCTGATACTTGGCAGGCCTGCCTGCGAACTCAACTTTCTAAACCAGCCTTCAGTGCATTCCGCTCTAACACTTACCTCACAGTTCTACAGAGTCCATCTGGAGCCAAAAGGACTCCATCATTTCTATTTCGCAAGACAGTACAAGTCCAACAGTCTGCAGCCCTGGAACCGTTTTGTGTACATGGTAGTTATGTGACTCTGTCACTCCAGTCATGATCACTATCACCAGACCATATATTCTCCATGCACTCACCTTGCCCCCGTTGGTAAAGCGGTGAATCCAGATGGTGGACAGACCCGGCACCATCAGACAACCAGTCATGACGGCCAGCCCCGGGAGGATCTCGTACCACATGAGGTAGTAGAAAAGGATATTCTTGATATGAGGACAGTGGACTGCACCAATCTGCTGCCCAGGGTCACCCTACAGTTCACAATACACCACCGGGTCACGGTCACAAGAAATCTCGCGATATTTCACAGGACGCACGAAAGCTCTACAAGGACGACAGAATTAGGGAAATTACTGAATTGAAAAGGGCGGCCATGTTTAAAATGCGGGGGGACCTAATATAAAACACATTTTAACGGAGATTGAATAAGTGCGCTGCTGCATGTTTGCCAAAAGTAGTTAGAAAATAGTTTGAACTTGTATTTGCAAGTGTATTATATGAGTATATTTTAAAATATATATTTAAAAAACCATACTCAATCATATGAGTAGATGGTGACTAACGTTAATATTGACTTCTTGTGAAGGAAAAATTAAAATAAATTTTAAATGCTGGCCGAAATAGGGGGTTAGTGTCTACAAGTGATAAATCTCATGACCCTTTGTTGTAGTCCAGATGGCGCGTAGAAATTTGAGTATCATAAGAGTGCACCTTGGGCGGTGTATGAGTAGGTGGTGGTTTGTACTCTGACGTCTGACTTCACAATACCGCCGCTATTGATCCTGAATGATACGTTCTGTTGTGTGGGGAGAAGGTTTTGTGGTGGCGTTGTTGAATTGACATGCGGAATACCGTTCAAGGCCACTGATGTGTGCGTTGTAATTAGCATATCTATTTTAATTTGGCAATGAGCTAAATGGTTTAGTATTCAATTCTCGATGACAATATTTTTAAAACAACAGGCAACACTTTTATACAGAGATTATTAAGTTACACCTAATAAAATAATAAAGTATATCAGGATTATTTCACTGGCTGACCAATTCATTATTTTTCCGGACGCTACTATTCAACTGAAAGAGAAGTGTATGCAATACAAGATGGCTGCCTCGTTTACCTAAGGTTCTTGTATTGGGCGCTCAGTTCCTTTCGGGCAGGCCCAGTGCGTAATGTGCTGCCTAGTGGGACAGTGACGTCTCGCGTGTTTTTGTTGAAGTTGATGGCCGCCAGTTGCTAGCTGCTCAGAAGCAGTGACTGATTAGAGCAGCGCTCTCCTGTTGTGTTCCTAAGAGCGGATTAAGTGTCAATAAGACTCACTCACCAGCGCGGCCATGAAGGAGGACAAGGAGAACACTAAGCCGCGCGACCGGCGGTCGGAGCTCAGAGGCGAGGACTCTGAGCGGCAGGACAAGATGAAAGAAAAGAAGGAGATCTTCAGCAAGGTGCGCACCGAGATGTACTCCTGGGACAATGTTTACTGAAGGCAGCTGCGGCACTAGAGGGGGAGGAGGGGTAGTAGAATGGCCACAGTTTATTGACCTGGTCTAGGGAAAGTTCCTGAAACCCTAACACTTATGGTAACACCCGGGTCCGTAACCCACACAGTCCCTAGCAAATACCTCCGGTACAGAGCACAAATACAGCGACTGTCACAGAAGTTCAGCGCTGACTGACTTATTTTACCTTCTTTGCATGCTGGAATTTGTATTTTTTTTTTTTTTTTTTAAGAAGCATGTGCCTTCAAGTGTTATCAGACCCTTGTTGCTGCTGGCAAGAAAACCATGACATTTGCCATGGTGTTATTAAGGGCAGTTTCGCAGTTAGGGGATGCGCCCATTATTGGTACACAACTTGCTTCTATAGTTCCTTAACACATACACTCCGGTGCCCATTGCCTTGAAATCTTACTTTGTAACTTGTTTTCTAATGTGATTTTGACGTACCTTTGTTTAATCGTTTGAGACCTCTAGGAACTGTGCACCTATGTTTTTTTCCGGAAAGATGACGTCTTGCGTGACGAGACGCGTCTCTCTGTGATCCAATGTCCGCTGCCAATAGACATTTTGTAGTAAGTCTTTGGTAACGAAGTATCACTCGTGCAACCTTTTGCAGACTGGTCTTTGTAGCGCTTACCTTTAAGTTTTTGGTAGAAAGCATCATTTAAAATGCGTGCGTGCTGTCAGAATGTGCTGAAGTGAGTTGGCGACTACATACGCTCTTCCTGCTCACTTAGATAAGTAGACCAGAGAGAAGGATTTAAGATTTGCTTTCAAATGCTACTGTCATGTTTACCTTTTTCGGTAGTCTTTAGTTCTTACATAAGAATGCTGTTGTTGCAAAGTATGTTACACTTGGTGGTAAGATTACAGACAAGACTTGTTAACAAAACATGTCAGTATGAATTGTTCAGCCTGCAAGTTCTCGCTCTAGTTTAACTAGTTCAAATTTTACAAAAATTATTTTTCTCTCACAAAAAGTAGTGCTTCCAAAACGGTACATTTTGCTGATTGGTTTTGGTGCATATTACACTTGCTCCTGTTAAGGTACGCACTTCGTGCATTATTGTTTTCTTGTACACCATTTTTCAGACAGGGTTGTAAGCCAGTCTGGCTGCACCAAGGTGTATCTCTGTTGTATACAGAATCCCTTGACGTTGATAGTTTTCGTGATTTTTTTTTTTTTCTTCAATTCACACCGGTGTGACTGCGCTATGTTTTGTGGACATCCCGTTTTCTCATTTTATCTGGTCACTCATTTCATATTCATGTACCTAGGCAAACATAACGAAAACAAGCTTTATAGTGGTTGAGATATTTGAGGCACACGTCTGACGTTTTCCTTATTTGAAGGTGCACTACAGACAATTAAAAATAACTGCATTTTGTTTTAATGTATTTTACTAATCACTACCATTGAGCTGTGATTACTAAAGGTGTTTTCATAATCGTTCATAAGCCATTTACATCCCTCATCGGATATGATTAGATAAAAAAACTTATAAAGCGCCTGGTTACTCCAACGGAGTGTCCCCTTCTTCCTCTCTGTTAAGTGGGCTCCTAACCTTTATTTTGGGTATCTTAGCACCAGTCTACCTGGGATGACCTAAAGAACCATGTTTTGAGTTTCCTGCAGAACAGCACTTCTGAGGTCTGCATCCTAAGATCCAGTTGCAGTTGGTTCCAAGCTTTAGCTGCTAAGTAGCTAAAGGATCTACCTCCTAAGCGTGCCCTTTGAATGTTTGGCACTGTCAGCTTTGCAGTGCCCGCAGACCTAAGATTCCGAAGAGGTCTATAGGGGGTGAGTAGAGGCCGGAGATAGCTGGGTCCTTTCTCGTTCAGAATCCTAAGGCAAAAGCACATAGCTTTAAAAGTCACTCTATCATGCACCGGTAACCAGTGTAGTTCCCCAAGGGCAATTCCCATCGGGGCTCACCTTGGGATGTTCAATAGTATCCGGGCTGCCACATTCTGAACTCTCTGCAGCATTCTCATACTACTTTTGGTGACCCCTGAGTAGAGAATGTTGCAGTAATCCAAGCGAGATATAATCAAAGCCTGAATGATGGACTTTTTTGCTACCTGAGGTAAAAGATCTAAGATTTTCCATAGCATCCTTAATAGGCCAAAACAGGTACCGGCCAAAGCTAACATCTGTTCCGCAAAAGAAAGGGTGTTATCAAACCATACTCCTAAGTTTTTAATCTTAGGTTTGGGAACCGGGGTCGGACCTAATTCTTCCGGCCACTTGTTTCCTGCTATAGCGCCAAGACGCCTTGGCATTCGTGTGCTCTATAAGCTTTTACTTACTTTCCAGATGTAAGACCAGATGGAAGGTTGTTTACCAACTACCAAGATGTCAGTTTTTCCTGCATTTAGTTGGAGGCAACTGAGATTCATCCAGTTGGCCAGATCGATTAAGCAAGTTTTAAATTTAGGTGCAGCCTCTACATCCTTCTGTTCTAACGTGATGATCAGCTGAGTGTCGTCTGCATAGGACACCAGCTTCACCCCATGTTTTAGGACTATGTCCGCTATTGGGCGCATGTAAATGTTAAATAACGTTGGGCTAAGGGCAGAGCCCTGTGGCATCCCTTGCAACAGAGGTCGGATTTCCGACTTAAAGGGCTGTTGAAGGACTTGAAAGGATCTGTCCTGTAGGAAATGCTTGATCCATTCCCAAGTGCCGCCTCTGATTCCAGCATCCCACAACTGTTCCAGGAGAAGGCTGTGGGATACCGTATCAAAAGCTGCACTTAGATCCAACAACAAAGAAACAAAGTTTTCCTTACAGATAGTATTAGCCTTCCACCCTGATAGTTTGACTATAAAGTTTCTTCTGTGGATTACCAAATACATTTGGCCATTTGTGGACCGTGATCGCTTTATGTGCGTAATAAAATATCTAATAATTTACAAACTGGAAACTCCTGTGCTCCATAAGTAGAAGTTCCAATAAATACAGTACAATACAAAATTGCCAACAATACAGCATCCCAGTGCATACTTTGTAATCCTAATGTGACATTACTATCACATGCTTATTTTTTTTACAAAGTGATTTTGTGCATAAATGTGATCCAACGCTCCTGGTGACTCCCCACCACTACTTATTTTGCGCCTACGTTTGTGCACTTAAACTTGATTTTTGTTCCTAGGTGTCTTTTTGAACCTGAGTCTCACCACCCTCCTGTTGATTATTGTACGAAGGGTGATTTTGCACATAAATGTATTTTGCATCGTAAAGTGGCTCAAGTGTCATCTGAATCGTTGTCTCTGATTTTATTTGCACTGAAACATAGCAGTGATTAGATTTGTGTAGATTCATAAGAGCAAAACTGTTAGAAATGGGGTTCTTGGTTGGCTGAGGTATGCACCCAGGCCAGACAGGAACCCTCACTCTAGTCAGGATAAGCTGGTACACTCTAAAAAAAAATAGCCTGTGCTCACCCTCTGGTAGGTTGGCACAGAGTGGTCAGGCTTATTATCTAAACGGGCAATGTGTAAAGTATTTGTGCAACACACACACTCAGTAACACAATGAATACTCAAAAGCGGGAAGGTAACCCCCTGAAGCAAATAATTCTAGTTCTGGGTGCAGGGGGGAAAAATACTGCAAGGAAAATGATGAGCACCCACAGGCCTGTATTACTTCAATTTCGCTGATACATGCTGTTGGTACTGACCCAATTCTAGTAAAACTTTCTCATATGAAAATATGTCTTAAGATCAATTTTATTATGTTTACTTTCACAAATATATATTTTTCAAATGTTTCTATTATTCCATCAAAATTGTCGCAAAAATCATTTCATTATTAACAGGTGTCTACAAACACATTTCAGGATTCATTCCTATGTATTTTGACAGATTTATAAGGATACATTTCTATTGTTTTTGTTAAAAATACAGTGGTGTCACCATAGGTGAAACCCCTATATCATACCCAACACTATCATTCTTACTACCATCCAAACTGTACCACTAGCATACTCAGCATTCATAGGACAGTCACACTGTTCTCCATAGAAAAACGTGCCTCAGCAGTAATACAGCAATTGTTGTTATCCGCTGTGGTGTTGTGAACTGGGATCTGTTATCCAACAGAGGTCAACGCACATTTCGGTCTGGGCATATAATGTGCCCGTCACCTTCTTCAGGACCACACAATGTTCTACATCATTTCCATAGGTGGGTATGATATGAAGACTCCACTAAAAACAGAACAAAAAATGGGGTCAGGACCAACAAAAATGACTTCCTATGCTTTGGAGGAAAACCTTCATATTAAGGGTAGGTTGCCATGTGTGATACCAGCAAAGTAGCATCCAAGAATGGTGCTGTGCAGATGGTGATGGTGTGGGAAAGGCTTAATACTTCATCCAAACATTCCTGGTATAACACCCATGCATGTACATTTTTTCCTATGCCAAACATGCAATTTTGAATAGAATCCCATAGATTAGAGAAAAGAAAAACAATTATATAGAAAAGCAACCGGTGAGAGAGATGTGTGAAGAATCTCTTATCTCTAGTGTATATCAGATCACCCATGCAAGATTATATTTGTAAAAATGTCTACTCTTACTTAGTTTCTTTTATGGACTTCCTAGGGTGCTTACAGTCCTTAAGACTTAGGTGAGAATCTTTGAGAACAGTCTCCTAAGATGATGCACAGATCTATATGGGTGTGTGTCGTCATAAACAATCCTAGTCATTTAAGAAATAAATAAAATGGGTGAGTATTAGCCTGACAGGATATAGAAACATAATATAAAGTTGCTGTGGAGGTGTCTAGTGTTACCTTGGTCCGGTGAGAACTTGGGAACCACCAGATCTGTAGGTGCGCCTTATATGTGGCACTTCGTATAACCTTGTTTGCTATAGGTCTCCACAGTCCATAACCTGGTTAGTAACAAAAGATGGAAGAACAGCGTTTGGTGGCTTATTTGATCAAATGTGACTGTACCATCTCAATAACAGTAACGTATAGCTAAGCATCAGATAAAAACGTATACAGCATCACAAAAAGGGAGAGAGATGGAGGAGTAGATGGCAAAGAGATTACAGCCCTGCTAACGTTTGTCTTCTGGGGATATATGTGCAGAACAACAGGGGATGACTTAGACTGTTCTTACCGTAGGCAAGAGTCAGTATCCAATAAGATGGATTAGTGTTTTTTCGTTAATTATAAAACTGAAGTAAGGCTATTAATGTAGAATGAACTCTTCATTTTAACTGACTTGCTTTAAATATCGCATAGTCAAGAGATACAAATTCAAAGGAGGAGAGAGAAAGTCCAAAGGACACAAATGAAAAATTTCCTTAAGCGATATTGCTAGACTGCAAAAGCAATGCATAGCATATTTTTTATAAATAATGTTCGATGCTAAAGCACTAGTGCTGAATATAATAACTCTCCTATCTGTGTATAGACGAAAATATGTTATTGAACACACTACAGGGCTTACCCGGTGCTCGGTGGCTCCTAGAATCGAGTCCTACCAAACAGGGAAAGTACGTGTGGTACGTATCCCGTGGCGTCCAGCTGGTAAATGATAACCCGGAAGCTGTATTTCAAACCGATGGCGTGTGTATGTGTAACGTGCGTACGCAAAACCGTCCAAGAGACGTTGCTGAAAAATTTCCGCCATATTGGAGTGAGGTTTCCTGGTGATCGGGACGCTCGATTAGCTGGTGGATCTGGAGCAGTGTTAAAGGCAAAAGATGGCGTACAATATGAACTATGCATAGAGCACTACTTATAATGATCGTCTTGTTAACATACGTTCTCCAAATATCCCATACCAACATGGACATAATATATTTTGATGTGATATGCTATGATGAAGCAGGCAGTTACATGAAGCTGATGAATTTGGTAACAAAGAGAATCTGGCAGTGAGAAGCAAGTACACACTAATAGAGATGAATTGGCTCTAGCTATCTTGCACACATCTAAATTAGAGATTCGCGTTGTACAGTTGGTCGATATGACCCGACCTCCTGAATTGTGACACCATCTTGGAAAGGGGTCTGCACGCACAGGTCCTGCTCTCAACATGAAGAAAAAATTCACACATGATGAATGTAACTTTTCCTAAATTTCCCTAAATGATGCTGTACATGTTGCCCAGGAATGCAAGTATCCCCTAATACTCACTATATGATGCTAATACTCACTGTATGATGCTATAAAGGGAGTGCCCTACTAGAAATACTCAAGGGTCTACTTATACCTAGGAGAATTCTACAATGTATCGGTGGAATGGGATGAATAGCTGCCAGGAGCATACTATCTAATGATTTCAAAAATGGGAGGAAAAATGACAGAATGTAAAAAATAACTGATGCCAACTCAATCCCTTTATGTGACTTTCCATATGATCTCTTCATTTAGTCCTTCTTTTACCGTATTAAGGGAGAAAATCCAGAAGGTTTCTCTCTCTTTACGTACTTCCATCATAGTGCGTCCTGGTTTCTGTTTGACCTTTTCCAAGATAAGCCATGCAATTTCCGTTTCTGAATGTTTCAGATTCAAGAAATGTTGTACCATGGTGGCCTGCGTTTTTTTAGTTCGAATTGCAGATTTGTGTTCTCCATAACTGATACGGAATTCCCTCCCTGTCTCACCGATGTATCCCAGACCACATAGACACCTGAGGAAATATATGATCTTACTTCTCCAGTTGATCATGTCCTTAAGTGTACCAAACTGTCCATTATATTCCCATCCAGCACGCACTGGTCTTTGGTAAAGGTACGGCTGCCGGACTCACGAGTGGCAGAGTCCCACAGCGAAAGTAGGCAGGTGAAGTCTGAGACTTAAGGAACAGGGGGCAAGCCAGTAAGCCCTTGGAGATCACTTTGGCAGAAGGCAGAGTCCAGTTCTCCTTCAACAGTCAGAGAGCAGCAGGGCAACAGGCAGAAAAGCAGTCCTTCCAGAAAAGCAGTTCACTTGATTCCTTAAGGCAGCACCGCAGCTCCTCTGGCAGAGCTTAGTTACAAGTCCAGTAGTGTTTGATTTTAGGGGTCAGAGACCCAGTACTTATACCCAAAAATGCCTCTGAAGTGGAGGTGACTTTAAAGTAAAGCCTTTAAAGTGCACAGGTCCCCTTTCAGCCCAGTCTTGTCTGCCAGCCTATTGGTGGGGGTTGATCAGTGCTTTGTGTGAAGACAGGACATTACCTATTGAAGTGTAGGTGTCTGCTCCTCCCTCCCCTTTTGCCCATGGAGACCAATCAGTATGCAGATTCCCTGAAGTATCCTGTGTTTGTGGCTGTCTAGAGGGAATGCACAAAGTGTAGCTGTCACCCTACCCAAGACGTGTATTGGAGACAGGCTGTAAGGCACACAATGAGGTAAGAGCAGAGGAATGCCCACTTTCTAAAAGTGTGACTCCTAAACTAGTAATGCAAATCCAACTTTACCAGTAAAGAAAGTTTGTCATTGCCAATCCAAAGATATAAAACATAAAGCAGCTGCTCCTCTGCAATCAGGAATTACAGCTTAAAGGTATTTTAAGGAATCCCCAATGTTAACCTATACGAGGAGCAGGCCTCACGGTAGTGAAAAACGAATTTGGATGTTTGTCACTACTAGGACATGTAAAACAACCAGGTACATGTCCTACCTTTTTCTTACATAGCACATCGGCCCTTAGGCTTAACTAGGGCCTACCTTAGGGGTGACTTATATGTAATAAAAGGGGGGTTTTAAGGCTTGGCTAGTGGTTTTAAGTGCAAGTTGAAGTGGTAGTAAACTGCACACACAGTCACTGCAGTGGCAAACCTGAGGCAGGTTTGGAAGGCTACATCTGTGGGTGGCACAATCAGTACTGCAGCCAACTAGTCGCATTTAACTTACAGGCCCTGGGTATATGATATACCACTTTACAAAGGACTTACAAGTAAATTAAATATGCCAATCATGTATACAGAAATTACACACATGTTCAGGGACGAACAGAGCTTGAAAAATCCACTCGCATTTGCGAGCCAGATTTAGTTAGGGCGAGCTATTTTTAGGTCCTACTCGCCCTTTCTGGCGAGTAGGAAGGAAGATTGACTTTTGACCTCTGTCTCTGAAAGCAGAGCAAATGTGACAAGATAGCAAGATTTAAAGGCATCCTTATTGCTCACAAAGTGAATGAGTAATAAAAATGCCTTTAAATCTTGTTAACTTGTCACATTTGCTCACAGAGGTCAAGTGCATTACAGTTAGGTCGAGTAGATTTTTGAGGTTACTAGACCTGCAGGTCTAGTAAGAATTTGATTTTTCGAGCCCTGACGAAGCACATACACTTTAGCACTGATTAGCAGTGGTTAAGTGCTCAGAGCCCTAAGGCCAACAAAAAGATACAGAAAAACATGGAGGTAAAAAGCAAAATGATTGGGGGAAGGCCACCTAAGGATGCCAGGACTAACCAAATCGTTCCTGCAAACTGCTTTCTTCCTTGCTTTAAGCACATTTATTTAACTACATAGAGTTGCAGAGGGAACATGGCTCCCGGAGCGTGAGCTCCTACCGGTGAAGGCCAACCTCAGAAAAATCCTGGTCCCCCCCTCCCCCGAGGGCAGATAAGACATCCGGACGCTCGAGGCTGCTGCGGAGAGTGATGACAGGACTGGCGGATGGCAGGACTGGCAGTCCCGGAAACGGACGGTCCCCCGGGTTCCTAGATCGGAACGGCGATTGGTGATGCAGCTAAAATGGCATCTGCCGATCGCGGTCGACCCAGCGGCAGGACAGGAACGCTCCCCACGTGCTTGCTCCTGAGGGTCCAGAGACAAGAAGCCCAACAGCCGGGACACTAGTCGCGGGAGGGAGGCGGTAGTTTTCCATCCCCCTCACCCCCCCCTCCCAGAAAGTGACTAGGCTGCTCGTGGACTACTCCCGGGGCCTTGCAAATGAGTGCAAGTTGGCAGCCTTGCCGTTCTAGACTATGCCTCCCCCCAACAGGGCCTGCAGTGGGCCCAAAGTCTGAGGTGAGCCCGCTCCCCACCAAGCCCCAGTGGGGGCCAGTCCTCGGGGAGAGAAGTGGGCAGCAACCACCGCTGTCAGTCGTTCCTGGGTGAGGTGAAGCAGGAGATCCCCAAGAGACATTTCGGACACCTCAGGAAGACACAACCGCAGTGGCGGGTAAACAACGAAATTAAGACCCGTCTTCCTCGAACTTCAAATCCTCTGTCTCTGGCCACTCACCGATGTTGGATGTCCTTCTGCTAATTCAAAATAGGCTATATGGCCTTCTGGAATCAATAGTTGCAACAAATGAGTCCTTGAAATCCGAGGCTTGCATTTTATAGAAGTTTCTTTATGAACCAAAGTCAATAAATTCATGCATGCTCTCACTTGTAAGACCTGTGTCCCCTCAAGATCCTAACTCTCTAGCGGAGGGGCTGTCTGACAAGGCCTTACAAGGTCTTCTTTGCCTGGGAAAGTAAGGGAAAGCACATCTGTATGTGTGTCCAGATGGCTAATGTTGGTAAGGAGATGGCATCAGGATTGGCAGGAATTTGTCACTTTCTGCGCCAGAGGGGAGGAAAAAAACTACCAGGGTAAAAAGGTGCTAGGAAGTTTTCTCTAGGGAGATTTGTCCTGCCAAAGAATTGGTTAAGGCACCTGTGGTAGAAGTAAAAGCGGGGAGAAATGAAGGAGAAAATACAAGAGGGAAGTGAAAACACCAAGGCAATATGGTACAGGGAGGGCTGGTTTTGGACCCAAATAAGTGTTGCTAAAGGCAAGAGTGAAGAATTTAACAGATTAAGAATTAACAAGGGATCCAAAAATAAAAGGTGATTGAGAGAACTGCCCTTCTGTCTTGTAGGAACGTCTCTCCGTCCTGTTTAGATGGCTATTAGTATGAGTTCCCCTTAGCCACCACAGTTGCTACTCAAGCGGAGTCATCGCAGAAATATCTCAACACTGAAATGGGGCCCATAAATCACCTTGGGTGTATCCCGATGTTTTTAGGCAGTGGAAAAAGGCGAAAAAATGAAAACCTCTTAATAGGTCAGATCTGCTGGGGGCTTTTTTAAATTGTAAGGCACTGGCGGAGATCACATCTAGAGATATAGATCAAGTGGTTTTCAGGAAAACTGTAACTGGAAGGGAAGTCACGAAAGTTCATTTTACCTCCCCTGTGTTTGTTGAATTGGTCTTTAAAAGCTGACCAATTCAAGAAATTGCCTTGTGTATGGTGCCAGAAATGGAAATGGAGATCTATAAGCCTATATTGCCCCGCCTAAAGAATCATGCTGGCTTCAACGTGGAGCAGTTAAATCTGGTATTTGGAGTGACATGTTCTCTGCCCCTAGTCTGGTCAGTAGGATATAAGTATGGAAGCCTGGAAGTAACCGTAGCCACCGCCTCAAAAGATAGGCTAGCGGACTGTCTCTGGCTATGTAATAGATTTGCTTGTTTAAGCACTAGTCAGGAGAGCCTCTCTTCGTGGGTTGGGCAGGTGGATTAGGTAGAGGGCCTACGGCTAACCTTGATGTTTCCTCCTGGAATGTACATGGGTTAGAGCAGGATTTCTTAAACTTTTGACTTCTGTGGACCTCCAATGAATCATTATTGGAATCTGGGGACCCTCCACTGAGTACTGGAATACTGGAAGCCAGAGACGGCGGTGAACTCAGCAACCATCGCAAAAAGTTGTTTTCCTCGGCCTGAAGAGAACAGCATTTACTGGAACTCCAGCTCCATAGGTGGCTACACTGATGCATTGCAAGTTATAAACTTTCAGTGGTGGAAGCACAGTCCCTGATGTGCGGTCTAATGAGGTTGCAGACTGTACCCGCAATTTTATTTAATCTAACACTGGCCTGAGCAAGATGGGGATTCCACTACCCCAATGAACTAAAATTTAACCCTAAATAACAAAAATTGTCAACGGTCGTCAAGACGTGCCCAGGACATGTTGTGTGACTTGAAATAATTAGTATTTAGGTTCAGATTGTGCATAAAAGAAGCAAAACAGTCCACCTGATGTCTCAGTGCTTTTGGAGTATGGGCTAGCAATACAGCATCATCAGCGTACAGTAAAGCGGGGATTGGGGAGCCTACGATTCTGGGTATGTCTGGGTGGGAAGTAGATAGGTGGGCTGTTAAACCATTAATATATAAAATAAATGATAAAGGTGCCAATATACATCCCTGCCTCACGCCACCCTTCAGAAAAAAATCAAAAGAAAGCTCCCCATGGGAATTTAAACGAACCTGAGCTGAGAGATCTGAGTGCAGGCAGTATAAGAAATTCACAAAAGGGGGGGAGGTGGGGGCCGTCCACGCCTTGATCCAGCAACATTAACCATAGTTTGGTTATGTTCATTGAATCAAAGGCAGTGGATAGATCCATGAAAGCGAAGTACATGGGGGAGCACTTGGCCTTAGTATATTTAGAAATAGTCAGTGCCAAGTTCAGACATTGTTCGCTGGTTCCTAATTTTGGCCGGAATCCAAATTGAAAGGGGGAGAGTATGTCCTTGTGAGCTGCTCATTCAACCAAACGATCATAGAAGACTCTCTCGATGATTTTAATAGTGCTGTCGATGAGTGAGATAGGTCAATGGCACTTGGGTGACATATGGTCACCCTTTTTAGGTCTCGCCTACGCAGCGCGCATGCGCTGCATAGGAGGGCCTTTAGCCGTCGCTCTGCTCATTTTCAAACACACACTCGTGCTTGTGGCGGCATCCACCTTGCGGGAGCGAGCAGGGGCGCGCCACAAGCACGAGTGCAGTGCTTGAAAATGAGCAGACCACGCACGCACCACTCCCGGGCTCTCCTCCTGCTCCCCCTCTCTCTCACTCGCATTCCTTGTTTTGTCATCTTGCGGATGACTCATCTCCCCGATTTCCCGATTTAACTTTATTACTGACAGCACTTTTTAATCAATTCCCTTTGGGGAAATTAAAAGTGAAAGCCCTTAATTTTTCAAACAGTCAAAATATTTGAAATGCGTTTCATTTGTATGTGTCTTTTTAAATAGCATCCGATATTTCACTCATACGGTGGAAGTTATGTTGAAGCAAATGTCCTGTATCACCATGCTGTATGGATCCTAACGGCAAATGTGCCAGCTATTTGAACAGGAGTGCAGACAAATTGGGGCACAAGTTAATGACCACACCTCCACAGTTAATAGTCTGAGTTAGACAACCTTACTTCTAGCCGTGCTTGGAAACATCAAGAGCAGAGACTGGATTTGATATCCAAGCAAAGGTTTAAGACCAATAGCACAATAAAATAACTACTGTATTCCTTATGTAGATGACGTATTTTATCATTCTTTTTGTTAGAATTGTGGGTGCAGATTTCTAAGCCTTGTAGGACAATGCTGTGTACTGCTCGGCGGAGCAAGAAGACACATATTAAGGTATTTTTAAGCCCAGAAAGAAACGTTTTAATATTGTGCTAGCCTAGACCTCAAAGCTTCCCTTGAGGGTATAATGGATTAGTTTGGCCCAATACAACAAAAAGCACATGTAGCAGATATAAATTCGCTGTCAGGTCCCCAGATGTCCATTATTTAGACAACTGTATTGAATTGACTTGATGTGAGTAAAATCATTGTTTTGTAGAAACTACAAGTATTGTTAAATGTCTACGTGACTGCACGTGTGGCTCGGTTATCACCTTCAATAGCTTCTTTATCCACCAACATAAAAGTGCACTTTGGCCAACTGAGTCTAATAAGACCTGAGGTGTGAGAAGTTGGCCTGGTATATGCTGTTCACTAGTTAAAGTGGACACCTTGCACCAGTACAATTCGACTCTTATGGTAGGTAGGTTTAAGACAACCTTTATAGAAAGCTATCCTAGTGGTAGCTGTGGAGAGCAGCCTTCAGGCTAAGTCTTGGAGGAATGTAAAGCAGCTTGTTTTACCACACAATCTCTTGAATCACCAAATGAAAAGACACCACACAGGTATATATATCAAATATATATGTATTTATTACTAAACAACTCTCTACTAATCTCTTGTGAGATTAGAAGTCAGGAACATATGTACAAATCAACGTTTCACAATAAATTAAGCACAAATATGGCTGGGGCCCTAGGGGCGTACCAGACCATATACTAAAAAAGAGACTTAAGAACAACAACTTGCAAAGAGACAAGGCCCAAGGGCCTTCAGAAGTGCTGGGGCCTCACGAAACCACCCAAGGCAGGTAAGTAAAGGACCCACGGGGGACGCGTGCAGTGAGTGAACACAGGCGCGGATCGCCGTAGACTTCAATGGGGCAAGTCGCGGTTGGAAATTAAGAGTTTAAGGGCACTTCGGGAGTAGCTACAAGCAAGTCACTTACAGGGTAAGTAGTTCTAGGGCCAACACCCACAGGAGCACCGTAGTGCTGGAGTTACCTCACCCAGGGAAGCCGGGTGCATAGGTGTCCTTTGGTGTCGGGTCGCGGCGTCGTTTTCAATGGGAGCCAATGAAGATTTGCTGCTTGTGAAGACAGAAGAAGTGTCCGGTGGAATCCAAGCCTGGATTCGGAAGAAGGAAGACCTGAAAGCAGAGGGGACAGTGTTCAAAGTCACTGGGCAGTGACCCGGGGCAAGGAAGATGAATGCCCACCGTCGTCGACAGATTCAGGTCGTTCACGGGTGTCTTGACTCTTCGACCACGAGGTCCAGGAGGCGTCGAGGACGACCAGGAGCTGGATTCAGCGTGTCCCACGAAGTCTGCAGCTGACTGCGGTGTTGGCGACCCGATTGGAGCCAACAAGCCTTGGTAGCAGCAAGTCTCGTGGAAAGAGCAAAAAGTCAATGGTGCAGACCAGCAAGGTCTGGGGGACTCACCCAGCGAGGGTAAGTCAGGGCAGGCCTGGAGCAACCAGGGGAGCCCCTTGGTTCTGTAGAAAAGTCTTCAGGGGACCCACAAGCCGGCTGGCAAGGGATCGCGAAGACGCCTCGGGAGGATTCCTTCAACAGGGGCCCACGGTCACTCGGGACGGGGTAGGCCTCTGATCTTCGGAGGGATTCCTGCTAGAGGCTGGGACCACACCTGGTCCAAAGCACAGGTTCGTAGAACGTCGTGAAGGGGTTGCACTCGACAATAGTGCACGGTACCCAGGGACTGCGGTTCCTCGTCACTCGTGGGGCCCACTTGCCTCAGCTTCGCTGGGGACTCACGATGGCCTTGGAGAAGTCAGGAAATCCTCGTCTTGGGCTGCAGGGACCTCGGGCTCCGGCGGGAGCGGCGTAGTTTGCGACCGTCGTTTCAGTTTTTGGTGCCTGCCAAGCAGGGGAGTCACTCCTTGACTCCAAGGGAGATTCTTCAGTCTTCCAGAGGTAGTGGAACGTCGAAGGTCCAGGATTCTTCTTCAGAGCGTCGTCCAGGGATATCTAGTTTGCAAGTTCAAGGGTTCCCTACCTTATACTAAAAAGGAAGGGAGGGACTAGCTCTAAGACCCCACCTATGGGAGGGTCAGGGGAGTGGGTGGCTACACCCACTTCCCTTTGTCCAGTTTCGCGCCAGAGCAGGGGCAGGTAGCCCCTGAGCCGGTTTGAACTGGTGTATGCACAGAGGAGCCTTCTGCTCCCCCAGTGCAGGACTTCAAAGCACTCTAGGAGTGCACCCACCCAGCCCCAATACACTAAACCATGTCTGGGAGGTGGTCACACCTCCCTGGGACAGGATACCTATTGTTGGGCTTCCTCCACTGCGAGTTTGGTCATCAGCAGGAGGGCAGCCCAGTGTCTGTGACTGGTGGCATCCATATCCATTTTGTGATGCCAGGGCTCTTCAGGATTCTACCGCGTTTCCACAGTAGGTACATGTCTATCCCTCTAGAAGGGTGGAATGCTACCCCCGCCGCCAGAACTGGCGGGGGGGGGGTAGTATTCCAAGATGTTTGACACCAAACACGACATGCTTCCGTGCAGCCATCCCAAAGTTAGCATTTAACGCGGGGTTATAATGCGCTTAAGAGTATATGGTCAGGCTGCACTACAAACAGCATCAGAGAAGGGTCTCCGAATGCTGCAGAGGGGCTCTGCTCATGCAGGGGCACCCTCTCGCATAGGAACCAAGCACTCTGCCTTCAGGATTGATAAGGCCTGCCATAGGAGTGACTTATAGGTTTATATGTGTGTATCTATGTAGTGATATAGGTAGCCTATATCACAGTAAGGGGTGCATGCACCACCTTACCCAGGCTGCAGTAGCAGACCTGTGGTGTCAGATTTAGTCTGCTTCCCAGGTGTGGCATAATACATGCTTCAGCCCCTGGTAGGCCTGTGAAGTACCTATGCCCTTGGTACCTAAGGTACCATATACTAGGGACTCATAAGGTACCACAGTATCCAATCACTAGTGCACCTAGAGTGCACTCCAAGTCGTTTAGAGAGAACAGAGAGGCTGGGGCACTGATTGGCAGGGTCCCAGCCAGACTATAGCCAGAAACAAGTGTAAACATCAGAAAAAAAGTGGGGGCAACATAAGAGGCAGATCCTACTCTCCTACACAACCCCCCCCCCAAACGCTGGGACACTAAACTAACCTTGACCAGTTGAGTCTTCGTGCTCTAAGTGGAAATACCTTGAGAGTCCATCTGCATTGGCATGTTGGGTCCCAGGCCTATGTTCCACTGTATAGTCCATCCCCTGTAGGGAAATGGACCACCTCAAAAGTTTTGGGTTTTCACCTTTCATCTGTTTAAGCCATAGGAGGGGCTTGTGGTCAGTCTGAACTATGAAGTGAGTCCCAAACAAGTATGGCCTCAGCTTCTTCAGGGCCCACACCACAGCAAAGGCCTCCCTCTCTATAGCTGACCAACGTTTCTCTCTAGGGGTCAGCCTCCTGCTAATAAAAGCTACTGGCTGGTCTTGACCTTCATCATTCAGTTGACAGTACAGCTCCCACACCCAGCTCAGAAGCATCTGTTTGGACAATGAACTTTTTGGTGTAGTCTGGACTCTGTAAGATGGGGGCAGTGCACATGGCCTGCTTTAGGTCTTCAAATGCCTTCTGACAGCTAGCTGTCCACTGAACCTTTTTGGCATTTTCTTTGAGGTCAGATCATTCAAGGGGGTCACTATAGATCCATATCCCTTCACAAACCTCCTATAGTACCCAGTCAGGCCTAAGAAGGCTCTCACCTGTGTCTGGGTGGTTGGAGCAACCCATTCCATTATGGTTTGGATTTTACTCTGTAAAGGCTGAACCTGGCCTCCACCCACAAGGTGGCCCAGGTATACAACCTGACTCTGCCCTATCTGGCACTTAGTGGCCTTGATAGTGAGGCCTGCTTTCTGCAGAGCCTCCAAAACATTTCTGAGGTGGACCAGGTGATCCTGCCAGGAGGAACTAAAGACAGCAATATCATCTAGATAAGCTAAGCAATAAGTTTCCATCCCTGCCAGAACTTTGTTCACCAACCTCTGAAAAGTGGCAGGTGCATTTTTCAATCCAAAGGGCATCACCACAAAGTGGTAGTGCCCACCAGGGGTCGAAAATGCTGTTTTGGCTTTTGCATCATCAGCTAACCTGATCTGCCAGGAGCCAGCTGTTAGGTCAAATGTACTCAGATACTTGGCTGAGGCCAAAGTATCAATCGGCTCATCTGCCCTGGGTATGGGATAGGCATCAGTCCTGGTGACTGCATTGAGGCCTCTGTAGTCTACACAAAACCTCATTTCTTTCTTACCACCCTGGGTATGAGGCTTGGGTACTAGGACTACTGGGCTAGCCCAAGGGCTATCTGAAGGCTCAATCACACCTAACTCCAACATTTTCTGGACTTCAGTCCTGATACAGTCCCTGACATGGTCAGGTTGCCTGTAGATTTTACTCTCGACAGGCAGACTGTCCCCAGTGTCCACCTCATGGGTGCACCAGGTAGTCTGACTAGGGGTCAGGCTAAACATATGTCTGTACTGCTGCAGAACTTGTCTGCACTCAGTTTGCTGATGGTCAGTGAGGCTGCTTGCCAAAACAACACCATCTACTGACCCATCATCAGGGTTCTGTGAGAGCAAGTCAGGGAGAGGGTCACTCTCCTCCTCCTGTTCCTCATCAGTTGCCATGAGCAAGCCCATGTCAGCCCTGTCAACATATGGCTTTAATCTGTTGACATGGAGCACCCTCAGGGGGCTTCTGGAAGTTCCAAGATTCACCAGATCGGTGACTTCTCCCTTTTGCTCAACTATTGTATGGGGGCCACTCCATTTGTCTTGGAGGGCTGCTGGGGCCACAGGCTCCAACACCCACACTTTCTGTCCTGGCTGGTACACAGTCAGCACAGCCTTTTGGTCATGCCAAGCTTTTTGTAATTCTTGGCTGGCCTCCAGGTTTTTGGTTGCCTTTTTCATGTATTCGGCCATCCTGAAGCGGAGACCAAGTACATAGTCCATCACATCTTGTTTGGGGGGTTTGAGAGGTAACTCCCAGCCCTCTTTTGCCAAACATAATGGACCTCTTACAGGATGCCCAAACAGAAGCTCAAATGGGCTGTAACCAACCCCCTTCTGTGGAACCTCTCTGTATGCAAACAACAGGCAGGGAAGAAGAAGGTCCCATTTCCGCCTAAGCTTCTCTGGGAGTCCTTTAATCATTCCCTTCAGGGTTTTGTTGAAACGTTCAACCAACCCATTGCATTGTGGGTGATAGGGGGTGGTGAACTTATAAGTTACACCACACTCCTTCCACATTGCTTTCAAATATCCTGACATGAAGTTTGTACCTCTGTCAGAGATGACCTCCTTGGGAAACCCACTCTGGAGAAAACTCCAATGAGGGCTCTTGCCACCACAGGGGCTGTGGTGGTCCTCAGGGAATTGCCTCTGGGTTCCTGGTGGCATGATCCACTACCACCAGGATAAATCTGTGCCCAGATGCAGTTTGAGGGTCAAGGGGACCAACAATGTCAATCCCTACCCTTTCAAAGGGTACCCCCACCACAGGTAGTGGTATCAGGGGGCCTTTGTGGTGCCACCTGCCTTGCCACTGGCTTGGCATGTGACACAGGAGCGACAAAACTCCTTTGTGTCCTCTGACATATGTGGCCAATGAAAATGTGGAACAAGCCTGTCCCAGGTCTTGTTTTGGCCCAAGTGACCTGCTAAAGGGATATCATGTGCTAGGGTCAAGAGGATCCCCCTAAACTTCTGAGGTATTATCAACCTCCTGGTGGCTCCAGGGGTTGGATCTCTACCCTCAGAATATAGGAGTCCCTCCTCCCAATAAACTTTATGGGACCCACTAGCACTCCCAGCAGCCTCAGCAGCAGCCTGCTGTCTGAGGGGTTCAAGAGAGGGGCAGCACTGTTGCTCCTTACTCGGATCTTCCCTAGAAGGGCCCCCTGCCCCCAGGAACTCAACCTGATCAGGCTCAAGTTCCTCTGGGGCAGTTCCTTCTTCAGGATCTGCTCCTCCTCCCTCAAGAGGGGAATCAATGATCTGAGACAGAGGGGAAGGCACTGCCTTAACCCTACTGCTCCTCTTCTTGGGAAGCATCTGGTCCATTGTTTCAGGATCCAGAGCTGGTTCAGTGTCATGCATTTTGGCCTGTGACCTGGTCACAGCAAATACCTCTGCAGGGATGCCCAACATCTCAGCATGAGTCCATAACTCTACTTCAGACCATGCTGAAGTTTCTAGATCATTGCCCAATAGACATTCTACAGGGAGGTCTGCACTGACTACAACCTTCTTGAGGCCAGTTACCCCTCCCCAGGAGAAATTCACAACTGCCAGACTATGCTTGGTCCTGACATTGCTTGCATTGGTCACCTGGTACATTTCGCCCAGGATGATCTGTCCAGGGTCCACAAGATCCTCTGCCACCATGGTGACACCAGCACCTTTGTCCCTAAATGCCAAAGCCTGTTTGCCATTTATTACAGGCTGCTGTTTGTATTTGCCCAGATTACTGGGGCTCACCAGGAAGGACATGTCAATGTCTCCATCACAAATCAGCATTGCCTGAGTGGGTACTCGGACTAGGCCAGAGTCCACTTCAGAACCCAGGGTCAACCCTACTACACCCTTATTCTGAGTACCACCTCCACCAGTAGCTGAACTAGGGGGAACAGTTGCCTTAGGGGCAGGAGTGGTGGTGGTTTGGTCTTTGGACTTGTTACAATCAGAAGTCCAGTGCCCTTTCTGTTTACAGAATTTGCACCAGGGCTTCTTTCGGCCTTTTCCGTTGTTGGATTGTGACTCCCCACCAGATGCAGATTTTTGGGGCCCTTGTGAAGACTTCTGGTCTTTTGACTTATCCCCACTTTTCTCAGAGCCCTTAAAATCCTGCTTCTTTGTGTCACCCCCCTTGGTTCTGGGTTTTCTGCCTCACCCTGGTTCTGACCCACTTGTCTGCCTTCTTTCCCAATTCTTGGGGAGAGGTCAGATCTGAGTCCACCAGGTATTGATGCAACAACTGGTTCTGGCAATTATTAAGGATCTGTTCTCTCATCATTAGATTATACAATCCCTTGAAATCAGTAACCCTACTGCCAACCAGCCAACCCCCCAGAGCCTTGGTTGCACAATCTACAAAGTCAGTCCAGTCCTGAGTCTGTGCCTTCTGGGTGTCTCTGAACTTCAACCTGTACTGCTCAGTGGTTAAGCCAAACCCATCTATCAGTGCACTCTTCAGGACTTCATAGTCATCACCATCCTCTTCTCTAACAGTGAGGAGCTTGTCTCTACCTTTATCTGAAAAGGAGAGCCACAAGATTGCTGCCCACTGCTTTTGGGGGACCTGTTGTACTCTACAGGCCCTTTCCATAGCAGTTACCCACTTATGGATATCATCCCCACTCTGGTAGGGAGGAACAACCTTGCTCAGGTTCCTATGGTCTGGAATATATTCTCTGCCTCTAGGGACACTGTTGCTGCCACCAGGGGGTTCTAACCCCTCTTTTCTAGAAGCTCTCTGGAGCTCCAGGGCTTCCTTATCTAATGCCAACTGCTTGGTTTTGAGGGCAAACCTTGCTTCCTCATACTGCAGCAGTTTGTACATTCTGTCAGAGGAGGTCTCTCTTCTTGAGAAGTAGTAGTTCCTCTGGTAGACCGATTCTCTGCCAGAGTGATAGGAGTGTTCAGATTCCCTAGAAAGGGACCTAGGCCTCTCTTCCACTATGTCAGTTCTCTTAGGGAGAATTCCTCTGTCCTGTTAAGACCCCTTGGGACCTGGCCCTACAACCACAGAGTCTTGGTCATCCTGATGTCCATCATCTGACCCAGACACTGTAATTGACCCACTCACTGATTCAGACCCATTAGCTCCTAGAGCTAATCTAAGATCATCTGCTGTCAGCAGATCTATCAGGTGTAGTGTGGAGGGACTCTGTCCTAGCTTCAGGTGCCTTTCAGCACACATGGCTTTCAAGTCAAAGAAAGTCATGTCCTTATACTGAGGCTGAGTGGATCCACTGGGTCCACCCCTTAAGGACATTCTAGTGTTGTGCAGTGTTGTACTACCTACACTAGTTTGTGGCCTACTGATACTATCTTGAGCTGTAGAAAGGGTGTGCTATCCCTTGGCACACAGCTCTAAGTTCAGTAGAACTTATTGATACTAAGCTTGAGTTTATATGTACCTTGAGTACCTATAGTGGTTTTCAGTTAGTAATTCAAATAGAGATTTTCTGGTAAAACAATAGCAAGCTGGAATCCCACACGCTGCCACCAATGTGAGAAGTTGGCCTGGTATATGCTGTTCACTAGTTAAAGTGGACACCTTGCACCAGTACAATTCGACTCTTATGGTAGGTAGGTTTAAGACAACCTTTATAGAAAGCTATCCTAGTGGTAGCTGTGGAGAGCAGCATTCAGGCTAAGTCTTGGAGGAATGTAAAGCAGCTTGTTTTACCACACAATCTCTTGAATCACCAAATGAAAAGACACCACACAGGTATATATATCAAATATATATGTATTTATTACTAAACAACTCTACTAATCTCTTGTGAGATTAGAAGTCAGGAACATATGTACAAATCAACGTTTCACAATAAATTAAGCACAAATATGGCTGGGGCCCTAGGGGCGTACCAGACCATATACTAAAAAAGAGACTTAAGAACAACAACTTGCAAAGAGACAAGGCCCAGGGCCTTCAGAAGTGCTGGGGCCTCACGAAACCACCCAAGGCAGGTAAGTAAAGGACCCACGGGGGACGCGTGCAGTGAGTGAACACAGGTGCGGATCGCCGTAGACTTCAATGGGGCAAATCGCGGTTGGAAATTAAGAGGTTAAGGGCACTTTGGGAGTAGCTACAAGCAAGTCACTTACAGGGTAAGTAGTTCTAGGGCCAACACCCACAGGAGCACCGTAGTGCTGGAGTTACCTCACCCAGGGAAGCCGGGTGCATAGGTGTCCTTTGGTGTCGGGTCGCGGCGTCGTTTTCAATGGGAGCCAATGAAGACTTGCTGCTTGTGAAGACAGAAGAAGTGTCCGGTGGAATCCAAGCCTGGATTCGGAAGAAGGAAGACCTGAAAGCAGAGGGGACAGTGTTCAAAGTCACTGGGCAGTGACCCGGGGCAAGGAAGATGAATGCCCACCGTCGTCGACAGATTCAGGTCGTTCACAGGTGTCTTGACTCTTCGGCCACGATGTCCAGGAGGCGTCGAGGACGACCAGGAGCTGGATTCAGCGTGTCCCACGAAGTCTGCAGCTGACTGCGGTGTCGGCGACCCGATTGGAGCCAACAAGCCTTGGTAGCAGCAAGTCTCGTGGAAAGAGCAAAAAGTCAATGGTGCAGACCAGCAAGGTCTGGGGGACTCACCCAGCGAGGGTAAGTCAGGGCAGGCCTGGAGCAACCAGGGGAGCCCTTTGGTTCTGTAGAAAAGTCTTCAGGGGACCCACAAGCCGGCTGGCAAGGGATCGCGAAGACGCCTCGGGAGGATTCCTTCAACAGGGGCCCACGGTCACTCGGGACGGGGTAGGCTTCTGATCTTCGGAGGGATTCCTGCTAGAGGCTGGGACCACACGTGGTCCAAAGCACAGGTTCGTAGAACGTCGTGAAGGGGTTGCACTCGACAATAGTGCACGGTACCCAGGGACTGCGGTTCCTCGTCACTCGTGGGGTCCACTTGCCTCAGCTTCGCTGGGGACTCACGATGGCCTTGGAGAAGTCAGGAAATCCTCGTCTTGGGCTGCAGGGACCTCGGGCTCCGGCGGGAGCGGCGTAGTTTGCGACCGTCGTTTGTTTTTGGTGCCTGCCAAGCAGGGGAGTCACTCCTTGACTCCAAGGGAGATTCTTCAGTCTTCCAGAGGTAGTGGAACGTCGAAGGTCCAGGATTCTTCTTCAGAGCGTCGTCCAGGGATATCTAGTTTGCAAGTTCAAGGGTTCCCTACCTTATACTAAAAAGGAAGGGAGGGACTAGCTCTAAGACCCCACCTAAGGGAGGGTCAGGGGAGTGGGTGGCTACACCCACTTCCCTTTGTCCAGTTTCGCGCCAGAGCAGGGGCAGGTAGCCCCTGAGCCGGTTTGAACTGGTGTATGCACAGAGGAGCCTTCTGCTCCCCCAGTGCAGGACTTCAAAGCACTCTAGGAGTGCACCCACCCAGCCCCAATACACTAAACCATGTCTGGGAGGTGGTCACACCTCCCTGGGACAGGATACCTATTGTTGGGCTTCCTTCACTGCGAGTTTCGGTCATCAGCAGGAGGGCAGCCCAGTGTCTGTGACTGGTGGCATCCATTTTGTGATGCCAGGGCTCTTCAGGATTCTACCGCGTTTCCACAGTAGGTACATGTCTATCCCTCTAGAAGGGTGGAATGCTACCCCCGCCGCCAGAACTGGCGGGGGGGGTAGTATTCCAAGATGTTTGACACCAAACATGACATGTTTCCGTGCAGCCATCCCAAAGTTAGCATTTAACGCGGGGTTATAATGCGCTTAAGAGTATATGGTCGGGCTGCACTACAAACAGCATCAGAGAAGGGTCTCCGAATGCTGCAGAGGGGCTCTGCTCATGCAGGGGCACCCTCTCACATAGGAACCAAGCACTCTGCCTTCAGGATTGATGAGGCCTGCCATAGGAGTGACTTATAGGTTTATATGTGTGTATCTATGTAGTGATATAGGTAGCCTATATCACAGTAAGGGGTGCATGCACCACCTTACCCAGGCTGCAGTAGCAGACCTGTGGTGTCAGATTTAGTCTGCTTCCCAGGCTTCAGCCCCTGGTAGGCCTGTGAAGTACCTATACCCTTGGTACCTAAGGTACCATATACTAGGGACTCATAAGGTACCACAGTATCCAATCACTAGTGCACCTAGAGTGCACTCCAAGTCGTTTAGAGAGAACAGAGAGGCTGGGGCCCTGATTGGCAGGGTCCCAGCCAGACTAGAGCCAGAAACCAGTGTAAACATCAGGAAAAAAAGTGGGGGCAACATAAGAGGCAGATCCTACTCTCCTACATGAGGGGTCTCAAAAACAGATAACCCTTTTTCAAGTTATTGCCACCTGCTCAGAAGCTGAACATACACAAATCCAGCAGGCAAGATTAAAAAAGCACTCTGTCCCATTCCGGTTGACGTTCATATAAACACAGACACTGACAGTAGATACAGATTGCCAGAGGCTTTCAGTCTGTTCAAGACCTGCCCACGCTATATATCATACTTTGTCTAGCACGCTTGAAAAATAAATTTTGCTCGCTCAATGATGGTAAATTGGATCTTTTAGCCTGAAACTAAAAAAGGAATTAACAATGTCCCAAAGAAAATCCAATTAGATATTTTTGGGACTTATACGACAGACACTACAAATTCAATTGCCTCGAAGTGCTCTCTGTATTTCAGAGAAGTTGCAGCCAACCAAAGAATGGTGGACAGTCTGACGAAGAAAATCTTGGGCGGTTTGCCGATCTTTGAGTTTTGGCGTTGTTTTTAAGCTTGTCATTATTTCGCAGAATGGGGATCGATTGTGCATTTCAAAAATAAACAGACAGTGTTGCTAGTGCTATAAGGAGCTGGTTTGAGCTGTCAGTGCCTTGCGAGACATGTAGTCATTTTTTTTTATTTAAATGAAACAGGTAGGCTAAAGAGTGTAATGATTTGTAATAACAGAGAGCCAAAAAATTGACAGTGTGTTGTCATGGGTTTCCATAATATGGCACTCCTAAATGTATTACATCGGCATTTCTGCTCTGCAGGTAAGATTGAAAGGACACTCAATAAAACCCCTATTGTTACGTCACTAACAACTTTTCCCTCCCTTCCTTGACCAATTTGCATGAAACTCTGCCAGAATAAAGTTCAAATTAAGACTTTTATCATGCCAAACTTCGTACAAACTGATCCAATGGACCATAAATTATAAATGGTGGGGATCCCAAAACAAATTTAACATGCGCATCTGCATTGCAAATTTAGCTAAGAAAACTTTGAAGAAATGGCAGACTGTAAATATATCAAACGTGCCTCCAATTGTTGCCTTTGGTTGGTTTGGAGGTTTTTCGGTCAGCAATTTCTGATTATTAAGCAAAAGAGGCATGCACAAGTATTGGACGTTGCTGTTAATATTAGTGGACATACAGAAAAATATGAAAATAAAGAAGCCTGCTGATTGTTTACATTTCCCCATTGTTAGTAAACACTATAGAATGTGGTGCACTAACATTCGTAAAATAATACTGCACATTCTATGCTACATTCTGGCTTTTCCTGGTATAATAATGGCCCCTCTTTGACCTACTGTGGACATTGTCTGCAATATGCGGGCTATCCCTGGCATTAGGGTGGACCATCCTTGGCATTATTGTTGCAGTTTCTTGCATAATGATAGCCCTCCGTCTGGGGCTGCTCATGCTCATTGGTGTAAGGCTTGTTCTGCGGGAGCGCATTTAACCTCATTAAAGCGTACATCCTTTAACATACAGGACTGGGTGTTCAATGACAAAACCGCCTCAAAATTAATGAGAAAGAAACTATAGTTAAATTTAGTTCAAGTTGACTCGAAGTAAATAGTGACCACAATACAAAACTTCTAAACAAAAGAAACTGATCAGTTAGATATCTCCCATCTACATAGCCGCTCGTTATTTCACACATACAGTATGCCATGTTGTCAAATCTTACAAATTATTCCACACATAAGGTAGTGCCATACATTATGTATAATATCAGTAAAATTATATCAGTAATGTTTACTGATCAATAAGACACATTTACTAATTGATAAAACATAAAATCATCCAGTGTTATGTGAAGCGTGCTTAGTAACTTAAGATGACACATCATCCAATAAACACTAGCATCTCCTCAATATAAATGCTCTAAGCAAATAACAATACATACCCACAACAAACATACATTTGCATCATTACCAATTCCATTTTGTGTCCCACACTACTAAATGAAAAAGTGAATCTCACAGACAGAGCAACACGCTTCCTTGGAGCCTAATTTTGAGTTTGACGAATGAGTTTTCCATCACAAAAATGACTGATATCCTGTCAACCTAATTACAAGTGCATTATGATATTGTCAAGTTTGTGATTGACTATCCATCTGCCAAACTCTGCTTTTGGGCAGGCCCAGTGCACAACCCTCGTTGAGTATGGACTTCGGCCTTGTAACAATCCCACTGCTGGATGCCTACACAGGCAGCTAGGACCTGTTGCATACGTCTTTAGTCTGCGTGCAAAGTTTTTTTCCCTTTTTTTTTTTTTTTTTAAGAACTTTATTTTCACCTTTATTTTTTACTCTTTTTTTTTTTTTTTTTTTTTTTTTTTTTTAGGTTTAGATAACCTTTCCTACCTCACAGAGGTCTTCAAGGCTGCCTGTTGCATACCATTGGTTGGTTTTAATATAGCCTTATAGCCCGCCGTAGCGGGCTATACCGGCTATTAAAGGCCCGCTGTATCGTTAAAGGCCCGAGCCGAAGGCGAGGGACTTTAACAAAACAGCGGGACTTTAATAGCCGGTATAGCCGTGCTACGAAGGGCTATAAGGCTATTAGAACATTCTGCCACTAGAGGGCAGAATGTTCTAACAAATTAAACAAAGGCTTCAGGGAGCACGAGGGGATTGAAATCCCCTCAGGCTCCCTGAAGCCTTTGTTCACAGCCACAAAGAAGCATTGGAATGTTGGAGCTCCGGGCTTATACCAGCCATTATAAGCCCGGAGCACTCCATTGTTTTCAATGGAGCTCCCAACATTCCAATGTTCTAATATCACTTACATTTGCTTGCTTGTTATTGGTCAGCTTCCGTAGTCTTCCTTCCTCTTCGTGTCTTTGTCCCTTCCCTGGAGCATAAACAAATTACTTGTGTCCTTCTACTGCACATTTTTTCAGCTGCTACTTTTTTATTTTTGTTTAAGCACTCTACGAGAGTGCGTGTTTTTTCAACTGTCTCCCTCGTGTACTTCTCCCAACCTCTGTTGTCCTTGTGCACGCCTCCAGCCTGTCCTTCCCCCCCCCTTTCATTGTCTGATTGCTTGCTCCCAGCCCCTCCTGCACACTCGCTATGTCCCCAGAAGCCTAGGCAGTGTGTCATGGGCCGCAGTGTATGGTCCGTAGCTGCTATTTGAATTATAAAATGCAGCAATAATCCGGGTTCAGTGGGCCCCTCAGACATCTGGGCCCCAGTGCCAATGCACCTGCTACACCAATGAAAGCTGCGCCCCTGTGTTTGCTACCCCCACCTGCGCTCTTGCCTCCTGCCCTCTGTGTTGCCTCCCTTCAGCCCTCTGTGTTACCTCCTTCCCTCGCTTCGTGTTGCCTCAGGGAGCAATAAATAAGAAAACGAGCATTGGCATAGCCAATAGGTCTCGCCTTTGGGACCTGCTGCATAACTAAATACTTATAAGGTCCCAAAGGCGAGACCTAGTGGCTATGCCAATGCTTGTTGACTATAGGTACTATCACTGCAGTAGACCATGAAGTGGGAATAGTAGTAGATAGGTAAGTGTTAAATGTATTAGTAATAAGGGGAGCCCAAATTTCGGGCCTGAATTTCAACAAGTCCCTCGGTACCCCACCTGGACCTGGAGCTTTCCCACCCTAGCTGTGGTGGATGGCCGACTCGACTTCCTGCAGAGTTAATAAAAGTGGGGGAGAGTTCTGCAATCTGTTGAGGAGGGTAGCAGACATAATTGCCGTTCCTCAGAGTGGTTGATGGAGGCAAAGTCGGTAACCCAGTCCGCGCCCGAGATATTATTTTGCAGGAAGGGGTTGATAGGGGAGTTACTGGATCTGATTAGCTTTACTAAGTACCAGAAGGAGTTACTATCCTTTCCCCGGGACGCGTGTTCTAAAAGTTCCCAATCTTGATTATATACTGCACTCTTTCTGTTAGTAGGTGCAATTTTGTACTCCGTACGTGCCAGGGAGGTTTCACTCCTATTCCTGGGGCGAGCGTTTAGGGCTCTCCTCAGCTTCCTATTTGTCTGGAAACAGGCCCCGTGGAAGCATCTTGGGTCCATGTTCGAAGTACAGATTGGCTTAAGCATGGAGTCCCTGATTTTATGTATTAGCCTATTGTAGTGTAAAGCCATAGAATCCTGTACGTTCTCCACTAGGCAGTAGAGGAATTCATTTAAATGTGACTTAAGTAAGGCAGCTAATGAGTCTTTTGGGTTTTTCATGCGCCAAACTAGTTTTAGGCCAACCGAGGAGTGATGCGTAATGGAGGCTAGATTACTATTACAGGCTAAGCCCTTAAGCGGTAAGAGCATAGAGGCGCTCAAAGCATTGTGATCGCCCCAGTCTGTGGGCAAGATCTCTCCTTGGAGAACCAAGGTAAAAAATCTGGGCAGACAAACATATAGTCTATAAGAGAAGCTCTCCCCCACCCCCTCTAAATGACGTCAACGTGTTGCATCCTCCCCCAAGAATTTTGAGTAGGTTGACCAGACCATGAGCAGTAAGATACTTAAAAAGCTCTGCTCCCCTTGTATGATGAGTGCCCATTTGTATCAAAGTCTTGTGACCTGAGACCCCCACTAATCTTAGCATTAAAATCATTGCAGAGAAAAAAGTGAACTTGAGAAGCACGGTTATCGGCCTTTGTTTGTAATAGGGATATAAAATTAAATAGGCTGTTATAGTGTATACAGCCAGCATTGGTAAAATCATCATTATAAAAATCTTATCAAATAAAAAGCCATATTGATCTTCGGTATGTGAATAATCAACGCTAAAAACGAAGAGGAGCTACATTTAATCTGTGACACCTCTACTTGAAGGCTTAGGCTAACCCAGGTAGCTAGTCCACCGGCCACACGGCCGTGAATAGAGGGAGTAGCAGGACTTTAATAACTGGCATAGCCCTCAAAGTGCAGTGCAATAGTGAGCCAGGTCTCCTGCAGAAGGATTAAGTCAAACTTGGAAACGAATGCCCTCCAGTCTTCGTTATTAATCTTCCCTTTAAGGCCTGCCGCGTTCCAACTAAGGGCAGAAAAAGTTCTGTAATGCATATGCAGAGTGTGAGTTGCAACTGCCATTGTCCTTGCGGGGGGGAGCAGTAAGTGTCACTAAAGGATTGTCATTCAAAGATGTGATAGAAGGAGTAGTAGATGTTAAGACTGCTTTAGGGCCAGTAAGTCAATCCAAGTCCGAAAGTGCATCAAATCTGTTAGATGTTGGTAAGAGGCAAGATAAGCATATTGTGGGGCCACAACTACAGGCAAGACATTGGAGGCTGGTTGACTCATGCACAGGTATGGGTATCATGGCCACCTTGGACAGCTTTCTCTCATTAAAGGATAATATAATGGAGGAGGAGTTGTAGCCTGTGAATTCCTCCCTCTCCTCTTTGGTGCCATAGATCCCAACTGCATTTGGCCAGCATAGATAATAGAGGTGATCCCTAAACTGGCTCTGTACAGTCTTATTAGTAACTTTGATATAAGAAGCAACATTTAATTCCCACCAGGCACTGCAAGACCCATTGTAGGATAAAGGTAGGGGAATAAGAGGTGCCTTCATTTTGACTGAAAGAGGCATGAAGCCACATATCCAACAATCTGTAGCATTATAGCCAAGATGGGCATTATGTAAAACCTGAATGAATGTATTATTCACATATTGCAAGCGGTGTGCTTGCTTATGAGGGGCGAGAGTTATGTACTGATGCTCTGGCATTGGTGTGGTGACTGATGTTACTGACTTGGCGACTGGGTGGTTTTCTTCTAACCACCAGAACAACCTTAGCATTCCTAGTATTATTATAAGACACAGAAGCACAACAATTTTCACTTTCTTGGTCCAAAATTGTTGTATACCAGACACTGGAGTCTTCCCCTGCTGCCACAGATCAGAGGGTGATTTCCCAAACTGTCTCAGTTCAATACTCCTAGTCTTGCCCATATTGTATTATTTGTGTATGATATATAAATGCCTGTTCTTGATGAGTGTTTGATGCTTCTCCTAATATTTGTCTTTATGTTCAGACTATTTTTTTCTCCTCTTTTCTACCCTTCCCTTCCTTGTATAGATAACCTTGTTTCTGCAGGCCTCTTCCTCTTTTTTTTTTTTTTTCTTCTTCTAAAAGAGAAACAAATCAAAAACACCTAACAGCCAAAACCAAAGTAACGTGGCTAAGACCTCCTAAAAATCCCTATCTATTCTACCAAAGAACATCAAGCGTTCCCAGTGTCCTTTTTCTTCAAAGCCTCACTGGCAAGCTTATGTACAGGTCCAGACGTTGGCGGTCTTGACCACCGGCATGGGTTGCTATCTCTCCAGAGATAGTTTTTTCATTCAAAGTCTATAGTTTTTGACAGTCCTAGGTCTCAAATTTTACCTAGGCGAATCACAATCCGGATGCTCAAATAGAGGTATTGGTATCAATTTGGGCTCAACAGGAGTGAAGTTGATCAGTGGATGCGCTACTTCTCCTTCTTTAACCAGCTCACCATCATTAAAAGGTACTTGCTGTGGAATGTGTTCACTTTCCCAATCAGGAATCCCTTGCTTCACACATTGATCATAGGACAAAGGCAATGGAGCTTTCTTGACGTGGCTGACATGTAGCTAGTGTTTGTGTCCCATGCACTTGACAGCAGTCTGAGTGGCGAGTAGCACTTGCACCGGTCCTTTCCAGTGTGGCTCAAGACTGGATTTCCTCTGAAAATGTCTGGTGAAAACCCAGTCTCCAGGCTTCAGATTATGACCTGAACCTTCAAGACGAGAAGGGAGACTGGCCTTTACCTGTGAATGAACCAAACGCATTTCTTTAGTCAATTGGTCACAATAATCAACAAGCAGTGGATATTCAATGTCTGAGAATTTCTTTGGTCTAGGTACTCCCCATACATTTGCAGGCCTCCCCATGACTACCTGAAATGGATATAAACCCATTTTCGAGTTTTCAGTATTGCGCATTGAAAACATAGCTATGGGCAAAGCATCAGGCCATTTTAATTTTGTTTCAGCACATATCTTTCCCAGCTTCCCTTTCAAGATACCATTGTATCTTTCCACTAGGCCCGCTGCCTGAGGATGGTGGGCAGCATGGAACTTTTGCCTTATCTGCTATCCTTTGCAGACCAGGTTCATCAATTGGCCAATGAAGTGTGGCCTATTGTCGCTCCAAAGAACTCGGGGCAAGCCAAATCTCGGGAAGCACTCCTTCAGGAGTACCTTTGCAGTACTTGGGGCTGTGTTATACGTAGAGGGTAAGCGTCCACCCACCTACTAAAGGTGCAAACCACCACTTAGACATACTTAAGCTTGCCTACTCGTTCCATTTCTATGAAATTCATTTGCAGGACTTCAAGAACAAATCTGGGAATGCAAAATGGCCTGTTGGGTCTGAGGTTCCTTTTCCCGGGTTATAAGTAGCCCATATCATGCATCTTTTGACATGGGACTCTGCCACCCTGGGAATCAGTTCATTGAACCATACATGATCTAATGTAGCCACTATTCCTTTGCCACTAATGTGAGCCGGGCTGTGTGCCATAGTAACAATAGCATTAACGTAACAAAGAGGAAGCACCATCTTTGTTTCTCTGACAGATCTACCAAACATCCGGGATCATCTAATCTACCATACATCTGCCATGTCTTTCTCTTCCATGGTAGCTTCCTGTGTTATCTCTCCAACACATTCTAAGGTATTGTTAAACATTGGTACTTCAGGGACCCATCTAGCTGGTCCTGTAACATACATTAAACTATATTCAGATCTAGCTGTTTGCTTGGCTGTTTTATCTGCAAAAGCATTTCCCTGACCTACCTCATCAATAACCTTTTTATGGGCACTGCATTTAACAATGGCAACTGTTTTTTGGTATTCCCAAATAGAGGGACAACGGGCTTTTATACATAAGGTCCAGCACAGTTGCCCAAATGCAATATGAAAATTAAAGTTGTGCTGTTCCTGAATGATCTAGAATTTAGCAGTATACAAGGGACAGTAGGCTACAGTGTCAAAAGAGATGGGAATCCATTTCTTTGGAATGTAATGCCCTCACACACCCAGTTGGGTGTCATGCTTCATCATCGGGCTGCTCCTCGTCTGGCCGGCGCTGCAATGCCTGACGGGCTCCCGATGAGGGGCACTTTGGCGGAGATCTTTTTCCAAATAGCCGTTTGGTGCCGTGGGTGTGAGAGATTTAGTGAGTGTAGATGAATAAGTGGTGTGTGATGTTTATGTGAGTTAAAACAGGGTTGGGAGTACCAGCAAAAATAACTTTAATTGTGGGGTCTACTACCTGATTAAAATAAAGAGGAAAGGCGCAATGCTAAGTTAATGTCTTAGGTGTGGCGCTCTTCCGTGTGGTTGGTCAACATGTTTCTTTGCAATTCTACAAGTCTAGAGGCGATTCGTCAGGACCTGACACATTAACTTAGCATTGCGCCTTTCCTCTTTATTTTAATCAGGGTGGTAGACTGGCAATCCCTGTCCTCTTTGAAACGCGAATGGGTAAAAGTAACCTTACATGGCGCATTGATGACGGAATATCTGAGGGCCAATATAGCGCCTAATTGTACGTAATTTTCCCTGTCTATTCCTGGAAGATGGGACATTCAAGAAAGAATGGTCCCTGGTATCGTGGAAGTGTACTAGGGAACTTTTGATCTTGATAATCAACACAGCAAAAAGAATAGCGGATGCGCTATTGGCGAGAATTCAGGCAGCAGAAGTGGCCATTAAGAGCATCATGTCTACTACCGCTGCCTTCAAGCTCAAATTAACTGAGCTAAACAATGAAATAGCAGAACACAAAGAATATCTAATGAAGCAGAAAGTAACTAAGCTACAAAAAGATATTCGTAAGTTCGATAAGGAGAAGGTTTATCCTTATCTAAAAACCGATTATGTCCCCCCAGATTCTGACAACACCTCTGATGCGAGCTCCAGCTCGACTAGAAGAGGCTCACCTACTAACAGCGACTCAAGTGCAGAAGAGTAGGGCGTTAACCAGCGTAGAAGGGGAGGCCGACAAGGCTTTGCAGGATTCCAAGTACCCCAATTTCAGGGCCCTGGATTCTGGCCATACCCCATGTACCCTCAAGGACCCCCACAGTTTTACCCTACTGTCAACAACCAGCCTTTTTTAGAAAGAGGTTGGGGCAGAGGGCGCGGAAGAAGAAGTGGGAATTGGCAACAACAACAGAAGAGAGTCCAATGGCAGGAATCCAACCAGAATGTGGTGGAAACCCGGAGCCACACCAAAAGGAGACCCTGATTGTCAATCTCTCTCAAAGGATAATCAGGGTAGTAGACCTCACAATTAGTTATTTTTGCTGGTACTCCCAACCCTGTTTTAACTCACATAAACATCACACACCACTTATTCATCTACACTCACTAAATCTCTCACACCCACGGCACCAAACGGCTATTTGGAAAAAGATCTCCGCCAAAGTGCCCCTCATCGGGAGCCCGTCCGGCATTGCAGCCCCGGCCAGACGAGGAGCAGCCCGATGATTAAGCATGACACCCAACTGGGTGTGTGAGGGCATTACATTCCAAAGAAATGGATTCCCATCTCTTTTGACACTGTAGCCTACTGTCCCTTGTATACTGCTAAATTCTAGATCATTCAGGAACAGCACAACTTTAATTTTCAAACTGTTTTTTGGTAACATCAGGGCATCCAATAACTTTACTATTAATTCCCCATGCTGTATCTTAGTACCGTGTGAGTTCAAGAAGCCTCTTTTTTTCTTCCATAATCGCCCCAATGAGTGGGAACGCCAAAGGCGTACTGGCTGTCAGTATAAATATTTACAATCAAATCTTTACTCAATTCATATGCCCGTGTGAGGGCAATTACTTCTGCTGACATTTGAGGTATTTTACATGACTCTACCACTGTTTTCAAAGTGGTGATGGCATATGCAGCAGTGTTTGTGCCATCAGGTAATTTGAAACATGAACCATCCACAAACAACTCTCCCTGTGGGTCAGATATGGGAGTATCTGTTCGGTATACCCATCCCCTGGTCTCTTCTTCAGTGGTGAACACACAATCATGGTGTTCTTCCCCTGAATCACTGGGGAGGGGTAGCACTGTGGCTGGGTTCAAAACATTGCGACGTTTCAGAATGATATTTGGAGCAAAAAGTGTTAACTCATAAACCTGTTAAGCGTGCACTGGTCAGGTGCTGGGTCTGAGTTTTGTTTAGTAGCACATCCATGGCGTGGGGTACCATAACTGTCAAATTGTGACCTAGAACATATATTTCAGATTGTCTGACCGCAGCAGCAGCTGCTGCTGAGCGCAAACAATTTGGCAAAGCCTTAGCTACTGGATTCAATGTGGAGGAAAAATAGGCACACGGTCTATTCCTCCCCCCACGGGATTGTGTTAAAACAGATAAAGCACAGTCATCTTTCTGATGGACAAACAAACTGAATTCCTTAGCATAATCGGGGTTACCCAAAGCAGGTGCATTGCATAAAGCATTCTTTAGTTGTTGTAAAGCATGCTCTCACTCATCTGTCCAAGGGAGTGGATTACTAATATTCTTTAGATGATAGAACAAGCAAAGGTTTTACAAGTAAAGAGAAGTTAGAAATCCACTGCCTGCAAAAGGAAGTCATACCTATAAAGGTGCGAACATCAGATTGGGTCTGGGGACGTTTCATTTTCTGTACCAAATCAATTCTTTGTGTATGCAGTCTTCTACCCCCTTTTGACAGGAGGTGACCTAAATGGGCAACTTCCTGTTGACAATATTGCATTTTAGATAAGGGCACTTTATGTCCTAGGAGTGCTAAATGATGTAACAAATTAACTGTTGTCTCCTTACAACCTTCCTCTGTATCTGAGGCAATTAATAGATCATCAATGTATTGGAATAATACAGAGCCTTTTGAGGAGGTAAAAGGTCTAATTATTTCTTCAAAGATTGACTATATATACTAGGGCTTTCTGTATACCCTTGAGGAGCTCACGTAAATTGAAAGGAACGCCCTTGGAATGAAAATGAGAAAAGGTATTGACTTCCTTTAGCAACGGGCACACTAAAAATTGCATTTTTTTAAATCAAGCACAGTAAAATATTTGGCTAAAGACGGAATCATGGAAAAAATAGAATTTATGTCAGGAACAACGGAATATTGGGGTACTGCAACTTTGTTAATGGCTCGAAAATCAATCACTAATCTATATTTATCAGGGATTCCCTATGTGTTTTATTTTAAATGCAGGAAGTATAGGACTATTACATGGGCTGCCTTCTGTTTCTTTTATTATCCCCTTCTATATTAAATCAGAGATAACATCTTTGAGACCTTCCTCTCCCTCCCGGGATATTTTGTATTGAGGAATGGGGGGTAAGGGAACACCTTGTTTAACAGTGATTACTATGAGATCTATGTCCATTTTACCAACATCATTATCTCATGATGCCCAGACCGTTTTATCAATTGCCTGTAATTCAGGTGGTAAGTGAGTAACATCTGTCATTGTAAAACATTTACTAAAATTATCAGAAGCCATTGAGATAAAAACACCATCAGGAGAACAATAAATGTTAGCATTCAGTCTTTTTTCAATAGGTCCAGACCTAATAAGTTCTCAGCACAATTTTTAATGAGCACAAATGGGGCAGAGGTGGTGAAGGGGCCTATAGTAACATCTAGGGGTTTGGAGATGGGGCTCTGGATGGGAATACTTGAGAATCCCACTGATGTATTCATTCTGCCGGAGTGGGGAGCCCCTGGAAATTGGTCATGAGCCACAGAGGTGCGAGTGGCACCCGTATCACCAAGGAAGACATGTACTCCCCCCCTCCCCCCCCCTTCTTCTATACCCATTGTGACATATGGACCTGCTTGATTAACTGGAATCATGACCCTTTTTCCACCCTTTCCATTGCTGTCCCATTGTGAATACTCAAATGTATTGTAATCAATGTCAGTATATTCTTCAGTTTAGAAACTTCTGTCAACTTGTTGGCCATCAAAATAATTCTGACGCTGGGTGAAATCTTGCCTATTTGTGCCACCTCTCCCTGTAACCCTTGGCACCGAATTACCTCTTCCTCTCGCCACAATTGCTTTGCCCTGTAGGCTAGGGTATTCATTCTTCCAATGACCCTCCTGAAAGCAACAGTCACACTGATTTTGGCCTAATCCTGCTATGTGTTGCTGTGCAGGAGCTGATGAGGCTCTGCCAGCTTCTCTTCCACGTTCACCTCCCTTCACATTTCTCATACCCCTTTGTCTTCCCCTGTCTGGGAAGGCTTGCTGTATCAAAACCTTTGTTTTAAATTCTTTCATTTTATCATTCTTTTCTTTATTTATTTTCTGGTAATTCTCATAATATGTAGCCATTACCAAAAGATCTGCAGGTTCTTTAGTTGGCCAGGTGCTCTCTGATACATTAATCAACTCTCCTAATTCTTTCATCAAATTATTCACAAATTTGTCAGAAAATATTCTTTTCCCCGTGACAGTTGCCAAATCCTGACTGACCACTGTGAGCCCTGAAAATTTCCTCCATCCTAGTGAAATAGTCTGAGACGTCTTCTGCAGGCTTTTGTTAACAAGCTGTTATTTTATCCCAATTTACGTCTTCCCTTGGTATTATTAGTAGCAATTTAGATATAATACGATCAAGTATAAGTTGATCTGGTCTGTCTCCATGCCTTCTCTGCGTACCTAGATTTTCAAAATGCTCCCAGGCATGCCCAAAGTGTGCTGCATCATCATGTCTACGTATTCCATTCTTCTCTGGGAAGTAGGGCATCAAAAAATAGATCTAAATCCTTGAATGTCATGACACATAATTTAGTGGCTGAATCTAGGGCTTTATAAAACCCCTTTGAGTTTTTCCTAAAGTCTGGCAAATCTTTCTTTATTTCCATTAATTCATACCTACTCCACAGAGTATAGACAAATTGGGGAATGGGGTTCTGAACAGGAACGCCAGCAGCAGCAGGGGGTGTATTTCCTTCATGGGATATTCCCCATTCATTTGTTGATATTTTCTTCTAACCTTAACACTCCAATGCAAACAATTTTCAACAGCCCGTGGGACATCTGGGGAAGGGATCATGTGACCTTGCGCATCATGCCACAATTGTAATGCCTCTTGTGGGGTATTTTTATTACACCATGTCCACCAGCCCTCTGTCCTTTCAGTCATACATTGAATGAGTAAGTTTTGCTGAAAAACATCAAATCTGTTTACAGTTGGCATAACCGTATTCATGGTGGCATTATTTATGTCATCCATCCGTCCATGGGCTATCCGTTTTAGCTCTTCTGGATCAGCTCTCTGTGATCCATATCTGGTATTAGGTCTCTCCCTTCAATTCCCATTCCTATCTCTCAAATTACCACTATGCTTGTGAATCAAAGGTGGGGTACCTGCAGGCGTGTTTCCAGCAGAATGGGATGCAGAGGGGGTTTGTCCAGTCACTAGCCTTGGTAGAAAATGTACCTGAGGGTTAGTCAGTACATTTGGTGCAGGTATCGCTTGTCCTACTTGTGACTGCCGTTGAACAGCAGACGGATTGAGTATTGGTCTGGGTGGGACAGGCAGTTGCTGACCTGGTAATGGGGCAGGAAGAATTGGTACATTTGGAATGGGTACTAGAGGTGCATTTCCCTGCTGACCCATCTGTAGTGGTACATTTTGTGCCTGTGCGGCAGGTATGGGAACCTGTGGGACATATGGTGTGGGATTCTCCAATAGTCTCTCTAATACCTCATCCCTGTCCTCATGTTTATCTTGTGTCACATATGTCTTGTTAGTGGTAATTCTAAACTCTCTGTCCATACATTTAAATACTTTCAGTATGTTTTAATTGATCATATGCTTTGGCTTTCTGCAACACTCCCTTTTTCTGTTCTCGTTCCTTTTCTTTTTGTTCTTTAATTACTAACATTGTAGCATGTTTTTTCCCATTTATTAAAACTGTCCCACATCGCTTGTCTGACCTTTTTCTCAAACAAACATTGCTGCAAATATTGAATTTTATCTAGATCAAATGAGCCGTCCAGCGGCCATCTCAAATCCCCATTTCCCTTAGTATATCGATGCCACAGTCTGTTCCACAAGTTCACACCTGACCCATATTTTGTCATCACCTTCCATGCAGGACTACCCTCAACTGGGACTGGTTGGGACTCCTCAAGGCGTGGACTCATGAAACCGCAACAATGACAGAGTGAAATATATTTCATTAGTTTGCTCATTGTGCCTTAAAGTCAAAGACCATCTAAATGAGAAACCCTTCCAATACAGGCCTATTTATTAGGTCCAACCTGAAACCCAACCAATGTAATGCAATAAAATTCTCAATACCAAAAACGAATCAATAATTCAAAACGCCTGTTACAAAATAACTCCGAACAATCTCACCAGGTATTTGCTGAAGACGTCCGACTCTCTGTCCTCTGCAATTCAGCCACTTTTCGCTTGACCAGTTTGGAACCTCTGCCGGGGTGATCCTGTTGCCAAGGGACAGCAGTTCGGGACTTCAGATGGCAGCTGCAAGAAACTAGTCTCTTATGCAGGGGCCCCCACTATCTCTTAGTCTCGGATTGTGTCACCTCAGCCACAGACACAAATGCTGTTGGATGTCCCATGTAGAGGCCCCACGTTGGGTGCCATTTGTGGAAAGCGCACCTCTGCGCTCTGGATAATTCCACTCTTGTCCACTTAAATCCAAAGGAGTACAGGTAGTCGGAGGTAAAACAGAGCAGTTTAATCACGCTTAAGCGGGTACAAACCAACAAGGAAAAACCTGTTCCATGAAGAGAATGAACAACTGAAACAATTCTCCTTTCATATTTATACTATATTTCAAACAAGTCTTGTGTGCTGACTCCACTCCCCTCCCCAAGTCCATTGGAAATTTCCTTCCAGTTATACATAGGAAAAAAAATAGCTAACCACACTACATTTTCAAGGTAAGTAATGTGAGAGAGACTTGCAGAGCTTGACTAATTGCTAATTGGAAGGAAAAAATGTAGCTTTCCATCTTAAAGAAACACAAATTATTAACATGGTGTAATTATTCTAGCAACTTTTCCAAGGGCATGGAAAGCAAAAGAATGCATGTCAGCATGTACATGGAAACATTTTTCAGACAACGTTGTACAAAGTCAGGTAGATTTAAAAAAAAAAGTCTGCACTCATGTTCATATAATATAAACTTTTCCTCAAAGACGGTACCACGGTCACCTCCTTTTCTTTTGCCCATTGTCCCGGCGAATAAACAAACGATCAAAATAGACTGAAGAAGCAGCGACAAGCCTACACAAACTGGGAACCTTAGGCAGGGAGGAGGCCACTATTGACAGCTAAGATTGAAAAACAGTACCTCTATGCAGTTAAAGTCTTGACTTCCAATCGGTGGCTTAACGACTTCGACAACTTCAGGCTCGAATTGGGAGCGTTGGGGCGCAATATCAGAGGCCTCAGAGAGTGGGCCCAGCCCGGCCTCAAACGTCTGCGGACGGGCGCAGACGGGCCTGCCCTTGGCCCGGGCTTTGCCCTGGCGTGTCCAGCGCTGCGGGAATCAGCTGGGGCCGTTAAGCGTCCCGAGGCTCCTCCTCCCTCCAGACAGCCGAGGCGTTCACTGGGGGACTGAGTCCCACCCCAGCACACAGCAACAGTTGGGCCTTGAACCTGCCCCCACAGGCAGGCAACAATCCATTCATTCACCCATACAGCTACTCATACAACCAGTCACTCACCCATACAGCCACTCACACAGCCACTCACACAGCCACTCACACAGCCACTCACACACCCACTTATTCACCTACACAGTCAATTACACACAAACTCACTCACCCATCCTGCCTCTCAACACAGCCACTCAGTCACCCATACTAGCACTCACATATTGGAAAATGGTCTTGGACTGGTGTATGAATGCAAAGCGTACAGTGTATAAGGCCAGGGGCTGCCTGAAGAAGTGGGAGAAGGTTTGGGGTCCATGCCTGGAATATCTAGAAGTGGACTAATGGGCTGCTGCTACGCTGTTTGTTTCTGCTTATGTTAAGAAAAAGGTGAAAAAGATTGCTGTGTTATAGTGTATGTGTCGATTTGGTTTTCTTGCACGTTTGATTACTAAAATCAATAAAAACTAAAACAAAATGTTTGACTTCATATTGTATTTTCAGCTAAGGGTGAAATGTGGGATTCATACATTTCCATTCAAACTCCTCGATGGAAACCACACTTTGCAGAGCGCATGGCAATGTAGTTAAAAACTGAATTGAATTAGGCACTGTCTTATTTATTCCACTACAGGCACTGGACATAGTCTAGCAAAATGCTGCTGTAGCTTTTGCACACACTGTCCTATTTTTTAGGTCTCGGCTAGACAGCGCTTGCGCTGTCTTTTCGAGACGTGGTATTCAATATGTAGGTTTCAGCCCACATATAGGATTCCCATTTGCTGGCTTCATCGTCGCTCTCCTATTCTTTCTCCCCATTTGTCCATGGCAAGCAATTGTTCTGCCTCTACAGTGTTTACCCCCTCACCAAGCAGGGTCTAAGTACTATATAAATACTGGTAACCATATTAACATCTGTTCAGCAACTCCTTTTTTCTTTCTTGAAAAGCATTTGGCACGATGGTCCTGTTTTTAGGTCTCGCCTACGCAGCAGCGCGCATGCGCTGTATAGGAGGAGACCTTTAGGAATCGATTCACTTTTTGGGCCAAAAACGTGCACGCTTTGCATTGCTTTCAATGGTAACGCGTGCACGTTTGGCGATTCCCTTGCGGGAGCGAGCTTTGAAACCATCTGTTTGTAATTAACTTGCAAACAGATGGTGCCCCTGCTCGCTCCCGCAAGGGAAACGCGCCACTAAAACCCCTTTGAGCACCTCGCATCTAATCTTTCACCTCGCACATGACAGTCGAGCCCCGCTCTCACCCTGCACAACTTAGCCTTTTTACCACCCCTTGTTTACTATTTATGTTCACAATACCCATTACCAAACCAACACGCTCGCCGCGGTCGCGTTTGTTTCAACTTTTTTTTTCTCCCAATTTAATGTTGAGCAACACTGAGCATCCGACACTCTCTCTCCTCCACCACCCGCCTCTGCGTTTCCTTCACTTCCTCTCATTGTAACCCCTTCTCGCCTATCGCAGGCTCCGTCATTCTCTCCCCCACTTACTATTTCTGTCCTCCTCCTCAGTTTCCTTCCTAATTCTACATTTAAATCACTCTCACTCCAGCAACCTACGTCTCGCTCTCTCCTCCATTTACTAAATACATTTGCCTCTCCTCTAGTAAGCCACAAAACTACAGGCGCAGCGCACTGTACTTTGACCTAATCACATTCCCCAAACGCGAAACTTAGATATACTACAACAAGCTGTTCGGCCTTGCTCAAACCACAAACACTTTCTCTCTCCTCCTCCACTATTTCAGCCCTACTTCTCATTCTATATCACTCTCACTCCAGCCAACTGCATCTCCCTCTCTCCTCCATCCAGTAAATGCATGTGCCGAACCTCTTGGAAGCCACAATACCTCAGCCGCAGCGCACTATAAATTGCCATCTTCACAAACCACAAAAAAAAATCTTTTATATATACTACGCTAACCTGTTGTGCACCCTCAAACCAATGGCGTAATGTAGGGCTTTGCAGGAAGCTTAACTACAGCCGGTGTATACCGGAACACACATGGGCAAATTCTAAAACCATGTCAGATTTTCAGGACAAACATTAAAAACACATTATTTAGACAACACAGAGCTTTCCAAAATAATTAATGCAAAACTAAATACCTCTACTTTTGGACAGTTCATTTTGCTCACGTCACTCCTCCTCGGTCTCGACCTCCTCACCTCCCCCCCCCCCCCCCAAACCACCACAACCCAAACGTCACTTCCTCTCTACATGTCTAGCCCCTTCTCTCCTCTCTCGTTCTCCCTGTTATTCTCTCACCCACTCTTTCTATGTCTCTCCTCCTCCTTTCTTTACACCAGTAAGCATGTTGAGAAAACATGAAAGAAAGAAAAAAAAAAACACGGCCTCCGCCACTTCCTCACACTTTACAGGAAAATTTTAGCTGTGACAAATCTTACCACGGAAAAAAACAGACCACAACAGGAAAAACTAACCAACACAGCACCCCTCCCCCAAACACCACAAAAAAATGATCAATAAAACTTTATGTAATATCATTTTGTGCTAACACACATCATTTTAATGCACCCCTATCACGCGACCACTTATACCTCTTATACCATCTCTGTTAAAACAAGCATTGGCATAGCCAATAGGTCTCGCCTTTGGTACCTTTATAAGTGTTTAGTTATCCAGCACAATATCCTTGGTGCAACAACATCAACTGTTGCATGGCTAAACACTTATAAGGTCCCAAAGGTGAGACCTATTGGCTATGCCAATGCTTGTTTACTTGGTTGCTGCGTTTCTGTAAAAAGGCTTGTAAATCTTGCTCTTATCTTCGTTCCTGTCACCAGCCTGTGACAGCTGGGGCTGCTGCTGACTGTGTGGCTGGCCGCAACCGGCAGCTGTGAGCCTGGTGTGTCAGCCGACCGGGGTTCTTTGTTCCAGGCCCTTCCGCCCAAGCCTTCTTTCCACACAATCAGGCTGGGAATCTTTCAGGAAGACAAGACGCATGTTTATGAGAGCGAGATCTCCTGATGGCTTTCTCCTGCCAAGGGGTCAGTGTCTCTCCTTCAGGTCTTGCATGCCATAACCAGCCTGTTTTCCTGCTCCTATTGCTGAAAAGTAATGGCAGCACACTTTAAGGAGCCAGTGGCCAATCACTATGCACTACAGGCAGCAGGCTTAACAAGCCAAGCCCAAAGTTGTGTGTTTGTACCTCGAGGAGGAGACGTTCTTGTATGATGACACCTTGGGGCTAGCGAGCTAGGCATGAGCATCTAGTGTGGTAACTGAATGACATAGGCTAGGCGGGACACTGCAGAGTCCAACTGCACTCCCCGTGTCGGTCCGTCCCAGCGGCACGAGAGCCCATGTACAGTTACGTGTGCTGCCGCGCCTTAGTGGCCCGGTCATTCTTCCTTCCCTCCGGATGCCTGGAATCTGAGGACGAAACATAAAATCTGGCGGCAGTTTCCAACAATTACAGAATCTATGTGTGATCAGTGGGAGATGGTCTTGAGGCACATGCTTCTATCCTCTTTGCCTTTTGCTCTGGACAGTAACAACTGTTAATCCCAGGCTTCCTCTTTAAGGGTCCTTGCCGGTGGACACGGGTGTAACGATGGCCTCTGCAGTCCCTGCAGTGCAGAGATGCCCTTGCCCCTTCAAGGGGCCACCATCAGTTCAGAGGGGTCCCCTGTCAGACCCAGGCCGGTGAAGATCTAGGAGATTCACGAGGTGTAGGGGCCCCTCATCACATTCTGAAGGAGGTAGGGGGGGGTGGGGGGGGAGGCGGGGCATCATTTTGCATTACACAACCCGATGGATGTGCCCCATATTTGTGTAAATTGGGAATCAATTGAGGTTTGGAGGACACCTTGGCCATCGCTGTCTTTGTCTGTGACCTCACTCGGTACCCCCAACTGACAAGCTCCCACCATGTTGTCCGCTCCCCATGAGCTGTTTTATATATTAAAATAGCCATGAAATGCAGAGAAAATGACAGCTCTCGACCTAGTCTTGCATCTCGCAACAGTAGGGAGACTGGAACGTTCCTTTGTTTGATGATGTTAACTTGGATTTTGAGACCCATTGTGACTGCAGTCACGGAATGGACAATTTGATCTGTGCTCATTCCCCACGCCCCCTTCTCCCGGAGGAGTCCAGTGTTGGATGCAGACATTTTATGGAAAACAAAAGTGACTACACCCTTTAGATACAACTACGCACGACATGTCCAGGCATTGTGTGTGTTTGCAGGTGTAAGGCACATGTCACAGGCTACCATTCTGGACAGGGCCTCCTCAGCTCTTCATCATTCCATGGTCGTTCACATTAATAACTCCAATTTTACAAACACCAAGAGGCGAATGTCTGCAGCGCATGCCACAGAAATGGCCCACCCTTTAAATACATAAGACCCTGCATATGCAGATATTTGTTTAGCGTTGAGATGGGATCACTTTATTATAAAGGCGTACGGTTAATTTATAAATATTCTTGTTTCTCTTCACGTTTTCATCTGTGTCGGGGAAATGTACTTCTATGAGGCCAAAATAACCATGTCTCGTTAAACGCGTTATTTTTCTCAAAAAGTCGATGTTTTCTACCTAAGAGAGCACACTTTTTGTAAACCGCACAAACATATCGGCTCTAGGCTACTTGTGGAAAGTAGCGATTGAGACCTCGACAGCAGAACAAGCTTCCTGCACGAGGAACCGATGTTATAAAGTGGGGGAAAACTGCAGCTCAGACAGCGAGTTAAGCAGCAAGATTGCTCAGCAGATTAAGAGCTTACCTTTGACATCTGGTGTACTCTGCATGTTATTACTTTGCATCCTGGCAAGGTCAACTCAAATTTTCATCACTCTAAGTTAGTAACCTGGGTATCATTAAATGGGGTATTAGTATCTCCTGTAATTTACAGCTCATACAAATGGCAAAAACTGCGGTACTAGACATTGTACAGAAAACACCTTCTATAGATGGATTGAAGATTGCCCTGATAAAGTGTTCGGTGTACAAAATACCTTCAGTCTGAGCGTCATCAGTCGTTTTTTTCCTGAGAAGCTTCTGAGTAACCTTAAAGATTCCATTAACATGTGAGAATGTTAAATTGTGGATGAAATTATGGAAAGAATGATGTTAATAATCAAATAATTATTGATTTGTGGGACATGAAAACAGACTATAAAGTTTAGGATGCATTTTTAGTTATTTATTTTTGAATCTATCAAATCAACTTGCAGAATTTGAAAGTTTAAAAAAATAAATGAAACATTTGATCTATATTTTCCTCTAATGTGATGCAGTTCTGTATTAACTGTTAAGAAAACAAGTTATTATAATGGTCCAGGCCCTCGTCCGGCTCCCTTCTAACTTGAAACACCTACTTACTTGTGTTTTGTTTTTCTTTTCTTTATGAAACTAACATCTGTTTGAGTACACATTTTTATGTTAAACTAATTTTGTGTAAATATCTTTCTATGTAAAGCACTTTAGATAAAAATGCTGTATAAAAACAGGTGATTAATATTATTACACAAAATAAATATACAAATTCACAATTTCAATAGTAAACTTTACCGATAACAGGAAAGACCGGAAGGTGGCATAAAACATAATAAGCGTGTTTGTAAAGTACTCCTGGACCAGAGGGGTTTCTTGGCGCTGTTGACACGTGCGGTCACTGTAGAAACTAGCTAATTTAAGAAATAAACTAAGCCCATTTTATTTTACTTTAAGATGCTTAAAATAGGGTCCTCTCACAGCTACAGCTGTATTTAACTGCTTTGAACCTCACCAGACAGGATAATAAAGTACATTAAAATGTATCTGCTGAGTGGAAAGGAGGAGGGGGCCCTTACAAAAGGAGCCGTTGCCAGTTTTTTCAATTATACAGCCCCATTCACAAGTCCAAGGAATAAGAGTCCGACCGTATTACATTTGGACAAAATTCGTACGTTTGGTGATTTCGCAAAGAATCCCAGGAGATTTTCTGGAAATAAATGCCATTCCTAGGAGTACCCAGATGTGTAACATTTACACGTGTAGACTTTCCATGTGATAAATGAAAATTTCTATCATGTAACTTTTTTTGGCCTCTCGGTGGACAAACTTCTTTTACCCCGTGGAGCAGCACCTTTCCCTGCCCCCCAGATATGAGATCCTCCCTTCCATCTCCACACTGGAAACATACTTACTCCTACCCTTGAAGGGAGTAAATCAGTATTTCCAGGGGGTGAATGCGAATATCTACAAATGTATAGGTTTGTAGCTGTCCACCACCCGTGCACTTAGGACACCCCATTAGCAATGGAGGGAACGCCACTACATGGAAGGAATTTTCACATTTGCAAATGTCTTTTGGGGGGTAAAATGTTTCCATTCCTATTCTGTCATTCAAGATTGGGAATTTGCCCATGTAAATGTTTTTCAATGACCGAAGTTCACCTTATGTGCTTAGTCTCTGTGACTCAGCCCAGAATGTCTTAAACAAAAAAGAAATATTTTCAGTTCCTAGAGGGATCCTCATTGGACAGCGAGTGATGTGTGCACGTCCTCCCCAGTAGTATCATTTTGAGTTTAAACATTTTGGTGGCATACAGTGCTTCACATATTCCACGATGTTTAATGTCACCAGAGAACTTTCAGCTTGAAGGCTTCCCACCATTTATAACAGAAAATAAGTCAGATTCACACAAATCAAATTCACTATGCTTGTGCACATTCCGGATTAGGTGATTCAGTGTACTAATGCATCTATTCCCAGGATCTGTGTTTCACCCACATAGTCTGAATGTCACCGGATCCAGTCAGCCTTTCATCCTTCTGATGGTGGATAAAATCAGCAGCCTTGAGTTGGGTAACTGTTAGAATCTGCTATCGGTCATTAGCGCCTACATCTGCACCGCCATACCCTAGTGTGTAGCAATTGTATAGCTCTTCAATTCCTGGTTTCTTTTGCTGGTATTGATTTCATTCGAGTAGCATGGTGCTTGGAGTACTTCTTTAATGGCTTAAAGTTCAGTGGTGCAAAGTGTTTTGCAATGAGTTTTGTTGATTCAACGTAAGTAGTTTGTGGAGAAATCAGCAGTGTCCTCTGAAAGGTGCTGGGCGGGAATTTCACTTATTGACCTTTTCCAGACTTTTAAAGGTCAGATGAGTTGCATTGCAAGATAACGTTTGGAGAAAAAATGAAGTCCGTTTTGTTGCTCTTGTTTATGTTGCTTGGGAGATTGATTGGATTAGATCTTGATGTGTGCATATACATTTTAATTTCCTAGTCAGTGGATTTTGAATGTATGAGATGTTTAGGTCACTGGGAAAATATTGTTGTTTTGGGCAGTTGCTATCGCTGTGATTAGTTCTTTAAATTGTCCAGGGAATGCTGGTTGCGCCCAGTAGGTCGGTAAATGGTGTGAAAACAGTAAGCTTTATATTGCATTATCTGTATTGAGTTTGCAAGGAGTTTGAAGAAGTGAAGGAGTTTTTGTAAATGTCCATGATGACACCTCAATTTTTCTCAGATCTATTTTTGCAGATGTTTAAGTATTCTGACTTTAGCAGAACATCAAAAGAGTTCGCAGATGTGTCGTTGAACCAGGATTCGTTTTGAAATGTAGGTCGAAGTAGTGTGAGATTAGGAGGAGGTTTCAATGCAAGAATTTGTGCAGATCTTGCATTAATTGGGTTCCGTTTAATCTTCAGTTTGTGGTATTGGATCAGACTGAAGGGTATGGTAGACTTTTTGACAATTAGGATGGTTGCCATGCTCCCAGCATCCATTCACGACCGCCCAAATGCTGCTCAAATTTAGTAAAGAGTTGAAGACACACCACGTAAAGAATGCTGCCTCACTATGGAATGACAGTTTACTACTGCTTTGGGAATCCCGTGATAACTCCTATTACTCATGACTCTCTATGCTCATCCATGACCCTGTACAGTGCCCTGCTGCCTTTGGTTAGATTTGTTCTATTCTTATACCACATACATACAAGTTTTGTGAGAAGCACATTTTTTATCAAACATCTCTTTATTTGTTTTAAAGATAACAGAGCATACAAGTATACAACAACCCTTGAAGGGGATGAGGACCCCATTGCAGATTATCGGCCACTTCGTACAGTAGGCTAGTGGAACCAATACAGTGTGTGAACTAGTAAGTGGCGATCAGCACGTATTGTCCATGTCCAATTCTCGTGTCCCGCCCTGCCCCCCTCTGAACAATCGAACAGTAAGAAAAACAAAAACCTAAGGTGTCACGGTCGAACAAAAAAAAAAGAAAAAGTAGTGCACTATTAGGGATGTTAAATCCGAAAGCTGAAAAAGGATTGACGAGGTGTGGGTATCGGAGTCATCTTACGTGGCCTTGAAGAGGTCAGTGGGAGTCCTAAATATGAAAGAGGTGAAGAGCCCGCAGCCTTGGTCCACAGGCAAACCGGGGCAGCCCCTCGGAGAGATACTCGACTAGTGGCCCCCATATATAGTCAAAACCTGTGCGGGAGTCCTCCACAATGTCTGCCATTCGTTCCATCGCCAAGGCGCCCCCTAATCTGGCGTGCCACTGCGTGAGGGAAGGGGCTTCCGATTTTTTCCAGGCTGCGGCCACTGCCATCTTGGCCGCCCCGAGGCAAAGCCACATCACGGAGCGGTCCCCATGGGTTTGGTGCTTTAAGTTGGTGTCTCTGAGTCCCAGTAGCGTGTGTTCTAACGTGTTGGAGATCGGATATCCCAGAATCTGTTTGATTTGGGCGAGGACCTCTTTCCAAAATGGCTGAATGTGCGGGCAGTCCCACCAAATATGTCTGAAGTCTCCTAATTGGCCGCAGCCCCTCCAACATCTGTCTGAGGTATTAGGGAAGATAGTGTGTAGTCTGTGTGGATGCAGATACCAATCGTATACAATTTTGTAATGTGCCTCCCTGAGGTGCATAGACCGATTAAACTTAGGAATATCTCTGTAATGTGAGGTCCATTGTTGTCTCGTTGAGGGAGTGTCCAGTATAGTGTCCCAAAAGAGGTGGTGCCGAGGGGTGTTTGTGGAGCCGTGAGAGCGGAGGAGTGAGTACAGAAAGGAGATAGTGCCCTTTGAGGAGGCCCCCGACTGAGCAAATTCTATAGGAAGCAGCTCCCGGGTAGCGGCCAGCCGCACCTGTGGCTGCAGAGTCCAATGTTTAAGTTGCAGGTATCGGAATTCTTCGGATGATTGGAGTTTAAATTCCTTCGCACATTCCGGGAAGGAGAGCAGTCTTCCCCCTATCGAAGAGATGGGAAAGCATCAGGCAGCCCCCCTCCTGCCAAGCGTCAAATGGGCCTTCCTGTAGGGCCGGGGGAAACTCTGGGTTGTAGTGTATGGGCGTGTTCGGGGAGGGAAAGGAGGTAAGGGGGGTGGATCTGTTTACTTCGTCCCATACCCTCAGGGTGGTTGCCGTGGGAGTACTTGTATATGTGTTTCGCGGACGGTGTTGTTTGCTTTTCCAGAGGAGGTCCCAGATCGTTCTCCCCGTGATTTGCCTGTCTATGTGTAGCCAGTGCCTACCGGACTCCCGCAGAGACCACTCAGTTATGACCCTCAATTGAGCAGCTCTATAGTAGCCCCGAAAGTCCGGTAGAGCCAGTCCCCCCTCCTCTCTCGACCTAGTCAACGTACGATTAGAAAGCCTGGCCCGCTGCCCCTGCCAGATGAACTTGGTGACCATTGATTTTAACGAAGAGAAGAGTGACTTTTCCACCGGGATTGGGAGCCCTGGAAAAGGTACAATAGTCGCGGCAGGACATTCATTTTGAGAAGCACATTTTTGATGAGTAATAGCGCAGAAAGCGTAGGGCTATCTTCCTTAATTTCCCCTACAAAACTGTGATAAAGAAGGATAGAAATGGAATTGGGGAAGTTTATCTTTTTAAGTTGAGCCTAGCAGCAGGCCTGCGCTGCTCTGCGAGCCATGGTGTATTCAATACATGGGCTTCAAGCCAGGACATCGCTTGTTAGTGGTATTGTGGGTGACTTTCTAAAGTCCTTACTTTTGAATGGTAAATCATGCCAATTTGTACCTCCTTTTGGGAACCTCCCATAGCAACTTGCCCTGTTACAGGGCTCATTTCGCTTCTGTCCATTTCAGTTCGTTTTGCGCACTATTTTTTTCCCCAATTACCTGCCTCGTGTTCTGGAAATGTTGCAAATGCGAGCAGCTGACCAGTGTTACTGCTTTCCCCTCCCACCCACCGTTTCTCCATGTGTCTCCCCCTTATCACCTCAGCTTTCACTTATGATCTACACAGTCTGGGTCACTGAAGATCGAGTTGAGCAGTGACCGTTGGAATGTTAGAAGTTTGATTTTACTCGCTAGCTCCCTTTCACTCAATCTTTCGTTTTTAGCATTAATTATGTTTCACTCGCTCGGAGCTCTGTTGCTCCGTTTCTGTAAAAGGACTGGAAATCTTGTTGTTTATCTGGTCACAAATGTGGCAGCTGTGTTTCTGTTCCCAGTGGTAATTGCCCTTTCTTAGTCCTCTAGGCAGTGCTGCAGCCGTGTCTCTGTTCCCAGTGGTAATTTCTCATTCTTAATCTGCTAGGTAGTGATGCTAGCTGCTTCTCTGGTCCTAGTGGTAGTTCCTCATTCGAAGTCCACTAGGCAGGGCTGTTAGCTGCTGCTCTGGTCCCCTCAGTCCTCTAGGCAGTGCTGCAGCTTCTTCTCTGATCCCAGGGGTAATTCCTCATTCTAAGTCCTTTAGGCAGGGCTGCAGCTGTGTCTCTGTTCCCAGTGGTAATTCCTCATTCTAAGTCCTCCAGATAGTGTGCTTGCTGCTTCTCTGGTCCTGTAGGTAACTCCTCCATTCTAAGTCCTCTAGGCAGTGCTGCAGCTGTGTTTCTGTTTCCCGTGGTAATTCCCCATTCTTAGTCCTCTAGCCATTGCTGCAGCTGTTTCTCTGGTCCTAATGGTAATTCTTCATTGTAAGGCCTCTAGACAGTGCTACGGCTGCTTTTCTGGTCCCAGTGGAAATTCCTCATTTTTAGTCCTCTAGGCAGTGCTGGTAGGCTGGTAGCTGCTTCTATGGTCCCATCGGCAATTCCTCATTCTGAGTCTTCTATACAGTGCTGCTAGCTGCTACTCTGGTCCTGTCTGTAATTCCACATTCTAAGTCCTCTAGGCAGTGCTGCAGCTGTGTCTCTGGTCCCAGTGGTAATTCCTCATTCTTAGTCCTCTAGGCAGTGCTGCTAGCTGCTTCTCTGGTCCCGTCAGTAACTCCCCAATTCTAAATTCTCTAGGCAGTGCTGCAGCTGTGTCCCTGGTCACAGTGGTAATTCCTCATTCTTAGTCCTCTAGGCATCGCTGCCTACTTCTTCTCTGGTCCAGTCAGTAATTCCTCATTCTAAGTCCTCTAGGCAGTGCTGCAGCTTTGGTCCTGTCAGTAATTCCTCATTTTAAGTCTTCTAGACAGTGCTGCTAGCTGCTTCTGGACCCGTCGATAATTCCTCATTCTAAGTCCTCTAGACAGTACTGCAGCTGTGTCTCTGTTCATACATCCACTACACTACAAACCTAAACACATAGATAAAAGACATTGTCATTTACTACGGCAATAGCTCTAACTCTGGCAAATGCAAGACCTATTGCATTGCAAATGATTGTTTGTTATGGTGCTAAATGTTAGGTCTGGCTGTAGACACCGCTAGGTGTATGCCTAAGCTCTTTTCCTCAACACTAAAAACAGAGAGAGGGGCCTTTGGTCCACCCATGTCAACTTTTGTTTTGTTTGGGTAAGCCCCTTAAGCTATTGCGTGAGAAAGTATTTTGGATCCAGCCTGATGAATAGTTCAGTCTTACAGTTAACCATTGGCTGTTAGTTAGCTATTGGCTTCTAGATTTAATAGCTAATAAGGCAATAAAAGTCTCACCTTGTATTTCTGTCACATTGACTACCTTGTGTAACAAACTAATAAAATGAGGAATTGGTAACGTACTATTACTTTTTTCTTTTTTTTTTTATCGTAATGCATGATTAAACCTGGTTGAAAATTAAACTAACAATAAGACTAATTTCCTTTTAGATGAGCATGTTGAATGGATTAAATCAGGACTGTGTTTTAGCACCTCTTCTGTTTTATTCTTTATATATTACTCATCTGCCATCTTATCTTGATCCAGGGGCAGCACTACCATCAAAATTAGACTGAAAGCTAATACTCATTTAACCTATGCAGATGATTTGATTATTTTTCATTTTTGCCAACAGGCCTGCAAGTTCAACTCTCAAAGCTGAATAAGTATAACCTTTTGAATGGCTTAATGGCGATTCTCATGAAAACTAAAGTGTTGTAATTTGGTAAAACCCTAAGCAGCTTTCCTGGGAATAGGTGGAAAACATATATATATATATATATATATATATATATATATAAAAGTTCTGAGTGCCAGGTGAAAGACCAGAATCGGATTTTGGAACGTACGCATTATGTATGATACAGGCAAGCTGGCTCAAGTAACATCTCAGAGACCAAAGCATACCTGGAGACGAACTATGGAAACTGAAATAAAAAAAGCCCCAAATTATAGATTTGTATTAATTAATTTTATCTATCTGCTGTCAGTTAAACTGACTGGCATGTATGCTAGCAACAAAGTACCTCCACTTATGTTTATCTTGAGCACGTTTCTGTATGGTACTCCGGCTGTGGTTCTGGGGCTTTTTTTATTTCAGTTTCCATAGTTCGTCTCCAGGTATGCTTTGGTCTCTGAGATGTTACTTGAGCCAGCTTGCCTGTATCATACATAATGCGTACGTTCCAAAATCCGATTCTGGTCTTTCACCTGGCACTCAGAACTTTTGTCATTCTGTCAGAAGTTTCCCTGCAGCTTTGGCTACTATCAAACATGCATATCTCTTGCAGAGACTCTAGAAGTCCCTCATGCTCAGAAGATTTAATGGCTCCTGCTTCTGTTTCCACAGCAAATGCTTTTTCTATGGGAGAAGGTTGTTAGCCTTGTGCCCAGCCCTCAACCTGAAGGACCAATGGATTGCGCTTAATCTGGTCTTTACCCCTGGACCTGTCCGGCTTGGGCAACCCTGCCCGGAGACTAAGCTCACGCCGGCATAGCGCTCCAGGTTACTGAGACACGCAACCTTCTCGACCGCTTCAAGGTGGCGATCCTCCGAGAAGATTAAATACAAATATCTAGCACATCTTTGGCACAGAGCAAGCACTGCTCTCCATACCTTAACATAGATGCACAGTTCTTCTTTGCACAGAGCATGTCTCCTTCACACAGTACCACTTCATACACAGTAACTCATCACACACAGCATCTCCTCTTTTATACATAACCCTTCACGGTTATGGAGCTTCTTGCCTTCAGTCCTCCTGAGGACAGCAGAAGAATGTGGACACAGAGAAAACTAATTTATTATTCAACTCCAGTCCTAGAGCATTTAGGGGACGTGTAGCTTTCCCCAAAATAGCCTAGTGGCTTGTGTACTTTTCAGACTCTAGTCCTGGAATATTTGAGGTAAAGTTTACAAAAAAAAAAAAAGCATTAGCAAAGCCTAAAGGTCTCACCTTTATTACAATTGGCCTTCCCAGTTGCATTTAGCGGTGCTGTACAGTACCTGGACACTGTGCATCATCATCAAAACAAAAATAATAGAAGATTTTATTTTAGCTAAAGGTGGCAATTTAAAAAAAAAAGAAAGGACCACAGGGTTTGGAGGTGTGCGGGGTAACGAAGGAGCATGTGGGATGGAGGAAGGGTTAAGAGAGCACACAGAGGGCAAGGGGAGAATCACACGGATGAGAGAGCAACACTGCGGGAGGGGGAGAGAAGCATACAAGGGTTACAGCTGGAAAACGCATGCACTCGGAGTCCTTAAGTAAAAAAACGAGAACAGAGCAGGGGGAAGAAAAGCAGACTGACGAGAGAGAGAGAGCAACACATAGCTGGGGGATAGAACCACACAAGGGAGATAGCTGGAAAGCACATGCGCTTATGTGGAGTGCTTAAGCAAAAAGAAAATCGTGGTTCCCTCAAAGTGAGCAATCGAAGGACACAAGTAAAAAGGCAATGTACAAACACAAAATAGACCAGACAAGTCATAGAAAAAGAATGAGCAAATGAGTGACAGTAAAGCCAACCATTAGTAAGTAGTGGGCGGGCTTTAATCCCTCTGTACGATCTTGGTAAGTTGATAGGTCTTTTGCTGTTTGGTAGGCTCTACCTAAAAAGACTTGAAATGTTGTAATTTATTGTTGCCAGAAAGTGCTTCCCTGAGGGTTACATTGAAGGCAAAAAAAAACAAAATTGGGAATACCTCTTTCAAAAGTCCCTCAATCTCTCATGCAACACCCCTTTGTATGCATCACTTGTTACACACGCTCACTCACACACACGCTCACTCACACACACGCTCACTCACACACACGCTCACTCACACACACGCTCACTCACACACACGCTCACTCACACACACGCTCACTCACACACACGCTCACTCACACACACGCTCACTCACACACACGCTCACTCACACACACGCTCACTCACACACACGCTCACTCACACACACGCTCACTCACACACACGCTCACTCACACACACGCTCACTCACACACACGCTCACTCACACACACGCTCACTCACACACACACGCTCGCTCACTCACTCACACGCTCACTCACTCACACACTCGCTCGCTCACACACTCACTCGCTCACTCGCACACTCGCTCACACGCTCGCTCGCTCACACGCTCGCTCGCTCGCACGCTCGCACACTCGCACGCTCGCACGCTCGCACGCTCGCACACTCGCACACTCGCACACTCGCACACTCGCACGCTCGCACACTCGCACACTCGCACACTCGCACACTCACACACTCACACACTCATCCCCTGTCCCCTTCCCCTCCGTGGTGGTAACTCCGTAACTCCTTTTTCTGCCAGGCGGCCGGTAAGGGGAGGAGGGTGCTGGCGATTCCTGCATGCCCCGCAGGTAAGTGGGGGTTGCAGAATGCTACCCCAGAAACTCGTGTCGCCCGGGGTGGACCGCCCACCCCTTGCTACGCCACTGCTCAAAGGGCAAGTCTTGCTCAAAAAAGCGCAGGGGGACTGATTGGCATATGCACTTTACAATGTTAGAAGCAGATATTCCATAGGAAGTAATGACAGCATACTCCTGACTTAAACGCAAATGGGCCTATTTTGTTGTCTGTGACAGTGTACTAGTCTATGTATTCACGGATGGCACGCTCGGCTAGTCTCCTAGATAAGATTATCTTTTCATATATCTTTACTTGCAACAGTTGCAAGTTTCTAGGTGAAGTTTTGGAAATGGTTTGCAAATTTTCACTTGCATATGGAGGCATTTCTGCAAGCGAATCTTTGATGGAGGCATTTCTGCAAGCGAATCTTTGTATAGTGTAGAATGCAATTTGAGCTTGTTGACTGTTTTATTTATTTTTTCCTCCTCAAGCAAATACCTTTAACTGATGAAAAACCCATTTACTTGACACCTTTACTAATTTTAAGGCGGTTCCTTTTGATTCCCATTCTGGAAAGGTAAAGGAATTAAAAGGGAATCCTGGAAAGCGATTTACTCTTGTCGTTGGCTATTTCCTAGGTTAGAATGGGTTGGAAAAGACTTCTAGAATACCTTGATTCCATATATCAAACTATTTGCATGCGTATGTAAAATTTGCCCAAGCAAATGTAATTGTCAATCAGGCCCGCTGCTTTCCGATTTCTATTGAGGTACAAATCGGAGCGTGGTCAGCTCCATCTCCTACCACTACAAGTTCAATTAAAGTGCTGGATTAATTGGGTACTAATAATTGCGTTCTGAAATACTGTTTGTAAAGCGCATGGGTATAACATTGTATGGAAATCCATCACGACTGTTATAAACATTGAGTTGTTCTTGGAGCCAAGAGTGCAATGCTTTTGTGCACACAAGTATGCTAGTGTTTTGGTTAATCTAAACAAATAATAGAAAAAACACCTACTTAAGGCTTGAATTGAGCCTTAGGAGTACACAGTCGGCAGTCACCAGGATGGTACCCTTCTCAATAATAAAATCTCAGTAATAAGTTGAAGGATGTTTGGGGGTTGATAATCAGAAGAGCATATAGTGGTTACAAAGGGTGAGAGCTCTCCCAATTAATTCCCTCCTCCCCACAGTGCACTATTCTCTCCTTAACTCTGCCGTGCAGAATTCTCTCCAGCCTCCCTGTAATACAATTCCCCCCTCGCCCTTTTCCTTAGTCTACAGATCCAAAGCAACGCCTTTATTTCTGTGTGCAGCATCTGCCGATGAGAAGAAAACAGGCATTTCTCACGGAAAAATACAAAACATGATAGGGCCTCGAAAAATCTTTAAAATGTTACCAGTCCTGCGGGTCTAGTGACTTCAATAATCTACTTGACCTAACTATAATGCGCTTGACCTATAAACTGGTCTCAAACTGTGTGATCCTAGGCAAATATTTTATTTCACCAAGTCGCCTCTTTCTTTATTATCACATATGTGAGCTCAGCATGTCTGCTGTACAAAAACTCTTGTTTATTTAGTATACTAAACTTCTGCTTCGTGCATAATAAAAATCTATCCCACATATAGGCTATACATGACCCCTGACTTGCCTCTTAACTCAATAAAAGCATTATCTGGGCAGAGGCATGAATGTTTCTCACTTTGTTTAAAATTTCATACTTTTAATAAATATATTACTAAAGCATGATATGGTAGCACGCACTCATTTACAGACAGCACGTTTCCATTGAAATGGTCACAAACATTTCCCACTGACATGCAGTTTTACTGCTTAAACCATATGCAAACAATGTGTGGAATTCTGGGTATAGCAAATATTTATAATTTGCACATCACAAAGTAAAGTGTTCTGATTTGTTTTCACCCTATTAAAATCTTTGTTTCCATAACATTTCAAAATTACAAATGAAGTGCTTCCCTAACTACTGGAATATTTTGCAATATTTGCACAGTTCATTTACAGGTTATTTAAATGTTGTGTTAGAAAAAACTGACCTCCTACAGCCTTTTTTTTTTTTTCACACTGCCTGTACCCTAGCACCATTGTCAGACAGTTCACTTTACTTTCTCTGACTGCGAAGTTAGAGGATTTTGTAAACCCCAATCTCCAGTATAAAATAAGCAGCAATTTGTAACAAGGCATAAGATGACGTTTGACCTCTGTCTTTGAAAGCACAGCAGATGTGACAAAATAAAAACAAGAACACCTGTTCTTTGCCAGCTTGAGTTCTCTTGTGCCAGACCGGGCCAGTAGGCCCTGAAAATAGCTCGCCATCATCAAATCTGATTTGCCGTTTCGAGTGGGCAGGTAGATTTCTAGAGGCCTGATGATTTTGTACCCAATTGTGTTTTCCTCCTATGTATAATTTGTACTAAACGTTTCCAGCACATACCAACCAATGTTGCACCATGGGTGATATTGCATCGCATTGTGCTCTCAACCAAATATCGGGCAATGTTGATGCACACATTTTACTCCTTATTTTAGATCTTATGACAGTGTTTTTCAGCTACTCATCTGAATATTTTAGCTGTACAATACTGAATTAATTTGTGTGTGATCTTACTATGGCACGCCAATGAAAAAAAGAGGGCGCTTCATATCAAATCAGTTGCCAGCATCCAAAGATCATAATTCAACCTGGCCGATCTGAAACTAGTCTCAAATAACATAAATACAGGCACCTGACTGTCAACTGGAAGCCCTAACCAGTGACAAATGCCGTAGTCTCAGACTTGACCTACACTTTTTTTTTGTTTTTTTAGTAACAATGTATCCTGCTGGACATAGAAATCATGCGTTTTTTTTCTTATTCTGGACCATCACAAAAATGTCTTGATGGAATACACTTGCTACCGCTCATTGGCATAATCAGAAATGTGAGCTACACATCACCCTGTATGGAAATTGGAAGGTCAAGATCCAGTCTTCCATATCTTCACCACATTGATGATACCCTAAAGGCCCTTAAAGGTTGTACCATGGTTACTGATGATAGAGCGGATATGCCCATCATCTCTACTGACTACAGCACAACTAGCTCCCCCGTATCTCAACCTTATTTCCCATACACAATCACTTACTCCTGAACCAGACCCATTTGGAATGTGTGTTTTATAAATGCCTTCACTCGCCCATCTGGAAAGAAACCATACAGCATAATTGCAGCATAAAACAAAGTATTCTGGATCATTACATTCAACAAATTCCTCCTGCACTGCTTAAAACCAAAATACTGTTAATGAGTAAACCTGCAGCCCACCGGCACCACCTCTTGACACAACCTGCCTCTCTCATCCAACCTTCTGGTCTAGTCCAGCTTCATCAAAACAACACCTTACAGGCTGATGCTTCACAGAGGGATTCATGCTCTCAGATGCATGATTCAAGTACGAGGTGCAATTACGCACCTCCTACTTCTTTACTGCCACTTACTGACCAAAGCACATATTTCTTACCCACTTCCTAACATGAAATGCTTATATTAAATAGAAACGTTATTGCATGCATGAGATGATACAATGTTTTCTAACCACCCTAGCCATCTCTCTCACAAAAGCACTCTATTTCCCCGTTACTGCAATCAACACACCTACTCCTAAAGAGCCCAACATGCATACCAACGACAGTGCTATGAAGAATCCTCCAGATGCATTCCCTCTAAAAGACCAGGGGCTGCATTATAGATGCAGCTCATTTCCCTTCATTGCGCTGGGAGCACCTTTTTAAAGGTGTGCCAAGACAATGAAGAGAAATGCGCCATATTACAGTGAATGCACTGTCCCCCACGGCAGCCGCGAACTGTTGCTGCCCAGGGGGCAGCGCATTCATACGAACTCCGGAGCGGCTGCAGGAAGGGGTTTAGAGATTCCCTTGCAGGCGGGTGCAGTCACTGTCTGTACCCGCCTGCAAAGGGATGTCTGGGGGGTCCATAGGACTCCCTTTACCCCCTGCAGAGGGCTGCTCTCAGGAGGCACACTTTCAGTGCATCACCTTTTAAATGGCGCACTGTTAGTGCGCCTCCTGAGGGTTTCTTTGCCTCTCCGCCTGCGTCTGCAATAGGTCGCGGGCACAGAGGCAAAGGAATACCCTCATTTGCATAGGGCATGCCCCTATGCAAATGAGGGAGTGCCCCCATAAGTGCACCGGCGCTATCGGTATTACAGAAGGGGCCGCACAAGTGTCTGTGGCCCCTTCTGTAATACCAAAGTGCCCTGGGGGAGCGCAAATGCCTGTTGCGCCCCCTGGGCACATTGTGTAATACGGCCCCAGAAGTCTTTGCTGTAAGATTATACACAATATCCTACTACCCCAGACTTCGATGGCCTTAACCACAGTCAGATTGATCTTCTCAAGTTGAGAAGAATCCCATCAGGTCACCCTGTGGCCCATCTCGTATTCATTGCATCAAAGCTGCCATCCTGAATTGTTGGTCTGCAGCCCCTAATGCAACATTGCTACCTTGCCTCATCCAAGACTTTGATCTCAGCACAATTGTATTCACTGAAGATCGGCGCTAGTGTCATACAACACCATAAACAAAGTATTTTTCTAGGGGAAGACATCCTTCTCCAACATCTCCTTTTGATGTGCTTGCTTTGAACCAAGTTTGTAATTGTAATTGCATTTGCATACTTAACTTCAGTCTTTTTAACAGTAAATATGGCTGTACAAAGTGGGTGAGGGGAAAACACTGATAATGGTAGTAGCTGCTGCCTTCACATTGACTTGCCCCTGATCCTTCCCTGTGAGCACCCATGTTCCCTCTGCAAACCCTAAATGTACGATGGAAATTGCACCTGACTTGCAGTTTCCTGCAGTCCCAATCTGTGGATGGAAGTGTTTTCCCATATCACTAACTGTGAATCGGAATGATATTGTGATATTGTTAGAAGATGTGGGATATTTTTGATTTTTAAATTGCTCCAGCATTAAGCCAGGAGTAGTGCACATTTATGAGGGAGTGATGAGATTACCCTTTCAGCCCTTGGTAATAAAATAAAGACCTATTCACCTGATCGTTAGACTTTTTTAATCTAACGTGGAGCACAATAATTTGCATGCCTTCATGTGAGCACATACTGCATGTTGTGCTTCAAGGGATACACCATTGCCTAACCTTAGGGTATCGCAGCTCTCTCATAAGCCCTTCCATTAATCATAGAGTACAGACATCTAAAGTCTCACTTAAAAAATCCCACACCACATTTCCACTACACTTCATAATTAAACAAACTTGCACCTCTTTAAGATAGGTCCTTGATTACTGATCTCCCCTTGGCGTTAAAACAGGGCTCCTAGTCAGAGCTTGTTTTATTTCTACCAGCTTTCCCAGTGCAGAACATATCTTCGATACAAATTTCTCTCTACTTCAAGCTGCTTCAGCCCTTCCAACCCACATTGCTTCCCCCAGTTGCATCACAATCACACACCTAATCTTTCTTCAAAACAGATATGATCAATATATGGTTATCTTCCTTACAATAACGAGTGTGTGTGGTTGGGTCATTGAGTCTCGGATTGAACACAGTCTTTACTTGACACTGTGGATCATCTAGTCCAGTGCTAATCAGTTGGCTGCTCAAGCAAGAAAGCATAAGCCCCATGTTTAAAACCCATCGTCAAGCTAACAGATTTGTAATTTTGTGCATGAATTTATTTACCAATCAGCATTAATGCACCACATTTGCTATGGATTAAATACTCTGACCTTGCTCTAAGAATGTGAAGTGCATTACCTCAAGCCCCTATTGAGCAATTCCTATGTCTAACAATAAATGCTTTTCCTGCAGTGTTATGAATTTCATTTTTCTTGATTTGTGTTCAGGTGGTGATTCGTCGTCTGCCACCAACTCTCACTCAGGAACAACTAGAAGAACATCTCCAACCTTTACCTGACCATGACTATTTTGAATTTTTTGCCAACGATTCAAGGTAGTGTATGTTTAAGGTTAATATTGAGGCTGTAAATTGTTCTTTAGCCACTTCGTTTTACATAATTATGTTAGTGGTAATAGATGTTTATCTAAGTTTGACCGAACCGAAAATGGGGGCTAAAGTGGCTGGAAAATTAAAAACGAGGAACACCTACATTTTGTAATTTAATGAAGGGAGCTATTAATGACAAATGTTTCACATAGCAGGATAAACCTTGTGGCACATTTGCTTTTCATGTGTGTATGAATGAAGTAAGTGGCATTGCAGCCCCCAAATGTACAAATTTTATCCATTTTTTTTCTGCAGTTTGTTTCCTCACGTGTTCTCTAGAGCATATATCAACTTTAAAAATCAAGATGATATTGTTCTGTTTCGCGATCGATTTGATGGATATGTTTTCATAGACCCTAAGGGTAAGTTGCATTTAAGTTTCTTTTCATATGGTTATAATGCAATGTTTAAATATGCTCAGTTTCTTCCTGTTTCCGTTCATTACTTTTTTTTCTTGATCATGTTTGCTTTTTATTTACTCAAATATGTACATTTTTTATAGCAAATATCTTAATTTGTTTAGAAATGTATCGCTAAATTGTACAGAACAGATTCTTGTGGATGTGTCTGTCCTTCTTGACTTACTCTTTTTGCCTTGGCAACCTCCCTCCATACTCACCCAATCGTAGATAATTCTTAACACTATTTAATATTGTCTAGTTTTAGCTGTTTATTAACATATGTTGAGTAGGATTAATTTTTAATCATAGCAAAGTGCAACCCTATCCTCAAATAAAGCTCAAGAAGGGCTTGCATGTCCCAACTTAAAACCCCAGTGACCCTTTTTTGAAAGAAGACAATTGTCTGACTTGCCAAGTGTTGCATTTTAGCCCAAAAGGGCACGATTTTCTTAAAGGGAATTCTGAATTGGACCCTGGCCTCGTTATTAGAATGTGAATTGTGATGCTATTTAGACCCTGTAGCTGGTCTGACTTGGCAGCCTTTTTGTTAGGATGTTGGCCCATTGCTCGGAGCCTAAAGCTCTAGTGGTTCAATTGCTATCGAAGGCAGAACAGGCTTGTCACTGAGCCTATTTCATGGGTGGGAATTCCTATATCCCGAAGCCCAGGAAATATTGTTTGGGGTCAAGAACTAAAATTCTTTATGTATATTTGTCCACTCGCTCGCACAGTCACTTACACTGACAGTTTACAGTGGCAAAGTAGGAGTATAGGTTTGCGGGAATACGTTTTGTCCGCTGTAAAACAACATATGTATCTATAAGTATAGGATGGCCAAAATTGTATATAGTATTCATTATTTCAAAGTCTTTGTTGTTAGCGCGAGTACTGTTAGGAAATATTGTGAACTGTAAACTCTGCTCCCATTACTGACAGTGGTTCCAATATAAAAACTTGTGCACATTTTTGCAAAGCTTAAAAATGAGTTGCATTTGGTAATGATTCTAGAAAGCTTCCTGATTATTTTCATATGCATTCAGCAAAAGTTTGAATTTGCTTTTAAAATGAAATGTATCTAAAACAAACATGCAACTTCATGAAAGTGGACAAAGCTTAGGCAGGTTTACTAAATCATGCAATTGTTAAGGATAACTTTAAATACCATTTCTCTGAGACTTCGTTAAATAAAATGTTTGATCAGGCCTCGAAAAATCCTAAAAATGTTCCTAGACGTGCAGGTCCAGCGACTTCAAAAATCTACTCGACCTAATTATAATGCTCATGATCCTGGGCGAGTATTTTAATTCACTGAGACACCATTTTCTTCTTTATCACATATGAGAGCACCTTCAAATGCGTGAGTTCAGCATGTCTGCTGTACAGAAAACTCTTTTGTTTGATTTAACAGACTAAACTTTTCTCCATATATAATACAAATCTAGCCACATATAGGATACACATGACCGTGGACTTGCCTCAGTTAAAAAAAAAAAAAACACATTGTCATCAGTGCGGGGGCAGGAATGTTTCTCAAATCATGTTTAAAAACTGTCACTTTTAATGACTGCATAACTAAAGCATAAAATAGCAGCACAATGTCATTTGCAATCAGCAGATTTTACATTGAAATGGCCACATAATTTCCTATTCATATGGTTTTAAAATTATATATTGGACAATGTCTGGAAATAGAGTTTCTGCAAATGTCATTTGCACATCGCCAAGTAAAGTGTTCTGATTTGTTTTGCTCCTATGTAAATCTTTGTTTGCATCACACTTCTGAATTTAAAAAAAGTTCTTTCATAATTCCTGATATATTTTTCAATACTTGTACTATTCATTTACAAGTTGTTTAAATGTTGTTAGAAAAAAAACCCTGGCATTTTACAGCCTTTTGTTTAACAATTATTGTCAGATAACTCATTTGACAAAAAGCACTAATAAGAGAGAGAAAATGAAACCCCATTTTCCAGGAGCAGATAAGCAGCAATTAGTAAAAAGACAAACTGATATTTGACCTCTGTCCTTGAACAGCCAGCAAATGTGTCAAGACAAAAACAAGATTTAAAGGCGTTTTTATTAATCATTCACTTTTTGAATGAACAGAACACCTGTTCCTTTCAGCTTAAGTTAACTGGACAAGTAAATGCTGAAAATAGCTCGACCTGATAAAATCTCACTCGCAATTGTGGAGTGGATTTTTCGAGGCCTGTCGATGGAGAGTTAGTGGCCAATACATCACAAAGGGCCTGATTTCTAAAGAAAGTCACAAACGTGCACCCTCAGGTCTGAGACCTTGCATGTGAGTCACTAGAGTTACCAGAAATATGCCTGGAAACTTGCAACTGTTTCAGGTTTCTAAACATACTCATAACAAACGTTTGTAAATTCCATTTACCCATGAGCAAATATGCTCATGTGAAAATGCAAGTGCACATTCACTTTTATTGTGGGAGGAACGGTCTGCTTCCTACCCTGGAAAACATTTTGCTCTTTCCCTTGTTAGGATTATATGTCCAACCTTTTCCATGGCTTAAGTGGTTGGAGAGGAATTGGTGAATACCCCTAAACATGTTTGTATGCAAACTCGGTAGGCATTTCAGCCCCTGTGAACAGATTTACTCACACGAAAAGCTTTGTGTACACAAATTATTTCATGAATTCAAAACCAGCTTTTACATATTGTGTAGAAAATCAGCCTTTTCCGCATGGTCACCCCATATTTTTCACCTTTTTCTGGACCCTCTTTTTGCTGGATTTCGAACTCTGTGCACTCTTACCCATGATAAACAGGAGTAAAGAGCCTGTTCTCCCTTTAAAACATGGTTAAAGTGGCTTATCCCTCAACTTGCCTATAAGTCCCTAGTATATGGCGTAGAAAATGTACCCAGGAACTGGACATTAATTGCCACATGTGAGCCACCGCACCTATTGTGCCATCCATAGAGTGGACCTGTAAAACATGGCTCCATAAGTGAGACATGGGCAACATTGAAGTGTCAGGTTACTTCAGTGACTACCCCACTCTCCCTCCTGCCCCCCAAAAAGCTATTTTTCACTGGCAGAGTTGTAGCTGGATCCTAAAGAATGGCAATGTCCAGATTATGAACTTTAATCTGGAACTTCTGACAGGGACTGGTCATTCAAAGGCTGTTTTCATATTTTTTTAACAGTCTAATTCATTGGTGAATTTGGATTTTAATAGTTAGAAAAGAGTAACTTTGGAAAAGTAACTTTTTGAAAGTTGCCTTTTCCCTTCCTGAAGCTCCTGGAGGGTAGTTTGCATTCGATCTCCTGCAGCTGCCCAGCAGGGGCTTGAGTTTAACGAGGTGTGAAAACTCCTCCCTGAGCGGAATAATGGCTTAAGCCTGGTGACAGAATGGACTGGGTGTGGGGCATTTGATGCTTACGAGCTGAGAGAGGACAGTTGGGGGGTGGACCCATGGACTTCATTGACTTGAAAGGGACAGAGGTCCCAACCAAGTGGGTGGGAAGCGACCCTCAGAACCGGTTTGTAGTGGACCCAGCGGTAGGGAGCTGCTCATTTCCCTGGCCACTCCTCTGGGTGCAGACAAGAGCTTTACACATGGGAGAAATGGTTTCCCCATATTGGATTTTAGGATTGAGGGGGCACTGTGGGATTCTTTGCTATAGGACAAACAGGAAATGATAAGTGATACTGTTGCCCCCAGAAGTTTTACCCCATTGGTTAAGGAAAAGCCGGAAGTCACCCACCTACTAGCTAATACAAACCATAAATATGGCACCTCAAGAAAGTTTCCTCAGAGCCCTTTCTGGACCTTTGGAAGAACAGAGGAGGACTTAACCCTGCTTGCTGTAACCTGAGAGGAGCCCTGCAGAACTGGACCTGATCCCTTTTATAACCAGGACAAAGAAGTGGACTCCAAGAATTAGTTGGTTGACCTGTGTGGCTACAGGGACACAGCAAGCTGCAAGAGGCCTTTTTCCTGAAGTGACAAGTACAAACACAGGAGTCTAGATTCATTGAACTTTTAAGCTTTAATATGATTTGCTTGTTATTAGTGTAGTTGTAGAAGATAAGATAGTGGACTAAGGATGACCTTGAACAGTGGTGGAGCAATGGGTTAAGCTTGGGGTACGCCAGCTCTGGAGTTGAATGATTCATGGGAAAATGAGGGACGTGGGATGATAAACATTGCCAATGAGATGGGATGTACTTCATTCTTGAACATTTCTTTGATCTCTAATGTCCTAGAGTCTCTGTATGAGTGTAGGGTGGTGAACCATATCAAAGGCTGATGAGGGAGCAGGTAGGAAGACTGGTACTATAATTGTTTGGATATCATCCCTTGTCCCGCTCAGTTCTGCTTCAGTGCACCATCTGGGACAGAATCTATTTTAGTAGTCCCAAAGCAGGTTATTATCAATCAGTATTTATGCCTCCGCATCCCTGTGCAGTTGTGGAGAGTTTGTATACTAATTAGCACAATTTTTCATACAGTATAGTGTCTAGACTGGGGTCCCAAAGGATTCGCCCCAATGGATAATGAAGTAATCGGGCCTCGTTGTTTTGAAGAGGGAAACCTCCAAGTCTATCCACCATGTACTCTCTCCTGGTCAGATCATTACAAGATCAACATTAGCATCCCAGTGGTCAAGGCAAGCAAAAACTGTGAGTCGTCATTTTGTGTTGCCTAGGCCTTGAAACAGACTCGACTTGGATTGTCTGCATTCTTATTTGTTCACTCAGGTTCCTTACTACTCCTCCAACTCTGGATCAGATTCTTATCTTTGTTGCATGACTGACTGATAAAGACAATTGATGCTTTACAAGACAACATTTTGTGTGAGAATCAATAATGCAACCAGTTTTAATAAGGAAATCTTCTCAAACTTTAAAGAAATAAGCTTGCTGGCAGTGGTGTTCACTTAAGCTTAGTTGCATACAAGAATTGCCACTGTCTGCATAACCATGTTTGGCATCGTTTTGTCTTCCATCACCAGTAGTTGTATCAAGGACTCTGACTGCCCGGATCCCTTAGGCTAGTCATAATGAGTTTAGTGCACTTTTGCTTTCAAATACGTTTGCCCTTAATAGGCAACATAAAGCGCATGCTCCATGCTAATTAAAATGTATGTAAGCCCTTTTCGAAAATGGACTTCTAGTTTTGGGCTCTGATTTTCACTTTTTATGTCACCCATTTTCAAATATGTATTGATTAATCCAGCCTTTCTGTTGATAACGATAAGTACAGTAATTTGTTTTCATAGAGAACTTCTGATGTTTCTAAGTGCTGAACATAACGGGCATTACTATTACTCGCTTTATTTGTACTTGGCTTGCTGACCTCTGAAGGGTGAAGGCTGAATTGACTGTCTGGATTCCAACTCGTGATCTACGGATCAGTGCTTGTTTCAGCCCTCTGGCAGAATGGGTGATCTTTACGTTTTTGAAGCTAAATGTGAATGAGGCAAAATGTATTATCTGTTGGGGAAAATCCCTTGGACCTCGGACGTCTGTATTCTGTTTTTTGATATGTCACATTGTTTACGCAATCATAGAGAATATTGTGAAACTTTTAAAAAGGTTATTTTATAATTATTGCTTTATCGTTAGTTGAGCTAACGTACATTGTGTGTGTTCTTAACTAGAGCTTTTTTATAGAATGACAATTTTATACATATATTTTCCGTAACAGGTCAAGAATACCCTGCAGTTGTAGAATTTGCACCTTTTCAAAAAGTTGCAAAGAAAAAGAGCAAGAAAAAGGATGCCAAAACAGGGACGATCGAAGAAGGTATTGTGCTTAAGAAAAAAGATGTCCAGAAATTCATAGGTGTAAAATATACTAATTTGACTACACACAAATATACTAATTTGACTGTGATTGTATAAGAACGGGCATTTAAAGGCCTCTTACTAAAATTTAAATGTCACTTGCATGTTTTTTTACGCTTTTTAGTTAACTGAAAGCATACCACGTTTGAAAAAAACATGTAGAGCTGCAGCTTCTACCCAGTTGACTAATTTATTTTCTGAAATGCCAGGTCTGTTTGTTTGAAATATCATGTGACCTGTTGTACTCTTATGTTTGTCTTGTCATTCTTGTGTGTGTGTGTGTGACCTTTTATTGATTGGTATCAAAGTTGGGGACCTAGCACTTAAGAGTTTAGTGGGGTGAGTTGCCTGGAAGTTAGGTTGGTGGGGACGCAGCAACATTCAGTGTGCCTGACTTTCTCTGATGCTCTTTGATGCCTCTTGTTACGACGTGCTTGAAAAGGATTGATGCTTCTTTTCATTGAATATGGCACCAGAGGCTGTTATGTGATGTAGAGAAGATCAGTGTATTTTTAATTCTCGCTTACAGACATCTTTTATCTGTATACTGGCGCTAGACTTCTATTAGACCATGCCAAAATCTTACTGTGGCCACCGCTGACCATTGATTGGCTTTTTTGTCACTCATTTGCTCACTTCTTATTCGATGGCTTTCGTTCCTTTTCTTGGGTTTGTCCCGCCCCTTTTGTATCCTTCCACGGCTTACATTCAGAGAAGTACTTTTTTCCTTTTTCTTCCCTCTTCATGCAAGAGCATGTTTTTTCTTGCTCTCGCCCGTGTTACTTCCCACCCTACCCCTAACCCCGCTCTCCATGCTGCTGCCCCTAACCTAGTACGTTGCTCAGCTTGGTTTTTTTTTAAATTTTAAATTATTATTTAGCCTATCCTCCCCTCTCATTTCGCCACTGCTGATTACTAGTCCTGTAGAATAACTGGACTCTTTCAGTAATTTCTGTGGGTCATGGGAGTTTGAAGTGGGGGTGGGAGGTGGAGGGTGTTTATCTCCTACTCCCTGCGCCCCCTATATTTTGGAGTAAGGAAAGGGAGTCCAGCGGGCACTATTGCCATCTCGCCCCTCCTTTCCCCCTAGATTTTGCAGTAGAGTGGAAAAAATCTGATTAAACCGTGGCAGAACGATGTTTGAAACCTGCTGCACTTCAACCAAGCCTCCTTTAAGCACAGTAACTGAATAGCAAACTCTGTGAGCGCTGGAGGGCCTTTTTTGCTTTGTTTAATTATTTAATGGCAGCGAGTGAGGTGCTGAGATTTTGCTAAAATCGTTCTGTTTGTTAAGAGGGGTGGCCCAGTTGAATTCCTCTAAAATATACGGCTTGCAAGAGAATGGTCCTTTGCTCTTCAAATCTAAAGCCTGATTTGACTAACAGAACACTTTTAGGTGAGGCCAAACCCTCAATGACTGCAGCTAAATAATTAACAAAGCGATGAGTTCTTGGAGCCCCGCAGAGTTTGCTTCTTGGGTTACAGCATTTCAAGCTGGCACATGGGCTGTGCAGCATGGCTTCAGAGAGACCAGATCTGTCACTGGGTTTGATCTTCAGTTTCCATGAAAATATTCTAAACAAAAAAGCATGCCTTTAAAACTTACGAATATGCACGTGTGCATAGTGTTAGTTTTATTTCAAGTGTGATAAGTTTATTTATTGAACTCCATGCACTGACCGTAATTCTTTAGATAGTTGAACTCGCATCATTGACTTTTGGTGCTGCTCATGAAAGAGAAAAACGTAACCATAGGGCTGAATTATTCAATTTACAACCAGAAAACAAGGACTCGCATCTACGCTTCTAGTCAGGATAAGGGAGTTACACTCCTAAAATAACCCCTGCTCACCCCCTTGGTAGCTTGGCACGAGCAGTCAGGCTTATCTTAGAGGCAGTGTGTAAAGCATTTGCACATAACCAGCAGTAATACAGTGTGAGCACTACAAAAGGACACCACACCAGTTTAGAAAAATATCCAATATTTTTATATACTTAAGACAAGACCAAAAACGATAAAAATCCACAATACAGTACTTGGAAATCTTCAGTTATCAAAATAAACTTGAAAAACAGTTCCTTGATGTCGATAGCTCCGTCCTGGGCTATCGCGGCGTCGTGAACAAACAAATCCAAACAGTTCTGGCTGACCGCGGCGTCGTAGGCCAGCTACGGTGTCGGGAAGACCCGCAAAACAGTACCTTTAGAGATGCAGGGCGTCGGCGACCTCTCGTTGAGCTTCCGAAAGCACGGCGTCCGCAGGCGTCTGTTCTGGAGGTCGGTGCAGCAGTCGTCGGGCCCTTGAAGTCACAGGCGTTGCAGGTCGAACTCCTCGCGGTTGAAGTCAGGAGCGCTGGCGTCGGCAGGCGTCGGGTGCTGCGGTGCGAAGTGCAACCGTGCGGTGCCCTCAGGTCACGGTGCGAGCAGCGGCTCGGTGGCGGCGTCAGATGGCGTAGTCGGTGAGACCAGGGTCGCGGTGCGAAGAGATTGCGGTGCTCGTCGCGGTGCTGGCAGGTCACGGTGCAAGCAGCGGCGTCGTCGTTGCTGAAGCGCTGTCGTCGGCTGACGAACTGGAGTCTATGGCACCGGCGTCAGTAGGCCAAGGCTGCGGTGCGGGATGAGGGCGGTGCGTCGTGTAACCTTGCGAGCGGTGCCCTCGAACCACGGTGCAAGCAGCGGCGTCTATTTCGGCGTGGAGCGTCGTCCGGGATACCAAGGCGTCGTCGTGAAGCGGTGCAGATGGCGATGCCCACAGGTCGCGGTGCGAGCAGCGGCTCGGTGGCGGCATCGGTGAGACCAGGGTCGCGGTGCGGTGTTGCGACGGTGCCCTCTGCGGTGCCTTCAGGACACTGAGTCAGCAGCGGCGTCTTAGACGGCGTCGGGTTGCTTTTTCTTCTGTTGCAGCATAAAACACACAGTTCCCAGTGCTGAGGGCAGAAGAGCTTGAAGTCTTTGCTGTGCCTGAGACTTCTTGAACAGGGGGCAAGCTCTACCTCAAGCCCTTGGAGAAACTCACAAAAATAGATTGCAGAAAGTTCAGTCCAGTCCTTTCACTGCCCAAGACAGAAGCAGCCACTGCAGGCCAACACAGCAAAGCACACACCAAAGTGGTAGTTCCTCCTCACAGCTTCTCCAGCTCTTCTTCTTGGCAGTCTTCTTGGTCCAAAAGAGTTCTAAAGTTCAGGGGTTTGGGCTCCACTTTTTATAGCCCAAAATCATTTGTCCTCTCAGGCAGAGAGTGTCTGCGCCCAGCCAGATCCAGTTCTGCCCTCTCTGGTGTGGCTTCCTGGCAGGAGGTGGAGACGGCATTGTCGAAGGCAGACAGGGCCTATTCAGGTGCAATGGAAATCTCCTCCCACCACTCTAAATGCAGACCGGGCCTATTCAGGTGCTAGTGACCACTCCTCCCACTACTCTGAATGCAGCCCAGGTCTATTCAGCCCATCTCTGACCCATCTAGAATCTCTGGAGCCACGGCTCCTCTCCAGCCCCTGTCATCCAAAACCCAGACAGTCAATCCACAAACCCAGCAGAGGCACACTGGATGGCTGAGCAAGAAAATACCTACTTTCTAAAAGTGGTATTTTCAAACACAGAATGTAAAAATCATCTTCACCAAAAGATGCATTTTAACATCCTGAGTTCAGGCATACTAAACTTTATTTCCCTACCTAGTTCCCAGGGCCAGTTATGTTTATAAGATGTTATAAACAAACTCCCCATTCTGTCCTATTGGGAACAGGTAGCCTTGCAATAGTGAAAAATGAAATTGGCAGTAATGCCACACACACACCAGGGCATGTCCTACCTTTCACATACACTGCACCCTGCCCACAGGGGTACCTTGGGCCTACCTTAGGGGTGACTGACATGTAAGAAAAGGGAAGGTTATGGCCTGGCAAGTTGGTGCACTTGCCAAGTCGACATGGCAGTTACCAACTGCGCGCAGACTCTGCAGTGGCAGGTCTGAGTTACCTTTTCCGGGCTACTCATGTGGGTGGCGCGATCAGGGCTGCAGGCCCACTAGTAGCATTTGATTTACAGGCCCTGGCACACTCAGTGCACTTTACTAGGGACTGACAAGTAAATCCAATATGCCTATCATGGAAACACCAATCCATAACACAATTTACACGGAGAGCATATGCACTTTAGCACTGATCAGCAGTGGTAAAGTGCCCAGAGTCCTAAAACCAACAACAGCAGGTCAGGAAAAAATAGGAGGAAGAAGCAAAAAGTTTAGGGATAACCCTTCAAAAAGGGCCATCTCCAACACTGCTCCATTCAGACTGGACCTCAGAATTGCACTGTGAACGAAGGCGTGTCAGCCTGCCAAGTCCTAATGCAGGGTGCGTGCTCCAATGCTGCCTCCAAAGTGTGCAACATGTCACAGCCGCCGTCCTCACCCCTGTCCTCCGTTCCTGAGATTGGCCATGATGAGATGGACATCTCTCTGCACAATAATGACTGGCTCTTTTCACTCGGCCACGCTCCTATGATCAGGGAAACATCTTTGTCACAGTAAGCACTGTAATCACCTCCTCTCCTCGGCCAGACTTGTGTATGAGCTTCATAATCACTGAGAAGATGTAAGGGAGAGTGTTAGAAGCAAGCATTGGCAAAGCCAATAGATCGTGCAACTGAGATCTATTGCTTTCTAGTGGTTTTTAGTGATGGTGTGCAGCATGGCTAAATAAAAATGTTTTTAAAAAAACAGAAAAAAGCCAGTCAATGCTTCCCATGTTTACCTACGAACAATGGAGGTGCACTTTTTCCTTTTTATTTACCAATCCGAGTTGGATCGAAAACAATGTGTGGATTCAAAATGGAAGGCGGAGGCAGCACAGGGGGAGGGTTGCAGAAACAACTGGGGGTGAATTGGGGGAATCGACACTGAGGGCGTGGTTAGGGGGTGGAGAAAAGAGTTGGTGAGAGAATGTGGAGTTGAGGGAGAGAAGGGCACAGGTGAGAAAGTAATTTGGGTGGGAGCAGCACATGAGGGCATCCTCATCACGGAGGGGGTGGAGGGAGCACACGGGTGAGAGAGAGAGAGAGAGAGAGAGAGCAATATGTAGTGCATAGGGAGGAAGAAAAGTGCACTAGGGAGACAGCTGGACGACAGTATAGGGGAGATAACCAATATTGTTAGCTTATCCTTAACCCAGTCCGGTTATTGAATTCCCTTTTTTTTTTTTTTGTAATAATTTTATTGACAACTTAACAATCGTCACTTGCAAGTTCATTACGATATACATTCTTTTACAAATTTGGAAATAAGCAGTCTTATATGCAACATTACAATCAGTTATTACAGTTCAGTGGCCCTTCTTTGTGACATTTCCAGTTCCACTGTTGGCGAGATGCACAATTCCCCCGATAGACATTCCAGGTACCCCATTTTTTGTCCCACTTTTTAGGGCATCCCCTGGTTTTGTAGACTTCCTTTTCGGCTACCATGCATCTGTCCATTTCCGCCACCCATCCTATTAGCAACGGGCGGTCTGCAGCTCCCGGTTATTGAATTCTTGAATAATGTTTATCAGTTTCTGGATTGAATTTTACTGAAAAACGAAAAATGTATATCTATCATCAGTTCCGTCCTCGGACCATGCAACCCCTGGCAATTCATGGTCTCCTTCTCCTTCCTGGTAAAGATTCAGAAACTACTGCAAATAGCATTGGAGAGACACGTAATTACTGTCTATTCTGTCCTTGCACCTACTTAATGGTAATTAATTTGAAAGCCATTTATTCATTTTCTTGTGGGAATACTGTAGTAATCACATCCATGCTTTGAGTTTGGTCCAAATCCCATCTGCACCAGCACTGCAGAGAGAAACCGTGATACAGCTTTTTCTACATCACAGTACATCATCATACTATTACTATTTAGGGGTCCCTGTAACATATTTGCCTTTGCACATCCCATTAAAATGTCAGAATGTCCTCCAGTTTAATATTGGCGTTCTGCGTGGTATAAGCCCTCACTGATCTGCATGCATTTGTGTTTCACTTCTTCGCTAGGATAGTGGAAATTTAGCTGTACACGAAGTATTATTTGTGGGGCCTTTTTTAATGCAATGACAATTAAGGACTAGATGTTTACTTTCTGAATTTTTCACAATTCGACCCGCAGTTTTCCGCATGCATCTGTGTTGCTCTGCAAAGACCTGTGTCATTAATATCACTACCATCTTTCTACCAACCATAGAACAATCATAGCCTGTAGTATGTCAAATAGGATCCTCCACGTGATTAACATATCAACGCAATATGATTACACACGTGATAACGATACTCAAGTATAGCATACAGTGAACAAGGTACGGGGAGTACTATCTAGGTTCAGAGCATATCAAAACACATATACCCCTGGACTTTTTCCACGCTAGGGAACCAGATGCTATGTGGCCTCAAAGGTGAACTGGTCTCCAGTCACAACTTTTTAAACACAGCTTAGCCACCCAAGAATTTGTTTTAATCGGTGCTACACCTCACAACAGCCCATTTCTGGACATACACAAAAATGTGACGGGATGTCCTCGCACACCACCAGGTGCCATGCTTCATCATAGGACTCCCCACGCTCTTCAAAAACCCGTTTTGATGAAGAGTGGGCCTACACCTGAAGTTCAGGGAGGCACTTCTAACTAGGATGGGACCAGTAATGTAGATACAATAAAAAACAAATTGATATGCCAGACTGACCTTTGTTTACATGGAATACCACTTGGTATTAAAAATCAATGTGGGGACGAGGAGAACTAGTACTCCATCACCATTCACACCGTCCACATGTTTGACTGATGGCTCATGCGAGTCCGTGGCGTTCTTCAGGACGGAAACACCCTGTGTGGCACAGACCCCTGTTAACGCCACTATCCGTGTAGGGCTGACCTTTGTCGACCCTCTCAAATCTTAGGCCCCCTAGGTACCTGAAATATAATAATATTAATCTGCTTGTACTGACAAACTTGGCAACTATTGACCCTCAAGGGTAGGTGAGCAAAGAATACACAGTAAACAATAGCATGCGGCATCCGCTTGCCATGTGTGAGACTGCACTCGTGTAAATTATAAACATACATCATATTGTGAGGCCAGCTCACAAACTCTTGCCCCGATTTTGTGTAATCTGGGCCCCATGGAGGAAGGGCTCAGGAACCCCTGTAGTCACACACTAAATAAGAGAGAGGATCAGGTAAAACATCTGCTCGCCCCTTTCTCGGGTACTAGTAATGCAGGCTGAGTGGTTACCCCCCCCCACTACACACACACACACACACACACACACACCCTTTTACTTAATCAAGGTGCGTTCCTCTCAGTAAACCTGGTGGCGCCTGCTCCTTCCTCCCATTGAACAAGGGAGTGCGGATGCTGCAGGGTTTTTATGTCGCAACCCAGCCGTCCTCTTGGTCGGGAACACTCCCTTTTAAAATGCTCGTAGCTGTGATGCCAACGTCCACATATAACCAGCATTTGCAATGTAATAGGTCTTGCATTTGCGAGAGTTTAAGCTATTGGCATTGTAAATGACAATACGTTTTATTTATCTGTTTTGATAATTAACACAAATAAAAGGCATTGTCATTTACAATGCCTATAGCTCAAACTCTTGTAAATGCGAGGCCTATTTAATTTCAAAGAAGCAGCCGCCATTGTCCCGGGCTGCTTGGAAAGGGAAAGCGTGCATGGCTCGCTGAATGTTGCAGGAAATCATGTTGTGCCTGCAGTAAGAAAATAGTACTTACAGACTAAATAAGACCTACTGTGTAACAACAGAAGTAAAAGGGCCAGTCCTCATGAGAGTACTAAAGAGGGATTAACAGACCTATTAAGGTATCAGAAGCCAGCTGTTACAAAGGACAATGAGAAGTCAATGAAAAAATTTGGGCGGAGAGTGGGCGAAGCTTCAAGTCCACACTTGAATACAGCATGCCTCGCAGAGCAGCGCATGCGCTGCCCAGGCTCGACCTAAAATTGAAGGCATACTTGGAGGAAAGTTATCATTCAATATTATTGTCAGTTTGCATAAATTCAATCATGCTCCAATGGGCAGAATAGATGATGTGTACATGATTATAAGGAAATACAAATAATTAATAAAGAAATATAGGTAAACAATATAGGTCCTAGCTTCATGGTCGCTTGAGAAATCTCCTGTATTCTGCAACCCTGCAAGGCAAGAAAAGAATGTGTGAAAAGTGCAATGGTTAAAGAGAAGAAAATAGTTTAGACAGTGACTATTGTGTGCCAACAAAAAGTTAAAAGTTAAAAATAACTCTATTAGATATATACTACAGTTGATGTACTTGGAATGGAGAAAAAGCTGTATCATAAAACTTGCGATCACAGTAATATATCTATGCCAAATGACTATGCATTTCCTTATCTAAGTTTAGCCCCGGGGGATTTGGTGTTCAGTTCAAAGATGTACCTAGATTCCAACCTTCTCAAGGCACATATTCTATCATCTTCTTTGTACAGGTATGTGGTCAATTACAAAGAATTTGAGTTTAGATGAATCTCTATTGTGAAATATATTGAAATGCCGAGCTACAGGGTACTGTTGGTCCAGGTTAGTTATTGCTCATGCATGTTCTAGTATTCTTTTCTTGGCGGAGTATATGGTACTCCCTACATAGTTGAGGTCACAAGGGCATGTCAGTACGTATATTGCAAAGTCTGTGGTACATGTGTTGTATTGGTTAATTCTCTTGTTGGATCCTGTTAGGTGTGACAGATATTCAGTCACAGCAGTGCTTTGTCTGCAAGCTTTGCATCTAGTGCAGGGGAAAAAGCCTTTTAACCCTTTGGCTTTGTCCTGTGTTTTTTGACAAAGTTGTTAGCTGCTCTGACCATGCCCTTCCATATGATAAAAAATATCATTTGTATAACAAATCCACATGATGACTTTGGAGTGGAACTCCTCTATTGTCTCTGCCACATGCTGCTCCCACCATCCCATGAAGAGACCGGCGTAACTGGGAGCTTTCCCATCGCTGTCCCCTGCTTTTTACGTGAAGAATTTATCCTAAAAAATGAAAGTTATTCGCCAGGCAAAATTGGACCATCTAAAGCAACATCTCGGTGTGAAAAAGCAATGAAAGCAACCTCGCTCTGAGGAAATGTCTACACGCTAAAATCCCATCAGTGTGTTTTATCCTCGTGTAGATGCTGTTTACATCAATAATTAACAGGAGCAAGCCATCTTCCCACATCACATCTATAATCATTTTCAGGAAATCCCTACTGTCCTGGATGTTGGAAGGTAGTGTGATAACAAATGAACGTAAGAAATAGTCTATGTATCGTGATGTATTCTCAAGGGGCGAGCCTATCGCCGAGTCAATAGGTCTCCTTGGTAGGTTTGTGGGATTTTTGTGTAGCTTAAGTAGCAAGTAAAGGATGGGTGTCTTAAGGTGTTCGTAATGGAGGAATTTGAATTCCTCACATTCTTGAGCCTGCTCTCCCTCCATTCAATCAATTCATCATGGAACTGTAGGTCCGAGTTGTGAATGCTCGCTTGATTGGTGACCTCATAGCAATCGCTGTTGTCTAGTTGTCTTTATCCTTCTGCTAGGTACTGTTTTCTGGAAAGGATGCCAACATTTCCTCCTCCATCAGATTGTCTGATTACAATGTTAGTGTCATTTTGCGGATTTCTTATAGCTAACCTTTCAGATTTGGTTAGATTGTCTAAAAGCCATGGATGTCTCCTGGCAAACTTCTTGAGGTCATTTGTGAACATGGCTTCAAATGTATCGATAGCATCATGGCCAAGATTAGGAGTGAAGGTGGATTTACTTCTTAAATTGCTAGGGCAGTTCATATCCAAATCAATCTCTTGATCAGCAAGATTGAGGAATCTGTCGCCTACATGTGTCTCTTCAGAGTAGAGTTCTGCCAATGGGAATAAAGTATTAATGCCCCCTATTGTCCAGTTACTGGGCTTGTTTTACAGAGGCTGTTTAGATTTAGGATTACCTTTTAAATAACACAATTTTCTCAATTTTAGCTTTCTCACAAAATGAAATAAATTAATGCGACTTTGTGCATAATTCAAATCATTGGTAGAGCCAAATGATAACACCTAATTGTAAGCCCCCCACCTCAATGTTACTAAGAGTGCGAGTAGAAAAATTTAACACACTGGGGGTATCATCAATCATTGTCCTGTCTTCTGTCCCTTTGTTACAATTCCCATGGGGGACGGTGTTCCTGTTCTTCTTTCCTCTTCTGTTTTTTTTTCTTTTGCGCCTCTGCCTTTGCCCCTGCCCCTGCCCCTTCCTCTTCCTCTGTCTTTCTTCCAGTGTTGTTGGTTCCTCTCTTGTACGATTGGCTTGAATTCCTCCCCAAAACTTGCTGATTTCTTTTGGTGCTGTTTATTTCTTTAGGGTATTTGTAACGCGCATCACTGTCATCCACAGAACAACTTGTCCCGTCTTTGGAGACATTGCTTTCACTAATTTAGGTGTATTCGCTCTCTGCTGCGGTGTTGTTGGTATTGAGTGATTGTAGATTTTGCGTAGTTTTTGTGTTTCTTCTAATCTCATCATACTTTTCGGTTGAAAGTTAGTATTCTTCCAAGTTCGTAATACTTCTGATCCTTACGAATTTCCTCTATTTTAAGCTAGATTTCATTTTCTAGTTTGGTGATTGTTATTGGATATTTCCAGGAACTTTTTTCAGAAGAATTCCTAGTTTCCGATTCCTGCAGTTCTTGTTTTAATGCTTCTATTTCCTTAAGAAAAGCATGACGATCCTGCCATGCATAATTTGTATGAATTTTCATCATACGATTGGAACAATTACCAATGTTAGTTGCCCACTCTTTTAGTAATTCCAGGTTAGGTCGTTCATATGAAGGGGCAATCAGAATGCGGAGCTCTCTAGGAACACTGCTGCATTCAATGTAATTCTCTAGGGTCACTGCTTCCCACCATTTGGTGATTTCCTGATGCAAAAGCTCTTCTAATTTGAAGTACTTTTGTCTCCCTGTCAGGCAGACAGTCGTTAACCCATTGCAACTCGAGCTAGTAAGAGAATAATTCATCAGTTTCCTTTCTGCTTAGTGCGTCGCTGTTGGCCATACTGTTGCTGGGCAGCCAATGCTGCAAATTATTGCGTATATACTGATGTACATTTAAGTTGCAGGGTGCACTGTCGTGCTAAACCAATAATGCAATTGGTACATCAGTAAGTAATGATGGTAAGCACTGCTTGCCACTGAGAGAAAATAGTTCTGGCGTGATAAAACTGCAGCAGGGTCTTACTACAGAGAACTACGTTCAGATATGCCATGTGACAAATCAAAAGCGAGCCAAGAAAGCGAGGACGCGTACTTATCGGGTACCTGCGATCAAACACGCCGTGTCCTCAGACTCTGCGTGCAATCACCAGTTTCCTGGGTTTTCTGCCACTCGTTGTCTTGCTGCCCCAATAGTTGCCAGGGCTCAGAGTTCTATCCGCGTCAGTAGCGGGCTCCAGGAAATCCAACAAAATTGTGCTGCTTACAAGGGGCCTCCTACCCTGGAGTCCAACCGACCGGCTTGCGGAAACACTTGGTGTCCTGTGTACCATATTGCTGGTGTTGGAACTTATGGAATAAAGTCTAACCTAAGCACACTGTCGAAGTGCATGTTCTTTCTGCCAAGTGCGATAGAGGTAAAGTCTGAGTGCTGTTGGCGGGCTGCCTCACCGCTGATGCGTGTATTATGGGGCAGGAGGCCCCTTATAAGCATCACAAATATATGTATATACATGTGTGTGTGTGTGTATATATGTGTTTATATATTTTATAAATATATGTGTGTATATATGTATATACATATGTGTGTGTGTGTGTGTGTGTATATGTATATATGTATATATGTATATATATATATATATATATATATATATATATATATATATATATATATATATTCACTGAAAAAACCATAGGTTTTAGGGACAGTTATAGTTAGTTGGACATTGCACTCGTACAACACCCGTGAAATTCCCCGTTATAGTTAGTTCAGCTAACTATAACTCGCGCCCCGCAATGCACTGCTGATGACGTCACATATTACATCACTCATGACATGGTCAGTGACATCACTCATGACATCACTGAAGAATGTGCTAGTATTTGTATGAGTAAGTGAGTTGGTGTGTGTATAACTGTATAGGTGAGTAAATGGGTGTGTGATTAATTTTTTGCATGACTGACTAGGTGTGTGAGTACCTCTATGGATGAGTGGCGGCGTGTGAGTGTTTATATAGGTGTATGAGTGCATATGATAGTCCTGTACTCAGTGACCGTAAGTATGAGTGACTGTACGGGTGAGTGAGTCGATGTGTGTGTGTGTAGACCTAATAATCAGTGAGTGGGTATGTAGTTATTGGTATTGGAGTGTGTGTGGTTTTGAGAATGGCAGTCTGTAATTTAGAGTGGGTGTATCAAAAGTTATATTAGGGTGTGAGAAGATGCATGAAATTATCACATGGATGATGTCATCAGTGATGTCATTTGAGATGTCATCAGTGATGTCACTGACCATGTCATGAGTGATGTAATATGTGACGTCATCAGCAGTGCATTGCGGGGGCGCGAGTTATAGTTAGCTGAACTAACTATAACGGGGGAATTTCACGGGTTTTGTACGAGTGCAATGTCCAACTAACTATAACTGTCCCTAAAACCTATGGTTTTTTCAGTAAATTTCAAAGGTTTTTTAAATGCAAATTTCTAACTATAACGTGTCTGAAACCTATGTTTTTTTTCAGTGAATTTCAAAGGTTTTTTAAATGCTAATTTCTAACTATAACATGCCCCGCACCCTACCTTCACCACTGTGCAAACGCGCCCCGTGGCGTGTTTTAAGTTCATGATTAAGTCCCCTTGAATCATGAGGGTCCCTGGGGTCCAACTAGCCCACCCTGTACCTCCAGTATGCGCCAGGGAGCTGCATTGCAGAGAGGTGTTCAGAGGCCACGCCCCTTTTTACACCTATCTGCAGCGCAGCTCTGTGGCGCTTTCTGGACGTACCTGGTGGGCTAGTTGGCCCCCAGGGACCCTCCAGATTGAAGGGGATTTAATTCCTCATCTTAAAACGCGCCACGGGGCTTGTTTGCACACATGTCACCTGAAGACCCGCCCCCTCCCTTCACCACTGTGCAAACGCGCCCCGTGGCGCGTTTTAAGTTGGGGGATTAACTCCCCTTGAATCCTGAGGGTCCCTGGGGTGCAACTAGCCCACCAACTACCTCCATTAAGCGCCACAGAGCTGTGTTACAGAGAGGTGTAAAAAGGGGCGTGGCCTCAGAACACCTCTCTGCAACGCAGCCCCGTGGCGCATAGTGGAGGTTCCTGGTGGGCTAGTTGGCCCCCAGGGACCCCCAGTATTCAAGGGGAATTCGTTCCCCCTCTGCAAACGCGCCAGGGTGCGCGTTTGCAGAGTGCTGCCAAGGAGGGGGCGTGGCCTCCGGCGCAATGCCGGTCTTTTTTTTTTTTTTTTTGAAGGGGGCTGCGTGGCCCCCTTCTTTCCTAATTTATTGGCCCTGGGGACCCCATCCCCCAGGGCCTGCCCCTAATATTAAAAAAAAAAAGAATTTGGAAGGGGGCCGCGTGGCCCCCCTCCCGAGGCCTTATTCGGCCCCGGGGACCCCATCCCCCGGGGCTTGGCCTTATTTTAATTTTAAAATTGTTTTGGAGGGGGGCTGCGTTTCCCCCCTCCTCAGGCCACTTATGGCCCCGGGGACCCCATCCCCTGGGGCCGGCCTTTGTTTTTTTTGTTTTTTTAATTTTGGGGAGGTGGGCCGCGTGGCCCCCCTCCCGGGCCACTTGTAGCCCCGGGAACCCCATCCCCTGGGGCTGGCCCTCTCTGTTGGGGACCGTGGGGGGGTCCCCAATACCCCCATGGTCCCGCCGGCTCCTCGCGTCCCTCGGGAGCCGGCATTGCTTTTCCACATGGGGAGCTGCTAAGATGCAGCTCCCCGTGTGGAAAGCAATCGTCTTTGTTTTGGAAGAGAGGCAGGTTTCCTGCTCTCTCTTCCAAAAACCAAAGCAGTTTGCTATGACAGGACGGGAGCCGCGAGGCTCCCGCCCTGCCATAGCAAACTAGTGTCCCGGAGGTGCCCCCCCCACACAGGAAATGTTTTTTTTTTTTTTTAAAAAGAAGCCCCGGGGGGTGGCGTTCCCCGGGGCTGCGGGAGGGCTGAGTGCCCTCCCGCACCATTTTAAATTGAAAGCCCCGGGGGGTGGCGGTCCCCGGGGCTTGGGAGGCCCTTAGAGGCCCCCCCCAGCATTATTTCAATAAACCCCGCATGCCCCCTGGACTTGGGCCACCCGGGGGCAAAATAGCATCAAAGCGTGGGAGACCGCGCTTCGATTTTTTTTTTTTTTTTTTTTTTTTTTAATCGGCGGGATCCGCGCACCCTAAGCGCATCCCGCCGATTATTTAAAAAAAATATAAAAAAAAATGCTTTTTTCTGCCCAGGGGGTCTTTGTGGGACTCCTTGAGCAGACCTAGGTGGTCAGGGTGTTTCTACCCTGCCCCCTTTGTGCGTTTTGCACACTTGTTTCTGTGCCTCGGTTCTACCGAGGGACAAAATGGCTGCCAACACTTCCTGATTTGGAGTGTTGACAGCCAATTAGCATGCAGCTCGTGATCGGGAGGGTACGCGGACCCTACGCAGCCATAGATATATATGTGATTTTACTTTTGATTTTCTCAGCAACTACTGAATGGATTTACACCATTTAACAAAAAGGGTTCTTTCTGAACCAAGAACTACCTCTTTGCCAAATTTGGTGTAATTCCGTTCAGCAGTTCGGGCTGTAGCCGTGGCTAAAGTTTCCTATGGGAAAATGAATGGGGAAAACACGTTTTGGGACCCCCCTTTTTTCTCGGCCCCCGCTTGACGAATCACCCCAAGACTTTCAGGATAGGAGCGGACCGGGCCACAAAGTTTGAAAATTTCGCGAAGATTCGTCAACCGACGCAAGAGTTATTTCAAATAGAATGTTGCGGATTTCCTATGGAAAATAGGTCCTAACTATAACTATCTACTGGCGACCGCCAGTAGATGTGTGTGTGTGTGTGTGTGTATGTATATATATATATATGTGTGTAAAATATATGCTGCAAGATAAATGAGCAGCACTCGCTGGATTCTTTTGTTACTTTATTTACAGATTAATGAACAGACTCGTTTCAGCTTGACGCCTATGTCAATGCCGGCACGTTCATTTTTTCAGTAGATAATTATAACCATGTACTCTCATTTCATTGGATAAGGGCTTTGTTAAAGCAGGCTCGGGGACGAAGATCTTCTGGAGGTGACCACCGGTTGGAGAGGTAAGTTGGGATGCCTGGGGATGCTGGACACCGTCCGTTGGGCCACCCAAGGCCGTGGGACATTGGGTGCAGGGGTGTCTTTAGACGGGCTTAATTTTGCATATACCCAACATTATTGGTTTTAGCAGCGGCCATCTTAATGTGTTAAATCTCAAACTATCAATCCTAATACATAATCTTTAGCTACACCATTAATTCTTGGTATTTGCAATGTGGATTTGCAGTCATAAATTTTCTCTTTTTATCATAATTTCAAAAATGTTTAATTATATTGCGGGCGAGTCTTGTCTCAAATCAGTCATGATGTATGGCATAAGAATGTAAACAATATCACTGCCTGTTACAAATGCTTAACATCCTTTGTAAGTACATGCCACATATATACACATCATTGATTCATGATCACACTACAGATGAAGAGGGCCTATTCTCTCTACCTCCTATGGTGGCCATCTTTGTACTCTCGTAATCCAGATCATAAGGATCTTAATTCGAGTGTACCTTATAACGGACAAGTTAAATAAACCGTTATCATATGTAAGACATGTCATCTAGGGCTTTATATATGATTGTAAACTGTTGGAAGCTGGCTCTGTATATACTATACCAAAATGAGGTATAGTGTGCACAGAGTCCAGTGGAACCCCAAAGGTAGGCAGAGGTGAAAGTAGATGGCACCTTACTCTCTATTTGTGGTAGTGTGTGTGAGCAGTAAGGCTTTATCGGAGGGTAGTGTTAAGCATTTGTTGTACACACTCAATCAGCAAATGATGTCACACACTCAGACTGAACTCAGACCAATTTGATTTGTATAAAAATATTATTTAGTTGTATTTATTTTCTAGAACCAAGCAAGCCTGGCACAGGTAAGTGTATATGGTACTTTTCAAGGCAGGTTGAACAATACAAGCAAGCTGAATGAAAATGTCTTTGTTACAGGTTTGTAAATCTTTTCAATACAGTGGAAATTACTGTTGGATTACTTTTGATTACTTTACAGATTACTTTATGGATTACTTTTTCTACTCCGTGTGATATCCCTAGATATCACACTGGGACATTTCCTAGAGAAAAGGTAAGTAAAGCAGTTTTTAGTTATTTGCAGTTTTTCAAGTTCTCATACAAAACCAACTCCACACTTAGAACAATTTTCAAGGAAAAACAGTCGATGTATTCCTATGAAGGAAAATGTGGTCATCGGTTAACAGATAAGTACTTGGTTGTGGGAGTTGGTATTCTGGGGTTAGAAGCAGGGTTCCCCAAGGGTCAAGGATGCACTCTTGAAACACCCTCAGCGGCACTATGTCGGCCGGGTGCAGAGTGCTAAGGCCCAATGATATCCAGTAGAGGATAGGGGGCCTCCGGTTGGTGGCTGCTCATGAGCAGGCCACAGGGTTGTGGGAGCAAAGCTCCTGGTGTTAGGCTCAGGGCAAAGGGGGATCCGAGTTAGCACCCAAGGTACACCCCAAACGGCGGCTGGGTGCAGGGTACTGTTTTGGCGTCGGGTGCCCTGTTGTTTTCAATGGGGATTCTCCGGTTGCAACAAAGACTGCAGGCTCGGGGACGAAGATCTTCTGGAGGTGACCACCGGTTGGAGAGGTAAGTTGGGATGCCTGGGGATGCTGGACACCGTCCGTTGGGCCACCCAAGGCCGTGGGACATTGGGTGCAGGGGTGTCTTTAGGCGTCTGGTTTTCTTACCAGCTCCGGTCGCGGTCGGGGGAATCCTCCAGAAAGAGGCTGCAGGCTTTGCTTAGAGATTAGAGGCAGGTCAGAGATCACCAGATCTCAGGTCAGGATCGCCGGGGAGACCTCCTCATGGTGTTTGGCCACTCGGGCCGTGGGCGTTGGGTGCAGACTCCCGGATTTGGTCCAAGCCAGAGTCTGTGGGTGAGCAAATCCAGTGCTCACAGGAGACAAAGTCTTTCTTGTGGAAGGCAGGGCTGGTCCTTCGGGTTCTTGAGGCTGCTGGCTGCAGGACACACCAGGAATTCGCTGGAGCAGGTTCGAGGTGGGGACAGGCCTGTAAGGTTGGGGCTAAGTCAGTGGGTGTCCTCTTCTTAGTTTCAGCACGGCTCTTCGGTCCCTCTTCTTCTCTTCTTCTTGGTCGGTTCTTGTCTGAGGAGACAAGGTTCAGGGGTGCCCCTAAATACTAGATTTAGGGACGATACAGGTAGGTAAAGGTTGGGGACCAATGGGTCCCTTCCTTGGGGTGGGTACATCCCCTATTATGCCCCCCTCCAGTGGGAGGGGGTATATTCCTCACTCTGGTTGGCTGGGTCCCCCCATCTGCAAGATGGCGGGGACTGAGAGTTGTGCTTCCTCGCCTCCCCCACCTAAGGGGTGGGGTTGGCAAAGGTGGGCACACCTCCCGTCCTCACTTGGTTTTCCCGTCGATTCTCCCGCTCAAAGTGGGGGTCAGAACTGGTGGGGGCTAGTTGCTGGAAGCCGCAAAGGCATGGGGAAGCTCACAAAAGGCGGCAAGCCCTTGAAGCTCCCCCTTCGTGGACCCTGCCCATCCTGGGGAGGAGGCTTGGCACCTCGTCTCAGGATGTGCATTGTTTCAGACCCCCGAGAGCAGCAGGCTCTCGACCCAGGGGTCCAGAAACATGTCTGGTGGTGGCAGCTGGCGAGCATCCATTCAGTCTGGACACTAGTGTTAGGTCGTTTTTCAGGGGACATCTCTAAGATGCCCTCAGTGTGCATATTTCATTAAATCCCACACTGGCATCAGTGTGGGTTTTATGTGCTGAGATGCTTTTTACCAAACTCCCCAGTAAAGCCATTATGGTACTGTGGAGTTCGTAATGACAAACTCCCAGCACCATATACACTTAATGGCAGTACTGCACTTTAGACGCTGTAGGAGTACAGGGCCCATGCACCTTTACCCTCACCCCTGGTATAGTGCACCCAGCTAGAGAGGTGGCTGATCTATGCCAGGGCAGTGGGTTGTAAGCATGGCACACAGGGGGGGGGGGGGGGGGGGGGGGGGTGGGGTGGGGTGGGGGGGGGTGTGGGTGTGGGTGTGGGTGTGGGTGTGGGTGTGGGTGTGGGTGTGGGTGTGGGTGTGTGTGTGTGTGTGTGTGTGTGTGTGTGTGTGTGTGTGTGTGTGTGTGTGTGTGTGTGTGTGTGTGTGTGTGTGTGTGTGTGTGTGTGTGTGTGTGTGTGTGTGTGTGTGTGTGTGTGTGTGTGTGTGTGTGTGTGTGTGTGTGTGTGTGTGTGTGTGTGTGTGTGTGTGTGTGTGTGTGTGTGTGTGTGTGTGTGTGTGTGTGTGTGTGTGTGTGTGTGTGTGTGTGTCAGTCAGTCAGTCACAATAAGTGCGTCACAATAAGTGCTGCAGCACTTGGAGGCCTTCCCTGGCCACAGTGCCCTTGGTACCTGTGGTACCATTTACAAGGGACTGACCTGTGGCCAAAGAGTACCAGTTGGGTTTTGTCTTAATGCAGTTTTAGGGAAAGAACATAGGCCCTGGGTACCAGTTTGGCAGGAACCCAGGGCACACTTAGTCAAAGTAGATCAGCAGTTTAGCAAAAAGTGGGGGCAACCATGCAAAAAAGAGGGCACTTTCTTGCATATACCCATTATCATGGTACTCCTCTAAGGGTCTAGATTGCTTGACAGTCCCTTTGTCGGCACTTTGATCATATAATTGTGCCCCTTATTGGGGGGGGGGTGTGTGTTAGTTAGTTAGTTATGTTTTTTAATTTGTTTTGCACAAACCGGTTCAGTCCCGGCACGCTCTACTGCGGGTGCTGGCGATGGGTTGAACCTTTTGGCCCATAAATCATTTTATATCCAAGATAACCCCGCACACAAGAGAATCCTGTAAAGTTCTTCTTTATTCAGAGAACACCACTGTTGCACCAACGCGTTTCGACCTCACAGGGTCTTTTTCACGGTAGGTGAGTCTTCATTCAGTTATCATATTTATACCTACTCCCATCCTTAGCCCATAATGAGGCATTGTGGGAGTTGTAGTTCAACAACATAACATTGCAAATACACATCAGGTTTAACCGGTTAAGTGCTTAGAACGTTCCGCGCCAGTGCGGAACTTTCTATTAAGCGGGCGGGGCCGCGTCGGCCAACGGTCGTGCGCAGCACTACCGAGGTAGTGCTCGCGACGGCCGTTGGCCGACAGAAGCACTTAACGGGTTAAAAACAAATTTCCCTATGTGTATATGGGTATTTTTATTTTTATACTTTAGTATTGTCCGTAATGCCTAGTACTGAGATATAGTTAATACTGCCGGCTGGCCAACATAACATCAGTTTGTACTGTGACATGCAGTTCATTAACACCTCATCAATTCCTGGTATAGTATCAATTCACATATGTGAAACCATGTCATTGGTCAACGAAATGTAAGCATATCTGTGCATTTTAAGGCAATCCATCATGGTAAGACAAGTGCTCAAATTATATGCACTATGTATGGGTCTGGTCCCTGTAATTAATTATGTTTCGGTGTTTCAAATTTTCAATAGTACATTAGTAATGTTGTCTCAATGAGGCTAACATACAGGTATAGTACCAAAGTTCATTATATATATATATATATATATATATATATATATATATATATATATATATATATATTCAACAAACACGGTCCTTTTGGGGAGCACCCTCCAGCTGGTGCTCGTGGCGAGACAGGACCACCTCTCGCATTAAGTATTATCCAACAACAGCTTACACGGCACTCTCCTTGGTACAAAAATATATCTTTATTGAGACCTCCTTCTCCGCCACCTACGCGTTTCGAACACAAAGTTCTTGTTCACGGTAGTATACGAAGTCCTACTTCGATTTCCAACCTTTATACATAGTCTCCACGTAGCCCATAATGAGGCATTGTGGGACAGGTAGTTTTACATGTTACAATTACTTTTTTATATATTTTTTCTTTTACCCAAACAAAATGTTGCAAGAAAAAGATGTTAATTATATAAGCCATTATTATACATTCACATCTTGTACATAGGATTTGCCCAATGTGTGCTATGCTATCAAGTATTCATTACATTTAACTTCTGAAGATTGTCCATTTTTACAGAACAACTCATCCACTTGCAGGAAATCATGACTTAGTGTCCCATATGGAACCGGACAGTAATGAAATATTAAAACATACCGCAAAGACGAACAAACAGGATCTCATCGTCAATCTCTCAAGATATCAACTTACAACAGCTGAACGCACACTCATGAATAAAGGTCTAACTTTTTGTCCAGAAAGACATCATGATCTAGTGGAAACGAAAATTGACATATATAAATATGTCCGAAAATTAAAGCTTAAAAAGTATTTCACAAAAATACTGCCTAGATCTACCATTGATAGACCAACCGTTTCAACAAATGAACAACAGGCATCCTATACTGTGGGTGACATACCCCATTTAAGAACAGCTTATGAACTAGTACATAATCTAACTACAACTGATCTCTCAGACAGCCAAGTATTGAATGAAATGGGAGTAACTATGACTCAACAATCAAGAACAAAGTTTAAAAGTAAATCAAAATTCTGTCCTGCATTACATCCGGGGAACAAGGTGGATATATTCCATGATTTGGTAGTGGCAGAAATAGATGGCATGGATAATGTGAAACAGAACAAAAAGGAGAATTTATCCGTAAAAGAACGTGAGGCGCTTAATTCTTTAAAAAACAACGTTTTAATAGAAATCAAGCCAGCTGACAAAGGTGGGAATCTGGTAATAATGGATAAACAAGATTATGTGAATGAGGCCATTCGGCAATTGAATAACCCCACAAATTACCAGATTTTGAAAAATAATCCGATAACTGACCTGATTATTGATCTGAACAAAAGACTAACTAATTGGCAAGAACAAGGACTTATTAGCGATGATGAAAGAAAATTTTTGATGGTGGAGAACCCAGTGGTTCCGACCATTTACTTCTTACCGAAGATTCATAAGACCTTAAATAAACCTCCAGGACGCCCAATAATTTCTAGCTGTGGAAGTTTGTATGAAAATGTTGCATTATATGTGGACAATTTTTTATCACCAATAGTACCAACACTCAGTTCATATATTAAGGATACAGGTGACTTTTTGAGGATACTTATGGAGACGACATGGCAGCCGGACTACCTCTTAGTCACAATAGACGTTGTGTCATTATATACCTCCATTAAACACAATGTCGGGATACAAGCAACCACGTATTTTTAAAACAACGACCAATAGGGGAACAAAAACATACAACCACGCTATTGGATATGATGGAACTGTGTTTGAAAAATAACATTTTTCTTTTTAATAAAAAAATGTACTCCCAGAGCTGTGGCACTGCCATGGGAGTTTCCTTTTCTCCAAGTTATGCTAATCTCATGATGGGGTGGTGGGAGAGGAGCATAGCTTGGAGAGAAGAGAATGATTCCCATACAATGAGGGTAGCCTTATGGCTACGCTTCATTGATGATCTTTTTCTACTATGGAGAGGAACTGAAGCGGAATTTTTAACCTATTTGGCAATTCTAAATAACAATGAGGTGGGTTTAAAATTTACCCATAACATTCATCCCACAGAAATTGAGTTTCTGGATACGAAAGTTTACATAAAAGAAAACAAGATCCAGACGACTGTTTTTAGGAAAAAGACAGCCACAAATAGTCTTCTCCACGGATCAAGCTTTCACCCTCAATCCCTTATAAAGAATATCCCCTATGGAGAATTTATAAGGATGAAACGCAACTGCTCTGAACCATCGGAAATGGAAAAGACGTTTGAAGAAACAACTTCACGTTTCCTTCAGAGAGGATATAAATATAAGGATGTACAGAAGGGGGAAAAGAGAGCAAGACAAAAAAGCAGAGCACAAACATTGGTGAGTGGTAAATCACAAGAAACAACCGTGGAAGGTGAAAAACCACGATTGATTTTAACGTACAGCAAAGAGAGCTACAAAATTCAAAAATCCTGACAAAATATTGGAATGTACTTAGAAGGGATCCTGACATCGGGAAGGATTTAGGCAATCGACCGATGATAACATATAGGAAAGCTCCGTCTATATCTGATACAATCATAAGAAGCCATTTTGAGAGTGAGAAGAAAACAACATGGTTAGGAACGAAACAACTAGGCTTTGGAAAATGTATAACATGCAAAGCATGTAAGATTGGGAAAAATCTGAAATCGCTTAAAGATCCAAGGGACAGAGTCTTTGAAATTAAAGAAAAATCACCTGTGAATCAACCTATGTTGTATACCTCTTAGAGTGTTTTTGTGGGAAAAGATACATCGGAAGTACCAAATGTTCTTTGAAAAAACGTATATTAGAACACATAAGAGCTGTACAAAATGAAGACGCAACTTATGCTCTTGCCAAGCATATGAAGACACATGCCAATCGGACATGGTTAGACATGAAATATTCAGGATTGGTTACAATTCCCCCACATGAGAGAGGAGGGAATCGAGTACTTAAGTTGAGACGCATGGAATCAAAACTGATTATTCGTTTTAAAACCAAGGTCCCCCTTGGGCTCAATGGGGACGAAGAAATGTATATACATTTGTAAATATTTGGTTCAGCTTTTGAGATACAGATTTTCAATGAGTATATTTTAGAGATCTCAATTCTCCATATAGTTGTTTGTTTTCCTCGAATTAGAATGTGATTTAGATTTTAAGAGAACACGTAGCCGGTATTGGATTATTATTGCGATGCAAGTGGTTTCTTTTTAATAAGCCTAACTTAGTAGCATCTGTTGAAACTGTCTGTAAGGCAGTGGGGCACTTAGCCCGCAAGCATATGGGACACTAAGTCATGATTTCCTGCAAGTGGATGAGTTGTTCTGTAAAAATGGACAATCTTCAGAAGTTAAATGTAATGAATACTTGATAGCATAGCACACATTGGGCAAATCCTATGTACAAGATGTGAATGTATAATAATGGCTTATATAATTAACATCTTTTTCTTGCAACATTTTGTTTGGGTAAAAGAAAAAATATATAAAAAAGTAATTGTAACATATGTAAAACTACCTGTCCCACAATGCCTCATTATGGGCTACGTGGAGACTATGTATAAAAGGTTGGAAATCGAAGTAGGACTTCGTATACTACCGTGAACAAGAACTTTGTGTTCGAAACGCGTAGGTGGCGGAGAAGGAGGTCTCAATAAAGATATATTTTTGTACCAAGGAGAGTGCCGTGTAAGCTGTTGTTGGATAATATATATATATATATATATATATATATATATATATATATATATATATATATATATATTCAAAACGCGGGTGGGGCAGCATCCTGTTGAACAGCGGCATCCGAAGAAGGCTGTTTTGAGCCGAAATGCATTATGCTGTAAATAAAAGGCTTCCGAAGAAATTCCCCGAGTGGCCTCTACCTTTCTTGACTGGAGGGGTTCTGTGTATGTTTCCACGTCCGCCAGAGGCGTGTTTTAGAGGCCCCGTTCCGCAAGTTGGCTGTAGCACTGCTGGTTTCTGCTTCTGCAGTTTTGTTTTTTCCAAGGTATTGGATTTGCTTCAGCCCGCCTCGACGAGTGAGCAATGCAAGGGCCGCTGTGATGTGCAGCTCGTGACTTCACGAGGAGTTGGATACATTGATTTTCAGGTTCACGGCCCGGCGGATACTCAGTTCTCTAGGCTGGGACGTAAAGGAGACTCAAGGAAGTACTTTTGGGTATTTCATCCATCAGGACTATTACAATCGGACACACCGCGTTTTGTCCTGTCAAGCACTAATCCACTTGGACTGCTATTACAGAGTCCATCCCCACGCAGCATCTGTCCCGGGAAGGTGAACTCTGGGAGTTGCAGTGCCTACAACACTGCCTCTGATGTGCGGTCACGTGATCGGGGACTTTAAGTGCTTCCACCAATGGAATGGTACAGGACTATTCAAAACGCGGGTGGGGCAGCATCCTGTTGAACAGCGGCATCCGAAGAAGGCTGTTTTGAGCCAAAATGCATTATGCCTTATGCTGTAAATAAAAGGCTTCCGAAGAAATTCCCCGAGTGGCCTCTACCTTTCTTGACTGGAGGGGGTATGTATGTATGTATGTATGTGTGTATGTGTGTGTGTGTGTGTATGTATATATATATATATATATATATATATATATATATATATATATATATATACATACACACACTTGCTTTATAGTTAGAATCGTGTTTCCATAGGAGATGAATTTCTTGTGTTGCTAACTTTGGCCCCTTTTGACGAAACTCCCAAAAAGTACTACTTTTTGATTAGTTTTCATATGGAAAGTTTCAGGGTGATCCGTCGAGTGGGGCCAAGAAAAAGGGGGGTACCGAAAGGCGTTTTACCCATTCATTTTTCCATATGAACTTTAGACACCGCTGCAGCCCAAACCACTGAATGGATTTACACCAAATTTGACAGAAAGCTAGCTCTTGGTCCAGAAAGAGTGCTTTTTATATTTTTATATAAAATCTGTTCAGTAGTTTTGGAGAAACTAAGGTTAGAAAAAATGTGTATATTTCACACCGTGGAGGATCCCTAAGTGAGATCTGAATGGCTGGCACCACAAGTGGGAACAGGGTACCCAGACGTGGGTCCCGTGCTCGCTTTGCCACTAGATTCAAGCTAGCCTGGCTGATATGGGGTGATACCCCAAATCCGGTCCCAGAATACTTGTTTTCCTGTCCAGGAAGGACCTGGTCTGGCAGTTCAGGCTGGACTGTTCCCATGGGTAGCAGGGTCAAGACTGATTTGCATATGGCTGAGTCCAAACTGGGGTGGCATGGCGAACAAAAAACAATGTATTTAACTCAGCTCTGTGATTTGGGGTGAATGTTTGACAATGTTCAGCATTCTGCCAATCATCTTTTTGTGTTGATATAGTCGCCCTAAGTGGGAACGGTATGCCCAGACATGGGTCCCGTGCTCGCTATGCCATTGGATTCAAGCTAGCCTGGCTGATGAGTGGTGATACCCCGAAACCGGTCCCAGGATGCTTGTTTTCCGGTCCAGGAAGGACCTGGGCTGGCAGTTTGGGCTGAACTGTTCGCGTGGGGTGCAGTGTCAAGACTGATTTGCATATGGCTGGGTCCAAACTGGGGTGGCGTGGCGAGCTAAAAAACAATGGATTTAACCCAGGTTTGTGAATGGGGTGAACGTTTGACAATGTTAAGCATTCCATCCATCATCTTCTTATGTTGCTATAGCCACCATCTCAACCAGGAAGACGTGGCAGCTACCTCAAGACTCGAAATTCAGTCCTGAGCTCTAAGGAAAGTGCATAAAAAAAAAAAAGACATAAGTGGGCAGGGTACAGATACCTTGACCCCCCTCGGCTCGATGGTGGGACCCCAGAGGCCTAAAACGTTTTAGTTTTTTTCCTTTAATTGTGCTGCAAATTCGCAGAGGATCCGCATCAAAAATCAAAAGAACTCCGGGCGTGGCCTAGCGAGCCAGCATGGCGGCCGCGATTTAGGCGAGCTCCGTTGAGCCCGTCATCATTATCCTTAATTTATCTTGCTTCGTCGACTACGCATCCGGAGTAAAACCATCAGTGGGGGTGCGGAACGTGCTGGGAACACGGCGACGATAACGGCCGGTTCCGATCAGTTTAGCAGCGCTTTGTCCTGAAGTGCGCGGCCTGGAGGCCCGACTGGCGAGATCGAGGCGGAGCGACCTGGGCGGCGTCCGGCCTCGAGTGCGGCTGGAGCTGAGGCGGGGCCCCTCCTTGGCTGAGGATTGTCGAAGGACCTAACGGCGGTCCCTTGTGCGGGCTTTGGAGCCGGGGGACTGTGCCGGTGTTGCCTGCGAGACGAGGGCCCGGTGAGTGTGCTCGACCCTCCGCCCGCATCGGGCCGCGCGGGGAATTTGGAACGTTGCCCCGAGGAAGTGGGAAGTTGAGGCCCCCCTGCTGGATTTGGCCCTCCTGGGGGTGATTGCTGGCTCCCTACCCATCCCGCGCCCGCATTTCTTTCGGTGGTCGGTTCGGGCCACGCGCCGGGGCTGGGCTTCCCCGCCGTCAGGTGGTAGACTGGAGCGGCCGCGTTGGCGGGCGAGGGTCGTGGTCTGGGCCAGGTGGTTTCGCCCCATATTGTGTCGCCTGTGAAGCCCGGTGAGCTCGGGAGGTGGGGGCCAACGGCAAAACGGCGTGAGGGGTAATCAGAAGGACTGCTTGGTGTGCACCCCCTCCTCCCTCTGCAATCCTGTCCTGTGGCGTGCCCGCGGTGGATTCGGGCTGTACGAGGGGGGTCGGCCGACTGCCCTGCACATACTCAGTGACTCCTATGCCCCCAGTATAGTGCACGACTGTGGCGGTTCGACGCTGATCGGAGCGTCCTCCTCCCCGGCTGATCCACTCAAGACCAAACGATCCTTCCCTTCCGGCACCATTCTCTGGCCACGCAGAAGCCCCCCGAGTCACACGCCTCCAGATCCCTTGCCCTTCACGCTGATCATCAATTACGGCGTTCCAGCCCAGAGGTTCGAAGCTCCGACCCTGTGGCTATTGTTCTTCCTCCCAAAGGGGTTCCTGAATTACTCGGAGCCTCCTCTCAACACGCTGCCGCCCATCTACTGCCATCCCGTCTCGATTTATTCTTTTCGTTATACCGTGGACACGGGACCGTGTCCCTTTCAGCCTCCGGCCTACCCTCACGCAGACGTTGTCCGCTGCGCCACCTCTGGACCCCCCCTCTACACAGTTCGTTCTACCCAGCCTGACCCTCAGCACTGCCCATTCGGCAACCCGGTCCTGAAGATGATCCTGAATCGCTAGGATCGAAACGTCGTCGACTCCTCAGCGCAACTTACGGCGCAAAACCTCTTGTGGTTCAATTAAATCACTCAATCATTACCTATCCAATCATTGTAAATCGTTCCTGCTGAACCACAAAGTCCTCTGTGCATATTTCACATTTTGTCACCTTGCGGCTTTCGCTGATTTCACATTGTCACTTGCGTCGCCACTTTTGTGTCACGAGCACTTTTTGTGCACCAAGTCCAATTCGGGCTGCCTATGCATTCTATGCCTACAGTGCTGCTACAACTGTACCGTTTTATTTATTTTTACCTTAATTATATGATGCCATGTGCACATTTCAAAAACGTATCATGTCTCCCTTTTTCTTTCCCTGTAATGTGTTGCACATACTTGTTTAATTGACTCCCTTAATGATACCAGTTGAGATATTGTTGCTTCCTTTTGTTTCCCAGTATAGCGGGGCCTTCCTGGTGGTGCCCTCGGCCCCGTGGCCCTCGGCTGTAATTCGGCGGCCGGATCGGGCCGCGAAGGGACTGCACGCTGGTTTCTCCGGGAGCAATACCCCCGAACTATTACTGTAGGAGAGTAGGATCTGCTTCACATGGGTACCCCCACTTTTTGCTGGTGCTTCACTGTTTTTCGACATTAGTCTGGCTGGGGCCCTGCTAATCAGAACCCCAGCCTAGCTGCTTCCTCTCTAAAATGGTTTCCATGTGCCTTAGGCACATCTCTGATTGGAATCTGGAGTGCCCTTATAAGTCCCTAGTATATGGTATACTATGTACCCAGGGCATAGGTACCTCAGAGGCCTACCAGGGGCTGCAGCATGTATTGTGCCACCCCTGGAAGGCCATCCAAACTGACACCACAGGTCTGCTACTGCAGCCTGGGTAAGGTGGTGCATGCACCCCTTACTGTGATATAGGTTACCTATATCACTATATACATACACACATATAAACCTATGTCACTCCTATGGCAGGCCTTATCAATCCTGAACCATTAAGATATAATGGGGTAACCCACAAAAGTCAATGGACCTGGGTACTAATTGATATAGAAAAACAATGGTCCTAGACTTATGTTAAATCTTAGTTGTCTGAAGCAATCATAGACAGCATAGGGTACATATACAGTTTAATTCAATAATGTACCGTTAACTTATTTAAAACACATTCAAATATATCCTCAAAATCCAAAAAGAAATCCAAAAAAGGCACACACAATTGTTTTTATGTGACTCGTATTTTATTCGGTCACTTTTCATACCATTTTATCATATTCAATGTTCAAAACAGAGGAGTGGTAGCTCCAAGGGAAAAAGTGAAGAAAGAAAGTGCTCGTGGAGTAAGATAGAATATATAAGAAAAATGCGCAAACAACGTTTGTCTGTAAGCAAGTAGGACAGAAAGGAGGGATGGGGTGAGAAAATCGCCCACAGCGTCTTAATACATCATCTTCGCATGGCCCGGGGGAATCCAGCTGGTCTGCTCGAGCAGACCAGCTGGATTCCCCGGGCCATGCGAAGATGATGTATTAAGACGCTGTGGGCGATTTTCTCACCCATTAATTGAAGACTTTATATCTATACCCACGGGCGGCACTTTAACTGTGCATCACCCATGATCAGTTGCTCCCCGCATCCCCCCATCCCTCCTTTCTGTCTTGAGGAAGACCCGCTTGCAGAGGATATAAACTGCCCTCATTGCACTAGGGTCGAAACGTCGACACTCTCCCCTACTCGGGGCCTGTACCTGTTATTATCCCAGCCCTACTTGCTTACAGACAAACGTTGTTTGCGCATTTTTTGAGAAATAACAAAATGATTAACCATGAACTAACTAATGGACAGGCCTCAATGTAGAACTGGTGCAATCATGAATCACGACCAGTTTTACTAATAAGATTGTAATATAAATAATGATGAATCATTGTTTTTCTTGATTGGATCTCCCTCTTATATATTCTATCTTACTCCACGAGCACTTTCTTTCTTCACTTTTTCCCTTGGAGCTACCACTCCTCTGTTTTGAACATTGAATATGATAAAATGGTATGAAAAGTGACCGAATAAAATACGAGTCACATAAAAACAATTGTGTGTGCCTTTTTTGGATTTCTTTTTGGATTTTGAGGATATATTTGAATGTGTTTTAAATAAGTTAACGGTACATTATTGAATTAAACTGTATATGTACCCTATGCTGTCTATGATTGCTTCAGACAACTAAGATTTAACATAAGTCTAGGACCATTGTTTATCAATCCTGAAGGCAGAGTGCGTGGTTCCTATGTGAGAGGGTGACCCTGCATGAGCAGGGCCCCTCCTGCAGCGTTCGGAGACCCTTCTCTGATGCGGTTTGTAGTGCAGCCTGACCATATACTCTTAAGCGCATTATAACCTCGCGTTAAATGCTAACTTTGGAATGGCTGCACCGAAACATGTCGTGTTTGGTGTCAAACATCTTGGAATACTACCCCCCGCCAATTCTGGCGGCGGGGGTAGCATTCCACCCTTCTAGAGGGAAAGACATGTTAACCCTGGCCTGGCCGGTAACTTCTTTCTAAAGCCCTGGCATCACAAAATGGATGCTGCTGCCACAGACACAAGTCTGGCCTCCTGCTGCTGGACGAAACTCCGGCAGGGGAGGCCTGGACAATAGGTTTCCTGTCCCAGGGAGGTGTGACCACCTCCCCAGACAGGATAGTGTGTATTGGGGCTGGGCGGGAGCACTCGGGTGCTTTGAAGTCCTGCACTGGGGGCACTCTTGGTGTCCCTGTGCATACCCCAGTTCAAACCGGATCAGGGGCTGGCAGCCCCTGCTTTGGCGCGAACTGGACAAAGGGAAAGGGGTGTAGCCACCCCTCTGCCCTGACCCACCCATAGGTGGGGCCACAGAGTAAGTCCAACCCCTAAACTTAGTATAAGGATAGGAACCCAGTCCTTAGGACTTTAGATTATCCCTGGACGAAACTCTGACACTGAATCCTGGACCTTCGACGCTCTACTACAAGATTAGATGACTGAAGAATCTCCCTTGGGGTCAAGGAGTGACTCCCTGCTTGGCAGGCACCAAAGAAGCAATTGTCCGGTCTGCATCGCCTAAGCTCCCGTCGGACGCCGAAGTCTTTGCATCACCAGAGGTGGATTTCCAGACTTCCCCGAGGCTGCCCTGAGTCCCAGCAAAGCTGAGGCCCGTAGCTGTCGTGGGTAACGTGGAACCGTGACCCCTGGACACCGCACGCATTTGCAGGTGCATCCTCTTCTGGGTCTCCCACGAAGTCGTGCTTTGGGCTCCGAGTAGCCCTAGCCTCCAGCACCAACTGCACCGAAGATCACTGGCCTCCACTCCACGAGTGTCCTGTGAGCCAGCTCCACGTGCACCGTCTCGAGGCTCCTTCGCGGTCGCTAGCCCGTTGGCTAGTAGCCCTTCACGAAGGCCAATCCTTTTCTTCTTGGGCTCCCTGGTTGCTCCAGGCTTGCCCTCACTTACCCTTGCTGGGTGAGTTCCTCAGACCTTGCTGGTCTGCATCATCGTCAATCTTCATCTACATCGAGACTTGCCGTTGCCAAGGCTTGTTGCGTCCAATCCGGTCGCCGACACCTCAGCACTCGACAGACATCGTGTACCAGCCCGAATCCTGGTCGCCGACAACGCCTCCTGGACCTCGTGGCTGAAGAGTCAAGACGACCGTCAACCTACCTGAAGCACTCGACATCGGTGGGCATCTGCTCATCGCCTTCCTGGTCACTGGCTAGTGACCCAGACTCTGTCCCCTCTGCTTTCAGGTTCTTCAGAGCTCCGATCCACTCTTGGATCAACCCGGACACTTTCCACTTGGTCGCCAGCAGCACTTTGCAGCAGATCGCCATTTAAATCGACGACGAAACCCGACCCCGAAAGGCACCTATGCACCCGGCTTCCCTGGGTGAGGTAACAAGAGTACTCCGGTGCTCCCGTGGGTAGAGACTCTAGAACGACCTAGTTCTCAAAGGGTTTGCTCCAAGTCCTTCTTTAAGTGTCCCTTTTCTTTAATTTCCAAACCGCAACTTTCTCCATAGAAGTTAACGGCGTTTCGCGGCTGTGTAATTACACTGCACGCGTCCCCCGTGGGTCCCCTGTGTCACTACCTTGGGTGGTTCCTTGTGGTCCAAGCACTTCTAGAGGCTCTAGGCCTAGTGTCTAGCTCAGTCGTGGTTCTTATACCACTTTATTGGTATATGGTTTGGTACGCCCTAGGGCCCAAACGTGTATTTGTGCTATTACTGTGTTTAAATAACTTATGTATTTCGAACTCTAGCCTCATAAAGAGACTAGAGGGGTGTGTTTAGCAATAAATACATATATTTTGAATATATACCTGGTGTGGTGCTCTTTCATTTGATCACTCAAGAGATTATAGACTGGTAAAACAAGCTGCTTTACATTCCTTCAAGACTTAGCCTGAAGGCTGCTCTCCATAGCTACCACTAGGATAGCTTTCAATAAGGTTGTCTTTAGCCTATCTCCAATAAGGGGTTGTTTGGACTGGTGCAAGGTGCCCACTATAATTAGTGGACAGCATATGCCAGGCCAACCTCTCACATTGGTGTGCAGCGTGTGGGATTCCAGCTTGCTATTGTTTTACCAGATAATCTCAATTGAATTGATCAACTGAAAACCACTAAAGGTACCTAAGGTACATATAAATTAAGCTTAATATACAGTAAGTTCTACTGAACTTAGAGTTGTGTGTCAAGGGATAGCACACCCTTTCTACAACTCAAGAGAGTTTAGTAGGCCACACTAGAGTAGGTAGTGCATACACCACACCTCACTAGTGATGTCTTCAAAGCCAGGACCCAGTGAGTCCTTGCCAGAAGCCCCTGGGCTTCTTCCCTCCAAGTATGATACACTCCCATTCTTGGAATTGAGAGCATTATGCAATTTGAGGAAACTGAAGACAGGCCAAAGTCCCACCACCCAACATCTGAGAGAGATGTTGGAGGCTTATGATCTCAGCAGGCCCTTAGGGACTGAAGGGGTAGGTGCAGAGGGTGGGGCAGAAGATGAGGATGGGGCCAGGGGTAGCAACACCCCCAGCCCCCTCTGGAACTGACCAGGAGGGTGACAATGACCCTGACCTGGAAAACCCAATTCCTCCTGTGGATGAGGAGGAGGCTCAGGATGACCTCCACTTTGTCCCCCAGGAAGGATTGTGAGTGTGCCTAGAAGGTCTAGATCTCCTTCTCAGGAGTCTAACCACTCTGGCACCTCAATAGGGACCTCTGTCTCCTCTCATAGGAGGGAATCCTCTCATGAGAGGAGAAAGAGGCTGATTCAATATGAGGAAGCTCAGCTTGAACTCAGAAAACAGCAACTGGCTATAGACAGGGAGTCCCTAGATCTCTACAGAGAGAGAAGAAAGTTGGGACTAGAGTCCCATGGTGGCAGCCATGTCCCTAGAGATAGGGAAAGGTCTTATGACCATAGAAACCTGAGCAAGATTGTCCCTCCCTACCAGAGTGGGGATGACATCCACAAATGGATAACTGCTCTAGAGAGGGCCTGTAAAGTACAGAAGGTCCCTCAGGAGCAGTGGGCAGCAATCTTGTGGCTCTCCTTTGCAGACAAAGGTAGAGACAAGCTCCTCACTGTAAGAGAAGAGGATGCTGATAATTACAAGGTCTTGAAGAGTGCTCTTATTGATGGGTTTGGCCTAACAACTGAACAATACAGGTTAAAGTTCAGAGATGCCCAAAAAGCACATACTCAAGACTGGGTAGACTATGTGGATTGTTCTGCTAAGGCTCTGGAAGGCTGGTTGATGGGCAGTAAGGTGTGTGACTTCACAGGATTGTACAATCTGATAATGAGCCAGCAGATTCTTAATAACTGTCAAAATCAGCTGTTGCATCAGTACCTGGTGGACTCTGATCTGACCTCTCCCCAAGAATTGGGAAAGAAGGCAGACAAATGGGTCAGAACCAGGGTGAGGCAGAAGGTACAGAACCAAGGTGGTGACCCTAAGAAGCAAGATTCTAAGAACTCTGATAAGGGTGGGGAGAAGGGTAAAGATCAAAAGTCTTCACAAGGCCCCCAAAAATCTTCTTCAGGTGGGGATTCACAGTCTACCAAAGGGAAAGGCCAAAGAAAACCATGGTGCAAGGTCTGTAAGCAAAAGACCCACTGGACCAGTGATTGCACCAAGTCCAAAGACTCATGTCCAGCCCCCACCAATGCCCCTAAGGCACCTGTTCCCCCTAGTACAGTTACAGTTGGTGGTGGGAGTACTACAGCCAAGGGTTTAGTAGGGTTGACCCTGGGTACTGACATGGGCTCTGACCTAGTCCGAGAACTCACTCAGGCTCTGTTAGTCTGTGATGGAGGCATGGATGTGACCTCCTCTGTGAGTCCCAGTAATCTGGGCAAGTACAGACAACAGCCTTTAATCAATGGACGAGAGGCTTTGGCATTTAGGGACACTGGGGCAAGTGTCACCATGGTGACACAAGACCTTGTGAATCCTGGGCAAGTTATACTTGGTGAGATGTACCAAGTGACCAATGCTAGCAATGTCAGAACAGACCATACTCTGGCAGTTGTTAACTTCTCCTGGGGAGGGGTAACTGGCCTTAAGAAGGTTGTGGTAAGTGCAGACCTACCAGTCGAATGCTTGCTTGGCAATGACTTAGAAACTTCAGCTTGGGCAGAAGTGGAGCTCAGGACCCATGCAGAAATGCTGGGGATCCCTGCAGATGTGTTTGCTGTGACCAGGTCACAAGCCAAAATGTCTAGCACTGAACAGGCCTTTGATTCTGGAATAATGGACCAAGTGCCTTCCAAGAGGAGTAGTAGTAGGGTAAAGGCAGTGCCTTCCCCCTTGGCTCAGAAGGAAGATCAGTCCCTTGAGGGGGATGATCTCAGTCCTGAGGAAGGAACTGTCCCAGAGGAGCTTGAACCTGACCAGGTTGAGTTCTTGGGGACAGGGGGACCTTCCAGGGCAGATCTGAGCCAGGAGCAGCAGAGCTGCCCTCTCTTGAACCCCTCAGACAGCAAGCTGCTGCTGAGGCTGCTGGGAAAGCTAGTGGTCCCCATACAGTGTATTGGGATGATGGACTCTTGTACTCAGAGAGTAGAGACCCCAAGCCTGGTGCCACCAGGAGGTTGGTTATACCTCTGAAGTTCAGGGGCTTCCTATTGACCCTAGCCCATGCTATTCCCTTGGCAGGTCACCTGGGCCAGAACAAGACTTGGGACAGAATTGTCCCTCACTTTCACTGGCCCCACATGTCTGAAGACACCAAGGAGTTTTGTCGCTCCTGTGTAACCTGCCAGGCCAGTGGCAAGGCAGGTGGCACTACAAAGGCCCCCCTGATACCACTACCTGTGGTGGGGGTTCCCTTTGAAAGGGTGGGGATTGACATTGTTGGTCCCATGGATCCCCAAACAGCATCTGGGCACAGGTTTATCCTGGTGGTAGTGGATCATACCACCAGGTACCCAGAGGCTATTCCCCTTAGTACCACTACAGCACCTGTGGTGGCAAGGGCCCTCCTGGGAATTTTCTCAAGAGTGGGCTTTCCTAAGGAGGTAGTATCAGACAGGGGTGCTAACTTTGTCTGGATACTTAAAAGCAATGTGGAAGGAGTGTGGAGTGACTTACAAGTTCACCACACCCTATCACCCACAATGCAATGGTTTAGTTGAGAGATTCAACAAAACCTTGAAGGGCATGATTAAAGGGCTCCCAGAAAAGCCTAGGCGAAGATGGGACATACTCTTGCCCTGCCTTTTATTTGCATATAGGGAGGTGCCTCAGAAGGGGTTGGTTACAGCCCTTTTGAACTTTTGTTTGGCCACCCTGTCAGGGGTCCACTGTGCTTGGTGAAGGAAGGATGGGAGTTACCTCTCAAGCCCCCAAAGCAAGACATAGTGGACTATGTACTTGGTCTCCGCTCCCGGATGGCTGAGTATATGAAAAAGGCAACAAAAACCTTGAGGCTAGCCAGGAACTTCAAAAGGCCTGGCATGACCAAAAGGCTGTACTGACTGTTTACCAGCCAGGACAGAAGGTGTGGGTGTTGGAGCCAGTGGCCCCAGCAGCTCTCCAAGACAAATGGAGTGGACCCCACACTATTGTTGAGCAGAAGGGTGAGGTTACCTACTTAGTAGACCTAGGAACACCCAGGAGTCCCACAGGGTTCTCCATGTCAACAGGTTAAAACCATATGTGGACAGGGCAGACATGGGCTTGCTCATGGCTACTGATGAGGGACAGGAGGAAGAGAGTGACCCACTCCCTGACCTGCTCTCACAGAACCCTGACGATGGGTCAGTAGATGGTGTAGCCTTGGCAGGCAGCCTCACTACCCAGCAGCAAACTGATTGCAGGCAGGTCCTCAATCAGTTTAGACATATGTTTTCACTGACACCCAGTCAGACCACCTGGTGCACTCATGAAGTGGACACTGGGAACAGTCTGCCTATTAAAAATAACATTTATAGGCAACCTGACCATGTCAGGGACTGTATCAGGACTGAAGTCCAGAAGATGTTGGATTTGGGAGTTATTGAACCCTCAGATAGCCCTTGGGCTAGTCCAGTGGTCCTTGTGCCAAAACCTCACACCAGTGGTGGGAAAAGAGAGATGAGGTTTTGTGTGGACTACAGGGGTCTCAATGCAGTCACTAGGACTGATGCCCATCCAATACCAAGGGCAGATGAGCTAATGGACACTTTGGCCTCAGCCAAGTATCTAAGCACATTTGACTTGACAGCTGGCTACTGGCAGATCAGACTAGCTGATGCTGCAAAGCCAAAAACAGCATTCTCAACCCCTAGTGGACATTATCAATTTGTGGTGATGCCCTTTGGTCTGAAGAATGCACCTGCCACTTTTCAGAGGTTGGTGAATACAGTCCTTACAGGTCTGGAAGCCTATAGTGCAGCATATCTAGATGATATTGCTGTCTTTAGCTCCACCTGGGAGGATCACCTGGTCCACCTCAGAAATGTTTTACAGGCCCTGCAAAAGGCAGGCCTGACTATCAAGGCCACCAAGTGCCAGATAGGGCAGAGTCAGGTTGTGTACCTGGGCCACCTTGTGGGTGGAGGCTAGGTTCAACCTTTGCAGAGCAAGATCCAGACCATCATGGACTGGACTGCTCCAACTACCCAGACTCAGGTGAGAGCCTTCTTAGGCCTGACTGGGTACTATAGGAGATTTGTCAAGGGGTATGGATCAATAGTGACACCCCTGAATGACTTAACTTCCAAGAAAATGCCCAAAAGGTTCAGTGGACAGTTAGCTGTCAAAAGGCATTTGATGACCTGAAGCAGGCCATGTGCACTGCTCCCATTCTACAGAGTCCTGATTACTCCAAGAAGTTCATTGTTCAAACTGATGCATCTGAATTGGGGGTAGGGGCTGTACTGTCACAATTGAATGAAGAAGGTCAGGATCAGCCAGTAGCTTTCATTAGCAGAAGGCTGACCCCTAGAGAGAAACGTTGGTCAGCCATTGAGAGGGAGGCCTTTGCTGTGGTCTGGGCTCTGAAGAAGTTGAGGCCATACTTGTTTGGTACTCACTTCCTTGTTCAAACCGACCATAAGCCCCTCTTATGGCTAAAACAAATGAAGGGTGAAAACCCCAAACTGCTTAGGTGGTCCATTTCCTACAGGGGATGGACTTCACAGTGGAACATAGACCTGGGAGTAACCATGCCAATGCAGATGGACTCTCTAGGTACTTCCACTTAGAACATGAAGACTTAACTGGGCAAGGTTAGTTTAATGTCCCTACGTTTGGGGGGGGGGGGGTTGTGTAGGAGAGTAGGATCTGCTTCACATGGGTACCCCCACTTTTTGCTGGTGCTTCACTGTTTTTCGACATTAGTCTGGCTGGGGCCCTGCTAATCAGAACCCCAGCCTAGCTGCTTCCTCTCTAAAATGGTTTCCATGTGCCTTAGGCACATCTCTGATTGGAATCTGGAGTGCCCTTATAAGTCCCTAGTATATGGTATACTATGTACCCAGGGCATAGGTACCTCAGAGGCCTACCAGGGGCTGCAGCATGTATTGTGCCACCCCTGGAAGGCCATCCAAACTGACACCACAGGTCTGCTACTGCAGCCTGGGTAAGGTGGTGCATGCACTCTTTACTGTGATATAGGTTACCTATATCACTATATACATACACACATATAAACCTATAAGTCACTCCTATGGCAGGCCTTATCAATCCTGAAGGCAGAGTGTGTGGTTCCTATGTGAGAGGGTGCCCCTGCATGAGCAGGGCCCCTCTGCAGCGTTCGGAGACCCTTCTCTGATGCTGTTTGTAGTGCAGCCTGACCATATACTCTTAAGCGCATTATAACCTCGCGTTAAATGCTAACTTTGGAATGGCTGCACCGAAACATGTCGTGTTTGGTGTCAAACATCTTGGAATACTACCCCCCCGCCAATTCTGGCGGCGGGGTAGCATTCCACCCTTCTAGAGGAAAAGACATGTTAACCCTGGCCTGGCCGGTAACTTCTTTCTAAAGCCCTGGCATCACAAAATGGATGCTGCTGCCACAGACACAAGTCTGGCCTCCTGCTGCTGGACGAAACTCCGGCAGGGGAGGCCTGGACACTAGGTTTCCTGTCCCAGGGAGGTGTGACCACCTCCCCAGACAGGATAGTGTGTATTGGGGCTGGGCGGGAGCACTTTCGGGTGCTTTGAAGTCCTGAACTGGGGGCACTCTTGGTGTCCCTGTGCATACCCCAGTTCAAACCGGATCAGGGGCTGGCAGCCCCTGCTTTGGCGCGTACTGGACAAAGGGAAAGGGGTGTAGCCACCCCTCTGCCCTGACCCACCCATAGGTGGGGCCACAGATTAAGTCCAACCCCTAAACTTAGTATAAGGATAGGAACCCAGTCCTTAGGACTTTAGATTATCCCTGGACGAAACTCTGACACTGAATCCTGGACCTTCGACGCTCTACTACAAGATTAGATGACTGAAGAATCTCCCTTGGGGTCAAGGAGTGACTCCCCTGCTTGGCAGGCACCAAAGAAGCAATTGTCCGGTCTGCATCGCCTAAGCTCCCGTCGGACGCCGAAGTCTTTGCATCACCAGAGGTGGATTTCCAGACTTCCCCGAGGCTGCCCTGAGTCCCCAGCAAAGCTGAGGCCCGTAGCTGTCGTGGGTAACGTGGAACCGTGACCCTGGACACTGCACGCATTTGCAAGTGCATCCTCTTCTGGGTCTCCCACGAAGTCGTGCTTTGGGCTCCGAGTAGCCCTAGCCTCCAGCACCAACTGCACCGAAGATCACTGGCCTCCACTCCACGAGTGTCCTGTGAGCCAGCTCCACGTGCACCGTCTCGAGGCTCCTTCGCGGTCGCTAGCCCGTTGGCTAGTAGCCCTTCACGAAGGCCAATCCTTTTCTTCTTGGGCTCCCTGGTTGCTCCAGGCTTGCCCTCACTTACCCTTGCTGGGTGAGTTCCTCAGACCTTGCTGGTCTGCATCATCGTCAATCTTCATCTACATCGAGACTTGCCGTTGCCAAGGCTTGTTGGGTCCAATCCGGTCGCCGACACCTCAGCACTCGACAGACATCGTGTACCAGCCCGAATCCTGCTCCTGGTCGCCGACAACGCCTCCTGGACCTCGTGGCTGAAGAGTCAAGACGACCGTCAACCTACCTGAAGCACTCGACATCGGTGGGCATCTGCTCATCGCCTTCCTGGTCACTGGCTAGTGACCCAGACTCTGTCCCCTCTGCTTTCAGGTTCTTCAGATCTCCGATCCACTCTTGGATCAACCCGGACACTTTCCACTTGGTCGCCAGCAGCACTTTGCAGCAGATCGCCATTTAAATCGACGACGAAACCCGACCCCGAAAGGCACCTATGCACCCGGCTTCCCTGGGTGAGGTAACAAGAGTACTCCGGTGCTCCCGTGGGTAGAGACTCTAGAACGACCTAGTTCTCAAAGGGTTTGCTCCAAGTCCTTCTTTAAGTGTCCCTTTTCTTTAATTTCCAAACTGCGACTTTCTCCATAGAAGTTAACGGCGTTTCGCGGCTGTGTAATTACACTGCACGCGTCCCCCGTGGGTCCCCTGTGTCACTACCTTGGGTGGTTCCTTGTGGTCCAAGCACTTCTAGAGGCTCTAGGCCTAGTGTCTAGCTCAGTCGTGGTTCTTATACCACTTTATTGGTATATGGTTTGGTACGCCCTAGGGCCCAAACGTGTATTTGTGCTATTACTGTGTTAAATAACTTATAACTTATGTATTTCGAACTCTAGCCTCATAAAGAGACTAGAGGGGTGTGTTTAGCAATAAATACATATATTTTGAATATATACCTGGTGTGGTGCTCTTTCATTTGATCACTCAAGAGATTATAGACTGGTAAAACAAGCTGCTTTACATTCCTTCAAGACTTAGCCTGAAGGCTGCTCTCCATAGCTACCACTAGGATAGCTTTCAATAAGGTTGTCTTTAACCTATCTCCAATAAGGGGTTGTTTGGACTGGTGCAAGGTGCCCACTATAATTAGTGGACAGCTTTCTCACAATTACCTGCGTCACTCCTGGAATCGAGGTGGGGCCCGCGCTGGGGTACAGTGTGTCGGCTGGTCTGTGACAGATTTTGTTGCGGTGCCACACATATTGGTTGCTGGAGCTTGGTGGTGACCGGCGCAGGTCCTGCGGGCTATTGGGGTCGAGGTGGAGGAGTTGGCGGCGGCTGGGTAAGCCTCTGTAACCAGTGATTGCCCCGAGCACATGTGGATGCTGCTATTGGAGGAGTCCCGCTGAGTTGTATTGCTGGAAACGCCAGGGGGCCTCTGTGCCGACCCGGGACACCCATTGGCGGGGGGGAGTTTCGATTGCCTGCGGAAGCGGCCGCGCCTGGTGCGGCTTGTGGGTGGAAGATCTCTGCCCGTGTCTCACCCCCTCAGGATTCGCCATATTGGACCCAGCCTACGTGAAGTGCGCACGATTAACTGGTGATCCTGTGAGCCGTAGAGTTGGTGATTATATTGGGCTGAACGCTCCGCGTGGGTGCCGATTCTGCCAGTAATATCCATTGCCTTGGAATCCTAGTGCCACCATGACGAGAGACAAGCAGACCGGGGGCTCCGCCAAACGGAGCACGCTGGATCGCTACGCTGCGCCGGGGGCCTCGGCGAGCGACCAGGCGGGCGCCCAGGGTGGGGTCCCAGATAATGCAGCACTTATGGCGGCAATCACGCAGTCCAAAACAGCGTTGGAAACTAAAATCGGGGAGGTGGGCTCCGAAGTCTTACTCCTCCGGCAGATTTTGTGAAACGCGACGGAACGCATCACAGAGGCTGAGACTAGAGTCTCGGAGGTGGAGGACTCGGTCACCACATTGCAGAAGAAGGTGGCGACACTTGAAACTCTCACTAGAGGCCTGGCTTCCCGCGTCGAAGATGTAGAGGGAAGGGCGCGGCGGAGTAATCTACGCTTTGTGGGATTCCCGGAGAATTGTGAGGGGGGAGACGTGGAGCAGTTCCTGACTAAGTGGCTCGTTAGTTGGCTTCCCCCGGAATCGATGTCCTGCTGTTTTATTATTGAACGGGCGCATAGGGCTCCTATGCAGAAACCTCCCCCGGGAGCCAGACCGCGACCGATCATAGCAAAGATTTTGACTTATCACGATAGGGACGCCATCCTGAAGCAGGCCTGACTCAAGGAACCCCTACAGTTTGACAATGCCCGTGTCCTTGTATTCCCAGACTATACTAGACTGGTCCAACAGAAGCGGCAGTCCTTCATGGCGGCAAAGGCCCGCCTCCGAGATTTGAAGCTGCCGTATGCTCTCCTGTATCCTGCTAGGCTGCGAGTTGTCTACCAGTCGCGTACGTTGTTCTTTGAGTCACCAGAGGAGGTATTCAACTGGACGGACGAGACTGTGAAGTTGTGGCCGCATACTCCACCCAGGCTGGAGTCGGATCCCTCGACGGGTGACCCTGCTCGTAAACCACATAGGTCCAAAATCAAAGGGTCCAGAAGACCTAGATCCAGACGTCGCTCGCAGTCTTGCAGTGATGCCAGCAGATCTGCCTCGGTGTCTCGGCCGGTGGACTCTGCCTCGTAAGTGCGATGGAACTCCCTCGGATGAGGAACTTTGGTAGATATCCGCTCTGACCGACGAAGCGTACATTGGGGCTAATACCCTCGTTGACCGTCTGTGGTCCGGGGGACAGCCTGTGGACTATGGGGGGGTTCTGGGGGATCCATTGGTGGAGGTGGGTGGGGGGGCTCCTGTTGGGGCCCCCGTGCCGCCTTCACCGCGACAGATACTTCAGCTGTTTTGAGGTATTGGGGTGGGGGGTGGGAGATAGTTGGGGTGTTGAGGGTTTTTGTTTGCACTGTCTTGTTGCTATGTAGGGAGTATACCTGCACTCTAGGTGATGATTGTCTTATGTACCATGCTCAGGAGGGAGGGTGGTTGCTCTTTTCTTATCTAATTGCACTGCACTGCCACTACGTCAAATTGTTGTCTCACTGCTGGTCGCCACCCATCCTATCTATTGATATTGTTGACTATGTAGATGGCAGCCCTCAGGGCTAATCCGCAGCTGGTAGTCGGGACTATCCGAGTTGTGAGCTGGAATGTTAGGGGGGCACTCGACAAGGTGAAGAGGGGGGCCATCCTCCGACAGGCCAAACGCTATCGGGCAGATGTCCTGATGTTGCAGGAAACGCACTTGTTGGGAACTAAGGCCCTCTGCTTTCTTCGATATGGTTATATACAGTTGTTCCACTCTGGGTTCACTAGGGGCTCCCGGGGTGTGGCTATTCTTATTCATCCAAGAGTCCCATATATTCACTTGAAGACGTGGGCGGATACGCAAGGGAGGTATGTTTTCATTCAGGGGACTATTTCTGAGGAACAGGTAGTACTGGGTTGTGTGTATGCCCCCCCCCCCCCCTATCTTGGACACTGGTTGAGCACCTTACAACTTTGTGGGTGGAGGTACCAAATGGATTGGCAATTATCGGGGGAGACTGGAATGATGTGATGGATGTAGCACGGGATCGATGGAGACAGGGGGGACCGCCCGCAGCTTGCCCAACCACTAAGTTACACTCCTTGGTATCAGGCCTGGGCTGGCTGGATTCATGGCGTGGGCTGCATGGGGAGGAGCAGGGTTATACATATTTCTCAACAGTACACGAATCATTTTCACGGTTGGATTACATATTCGTTCCATCAGGGGCAGTGGGTAGAGTCCGGGGGGGGCGGAAATCCTTCCGAGGGGCATGTCGGATCATTCCCCATTCGCTGTAACATTACAGCTTGGCCCCGCAGGGCCACGCTTTCGTTGGCGCCTCTCCCTGTGGAATTTGCAAGATGAACAATATAGAGACCACATAGGTCAGGCCATCGATCAGTATCTGGAATTTAATGTTGGATCAGTGGCAGCGGCGGATCCACTATGGGAGGCAATGAAGTCGACTATACGAGGGGTAGACATTTCGTACTGCTCTGCAGCGCGTCGGGCTCGGAAGGAGTCCCTGTTAAAATCAGAGGCCCATATTTTAGAACTGGATCGGGCCGCCAGGACAGAGAGGTATCCTAGCACGTCGTCAGTTAATGATGGCAAGACAAACGCATGCAGATTTGCTGATGGATGAGGCCCGCTTGGCATGGCTGGCGTCCTGTAGTAGGATATACTAGTGGGGGGGATAAGTCCAGCAAACTACTCCATCGCCTATGCCAGGGTGCCATGCGCCCCCTGGTCCTTCCGGGGATTCCGGGGCCTGATGGGAGGCCGCTTGGCGATCCCTCTGCAATCGTGGAAAGTTTCGCACAATACTATGCTGCACTCTATGCCCCGAAGGAGTCCCTGCCGGTGGACTTAATACATCGCTTTCTAGGGGACCTCCCACCTCAGACACTGTCTGATGCGGCTCGGGCGGAATTGGATTTACCGTTCACGGAAGAGGAGCTGGGCTCCGCTCTGGGACATCTTAACTCTGGGAAAGCTCCCGGTCCCAATGGGTACCCATGTGAATTCTATAAGAGATATTTTACGAAACTAGGACCACAGCTCCTCCGGGTAGTGGAGGAGGCACGAGAATGCGGTCGCCTCCCGCAGGACTGGAGACACGCTGAGGTTGTGGTGTTTCACAAACCGGGTCGACCCCCAGATCAGCATGCTTCATACCGCCCCATTTCGCTGCTGAATATTGAGGCTAAGATCTTGGCCAAGGCCTTGGCCAATCGTCTCCATCCTCATATCGCCTCGTTGGTCCACCCGGACCAGGCTGGCTTTATGCCTCAGAGGGCGACGCAGCATAATATGCGGCGTGCGCACATTGCCATAGACAATATTCGGGCGCTAGATGTGCCAGCGGTACTTCTCCTTGCGGATATGGACAGAGCATTCGACTCTCTTAGTTGGATATATTTATTCGCTCTCCTAGACCGCCTGAATCTGGGTCCACGCTTCTTGTCTTATCTGCGCTTACTTTATACGGACATTACGGCCTCGTTCCGTGTCGCGGGCTCTGCCCCCTTCACCTTTCCTGCCGGCAGGGGAACTCGGCAGGGGTGCCCCCTGTCGCCGTTTCTCTTCGCCTTGGCCATGGAGCCTTTGGCGGCATGGGTGCGGATAGATGCACAGGTAGCTGGCTTTGAGTGGGCCCAGGCATTGTCGGACCGCATCGCCTTGTACGCCGATGATGTCCTGTTCTTCTTGACGGACATTAATTAAACGGGCCCAAGGTTACTCCGGATTATGGAAATATTTGGGGAGTCGTCGGGTTTGTTTATGAACCCTTGCAAAACTACCTTGTGGACCCTGGGGCAACATGTGGAACTGGGTGCTTGGGCCTCAGCAATACAGGTAACTACAATAGGAGTAAGGTACTTGGGGGTTTTCCGGTCGGATTCTATGGAGGTATCTTGGGAACGTAATCTTCTACCGGTGTGGGCATGTGAGCGCGACGAGCTGAAGGTCTGGTTCCATATGCCCCTTTCTCTCCCTGGTCGTTCGGCCATCTTCAAGATGGTGTCTCTGCCGAGACTGCTCTATCAACTCCAGAATTACCCTTTCCCCATCCCCCCCTCGTGGTTCCGCCAGGTCAACTCGGCCCTAGGGCAGTTTTTGTGGGCGGGTAAGGCATCTAGAGTGGCACTGCGGACATGTTATCAGTCAACATATTGTGGTGTGCTGGCCACCTCGGATATACAATCATATTATATGGCCTCGCATTTACTTATACTGAACGATTGGTGGTACGGGGATAGATCGGATCCCGCCTACGTGGTGGAGCGGAGATGTATGGGGACCAACACTCTACATACTATCTTATACTCTGCCCCGATCCGTAAGGCCCTACCATCCGCCACTAGGGTTGTATTTCAGGTGTGGAGGCAGGCGTTGCGGAGGATGGGGTGGTGGGGCAGGCTGGCGAAGGAGACCCCACTCTGGTCCAATGGAAGATTGCCTCAGTTGGCTGGCCTGGCGGGCTTCCGAGATTGGGATAATATAGGGATCTCTACCCTTGGGGATGTGATGCGAGGTTCGGTCCTTAAGTCCTTTCAACAGCTCCAGCAAGATTTTCAGATGCCTAAGACTCAATTCTATAAATATCTTCAGTTTAGACATGCTGTCCTCCCCAGTATTGCAGGCCTGGAGTCCCTCCCGGACTTTAGCCCTATCGAAGCTAAAGTGTTTATGGGTGACCTACAAGACCATAAAATTTCCCAGATCTCAGTCTCTGGTAACGAATAGTCCCACTACGCTTGATAAACTCAGGGCAGCTTGGGAGGAGGACCTGGGTCCACTGGAGGAAGAGGACTGGACGGAGGCATTGGCCTCCCCCCGGGAGGCGGCAATCGCCATGCGCCTCCGGTTAATTCAATGCAATTACTTACACCGGGTATATTATACTAGAGTCAGATTGTGGAGAGCGGGCCTGGGGGCATCCCCACTTTGTCTGCGATGTGGTCAAGAGAACGGAACCCTTCTTCACACGATATGGCAGTGTAGAGTGATTGCGAAGTTCTGGCGGGGGGGGGTAGTGGCTTGCCTTGCGGAGGTTTTGGGTTGGGAACTCCCCTTCTCACCTAAATTAGAGTTGCTACATATAATGGAGGGTTTGGGGGGCAATATATATAAGCGCCACTTGATGTTATTGGGATTTACATTAGCCAAACGAGATAGTGGAAGGCGGAGGCACCGCCATCTTTAACAGCATGGAAGAATGGTCTTGATTTTAATATGGGCCTAGAGATTCCTATTTTCAAAGCACGGGGGTACCCACAAAAGCATCCTAAGATCTGGAAGAGGTGGGCGGATTATAGAGGCCTTTTCCTAGATCCTGTTCCCACTGGAGACGCAGCGATTCGGGGATAAGGGGGCCGGGCGGCGGTGCAGGAGACCATGGTGCAGCCGGAATTGTCATTGATGTGGTGCGGGTGGAGGTGAAGCTTAAGGAATGGTGCAAGACAGTGCATGGGGAGGGGGTGTTGTTAGTTAAGTATTATGATTTTCTTTTGAAAGACATGTTCAGTAAATGTCAACACAATTTTCATACTGTAAAATGTAGCAGTTGACCTTTGGGTTACAGAGCTCTGCATGATCTTTGACGATTGACGCAAAAAAAAAAACCAAAGAACTGCAGTCAAAGGCACGCGCCCCCCTCCCCAGGCCATAATTGGCCCTGAAGACCCCATCTGCTGGGGCCCATTATCTTTTAAGGGGCAGGGGGCCAAGAAGCCCCCCTCCCCGAGCCTCTAAAGGCTCGGGTACCCCATCCCCAGTAGATGCAAAACTAATTAAAAAGGAGAGGGGTCCGCCCGAGCCATTAATTGCTCTGGGGACCCCATCCCCAGGGACCAGATCACCAGCTGTGTCCCGGGGAGTCCACCCACTGGAACACAGCCGATTTGCGCCCAGCGCTTTTTGTGGGGGAGGGGCAGAGGGACCCATGGATCGGTAGATTCACAGCAATATTTATTGCTACACCCCTGGGTAATTGCTCTGGATCTGCGGATCTACCATGAAGCCCAGGAGTGTGTGCTGAGCATCACAGTGGATCCATCAAACTACCCCCCCCAAAAAAAATGTTTACTTTTTTTTTATTTTTATTATTATTATTATATTGTCACAGTCCCTTCTTGAGGTCGAAAGTCTCGACGGGCCCATGTGATCTGACCCTGGATCTTCATCATTTCTTAAGTACAAAAGAATGTCAACCAAGCTCCCTCTTTACGTGTGCTGAATATATATATATATATATATATCTGTACCAAGTACCTGCACTTCTCAAGACTGACGTGATACTTTTAATTGGAGAGTACCGGCACTTCTCAGAAACAAGCAGGTACACTGTTACAGGGTACCTGCACTTCTATTTTATCTATTTCAATCCGTGTATGTATATATATATATGTGTGTGTGTGTGTGTGTGTGTGTGTGTGTGTGTGTGTGTATATATATGTGTGTGTGTGTGTATATATATGTGTGTATACATATATATATATATATATATATATATATATATATATATATATATATATATATATATATATATATATGTGTGTGTGTGTATATATATGTGTATATATATCAAAAAACGATTGCTCAGCAATTGAGGGTGCACTCGGCAGACTGAAATCATGTCGACGCCCAGAGTGGGGAGGCTGATCCTTGAATAGCGGGCACAACAGACACCCCACGGCTCATTGGGGCCAATCTGATGACTTATTCCCAATGGGGCAAGAGGCAGGCTACGACACTACAGATCCCAGCAGACATTGGGAAAGCCTATCGAGGAGTCCATTGGAGGACAAGTATTTAAATAAACAGCGTCAGTAGCAGTGCAACTAATGAAGTCAAGCCTATGATTAAGGGACATTTCCGAAACGCTTCAGGCAGACTTGTTTTGGTGGACTGTGTACTGTACCTGACGGAAGATTAGTCTCCCGCGTGCACCCTCAATTGCTGAGCAATCGTTTTTATTTATTTATATATATATACACATATATACACATACATATAATATATATATATATATGTATGTGTGTATATATATATATATATAACAATAACTCCGCACCCTGGAAGCGTCTTTTCTCTCCCAAATCACGGACACGGACCCAATTCGGTGCTATGATGTTTTATTCAACCGTCTCCATTACGCGTTTCGACTCCGTGGAGCCTTGATCACATGACATGGATACACAGGTTGGTGCAATATTTAAAGTGAAATGTACATACCAATTAATCAACACGTGATCAAGGACATAGAAAAAATACTAATGTTAACATAACTATTTAAGATATTGCTTGAACATATTTCATAATTTTTTAGCTGTTTAAAAATTGTAAAATTAGAAAATAATTCATGTTTTCATGTTTTCAATGCTTTTAAAATTACACGTAAAATACTAAAAGCAGAAAAATAAGCTAATATTAGGTTAAATCCTATATTTAAATGATTGCATGTTTCCTCATGTGTCCCTATTGCGGTCTGTACAAAATTCTATAAAGTGCCTAAGTGAAAAGTGCAAAGTGTTTGTGAACATGATAATAATATAATTTACTCTATGTATGTCTCCCTGTTGTCCGACTCATACAATGTTGTCTTTATTATTTGCAAACGCCTCCAATTCCAATGTTAATCCACAAAGACTAAGTAAACAGATAAAAGTACGTTATTTTTTATGTACAATGTATGTGAAGTTTATCTAACGCCTTTTGATACCGGAGCTTCAGATGGAGGATATGGCTATAGATTACATTCATGTGTTAACGTCCTAAGATTGTTACTTTGAGTACACAGAAGTATAGCAGCAAGTTTGTTTCCACGCAAAAATATATAAATATACGTAATTGCGTACATAAATACATAAATATATAAATACATATAAAAAACTCTATTTCATATTCAAAACAAACCTAATTGTTACACAATATTAGAATAAATAGTCATAAAATTCCTAAAAATGTTACACATTTCTAAAATATATTCGCTGACCTATGTACTTTTTGTGGATATATGGACTAATGTATTCTATATTCAACCATTATCCTCCCACCTGTGGTAATGTGATTCCCATTGCAGATGACTAACAGTTGTTTCAATTTAAGCACGTATGCAAATCCTCTGTGGCATTCAGCCCTGATGGTACCTTGGAGTCCAATTGCAGAATGTACCTTGTCTCTAATTTCCTCAGCTTGGTGATTCTATCTCCGCCCCTTCTACTAGGAGGCACTGTATCAATAACGTAATATTTGAGGTCTGCATTGTTGGAACTATGTTTGTCTTTAAAATGTCTCGCCACTGGATAAGTGTTATCTTGATTGGTTATTGTGCGCAAATGTTGAAGAACCCTTTTGTGTACCTGTAGAACCGTGCTGCCTATATATTGTAAGCCGCATGGGCACTGCAACACATATACTGCAAATTCAGTTTTGCATGTTAGGAGTTTGTTAATTTTAAACTCTCTATCACTAAAAGGGGTCTTGTAGGTACTCATATTGATGCCATGTGTGCATGCCTTACATGTTTTGCATCTAAAAAACCTTTCCTCCTCTGCAACCAATTTCCACTTTCAATTACCTCTGGGCTGGTTCTGACAATCTTATCTCTTGTAGTAGGTGTCCTCCTATATGTAATAGACACTCTTTGAGGAAGCAGGGACCCAATGATAGGATCGCAAAGTACCATGGCCCAATTCTTTTGTATGATTTTTTGTATTTCTCTGTGTTGATTACTATATCTCATAATCATACGAAATGAATTGTTCATTGGCACTTTGGTATCACCCTGTTTTGCTTTTAAGATCTCACTTCTGCTGTGCTCCATAGATTTGCTGATGGCTCTATCGATCGTTTTTTCTTGATAGCCTCTCTCAAGGAATCTATTTTTGCCTTCATTTTGTGCCTCAGCTAAATCCTTGTCACTACTACAGATACGTCTTAATCGGAGCATCTCTCCGTATGGAATGTTGTTGATAATGTGTTTTGGGTGCATGCTACTCGCATGAAGTGTCGAATTGCCAGCTGTTTTCTTCCTAAAGAGCCTGGTCTCAATTTTGTGATTTTTTTTTTTATATATACTTGAGTATCAAGGAATTCAATGGAACTGGAGCTGACAGTAGCAGTGAACCTAGATTAATATCATTGTTATTAAGGGAATGAACAAATTCATTAGCTTACATTCTGTTTCCTGCCACACAACAAATAGTTCATCTATGTACCGTCGCCACATTCGTACCTTTGTCCTCATGATTAGTTCGTGCTTGCCCATGAGGACCAGCTCCTCCCATCTGCCCATGTGTAGGCAGGCATAACTTGGAGAGAAGATGGCCCCCATGGCAACACCTCTAGTCTGTTGATATAATTGACTGTTAAACATAAAAATGTTATTATACAGACAAAACTTGATCATCTCGATAAGCATGGTACTGTGACGTTCGTATTGTTCAGATCTACGGGACAAATGGTATCTGATGGCCTCAATTCCGTCTGTATGCTCAATGCTTGTATATAGCGACGTGACATCCAACGCAATTAATAAATAGTCATCTTGCCATTCAAAATCAGAGATATGTCTTAGAAAGTCTCTTGTGTCTCTTACATAGCTAGGTAATTTCTTGACGTATTCTTGAAGAAAGAAGTCGATATATCTGGTAGTGTTTTCCAATAATCCGTCCCTGGCCGTGATGATAGGCCTACCAGGTGGGTTGTTTCGATCCTTATGGATTTTAGGAATAAAATATAAAGATGGAGTAGTTGGATTTTCTTTTTTCAGATATTTAAGTTCTTCCCCTGTTAATAAGTTCACTTCTCTCCAAGTGGTTAACTTACCATAGTACTCCTTGTATGAGGCACTCAAATTGGCTTGACTACTCCGGTTGTAGCAACGCCTATCATTTAGTTGACTATAGGCTTCCTTTTCATATAGCTTTTGTGGCCAGAGCACAATATTGCCTCCTTTGTCACTTCCACGTACTATTACCTCATGATTATCTTTTAACTTCTTAATTAAATTCCTGTATTGTTGGTCTTTATTTTTCTGGTTACCCTCTTTTTTTGACACTATTTTATTGAGTTTTTTGATCTGTGTTATAGATTCATGAAATAAGTCAATAGAGTCTCTGATCATGATGGGATTAAATGTAGATCTTTGTTTGAAAGGAGTTAAACCTGTCTGCCTTGTATTGTCCCCTTCATCCGGAACTGATCTAAAGTTCGTGGAAGTATCACATGTATTCTCATTCCACAATTCCTCCAAAGTTTGGAGAAGCCTTCTATCCGTTTGTGATGTTGTTATTGTGTCAGATATTTCTCCAGTATTTAGGTCTTTGTTGGATTCCCTCTGGGTTTGATTAGTATTCATTTGTATGTGATATTTTTTTAATTTTAATTTTCTAACCCCTTTATAAATGTCTATTCTGCTGGTTGCATAATCAAAGTTTTCTTTTGGAGCATATGAGAGTCCCAAGTTTAACATATATTAGACTCTTGTTTGGTTAATATCACGTTGGTCAAATTGATGATGGTGTTGTTAGTTTTGGCAGTCAGATCTGCTGTGGTTACCAGTTTTTCCTGCCCCCTCTTTTGTTTGTTTTCCGCTCGCCTCTTTTTTGTTGCTCTGCGCCTCTGCCGGCGCCTGTAGTTGGCATATCTCCTGTGTTGTTCCTTTGTTGAGGCCTCGGACGAAAGGTTTGTCTTCTTTCCTGGCAAATAAAATGTAATTCTTCCCCCGGTGAAGGTTTGGGTGTTTGACTTTCTTCGCTTACCATTCGCAATTCCGACTCGGATTCACTGCCACCCATCGAACTCGTCTCCGATTGGGATGTCTGTTTGTTCTCTTCGCCCTTTGTATTGTCTACTTTGTTGTCTACTTTGTACATCAGCTTTCAGAAATTTTGATGTCCTGATTCCATCATAGCGTTTGGCAAACGTGAATATCTGCCCCAACTCGTAATCATGCTTATCCCTTAAAAACTTAAAAGCCTTTCTTTCTTTGATTTTATCCTCATCCTTTTTAATTCTAGTCATCATCTCTTTACGTAATTTTGCTTGCTCTTCCTTCTGTTCCATTTTATCCAACTCTTCATTTATATCATCTATTTCCTTCAATAGCTTGCCTCTGTCAATATCTGCATATTTGATCAAAATCATAGTTAATCTCCTAGATGAGTCAAGGTTACATTCAGCCCATTCTTTCATAAGTTCAGGATTCGGGTCTTCGTAGCTGGGGGCTGTGAGGATTCTCAATCCCCTAGGTATCCTCCCCACGTCTATATATCTTTGGAGGGACCGAGATTCCCACCATTTATGCTGTTCAGCCTTCATTTTCTTCTCAAGCAGTTTGAATTTGTCTTTAACTGAGTCATTGACATTTGTTCTCACAGTTACTCTTGTTACGGCTTCAGTAGCTGCCGGTAACGTGTCGGAAAACATTTCTGTTGCTGCCTCTTCACGTGCACGTACCATGTCAGACGACATGTTGATATTTATAATTATAATCGAGTGTTTACTCAGCGAGGCTGTGTATGAATGCCTTTCCGCCCCACACTCGTTTGTAGCACTCCTCTTCACCCCGCTTTGCCCAATATCCGCCTACCTGGAACTCAACCGCTGCCACCGGGTCCTCCGACTCAGCGCTCACCGGGATTCGTCAGGTCTTGACTTGCTTCGGGCTACAGGGGGTCAGACGCTCACTTCCTCACGGCTGCAATGAGCTTCCAGGTTGCTCCGGAAGCAATGTTCCCACACTGTGCGTCGACCTCGTTCGAAGAGGGGGTCCGTGAATGATCGGCTGGGAACTGCCGATCAGTAACATAACAATAACTCCGCACCCTGGAAGCGTCTTTTCTCTCCCAAATCACGGACACGGACCCAATTCGGTGCTATGATGTTTTATTCAACCGTCTCCATTACGCGTTTCGACTCCGTGGAGCCTTGATCACATGACATGGATACACAGGTTGGTGCAATATTTAAAGTGAAATGTACATACCAATTAATCAACACGTGATCAAGGACATAGAAAAAATACTAATGTTAACATAACTATTTAAGATATTGCTTGAACATATTTCATCATTTTTTAGCTGTTTAAAAATTGTAAAATTAGAAAATAATTCATGTTTTCATGTTTTCAATGCTTTTAAAATTACACGTAAAATACTAAAAGCAGAAAAATAAGCTATATATACACTCTTGTCCAGTTCTCCGCGCTCCCTTCACCTCCTCCCGGAGATCCAAGTCACCCGGTGAGTAACATAACAACCAAATAAGTACCTTATTTATTTTTCCACAATAATACGAGTAGCTAACACATCTTCAACTGGGCCAATGTATATATTGCCCAGTGGCAGTTGTGTTTACTTAAGAAATGCATTTTTTGGTTTGCTTAGATCTTTGTCTCCGTCTGGCGAATCTTCAGGAAACGTTTTAAAAACATTTTTTTCGCACCTCTGCTCCTAACCGGAAAGTTTTGGGAGGTGCAGAGAAAAAAGTGGGGGAGGGGTCCCTCGCCATGCACTGCAAATTACCCCACATATTACATCACTCATTGCACCTTCGTTAACATCATTGATAATATTACTGAAAAAGTTGCAATAAAATTATTGCTAAGAAAACTGTGCATGGCAGGGGTTTTCAGTGGAAAAAATATGTATATATTTAGCCTTTCAAAGACCACTATTTAGCTGGGTACCTAAACGTATTTATAATGAATCAGTTTAAATTGCTCTTTACCTTATGAGTTGATAATATGTATGTTTGAAGATTTAATGCACGTATTCTGTCCTGCGAATCTTAATGTTTTATCTCTGTTTTAGATCCAGAGTACAGAAAGTTTCTGGAAACCCTTAGTGTGGATGATGAAAAATTGATATCGACTCCCGAAACTTTGCTTGAGGAAATAGAGGCGAGAAACAAAGAATTAATAGGTATGAAAGATCGGTAGGTGTTTTAAAAAATAAGTCTTGGCCTACACCAGTCCTGACAGTTTTAGGTTTTGATATTATTTTGTTATTTAATGAGGGTGTGCCAAGAGAATATTCATTACTTTAAAAAAACGGTTCTCTGGTAGTCCAATTTCAAGTAGCTTTTAGTGTGGTTAATTTTTAAACCCTATGGTGTTAGTGCAAGAGGGTTGTTCAGACAGCAGTTACAGCAGCAGAATGTCTTGTTTAGCCAGTACGACACTAACATCTTATTTTTGTTTGCCCCTGACTGGAGTATTTAAAGGAAAGCTTACTTACTAGAAGTCCTAGTTCTGCATTGTTGGAATCTTCCTTGATATAAATAAACACTTGAATTCTGTGCTCTGTGTACGGACCCCAGAGCACTTTTCCGTATAAATATTTTTTCCATGAATATAGACCTTTGGTGTCATATATTGATTGAACAAATGGAAAAACAACAATTGATGGACAGAATGCAGAACAATGTCATACATTCACCCCAGTACAAAGATCTGAGCCTAAATCCATCATTTTTTTGCTCACCATGCCATTCCAGTTTGAACCCAGCCATATGCAAATCAGTCTTGACCTTGCGCCCAATGGGAACAGTCCAGCCCGAACTGCCAGGCCAGGTCCTCCCTGGACTGGAAACAAGCATCCTAGGACCGGTTTCGGGCTTTCAGCCCTCATCAGCCAGGATAGCTTGATTCCAGTGGCATGGAGAGCACGGGACCCACGTCTGGGCATACCCATCCCACTCGGGGTGACTAATGCAAAAACAACAATTGATGGACAGAATGCAGAACAATGTCATACATTCACCCCAGTACAAAGATCTGGGCCTAAATCCATCGTTTTTTTGCTCACCATGCCATTCCAGTTTGGCAGAATTAGGAACTCTGGGAGAGGGTTATGCCCACTTCTCACAGGAAGTGGTCCTATAGGGGGTGTAGTGACCCCAGGGATAAGTAGCCCATTGGCTACTACCCTACAATCCCCATACGCCCCTAAATCTAGTATTTAGCGGAGCCTCTGGCACTAGGAAATTAGATTCCTGCCGACCTAAGAAGGACACCGAAGAGCCGTGAGAAGCAAGGACTGGAGAAGCAAATGACTTGGCGCCAACCCTGCCGGCCTGTCTGCTGTTTCTGACAAACCTGCGCCACAGTAGTTTCATCCTGCAGCTGCTGTGTCTCCAAAAGCATGGGACGACTGCCTGTCTTCAACAATGACCCAGGAACTCCTGTGGAGTAGTGGAGCTGCTTCCCTGCATCCTGCAGGCACTCCAAAAGAACTAGGTGGACTCCGAACCGCCGCAAACTCTATCATTAAGCACCACTGCACCCGTGCCCCCTAGCCAGAGTTGAAGTGGACCAAAGGTGCTAGCGTGGTCCCCTGACCCTCCAGAGACAAAGCCCACCTTGGGTTTGCCCACAGTGGACTCACCTAGGCCACCTGCAGCCTCTTTGTGCAGGACACGTCTACCGCGAGTATCTCCGGTGTCAAAAACCCGACGCCTCAGAAAACCTCTGCACCCGGCTGCTCTGGCACGAGAAGAAGAGGACCAAAGGTGTCCTCATGTCCAAGCATCGTGAGACTTGAGCACCCTTGTTCGTTCAGCCTGACTGGTCTCCCAGTCCCAGCTTGCAGCCGCTTTTGCAACCGGACCGTTCCCCATTAAAGTGAATGGGACACCTGATGCAGTGACACACCTCTGCACCCGGATGCCCCATACCTTCCCGATTTGATTTGGAAATTTATAAAGCGCGCGAATGCCCAAGGGCGTCTTGGCGCTAAGTCGATGTAGCAAGAGACTGCCGATGATAAAGAGCTCTAACTAAGAGGTAAAAAGCCAGGTTTTTACAGCTTTCCTGAATGATAGGAGCGAGGGGCTATTTTTTATTGTGATAGGGAGCAGGTTCCAGGTCTTGGCCGTCTGCACCAAGAAGCTTCTCCCCCCCCCACCTAACCTGCTTAAATCTTGGGACCTGTATCAATTTTGCCTGCCCAGACCTCAGATTCCTGCATGGCTCATACCGTTTCAGATGTGTTTTTTAAAAATTGTGGCCCTATACCATGAAGGGCCTTGTAGGCCAAGCAGGCTGTCTAAAATGTTATTCTTTTCTCCATTGGTAACCAGTGGAGAGCTCTTAGTCTGTGGGCAACTGGTTCTGATCTAGGGATGTCCAGAACCAGCCTTGCTGCTGCATTCTGTAAACGCTGGAGTTTTGTCAGATGTTGGATTTGTATCCCAGCATACAAGGCATTGCCATAGTCCAGTCTGGACAAAACCAGTGCTGTTACTAAAGTTTTACATGATTCTTGTGGAATGAAAGGCAGGATTCTAATCATTTTTAAAATGAACCACACAGAGGAAGTCAGTTTATTTATCTGGGCATTAAAAGACAGTTTATTATCCAGTATAACTCCCAGGTTTCTGACTTTGTCCACTGGGGAGGGGAAATCCCCTAAGCTATCCGGCCACCATTTAGGCGACCAAAAATTTGTGTCTGCCCCGAGCAGCATGACTTCGGTTTTATCACTATTCAGTTTGAGGCAGTTAAGCTGCATCCAATCTTTAACCTGTCTCATACAGTTGCTGAATCGGTCGGCTGTATCCTCCAGATTGTTTGAGACTGACACCACTATTTGGGTGTCATCTGCATAGGAGACTGGTAAAAACCCACATTTTCTTATTATAGCTGCCAAGGGGGCAACGTATATGTTGAAGAGAGTGGGGCTCAAAGAGGACCCCTGTGGTACTCCGCATGGTGAGTTGAATGGTTTGGATGTGAAATCTCCTAGTTTGACTGTAAAAGTTCTATCTGTCAAATATGAGGATAACCGCTTCAGTACAGAGTCGTGAGCTCCCAGTTCTGCTAGCCGGGTCAGAAGTATCTCATGGTTTACCGTGTCGAAGGCCGCCGATAGATCCAGAAGGATCAGGGCGGCCTTCCCACCGGTATCTAATACTGTCCTGAGTTCCTCTACTGCCATAATCAGAGCTGTCTCGGTTCCATGTTCCTCCCTGAATCCATACTGTGATTGGTCCAGGACGTTTGCAGAAGATAGAAATTTTGTCAATTGGTTATTCAATAGTTTTTCCAACACTTTAGCCGGAAAAGGGATTCTTGAAATTGGTCTATAGCTCCCGGGTTCATTAATGTCCAAATTGGGCTTCTTTAGCAGCGGGAGGACTGAGGCTGTTTTCCAGGAATCTGGGAAGCAGCTGGACTGTATTATCTTTGTGAAAACCAAATTTAATTGTTCGCTAAGTAGATCTGGGAACATATGCATCACCTTTGGTGGACAGGGGTCTGCTAGGTCACCAGATTTTATTGTCCTCATCACCTGTCTGATATGTTCTACTGATGGAGGAAAAAAGCAGAACCCCAGACTGGAATCTTCGACATGCGTGCCTTGATTAGGATGTGGATAGGGAATATCTGCCTTGTTGTTAGTCATAAAAGACTCATACACTACTTTGACTTTGTCGACAAAGAACTGTCCCAGTGTATTACATAACTCAGTGCTGCCTTCCATCTGTTTATTAATGGTAAGATTTGCTAGTTTTTTGACCGTGGCGAATAGCTCCTTACTGGAGTTCTTAGCCTCATTTATTTTACTTGTAAAATAATTACTTTTTCTTCGATAATTAGTTTTTTATATATGGCCAGGGTTCTGACGTATTCATCTTTCATCTGTTGCTCATAGTTGGTCCTCCATTTTCTCTCTGCCCTTCTGCATGCTTGCTTTTGTGCCCTCAGCTTATCAGAGAACCAGGGTTCTGAGGGATTTTTCCTCCTAGAAATAATCTGTTTCAAGGGGGCTGCAGTTTTAACCGCAGATTTAATCCAGCTGAATACCTGATCAGCAGCTGCGTTACTATCAGATCAGAGTTCAGGAGTAGTCCTGAGTAACTGCTCCTGTAATCTCGGAATGTCTATCTTGGTCCAGTCCTGATAGGAGGCATGTCTGGGCTCTGTTATAGTGGGTGTTTTGACCTGATCCACCTTTATCGTGAATATTATTATGTTATGGTCTGACCAGGGAACTGGCATTATTCCTTCAATTCCGATGTTTGTGTTGGAGGTGAAAATCCCGTCTAGCGTGTGCCCGGCCGCATGTGTTTTATGCTTAACAATCTGGTCCAGGGTGAAACTGGCCATTGTCTCAACCATTGATGCAATGTTATTGTCAGAGTTTTTTTCTAGATGTAGATTGAAATCTCCTAGTATGGTAAAATCTGAGCCCTTGGAGCTAGATTCTAAAAAAGGACTTAATAGCTGAATTAGAGGGGTTTTTTCCCTTGGTGGTCTGTATATCAGCAGGCCTTTTAGTGTATAGTTATTGGTAATAGTGATCTGAAAGGATAGCAGTTCACAGTCTGGGCTGCTGCCCAATCCTGAGCCCTTAGCCTGCAGTTCTCCTCTAAAGATGATGGCTAGTCCTCCCCCCCGCTTCCCTGTTCTGTCAGCACGGATTATTGAATAGCCTCCAGGTAGAGCTAGAGCTATGTCTGCGTCTGAGGCACCATCTGCCCATGTCTCTGTGATGAATACTAGGTCAAGATTGTGTGTTTCAATTAGTTCGGCCACTTCGGTGTTGTGTTTTACTAATGAGCGTGCATTAATTAGCACTGCCTTGACTATTTTAGTAGCCATCCTGATCCGATGGATGCGCTGTAGTGTTAGCGCCCTAATTTTTCTAAAACTAAGAGGTAGCTGGCAATGCACACACTGCTTAGCTTCTACCTGCAGATCCAATGTGGGGCACCAAGTTTTGACCCTAAGTTTATGCAATTCTTTGCTAGAGTATATTAATTTATCAGGAATTCCCATTATTTGCACAGGGGTCATGGCCCTAGGCACGGTCCAGGCGCGGACGGGCGCAGACGGGCTTGCCTTAGGCGCGCCTTCGGCGCGCCCGCTGCGCGCGTCCGCTGCGCGTCCTCACTGTCATAGGCTTAAGAAGGGTGTGCGGCGTGAGCGACTAGCCCGCTCACCCCCCGGAACTGCCTCTCCGACCGGAAGTGAAGTAGCTTCTGAGGCGCCCTCAACACCCTCCGTACAATCGGCACTTGCCGTGACGGGCCGGGGTGGACTGAGGTAAAACAGCACAAAGTGCGGAGTGCAAGTTAAAAATAAAGGCTTTAAAATAGCTAAAAACAACTTTTTACAGCGTACTTGACGGCGGTAGAGCTGGGGTAGTCTTATGGCATCAGACTCCGTGTCCGCTCTGTCAGAGGCTTAAGAAGGGTGTGCGGCGTGAGCGACTAGCCCGCTCACCCCCCGGTACTGCCTCTCCGACCTGAAGTGTAGTAGCTTCTGAGGCGCCCTCAACACCCTCCGTACAATCGGCATTTGCCGTGACGGACCGGGGTGGACTGAGGAAAAACAGCACAAAGTGCGGAGTGCAAGTTAAAAATATAGGCTTTAAAATAGCTAAAAACAACTTTTTACAGACTGTGGGGCGTCCGGGCGTCTTGGGTGACCTGTTGGTGTGCACTTGGACCTTGCCTCATACTCTCCTTAAGTCCAGGAGATTGGTCCCGTAAGTCGCTGTGAAGTGCCCAAATGCAGTACATGTTTTTCTCCCTAAAATAACCTTGGGCACCCGATGTTGAAAAGCATCTCTGCACCCGGCTGCCCCAGTGACGCCTGAGGCGACCTGTTGGTGCTGCCTTGGACCTTGCCACATACTTACCTTAGGTCCAGGAGATTGGTCCCTTAAGTCACTGTGAAATGCCCGAATGCAGTACACGTTTTCCCCCTATAGGGTAACATTACCACATCCAAAAATTGCAAACTGTAAAAATTCATAGCTCAAAGTATTTACCTGATTCCAATGATCTCAGTATCTAAATTCATATAAAAGTATGTTATTTTTATAAATTGGTGTCGTATTTCTTTATGGAGTGTGTCTCACCTACTGCCTTTGTGTGCGTGCGTGTGTGTGCGTGTGCGTGTGCGTGTGCGCGTGTGCGTGCGTGTGTGCGTGCGTGTGTGTGTGTGTGTGTGTGTGTGTGTGTGTGTGTGTGTGTAATAAATGCTTAGCATTACCCTCTGATATGCCGAACTGCTCGCCCACACTACCACAAAAGAGCATTTGGGGTGTCATTTGTCCCTCTGTAATTTCTTTGACGTTTGCCTGAACTCTTTACACAGTGCACCTCTTTTTGGTCCTCTATATAAAGAGCCAGCTTCCTACAGAGGTCTTGCAACCACACCACATAATAATCCACTTTCGTAAATTAGTCCATACCAATTTTTTGCTGTACTGTACTCCCTTGGTAATGACGCCTCTTGAAGTCAGTCAATTGCACCAAATTCCTCAAAATGATATTCTGTCAACATATTCAAGAATACACAGTAAATCTGAGTCTGCTTGCTCAATAATTTAAATCTGGCAAGTTAAGCCCTCATCCTTGGACCCTCCCCCACGGCGTGGGACAGCTCCTGGTGGCCCCCTGCTCTCAGAAACCCACCCATGCCGATGGACCACGCCCGGAACCTCGGCATCATCCTAGACACCTCCCTCACCATGACCCGCCAGATCAACGCCGTCGCCTCGACCTGCTTCAACTCCCTCTGCATCCTCCGAAAAACCTTCAAGTGGATTCCCCACGAATGCAGAAAGACCGTCACCCACGCACTCGTAACAAGCAGACTGAACTACGGTAATGCCCTCTACGCCGGAATCAACAAAACCCTGCTACACAAGCTCCAAACCATCCAGAACACCCCAGCCACACTCATCCTCGGAACCCCACGACACGAGCACATGACCCCGCACCTACGAGACCTCTACTCGCTCCCCATCGAGAAGAGAGTAACCTTCAAGCTACTCACCCACACCTACAAATCCCTCCACAAGATCGGACCCAAATACCTCAACGAAAGAGTCGCCTTCCACGTACCCACAAGGAACCTCCACTCCACCGACCTCGCCCTGGCAGAGACCCCACGCATCCGCAGAGCAGGCAGAAGAGCCTTCTCCTACGTCACAGCAAAGACCTGGAACGAGCTCCCAGTCAACATCAGACGCTCCCCCACTCTGAACACCTTCAGGAAGAGACTCAAGACCTGGCTCTTCGACTGACCCGGAGCTGCACCCCCTCCCCCCCCCCCCACACCGCCTTGAGACCCTCATGGGTGAGTAGCGCGCTTTATAAACCCCTGATTGATTGATTGAATACCCTTTCTCAACTCTTGACGGACCTGGTTTTCCTATTGAGGAAGATCCCTCTTGTGTTTCTAACTCGGATGAGAGGGTAGGGCTAATGCAGTGCAGGAGAGTGCATTGACCAATAATAAAACCACAAATCATGGTGTAGAGGCAAATGTTGCATCACATAATGCTCTTATTTGTTCAGCCCCCTCCCTCCCCCCCTTCCAATATTCCCTTTCTCTGTGAGCTCCATCATGGGAGGATTCTCTCTAATAGTCTTATGTTGTAGAACTTTGGTTCTTAACCTTTGGACTTAGGTGGACTCCCACTTAATCTCTACTGGAATTTGGGGGTCCCCATATTTAATCAATATTGACATTGTGGGACCCCCACTGAATCACTGCTGGAAGCCGGAGACCATGGCCTGAGCAGTTTCAATGACTTGAACTGCAAAGCAGTACACAATAAGACAGAAGCAAGCATTCCCATTGTAAATGTATTTTAGACTACAAAGATGATTCAGGAAATCGTGCTCCTCACACAGACTGTAATCTGAGTGCGAAGCGGGCACTTAAAAAAAACTCTTGAAGTGCCGTCATATACAGTCTGGTCCGAATCAGACCATTTGCCTGCTCCTTGGCAAGTTCTTCGAAGTCGACTGGCTTTTCCACTAACTGGATTTTTTGCTGTCACTCGATTTCTCAGGACATTACTATTTTATCCTTTGAAGTAGACCCAGTTTTTGCATTGTTCTTTCTTTCTGCTTCTCTGCACCTTTTCTTAGACAAATGTCCTTTCTGTGGCTGCAAGTTATCAAATCTAAGAAGGGTGATCCCGAAGTGAGCATGGCCTGCCTTTGGCCCTCCAAACCAAGCATAGATGGTTTGGCAAACGCAGAGATCAAGCTCCTGCTGGGTCGTTTTGTCAGAAGGGACCAAAGAGTCAATTTCTTCCCCGTCTGTCCTAAAAAGGGCTAGATCTGGAACCCCTCAACCCCAAGGTTCAACCTCAAAATATTGGGACGTGCGGTTGCCTTCTAAGTGCTCACAGCACCATAATTTCTACTGCTCAATATAGAGATGCTTGAGAGTCCTCCATTTTGACATTAAGTGCCTCACTATTGGTCAAAGTGTCAGTTTCCTTGTCCTGGATGATGAGTCCATGCTTCAACATTGCCAAGCTGCCAATCATGGAGGAGGATCAGGCCCTTATCACCCTTCACCCTCTCGTGAACTACCAGAACCCACTGCTGAGCTCATTCAGTCAATGGAGGATGATAGCCTAGTTCTTCAGACCACTTTAGACTCATCACAGTTTGCACAACCACCTTCTGTGAAGCCACCTACACAGTCAACCTCTTCGTCCTAAGACACCAACAGAAAAGACCCATTTTAAGAAACCACAACTAAAAGAAAATGATGGCTAAACTTTGAGATCATCACACCTGACAGCAGAGACCTCCATAATGTTTAAGATAATTCACACTAAGCCACAAGCATGATCAGTGTTTGCCTGTGATCCTGGCTTTCTTTGTCAGTTGGCGGTTTTATTGCTCCCTTCTCCACCCAGTTATCAGGGAACAGTAGGCAAAAATGCAAGGCTGTCCACTTGCATCCTAATTTCTCCAGAGAGAATCCAGCCCCAAGTTCTCTGGTTGTTGTCTTTGCGAAGTACCGATAAAGCAGAATAGTGTCCTCTTCACTGGTCTCACAGTGAAAGGTGGTCCTGACTTGTGCAGCCATCTCGTGTGTAAAGCTTCTCAGCTCTCTTATGTCTCTGACGATGACTATTGGAACTCCTACGAAAAATTCCTTTGTCAGAGACCAAAGGAAATTGTCCAGGAGATTAAGGAAGGCATGACCACTTCAGATAACTTCATTAATGTAATGAAGGCCATCTAAGGCCTATTAACACTATTTCTCAACAGGGTGCAGTTCCTGCTCAATTTCTTTTATTTATCTGATGAGTCGCCCATATGGGGATAGGAGTAGCTACCATAGCTATGAACTGATGTGATTTGCTCATTTCTGCTTCATTAGCTCAGGATACAAATATCTTGGATCATTATATCGGAATAACAAAAATATTGGTAGAAATATTTTTTACGCCGGAGTAGATATTGAGACCGAATTTAAACAATCTCCTCAATCAAAGGTCTGGTGATTTCGATCAAGTGAAGGTCAAGTTATGTAATTGTATTGTCACCTGTGTTGTTGAGTGAAGTGGTTGTTAAAAAATAAAGTAATACATAAGCCTGCTGCCATTTATATTAGAAGATCCAGTGATATTCCGAAGGTGGTTTTGTCATGCCAACCCCGGTAAAGCGAGGACAAAAATAGAATAGAAACTTCAGCATCATGGTGGGCCCGAAATATTGTCTAGTCAGTATTTCTCACCACCCCCCCCAAAAAAAATCATCACTGAGAGTATTCACAAAATGCCGAGCAGAAGTGGCAATTCAAGGTTGAAGTACTCTTGAGGCAAGTGGGGGGGGGAAGAGGGGTGTGTGTGTGTGTGTGTGTGTGTGTGTGTGTGTGTGTGTGTGTGTGTGTGTGTGTGTGTGTGTGTGTGTGTGTATAATCTTGCCTAAGTGATTGGTTTGTGAAAGAAAGCTCCTGTTGCAGTGTCACAGGGAGCAAAACAAAAGAAATGCAGTTGTTGCATCATCCGAGGCTTACTGTGAGCATGTCTACACCTTTCATTCTAGATAAAAAACATGAAGACAGACCTCAGTGGTCTTACTCTTCTAAAAGAGGGTTTAAGCACTCGGGAGGGGGAATTATTCTCAAGCATGATTCAAATTATAATTTTTCGCTTCCGGGGCACATAAAGCATGATTTTGTAAATCATCCATATTTTTAGATTGGCGGGAACCTAGACCCAAACTCTGCATTTTGTCATACTGTCATCTTTCTTAGAAATAATGGAAGAATGTGCACTTTAGAATCATTTTGTATAATACAAAGCCTTGTGTAGCATTTCAAACAGAAGACATAGTTCTAATTTTTCGTTTCTGTTATTGTTGCAGCCCAGAAAACCACACCTCTGTTGAGCTTCTTGAAAAACAGACAGGTAAGATTACGCATTTTAAATATTTCTTTGCTTACAATGCAGATTGCATTGTCCTCTAAAAATATTTCCAAAATATAATTTACTCCAGAAGTAGAACGCAAGGCATCTCTTTTGTAGTGTTGCCTCACCTACTGATAAACTGCTTGTGTGAGTGCTGAAGCATGCCATCTTCTGCCATTTCCTTAAATTAATCTTGCTGCCATTTCCTTAAATCTTGCTACCAGGTTCTTGTTTCTCTTTGGAGCCCAAAAAGATTAGCACTTTGAAGATGTTTTAAGGAAGCCCTTACACCTGAGAACTTAATTTAGTGACACAAATGTCTTCACATGTTTGTAGAAATCTTTACAACTTCACATGTTTACAAAAATTAAGAAATGGTTCTGATAAGACGATGGCATCATGTAATATTGTTATAAGTAGTCTCCAGTTAACATTATGCTTTTAGCAGTGTCAGTACGGAGTTTTTATTTCCCTATTTTGTAACGAAATTTAGTAGCAAGTTTTTTTTTCGTGTGTTTTTTTTTTTTTTAGCGGATAAGAGAGGAAAAAAGAGAAGAGAGGCGAAGAAGGGAGTTGGAAAGAAAAAGGATACGAGAAGAAGAAAGACGAAAATGGAAGGAAGATGAGAGAAGGAAGAGGAAAGACTGTGAAAAGCTGAAAAAAACTGACAGGATTCCAGAAAAAGAGAAGGATCGGTCAAAAGATGAACCAAAGATTAAGGTTATTTCCAGTTAACATGTATGCCTTGTTTTTGTATTATTGTTAGCATCAATATGCTTTTAAAGACCTTTGTGAAAACATGCTCATTGTGTTTCGTACACCTAATACTGGAAAGATGTATTTTGTCCATTTCCTTTCTTTGATAGGATAGTGTTGAGTACTTTGCTTGATGCACATTGTTTTAAACATTGTCTTAATATTTGACTTATTGTAAATTAGAGGTTCATTGTAACTTGACGGTAACATATTACAGTGACATGAGCAACTGGTCCTAGTTCAGGTCAGAACATAGCCTGCCTAAAGCCCTCTTTTGGATTCCTGCAGCTTGCAAGAGACCAATGCAAGGCAGGTAGCAGACTGATTTGAGAACACATTGGGTCTGATGGATAATATTTTGCCATCCTCGATCTGAGAGCGAGAGAGGGTTAATGCTAGAGCCCACTGACCAGTGTTTAGCTTCTAGGGTTGAATGCTCAGCCTTTCTTTTGTTATCATATGTGATTTTCGGTATAGGATTTATTGACATCTATGTATTTGCATACAGCAGTAGCTATTCACTGCCTTGCACCAGTTATTACACTGTAAATAAATGTAAACATAAGCATACCCTCTCAGATAGTCTTCTATCACCCTCTCTGAGAGACACTAAGCCCATGCATCCCAAGTCACTTTATCTACATCTCTGCATTTGCAGTTGTGATCGGGAACCTCTGCCAATCAATAGGTCAGGCCACATAAATGGTTCCGCCCTAGACTATGTACGCACTGCGAGGCCTCGCTGGACTTCCATACCTCAATGCAGCATCCACGCTGGGACTGACTATCCATCATGTGTATATTTGCCTTATTTTGTGATTCTCTCATTTTAACTGTTGTAAAGCGCTCCAATACCCTCGGGTCTGGCCAGCGCTATATAAAACTCCTGAATAAATAAATCAATCATACAGTCTCACCACCTAGGAGGGCATGTGAGTTTGCGGGTGTCTTTCTCTGTATATTGCAAACTGGTAGCCATACAGCCAAAATGTTGTCTCTCTTCTTAGTGATGTGAGCTGGAAGTTTCCCAACTGCAATTGTTTCCCAGCTTCTCCAGACACCTCTATGCCATGTTAGACTACTCCATTGTTTGCAGTGACATGCTGTGGTCGTTCTGGGTACCATCAGTTGCTGGTAAATCAATTTCTAGGTGCAGAGATAATCTCTTTCCATCCTCCTAGGCAGACACCCAATATAGCGGTAGCTTGGAACCGATCTTTTGGAAAGCTCAGTGTGTCTTTTATGGAGACTAGATTCCCCAATTTTGCTCCTCCCCCTTTTCCAGTGTGTAGCGAGGAGTGGACTTGCTGATCTTATGCGCAGTTACAAGCCTATTGTCTGAAATATATTATGCAATATGTTTGGCGTTGGGCACCACCATGTCATAGTTTTCAGTGCTAAGTCTCTAAGGTGTACAGTCAAGCTGTTTTTATACATATTCCTCCACAAAATATCCAATTGGTTTCTCGTGATCACCCTACTTAGATCTTTTCCCCACTTCCACATATATTTCCATTCCTCTAACTAAAGAGGTGCATTAAGTAATTTGTATAAATTTGAGACCTAATCCTTTGTTCTCTGGTAGGTTGTCAGTAGTTCTCTCCTTGTGTTATTGACCTTGTGGCTGGGTCTGGTGGCTCAGTGAACTTGAGCTTCCACTGCGTGGTTCAGTGTTTCATCTCGTGGTCACAGGTTCAAATCCATGAATGTTCACCTTTCATCCTTACATAGCCGCTAAAATAATTACCAATGGGTTGGGTAACAATAACCATCTGTTATTCAGTGGCAAGAGTGTATTGTATTGGAACATTTATATAGCTGGTTACCCCTATGTGAGGTGCTGAAGCCCTTCCCCGCACAGTTAGTATACTGTTTTGTTTTGGGTTTGTGGTTATAAGGATGTTTTCTTTGTTTTGATCCAATGTGAGAAGTGTTTCCATATCGTACATGATGTCCACTGAGGTGCGGCATCTTTTTACTGGACATAGCACATAGCAATGTTTGGAGGGAAAAATGTAAGATAGATTTACAGTTTATGGTTAGCAATATACTGGTACCTTTGTACTAGCTTGTCAATTCTGAGATTTGTTTATGGTCCCAAGCAGGCGTAGGTCGGTTGGGAAGCTAATCAGAGTTCAGCCAGGGTGGATTATATTACCAACATCCCCTCTATGATTGTCATTGTAAGATGTCAGAAAGCCTTCATAGTATGAAGTTAGTCGAGAACTGCATTGGTGGACTGTGTTAAGAGTCCTTTGTAGAGCTCAACAGTCTCTTGCTGATCTATTCAGTCATACTGTGCTATTAAGTTGGTAATAAGTGGCTGGTTGCCATGGACTGGTGAGGGTACTTAATGACAGATATGATCAGTAGCTATTCTAGCTTATGTAATTATACGAGGGCCATGTGTTATAAGCAACTTATTATGCACCCTGTCTTGAACTATAATTGGTTAGGTTAGTCAGGATCAAAACTGGATAGGTATCCGGGGCCGTCTAATCTAGTCTCTAAATAGGCAGTTTACATATTTTTACTGTGTTAATGCGCTGTGGGATTGGCACAAAAGTTTAGAGACTTCATCTCACCAGTCGGGGCATGGTTTTCAAGTGATGAGCCCAGTGGGTAGGCAGAACCCAGGAGTGGTAATCTCTTAGAGTTTTACCTTGTGAAGATATTGGGTGCTTATTCTGTGTTCTGGAGGTGGAGTGGCAGAATTTCAGACCCTACCTGTTCCAATGCCCTTAATCTGACATCCTAAAATTCTTGTTACCCTTCTGGCGGAATGTGTACTTTACAAATGTGTGTTATTTTACGTTACTCTCTGGTTCTTATCCTCCCCTCCTTGGGCTCCTTATTCTGAAAATTGGAAATATAAGTACATTGACGTAGATAGTAAAAAAAAAAAAATGCAGGTGATGAACATAGAAGAACTGTTGGTACACATATAGAGAAAAGCCATTTAATTCCCATATAGAACGGCTCAGCCTGAAAGTTTTGTGAGTTTATTATGAACTTTATAGACCAATGCGTAGTTGGATTGCTTTGCCATCAGGGATTATATCTATAAATTTCCTATGGACTGTAAATGCATATTATTGAATTACTAGGAATGCAGATTATTAGGCACCTGAAAAAGATAGCAGAAACAAAATAATATGGTACTATGCAATATAGGATTGTTAAAGTGGCTGGATTTCAGGTTTCACAAAACTTATACGATACAGACTACTAATTATATTGGTTGACTAATGCCGTGCATTGCAGATTGAAATATCCCACTACAATTATTAACCTCCTGGGATTCAATAAGCCTGAATTGGCAAAGCCTCCCGGGGATATCACCTGCTTAGATAGAATGAGTGTTGCCTGGGTTTGAAATCCCTTAAAAAACCGTAGACAAGTGGCGTTTGTCAAAACAGGAACAGTTTGTTTAATTCAAATTTAAGGCCGGGAAAACAGTTACAGGCACAGGGTCTGAGGACTGTCTCGGGTTACGTTCTGTTGGCATCTCCTTATATACAAAATTTAGCAAGTTGTAAAAGTTTCCGGCCTACCATATATGGTGAGGAATGTTGGGTGCTGCCTTTGGAGTCATAAATTAATCATCTAATGGTTGCCACAGGTGAGTCTCTACCTCGCATGGACACAATGTGGTCAGTGGCGAACGTGTCCAGATGTCTGGCTTGGGGAGTGCGTGATTGGCTGTGTGTTCCTAACTCATGTGGCATCTGACTTTTATGGTGTTTTTAGGAACACCTGTACCCACTCCAGCCATGAGCGCTTTATTTGGGCAATATCCTTTGACCCTTTGTAATGTCGCTGCCCCTATTTGTGGGATTGATCAAGAGTTTCCTGCCTCAGCGTTAGCCTACTAGCTACACACCCTCCTAGCTGTGACCTACCAGTCTGCAGTCATATTTGCGAGTCGAGGTTGATGTAGAGTTCCCAACGGGTGAATCTAGTAATAAGGATGAGATATCATTTTTGTCAACAGATGCATCCAATTCTATATTAACCTGAGTATAGACATTTATAGGATACTAGTTAGCATATATATAGATGGGAACGCGGGGTACTTTAGGAATAAAAATTCTTCCTTGGGTCATTTAATATTGTACGTACACCAGAAAGAATACTTAAAAGGAAACACTGTGGTACCTTATGAAACATCTACTCCATATTGGGTGGTTTGAATTCACAAACCTTCCAACTACAATGCACCTCCACCAATTTGGGATAAAATTACACAATGGATAATAAAATAGTGATCATTTAAAAATGTTTGCAATTTAATGACAATTCTGTTTTCCTCGTGATTGAATATCATATTAATTTGCTCTGCCTTTTAGCAAGGACTTTAAATTGTTTTTAATGTATTTCAATAATACATTCCCATGTAACTTGCAAACAAGGTATAGAGATGTGAGTATTTTGTCTATGTTGGCTTTGTAGCATATGATACATGACTATAATAGATCACAATAAACCTGGATTCCTCACTTTGAGAAAGGCTGTTTTGTCCAAAACATGTCAGGGTTGTACAGAGGAATAAACTGCTTGAAAACATGGCTGCATGAGTGCATGCTTTCTTTACAAAGAGAGGAGAAGGCATTTGAATTGTAAGAGGGTTGCTTGATCCCACATAGTGCAGCACTTGACCTGAGGAGCTCTGTGGGTGAGCTGTCTTTGAAGGTTTGGATGTTTATTTTAAATTAGGAATGTTTGTAGAAAAGTCTGAATACCATTTATTTTCTTAACAGCTTTTGAAGAAGCCTGAAAAAGATGATGAAAGATTCGATTCTGAAAAAAGTTCAAATCCAAAAGATTAGAAAAAGATTTTTTTAAAGATGAAAAGAGTACAAGTGGGCAAAGCAATACGACAGCCAAACGATCCGATGGTGAAAATAAGGATGATAGAATCAAGAAGTAAGTATTTTGCTGCATTTGTTACATTATGGTAAGTACATTTGTATGGCACATTTTCACCATTTATATGGTCCCAAACCAGTTTTGTAACCCTGGCGCTTTGACTGGTTCTGGAATTCTTGTTGACCCAAGTCAAAGTTGTTCGTTGATATTCTACTTCTCTACGTTTCATATTTGTTAGGGGTGAGTAAAATTGGATAGTGTCTGGCTCTAAACCATTATGATCTGTGTGGGGCTTTATGTGCATGGATTTGTGGGAAGGACGTTGCTGTTAGTTTTGTTCTGCTGAGTTGTAAGGTTATCCATTGATTGGCTTCAGGTAGTTATCTTTTGAAGCTACTTTTGCCCCTTTTGTACCTTGATGTCCTTCTGTGTGGGTGGCTGATTTCAGTTAACAAGGTGGTTGATGTATAGATTGGTGAAAGACTATAGCTATGTCAATAAAGAATGTACCAGTTGAGTTGGTACATGCGTAGCCAACTACATGGTGTGGAGCCATGTTCTGTGCGTCATTATGCTTGGTGTTGTCTAATGTGTACCAATGGTGTGAGACCAGGTAGAAGTATCCCCGTGATCTGGATTTCCTAACCAGTGTGCATATTTACACGATTGTTGTGACTCGAGCAAGACCATGTCTTCAATGCATTTGTGGTTAAACTCTTGTATGGCCTGTTATGTGTTTTTATAACTTTTTTAAATTGGTTGCTTAAAACCTTGCTTTAGCTTCCTGTGGTCTTGATGACAACCCTGCCAATTCTGCCCATGGTGTCAAAATGTTGACACTGACCATAGTAACAGTTTTAGACAAATTATTAGGAACACTTATCTTTTAGCTTTTTTGCACCCATCACTTTTTTCTGACCTTGTTTTGCTGGCATCTTGCTTTTGAAACTATATTGTGTATACATAATCCCCAGTCATTTTTTTGTTTGAGATTTTCGCACCACTTGCGACTCGAGCTATTTTTGGATGATTCACAAATCTACAATACTGAGCAAAATTGCCCATGCAAAAACTAAATCCTCGGTGGACATTGTAGCCTTTTTCTTTCTCAAACATGTCAGCCTCCCGTTTGAGACCTGTGGTACCCGCAGAGACTACTGATGTGATACATTTGTTAACGGGTATAGTTCTTTTCGTTTTAGGTTTGTTCTTAGTGAGTGTAGGAAACTGGCCCTATATATACTACACCAAAATGAGGTATAAAGTCCAGATGACCCCAGAGGTAGGCATAGGTTAAAGTTAGATAGAACCTTACTCTTTATATGTGGTAGAGTGGTCGAGCAGTAAGGCAGTATCAGAGGACAGTGTTAAGCGTTTGATGTACACACTCGGTCAGCAAATGAATTCACACACTCAAGGACTGAACTCTAGACCAATTGTTTTTGTATAAAAAAAATACTGTTTATTTTTAGAATCAAGCAAGCCTGGCACAGGTAAGCATTAAATACTTTACAGTAATTTGCTGATTGTAAAACAGTTTGAAAATGCAATAGGAATTGTACTTTGTTTGATTTACAGGGGTTGCAGTAGGTTGCAATACTTAGCAAATACAGTACATTGAAATGAATAGGCTTTTTCAGTAAATTACAGGTAAGTTACTTTTTACGTTACTTTTCTAACTCCGTGCTGGATACCTAGATTCAGCACTGGGACATTTCCTGCAAACAGGTAAGTAAATACGTTTTGGTTATTCGTGCAATTTTTAAAGAATATTTTTAGATTTCAAAACTCCACACTTAGAAACTTTTTGGAAGAAAATTGTCAATGTTATCCTATGGAGGAAAAACAGGTTATCGGTTCACAGGTAAGTTATCGACTGTGGGAGTTAAGGTTCTGGGGTTAGACTCGGGGGGGGGGGGGGTCCCCCAGGGTCAGTGATGCACTCTTGTTACACCCTCAGCGGCACTAGGGCGGCCGGTTGCAGAGTGTTGAGGCCCAACGTTATCCAATGGGGGATAGGGGGCCTCCGGTTGGTGGCTGCTGGCAAGCAGGCCACTGGGTTGTGGGAGCAAAGCTCCTAGGGTTAAGGTCAGGGCAAATAGGGAAACCAAGTAGCACAAAAGGTGCACCCTCAGCGGCACTGAGGCGGCCGGGTGCAGAGTGCTGTTTCGACGTCGGGCGCCCTGTTTTCAATGGAGAACCTCCGGTTTGCAAAAGCGCTGCAGGCAGGGAGATGAAGGTCTTCTGGGTGCGACCACCACTTCGAGAGGTAAGTTGGGAAGTTAGGGGTTGGTTAGGCACCGTTGGTTTGGGCACACAAGGCCATGGGGCGTCGGGTGCAGGGGTGCCTATTGGGATCGGATCTTCTTACCCGCTCCGGGTCACGGTCAGGGGGGCCTTCTGGTTTTAGACTGCAGGTGTCTGCTGGAGGCTTGAGGCAGGTCAGGGTTCGCCGGATCTCTGGTCAGGATCGCCTGGGTGACCTCCTCGTAGTGTTTTTCCACTCGAGCTCTGGTTCGGCGGGTGCAGAGTGGGCTGGATTCGTGGTCTATGGCTGCTGCCAGAGGTTGCAGTTGAACAAATCCGGTGTTCACGGGAGAAGCAGTCTTTGGAAGTGAAGGCAGGCAGGTCCTCCGGGGATTTCGAGGTTGCTGGCTGCAGGACACACCGGGATTTCACAGGAGCAGGTTCGAGGGGAGACAGGCCTGTAGGGCTGGGGCCAAGTCAGTGGGCGTCTTCCTCTTGTTAGCTGGCTGCACGGCTGTTCGGTCCTTCTTGTTCTTTTCTTCTTGTCGTTCCTGGATCTGAGGAAGCAAGGTTCAGGGTGCCCCCTAAATACTAGATTTAGGGGCGTTACAGGTAGGCAAAGGGCAGGGACCAATGGGTCCCTTCCCTGGGGTGGGTACACCCCCTATCGTGCCACCCTCCAGTGGGAGGGGGGCAGAAGCCTGTCCCTGGTTGGTTGGGTCCCCCCATCCTCAAGATGGCGAGGACTCAGAGTTGTGCTTCACCTCGCCTCCCCCACCTGAGGGGAGGAGTTGGCAGAGGTGGGCACACCTCTTTCCCTCACTTGTTTTTCCCGCGGTTCTCCCGCCCAAAGTGGGGGGTAGAAGGATAAGTTGCTTACCTGTAAACCTAGTTCTCTTCCAGGGGTATCCTCATCAAAGTCATAAGCACATGAATATTCCGCCCATGCGCGGGACCCCGGAAACATATAAAACATATATGTGGAAACCATATATGCAGATATATATATATATATATATAACAATAAAAACACAATGCAGCCTTCCATATACTAGAAACGCTGAGCAATGTTGTAAGAATTTCCCTTGCACATAAATACAATTCCAATAAAGCAGGGAGAAAGAAAACACATTTGAAAACTGCTTTAATGCACAGCAGAAAGCATAGTCCTACAAAGAGGAATGAAAGAACATTGCCAGCACATAGGCTGCATTGTAGAAACATCAGTGTAGAAAGCTGAAAAGCTAACCCACAGAAACACACAGAATAAACTGGCACCGTGCCTTTAAGGCAGCCATGACCCCTAGCTTCCCATCATGCCTCAGGGGTGACAGTTAGGTCAGTTGTTCTTTGCGGAGACCCGAAGGCCAGGGCACAAAGAGATGACATGTATCTTGATCACTTGCCCGGGGAGGCGGGTAGGTTGCTTATGACTTTGATGAGGATACCCCTGGAAGAGAACTAGAATTACAGGAAAGTAACTTATCCTTCTCTTCCAGGGGATCCTCATCAATAGTCATAAGCACATGAATAGAATAGCAAGCACATCCCCTCATCCTGCGGGCAAGTGACAAGAAATACATTGTTAAACATTTCAAAGACTCCAATTAAACTAGCATTGGAACAGATTCCTCAAGGAGGCTTGGCCAACTTGGGTATCCGCTCTGGAGTCCGAATCCAGACAGTAATGCCTGGTAAACGTATGAACCGACTTCCAAGTTGCAGCCTTGCAAATCTCGGCCATCGGTACATTGTGTAAGAAAGCTATTGTAGCAGCCTTTCCCCTAGTAGAGTGCGCTTTAGGGGAGGCTAACAGAGGCCTGTTCGCTAATTGGTAAGCCAATTTAATACAGGACACTATCCACCTTGAAATGGATCGTTTGGAGGCTGGAAAGCCTGTCCTAACAGAGCCATAGTTTACAAACAATTGATCAGCCTTTCTAATGGATTTTGTTCCCTCCAAATAGAATTTGAGAACCCTCTTGAGGTCTAATGAGTGAAGAGACCTTTCTGCTGGTGTAGCAAGATTGGGAAAAAAAGAGGGGAGAGAAATTGTCTGGTTGACATGGAAGTCAGACACCACTTTGGGTAGGAAAGAAGGGTGAGTTCTCAAAACCACCCTATTGTGATGGAAAACCGTATACGGTTCATTAGAACAGAGTGCTTGGATTTCACTCACTCTGCGCGCTGATGTAATAGCCACCAGAAAAGCTATTTTCCATGTAAGGTGTTGTAACGTGGCCTTATGAATGGGTTCGAAAGGAGGACCCATCAGTTTTGACAAAACTAGATTCAACTCCCAAGGAGGAGAAGGAGGTCGGACAGTGGGATAAACCTTCAACCCCTGAAGGAAGTCCTTGACCACCTGAAGTTGAAAGAAAGAGGGTTGGTTGGGTGATTTTCTATAGGCTGTAATGGCCGCCAGATGAACTTTTATGGAAGTGTATTTCAAACCAGATTTGGCCAAGTATAGCAGATACGGCAAGATTACCTCATCTTGCCCGCTAGTCGGACTCCAACCATTACGCATACACCACAAGTAAAATCTTTTCCATTTAAAAGCATAAGAGGTTCTTGTGGATGGCCTTTTTGACTCCCTCAAAATGTCCATGCAATCCTGAGGAAGGTTCAAATGTCCGTACTGCAGGACCTCCGGAACCATGCTGCCAAGCTCAGCGATGGAAGGCTGGGGTGCAGAATCTTCCCTCCCATTTTGGTCAGAAGGTCCGGCCTGCACGGGAGTCTCCTGTGCGGACAGATCGAGAGCTGTAGTAGGTCCGGATACCACCATTGGCGAGGCCAGTCCGGTGCTATCAGGATCATCTTCATCCTGGATCGGATGAGTTTGGTCACCACCTTCGGGATGAGAGGAAGGGGTGGAAAAGCGTATGCAAACGTCCCGGACCAGTCTATCAAAAGAGCATTCCCTCTCGTTCCTAGTCGGTAAAACCTGGACGCGAAAGCGTGGCATTTTCTGTTTAGATCGTCTGCAAAGAGGTCGATGGATGGATGACCCCATTGATGAAAAATGTCCGCCACCACCTCGTCGTTGAGCACCCAGTCTTCTTGTTCTTCGAAGTGTCGACTGAGAGCGTCTGCTCGCACGTTCTGTTCTCCTGGCAGATGCACCGCCGTGATCAAGAGGTTCCTGGCGAGCAGCCAGTGCCAGATCGCTTGAGATTCCAGAGACAGAGGGCGAGAGTGTGTTCCACCTTGTTTGTTTAAGTAATACATGGTGGTTGTATTGTCCGTATGTATCAGAATCGACTCGGACTGAATCGATGGATGGAATGCCTTGAGGGCCAAATGAACCGCCCGCAGTTCTAACATGTTGATATGATAGGTCTGCTCCTTGCTGGTCCATCTGCCCTGAGTCTGCAGTTGACCCAGATGCGCTCCCCATCCCTGAAGAGATGCATCTGTTATCAGGGATTGTTTTGGAAGAGGCTGATGGAATGGGACTCCCACTAGAAGATTCTTTGGCTAAGTCCACCAGAGAATGGATTTCTTCGCAGCCTGAGAGATGAGAATTCGGTCTTCCCAATGACCCGAGGATTGGTCCCATTTGTCCTCCAGATCCTGCTGCAACGGTCTCATTCTCAATCTGGAGTTGGGTATGAGAAATATGCAAGAAGCCATCGACCCCAGCAGAGACGCCACTTGCCTTACTGATGGTTGATGTGCTTGAAGGACGATATTGCATTTGTTTCTCATTGATAACAGTCTCTCCTCCGAAGGAAACACTTTTTTCCTAGGCCGGAGTCCAAGGTGGAGCCCAGATAGTGGAGCGATTGAGTAGGTTGATTAACTGATTTCTCCATGTTCACATGAAGGCCCAAGCGGTGAAGGAGATCTAGGCAGATGTGGTAGTGATGCTGCACAATGTGGGGAGATGATCCCTTCAACAGCCAGTCGTCCAAGTATGGATACACAAACAGCCCCAGGCGATGTAATGCTGCCGCCACCACTGCCATGCATTTCGTGAATACCCGTGGGGCAGATTTGAGGCCGAACGGTAAGAGACTGAATTGGTAATTCTTCACGCCTACCATGAATCGCAGGAACTTGCGATGTCGTGGGGCAATTGGAATGTGAAAATACACATCTTGGAGATCCACCGAACACATCCAATCTCCTTTCCTTAGATTTGGGAATATTTGATGGAGCGCCAACTTACGAAACTTCTCCTTTCGGATGAACTTGTTCAGAGATCGGAGATCTAGAATAGGTCTGAACTTGTGCGCTTTGTCTTTCTTCGGAACAAGGAAATATCTGGAGTAAACTCCTTTTCCCCTCTGGGCAGGAGGGACCTCTTCTATAGCTAGCTTCTTCAGAAGGGTCGACACTTCCTGACGCAGCAGTTCCAGGTGGTGAGGACGTGACCTTACCGGAGGAATGTCTCTTGGTGGCGCGCAGAAACGTAGCGCGTATCCATTGCGCAGTATATTTAGCACCCACTGATCTTTAGTAATGTTGCGCCACTCTTTTATGCAATTTGAAATACTTCCTCCCACTGGAGTGTGCAACGGTGCTAGAGGAAGCAGAAAATCATTGCTTGCCTTGAGTTTTAGCTGTGGAAGAGGACTGCTGTTGATGTCCTCCTCTGCCTCTCGAGGAACGACTGCCTTGGTATTGAGATTTGGTTTGTTTGTTTTGCGACCATTGAGGGGTTTGAACCCTCTGTTGGTAGGTTTTGCGGTTATAGGGCCTGTAGCGTCGTTTGAACTCCTTTTTCTTCTCAAGGCCCACAGCCTTTAGTGTATCCAACTCGGCCTTCATTCTGGCCATCTCCTCGTCAGTGTACGATCCGAAAAGGGAGTTATCAGAGAATGGAAGATTCAAAATACGCTGCTGAGCTTCCGGTTTCAAAGCTGTTAGGCGCAACCAGGAAGATCTCCGTGCACATATTCCATGCGCATATGAGTGTGCAGCCAAAGAAGCCCCATCCGCTGCTGTGCTGATCACTTGATTGGCTACCAGCGCCCCTTCTTGGAGAATCTCTGCCAAGTCTTGTTGATCCTCCTTTGGCAGCTTCTCTTTAAAACGCTCCAAGGAATCCCACAAGGACCTGTCGTAACGGCCCAGCAGGGCAGCAGCGCTAGAGACCTTAAGAGAAGATGCTGCAGAGCCGCAGGCCTTTCTCCCCCAAGAATCCTTGGCTCTACTCTCCTTGTCTGGAGGAGCTGACGAGGAAGACGCCACCGCGTGTGTCTTCTTTGCTGCTGTGATGATGACAGAATCCGGTGGAGGATATGATTTCAGAAAGAGAGGATCCGATGCAGCAGGCTTATACTTTTTCAGGATTCAAGCCGGAGCTGCCTTAATTGAGGATGGGGTGAGGAAGATGTCCATTACCGGTTCAAGGAGACCAGGGACTAGAGGAAGTAATGGTCTAGTCGCAGACCTCTGATGGAGGGTCTCGAAAATGATTGAAGTGGTGGTCTGAGGAGCTGACCTGTCTATGCTCAGCTTCTGTGCTCCTCTAGCGAGGACATCGTGGAAGGTGTTAACATCATCGATGGGTGACACTCTTGAGGGAGGGCTATCTGTAAGGGTAGGAGAGTAGTCCCTTTTGGATGAGTGCGTCGAAGATGACGACCAAGATGGTGTTCTTCGCCTTTTGTGATGAGCATGAGTTGATCTATGCTCCGGAGATTTGCTTCGGCGCTGCCTGGTCCGAGTAGTGGGGGACCTGTCCACCTCCTGCACTAGACGTTGTAGTGGGGATCTGTGCAGAGGACTGGAATGGTCCGTAGGTCGCTGAGCATGACCGAAGGTTTTTTTCTGCCAATGATGGAGGGGTTGAAGCCATCTGGGCGAAAGGTGAATCGAAGGAGATCGCTGTCTCCGTGGAGAGCCTCTTGGAGTTCTTGTCTGCTCTGGAGAATGAGCAGAAGAGCTGCGTGACGTTGATAGCGCCTGGGGAGAGCTCCTAATAGAATAAGAGGACTCTCTGCGATCTTTGGAGTGTGATCGGCTTCTTGATGAACGATGCAACGTCGATGGAGAATGTACCGACGTCGACCGACTATGCGTCACCATCACTGATGAATCCTTAGAGCGGGATCTTCTCCTCGACGTCGACCTCTCCTTGTGCTTCGACGTTGTGTGATGTGACGTCGAACACCTGGACCTGACAGACTTCGCCTCCGACGTTGAGCGTGCAGGAGAGCCCAACGAAGTATGAATCGACTGAGAAATCCTTCTCGACCTCGTGTCTTTAGGCCTTTCAGATCTCTCTCTCGACGCTGATCGTCTACTGGAAGCCAGCGGAGTCGAGATCGGAACACTTCTCGCCTTCGATGGAGACCGCCGTCTCGACGTCGAATGACGCTTAGTATACTTGACCCTAGGTCTCGACGACGAGTCCTTCTTCGTCATCGAAGATCTAGCCCTCGACGTTGAACGTCGCCTGGATGACGACAACGGAGGAGCTCAGTGCCTTGCCTCTGGTGACGAGGCATGTCTCGACATTGACCGCCGCCTGGTTGACGGCAACGGAGACGCCTGCTTCAACGCCAATCGTCGATGAACTGGCGACGGCGGAGCATGTCTCGACGCCGAATTGACGGCGACGACGGAGATCCATCCCTCAACGTTGGGCGAGCCCGCACCAACGGAGATCGACTCCTCGACGCCGATCGTCGCCGGGTTGACGGCGGCGGAGGATCAGCCGTACCTGTAGTCTTCGTCGACGACCGGTGTTTTCTCGACGGCGAGCCCACCGCCGATGGTCTCTTCGTCGACGTCTTCGCTGCCGATGAAGGTATTTTTGGCGCCGAGCCCGACGCCGATGGAGAGCAGACTGGAACTTTACTTCAAGATGAAGATCTGGCTCTCTTTCCTCTTCTTCATCGGAGACCTGCCTCTTGAAGGAGTTTTTCCCTTCTCAGCCAGCCCATAGAGGCGAATCCTCTCTCTGTCCTTCAGTGTTCTTTTGGACAGTGACTGGCAATGCTGGCAAGTCTTGGGAGCATGATCAGAAGGAAGGCAAAGAATACAGACAGGATGGGAGTCTGTTTTAGCCTTTTTCTTGCCACAGGAAGGGCAAGAGTCAAAAAGAGAGGGCATATTTGACTGGAAAACTATGCCCAATTCTCTCAAAATTAGCAGAAAAGTACTTCAACAGCAAAAAAACATCGAAGTAAAAGGTTTTTGACAAAAAATAAGTAGCAATTTCTGACAGAAATCAGAAAAAAAACTGAGAGCTGAAGTTACCAGAGTCCTGACAGAAGGAGCCGGAAAGAACAACTGACCTAACTGTCACCCCTGAGGCTGTGATGGGAAGCTAGGGGTCATGGCTGCCTTAAAGGCACGGTGCCAGTTTATTCTGTGTGTTTCTGTGGGTTAGCTTTTCAGCTTTCTACACTGATGTTTCTACAATGCAGCCTATGTGCTGGCAATGTTCTTTCATTCCTCTTTGCAGGACTATGTTTTCTGCTGTGCATTAAAGCAGTTTTCAAATGTGTTTTCTTTCTCCCTGCTTTATTGGAATTGTGTTTATGTGCAAGGGAAATTCTTACAACATTGCTCAGCGTTTCTAGTATATGGAAGGCTGCATTGTGTTTTTATTGTTTTATTTATACATATATATATATATCTACATATATGGTTTCCACATATATGTTTTATATGTTTCCGGGGTCCCGCGCATGGGCGGGAATATTCATGTGCTTATGACTATTGATGAGGATCCCCTGGAAGAGAACCAGTGGGGACCAGTTGCTGAAAGCAGCAAATGGTCTGGGGAGGCTCACAAAGGCGGCATGCCTTTGAAGCTTCCCCTTCGTGAACCCTGCCCATCCTGGGGGAGGAGGCTTGGCACCTCGTCCCAGGATGTGCATTGTTTCAGGCCCCCGAGAGCAGCACACTTTCGACCCAGGGGTCCAGAAACATGTCTGTTGGTGGCAGCCTAAGCAGCCACTCAGTCAGGTCACTAGAAGTTGGTCGAGTTTCAGGGGGCATCTCTAAGATGCCCTCTGTCGTGCATTTTACATTAAATCCCACACTGGCATCAGTGTGGGCTTAATGTGCTGAGAAGTTTGATACCAAACTTCCCAGTTTTCAGTGTAGCCATTATGGTCCTGTGGAGTTCGTAATAACAAACTCCCAGCACCATATACTCTTAATGGCAGCACTGCACTTACAATGCCCAGGAATGGACTTGGGCACTGTAGCGGTACAGGGCTCATGCACCCGTACCCTCACCACTGGCATAGTGCACCCAGCTAGAGGGGTGACTGATCTATGCCAGGGCAGTGGTTTGTAGGTATGGCACACAGGGATGTGTGCCATGTCGACTCTTCACTTTGTTCTGCACCAAGACACGCAGCCTGCAAAGGCAGTGTGTGTGTGTGTGTGTGTGTGTGTGTGTGTGTGTGTGTAGGTGTGTGTAGGTGTGTGTGTAGGTGTGTGTGTAGGTGTGTGTGTAGGTGTGTGTGTAGGTGTGTGTGTAGGTGTGTGTGTAGGTGTGTGTGTGTGTGTGTGTAGGTGTGTGTAGGTGTGTGTGTGTGTGTAGGTGTGTGTGTGTGTGTAGGTGTGTGTGTGTGTGTAGGTGTGTGTGTGTAGGTGTGTGTGTAGGTGTGTGTGTGTAGGTGTGTGTGTGTAGGTGTGTGTGTGTAGGTGTGTGTGTGTAGGTGTGTGTGTGTAGGTGTGTGTAGGTGTGTGTGTAGGTGTGTGTGTGTGTGTAGGTGGGTGTGTGTGTAGGTGTGTGTGTGTGTGTAGGTGTGTGTGTAGGTGTGTGTGTAGGTGTGTGTGTAGGTGCAGGGCCTCTAAAGGTGGCACAATAAGTGCTGCAGCCCTTATGGGCCTTCCGTGGTCACAGTGCCCTGGGTACCTGTGGTACCATTTACCAGGGGCCTACCTGTGGCCAGGGATGCCAATTGGGTTTAGGCTTCAATGCAGTTTTAGGGAAGGAACATAGGCCCTGGGTACCTGATTAGCAGGAGCCCAGGGCACACTCAGTCAAATAACATCAGCAATTCAGCAAAAAGTAGGGGCATACCATGCAGAAAGAGGGCACTTTCTCACAGTGAGGCACATGATGTCCTGAGTTTTTAAGAGGGGGGCCGGTAAGAATAAACCTTTTTATTTTGTAAATGTTGGTGGGGTGTGTGTGTGTGTGTGTGTGTGTGTGTGTGTTTTTTGTTTTGTTTGTTTTTTCCCTGTGGGTTTTTTCCCCACCTATCTGAAACGTTAATGAGAATAAAATTTAGTTCCCAATCGAAGTAGACTTTTGCTATTTTTGTCCGTTTAGTGAAAATGATTTCTGCTAAAATTCTTGTGTTTATTTGCAGATCAGAAGATGAGTGTTCAAAAGACTACCGGGAAAAAGATTTTGAAAGGGAAAGAGAATGGGATCGTGAAAGACGACTCAGAGAAAAAGATAAACTGAGACGACAAGAAGACTGTCGGAAACCAAGAGACCGTTATGAGAAAGAAAGATGTTTCAGGAGACGAGATGATGAAGTGCGAAGAAGAGATGATGATCTAAGAAGGGAAAAAGACCCACAGAGAGAAAAGGGGAAGAAACCAGAGCACATAGACTTTATAAGCAGCACTGACAAAACTGACAGAGCCACAAAAGAGGAGAAGAAAGAGGATGTTGGGAAAAGAGATCGTATCCGAAACAAGGTGCAGTTTTATTTAAAACTAGACATGCACATAGTGTGCTCAGGCCAAACACTGTTTCCTTCATTGGGGATGCATGCTGTGCTATACCACATCTATCTTTGACAGCTCATATTAGAAGCTGTATTTTTCTGAAAATTGTCATTGCTCCTTCTGTTCCTTATTTGCTAACACAGTGTGCAGAATAGCACGATTAGTGCCTTAATTATTTTCATAATTTTCAGCCATTATTCTATGAGGCTCTGATCTGTGCAGATGGGCATAGTGCTTGTCATAAAGATTACGATGAACACCCATGTCCTTGTGCAATAGGTACCACCACACCCACTCCTCTGTAGCTTTACCTTCCATCCCACTCCTTGTTATTTTTAGGAGTGCAATGAGTGATTGCATCTACCTTTGTAGTTTTAGTCTCTTATACATTTCAAATTATATATTCAGGCTAGGCATTGGAAAGGAAAATTTGATTTTTTTTTCTTGTGTTTTTGCTGTGAATTGATACTGGTCAGTACTGCTCTCAGTTGGTAGTTGTCCCTAGAATATTTTGTAGAAGGTACTTAAAGCGGTACCATATTTCTCCAAACCCAGCCTGCCATCAGTGCTCATATTTGTATGCAGGGCACTGATGCACCTCTGTCTGTGTCCCCTGCTTTAGTCAATTCAGATTGACTGATCAACATGGTTCTCTTCCAGGGGATCCTCATCAATAGTCATAAGCACATGAATATTCCCGCCCATGCGCGGGACCCCGGAAACACATTACATATATGTGAAAACCATATATGTAGCTCTATATATATATATATATATATATATATATATATATATATATATATATATATATATCCATATATATAGAAAAAAAACACACAATGTAGCCTCCCATAAACATGCTGAGCAATGTTGCAATGAATTCTCTTGCACATAAATATATTCCAATAAAGCAGGGAGAAAGAAACTTTTGAAAACTGCTTGAATACATAGCAGACAACACAATCCTGCAAGGAATAATGAAGAAAACATTGCCAGCACATAGGCTGTATTGTGGGAACATTAGTGTAGAAAGCTGAAAAGCTAACCCACATAAACACACAGATAAACTGGCACCGTGCCTTTAAGGCAGCCATGACCCCTAGCTTCCCATCATGCCTCAGGGGTGACTGTTAGGTCAGTTGTTCTTTCCGGCTCCTTCTGTCAGGACCCTGGTTACTTCAGCTCTACCTCTTTTTTTCTGATCTTCTGTAAGAAAATTCTTCAATTTTTGATAAAAGCTCTTACTTCGACATCTTTTTGGTGTTTAAGTATTTCTCTGCTGTTTTTTTTAGAGAGTTGAGCATTGTTTTATAACAGAATGCCCTCTCTTTTTGACTCTTGTCCTTCCTGTGGCAAGAAGAAGGCCAAATCAGACTTCCACCCTGTCTGTATTCTATGCCTTCCTTCTGAGCATAATCCTAAATCCTGCCAGCATTGCAAGCTGCTGTCCAACAGAACTTTAAAGGACAGAGAAAGGATTCGTCTCCATGGATTAGCTGAGAAGAGAAAATCACCTTCTAAAGACAAGCCTCCGATGAAGAAGAGGAAAGAGAGCTTATCTACAAGTAAGATTCCAGTATGCTCTCCATCGGCGTCGGGCTCGGCGCCTCAATTCCCTTCATCGGCAGCAAAAACGTCGACGAGAAGACCATCGACGGCGGGCTCGCCGTCGAGAGAACACCGGTCGTCGTCGAAGAACGCAGGTACGTCGAATCCTCCGCCGTCGTCAACCGGGCGACGATCGGCGTCGAGGAGTCGCTCTCCGTTGGTGCGGGCTCGCCCAGCGTCGAGACACAGATCTCCATCGTCGCCGTCGATGCGGCGTTCGACGTCAAGACAGGCTCCGCCGTCGCAGGGTCTCCAGCGTTCGGCGTCGAAGCAAGCATCTCAGTCGACGTCACCCAGACGACAGTCGACGTCGAGACACACCTCGTCACCTGAGGATAGACACTCATCGCCTCCGCCGTCGCCCAGGCGGCGTTCGACGTCGAAGGCAAGATCCTCTCCGACGGCGAGGTATTCGACGTCAAGACCAAGGGTAAAATATACCAGACGTCGTTCGACGTCGAGACGGCTGTCTCCGTCGACGGCGAGAAGGTCAGCGCTGAGAGAAAGATCGAAGTCGAGAAGGTTTTCTCCGTCTACCCATTCATCGTTGAGGTCTCCACGCTCAACGTCGAAGGCGAGGTCTATGGGCTCCAGGCACACTGAGAGGTCGACGTCGAAGAGAAATTCACCAGTGATGGTGACACAGAGCAGGTCGACGTCGAGACACACCCTATCGACGTCACATCTCATCCAGACGCCGATCACGCTCCAGAAGCTGCAGAGAGTCCTCTCACTCCATCCGGAGCTCACCCCAGACGGTTGCGTCATCACGCAGTGCTTCTGTTCACTCACAGGAGCCTACAAAAGCAACGCCAGGAGGTTCTCCAAGGAGACAGCGATCTCCTTCCATCCATCTCTCTCCCAGATGGCTTCAACCACTTCATCATTGGCAGACGGGGTCCACAGGTCACGCTCAACGACCTACGACCTACTCCAGTCCGCAGCACAGATCACCATTACAGCGTCTTGTGCAGGAAGTGGACAAATCACCCACCACTCGGGCCAGGGAACACCGAGGCAGATCCCCTGAACGCAGGTCGTCTCAGGGACATCGCAAGAGGCGGCGTACACCATCTTGGTCTTCCTCTTCGACACATTCATCCAAAAGGGATTACTCACCTACCCTGACGGATAGTCCTCCCTCCAGAGTGTCGCCTATTGATGATGTGAACACTTTCCATGATGTTCTCAACGGAGGGGCTCAGAAGCTGGGCATCACCATGTCAGCTCCTCAGACAACAAAGTCCATCATTTTTGAGACTCTCCACCACAAAGGTCTGCGACTAGACCATTGCTTCCTTTAGGTCCCAGGCATCATCGAGCCGGTAATGGATCTCTTCCTTACACCAGCATCGACTAAAGCAGCTCCAGCTCGGATTCTTAAAAAATACAAGCCAGCTGCATCGGATCCTCTTTTTCTTAGATCAGATCCACCTCCGGACTCTGTTATAATTGCAGCAGCGAAAAAGACGCATGCGGTTGCATCTTCCTCCTCCGCTCCTCCGGATAAAGAGAGTAGAGCACAAGACTCTTGGGGACGGAAGGCTTGTGGTTCTGCAGCGTCTTCTCTGCAAGTGTCCAACGCTGCGGCTCTGCTGGGTCGTTATGACAGATCATTATGGGACTCACTGGAGCGCTTCAAGGACAGGCTCCCAAAGGAGGATCAGCAGGACTTTTCTGAAATCCTTCACGAAGGTGCTCTGGTTGCTAATCAGGTAATCAGCACTGCAGCAGATGGTGCGTCCCTGGCGGCTCACTCGTATGCACATGGCATCTGTGCACGACGATCTTCCTGGCTGCGCCTCACAGCGTTAAAACCAGAAGCACAACAACGCATCCTGAATCTCCCTTTTTCTGGCACTTCACTGTTTGGTGCTCACACAGACGAAGAAATGGCGAGGATGAAGGCCGAGTTGGACACCTTAAAGGCAGTGGGCCTAGAAAAGAAAAAGGAGTTTAGGAAGAGGTACCGGCCCTACAATCGGAAAAGTTACCAGCAGAGGGTTCAAACCCCTCAATGGTCACAAAACAAACAGGGCAAATCCCAGTATCAAGGCCGCCGTTCCTCGAGAGGAAGAGGAGGACATCAACAGCAGTCCTCCTCTGCATCAAAAACTCCAGGGAAGCAATGGGTTTCTGCTTCCTCTAGCACCGTTGCACACTCCAGTGGGAGGAAGTATCTCAAGTTACATTCAAGAGTGGCGCAACATAACCAAAGATCAGTGGGTGCTAAATATACTAAAAAATGGGTACACACTACGTTTTTGGACGTCCCCAAGAGACATTCCTCCTGTGAAATCTCGTCATCTACATATAGACCTCCTGCGTCAGGAAGTGTTGACCCTTCTCAAAAAACAAGCAATAGAAGAGGTCCCTCAAGCGCACAGAGGAAAGGGAGTGTACTCACGATACTTCCTTGTTCAGAAAAAAGATCAACCGAACAAGTTCAGACCAATTCTGGATCTACGTTCTCTGAACAAGTCCATCAAAAAGGAAAAGTTTCGGATGTTGGCGCTCCACCAAATATTTCCACATCTAAGGAAAGGCGATTGGATGTGTTCTGTGGATCTACAAGATGCGTATTTTCACAAACCAATCACAGCACGACATCGCAAGTTCTTGCGATTCACGGTGGGAACAAGACATTACCAGTTCAAAGTCTTACCCTTCGGCCTAAAATCAGCTCCGAGGGTATTCACCAAATGCATGGCAGTGGTAGCGGCAGCATTACATCGCCAAGGCCTGTTCGTATATCCATACCTGGACGACTGGCTGCTGAAGGGATCCTCTCCTCAAATGATGCAGGAACACCTTCGCACCTGCCTAGATCTCCTTCAGCGCTTAGGCCTGCATGTCAACCTGGACAAGTCGATCCTTCACCCAACTCAATCACTCCACTATCTGGGCGCCAACCTCAACTCCGACCTCGGAAAAGTGTTTCCTTCGGAGGAGAGATTGGCATCAATGAAAGACAAGGGCAACATCATCCTTCAGACTTATCAGCCATCAGTAAGACAGGTGGCTTCTCTACTGGGTTCGATGGCCTCGTGCATTTTTCTCATACCCAACGCCAGATTGAGGATGAGACCGTTACAGCAAGATCTCGAGGACAAATGGAATCAATCCTCGGGTCAGTGGAACGACCGGATTGTCCTCTCTCCTGCAGCAAAGAAGTCCATTCTCTGGTGGCTGCAACCACAGAACCTACTGGTGGGAGTCCCTTTTCATCAACCTCTGCCAGAACAATCTCTGATCACGGATGCTTCACTTCAGGGCTGGGGAGCGCATCTGGGTCATCTGCAAACTCAGGGCAGATGGACCAGCAGAGAACAGACATATCACATCAATATGCTGGAACTGCGGGCGGTTCATTTAGCCCTCAAAGCTTTTCAACCGTCAATTCAGATCGGATCGATCCTAGTGCAAACGGACAATACAACCACCATGTATTACTTGAACAAACAAGGTGGAACTCGCTCTCGCCCTCTGACTCTCGCATCCCAGGCAATCTGGCACTGGCTGCTAGCCAGGAACCTATCGATCACGGCAATCCATCTGCCGGGAGAGCAGAACGTGCGAGCAGACGCCCTCAGTCGTCACTTCCAAGAGCAAGAAGACTGGGTGCTCAACGACTAAGTGGTGGCAGAAATCTTTCATCAATGGGGTCATCCTTCCATCGACCTTTTTGCAGACGATCAAAACAGAAAATGCCACGCCTTCGCATCCAGGTTTTACCGACAAGGAACGAGAGGGAATGCTCTTTTGATAGATTGGTCAGGGACGTTTGCATACGCCTTTCCACCCCTCCCTCTAATTCTGAAGGTGGTGGCCAAACCTCTGCGATCCAGAATGAGGATGATACTCATAGCACCGGACTGGCCTCGCCAATGGTGGTATCCGGACCTTTTGCAACTCTCGGTTCGCCCTCATCGGAGACTTCCGTGCAGGCCGGACCTTCTCACCAAGATGGGAGGGAAAATTCTGCACCCCAGCCTTCCCTCGCTCAGCTTGACAGCATGGCTCCTGAAGTCCTGCAGTACGGACATTTGAACCTCCCTCAGGACTGCATGGATATTTTGAGGGAGTCAAGGAAGCCTTCCACAAGATCATCATACTCTCTAAAGTGGAAAAGATTTTACTTGTGGTGTATCCGTAATGATTGGAGTCCAATTAACGGGCAAGAGGAGGTAACCTTGCCGTATTTGCTCTATTTGGCCAAATCTGGTTTGAAATATTCTTCCATTAAAGTGCATTTGGCGGCTATCACAGCATATCGTAAATCACCTAACCAGCCTTCTTTCTTTCAGCTTCAGGTGGTTAAGGACTTCCTGCAGGGGTTGAAAAAGGTTTACCCACCTGTTCGACCTCCTTCTCCTCCTTGGGAGTTGAATTTGGTACTGTCTAAATTGATGGGACCTCCATTTGAACCCATTCATAAGTCTACATTGCAACACCTTTCTTGGAAAGTAGCTTTTCTTGTAGCAATTACATCAGCACGCAGAGTGAGTGAGATACAAGCACTCTGTTCTAAAGAACCCTATACGGTTTTCCACCATAATAGGGTGGTTATGCGAACTCACCCTTCCTTCCTACCTAAGGTTGTGTCAGAGTTCCATGTTAATCAGACAATTTCTCTACCCTCTTTCTTTCCCAATCCAGCCACACCAGCGGAAAGGTCTCTTCATTCGCTAGTCCTCAAGAGGGTTCTCAAATTCTATTTGGATGCAACGAAATCCATTAGAAAAGCAGATCAATTGTTTGTAAACTATGGTTCTGTTAGAAAAGGCTTCCCAACTTCTAAAAGATCCATTTCAAGATGGATAGTATCTTGTATAAAGTTGGCATACCAGATTGCAAATAAGCCTCTGTTTGCCTCCCCTAAAGCTCATTCTACTAGGGGTAAGGCTGCTACGATTGCATTCTTACATAATGTACCGATGGCTGAGATTTGCAAGGCTGCAACTTGGAAATCGGTCCATACGTTTACCAGACATTACTGTCTGGATTCTGACTCCAGAGCAGATACACAAGTGGGCTAGGCCTCCTTGAGGAATCTGTTCCAATGCTAACCTATTGGAGTCTGTATAGGCCTTATGACATTTATGTATCTTGATGGTACTCTGTTTACTTGCCCGCAGGATGAGGGGATGGGCTTGCTGTTCTATTCATGTGCTTATGACTATTGATGAGGATCCCCTGGAAGAGAAGGATAAGTTACTTACCTGTAATCCTAGTTCTCTTCCAGGGGTATCCTCATCAAAGTCATAAGCAACCCACCCGCCTCCCGGGCAAGTGAACATGATTCATACATCTCTTTGTAAAAAGGTCTGCGGATATCCGCAAAGAACAACTGACCTAACTGTCACCCCTGAGGCATGATGGGAAGCTAGGGGTCATGGCTGCCTTAAAGGCACGGTGCCAGTTTATCTGTGTGTTTATGTGGGTTAGCTTTTCAGCTTTCTACACTAATGTTCCCACAATGCAGCCTATGTGCTGGCAATGTTTTCTTCATTATTCCTTGCAGGATTGTGTTGTCTGCTATGTATTAAAGCAGTTTTCAAAAGTTTCTTTCTCCCTGCTTTATTGGAATATATTTATGTGCAAGAGAATTCATTGCAACATTGCTCAGCATGTTTATGGGAGGCTACATTGTGTGTATATATATATATATATATATATATATATATATGTATATATGTGTATATATGTGTGTATATGTGTGTATATATATATATATATATTCACCAAACGCCCAGATCTCGGGGACGCACTCGACAGTTCGCATCTCTTCAACTCCCCCAGCATTCCAGTACTTGTTATGCAGGCCTGACGCGTTTCGAGGAAAACATCCTCTTCATCAGAGGCAAGCTGTTGTCATACATGGCGCGGTGAGTGCTCTCCTTATTTTAAAATATGCAGACTCATTTCATTGGCTCAGTGCAATGTATTTTAATTGGCTAAGTGCGCTTCACAGTAACGCTGCATATTGGGATATGTAGTCCCGAGAATCTCTCCCCGGCAGTTCTGGATCCTACTACAGGACATGATTATGTTTTAATATATACAAAGGCGCATGTGGCCCACTTAGGGTATTGAAATAATATGGCTCTCGGGACTACATATCCCAATATGCAGCGTTACTGTGAAGCACACTTAGCCAATTAAAATACATTGCACTGAGCCAATGAAATGAGTCTGCATATTTTAAAATAAGGAGAGCACTCACCGCGCCATGTATGACAACAGCTTGCCTCTGATGAAGAGGATGTTTTCCTCGAAACGCGTCAGGCCTGCATAACAAGTACTGGAATGCTGGGGGAGTTGAAGAGATGCGAACTGTCGAGTGCGTCCCCGAGATCTGGGCGTTTGGTGAAGAGAATATATATATATATATATCTACATGTATGGTTTTCACATATATGTAATGTGTTTCCGGGGTCCCGCGCATGGGCGGGAATATTCATGTGCTTATGACTTTGATGAGGATACCCCTGGAAGAGAACTAGGATTACAGGTAAGTAACTTATCCTTCTTTTCTTTTGTTCAGTGGAGGAGTCTAATTGACCTACTGTAAATGCACTTCAGAAGCTTGCCAGCTGCTTTGTTTCATCATGCTTTTAAGTCTTCATAATATGGATAATCCAAGTACCACATTTGCACTTCTGCGAAAAGGGAGAAATTGATCTCTAGTTGGCGGTGATGTGAACTCATCAAACCAAACATTATATGTCTATCAGCAGTTCTGATGAGCTTGGTATACCATGTTAAAATACTTTCGACAAGGACATTCTTTGGAATAAACTAAAAAAACAGTCCAACAATCTCAGTCCAAACAATCCAAATATTGCCAAAACGGTCTGGACCTTTTTCCTGTCTAACATTTTCTTTAAACATTTGCATCATTCAGATGTAAAATCTACCTCTACTCGATATGTGGATATAGGAGTCCACTCACGCCACCTTTTATTCAAAATGTACCCTACTGGAAAATCTGATGAGACTTAATTATTTCCTGGCAGGGACTTCAGCATGGATTTTTTTATAATGTTTGCTGAAGTTTTATAGAAGCAAATGGACCTAGTAGGTTTATAATTGACTGCATTGAAAACCATTTTTCAAGGTTTTATTTGGTTAGTAGTTTGGCAAAGAAAATCATAGTTTGAAGCTTGATATGCCTTGCACATGCTTTCATCACAAGGTGGACCTCTGTAAATATGATTTTTCGCTAAGGTTGTGTAAGATGATCATGTGAACCTAGTCAATTTTGCATAACTGTTTTCCTAACCTTCTACAGTTCCTCCATAAAAGCAAGATATCAGTGGGAAACATGCTATGTATGTTGGAAGATATATAAACTATCGTTTTCATTAGATTTAATTTTGTTTACAAGTGTTAAACACAGTAAACCTCAGTCCTGAAGTTTTGCGATTTGTTCAGGTAAATCCCATTACAGTGGAATCCTGTGACTTGTCTTTTGTGGAGACTTCATAGTTGTTACATGTTCATTGTGGCCTACACATATTCTGTTTTCAAAACCTCTTAAGTATGTTCATTTAGGTTAGAACTCTTTAGAGGGATTATTTTTGTCATTCTGTATGACCATGGATAATTTTGATCTCCTCATGGTAAATAAGTTCTAGTACCCACTTCACAAATATTTAAAGTCTGAGAACTGCTTCTGAAAAGTTATTTTGTTTGAAGCAACAAAAAGGTTTGTGGAATTCGTGGGTAGCTGTGACTGACATAGTTGCCTGGTTGTATTGACATTCTTAAGATTTTACTTTTCTGGAAATAGGGCAAATCTACAACTCTGTTAATGTATGTAATAGGTATGTTTCCAATGTGCAACTTTTTGTTTAGTTTTTCCAGAGGAGTGATGTTTTATTCCTTTGCTTTTAAATCCATTTCACTAACCTCCATTTCCCTACTGTAGAAATGGAGTTACTCTGGAGTGAACCTTTTCTGGAATCACATGCTGTGCTTTATTCTTCCATCTAGTGGTTAGGTCCAGAAAATGTCTCTTCACCCACCCAGCCTTTTATTTTTTATAGGCCTTGTAGGTCACTTTTTGGTAGGGGTTGTCCTATCCCTACGTCATTAGATGTGCCCTAGAACCCAATGTGCATGGTCACCATCTCAGTTTTTATGTTTTTGAATCCTGGCAAGCTGATAAAAACATGGGAAAATTGCCATATCGTTGACCTAAACCGTGAAAATACAGATAGAAAACCATTATAAAGAAGGAACCATCAAGGGCAAACGAAACTCACAAGGACGCAGGTGTGCCGTTTTGGTGCTTGTTGCGAGGTTGAAGAATATTCAGCCGGTAGACTAAAATCATCGAGGGAATTGGAGAATACTCCCTTTACATTCTGTCATTAGTGCCCCTCCACAAATGTGTCCAAATATATATATAACCCATTCTGTAGTTCTAGTTAGGGTTACCACAGGTAGGAATTCCTTATATTTTTTTTACCCTTAAAAACTTTGCACCTGTTTGACGATTCTCCACAAAACGTTCCAGACCTATTTTTCCTTCTACATTGGTGGATGATGGAAAGTTTTGTGACGATTGGTCAAGGGGTACAAAGAAAAAAGAGGTATCCCAAAACAGGTTTTGACCCCAATGCATTTTACATAGACATTTTGTATTGACTTAGCGGCAAAACAGCTGAACGGATTGTAAAGGCATTTCACAGCAATGTACGTTAGACTATGTTGATCATCTTTTCTGCTATTGCAAGTGTGGTTATGAAGCTGTAAGGGCCAGCAACCTAGTGGTTTCATATGTAGCACAATGATACTAAAAGTAGCAAGGAAGCCCAAAAATAAACTAGACTACATATGTAAAGTTTCAGATTTACTACATGTACAGCTGAAAGACCCATTTATGGACAAATGGTAATGGAAACCAATAGGCAAATATATAACAAATAACATACATCTTAAACTACATATGGGTTCCTTCCATGCTCTCTGTGCCCAACAAGCCAAACAAAATCCATCTTCCTTATGCACTCCCAACAAAATGGAAAAGTGACCTAGCAGTGAACTGCACAAACTACTTTATGGAGGACATGATAATTGGCCAATAGGCAAAAATATATAATTTCAATTTTTATAACAGCAGTGATTGCCTTTCATTCACTTTGGGCTTCATACGTAGCACAATGCTACTAAAAGTAGCAAGGAAAACCAAAAAATACACTAGACTGCATATGTAAAGTTTCAGAATTACAACAATATCAACTAAAAGATACATTTATGGTCGCATTATAAACAAATACATAACAAATACAATAGATAAAAGGAAAAGTCATATTAAATCTGATTATCACTCTGTAGTTCTAGTTAGGATTCCCAGACAGAGAAATTCCTCAGATTTTTGCTCCCTAATAACTTTCCACCCATTTGACAAATCAGAACAAAACTTTCCTGACCTATAGCATTTTCTACCTTTTGTGGTGATGTACATTTTTTCGGTGGTTCGTTAAGGGGTGTGAAATGACAAAAGGGGTCCCAAAATTCATTTTTTCATCAAAGCATTTTCCATACACTATTGTATTCAACATAGAGCGAAAACGGCCGAACAGATTTACATGAAATTTGGCAGTATTATACATTATGGTGCGCAGATGAACCTTTTTTGGTACTGCAGGTAAGCATTTCTTTAGTTAGAAGGCATTTGAACTTAGTGATATCTGTGACCACTGTACCTTTGCAAAACTTCGCAAAACTATCTTTGTACATGGGATGACAAGTCATTATCTGATTGGATAACGACTGCTTTTACAAAAGGGTAAAGCAGCCATGTTGTTTTAAGGCTACTTTGCCAGTGTTCTGGCTTAGGAACTTACATATAAGTAAGTGTTAGGTTTTATATTTTTTCCCTACCTCTTAACACTTTAGGAAAGAGGTAGGAAAAATTAATTATATATTTCTGTATATTTTAAAAAAATGTTAAGGAGTACCACGGTACTACCTAGGAAGTACTGTGGTACTTACAAAAATAAATAAATATCTTAAAGTTGAAAAAACACTGCAAATATAGTGTAGTATAGTGTAGCACAGTGTATTTATAGCTTTTAACATATTTAATTCTGAAAACAAAATGTACAGAGTACCGCGGAAATACCTAAAAAAAAAAAATTACATTAACCATTTATATACTGGCTTGTCATCGCCATGTACCACAGTATACCGCAAAGTTACTACAGTATACCGTTGCCCAAAATATTAGTAATGCCAAAATATTAGTAAGGCCTGTATTATTGTATTGTGGTATCTTTGCTTCATGCATGGTTTCACATGGACAACGCAATACTGAAGTCAGATTTGCAATGCCACCATTAGGGCCCTGCGTTGATTGGTAAATATGGAGATCCGCACAGTGGCGCAATTCTCTGTTTTGCGTTACTCTGCACACCATAATCTACATTGCTGCTAATTTTCACATACATCCCTAAGTCACTCCACTGAGCCACCCCACTCTGCGCCACGACTCTCAGCTGTACGAGACTCCACTCTACCCCTCTTCACTCTACGCTATTACACTGTATGCCACTACATTATGCACCACTCCACTCTATGGTATTCCAGAATACGCTACTCCACTGGATGCTACTCCAGTACATGCCGTTCCACTGTATGCCACTCCACTCCACTGTGTGGCACTTCACTGTACGCTACTCCACTCTGCGCCACTCCAGTGTATTGCAATCCACTCTGTCACTTCATTCTACGCTATTCCATTGGACGCAAACTCCAATGTACGCCACCCCACTGTATGCCACTCCAGTGGACACCACTTGTCTATACGCTAATACCCTCTATGCCACTCCACTCTATAACACTCTGCGCTGTTACAGTGGGCACAACTCCACTAACTCCACTCTATGCAAGTTCACTGTATGCTATTTCACTGTACGCAACGCCACTCCGCTCTACGCCACTCCGCTCTACGCCACTCCGCTCTACGCCACTCCGCTCTACGCCACTCCGCTCTACGCCACTCCGCTCTACCCCACTCCGCTCTACCCCACTCCGCTCTACCCCACTCCCCCACTCCCCTCTACCCCACTCCCCTCTACCCCACTCCAATCTAAGTTATTCCATTGGATGCCACTCCACGCTATTACTCTACACCACTCCAGTCTACGCCACTCCAGTCTAATCCACTCCACTGTACGCCACTGCACTGTATGCTACACCACTACGCCACTCCACTTCCACTGCACGCCACGCCACCGTATGCTATTCCACTCTGTCACTCCATTGTACTCCACTCTAAGATATTCCTCTGTACGCCTCTCAAGTCTACGCCACCCCACTCTACGCTATTACAGTGTACTCCACTTCAATTTTTGCGTCTCTACTGTATTGTATTCCACTCTACCCCACCCCAATCCACTGCACCTTCCTCCATTCTACGCTATTCCATTGGACATCACTTCACTGTAGACCACTCTACTGTATGCTGTTACACTCTACCCCACTCCACTGTAGTGCTAATACACTCTCCGCCACTCTCCTCTCTGCCACTCTCCTCTCTGCCACTCTCCTCTCTGCCACTCTCCTCTCTGCCACTCTCCTCTCTGCCACTCTCCTCTCTGCCACTCTCCTCTCTGCCACTCTCCTCTCTGCCACTCTCCTCTCTGCCACTCTCCTCTCTGCCACTCTCCTCTCTGCCACTCTCCTCTCTGCCACTCTCCTCTCTGCCACTCTCCTCTCTGCCACTCTCCTCTCTGCCACTCTCCTCTCTGCCACTCTCCTCTCTGCCACTCTCCTCTCTGCCACTCTCCTCTCTGCCACTCTCCTCTCTGCCACTCTCCTCTCTGCCACTCTCCTCTCTGCCACTCTCCTCTCTGCCACTCTCCTCTCTGCCACTCTCCTCTCTGCCACTCTCCTCTCCGCCACTCTCCTCTCCGCCACTCTCCTCTCCGCCACTCTCCTCTCCGCCACTCTCCTCTCCGCCCCACTCTCCTCTCCGCCCCACTCTCCTCTCCGCCCCCACTCTCCTCTCCGCCCCACTCTCCTCTCCGCCCCACTCTCCTCTCCGCCCCACTCTCCTCTCCGCCCCACTCTCCTCTCCGCCCCACTCTCCTCTCCGCCCCACTCTCCTCTCTGCCCCACTCTCCTCTCTGCCCCACTCTCCTCTCTGCCCCACTCTCCTCTCTGCCCCACTCTCCTCTCTGCCCCACTCTCCTCTCTGCCCCACTCTCCTCTCTGCCCCACTCTCCTCTCTGCCCCACTCTCCTCTCTGCCCCACTCTCCTCTCTGCCCCACTCTCCTCTCTGCCCCACTCTCCTCTCTGCCCCACTCTCCTCTCTGCCCCACTCTCCTCTCTGCCCCACTCTCCTCTCTGCCCCACTCTCCTCTCTGCCCCACTCCCTTCTCTGCCCCACTCTCCTCTCTGCCCCACTCTCCTCCCCGCCCCCACTCTCCTCTCTGCCCCACTCTCCTCCCCGCCCCCACTCTCCTCCCCGCCCCCACTCTCCTCCCCGCCCACTCTGCACCACACTACTCTACGCCTCTCCAGTGTATGCCACTACACTATAAACCACTCCACCCTACGCCACTTCATTCTACTCTATTCTGTTGGACGCCACTCCAGTGTACTCCAGCCCACTGTATGCTACTACACTCTACCCCACTCAAGTGTACACCACTCCACTGTACACTATTACCCTCTATGCACCTCGGAAGCTGGTAAAAGTTCAGAACAGGGCATCCCCCACCCCTTGGTACACAGACACTCTCAGAAGGGAAAAAGCACTTTGCAGGGGTAAAGAAAGGAAATGGAGGAAATCCAAATCCGACCTAGATGAACAGGGCTATCGAGAAGCCCATAGAACCTACCTAAACAACTGCAATGCGGCTAGGAGAGCTCATTTAGGCGCTCACATATTGGAAGCCAGGGACTCCTCGAGGGAGCTCTTTACTATATTGAAGGAGTTTACTAATCCAAAGGCGAATAACCCTCTCCCGGCGCCCACACAGGAATTATGTGATCACCTAGCGACTCACTTCACTAACAAGATTGATATAATATATCGCTCTTTTGGGTCTGTGGAGGTTGCTGATGATAGTGCCCCTTTCCAGGAAAATCCCTGCTCCCAGAGTTTGGACTGTTTTTCCACCATTACCGGTGAGCAGGTGGGTGCCCTACTATTGCAGGCTAAATCGGGCTCTACCCTTGACCCAGTGCCCCCGGCAATCATGTCTGAGTTATCCCCGGTTTTAGAGGATACTCTCGCTGACATCTGTAATATCTCTCTAGCAACGGCCACATCCCACGGAAATGGAAGATCGCGCGTATTAAACCTCTGCTCAAGAAAGCCCTGGCAGATCCTTCTGATTTACAGAACTACAGGCCAATCTCTCTTCTCCCCTGCTGTTCTAAGGTGATGGAGACTAATCAATCGACAGTTGTCCCGCTATTTAGAACAGAACAAGATTCTGGATCCCTCCCAGTCCGGCTTCCGGGCATCACATAGCACTGAGGCAGCCCTATTGGAGGTTACCGATACGCTAAGAATGTCACTTGACATGGATACTCCAGCTATGCTGGTGGTGTTAGATCTGTCGGCAGCCTTTGACACCATCTCTCACCGTATCCTTTTGAACAGGCTTCGAGAGATTGGTGTCAGAGGTCTGGCTTTTAAATGGATCCAGAATTATCTGTCCGACAGAACACAATGCGTCCAGTTGGACGCTTTTGTGTCTCACACGGCTGCAGTTGATAAGGGGGTTCCACAGGGCTCTATATTGAGCCCAACACTGTTTAATCTATATGTAGCCCCCCTAGCCTCTATCGTCAGAAATCATGGGTTTGAAACCTTATCCTATGCTGACGATACGCAGTTGATCATACACTTAGAAAACGACCCTGAAGTGACAAAAGCTAGGTTCCTAAACTGCATGACGGACATTGCAAGCTGGATGAGGAAGAACTTCCTATAATTGAATTCTTCCAAAACCGAGATACTCCTGTTCGGCAAGGCAGAAAAATTGTGGACCACGGACTGGTGGCCACCAGAATTAGGAGAAGCACCCTCCCTAAAGGATGGGCCAAGAACATAGGAGTAAGAATCGACAACAAGCTTTCCATGGAAGAACAGGTGAAAACTCTTACAGGCACCTGTTTTGGGATCATACGGATGTTGAGAAAGATCTTTCCCTGGATCCCGCTAAACGCTAGAAAGGCCCTCATCCAGTCACTTCTAATTAGTCGTCTGGACTATGGAAACGCTTTGTTGGTGGGAATTAGGGAAGACCTGCTATCTAGATTGCAGGTAGTACAGAATACAGCAGCGCGGCTTGCCCTCAATAAGCCATCATTAACTCCTTCCCTGCCTCTCCTACGCCAACTCCACTGGCTCCCGGTTAGGAAACGAGCCCTTTTCAAGCTTCTGTGCATGGCTTTCAAATCCCTACATGGTCTGGGTCCAGTTTACCTGACGAACAAAATAGGACGCTATCAACCTGGACGGTGTCTTAGGTCCAGTAACCGCTGCCTGCTGCGCAGCCAGAGAATCAGGAAAGTCAAAATGGGCGGTCGCGCCTTTTCTTATCTGGCCCCCAAACACTGGAATGAGCTTCCTGAACAAATACGGTCCTGCACCAACCTGCCACAATTTAAGAAGATGCTTAAGACATGGCTATTCTAAGCGAGTTTGTTCCACCAGACCTTCTCCCGGGCGCCGAGAGATCCCCTTGGGGATGATTCGTGCGCCATACAAATGAGTGTAATAATATGCCACTCCACTCTATGCTATTACACTATACACAGCTCGATGCCACTCCACTGTATGCCACTCCTTTATATGCCACTCCACTATATGCCACACCATTCCACTGTATGCCACTCCACTGTACGCTATGCTACTGTATGCCAATCCAATGTAGAAGACTCCACTGTATGCTGTTTCACTGTATGCTGCTCTACTCTACGCCACTCCAGTGTGTGGCACGCTACTCTACCCCACTCCATTCTATGTTTTGCTATTGGACGCCACCCCACTGCATGCTTTACTCTCTACCCCACTCTATGCTTTACTCTCTACACCACTCCAGTGTACGTCACTCCAATCTATATCTGCTCCGCTCTTTGCTGCTCCGCTCTTTGCTGCTCCGCTCTTTGCTGCTCCGCTCTTTGCTGCTCCGCTCTTTGCTGCTCCGCTCTTTGCTACTCCGCTCCACTCCTGGCTACGCCATTCTCCGCTACTCTATTCCACTCTGTGCCATTCCTGTATGCTATTCCACTGTACCCCACTCTACTGTTCCCCTCCATTCTATGACACTCCACTGTACGCTATTCCACTGTGCGCCTCTCCACTGTACTCCACTCTGATATTCCACTGTACATCACTCAACTCTATCCCATCAGCGCTATTTCACTGTACTCCACTTCAATTTTCACCACTCTGCTGTATGGTGTTCCACTCTACGCCACTCCTCTGTATGCTATTCCACTGTACCCCACTCCACTGTACGCTATTCCACTCTACCCCACTCCACTGTATTCCACTCCATTCTACGCTACTCCACTGTATGCCACTTCACGACACGCCAGTGTATGCTATTCCACTGTATGTCACTCCGCTGTACTCTACGCCACTATAGGGCATGCTCCTCCACTCTACAAAACTGTACTACACTCTGCCATTCTACTAGACTACTCCACTGTATGCTATTGTACTGTACGCCACGCCTCTGTACTCCACTCTGATATTCCACTGTGCGCCTCTCCACTGTACTCCACTCTGATATTCCACTGCACTCCACTCTGATATTCCACTGTACATCACTCAACTCTATCCCATCAGCGCTATTTCACTGTACTCCACTTCAATTTTCACCACTCTGCTGTATGGTGTTCCACTCTACGCCACGCCTCTGTACGCTATTCCACTATATGCTATTCCAGTCAACGCCACTCCATTCTACGCAACTTGATTGGATGCCTCTCCACTCTACGACACTCCAGTGTATGCTATTCCACTGTACGTCACTCCGCTGTACTCTACGCCACTATAGGGCATGCTCCTCCACTCTACAAAACTCTACTACACTCTGCCATTCTACTAGACTACTCCACTCCCTCCCCGTACACTTCACTGTCCAAATTTGTTCTCGACTCTAGGCCTGTACACTCTATTGTACAACACTCTAGTCCACGCTACAACAGTTTACAACACTATACAACACAGCACTCTACTCTGTTGTGTGAGATGCTTCTCCAGTTTGACTCTACGCTACGCGACTTCATTGTACACCACTTCACTCTACACAAATCTGCTATACCCTACTCCACTCTACACCACTCCACTCTGTTCCGTTCTATGCCACACCACTCTTCTACACTGTAGTGTACGCTGTTCCAGTGTACCATAATCCACTCTGCACAACAACAGTGTATGCCACTCCACTCTACGCTGTTCCATGCTGCGACACTCTCCCAACCCTATATAACTGCAATCTATAAAGGTCTACTGCACTTTATGGCACTCTACAACACTCTACTCTATCCTCGTACACTTCACTGCCCAACACGCACTCTCCTCTATGCTGTACACTCCATTGTATAACACTCTGTTCCACTATACAAAACTTTTCTATACTCTACAACACAGTATTCCACTCTACTGTACAAGACCTCTCTCCAATTTATAACAGTTTACTACCTACGCTACTGAACTCAATTATACTTTATTCCACACTACCGTTACGCCGCTCCACTTCACTATATAAGATTTTACCTCGCTCTACGCTACTGTACAACAATTCACTATACACAGCTCCACTGTTTGACACACTACTGTACTCTATAGATCTCCACTCTACAACACTCTACTTCGCTGTATGCCACTCTCTGACATTTTACTCCTATCTGTCCCCCTACACTCCACTTTACTATACAACACTGTATGGCACCCTACTCCAATCTATGCCGCTCTGATATTCTAGACTATACGCCACTGTACGCAACTTTGTATGCCATTGCACCCCACTTAACTCCACTTCACTCTACTCTAACAGTCTTCCACTCCACTGTATGCCACTCCACTCCAAGCCACTCTGCCATTGTACTCTTTGATACTGTATGCCAATCCACTCTACCACACTCTACAACACTGTACTGTACACCGCGCCACAAAACTGTATTAGACTGTATGCCACTCTACTCTACTGTAGTCTGCAGTACTTTCTAAAACTACACGACATTTCACTACACTCTACTGTACAACACGGTGCTCCAATTTGTGACACTTTCTCGAATGTATGCTATGCCGCTCTACTGCACTCCACGTCACTATAGTCTTTACTTTACTCCACTCTACGCTACCCATTCCAGTGTACTCCATTCCACTCTATTACACTTTATCCCACTGAGCCACTGTACCATACTTGACTCTACGCCACTCCAATGTCCTACACTCTACTCCTGTATGAAACTCCACTCTACAACACTGTACTACACTCTATGCCCATCAACTCTACGCCACTGTACTACACTGTATGACACGCCACTCCTCTCTCCAATACGCAACTCCACTATATGGCATGGCACTCCATTCTACGTTCTCTCCTCCACTGTACTCTGACACTCCACTCGTCATTACTCCTCTACGACACTCTGCTTCGCCAACTCCACTTTAAAACACTCTACTCCACTCTGTTTACGACACTCTACTCTAATGTACGACACGCCAGTCCAATGTACAACTTGCCGCTTCACTCTACAAAACTTGACTCCACTATGAGACACCATGCCACTAAACTATGTAACACTTTACTACACTGTACACACTCTACTCTGCAATGCTCCATTCTATGACAACAGACTTTACAACACACTCCTCCACTGTACTGTACGACACTCCAAATAATGGCACTCCACCAGTGCCGCTGGACTCTGAGATTTGAAAACACATTTTTGTTACAGAAATGTAACAAAAAAGAAAACATTGAAAGTCAATGGAAAAAACAAAAGTTAAAGCTTAGTTCTAGTTAGAAAAACAGTTTTTTCCTCGATACAAACCAAACTTCAACTAGACAGACTTTAGTAATTCTAAAGTTATAGTTCTACTTTTCATGTACAATTTATCCAACACCTTCAAATTTATTATGAGTAGCGCATCTCCATACACACTCTTTTCAGCTCGCTAACCAGAAAACACTAACAAGAGGGTCGGACATCGAGTCCTCCGACCAACATGCAGCTTCAGTCTCTGGTCGGCACTGTTCAAAGGCTTTAAAGATGACGCTGCTCCTGACCCAGAAATCGACCCTTAGCTGTCGAGCCCTAAACGCTTCCACAAGCCTCAATGCCCTTCAAAGCCGGAGACCCCTTTGATGCCGGCACCAACGCCAACCTCCATTCTGAAGCAACCATAGACTCTGAAGCTGCCATCGGGGCCCAAGACTCCATTATTGGCTGACCGACGTTTTGTTGCAACCAATCCTACAGAAACTGCAGGAGCATTTGGATGCAGAGCAAAAAAGACTTTTCATCCAGCCCCAAAATTCCAACTAAGCTCACTCCAACAAAACCTTTGGCGACTTTACCTCAAAAAAAGAAACTAAAATTCAAAGAACTGCTAGCTTTCGAGCCACCACCAGCTTCCAAGCCTAAAAAACTCAAGGACAAGGGAACCAACCTTCTCCCCTATGTGCCACTTCATACACCTCCACAACCATCTCCTTCGTCACCACTTCCTTTGCCTCCAAACTCACTAGAGGGATCCCCACTCTCCTCCTATGGGGAAGGCAGCCCCTTTGGCCTTGCCGACCCTTATGAGGCACCATTTTACCTAGTGCCCATAGATAACCCGTGGGAACAACTGTGATGTTGATTTCCTCCCTCCCACCCCCCCTCCTGAGGATCCCGATCTGGATCATTATCCTGTAAGGGCATCTCCCCCGGAGGACATCACGGCATACCACTGGGTGATCCAATATGCAGCCACTTTTCACAAAGTGGACATGAATGTCCTCCATGAGTAAAACAGTTTCATCATGGAGACATTATCCAGGTTTTAGAAAATTGTACAGTCTCTCTTGAATGTTAAATGACATGCTAAAATCAGACCTTAATGCTTTTAAGGAGATCTCAAGGCCAAGGTGGTAACACCACGGTTTAAAAAAAAAAAAAACCTTCTCTCAGCGACCCGGCCTACATCAAGGGCCATTTCCCACCCAACTTCCTTGACATCCACTCTGCAAGCAAGCGGGCTTCTGCCTTCCCAACGAGAAAAGCAAGAAGCTGGAAGGTGACCGTAAAAGGGTAGCAGTAGGAGCTACTACCCACTTACCCAATGGAAGATAGCCAATGCCATGGGCCTCCTTTCTCACTATGACAAGGCTGTGGGACCAGGTGCAAGAGCTAATCAAGCATCTCCCAGATGAGTTAAAAAAGTTGGGTAGGAGATAGTTGCAGAGGGCAAAAGTATCTCCAATGCTACCATTCTCTGGACTCTTATGCACAGATACTACAAATGGGTGGGGAGGGGTGGCATTAATATGTGTCCTCATCAGATGACATGCTTGGCTCCTCATCTCAGGCTTAAAGCCGGAGGTCCAGCAGCAACATGCGCTCAACCTGCCCTTCGACTAGTACATTCATTTGGCCCAGAGGTTCATCAGATGTTAGAAAAAAAATCAAAAACGACCCCAATACTGCAAAAGCCATGGATGCTCTTCAGACCCCATCCCCTAAAAGCTCCTTTAGGAGACAACAGTACTGAGCAGGCTCCAATGCCATCTCCCTTGATCCTACCGCCCCATCCCAAATGCAGCAAGAATCATACCTCCAACAGGAGGCACAGCGGTACACCAGGGTCTCTATGAGGTCAGCAACAGCGAGAATGGGGTAAAGGAGGTTCCGACAAAGGGGCCTCCACCTCAAAACACTGATTTCCCTTGGCTCCCCCCAACCACCCCCCCCCACTCTTTCAAAGTGCCTGCCACACTGTTAACGAGGGCCTTGATATCTTTACTTTCTCCTAGGTGTTGCTCTCACTGTCTCTCCCCTTAGCTCTTGCATGAGTAGCACATAACTTTTTCCTCATTGCATCTGGAACCAATCAAGAGTGTTTCTGCTTTTTTTTCCATTCAGACATTTCTCTGTCATCCATTTCTGGTTAAGCCTGAACAAAGTTTTTCTATCCGTTAATTTAAACTCAGAGTTCACACATCTTCTGATGCATACTTCTAACTGCAGATTTCTCACTTTTTGAATATTCTCCAGGCATCAGACTGGATCTATAACTTTTAGAGCAGTTCTCCTGTCGTGCCGACAGGTGACATCGTGTGGCACTGCAAGAACGTTGTTACCCTTCAGAAGTGATGAGTGGAGCCGCATATAAGTGCCACTTATGCACGCAGACGTCAGTTCCTTTCTGTCTGTGTCCAGAGTTTCTCCCTGGTTTTTGATTGGTCAGTGCCAGGATACCCTCGCAGGCGATAGTGCGACACGTTTTTGTAAAAAAAAGATTCCAGTGTGCAAGGGAAATGTCACCCTCCTAAAACCGGATTTAAACCGTGGAGGGACTGTTGTAAACAGTTGTCTGTAACGAACCCTCACAAAGGCTCCACCAGCAAAGTCAATCAGTGCCTTTCCTACTCCACCCGATTGTCAGTCTAAACGAATAGAAACATTTGATAGAGTGATTTTTTTTTTTTTTCTTCCTCCATGAGCCTTACTCTAAGATTAGTAAATACCAGCTCTCCCCCTGGCCAATACACCTATGCCCTTTGAGACATAGTGGCGCAAGTTTACCTACTATTCTGGACGACCTACAAGCGTCCCTTACCCAAGCCATTCAGGACTGTTGTGATGCTGCAAAATCTGTCATTAAACACACCTGATTGTTTTGGATGTACCATGGGTACCAGTTTGGCTCTTCAGTGCCATGCCTGGTTGAGGTCTAGGGACTTTCCTGGGGATGTCTAAGCATCCTTAATGGGCACACCATTTAATGGCTTTCTCCTTTATTGGTGACAAAGCAGGCTCAGCTTTGGAAACTTTTTAAGGAGAGCAGAGCCTCAGCACTTTGTTTGGTTAACACTTCTGTTAGTGTATCCAGATTCACAGGCAATGTCATATTATCCCTTTTGTCACTTCAGTCTTGTCAAAGCTTTCTTTAGGTGTATCTTTATATTTTGACACAAAGGAAACGCATTACTTTTGAGGGCTGGGCTTTTATGAACCTACTGACAACAAGATTTTTTAAACATGGCAGGTAAACTTTGGGGCCACAACTATTTTAAGCTGATGCTAGTGGATATTCTAAAGCTTCTTCTGCTGGATTTGCTCATGTTTAAAAACCATTCTTACAGGTAATTAACTTTCATATATTTTAGGAGGTTTTCCTGACTAAGGAACACCTTATTATCCATGATCTGGCCTGCCACTTTGTCCATGTAAAGAGTTTCCAGTTTTCTCTTATTAGTTGACTGTTTAGTTTATTATTTTAGTAAACCACCAATATACGATTCATGTTTTTAATGTTTGTTTCCTTTCTTAGACCCAAGTCCTTAGTTTCTTCTTCTACTGGCATGGAGCTCGTGTGTATCGATTTCTATATCATGAATGTTGATGTCACACTTGTTTGACATCTTGCTTTAGAAATAGAATTCTTCTTCCTGCTCAGTTGACCTCATGCTGCCTTTTCCTGTTTAAGGTTATTAAGTCCTGAGAGGAGATACACACACTTATAAAATTCTCTTTTTTCTCATCACAGGAAGGACGTTTTTCCCAAATATGTATTTTGCCTTTTTGAAATAACAATTTCTTCTCAGACATAAAGCTAAAATGGGCTAAAAACAAGCATTAAGTGCCTAGAATTTTAGGAAACGTTTCTAAAAAAAAAAAAAAAGAAAGAAATCGAAGAAGCAGATAGAAATCAACTTTGTAGTAAAATATTGGATTCTGCTTCTTTAAGACAGCCAGGCTGTTCATGAAATCGCTGCATTTACGTTTAACCATCACAAATTTTTGTCAGCAAATTATGAGAATCTTAATCGCAATTTCTGTATCCTTTTACCAGGCAGTTTCCAGTATTTCTTAGTTTTAAGAAAAATTCTGAAGAAATGGAATTATCAGTAACAAATTTTCTTTGTCCACCGACATATACTCATTAATATTTATAATAAATACAATAGGATGCTAAGATTACCACCACACAAGTTGAATTTAAAACCGTCAGAACCTGGGAATTAGGAGTAAAGGGGAAAAGATAATATGCATGTTCGCCAGAGAGGTCTGATCTACATGTTTACTCTGGATTCAGAGTCTAGAAACTGTTGTTTGCAGTGGTATGAATTAATCTCGACGTGAATTTTATGCGCATTTCATTGATAACATTTACAAAGAAATAATTTGTGACTGTCTGTACTTCAGTCCTGGTTTCAATTAACAAAATAGCACACTGCCGTTTTCTTTAGCAACCAGGGCGATACTAAATGATGTATCAATCTAAATCTACCTACCTTTAAAACAAATCTGTAGTTTACTTTTTTGGTTAACTATATTGCTATATTTTGCTTTAGACAGATTGGACCAACCCCCTTCATTCATTAAGTGATTAGTAAGCTACGAGTGCCAAATATATCAGAGAGGGTTTTAATGATTCTAATCACATCTAATGGGCATTAGTTTGTTTCAGACCTTTCTGAAAATCATATGATGTAAGCTTCTGATCAGAAAAAATGGAGAGAGATGCACAGGCCCTCAACTAATCTGTGAAAGGTTAGATAGCAGCTAGTTACGTTGACATACACTAGCTTTGTTTGAATATTAATCTCCAAATAGTGTAACATTTGACCTGTGGCAGAAAAATGGAGGTCCTATAATATAAGAATGCTGAAAGGAAAGAAATGCTACTCCTAAAATCCTACAAACAAGAAAACAATCTGGTCTGCATTGAGCAGATAGTTATTGACAACCTCACAATACTTGTAGCAGATAGGAGGAGGCAAAGTATTCATTACAATGTATGAATGAGCCAACCTCCTATCCCAAGATCACTCTCCTGAAAAAACAAAATGAAGAACCACAAGTGAAGTTAATCCCTGCATTAGAGTGTACTTCTAGCCACGATACTGTGATCCAAAGGATGCTGCAATTTTATGTTTTGTGAATCCGCTGCTTCAGCAGAATCAAGAATAGATAAACTGATATTTAAAGGGCCATAGTGACCAACTAATTCCGTATTGGCTCGCAGAGACTCTACTGTTTTTCATGCTTCCCATGGATAAGGTCATCATTGTCCACAACAAATGGCTAATTCAGTGATTTTTATGAACTGTTGTCTCACAGCAGATTTCTTCCAAGCTTGCCGGAGAATCTTTGATATCCTATTAAGCGTTAAGTGTCTAAAGGCAAAATCCTCAGAAACCAGCTGGTTAGACTCCACGCAAGACTCATCGCTTACTATATCTCCCATCGTTGAAACGGATTTCCCATCATCCTTCTGATGTCTGGATTCCAACCAGATTGGTCCAGTTGTGCAACACTCTTAATTGTTCCTCAACTTGTAGATTGCTTAGTTGATGAACAGTACAGAGGTAAAAGTCTAGACAAGCTGAGCTGCAGCCGGTTTCAAATGAATCCTGCAAGGAATATGGAATTCTTGCCCATTCAGAGTGTGAAGCAGAGATCTTTTGCATTAGACACTGGGAGACAGAAACAGAAAGATGTAAACAGAAAGTGTGTGGTAGACAAAAGGGATATACCTCTCATAATTGCATAATTAACTAAATATAAACATTGTAGTAATGTCCACATCCTCCAGCTGTCCAGCTAATGGCTTCTTAGAACATCGTTCTTAAGTGTATCAATGCCTTCCCACACGTGAAGGGTGCATCTTCTTTTGACTGTTGCAAATGTTACGACACCTATGGCTTGACTTGAAGAAATCAGTGGAGGCAGAGGCTATTTTCTCATGTGGGCTTTCCAGATTTTAAACCATAACAGGGAATTTAGTCATCCTCAAGAAAATTTCATTTCTTACAGCTTCTTTGAAACCAGTTCTATATCCTGCAGTAGAAGAATAGATGGTTGAGCATGTCTAGAGACGCATGCAAGTTAACTGGGTCAGGTAGCCCAGTACCCTTTGAACATCATGGTTGCAACTGCCTACCATTATAATATGTGTAGTGCCCCAACTTGTTTATATTGTTGAATCACTGTTGATCATCCATTTGAGATGGCTATGCAAGTTCAAGACCAATCTAAAAAATGCACATGGTGCACCTGTGCCAGATGGCCCAGCCCATTCCATCATGTTTGCACTTGAAAAAGATTGCCACCAGTGAAGACTATAAGGTTGAGACTGATGCTGAAAATGGAGTGAAGAAATCTGACTACAGTTGTTGGATCACTTTTTCTCTGGCAAACCCATACTTAAATCAGTATGTGGCCTATATACTGTGTAAAGACTGGACAGTTCCTCAAGAGTGCATCCTAGGAGAATCAGATAAGAATAAGGGAAATCTCAAGTCTCCTTCAGGGGATTTCCACTGACAATCATAGCCAGTGAATAGTCCTGTCCACATGCGGAATTCTGAAGCATTTCTTCTAAAGTATACACATCAGTGTTGCATGTTAGCCTTACTTCATGAAGGCCAGGGATTTTTATGCGACGCAAAATAATCTAGCTGCCTATAATATAAGTTGTATTGGCCAAATCCGTTTATTTGCTTTAAAAGTGTATTTAAAAACAGAAATGTCCCTGGAGCAATATGTGATATTTAAAAAACGTTTTACAATTCTTTTTTTTTAAACTAAATGCAATGTCGCCAGATAGGTTGCAGTTATGTTAAGCTGAAAAGTGACACTGCATCTTTAAGGGCTCCACATTCTTCATTGTACCTTCATGCTCTGTAGGTGGCAGTTGCCTTGGCTCTCCTTTATTGGATCCTAGTGACAGGATTCTGAAGCACTGAGCTCTGTCATCATCTCATCTGCTTTAAGTACCACTCCACTGCACCGCCATCCACAGGTCCGCTATATAAAAAAAAAAAGTAAAAATTTGGATTACTTGGGAAGAAAAATGTGTGGCGCTTCTGCCACTACAATGAAGACCACAAGTGCCACTGTTTGTTAGGTAGGTATAAGTCGTCTGGCACTTCCTACAACAGTTCATTAAGGACTTTCCCGGGGATCACTATCCAGATTTTTAGGAAGTCCTTAATGAAGGCATGATGGTTTCAATGCATCATCAGATACATCTATCCTGGCACTCCAGGTTACTGTCAGGGCCTCGCCTTGCGGTGATGATCCTGGTTTAGACTTGCATGGTTTAAACTGCTGACTCGGCAGAGGATTCTGAACCTGCCTTTCTTTGGGGAATACCTTGTTTGGGTCTCATTCGGATGATATGCCCAGAATGATAGCTGAGATGGAAACCTTGCGAGCTGTGGGCTCACAAGGAAAGGACATAAGAAACACTACTGTACTCACTGTGAACTCTATTTCCAGCAGAGTGTTCAAACTTTGCCACTTCGCAAGAGCAACACCAAAGGCAGTCCTACCACCAGCAAAGGTAGAAGTCACCATCTGCACCAGCCATTAAACCTTCTGCTGGAACGAAGCAGTGACTCTTCACTTCTCCTCCTCTATTGCCTGCTCCAGCATGGGCTACCAATCTCAAATTTTCTGAAAGATTGGAAAGCCATCACCAATGGCAAGAGGATTCTGAATATTGTTCAAAATGGCAATTGTCTCGGGTGCAAGTACTGTCCACCAGCAATTCCACCAAAGAAGTCCTTTCTATTACATCGGAACCTACTTCTGCAAGAAGTCACCATCCTCTGGCAAAAACAAGTAGTAGAGAAGGTGTGTGCTTCCCAAAAAAGATTAGAAATGTATTCCTGCTACACTCTGGTGAAAGTGAAAAGTCCCCTGAATTAATTCGGACCCATACTGGATCTAAAATTAGTGAACAGGGGCGTGACCAAGATGGCGGCGCAGTAGGACGCAGATCTGTGTCCCTCCGGCGCTGCCTGATTAAAAGCATTGTCATCGAGCCGCATCCCGGGGCTCTCCAGCCGCGATTTCCTGTGGCGACGGTACGGGGGTCTGACGGACGCCGGTGGACGGAGTTTGGCGCCCGCGATGCGGCTGCACGACCTCGCGACCGCTGGGAGGTGACCGGGCCTGCACGTTCCGCAGTACAGAGCGGCGCGATTGCGGCCTTGCGGGATCGCAGGCCGGCTGCTAGGTGAAGGCGCAGGCACCGAAAGGCGGCCCTGCAGCACCAGACGGCATCCGGAGGCAGGGGGAGTTGCTCCGGCAGTGGATGTGGCGGTAACCGGCTGGCGGAGGTCCAGCGGTGTAGAGCGGCCGCAGCGGACGGGCGGCGGAGGCCAGAGCTGTGGTGAGGAGGATCGGTCCCGGCTCGGAGGAGGACTCCGTCGAGGATTCCTACAGAGGTGCCGCCGGTGGGCGGGCCCGGGCGCTGCAGCGAGGTGAGCCGGGACTGGGGGCTCGGAAGAGCTGGGGAGAAGTGCCCTTGGCCCTGGCCTGGAGCGGCGGAGAGGAGAGCGGTGTCCGGACCCGGTGCGCTGAGGCCTAGAGTCGAGAGGCGCCAGTGTGGAGGCCCCGTCGGTCCGCGGCTCGGCAGACGGCGCCAGTGGGGTTGGCCCCAGCGGGGGCGGCCTCTAGTGGGGCTAGAAGCAGTGAGAGAACTACCCGACTAGCCGTTTGGCGGAGAGGGGACTAGGCACTCACCGCTGATTACCGCTGGGACGACTCCATAGAGCGTGGAGAGTGCACCCACTCGGGGCGGGCTGCTCCCCCCTCATAGTCGGGCTGGTGGAGCCCGGCGCGCGTATCTCTCGAGGCCCGGAGGTGGAGGGGGCCTGGAGGAGTAGTGACACAGAGGCTACCGGAGGCACTATCAGCGGCTTCGAGCATCGGAGCTGTGATTGACCGCAGGACATACCCCCCCCCCGGTTGACACCCTGTGACGGCGCAGCGAGGGAGGCGGCTGTGCGGCCGGAGGCCTACACGGGGTCCGTCGAAGCTGAAGGGACTTTACGGTGGGCGCAGGGCTCTTGAACAAGGGGTGCTCGGACCGGTCAGTGCGAGGGATCCCGTCCGGCCTCCTAAGCATAGGCGGGGACGAAGAAGTGTGCGGAGGGGGGTCTAAGCGGCAGCACCACCTGCGAGACACGCATACCCAACGGAGGAGGTATCCGCATTGGAACCCGGAGCAGAGATAGACACGAGGCTCGATACCGGCCCGGTGGCCCACTATGGCGGCGGCGAGAGCCCGAAAGGAGAAGTCGGTAAAGGATCTCCTTCAGAAGCAGCCTGGTCACTCTCTGATACCGGGCGAGAAGGGACCCACTGCGATGGAGGGGACGATTCCCCAGCGACCAAGGCTTTCATGGTGGAGCTCTTCTCGGCCATCAAGGAGGACATTCAGGAGCTCAGGTCGCAACTCACCGCGGACCTCAAGGAAGTTCGCCGAGATGTGGACGACATAGGTGAGAGGGTGGCAACTTTAGAGGAGCACGATGTGGGTCGGGAAGAGGAGCTCCACCATCTGCAACAAGACATGCTGCGTCTTCGCGAACAGAACCTCGATCTCCAGGCCCATATGGAGGATCTGGAGAACCGCTCCAGGCGGAACAACGTGAGAATTAGAGCGGTACCGTGGAAGGAGGAAGGGGACGATCTTAGAGCTTATGTCACCGCCTTATTCCAACAAATCCTCGGAGAGGAAGAGATCTCGGACATCCAGCTGGACTGGGTCCATAGGGTGGGCCTCCCCCACGGTCCAAAAGCCGCTCCTCCTGATATTCTTGTGTGTGTGCATAATTTCCAACTAAAGGAGCGCATTCTCCGGAGGGCACGTGAACAGCAGCCAGTTCAGTTCCGCGGGCACCAACCAGCGCTCTTTCAGGACCTGGCTGCCTCTACCCTCGTGAAACGGAGAGAATTTAAACCTGTCACCGCTTACCTCCGAGAGAAAAATATTCCTTACTCGTGGGGTCACCCCTTCCGTATAATATTTAAACACCAGGGGAAGTTGCTGCAACTCCGGTCCCTGGAGGAAGCGTTGGGGGCCCTGGGCATTGACACTAATATGTCTACAGAGGGAGCGGAGCAACCGACTAAGCGAAACGACCGCCGCACATGGGGATGGCAGCGGGTTGGCAGGCCCGGCCCGGTCCAGAAGCCCGATCGAGCCGCCAGTGATCAGGAACGAGAAGCAGTGATCACCTCGCTGTCCCAGGTTACAGGGCGACCCACGACCCCATGACGGGCTTTCTTGCTGGCCCCGGGATGTGCTCAAGGTGGGGCGCCGGAGGGAACAGAGGCGATTGTGCAGTTTGAGGTTTCCCTCTCCCCGCGCCTGAGTGACTGCAAGAAAAGAGTCCCTGTGGACTCGTTGATACCTCTGTCACGACCCTCTGAATTTAACTACGGTGACGAACTTTTGTCATGTTTACATTGTTTGTGTATTTTTCGTTGATTTTGGAATGTTTGTTCTTTTTTGGGGTAGGGGTTTCTTATGGGTTTTTAAGGGGTCTCCGCATCAGTTTCCTAGTACAGATTGTCTGCTCCAGAGTACTTAGCGGTCCCGCGGGCGGCATAAATGTCCCTCAGCCGGTAGCCCACACATTGCTTGCCCCTCCCAAGCGCCTGCATGGGTAGAGACCTGAAAGTGGTTAGTCTGAACGTTAGAGGGCTGAATAACCCTGTGAAGCGCGCGGCAGTGCTCTCACTGCTCGAAAGCACCAATAGTGATATCTGCCTGCTGCAAGAGACCCACCTATTATCCAAAGATACAGCGCGCATGCGCGATAGGCGATTCCCGCAGCAGTTCTGGTCCTCCGGGGCATCAAAGAAAAATGGGGTGGCGGTTCTGATTGGGGCGCACTGCCCTTGTAAGGTAATCTCGACGGTGGCCGAAATTAAGGGCAGGCTTTTGGCCATCAGACTGCAATGGGGGGAATCGCACCTTACTTTAGGGTCCCTTTACGCCCCTAACGAAAAGCAGGAGTCTTTCCTGCAAACGGCCTTACCCGAGGTACTTGCTTCCCCGGATGCTGCGATCCTGGTGGGGGGAGACCTCAACCTAGTGATGGACGCGGAGCTAGATAGGTCAGGGCACAGAACACACCAGGCGGGGGCGCTTTCCCTGGGGGGGAAGAGTTGGCTGGAAGATAGTGGTATGCATGATGTCTGGCGGGAGCAACACCCAGCTGAGCGCGACTACACATTTTTCGGCAGCGCATAAAACTTACGCACGCCTGGACCATTTCCTTGCTTCCTCCGCCCTTATGCCTAGTGTACATTCATCAGAGATTGCTCCCCGCTCGCTCTCGGACCATGCCCTCATTTCCGTACTCCTCCCTGCGCAACATACGCGAGCGTTCCCTCTGGGCTGGCGACTACGAGAGAGCTTGTTGAACTCTGAGGATGTGGTTCAGAGGATACGTGACACTATTGTACAATATTTTCAGAACAATGATGTGGGGTCTACTCCTCTTGCTGCGGTGTGGGAGGCAATGAAATTAGTGACGCGAGGAGAGTTTATCGCGGTGGCCGCGACTTACAATGCTCTGCGCAGGGAGAAGCGCGCAGAGTTGGAAGGGGCAGTGAGACAACTAGAGGCGATTCATAAACGTACCGGAGCGCCGCGGGTATGGCGCGAACTTGAAAATCGCAGACGTATGCTTAAACACTTAGATCTCGATAGGGCAGAACACGCCCTGCTGCGGCTGCGCCACAAATTCTACCTTAGCAGCGATAAGTGTGGGAAAATGCTGGCACACAGGCTACGAGCCTCGACACACAGGTCCCTCATACAATCCGTGAGGGCCCACGGTGGAGCTGAACAGACCGCTGATGACCAGATAGTGGAGGCCTTTCGCGATTTCTATCGCCGTCTCTATGCGGACCAACCCGCGGGCTCACTTGACCCACTCCCATATTTGAGCGATTGTGATATATCCCCCTCTCGCAGACAGCCTCCGAGAGTCTGGACTCAGCGATTCGGGTAGAGGAGGTGATAGGAGCTATCTCTAGGCTGAAGTTGGCTAAGTCCCCGGGGCCGGACGGATTCTCAGCCGCCTTTTATAAAACATTTTGCGTGGAGCTGGCTCCATTTTTAACGCGGCTCTTTAACTCCTTTCTTGATACAGGTGCTGTCACCCCATCGATGGCGGAGGCGGCGATATCCGTCATTTTGAAACCCGGGAAGGACTCCCGAGACTGCGGGTCCTATCGTCCCATCTCGCTCCTGAACATTGATGCGAAACAATTTGCGGGAGTCCTGGCGGCGCGACTGAACCCCCTTATGGCGGACACAGTGGACCCGGACCAGTCCGGTTTCATTCCCACCAGGCAGGGTGGGGATAACTCCAAGCGATTGCTGCATCTCCTTGACCAGGTGCGCCGCGCTCGGACCCCGGCCTTTTTACTATCTATAGATGCGGAGAAGGCCTTCGACTGCGTTGACTGAGGGTACTTGTTCGCGGTGCTCCGCAAGTATGGTTTTGGAGACAATTTCCTGCGCTGGATCAGGTGCCTTTACGCGGCCCCCAAGGCCTTTGTACGGGTTAATGGCTGCAGGTCAGCCCTTTTTCCCATTGAGCGGGGAACCCGTCAGGGGTGCCCCTTATCACCGCTTCTCTTTGCGCTCTACATGGAGCCGTTTGCCCAGCGGATCCGGGCGAACCCCGGGGTGGCTGGACTCAAGTTTGGCGCGGATATTCACAAAATTAGCTTGTACGCGGACAATGTGATCCTCTCGCTTACCCAACCTCGGACTACGCTGCAGGCGCTATCCGATGAGCTTGCGGCTTTCGGGACGGCCTCGGGATTCAAGGTCAACTTCACAAAATCACAGGTCCTCAACATCTCTATACCGGCTGAGGACCTGGAGGCCCTGCAGCAGGACTTCTCGTTCCCTTGGACTACTTCCGAGGTGACCTACCTAGGAGTCAGGGTGGCGCCAACAATTGCCAAGACAATTTCCCTCAACTATGCTTTGTTGTTGGAGTCCACGACCAAGGCGCTGGACGCCTGGTCGCGTCTCCGGTTGGCCTGGTACGGGAGGGTGGCTGCAGTGAAGATGACAGTCTTGCCCCGCATCTTATACCTATTTCAGATGCTACCGCTGACCCCACCTCCGGGTAGCCTTAAAAAGCTGCAGGCTCTGATTAATAAGTTTATCTGGGAGGGTAGGAAGCCGCGGTTCTCGTTACAGCAAATGACAGCCACAAAAGAACAGAGCGGGTTAGGTCTCCCACTCATAGGGGCATACTACCAGGCGGCCTGCCTCCGATACCTAGTGGAATGGAATAGACCAATGTCTAGCAAACATTGGAATTTCATGGACCAAACTGTGGCGGGAGCGAATATCTGGCGGGAATTGTGGCTGCCGCGCAAACACAGAGCGTGGGCACTCTATTCCTCTCCCGTCACCTCGACTACGCTCAGGGTCTGGGATCGACTTGCTATTGCTAGGGGATGGACTTCATTCCCATCACCTATGACCCCCATTGTGGACAACCCCGACTTTCCCCCGGGTCAAGCGTCTCCGGTCTTTCAGCGGTGGCGGGAGGAGGTATGTAAGAGGGTCGGGTTCCTCTTTGACTTGGAGGGGCTGATTCCTTTTGCCCGGCTACAGACAGACTACGCGCTCCCGGCCGCGGACGCATTCGCCTACGCGCAAGTGGCGCACTGGGTGACGAGTCTACCCAACTTCGCTCACATGTCGCGTACCCTCACTAGGTTTGAAAAATGGCTTGTGAGCAAAGCGGATGATCGAAAGCTCATCTCTGAATTATATGCTATGATCATGGCACGCCCGGCAGGTCACCGTACAAAGGCTCAGGTGCGTTGGGAGACTGAATTGGGGAGAACTCTCACACCCAAGGAATGGGAGCATATTCTATACAGAGCACACCACACAGCACATAACACAGCAGGCGCGGAATCCGCCTTTAAGGTAACTTCATATTGGTACTATACCCCGGCCCGGGTGCACTGCTGGGACAAGTCCAAATCAGACCTCTGCTGGCGGGGGTGTGGCGCTACTGGAACCCTAGTTCATCTACTATGGCGCTGCCCGAAATTGGTGCGCTATTGGAAAGCAGTCCTAGACGATATTGATACGGCATTTCAGATTACCCTGCCCCGCGCCCCTGAATACACTCTGTTAGGCCTTTCACATCCCAAAGCCTTCCCGCTGAAGTCTCTAAGGGGCAGACAGATTGCTATGGCGCTGCTGGCGGCGCGACAGGTGCTTTTAGCGCATTGGGGGTCGGCCTCGGTGCCGGAGTTGAGGGACTGGATCCATCGCCTCTGGCAGCTCTTGGCAATGGAGCGCCTCTCGATGGGGGTAGACGGGAGGGGCGGAGAGTTTGCGACGCTGTGGGCCCCCTACTTACAAATCCTCACAAAGGATATGCGGGAGGTGACATGCCCTAAATTTCTACAGATCCTCCGGCTGCTGCCGCTGGAGCCGGCAGCTGCGGTTTAGTACGGCGGGACGGAGCAACACTAGTGCACGGTACGGGCCCCGGCAGTGAGCTCTTTACAATATGTTTAAATCGGATGCGGAGACAGGGGAGGGGGAGGAGGGTGAGGGAGGTGGGTTTGTTGGGGGGTTTTGTTTGATTTATGATATAAAATGGTGGAGGACTTCTATAGGACGAGCGAATCTGCTGCCAGAGGTGAATGGTATTGCGGGGGCCGTCCTCTGGGATGTAGGCCTCAACGCTGTGTAACTGCATTTCTACCTCGCTCTGCCGGCCTCGAGATGTAGGCAGTAAGCTGTGTTTGAACCATGGTTATCCACTTAATAAAAATGATTGATTCTAAAATTAGTGAACAAATGGATATGGAAAGAGAAGTTCAGGATGCTGGTGTTACTTCAAATCCACCCTCCGCTCCATCATGGAGATTGACTATGCCCCATAGACCTTCAAGAAGTTTATTTTTATGTACCCATAGCAAAGAAACTTCAAACATTCCTGAGATATGCTGGCAAACAAACATGATCAGTACCATGTTCTTCTATTCAGCCTGAAATCTCCACCAAGGACATTCTCAAAGTGCATGGCAGTCGTTGCAGCACATCTCAGGAGACTGTCTTCGTCTTTCTGTATCTAGACAACTTGCTCATAAAGGCGTCAACTTTTCATCAAGTCTGTCAACACTTCCAGATTGTAGTTTCCACTCTCAACCGTTATGAACTATGCTTTAATCACGAAATATCAAACTCAACCCCCAATTCAGTCTCTGGATTACCCGGGAGCACGTTAAAAACTAAACTGTATTCTTCAGAAGAAAGACTATTATCTAGCTGACTGAAATGTCTGTTGCAATCTGCTGAGAGTAGCCTGTCCAACAGTGAGGGAAATACCATCTCTGATGGGCTCAATGGATTCCTGCATCTTCCTGGGTCCAAATACTCACCACTGCATGTGGGGCCACTGCAGCAATTTGTGGAAGATCAGTGATGCCATTTCTCAGACAAGTGGGAGGACAAGCTCTTCCTTGCTAATCAAGCAATGCATTCCTTCAGTTAGTGGTGTTGTGTAAAGAATCTACTTTGCTGAATGAGGTTCCCTCAGAACAATCCAACTCTAACTTTAGCAACTGATTCCTCCCTTTTAGGTTGAGACACACAACTAGGTAATCTACAAATCCAAGTATCTTGGTTTTCAACGGAAAGGGCTTACCACATCAGTCTAATAGAATTGAGGTGGGCTCACCTGGCACTGAAAGCTGCCTTTCCATCACTCAGGACAGACTCCATGCTTGTAGAGCTGGACAACACAACAACCATGCACTACTTGAGCAAACAGAGAGGAACGAGATCCGAGGCTTTTTCTGTGGAGGTACAAAGCATCTGAAAGTGGTCAATAGTTGGGAAACTGAATAACCTCAGTCCATCTTACAGGGATTCAAAATGCTCAAGCAGACTCTCTGAGCAGATCCATTTACAAGAACCACAAGTATGTCTTCAACGACTCGATCCTGCACAACATTTTTTGCGACTGAGGTTTCCTTCAGTTAGTCCAGTTCGCAAACACTAAGAACAAAAAAATGGCCAGACTTTGCCTCAAGGTTTTACCAACCAGAAACTAAGGGAAATGTCCTATGGATTGACTGGTCTGGCAAATTTCAATACTCTTTTCCACTGAATCCCCTGATCCCAGCAGTTCTCAGCAAGCTGACGTACTTGAGAGCCAGGTTGACTGTCATTGCACAGAGCCCTAGTTGGTGGTTCACAGACCTCTTTCACTTGTTAGAACAACCAAACAGGAGATTGCTGTGCAGACCAGGCATTCTGCACAAGTTCAGGAGCCATTAACTGCATCCCAGCCTGTCACCAGTGAGTTTGGCAGTCTGGCCTCTGAGCTTGTACAGTATGGCCATTGCACCCTACCACATAATAGTACAGCCATTCTGACAGAAGCTGAACGCCTTTCCATCAGAGTTTCCTATCCTTTTAAATGAAGAGATTCTGCATCTTGTGTTCTAAGAACACCTGTCAAGAAGAAGCTTTACTTCTGTATCTTCATTTGGCCAGATCAATTTTACAATCGGCTACCAGAAAAGTTCACCTGGCAGCCATTACTGGCTACAGGAAATGTCCTTCACAAACCTCCCATTGTTAAGGACTTCCTGGAGGGTATTAGGTAAGTTTTTTTCTCCTAATTAGGAGACCTTCTCCCTAGTGGAAGCTAAATACTGTCCTTTCAAGATGCACAGACTCTCCATTAGAGTCAGTCTAAAAGGCATCCTTACAGAACCTGTCCTGGAAGACTGCTTTCTTTGTAGCTATGACATCTGCCTGCAAGGTTAGCAAAATACACGCTCTATGTTCCCATTAACCTTAACAGTTTTCCATGGTAATATAGTTGAGGACTCATTCTAAATTCTTCCCTAAAGTAATTTCAAATGTTCATTTATACCAAACTATTACCTTACAAGCTTCCTTTCAAAACCCCTTTTCTGTAGCAGAAAGATCCCTCCATACTCATGACGTGAGAAGAGTTGTGACATTTTGTGTAAACAAAACTTAGAATATCAGAAAATGAAACCAGTTGTTTAATTCTGGTACATTAATATCTGGCCACATCTACGCAATCTCTTATTTAGATGGCTAGCTTCTTGCATTCTATGTTACAACCAGAAAGCAAATAAAAAAACTTTGTTTTCTAAACCAAACACCCCTTTAAGCAGGGGTAAAGCGGCTACTGCTGTGTTACTGAGAAGGTTTTCAATTTCTGATATCTGCAAAGCAGCTACAAGTAGGACAGGCCTTCTTGAGAAATCTTTGTGTATGTTTCCTAGAATACCTGTTTCCCCTTTGCCGCAGTTTGATCGGATAGGCTTGCTTTTTTGAACGTGTTTTTAGTTATTAATGGTGAAATTGTGAAAAAGCAACTGTTTTTGACCGGTAATCCTAGGTTCAAGGCATGTGAGCTGTAGATGTAGATGCATACTCCTGCCGTCTAGTGTTGGGTCTGGATGTTTGCACTTTGTTTTTCTTCGAAGAAGTCTTTCCAGTCACAAGGTAGGTGACTCCTCCTTTCGGTGATAGTGCGCATCGACTCCATTGTTTGATTTTTTTTTCCGCCATCGGGTTTGGACGTGTATTGCTGCGCTCCGGCTCAACACCGTTTCTCGGGTTCCCCTCAGTGCGCAATCCACTTTCCCTCGACAGTATTATTCGATTGCGTTTCCGATTCTCCGTGTATCGTACAGAAAAAAATCTCTACCATCGGAAACTTCGTGGAAGCCCGTTAGGCCTAGCCGCGTCTGGCAAGCTCGCAGTCGATGGAACTGACTCCATTTAAATTCTGTCCTTGGTGCCATACCAAGTACCCGCGCACCTACTTGCACGAAGTGTGCAACTTGTGTCTCTCCCCGGAGCACGACGAACAAGACTGCGACGTGTGTAGGTCCTTCCGATCCAAGAAGACGCTCCGTGACCGTTGGGCTCCATGTCACGAAATGCAGCATCAACATAGCGGCTTCATTCCGGACCTCTTCGGAGAAGATTCCGAACAAGACGCCAACAAGGCGCAAGGAGCCGAGGAAGAGGACGAGCACATTTTCCTGTCTGAAGCCGAGTCAGATCTGGAAGAAGACATTCCGCAGGGTCAGAGTACCATGAGTAGCAATACTCCCCTGCCCCAGACTCTACCTCTGCCTAAGAAAAAGCCTCCGGTCCCGCTTCTGCCTTCAGGCCTAGGTCAGCACCTAGAACAGGTTTCCAACGCCCCGCCTTCGGGCCCGGCACCAAAAGAGACATTAAAGCCTTCCGGCTCGGGGCCGAGTCGGCCCCATTCGGGCACCGAGCTGAAACCATCGGCACCGACACCAAAGCACGTTTTGGTGACAATCCCTCCGCTACCGAAACTGAAATTATCTTCGGATCTGAGCACTTCGACGCCAGAAACACCGGCACGAAAATATTGGCACCGAAACAAAAAACCATTCCGACTCTGTCAAAGGAGCATCGTTTCGACGTCCCGCCTTCAAACACGGCCCGAAACAAAAGGAACTGGTTATCAATCCCAAAACTGGACATGTCCATGCAAAATTGCCATTGAAACGCAAACCAGAAACGGAGGACACTTACCATATCCCTCTTAAGAGGAAACATTTTGGGACTAACCCCTCTCCTCCTCTATCACCTTCTTCCCCACCTAACCCAAATTTGTTAATAACACCCACAAATTCACTATCACCACAATCGCCTGACAACCAGGATGACGGGGATGGGGATGCGGTAGACAACAATAGTCCTGATCCATTGGACGATTATAATACAGATCCTAACATGGATAATGATCCAGACTTATACCCTAGAAAACCCTCTCCACCTGTTGATAATGTAGGGTACATAGAGTTAATAAATAGGGCTGCTGAATATCATGGAGTTCAGCTTCATAAGGAGTCACTTAAAGATTTTCTCTTTGAAACATTAAGTTCTTCCCAGAGATCCACTCATACACTGCCTATGCTTAAGGGTATGCTTAAGCATTCGGACAACATTTTTAAAGATCCCGTTCGCGCAAGAATCCTTACACCGAGGGTAGATAAAAAATATAAATCTGCACCAACAGACCCAGCTTATGTCAAGGGTCAATTACCATTAGAAGGGTCAATTACCATCACCTTGTGGTTTCTAATGCCTGTAAACGGGCAAACTCACAAACCTCGGGAGATGCCCCTCATCCGGACAAAGAATCTAAATTAATAGATGCCTCAGGGAAAAGAGTGGCTGCACAGGCATCCAATCACTGGTGTATTGCCAATACTCAGGCTCTCTTAGCTAGATACGACCGAGCGCACTATGATGAATCGGAGCAATTACTCCAATTTCTACCTGACAGACACAAGGCTAAAGCACATGACCTGATTCAGGAAGGGAAACTAATCTCACACTTCCATTAGATGCGCTGTAGTTGCGGCTGACACGGCCGCTCATTCAATCAACACCAGTGTCTTGCTACGTAGGCACGTCTGGCTTAGAATTTCAGGGTTTAAACACGAAGGCCAGGCTTCTATCTTAAATCTACCTTTTGATAAAGAGCATCTCTTTGGTCCTGTGGTAGACACTTCATTAGAAAAGATGAAGAAGGACACTGGTGTTGCGAAATAAATGGGAGCCTTGCAGTCCCCATCCAATCGGGGTTCCTTTCGTCGCTCTTTCTACAGGGGGGGCTCCAAAAGCATATCTACAGACAACAACAACATCATATAGAGGCAACAGTCAGTCACCCTCTTCAAGAGGTTACTTTTGTGGCTGATACAGAGGCAATAATGGCAAGAGAAGAGGTAAAGGTTCCACACTCCGCACCTCCCCCTCGACAAATAAACAGTGACTTGCCTCCTCTTCCCCCCGATCATTCCACACCTGTCTGGGGACGTCTCTCTCAATTCCTTCCTGTCTGGCATACAATAACTTCAGACACATGGGTCCTAGGAATTATCCAATCTGGTTATTTCCTAGAGCTTACCAACAATCCCCCAAACATTCCTCCACGTTCACACAAAATGTCACCAGAGCATCTACACCTCCTCAAACAGGAGGTTCACTCTCTTCTGCAAAAGGGAGCTATAGAGCCCGTACCTTTACAATATCAAGGATCCGGCATGTACTCCCTATACTTGCGAATACCCAAAAAGGACGGCTCTCTCAGGCCTATACTGGACCTCCGAGTTAAATCAATACATTCATTCAGACCACTTTCATATGGTGACACTTCTACAAGTGCTCCCACTACTACAGCAAGGAGACTTTCTGTCTACTCTGGACCTAAAGGACGCATACTTCCATATCCCAATACATCCCGCTCATCGCAAATATCTCCGGTTTGTGGTAGCGGGAAAACACTACCAGTTCAAAGTGCTTCCATTCGGAGTCACCACTGCTCTAAGAGTATTCACCAAATGCCTGGCAGTAGTCGCTGCACACCTGCGAAGACAGCAGATTCATGTTTTCTCATACTTGGACGACTGGCTCATCAAAGCCTGCTCTTACTCAAAGTGTCCAACACACTCAAACACTGCAATTACTGCACGATCTGGGATTTACAGTAAATGTGTTGAAGTCCCATCTCCAACCCTCCAACACACAAACATATTTGGGAGCCACTCTCAAAACTAATAAAGCTCTAGCCTGTCCCAATGCAGCCAGAATCGGCAACATTCAGGCTCTAATTTCACAGTTTCAGACCAACCTGTCATTACCAGCTCGCGTGTATATGTAACTACTGGGAATTATGGCCTCTTGCATCATGATCGTTCCCCATGCAAGACTTCAAATGCGTCCCCTTCAAGAATGCTTAGCACGTCAGTGGAATCAGTCTCAGGGTCAATTGTCAGATCTAGTGTTAGTAGACGGCCATACCCATCACTCTCTGCAGTGGTGGAATCCACAAAACCTATCCAAAGGGCGGCCCTTTATCGACCCAGTTCCACAGACAGAGCTAACAGCAGACGCATCGCTCACTGGTTGGGGAGCTCATCTCCAGACTCGCACCATTCAAGGGTTATGGAGTCAAAAGCAACTTCACATAAATCATCTAGAACTGCTAGCAGTATTTCTAGCGCTGAAAGCCTTCCAGACTCACCTTGCAGGCAAAACTGTCCTGATATGCACAGACAACATGACAGACATGTATTACATATAGAAACAAGGGGGGGACACACTCCCTCCAGCTGTCACGCCTTGCACAAGCCATTTGGAGGTGGGCCATACATCACAGAATTTTATCTCCTGGCAGAACATCTCCCAGGAGTGAACAATCAGATCGCAGAGCTTCTCAGCAGGCAGAGACAACAGATTCACAAGTGGGAACTTCACCCTCAAGTTCTCCTCCCATTCTTTCAAATGTGGGGTTTTCCACAGATAGATCAATTCGCAACACACAAAAACGCAAAATGCCCAAACTTTGCCTCCAGGTATCCACACCCATTGTCCAAAGACCATGCACTATGGATGTACTAGTCGGGGATATTTGCCTACACTTTTCTGCCTCTCCCACTCATCCCACTTGTGGTTCGGAAGCTCAGACAAACATCCCTCACACTGATCCTAGTAGCTCCCACATGGGCCCGTCAACCTTGGTTCACTACTGTAGGAAGCTGGCTCTGTATATACGATACCAAGTGAGGTATAGTGTGCACAGAGTCCAGTGGAACCCAAAAGGTAGGCAGAGGTAAAGTTAGATAGCACCTCACTATCTATTTGTGGAAGTGTGGTCGAGCAGAAAGGCAGTATCAGAGGACAGTGTTAAGCATTTGTTGTAGACACTCAGTCAGCAAATGAATTCACACACTCAAAGACTGAACTTCAGACCAATTGTTTTTGTAGAAAAATATTCTTTTAGTTATTTTATTTTCTAGAACCAAGCAAGCCTGGCACAGGTAAGCAATAAATATTTTACAGTAGTAATGCAGTTTGTAAACAGTTTGAATTGTATATGCACTTTGTTTTGACTTACAGTATGGTTGAAGAGAAATGCAATACTTTGTAAATACAGTACATATGAATGGGATTTTCAGTAAAATACCAGTAAGTTACTTTTTAGATTACTTTTCTTATTCCGTGTAGTATACCTGGATACTACACTGGGACATTTCCTGTAAACCGGTCAGTAAAAGCGGTTTTGTTTCAAACTCCACACTTACAAACTTTTCCAAGAAAAACAGTCAGTTATCCCATGGAGGAAAATAGTGTTATCAGTTTTAAGGTAAGTATTTGGTTGTGGGAGTTGAGGTTCTGGGGGTAGACTCGGGGGTCCCCCAGGGTCAGAGATGCACTCTTGTTACACCCTCAGCGGCACTAGGGCGGCCAGGTGCAGAGTACTGAGCCCAATGTTATCCAATGGGGGATAGGGTGCCTCCGGTTGGTGGCTGCTGACGAGCAGGCCACTTGGTTGTGGGAGCAAAGCTCCTGGACTTTAGCTCAAGGCAATTGGAGAAACAAAGTAGCACCAAAGGTGCAACCTCATCGGTACTAGGGCGGCCGGGTGCAGGGTGCTGTTTCGACGTCGGGCGCCCTGTTTGCAATGGGGAACCTCCGGGTGGCAAAGGCACTGCAGGCTTCGGGGACGAAGGTCTTCTGGGTGCGACCACCACTTCGAGAGGTAAGTTGGGGGATGGTTAGGCACAGTCAGTTTGGCCACCCAAGGCTGTAGGGTGTCTGGTACAGGGGTGCCTTTTGGGGTCGGATCTTCTTACCAGCTCCTGGTCGCGGTTGGAGGGACCTTCTGTATTTAGGCTGCAGGCGTCGGCTGGAGGTTTGAGGCAGGTCAGGGCCCGCCGGATCTCTGGTTAGGATCGCCGGGGAGACCTCCTCGTGGTGTTTGCCCACTCGAGCTCGGGCCGTGGACGGCGGGTGCAGAGTGGTGCGGATTCACGGTGTCCGGCCGGAGCCAGAGGTTGCAGATGAACAAATCCGGTGTTCACGGGAGAGACAGGCTTTGTGGTTGAAGGCAGGCAGGTCCTCTGGGGTTTTCGAGGTTGCTGGCTGCAGGACACACCGGGATTTCGCAGGAGCAGGTTCGAGGTGGAGACAGGCCGGTAGGGCTGGGGCCAAGTCAGTGGGCATCTTCCTCTTGTTAGCTTCTGCACGGCTGTTCTGTCTTCTTCTTTTCTTTGTAGTTTCTTCTGGTCTGAGGAAGCAGGGTTCAGGGTTGCCCCTAAATACTGATTTAGGGGCGGTACAGGTAGGTAAAAAGGTTGGGACCAATGGGTCCCTTCCCTCGGGTGGGTACACCCCCTATTATGCCACCCTCCAGCGGGAGGGGGGCATAAGCCTTTCCCTGGTTGGCTGAGTCCCCCCATCTGCAAGATAGCGGGGACTGAGAGTTGTGCCTCACCTCGCCTCCCCCACCTGAGGGGTGGAGTTGGCAGAGGTGGGCACACCTCTCTTCCTCGCTTGTTTTTCCCGCCGGTTCTCCCACCCAAAGTGGGGGTCAGATCCAGTGGGGACCAGTAGCTGAAAGCAGCAAGTGGCCTGGGAAGCTCACAAAGGCGGCAAGCCTTTGAAGCTTCCCCTTCGTGAACCCTGCCCATACTGGGGGAGGAGGCTTGGCACCTCGTCCCAGGATGTACATTGTTTCAGGCCCCCAAGCGCAGCAGGCTCTCGACCCATGGGTCCAGAAACATGTCTGGTGGTGGCAGCTGAAAGCAACCACTCAGCCTGGACACTAGTGATAGGTTCGTTTTCAGGGGGCATCTCTAAGATGCCCTCTGTGTGCATTTTTCATTAAATCCCAGACTGGCATCAGTGTGGGTTTAATGTGCTGAGATGTTTGATACCAAACTTCTCAGTTTTCAGTGTAGCCATTATGGTGCTGTGGAGTTCGTAATGACAAACTCCCAGTACCCAATAATCTTAATGGCAGCACTGCACTTACAATGTCTAAGAATGGACTTAGACACTGTAGGGCTGCAGTGCTCATTCACCTGTACCCTCACCACTGGTATAGTGCACCCAGCTAGAGGGGTGACTGACCTATGCCAGGGCAGTGGGTTGTAGGCATGGCACACAGGGATGTGTGCCATGTCGACTCTTCACTTTGTTCTGCACCAAAACACGCAGCCTGCAAAGACAGTGTGTGTGTGTGTGTGTGAAGGTTCAGGGCCTCTAAGGGTGGCACAATAAGTGCTGCAGCCCTTAGAGGCCTTCTCTGGTCACAGTGCCTTGGGTACCTGTGGTACCATTTACCAGGGGCTGACCTGTGGCCAGAGATGCCAATTTGGTTTAGGCTTCAATGCAGTTTTAGGGAAAGAACATAGGCCCTGAGTACCTGATTTAGCAGGAGCCCAGGGCACACTCAGTCAAACCACATCAGCAATTCAGCAAAAAGTGGGGGCAACCATGCAGAAAGAGGGCATTTTCTCACAACTACCCTGGTGGAGCTCAGTAGTTCCTCATCAAAAACTACATCTCACTCCCAGTCTCCTCACGCAGAGCCATGGAGAGATAAAACGTCTAGATCCCAAAGATCTCAACCTAGCGATCTGGCACCTGAACCTTCCGCCAGACTGTATGAATATCATTAAAGAGGCTAGAAGGCCTCCTACAAGGGCTTGCTACGCAGCTAAATGGAAGAAGTTTGTTATATAATGTAATAACCATATCAATCCCCTAGATGCTTCCATTCAAAATATCATTTGTTACTTACTACACTTGCAGCAGTCAGGATTTGCTTACGCATCCATACGCTTACATCTTGCTACAATAGCTGCATACCTTCAAAACAGATAGAACCTGTCCCTTTTCAGAATACCTGTTATCAAGGCTTTTATGGAGGGACTCTGAAGAGTTATTCCACCAAGACTTCCACCTGCTCCAGTGTGGAATCTTAACATTGTCCTTACCAGACTAATGGGTCCACCCTTTGAGCCATTGGACAAATGTGAAATGCAATTTCTCACTTGGAAAGTTGCTTTCCTCATTGATATTAATTCACTGAGAGTGGGTGAGCTTCAGGCACTAACCATAGAGGAACCATTTTGTGAAGTCCACCAAAACAAAGTGTTCTTTCGCACTAATCCCAAATTCCTACCCAAAGTGGTATCTGCCTTTCATATCAATCAATCTGTTGAGTTGCCCATGTTCTTTCCTCAACCAGATTCAGTGGCAGAACGAACTCTACACACATTAGATGTTAAACGAGCATTATTGTATTACATAGAAAGAACAAAAACGTTTCGTAAAACTAAACCGCTCTTTGTGGCTTTTGCTCCATCACACAAAGGCAATCCTATCTCTAAATCAGGTATTGCTCAGTGGATAGTTAAATGTATTCAAACATGTTATGTAAAAGCAAAGAGGACTTTACCAAGTCCCCCTAGAGCGCATTCCACCCGCAAACGAGGGACTACTTTTGCTTTCTTAGGAAACATTCCCATAGCTGACATCTGTAAAGCTGCGACATGTTCTACACCGCACACATTCACCAAGCACTATTGTGTAGATGTGTTAGCGAGACAACAAGCTAATGTAGGCCAGGCAGTACTTAGAACACTCTTTCAGACAACTGCAACAGCTACAGGTTAGCCACCACTTCGGGAGAATAATGCTGTATAGTCTATGCAAAGCATGTGATCTACAGCTCACATGCCTCAACAGAAAATGTTACTTACCCAGTAAGCATCTGTTCTTGGCATGTAGAGCTGGAGATTCACATGCGCCCACCCGCCTCCCCGGGTACCTATACCTGTTGCAGTTCTCTCTTACTTTATATACATACGCATGGACATCTCTATTCTACTCTTACTAACTCCATTCTCACCCTCTGCGGGAAAACAATCTAACAATGGAGTCTATGCCCATGCACACTATCACCAAAAGGAGGAGTCACCTACCTCGTGACTGGAAAGACTTCTTCGAAGAAAAACAAAGTACAAACTTCCGGACCCAACACTAGATAGCTGGTGTATGCAAAGCATTTGAATCTACAACTCTACATGCCAAGAGCAGATGCTTTCTGGGTAAGTAACATTTTCCTTCTCCTTCAGAGGAATCTCCATTGAACTCAAAAGCAATACACTCTTCTCTTCAGTGAAAGAAAAAAAGATGATTAATGTTCTGTTTGTAGTTCTACCCCTTTCTGGATTTGTAAAAAAAACAACCAAGGTAACTGCCACCTACAGGGCATAGTGGGATTTTGGAGGGCTTCGAGCCCATAAACAGGCAGTGACACTTCAACTTAACATAACTGCAACCTATTTATCTACATTGCCCTTATTCCTTTCCCTTCATTTACTTTTAAAAATGTTTGTGAAATAGGTTTTTTAATTGTCACTTACTGTTTTATGAACATTTCTGTTTTTAAATATATTTCAAAGCAAATTAATGGAATTGGCCAGTACAGTCTACATTATAGGCTGTTAAATGTTGTGCCACGTAAAAATGCCTAATTTGGGGAAAGTGCTCTGCAGTACTGCACTTGGATGAGACTGTTCAGTGTTTGATTTCAATAGAGCTTCACCTGAGGGAGAACTAGTATTACAGATCAGGCCTTTCCTTCCCCCTTAGAAGTTGAAGCAGGAATGGTAAACATTCAATTTGTTCCATGGCATTTTATCTTTGCTATTACCTCCTGCGTAGTGTAATTTTGTTAGTCATAGACAACAGAGACTTTCTGTCCCATTGAGATGGGACTTAATTATGTTGTTTAATTCTCATAAGGAGTGAGTACCTCCATAAGACCTGGACAAGGCAAATGGCTTTCCGTTTGGAGTATCTGGTGAGGCTGGACCTTCCTCAGCTCAACAGCACTTAATACACCATGCTTGTGTTTGCATGTAAGTGAAGTGTTGCAAAAGACAAAAGGAGTGTAGTTTGATTTAACCCATTTTTAAGAGTAGATACTTTGGCTTCCACTTTAGGCTTGCTTTGCATCTCTTCAGTTAAGAATTTGTTATTGGAATTTTTCGGTCGGTGGATTATGTAGGGTAATGGCGCTCCTGGGAAATACGCAGTGGGTGTATACTAGTGTGTAATTAGAATTGCGGTGCAAAGGGTGGGGAGAGCCACCCTCCTCCCCAATGTGTGGATAACCACTGATAAACTAAAACAACAATCCCTTGCACACGCCAACAGTGTATATTAAAGAATTTGTTATTATTTTATGTGTATTTGTAAAGTGTACGATCACCCGCGAGGGTATCCTGGTGCTGAGCAGGTGGGTGTGCATAGCCCTGCCTATGGTAGGTTGGTTAATTGAAAAGCCCGGTTTTCAGCTTCTTGCAGGATTCATTAAGAGAGATTAGGAGTCTCTGATGTGGAGTGGGATGTTGTTCCACTCTTTAGGAGCAATGTAAGAGAACGATTGTCCTAATCTGGTTCTGTGTATACATGGGTTGTAGGTGAGTAGCAGTCCTGCGAAGCGAAGGTGTCTGGATGGTTGGTGGCAGTATATGCATCTGTTCAGGTAGGTGGGGCCTGAGTTGTGTAGTGCCTTGAATGCGTTTGAGGAGTTTAAATTGAGCGCTTTTGTGTATCCGGAGCCATTTGACTTCCCTGAGGTGTGATGTGAGTTGTGTGTGGGAGGTTGAGGATGAGTCTGGCTGCAGAGTTTTTGATGGTTTGTATTCTTCTAGTGCGTTGGATGGTGTCCTGGCCTAGAGTGTGTTTCCCATAGTCCAACTTGCTCGTGACAAGGATGTGAGTGACAGTTTTTCCAGAGTTGCTTGGGAGCCATTTGAAGATTTTCCTCAGCATCTTCAGGGTGGAGAACTGGATGCAGTGACGGCGTAGACTTGTGTGGTCATGTCCAGTTTGCTCTCAATGATTATTCCGTGGTTCATGGCCTGGGTTCTGGGTATAGGAACGAGTTCAGGCGGCCACCAGTTGGGGTCCCATGGTGAGGTGTTTTTGCCAAAGATAAGTACTTCTGTCTTGTTGGTGTTGAGCTTGAGACACTTGGCTTTCATCCAGTTTGTGAATTCGGTCATGCAAGAGGTGAATTTGTTTCTTGTGTTGGAGGTCTTGTCTGAGAGGGAGAGTCATCTACATAGGAGAGGATGTTGAGGTGTGCACGAATGGCGTTTGTTAGAGGGATCATATAGGTGTTGAAGAGGGTGGGGCTAAGTGATGAACCTTGAGGCGCTCCGCAGAGGAGTTTGCGGGCTTCCTAAGAGCAAGGAGCCAGGCTGACAGCTTACGTTCTGTCAGTTAAGGAGGAGTGGATCCAGCAGAAAGAGAGTCCTTGGATGCCAATCTCGTGCAGGCGCTTGATGAGGATGGGGTGTGAGGCAGTGTCAAATGCTGCAGAGAGGTCCAGGAGTATGAGGGATGCTGTGTCTCTCTATCAAGGATCATGCAGATGTCTGTGGTGGCAATGATGTTGTTTCTGTACTGTGGTTGGGCTGCATGGCTTCAAGGAGCTGGTGGTTGGTGAGGCGTTGGTTGATTAGTTTCTCTAAGACCTTTGATAGGAATGCTAGGAGGTAGATGGGCCTGTAGTTGAAAAGCGTGGCTGGGTCAGCAGATGTTTTCTTGAGCAGTGGAATATTTTCAGGTGTCCAAGAATTTCAATGGAGGCGTTGAAAATGGGTGTTAGTGCTTCACTGGCCAGCAGGAGTCTTTTGGTGAAAACGTGGTGGGGACAAGAGTCAGATGGAGCCCCCGAGTTGATGGTCTTCATGGTAGCAGCGATTTCAACAGTGGTGACGGGAGGTCATGACGTACAGGTTCGGTCATCGGCTGTAATGTGAAGTTGAGTTGTGGCAGTAACAAGGTACAGTTGAGGGTCGAAGTTGCTGTATATGGCGGTGATTTTGTTGCAGAAGAATTCTAAGAGTCTGTTGCAAAGGTTTGTTTTTTTGAAGGGTGATGTTGCTGGAGGCAGCAGAAGGTGTGGTGAAATCTTATATGGCCAAGATTTCCTTGCTGCTGTTAGCGCTGGAGTCAATGCAATCTGCAAGAGCTGTCCTCTTGGTGTTTCGCATCTGTTTATTGTAGTGTCTTAGGGCTGATTTGAAGATGTGTTTATCTGCTGTGTCTTGGCTTGTTCTCCATTTGCGCTCCAGTTGCTTGCCGTGGTGTTTCGTCAGCCTGAGTTCCTCTGTGTACCACCTGGCCTGTGGTCAGGCTCCTGCCTTTGGTTTGCACTTGAGGGTAGTCAAGGTGTTGGTGCATTTAGTAATCCAGTTGTTGAGTTTGTTGATGGCTTTCAGCAAGTCACTGGTGTGCTCAGGCTGGTGCTCGGAGAGGGCTGAAGCCCACTCCTCTTCTGGGATGTTTTCCTGCTGAGGCTGGCAGTTCCGATGGTGGTAGACCTGTGATGAGGCAGAATGGGTATGCTGAAACTGACTAGGTCATAGTTCTGGCATGTTGACTGTGATGTTCCTGATTGAGGAGAAAATCTGGTCCAATAGGTGTCTAGTGTTGTGGGTGAGTTTGGTAACATTCTGGGTGCGACCAAGGTTTTCTAGAAGGGCCGGAGTGTTTGGGTAGGTGTGATCGCTTAGGTGAAAGTCAAGGTCTCAGAGGAGGATGACGGTTCTGCCTTTGATAGGGGTGTGACGAAGTCTGTGATGTTGCTGGGAAAATTGGTGCAGGATCTTGGTGGTCTGTATACATGGGTTCTGCCCACTGAAGTTGGCTGTGATGTGTATCTTGAACATGAGGTGTTCCAAGTAGCCAGTGGACATGGTCCATGTAGGTGGTGCAGTTGATGGTATCTTTGATTATGATGGTGACTCCACCTTCAGGTTTGTGCTGACTGTCTTCCCTAATGATCTTGTAGCCGGCAAGGACTGCTGTAGCGATGTACGGTACAGAGGTTGGGATTAGCCATTTTTCTGTAAGAAAGACCTGTTCCAGAGCATGGATGTGCAGTATGTCCCATATTTCTGGGTCATGTTTGGTGAGAGAGCAGGTGGTTGAGGCGTATGCATAAGAGAGTGGTGTGGTGTTTGAGTGGTGTTTGGTCTGTGTGAGCGGGTGGCTGGTTTGTGCAAGTGTGAGTGGGTGGGGTGCTGGGTGCTCTTGGTGCAGGAGTGGTGGGTGTAGGGTGTGGGAGAGTGCATGAGAACCTGAAGGAGGTGCATGTGAATGCTCCTTCTGTGATGTGCGGTGTGGCATATGAGTGCCGGTTTGGGTTAAGAGCATGGAGGAGCACAGCAAAGTATTGGTGGGTAGAGGGAGAACCAGGGTTCCTGACGCTAGGCTCAGACAGGCTTGCTTTTGGCGTGCTAGTGGTGCGACCGCTGCTCGAACACGCTGCAACCGCCATTAAATGGGTCCTGGGAGGAGCGCAGGGTACCCTGGGTGGGAAACCAGTGATGTCCCTTCCTGTGCTGGAAATCTAGTGATGTCACTTCCATTGCATACTTCAGCTGAAGGATTTTTAGGGGGCTAAATGATTGAGTGGTCCATTGTCTTTTAAAGTAGATTTCAATCACTATCTGACATACTGTGTCTTCGTGTGACCATAATTATAAACAAAGCCATTTATAAAATGTCCTCCTGTTTACAATTTAACCCCTTGCATGCTCGGGATGGCCCCCGGCCGTCATGCGTCACGGTGGGCGTGTGCGGAGGACAGCCGTGGGCCGTCCGAATCCTGCCCACTATTCAAATCGCCCACACAGCGCGTAAATTCGCGCCGCATGCAAGGGGTTAATCAGAAATAATTTAATTTGTGTGAGCATACGTTTGCAGATTGTTTGGGGGCCTGAATCAAGGTATGGATTATGCATAGTTCCACAACGTATTTTAATATCTTATAGCGTTTATCAAAGTATTACAATGCACTATTACTATGTCATTCTATTTTTTGACCTCGTATAATTCTTGTAGTGGCCCAAATCGTACGGGTTAGTAGCCTTTGCTTATGCTTCTGTGTAATTGTTGTATTATGAGACCCTGTTGTGATTTACAGATACTTTTAGTTGCAATTCTGCATCTTTTTTCAACTTTCTAAATGTGTATCAGCACAACACATTATGTACATTTACAGATTTTTATGCAGTGGGCATGCTACTACTTGGAAAGAGTCTTTGCCACCCCCACCTCCTGTTGTTGCATGCCAACTCGACGATAAAAGTTTCATTTGATATTGACAGTGCCATGTAGCTTACTATATACAGTTGTGGAGACTATAGGTAATAGCATGCCTTATTGAAGAAACGTCATCCTTCACGGTTTGCCTTTACCTACTGGAACTCTAGAGTTTTCCACGTCTTAGATCACGTTACCTTCCAGCTGCCTAATTTTCTGCTTTCTTTTAAAATACTGACTTTCCAGCAGTTAATTTACTGTTTACTTTTTTCAGGAAACCGAATTAGTAAGATAGAATTTTCCATTTCCTCTTTTTCCACACTCTTTCTGTTCAGAAATCTACATAGTACCTTGCTGCGTCGAAGTGCTATGTTTATACTTCAAGGACTGGATGTTTCATAGGGACCAAGCTAGTTCACGCAGCTGTAAGATTGATACAAAGAGCTTGAGTTAGATTCATTGGTCTGTGATTCAATTCTTTTTGTAGTTTCTCAAGTGTTTAGTGAAAATGTTTTTTTTTTGTTTGTTTTTTTTCATCATTATCAAGCATTTGAGCCATAGAACCAGTATTGCATTATCAGAAAATACTATGGCTTGTGAAGGTGGTTGCCTCGTATTGTAGCTTCCAGTCAATTCTGGCTCTCAAACACTGCTGTTTGTTATGATGAGATAATAGGTTTACTGTGCAGAAAAATTAATTAAATACATGTTTTCATTTTTTCTATAGTTTATTTTTATCATCTCAGCCAACCCACTGCTTTCCTATATGTTGCTTTTCATTGTTCTTTCCAAAACGTTGGGAGTAGTGTGAAGTGAATTGGAGGAGAGGGTGTGGTGCTGGACATTTAAGCGGAATAGTCCGAGATGAGATCAAATAACCCCAGGCAAACAGTGAATTAAATTTATGGTACAGCAAAATTTCAACCATTTAGAGTTCATTCTGTATGAATTAATTTAACTTACTGTGTATTTGCCATAATGGGTCCTGTGCTTTGGGCATTGTGTGCTATCAATCCTTTTCTATTTAGCAGTTGTTAATTTGTTTTTATTAGGAGAGCAGCTCAAATGAGGACCAAGCATCTTTTCAACATTCATTTACAAATCCGGCATTTGACATTTGTTCTGTTTCTTTCCATATCATTGTTTTGTTGTAAACAGTGCAGTCACATAGCCAAATCCTGAAATTGCTTTATCGGCTTAATAGTCTCACAATAACGCTTATACCACCATTGTCACAAAGCGCAATCCCTTCCTATACACACTACTTTTGATTTGAGTTCATTTGTGCTTTTCCTTCCCTGTCCTAGTTTAACATACTTTGCCCTCTTGGAGCACAGTTAATCTCTCAAATTAAATATGTTTGTCTGTTTTTAATGATAATGATTTAAAATATGATGGTTCTTCTGCTCGTCTACAGGTGCTCCCGCCAAGCATTGGATGCTCACAAACCCGGTCTGATACATAGAGTGCTCCTACCCTTTGCAGAGCTGAGAGCTCAATGGAAAGATCAACAAATGCTTTTTGCCATAGGCCTATGCTGAATCAGAGTTTACAGTCCGAGCAGAGGCATGAGTGTGAATCGCTTGCATAAGACCCATTACGTATCAGGGCGACAGTAGTCTGAAAACTCAAAAGATTCAGTTGAGACAAAGAGCACACGGTTTTCCCTGTGTAGTAGATTCCCATTGTACATTTAAGTCTAGGGAATATCTTGGTGACAGGTAGTTGGGGTGGGGGTGGGATTTGCCTTTTTCTCGTGGCCCTCAACCATCATTTATTAAAGGCTTATTTTTTCTTATGCTGCTTTGGGGGTTCAGGGTATTTTGTGCTACCATGTTACCTAGACTCTACAAACTTTCCCAAAATTGAAAAAGGCATCCGACCAGCCTCTCCCTTAGTTCTTTTGGGTACTTAAATGCAACTTTTTAAACTGCGTTAAGTTTGATAATCTGGTTCAGCTGCATGTCCCTGTCCTTGGTTCTCTACTGACGTATACAGTGATGACCAGAATGTCAGTCACATAAGAAAAGATGGGTCTAATCCCAAAAATAGAGGTAAAGGGTTCACAAGATAATACACAAGATGCCACAAAGGTGACCCCCGTGTCTAGCAGGGGGTCTGATAAAATAAAACATGTAAAGTTATGTTTTTAAAAGAGAGCCCAACAAAGGTTTTTTAGGTCTTGCCTAGGCAGCGCGCATGCGCTGCTCTAGGAGACGACCTTTAGAAATCGGTCTGCTCCTTTTCAAGCACAGCACACTTGTGCTTGTGCTGGCATCCACCTTGCGGGAGCGAGCAGCGGCGCGCGTGCTAATTGAAAACATATGGCTCTTGCGCCGCCGCTGCTCGCTCCTGCAAGGCGGAGGCCAGCACAAGCACGAGTGCTTCAAAACAGCTGCTGCTTGTTTGAGTCCCAGCAGGCAGATACAGCACACCTCCCCCACTTGGGATCAGGTTACTGCGGCCGCGTCCTTCTCCTGCTCTGTCTTTTTTTGCATTTACGGGATTTTTTTTTTTACTGGACGCTCCGTTTCCTTAAATGTAATTTGGGATTGTGTTCCAAATTTTTTCACGTGAATCAGCAGCATGGGTTAAAAGCATTCCATTTAATTTCCCACGGGTGCCTCCGGTTCCCACCTCTTGAGTTAACTAGCTTGATAAGAGCTGTCGTCCAGCGGCGCGTTTTCAATTAGCTTCGGCCGCGCGTGCTTGCTCCTCCACTGCCTGTTTCACCCTCGCTCTCCCTTGTCAACTTGTTGATCTGTACATTTAAGCAACGTACTGAGGCGTTTCACAGGCTCTCACCCAAAGACCTTTCATTTTCTCGGAAGCTCCCTTTCACACATCCCTTGCAGTGCTATTCTCACAGACAGGACCGACCCTGATTTAATAGGCCATTTTCAGCTCCTTTTCTCTCGCTCTCGCCGAGCGCCCAATTTGAGTCTCAATCAAAACAAAAGCTTGTTTAATTTCTCGCGGCTACGTTTTGCAACGATACCAAGAGGTTTGGGGTGAAGGGATCGGGGTGGTTCAAATGACATTTAAGTTTCACCTGCTATTTCTGTGATCTTGTTTCTCTATGCATCCTGGTACTTGTAGTCGTGTTCATCCCAATATAAATGTAAACACCTCGTGTTTATCGGGTCCAGAGCAGCAGCAGGCTGCAGCGCAACACTGGCTCAGCTGACCCTCGCGCCGGAGCCAGATTGAGCTATGCAGGAAGAGAACCTCCCTCTTTGCACTTATCCAACCCTGATTCTTTCAATCGCTTTGTTACAAATTTTTTCACGTGAATCAGCAGCATGGGTTAAAAGCATTCCATTTAATTTCCCACGGGTGCCTCCGGTTCCCACCTCTTCAGTTAACGATATAGGGAGACATCTTTACCCCACATTTAATAAGCAGAAAACACAAGGTAATGCTTCCCAACTCTCCCTGGCTTCACCTCTTTCTGACTGTCTCTCCTTTAAATACATCTCTTTGCCCTATACATAACCAGTGCTTCTCTCCACAATATCCCAATGTCTGAACTCTTGTCTTCCTCCTTTCAGAGAGCTTACAACAAAGCTCCCACTGCCCTTCACATTCTCTCTGTCCCTCCTGCCCCTGTCTGCCCACTGACACCTCTCTCCTTGCTCTGTGTCTGTTTACTGCCTGTTTACATCTTATCCTTGTTTAATGGGTATGTGCATAAAGGTCAGCCAGTAGTTTCTTCTGTGCACAATTTATTCGGGATATATGGGTCCTTGCTTTGCGTGCATTTGGTGTTTGTGTGATTGCACGTGTAATTTGAGTGTATCTGGGGTACTTGGGTTTGTATGTGCACACGTGATGTAAGAATATGGAACTCTACGGTGCTTGTGTTTGTATGTCCACGTGTGTGATTTGAATGTGTGTGTATCTGCGGTGCTTGTGTTTGTATGTGCACAAGTGTGATACTGTGTGTATATCTGGGGTGTTGGTATATGCACAAGTATGATTTGTGAGTGTGTATATCTGTGGTGCTTGTGTTTGTATGTGCACAAATGTGATTTGTGAGTGTGTGTATCTGTGGTGCTTGTGTTTGTATGTGCACAAGTGTGATACTGTGTGTATATCTGGGGTGTTGGTATATGCACAAGTATAATTTGTGAGTGTGTATATCTGTGGTGCTTGTGTTTGTATTTGCACACGTGTTATTTGAGTGTGTGTGTATATCTGGGGTGCTTGAGTTTGTATCTGCGCCCGTGTGATTTTCATCTGCTGTCAGTGCTGAGGGAGGGCATGTTTCCATTTTTACAAAGTATGAGTTAATAATATTAGAAGAACCATAATCTGTGGTAAACTATCCTCTTATGCTGTCGAGTGTCACGTTCTGCATGGCATCCAGGGGCTCTCTCACTTTCTCCAGCTCCAGGGTATAAGGCACAGCACCCCCACCTTCCTCCCACTCCCCGTAATTTTACTCAACACCCCACAGCTCTCCGATGTTTTTCCCACCCTCCTCCCTCGTGTTGTTGACAGCATGTTTTTAGAAGAAGTGAAAATAGAGCTTTCGCTTGCGCCTACTTCTCCCATGCTCTGTTAGCAAACACTGCACATAGAAGTCACGTGCCGGATTCCTTTCTTTTTCATGCTGCTAGTCTGTGACTTGGCTCCTTCAGTGCCATGGCTGCCGATCTTTCCTTTCCATGTCCTACATCGCTTGGAGTCTAAACGTCCACATTCCTGCATGGAATTCTGGTTTTTATCCTGCCTGGTGGAGCGGGCAGTTCTGAGGAAAGTGTGGATGAAGCCCATTGCACACAGCCTGGAGTACACGGATCCTTATTCTAAAACATATCCACTTATGGCTGGCTGCTTGTTTGTATTATTGTGTTAAGTGTTTTCGTCTTTGATGAAGTGGGCTTCCAATAATTTTGGGGCACATGTCCGTTATTATATGGTTTCGAGCAGCTCCTCGACACTCAGAAGTACTATGGCCAAATAAAACATAAGGATTTTCTTCTTAACTGAAAAGAAAAGCAGCAAAGTTCACTGACATCAGGTAGATCTCCTGGCAAAAGCAGGAGGGCATGCTCAGAACTCACCTTCTTTTTCCAGCACCAAAGCATCACTTAGCACCACCTCAGAGTCACCCAGCACCACCTCTATCTAGAGTTAATTTACCACTTCGTGCACCAACTACCTATCCCTCGCTATCTTCCTTTCTATCTATTCTATGTAACTCTCACCCTTTCTATGCACAATGTCACATAATTCCACTACACAAATACACTACACATCACACAATTCCACAACTAACAATTTCAAATCAACCGACATACTTCCACTCCAAACCACATACATCCATTCCACTCCAAAACAAAACACATAGATAAAAGACATTGTCATTTACAATGCCAATAGCTCCAACTCTCATTTATTATAACTTTTCAACATGCAGCACAGCAGCCACAATGCTCTACAGCATAGTTTCCAGACATTGGCACAGCCAATGGCTCTGGCTAAACACTTATAAGGTCCCAAAGGCGAGACTTATTGCTATGCCAATGCTTGTCTTTTATGGAGTCACTTCAGTTCTTTTACCCATACCTCCCTGCTCTGCATTGCCACCTCCCTTAAAATGTTTACTGCATGTTTTATGATTAACAGAGTGCCCAAAAAGCTGTGCTTTTTTTTTTTTTAGTTTGATTGTTTTCCAAGCTTTTCAACTGCAGTTGTCTGGGTTTGGTGGGCTCCAGTGTTTGGACCACTATGGTGAGTTTCTCTCATGGAATGTGTCTTTAAGGATAATTCATTTCAAGAAAGATTACCTCACAGTGATTGTGATGGTGGTGCCTTTTTCTTTAGGGACAGAATGGTAACAAAAATGAGTGGAAGTTCTTGGCTTACAAATGTAAAGATTCCTTAAATTTCAAAAAGTCTCACCAAGATTGCTTATCAAACTCCCACTGGTACTGAGCCCCAGTCTTATCCCAGGAACTTCTGTTGCCAAAACACCCTTTTCCTGTGCTTCCCAGTGTCTTGCCCAAGCAGGCTGCCCATGCAGTTGACCTCAGTCACAGCAGTTTAAATTGTGCCAAAAAAAGCCTTTGGTTTCAGTTATGTTGTTAGGCATTTAGAAATTGACGGGAGCCCCATCCTTTGGCTGCACTGCTCTCTTTAATGTTGTTCGGACCCTAAATTTGTGCCAAAGTCGCAGTTTCAACTTTGACTCTCTAAGCTTCAATTCAAGCCTTCAAATACAGTCCAGCTTTCACCATGTTCTATCAGCTTCTACATCAAGGGGAAATATAACATTAAAAAAACATTTTCTGATAGAGACTTCTAACCTCAGATTCTTCACCTCTTGAATACATTCCCAGGCATCAGACTGGATCAGTAAACTTTTATAGCAGTACCCCTGTGCATCGGAAGGTGGTGTTAGCAGCTCCGCTTAGACATCGCTTCGCACCGGATGAGACTTGCGCGGGCCTACATAGGTACCACCCATGCATGCTGAAATCAGTTTCTTTCCTTCCATACCAACCAACGCGGATCCAGCGATACCCCTCATCTCATCAAGATTCTAAATTATATGAAATTCTTCAGTGTGCAAGGGAATTTTGTCACCTCCCAAGTTTTAAGGGTTTAAACCCTGCGGGGGAATGTCCAAAACAAATGTCTGTGACTGACCCACATGTGGTTAGCATTTGGTGGCTGGGGTTGGATCACTACCCGAAGGCCTGCAGTGATAGTGTCTTGTTGCACCCCAAGCACTTTCAATATCAGGAAGCTACGGTCTTGTGGCGAAGCACTGCAAGATTTCATCAAAGGATCAGCCGAGGTCTACAGGCAGGTCTTGATCCCAGTGGTCTCTCCTGTGACGGATGTTCTTCGTGCTCTAAGTCTTCAGAGAAATCCAAAAAGAAACGCAAGAAGTCCAAGCCCCATCCCTCCACTCTCTGTTCCCTAAAAAGACGCAATGGTGTCATCTTTCTTCCTGGTCTTGCTTTCAGAGTGATCCAGCGGTATACTAACAACAGATACTCTACTACCATATACTCACCTGGGCCCATAAACACTTACACAGATCCAAGTAGACCGCTGGGATTAGTTTATATTTTCCCTTATTCAGGATTAGTTATTTCTTATTCCTAGCTAACCTTTCACTGATCAAAAAGTTCTTTCCTCTGGTCAATGGACCATTAGTTGAACTAGTTGATGGTGATAATTAACATAACTTATTAACTATTCTTTAATTAAAGGAAATAACCACAGACTCGGGAAGTTTTAAAATCTTTATCTAAATTAAGTGAATGTGAACCATTTCAAATTACAGTACAAACACATTCATTCGTAAGATTTCAAATCAATCTTCATTAAGAAAATATTTCAGACACATACAATAACTTTGCCTGGAAAGGAGAGGACAGAGAGAAAAGATAATCTACAAATATCATGAATTTATAGTTACCAAGGATGGTGTGAAGACCAAACCCTCTGGCCAAAGGGCTGGTAAGGGTCCCCCGGGATAGATCAGGAGACAAAAACTTCAGGACAGGAATCAGGACAGGATACTTAAACTCTCTAAAATACTGACGACTGCGTCGCACCCCTCTGACACTCTCTTCCTCCTCGAGTTTCTTCCGCGATCTTCTTGTCTAACCCAATTAATTAAAGATAGATGGTTCTGCATTCAGAGTCTTCATCAGCATCTCGCAGCGTCCCTTTCAGCATCAGCACCACCCACAGCACCCCGAGCTCTCGACTTCCAGCACCGACGCCTCTGACTAACTAAAGCTACCTCAGTTATACCTTTTGTTTTCCATGTACCACCCACTAAAGTTTCAATATCGCAAAAATACGTATTCTGATTGGTCAGGCAAGGGGGGGATGATCCTCACACCATGCTTACATATTACTTATTTTCATTGAACCATTGTTCGCAAAACCCATCCCCTTAAACTTTATTCTTTCCTTCCGTTCCCATACATGTCCAAACTTTATTAGATACAATTATTTCAACATTATGAATACAAGTCTTCTTGCATGAACTCTTCACCCCCTGTTCACAGGGCACGTCATTCTCGTCCTTGGACGGCTGTCAAAAAGCTTGGTCATCCCTCTGGGTCAGCTCTCATGTAGGCATGCGCAAACTTGAATCAGTCGGCTTAATTTAGACAAACGTAAAAGGCCCAAATGCGCACTAATAATAAAGTCAAAAGAAGAAATGTTACTTTCACAAATAAATGATTTCACTGTATACCACCCCTCTCTACTCTAACCCTCTTTACTTATTAATTCTTTCCCAGCATTAGTAAAATAGCTGGTTTTCATTTCGGCTAAGCAGATGCCATGCACGTGAGTCTTCCAAGACTCCATTTTAATGCCTTCTGCACATGCGCTAGAATTTCCCTCCAAGCATTTGTACCGTCATACTGCGTAGATGCAGCTGACGCATGCGCGGTAAAGATTTCCCAGTTAGAGCTGGATTAGTCAGTTTTCATTGTTATTTATATTAGTACACACATACACAAGCTTCGCTAACCCGCGTGTTTTCTGTATTTGCGTGTTATTATTTACAAGACGTTGTTAGTAATTCGTTAGCGAGTTAAACGAGAGGATTGCTTCCGAGCAAGTCTCCTTTACGAGTCCTTGCTCCATCAATCCCCTCTCTGATGGCATTTTAAGCCATCACAAAATTACCCATCCCAGATGCCAACATTAGCACATCTCAATCTTCGATTTCTTTTCTCATTCTTCGACTGTTACTTCTTTTCCTTCTAAATCTTTCATCTTCTGATATATCTTTCCTTTCATTTCTTCTTGTTGTATCTCCTCATATTCTTTTTCGTTTCTTTCCTTTTCCTTCTCTTTCTAGATGTATTTTTCCTTTCCCTCTATTTTTGCAACATTTATATGTAATCATTAATATCATTACTATTGTTATTATCACAACTAATGGTAATATTATTTGACCTAGAAAACTTTTCCCAAAATTAGTAAACCATTTCCCTATTGATGTTATGCTCTTTGTTAGTTTTCCCCACACACTGTCAACCTCCAGTTGGGTCAAGTCTTTATGCATTCTTGTAATGTTTTCAATATATCCTTTAATTTCTCTACTCTTGTCCGGAATATAAGTGCAGCAATGTTGAATTTTCAACATGCCACAGACTCCACCTTCTTTTGCTAATAAAATGTCAAGGGCAAGACGGTTCCGTATAACCATAGACCTGATTGCAACCATCTCTGTGTTAATCATCAAGAATCCTTCTGCAGTGTCTGTAGAAAGACGATCAACTATGGTCGATAATTTACAAATTTTCTGCGAATTTAGAATGACTCCAACTGAGGGTATCAATGCACTAAATATATCTCCTACTATTTCAGAAACACTAGCTCTTCTTCGTGTTAGTTCATTAGATTTTCCATTGATTCTGTCCACATGATATATTTTCGGAAAAACTATTCCAAAATAACAGCTCCCGTACCATCTTGCAGGTAACCTATAATAGGCATTGTTCCCGCAGACATAATAAACTCCTGGAAATACAGGATCAGTTCCCCCTTTTAGTCCCCACCCTCCTAAAATTAGGAAGTTGTGTTCACACTCACTGGAACCAATGTAATTATTATTATAATCTGTCTTTAATCTATGGAGGCAGAATTTTCCCTTTTCACAAAATCCAGGGACATCGCAGCATGAGCTTTGCCATTTGCATAGATTCCCTCTTTCCCAACCCATGGAGGTACATGGGTTTTCTGTTCAGCAGCTTTCTTTATTAAATCCTGTCTCCTTTCTTCTACTAAATTCAAAAACTCCTTTTCTTCTTCACGTAAGGTACAAGTTAAATTATTTTCGTGTGCTTGAGCTATATCTATTGAACTCATTGTTAAAAAGAATTCACCCATAAATTGTGCATTCTTACTACTAGCTACTGGATTCATTTTCTCTCTAATAGGCAATTCTGAAAATACTACATCTAGATTTGAATAAAAATGCTGAAGTCTCCCTGTAGCATAAAATAAACTTGATAAAATACTACGACACACCATATGTTAGAGGTATATGGTGATATGTCACCCCTTCTGATACTGATGAAGGTAACTTCATACAAACATAGCAATTTTTAATTTCCATTGTATTAACATACTGAAATAACAATTTAGCAAACACATTTGAAGACATATTATAATCCGACTCATTGTGATAATTTGCCTCATCTACCCCATTTCTATTTTAGTTCCCTTTAATCTATCTACCTTTTCATTAGTAATGGTATTATTTTTGTCACTTGTTTCCATTAATAAAGGTACTGCTACAGTTAAGAATAACCATACTAATACTACCAATAATATACTACAAAAACAAAATCTAAAACATTTTCTTTTTAAACCTCGTTTTGGTCTTTCAGTGACTTCAACTTCTGCCATTTTAATGTGAGAGAATTTCTTCTCTTTTCTTTCTGCTAAATTTTTCTTTACTTTTTTATTTTAAGGAGGTCTCAATTTGCTTTCATCAATCTGTGCAACATGAACCCTTTCTGTTTCCTCACTTAAGCCTAAGTTTTCAAATTCTTCGAGTATAACGTAAGTCCACTCAGGGGCCTTGTATTTTCTGTTTATATTTCTCAGTCTTGGGCTTCTTCGAGTGAGTTTCACTAAAGTTTGCTTAGATTGTGTTTGACTTGTGACTTCATTTACTTGTTCTGGTTTCTTTTCTGATTTTCTCAAATAATATTTTAATTTCTTCACGCCTACTGGCCAATTGCCTCCTTTTCTAAATCTTTTGACCTGAACTGCACTTTCACCTTCTCTATCTCCTTCTAGATTCCTTTTATTTTCACTTAATCTAGGCACAATCTGTCCTTGTTCTCTATTTTCTGTGCTTGGACCTTCCTCTACTTGCACCTGTCGAGGTCTTATTATAATTTGTTCTTCTGCCTGAACTTGTTCTTCTAGATCTACCTGATCCTGTTCAGGTCTTATTTCAGATTGTCCTTCTTCTGCCTGAACTTGTTCTTCTAATTCTGACTCTCCCTCCTCAGGTCCCTGATTGTCTTTGTTTATTTCAACCTGAGTGTGTTCTTCTTTCCCTGTTCTTCCCTGTCTACTTTCCTGCCTTTTCAGTTTTGTTATTCTTCTTGTTTCGACAGCATCATCAGGTATTTCAATTATTGGTTTCCAATCTTCCTGACTTGTACTTGGCTGTTTGTCATTCAGTTGTCTTTCAGAATCTATCATTCTAGACTCTTCAATTTCACAGCTTTCAACTTCTGACGTTTCAGCCTGCTCAGTCAGTGGTTGCTCTTGTTGTTCTGATGGCCTCGGTACTCTTCTGGTATGACTAGCATGAATCCAATTGGGCAAACCTGCACACTTCACCGCTGTGGTAGTGACTAGTATGACTTGATGAGGTTTATCCCACCTTGGTGCTAGACACGACTTCCTTGCGTGTTTCTTCACTAACACCCAATCTCCAGGATTCAAATCATGTGCTTGGTCTGGCTGTCTTTCAACTGCGTCTTCTCCAACCTGGTGGGAGACAGAACGCACCATTTCAGCCAATCCTTTGCAATAGTCCAGTACCAGATCATCAGTTATACTCATTAATTTGTTTCCAGGAATAAATGCTTGCCTCATTGCCCTTCCCATGAGAACCTCATGAGGACTCATCCCTGTCTTTCTGTCAGGAATACTTCTGAGACCCATCAATACAAGAGGTAATGCATCTGGCCATTTCAGCATTGTGGATGCACACACTTTCCCTAATCTTGACTTGATTGTGCCATTTAGCTGTTCAACTATTCCAGAAGCCTCTGGACGATAAGCACAGTGCAGTTTTTGTTCAATGTTAAATGCAGCACAGATTAATCGAATTATTTCATTATTAAAATGAGGTCCTCTATCTGATTCCAAAGTGACTGGAAAACCAAAACAAGGAATCAACTCCCTCAATAGTAATTTGGCAACTGTAAGACTGTCATTTCTTCTGGTGGGGTATGCCTCCACCCATCTCGAGAACAGACACACTATGACTAGTACATACTTTTAGTCCATTACAAGGAGGTAACTCTATGAAATCTAACTGCAACCTGGTGAAGGGTCCTTCTGCCTTTCCAATTTTGCCCCAGCTAACCCCTGTCTTCCTGCCTGGATTTTGTTGCTGACAGGTTAAGCATCTTTGCCAAAGGCTCTCTGCGACTACCCTGAATTTCGGTATTATACCAACTCTGTCTGAATAATCTGATCATCGAATCTCTCCCTATGTGTGTTGCTCCATGATATACTCTTGCCATTTTAGAGAGCAAACAATCTCGCATGACTGGTCTTCCATCTAAGTACACCCATACTTCATCTTCTGACCTTTTTGTACAGGCTGCTTTTATCCAAATTTCTTTTTCCTTTTCCTCAACTTCTTCTTGTAACTGTCTAATCTCATCTCATGTTTCTGGAATTGAGAAAAACATAAGTTGGCAGCTGGTTTCACCCGTTTCAACTTTTCTGTTTATGGCCATTGTATTCTTCGCACAATATCGAGCAATTTGGTCAGCGTATCTATTGCCGGCTGCCACATAGTCATTTCCTGTCTGATGTGCAGCGCATTTAACAACTGCTACTTCTTTTGGCAATTGTAATGCTTCCAGCAGATCCTTCACATTTTTACTGTTTCTTATAGGAGATCCTGAAGAAGTCAGAAATCCCCGTGCACAACCCCGAAACCATATTGACTGTCCGTAAATATGGTTATTCTCCAATTTTTCCCAATTTTGCATGCCTTTGTTAAGGCCACCAATTCGGCTACTTGTGCAGATTTGACTCTCGGTAAACAGGATGCTTCAATTACCCCTGTTATCTTACATACGGCATATGCAGCACTTAATCCTCCATCTTCTATCCTCAAACAAGACCCATCCACAAATAACTCATGATCAGCTTCCTTTAATGGTGTTTCTTTTATGTCAGGACGGGGCTTAGTACACAATTCAGTCACATCCAAACAATCATGATCAATTTCATCTCTTACTTCCTCGTTGCACGGGTCTGGCAATAATGTGGCAGGGTTCATAACCGTACATCTTATCACTTTCACATTTTCTGCTCCCAAAATCACTCTTTCATACTTAGTCAGCCGACTAGGTGTGAGATGTTGTGTTCTTGTTCTTGTCAGAAGAATTTCAACTAAGTGTGGAACATAGACTTTTACTGAATGTCCCATCACTATTGACTCACTTTGCTCCAGACTCATACAAGTAGCAGCTACTGCTTTTAAGCAGCCAGGTAAAGCTGAAGCCACTGGATCCAATGTGGCAGAAAAATACGCCACTGGACGTCTGCTCAGTCCATGTCTCTGTGTTAAAACTGAAGGTGCACAATTTTCTCTCACAGCAAAACAACTCAAATTCTTTTGAATAATCAGGCATGCCCAAAGCAGGAGCTTCACATAAACAATTCCGCAATTTTACAAAGGCTTCCAAACATTCATCATTCCAATCAATTGGATCTTTAGCTCTCTTCCGTGTCAATTGTATCAATGGTTTTGCTAGCATGGAAAAACTGTTAATCCACTGCCTACAGTACCCAACCACTCTTAGAAACATTCTCATTTCCTTTTGCGTCTGAGGTAGTTGCATCTCCTTGATTATTTTTATTCTTTCCGGTGTCACTTTTCTTACTCCTCTTTCTATTTTATGCCCTAAATATTTAACTTCTTGTTGGCAGAACTGTAATTTTTCTGGAGACACCTTGTGTCCTCCTTCAGCCAAATGGTTCAGTAATGCAATTGTGTCAATGACACAATCCTCTCCTGTTCTTGATGCCACCAGTAGGTCATCAATGTACTGAACCAGAACCGAATTTCCAGGCATGACTAATGACTCTAAACACTTTTTCAGGATCTGATTAAAAATCGAGGGAGACTCTGTGTACCCTTGAGGAACTCTGCACCATGCATAAATACAATCCTCGAACTTAAATGCAAAAAGATACTGGCTGTCTGGGTGCAAGGGAATAGAAAGAATGCTTGGCATAAATCAATTACTGTAAACCAGCCCGCATTCCAAGGTATCTGATAAAGGATCACTGCTGGATTTGGTACTATTGGGCAACATGGTACTACAATTTTATTTATGTTTCGTAAATCTTGCACTATCCTATATTTTCCACTAGGCTTTTTAAGTCCCATGATTGGTGAATTACAAGGACTACTCATTATTTCTTTTAAAATGCCTTGTTTAACCATTCGATCGATTTCTGGAATAATTCCTGCTTTTACTTCTGGACTCATCTTGTATTGTCGTGTGTTTGGATAAACTGCACCTTCCTTCACTGTCCCTTTCACTGGGTCTACATTTGACATCAGCCCAATATCTTTTCCTGTAAAATCCCACACTTCCGGATTGACTGTGGCTCTCAACTCTTCTGGTAATTCATTTTCAGTCATTAATGAAAACATTTCATCTACTTCTGTTCCCTGCTTGACTAGCATCATTGTATATATAACATCTTCATCAGGGGTCTGGAAAGCGACACCATCTGGTGTACAATAGATCGTGCAATTCATTTTGCACAGTAGATCTCTTCCCAACAGATTTACTGGACTGGAATCGCAAACTACAAACCAATGCATTTCTTTAAAGTTTCCAATGTGCACCTCCATTGGTTTCGTGATTGGGGTTCGAATCTGTTGATTTGATACGCCTACAACTTGGATAGATTCTCCCGAGAGGGGTAGGTTTGGGATGTCTGCTGTTCTCACAGTAGACCGGGTAGCACCAGTATCCAATAGAAAAGTGATGTCTTTACCTTCCACTTTCCCATCAACAAATGGACCTGACTGATCTACCGGCAAGGATGCGCCAAGCACGCACTCCTCTTCCTCCCCCCTCAGGCACCGTCATTGTACAAAGTCTGAATTTTCCTCATCATTCTGCAACAAATATTGCGCAACTGTTCTATTATTCTTACCACTTTCTCCTTGAAATCCGGTGTTCGTACTGAACTTTTGGTGGTTCACAAAGTTTGGCATAGGAGCTGGTGGCACCTGATATTGTGGAGTAACTACCTGCTGCTGCTGATTCATAAGTACTTCATTCTGCATCTGTTTGATGAAATTTTGATTTGGCCCATTATTATTCTGAATACTCTTACACTCGTTCTTCCAATGTCCAAGCTTTCCGCACGCATGACAAGGAAACTTCTTCTTCGCTTCTTCTCTGTTCATTCGTCCTCTATATTTATTACCATTCGCCACTTGATCATTCTGACTCTGCTCTTTCACTTGATTATCAGTCTGAGTATTGGTTTTATTCTCCTGTTGCTCTGCCAACTTTACCTGTGCCCACATTTTCTCTTTTAGTTTTCTACGCCTTGCTTCTATGTCGTCTCCGCAGTATTTTGCATACTTTAAAATCTCATCCACTGTCTTGCTTTGCCAACACAACATGTGCTGCTGTATCATCTGACTAATCTCTGGTTTCAAACCATATACAAACCGATACACAAAATGTCCCATGTCCTTATCACCAATATTCTCAAAACCACTATACTGCTTAAACACCTGCTATAACCTTTCATAATACGCATGTACAGATTCATTTGGTTCTTGTGTCGTCCTATCTATCTTTACCCAATCTGTTTCTTTAGGAGGAATTTTCCCTTTCAAATAAGTAATCACTTGGTGATATTTCTTCATCACCTCCTCTGAGGGTGCTCCTGTCTTTGAGTCTCTAGCATACTCTTCACTTGGCCAATCTATTGTAATCTTACACTCCGTCCATAAATCAGCAGGTACCACAATGTCAAACAAACCATCCAGATCCTTCAATAAGACCTTTGAAACCTTCCCAAATCTTTCTACCTGTTTATACCATTCAACTGGTTTTTCTCTCAATTTTGGAAAATCATTTGTAAATGACAAAATATCTTGTCTACTCCAAGGAACATGAACATATCCTCCTCCTGGAACCTCTCTCATTGGACACAATTTCTCAACCTTTTCTGTTTCCCTTACTGGAAATGCAGATGACGCTTCTCTCGCTTGAACTTCCTCTTTCTTTCTTATCCATCTAATTCTCCATTTATCAATGTCTCCCCATTTTCGCAAAATATTCATTAACTCCTTTATCTGTAGTCTCTTTCCAGATGCATTAACACTTTCTAAATCTTTGTCAGTAAAATCCACTCGATATGTTTTCTGTAACAACTTTGATTTCCCTATATCTATTCCAATTTCTGAAGCAACTGCTGTTAATTTCTCATGAAATACTCTTGCTCTTCTGGTTATACTCTTACATAAAAATAATAATTCTTCATCATTGTAAGCATTCAATCTTTCTGTGCCCACACTTCCCACTATCATTTCTTCCAATTCCACTTTAAATCTACTAATGTCTAAAATCTTTGGTGGTGAGTTCCGATTATCTCTTTCCTGTGCCCATCTTTCTATGTCTTCAGGGGTAACTACTGTTGCACCTCCAGTTCCTATAGGAACCAAAGGTCTCCTTTCTCTCAAATTCATAGGCGTAACTCTTTTCGGAGTTTCAGTTAAAGTTTCCACATTAGGGAGATCCATTAATGAAATAACTGATTCACTTTCACTGACCTGATCTGTAATGATTACTTCTTTTCTAGGACTATTTAACTGAATTGTTACAGTTTGTGGTTTCTGGCAAGTCTTTTTATCTCCGTACAATGGGATTACCGGACCAATAGTCACTGGTACTTTGAAGGCTTCAGTATTCAAATTTAATTGACTTATTTTCTTTACTAACTCTTCTCTAGTTTTATTTAAAACATCTCTCTCATTATCTTGCAACACCCTATTAAATGCCGTATCATGTAAAATTTGTGGGGTTAAAGGCATTCCTATCGCTGGTGCGCTTGGGGTAACCTTACTAGTTGCTTCTTGATACGGTGGTGGATTTTTAATTAAAATATCCTCTAACAACTCATCATCTGATTCACCATATCCGGTTGTATTCAAGTGTTTCGTTTTCTCTTTACACTTTCCTCCAGACTGTTCCTCAGCCATTAATACTGGATATAAACCTTCAGATACCATAGCTCTCCTCCACTGTTTCATCTGCCCTTCGCGTGATTCTTGCAAGTATCTGGGAAAAAATCCTTTATATCTCCCACCTCTGCATTTCTCGCGTTCATATGACTCCGTCTCCCATTCTTCCAAAGCCTCATATTGAGTTAACCTAGGTCTAGGTTCCAAATCATTCATTCTCATTCTCAAATTCTGAAGAATTCTCCCATTAAACGTACCATTTTCAGGAAACGCTAGCACTCCATCACCTCTCGTATATTCTATCCAATTTTCCAACCACACGCAAGTATGATATCCTCTTTCCATCATCATAAAAGATGCTGGTGTCTTCGGTGGCGGAATAGGAATTCCCTCTCTAGTCAACACAGGCTTATCTTTCTTAAAGAAATTCTTAATTTTCTTTATAAATGACATTTTTCTCTCTTCTCCATACATCCTAGATGAAAGATATATAAAATTGTATTCTGCAAACCCGTGAAATCTTCTATCTGCACGTCTCACACTAGTAGTCAAATCAAAATTCTGCATACAATCTCTCCTTCCACCAATCCTAGCGCGGCTTGTAACTGGTTATCCAATCAAAATCAGGCTCACGCTCGTGATCTGACCAATGCCAGCGCGGCCTTTTCTGACGTCAGTTCTGCTCCTTACTACTGACCCCTCCTTTACAAGGCTGCTTCTGTCACACGCCCGCTGTTTCAACTTATCCCAGCGCGGCTCTCTGTGACGTCAGTCCTACTCCGGCGACTGACCCTCCCTTCACAAGGTAATATGAAAACTTATTTTCTTAATACTTTGCATTAAATTCATTGTTATTAACTACATAAAAACATTCGCTACTCTGCCTGTTCCACTAAAACCAAAGGATAGATTTTCTTTCCGCTGCGAGTAAAACCTTCCGCTTACTCTTCATACACTACGAGTAAAACCTTCCGCTTACTCTTCATTCAAGCTCCAGAGAACCTGCTACTCCTCCAGTGTCACCCGTATTAGGAAATGAGACCAAAGTTTCACCAGTGAACCCCTTTTGCTATCATGCGCAATCTACTTTTATACAAAATAGTCCCTAGTTTACACTGCCAGCCCTGCATAGCTTCTCTGTGTTATTCCAACAGACGAGTAACCTCACTGCAGTATGGCTTCTGTCACCACCCGCTATTCATGCCCGGGAATTCTGGACAACATAAAACAAAGACACTAACTCTTTTGTTAAAACATAAATCAATAATCTATACTTATCACCAAACTAGTCAATAATAACCATAACTCTGCTACCAGAAAACTGATCCAGCGGTATACTAACAACAGATACTCTACTACCATATACTCACCTGGGCCCATAAACACTTACACAGATCCAAGTAGACCGCTGGGTTTAGTTTATATTTTCCCTTATTCAGGATTAGTTATTTCTTATTCCTAACTAACCTTTCACTGATCAAAAAGTTCTTTCCTCTGGTCAATGGACCACTAGTTGATGGTGATAATTAACATAACTTATTAACTATTCTTTAATTAAAGGAAATAACCACAGACTAGGGAAGTTTTAAAATCTTTATCTAAATTAAGTGAATGTGAACCATTTCAAATTTCAGTACAAACACCCTCATTCGTAAGATTTCAAATCAAATCTTCATTAAGAAAATATTTCAGACACAATAACTTTGCCTGGAAAGGAGAGGACAGAGAGAAAAGATCTACAAATATCATGAATTTATAGTTACCAAGGATGGTGTGAAGACCAAACCCTCTGGCCGAAGGGCTGGTAAGGGTCCCCCGGGATAGATCAGGAGAAAAAAACTTCAGGACAGGATACTTAACCTCTCTAAAATACCGACGACTGCGTCGCACCCCTCTCTGACACTCTCTTCCTCCTCGAGTTTCTTCCGCGATCTTCTTGTCTAACCCAATTAATTAAAGATAGATGGTTCTGCATTCGGAGTCTTCATCAGCATCTCACAGCGTCCCTTTCAGCATCAGCACCACCCACAGCACCCCGAGCTCTCGACTTCCAGCATCGACGCCTCTGACTAACTAAAGCTACCTCAGTTATACCTTTTGTTTTCCATGTACCACCCACTAAAGTTTCAATATCGCAAAAATACGTATTCTGATTGGTCAGGCAAGAGGGGATGATCATCACACCATGCTTACATATTACTTATTTTCATTGAACCATTGTTCGCAAAACCCGTCCCCTTAAACTTTTTTCTTTCCTTCCGTTCCCATACATGTCCAAACTTTATTAGATACAATTATTTCAACATTATGAATACAAGTCTTCTTGCATGAACTCTTCACCCACTGTTCACAGGGCACGTCATTCTCGTCCTTGGACGGCTGTCAAAAAGCTTGGTCATCCCTCTGGGTCAGCTCTCATGTAGGCATGCGCAAACTTGAATCAGTCGGCTCAATTTAGACAAACGTGAAAAGGCCCAAATGCGCACTAATAATAAAGTCAAAAGAAGAAATGTTACTTTCACAAAAAAATGATTTCACTGTATACCACCCCTCTCTACTCTAACCCTCTTTACTTATTAATTCTTTCCCCGCATTAGCATTAGTAGTCAAGTCAAAGAAGGCTTTATTCGATTGCATAAACAAACAATCATAAAAGCACAATAGATAAAACAATCTTACAATTCATGCAGACAAAAATTCATTATTGAGTATATACATGAGCTTAAAAAATATTAAATTTACAAGGCCTTCATACAAACAATTTAAAAATCCATTTCTCATTAAGACAATAGTATACAACTTTGTTTCCTTATACTCAAAACCTTTTTCAGAAAAATTATTATTCTAAAAACAGTGCTCATTTTCCAGAAATTGAAGAGCCAGGAAAGCAGGACGACATCGACGTAACCCCCATTGTTTTAAAATAGGAACGAGGAGAGCTCTCCTAGGTACAGAATAAAACCTACAGAACAAAGTAACATGTATCATAGATTGAGGGGACATGTCACAGGGACATAATTGGAGGTTTTGAGACCAATCGTTCTTAATGGGGAAAGTTACCAGTCTATGGAAAAACCCCAGCCTAAAACGAGTAAATAAAAACCTATCATGGGCACTAGGTACAAAGGTCAGATAGGGTTGAATATTAAAAGAAGTTAAAACCAACTGATTGCGCAGGACTGTGGGTTTTAATATCTCCGATGACATTCTAATCATATCCAGATGGAGAATACCCTCATGCTTTAATTCCTTCCTTGTTATTGCCCTGATTGTGGTAGGATTAATAAAATAGTCTAAATGGGCAAGAGCCTTTAAAAAATGTCGGACATATTTTATCCAGGGGATCCTCACGGCACCTTCCAATTTCAGGATGTCAGTAAGGATATCTCTATTCAGTTTAGCCTCTTCTTTGGTCCAGAGCCTGTGTCATAACAGGACAGGCTCGAGCCTAATTAAATCTGATATAAAAGGTAGTCCAAACTCAGCATGACATATGCATGCTGAGGTACTACTCGGGACCGAAAGGATATACCTTAGGAAGGAGTTCTCTACTCTCTGGATAGGCAGCGGGTCGGCATGCCCCCACACCCCGCTCCCATATACTGCATCTGAAACACATTTGGCCTTATAAATTTTAATAAGCTCCACTGGGGGTTTTTTGCCTAATTTTCTTGCAAAAGTAGTGAGAGCAGAAGTAGTGCGTAAAAGTGCCAGTTTTTTTGCTGCAGTAGCTTGCACCCAGGTATCATTGTGGGCAAAAAGAATGCCCAAGTAAGAAAAAGTCTTTGAAATCCCAATCTTTTGTCCTGCCACATACATATCTTTATACTTCTTTATTCTGGAACCACACCGCATAACAAACTTTTTGGAGGAGTTTACCCGTAGACCTAGGTCTTGCATAAAAAGGGAAAAACTATCCAAAACACGCTGTAAAGCCTACTTGTGTGCGGGACATCAGCACCGCGTCGTCTGCGTACAGAAGGGCTGGAATGGAGCGGCCGGCCACCTGAGGGAAGTCCTGGTTGTCTTTAATAAGGGCCTCCCCCAATCCATTTATATACAAATTAAATAGGAACGGAGCCAGGACACAACCCTGCCTGACTCCGCTCCTGATTGGGAATGTGGTCGTGCGCTCGCCCCTCAACCCGCAGCGGACGCGGGCTTTGGCGTCACTATAAAAACGTTTAAGAAAATAAATATTTACATCAACCCCCATGACTTCTAATATTGACCAAAGCTTAGTGTGACTCACGCAATCGAATGCGGCTGTGAGGTCAACAAATGCTAAAAAGTGGTTCCCTTGTTTTGCTCTGGTATACTTCCCCCACTAGAAGAGAAAGGTTTATACCTTGATCAACAGTCCCCACACCAATCCGGAAGCCATACTGGAGGTCTGACAGGATAGAATTCTCGTCAGCCCAGTCCTGGAGACGTTCCAGGACGATTCTACCCACTACCTTTGTTATGGCATCCAGCAGGGAGATTGGTCTGTAACATCCAGGATCATGCCTATCCCCCTTCTTGAAAATGGGCACAATAGTAGACTCAACCCACGTGGGTAGGAAATCAGTGCTACAGCTGGCGTTGAGCACCTGCACCAGTAGGGGCCCCCATAGAGAAACGTTTGATTTAAACATGTCCACGGGGACCCCGTCTGGACCAGGTGCCTTACCGCCTTGACTTGCATCCAGAGCTCGCTTTACTTCCTCTAGGGTAAATCTCAATTCCTTCTGATATGAGTGATGGTTTGGTCCCAACGCCCGACACACTCGGGTGTCCTCAGTATCAAGATAACCCTCACCCTCAGGGTTGTCCTCGCCCCTATACACTTGGGCAAAATGCCCAATCCACTGCTCTTCCGATATAGCTATCTCAATTGAGGGACCGATCTCAGTGGACAGGAAAGGTGCCCGGATTACCTTCCAGAAAGCCACCGAGTCTCTGGATAGTGAGGCCGCGTGTAAGGCCTCCCAGGCCTCCCTCTTCAAGACATTTTTTTCTGTCCCTTACTGCTTGTTTATATGCCTCTCTCGCTGCCCTTATTTCCAGTGTGTTTTTCGGGATTTTGTGGAGTACCTTCTTTAGCTGGGAGTACGCTTTAGTGCACCTTGTATCAAACCACCCTTTCTGAGAGCTATTACTCTTTTTGTGCCTTACAAGGGACTCTCTTATCGCAGTGGTTATTACCATAAATGAACTTAAAATTATGTCAGGGGGCGCTGTTTCAGTCAAACACGTCTCTATATGTGGTTTGCATTTGACCACCACTGCTTTAGTCACGGCCACTTGATCAACCATGGCCCAGCGAAGGGAGTACCCGTTAGTACTACCTATAGCTATATTTTCTAGCAGCCAATCGTTATTATCATTAAGTCTAAAAATTTTGCTAGAGGATAGCCTAATGGTCAAACAAAGAGGAAAATGGTCACTCAATGAGTTCTCTGAGACACAAAAGGAATGTAAACTTTGTACATGTTTATTTGATACTAAGATAAAGTCTATAGTGGAGCAAAGACCTCTACCGTTGAATGTCCATGACATTGGAATTGGTGTAGGACAGATTTCATTAACAAAACCCAGATCAAAGCTAAAAATAAATTCATTTAGCAGCTCCCCCAAACTGGTATGCCTAAAATGAGATGAACATGCACCTACATCTCGTAAACCTCCACACAAATTATCATCAACATTTTCACATAACGCACAATTAAAATCCCCAGCTAATATATATGTTATATCTTTGCCCATGGTTTTACCTGCTGATCTCAATTCAGTGGACATCTTTCTCAGAACAGTGCCCGCTTCCCCAAGGGGGATGTTGTTATAAAAGTTGACAAACTATGGATAATGATTTGTTAAGATCCAATCTAACTAAATAATGATAATCATCACTAGCAAGCATCGTGGTGTTTCTTATGTTTAGGCCACTAGATATATACGTACATAAACCACCCTTAGCCCTTCCACTCTGGACATTCACGGCTGGGGTGTGGTAGGTTCTATATCCATTTAGGTGAATCACGTCCGTGGACCAAGTCTCCTGAAGGCACAGAACCTCGAATTGTAGGATAAAATCCCACCACAATTGAACGTTCAGCTTTGAACGAATCCCGCGATATTCCATGACACTATATTGCAGAGGGGAAGTTTGACGTCAGGGGGCTATTACAAAAATGTGTAGCAGGACTGGAAAGGTCCTAGTTTACAATTGTGGATGGAGAGGGGACAGTTAAAATGCCCTGTAAGGTAATTTGATCCTCTGTCTGTAGGCCCGTGGATCCATGTGCCTCAGGTCTACTGTTAACAGTCAGACAGTCATTTGAGTCACTAGTTAAAAAAAGGACATTTGGAATATCGCAACAATCACCCTGTGTCTCCATAATCGTTTTCAAGGACCCGAGAGCCAGACCACTATCCTTACTAACATGATGATCACATATAGGGTCGTCATTTCTCATTAAAATCGACCCACAATGTCTCCTGTGCTCTGGGCTGCTAGTTTGATAATTGTTTAGTACGTAAGTTCTGGACTCCAGTCAATCGATATCTTCCATAAAATTCAGGGGATCAAAACGATTATGAACTGGGACAGAATATCTAGGCTGTCTTAGTCTAGGATAATTATCCCTCTCAGCGGAAAAACCCTGTTGTATCGGTGAACACAAGGAGCGATAAAAGTATCCCAATGGTGCTATGTTTATATTATTGGGATCAGAAGGTCCCCTATTGCCCCTGTCTAATATTGTTCGCACCAATAAGGGTGATTTAAATGTTAGTACAACGCAGTCCCCACTAAAAGATTTAACTGAGGGGCCAACCCATGCGATCCTGCGCGCCATTTTAAAATCATTGAAAAGGGGCTCGCTTAGGCCCGTTCTTCTGGCTAAAAAATGGAGGGACTTGTTTTTTAAGGTCGACCAGTGCTCAAAAACATTGTTGGTTAATGGTGGAACATTCGCCAAAACTACCGTATAAGGAGTCACTTCTGGGGACAGATGTAGGTTAGATGATGGGCAATGAAACTGATCTTTCTGTTCTTGTAGTTCTGCCCTTCCTGGTTACCCTATTCCCAACTATCTCCCCTTCGGTCTGCATACTCCTTTCTGGGCCGGCAGGGATACTGGAAGCTATTATAGCAGGTCTACCTGTACTAGGGTGCTGACCAGCACGGGCCAATGAGTTGTCTGTATTAGAAGTGATCATATGGGGAGTATTATTCCTATTTGATGTTAGTGCGGTAGCTTTAGAAATGGTAGTTGAGGCAACAACCGTGTCCACCCCCCTATTTGATGGGTTAACTTCGTTTACTTTAATATTATCTATCGATTTTGCTAATAGTGTACTGCCAATCAACTCTATTTTTAAAAGTATAGCTTCCACTGTAGTTACCTTTAACATGATAGGTTCTCAAAAGGTTGACAGCATTATCTCAAGTCTGCCCCAAAAATTCCTGTCAAGAACATTCTCATCGGGTTTAACAGCCTCGCTCAGATTCGCGATGGTCGGCGGGCCTTTATTAAATTCTCCCGTATCAGCAACAGGTTTTATCTTGCTCTCCTTCACCCTTTGGACAGGTTTGCTCTGTTTTGAAATAGTTTTACCTTTCCTTTTATTTCGGACAGGATCAGTAGTATGATTTAGCTTGCGTATGGCCTTTTGTCCTCTAGTAGTAACTTTGGAACTACCAGGGCTTAAACCACGATCCGAGGGGGAGATAAAAACAGAGTCAGTTGTTATATCTATTGTTGTTTGGGCCGGAGTACTATGCAGTGAAGGTAATGACTCGTTATTAGTAATTGTTACTAAGTCTGTAAGTACAGGTGTAGTAGAGAGTCTACTCCGAGGGGGTTGCGGTGTTAAGGAAAGTCTTCGTTCATTCCGTTTTATTTCATTTATCAGGCATGATTCTGCCCTTTGGAGGAATGCGTCTAATGTCCCAGTAACATTTGGGCCTTTACCATGCTTTATCTTATTCATATTAAACAGACGCCGGCCACAATAATAAAAATTAACAGGGTGATCGTACTAGATAAAGCCTTAGTCCCGTTTTAAAGAAATAACAAGAAGAAAAAGGAAAATCTTAGAGGGGTGGCCCAGCCCAGCCTCTTACTGTCTGACGGGCGCAGACGGACCCGCCCTCGTCCCGGGCTTCGCCCGCGCGCGTCCCGCGCTGCAGGAGGGCCGCTGAGATTTTATCGCGCTCTCCGGCGCGGTGACGTGATTGCAGGAGTGCAGGGGCCTGTGGGAGATGAAGTCTCATTGGGCCGTTCCCCTCACGGCCGGGAAAAGGAGAAATCAAGCCGTTCCCCTCACGGCGGCAGCGGAGGATATGCAGCAGCAGTGGTAGTCCCAGCAATAGACCCAGTCAGGTAGGCTTTAAAAACACGTCCCGCGCTGCAGGAGGGCCGCTGAGATTTTATCTCGCCCTCCGGCGCGGTGACGTGATTGCAGGAGTGCAGGGGCCTGTGGGAGATGAAGTCTCGTTGGGCCGTTCCCCTCACGGCTGGGAAAAGGAGAAATCAAGCCGTTCCCCTCACGGCGGCAGCGGAGGATATGCAGCAGCAGTGGTGGACCCAGCAATAGACCCAGTCAGGTAGGCTTTAAAAACACAGCAGGAAGCAGTCATTGAGAGGTATCTGCAGACCCTGGGTCTCTTAGCAGAAAGCAGTCACTGATGTGTCTTCGGAATAAGCAGCTAGGAGTCAGTGAGTTAGACATGGCCCTAGTCTCCCTGCTGAAGCATACTGTCTATCTGCAGAAGGTGCTCCTACCCTCGCAGGAGAGATCACAGCTTCCCTGGTGCCTGCAGAAGCACCACTTGCCCCGGTAGGATGCTGATGTTGAAAAAGAAAATCCAATACTAGCTGGTTTTCATTTCGGCTAAGCAGATGCCTTGCACGTGAGTCTTCAAGATTCCATTTTAATCCCTCCAAACATTAGTACCGTCATACTGCGTAGATGCAGTTGACGCATGCGCGGTAAAGGTTTCCCAGTTAGAGCTGGATTAGTCCGTTTTCATTGTTATTTATATTAGTACACACATACGCAAGCTTCGCTAACCCGCGTGTTTTCTGTATTTGCGTGTTATTATTTACAAGACGTTGTTAGTAATTCGTTAGCGAGTTAAACGAGAGGATTGCTTCCGAGCAAGTCTCCTTTACGAGTCCTTGCTCCATCAGAGTCCATTCCAACATTGGTCCCACATCAGTTATTTCTGGGCCAATTGGTGATACCGCAACAAATTGAAGAATTTCAATATGCTAGGCTGTACCTTTTTGGCAGGTTACTGACTCCCTCTAGTGTACCTATGAGTCCCAAAAAGCTGAGCGCTTTTCTGCCACCATGTTTGCCCTCTGCACTAGTTGGGCCCTCTGGATTTGCTTAGGGCTCCGGATTGAGTTTGGTACCAGTTCCCTTCTCGCAGGAACGTGATCTGCCGATGTCAACACAGTCTACTCCGGACAACGACTGCCAACCCATAGTACTGTCTGACGCCTCCCTGACCTCGATTGGGCCGCGTGCTCCTTTTTCTGTGCTGCAACCCTTTTGTCATTCTTCTGAGTAGGACACAATCCCTCTAACTTCTTGTTGAGCTCAGGTTCTTCATAAATGTTTAGGAACAGATTGAAGCAATGGGGGTTAATGATGCTGGATATGAGATTGTCCAACAGCACTAAGAGGAAAACTGGTGGAAGGATCTCCAAGACTCTGGCCCAGTTCTCCTCTCCAGGACATGCCACAGAAGAAAGTCCCTCCTTTGCTATGGGTATGCAAAGGGTGGCAGAGGTCCTTGAACCTCACCTGCCCACTCAGGAGGTTAAGAGCAATGTTCTGACAGATGTGTTGCAGCGTGGCCAGTTCAGTTCTGAGCCTCTGCTCCCATTCAATGAGGCTCTAAGATACGCTCTTTGGTATCTGGGCCAAACCGTGTTCTGGCCCGCCTGTGCATAGCTGCATTGCCAGATGCCATCGCCCTGCTCCGGATGACCCTGCTTCCCTCACTCAGCCCCCCACTCCTGAAAGCCTTGTGGTGCAGACTTTGGCCAGCAGAGTGAACCCAAACTCTTATCCCACTATTTCCCCTGACAGAAAATTATAGATACCTTTGGTGCAAAGCTTTGGCTCTTCATTTCATGAACACCAGCTCCCTTTTGGGCCTTTATTCTCGCACCTTGCAGGCCTTGAGAAATCTACTCACCCACTTGCTATGGCGAGTCAGATTTCATCAGGGCGAGCTAATGTTAGCGCCTAATGGACCACTCCGGCAAGCTATTATTAGCGCCTACTGGACCGCTCTGGTGAACTGACAAATGATAGGTGTTCTGTTCACTCACAAAGGGAGTGAGCAATAAAGATGCTTTCAAATCTTTTTATCTTGTAACATTTGCTCTGCATTGAGAGACAGATCAAAATGTCTTCTTACATTTACTTTTCTTTCACTGACTGTGAAGTTAGAGGATTTTGTAAAGTGAACTGTCTAACAATCGTGCTGTGCAAAGCATGTGAAATAAAAGTCTGTAAGATGTTGGTCTTTTTTTCTAACACATTTAAATAGCTAATAAGTGAACTGCACAAACATTTCAAAATATATTTCAGTAGTTATGAAAGCACATTTTTGTAATTCTATGTGATGAAAAAGATTTTTATAGGATGAAAATCAGAACACTTAATTTGGCGATGTGCAAATGATAAATATTTTTGCTGAAAACCAATATCCAAACATTGTTTATGCGCTTTATCATCATCATAAAACTTTATTTCGGTCCAAAGACCATAAAAGTGCAAGTGCAATACAGTTCATACAAGCAATTAAGAATCGGACTGAATACATTAATAGCTTAATAAAAAATATCCTTCGTACATAATCTAAAATTAATCGGAAAAATGTATTGAACATAAGTGCACCTAGAAATCCAAGCCATCAAAAGCCTACGCTTATACCAAAGTGGGCGACATGGCCCGCTATGCTGCCTTAGTACAAGAGTTGCACTATGCTCGAGGCCGATTAAGAGTTGTCAATAAAACATGGACCAACAAACTATTAAAACAAAAAAACAAAGACTTTTTAAGAAAAAGCACAATAACATATGCAGCAGTCTGACTCTTTCAGCAAGGTCCTTCTAATTGCCCACATGATTCCCAAGAACTTTGCAACTAGCAGGCTATTTCTGGACTGGAGTCCAATTTTAGAATGTGAAGAGCTTCGCCGTGACGGCGTGTGCCCAAATGTTTGCAAGTTGGTTTAAGCCATTTTGCTCTAGGGCGGGAATACAATGGACAAACAAAAAATACATGAACAATAGTCTGTGACAAGGATGCAACCTGGGCAAAACTGAGACGAAGTGAAGGATTGTCTCCAGGAAGCTGTAAAAGAGTTCAGGGGGAGGGGACGGAACCTGAACTGCATGTAGAGTTTTCTGTCCTGAGGTATCATAATAATAATCTCTAGGTATTGTTCGTATGAACTAGACAATTTAAAATCCATGAACTCCTTGGTTAAGCGACCCCAAGATGGATAGATAAGTGAAGCCTGTGCAACCCAGCCCCAGTACTGTTTCTTAACTATGTCTTTGCTGGGGAGCAATGCTGGGTCCTTAACGTCCCAATAACCCTCTAATCCTATTGAAGTAAGTAGGGATTTCACTTTGTGGATCCAACCTATGTGCTATATAGTTTTATCAGTAAAACTGCATGTCAGTAGGAACGTTTGTGGCCATTTCAATGGAAAATGTGCTGTTTGTAAATGACAGTGCACTACCAAATCATGATTTTGTAATATATTTATTAAAAGTGAGTTTTTAAACATGAACTGAGAAAAATTCCTGTCCCTGCCCTGATGACAATGCTATTAGTGAACTAAGAGGCAAGTCAGGCATCATGTGCACCCTGTATGTGGGCCAGATTCACATTATACAGTGATCAAATGCTTAGTTTAATAAATAAAAAGGGGGGGGGTTTGTACAGCGGAAATGCTGAACTCTCATATTAGAATGTGCTCTCATATGTGATCATGAGAAAAGGCAGCACCATAAAATAAAATAATGGCCTATGATCACACAATTTGAGACTGGTTTACGGGTCATGTACATTACAGTCAGGTTGGGTAGATTATTCAAGTAACTTAGAATTTATATGATTTTTGGAGGCCTACCTTGTGGGACTCTTTGGCCCAAGTGTTGACCTTAGTTCTGGAAGAAGCCCGGCCATTCTTTCTCAGTGCATGCAATATAGTTATGATATAGCAGAGTTCACCATCCACTGCAGACTGGATTTTACTGACTCCATCAGTAGAACTATTGGCACTAGTGTGGCCATTCACAGACATGCGTGGGTGTGTTCAACCAGCTTTTCAGGAGACAATCAGGCATGTCTTATGGACATGCCTTTTGATGGTTCCCACCTGTTTGGGGATAAAGCCAACACATCCCTGGAGCACTTCAAAGATAGCAGGGCTACAGCATGCTCCCTAGGCCTCTCTGTTCCGCCATGCCAGCCACAGCGGCAGTTTTGCCCCCTCTGTGTCTTTTGTAGAAGCTTCCAATACTGCCCGCAGTCCCACAATGCAGTACTCTCCACAGACCTTTCGTGGCCACATTACCCATCAGAGAGGGTAACGGGGACAACAGGCAGCCCAGTCTTCCACATCCCAGTTGCCGCCCCTCTACAAGCCACTTTAGCTTGCCCCTGCCAGGGTGGCAGGTGATACCTTTGGACAAGTGGGTCCTGCAGATTGTTCAGAGGGTTGGTCTTACCATTTCTCAAAACCTCACAGCACCTAACACCATACTCAGAATGGCTGACTGAGCACAGTCTGTCCCTGTTGCAGCAGGAAGTACATGCTCTTTTGGCCAAAGGAGCCATTGAGAGGGTCCCTGTGCCAGAAGCATGTCATGCTTGGACTGATTGCCTCTTGCATCCTGTTGGTCAAGCACGCCAGATGGCATATGCGGGCTCTGCAGTGGAATTGATGTCCCGGTGGGCACAACACAAGGAAAATCTTTCTAAACTGGTCTAGGTTTCGGTGGAGACTGCAAAATACCTGCAGTGGTAGCTGTGCGACTGTGATCGGTTCAGCGGCAGACCCCTCTCCTTACCCCACCTAGAGCTCACAGTGGTGGCTGATGCATCGCTTCTGGGTTGGTGAGGTCATCTGGGAGAGGTGAAGATCAGAGGTGACTGGTTTCCGTCGAAAGCCCAGATCCATATCAACCTTCTAGAGCTGAGGATCCTCCCCTTGGTGTTGAAAGCCTTGATGCCCTCCACTATGGGAAGCTGGTGAGTCTTTCTTGTTGTCATAACATCAATGCAGTGGGTCAGCGAGCTACATGGTCTTTCAGTTAACCTCACTTATACCGTGTTCTACCCGCAAAGGCTAGTTCTCCGAACACTAACTTTCTTCCTTCCAAAGTTGGTGACTCCATTTTATGTTGGTCGGCCATCACCTTTCCGACATTCTTTGCTCCACCTCATCCTTCAGGAGGAGAAAAGGCTTCACCGATTGAACCTGAAAAGAGCCCTCAGCGTCTATATCAACTGTACCAGAGACCACCAGGTGGATTGTTAGCTTTTTATTAGGTTCACAAGAGAACAGAAAAACCAGCCTTCGGAAGGCTTACAGGCTCACTCCACCAGAGCCAAGGATACTACTACAGCATTGGCCCATAAAAGTGCCTGTTCTAGACATTTGACAATCTGCTACATGGTCTTCATTCCATACGACATTAGGCACTATTGTCAGGACGGCAAGATCTGCCGAGAAGGGCATTTTAACTGCTCAGTCCTTCAGGACTTCCTGGTTTAGCAATTTCATAGACCCACCTCCTAGAAAGTATTCCATGGGTATCTATTCAAAAGGTGAGGAATCTGCGGTCAGTTGTCTCCCACTTCTCTGTTCTGTGTACTGCTCTCTTCATATAAAAAAGATCCCAATCTAGGAATCTGAACTTGTCATGACCAATCTGTTCAGCTCCACGTCTGTGGGTGCGTAAGTGTCAAGAAAGCAGCTGATGTCAATGGGCATGGGTGGAACCTATATCATCCTGCGGATTTTACATCTGGCATGGAACGACGTTGACACAGGCCCACCGGCATCACCTGCTGGGACCCAGAGGCTTGTGTCTGGGCTGACAATGAGACCACCGCAGTATGAGGTGATATATATATCTCCTCTCTCATAGAGCACTCTGAACTTGCTCACCTCAAATGTCTGCTTTTCTATCAAAGTTTGTAAGCATAGGATTTGCATAGTGGCATCCACAGCAAGATAGAAAGGGACAGTCTTTTGCCATTTCTACAGCAAAGTCTTTAATTATAGGATTAGCACACTGCCATCCACACTGAGCTGTAAAATGACAAAAGCACCAGTCTAGGCAAAGTATTACAGCTCTGGATTGGTAAAATACAATCCAAGCTAACCTGGAATGAATAAAAGCAACCCGAGACACGTGCTTCACTATCATTATAGCTATTCAGAGAGGTTTAGCTAAATATGGTCTCAGCTGGGAACACACGGTTTCAAAGGAAAGTTAATGAGGCCTTGCAGTCTAATGTGTAACTGTAGGATTGGGAGCCCTGTTAACTAGATGACTATAGATCTCTCATGAATGGGGTAGGTTTCACTGTCCACAATCTCAAATTATTTCAGCACTGGATTTTACCTTCAGCAGCAACAAGCTAGGTAAGTTCACCCATGAGGCCTGGGAGAAAAGCCTTGCAGTACTACAGGCTATAACACAAGCCAAAATGCTGTGATCAGATGAACTGGTCACACAACTGAAGAATATCCTGGTTTTTAGTTCGGGTATTTCAGTGTGCTTCAAATGATATGGGCCCTCAGGCCTGTCCTATATCTGTAGGACCTTATCAAGTCCCTCCTTGTGTACGCATTTAAATCTGGCTCAGAGGTGGAGAGGTTGCACAAGTGAGCTGTTAGCAGGTGTAGAACCTCCAAGATGCTTACTTTCATATTCACCTCATGAATGAGAATATGCTGAATCTCTGTTGTGTTATAGCTGGGCCTAGAGCAAATACAGATTCTTCCTATTTGGCTCGAACTTTGCTACAAGGGTGTTGACACAGTTTTCAGCAATGGACTTCCACCTTCAGTTGCCCGGAGTTCATCTTTACACCTGAGTGACGGAGAAGGGCCTAGTTTCCAGAGGAAATGGCCATAAACTCGCAGATTACTTGCATGATGCGTCATAAGCTGCAAGAAGCATCTGCCACAGGCCTTTTGTTAAAGGGTTAAAACTTCTCTGGGCACAGCTTATCCTTCAGTCGGGTGAGTGTGTGCAATGAAACAAATAATTGCTCAGTTCATGTTGAGGTCTTGAGCATCAGCATGGTGGTGCCTTGGTCACATGCATCCTGATGGTTTTTCTTGCTCATCTGCAAATGAGAACTATACATCTATGTTTATCCCTTCATTAGTATGCTCTATGAGAGCCGCAATCTAAGAAAATTCCTATTTTAGTCACTGTTGTAGAATCTTTCTCATGGTGGTTTCAGAAGTCTTATCTTTTAAAATGGCACCCCTATCATAGCTAATAGTCACTGAAATGGAGCAACTGGCTCATCTCAGGAGGCTGGGTAGCTCGCTACCAGGATCTGAATACCCAGTGGCTCAGGTTGGTCCAGGAAATGATGCTCCACTTAAGTCGCCTGGAGCCAAAGCTGTTTTCCCTGATTTTCTTTCCATTCTGTAGAGGAAAAGTGCCAGAGAGCTCGCAGACAAATGCACACTCATTCCTATAAGAACAAGAAGATCAGAACAAACTCTTGTTCGATGTGTCAGTTGTGTCAATTGTACTAAACAACATATTTGTCAAAAGTGGCTCTAATGACAGTTAAAGGTATTTGTAGTAACCACGCTCAAGGTGGATATAGTAGAAGCGTATTTATTCATAAGTACAACAATACAGCTTCATGGTAACCTCCAGCTTCACCAACCGACCAGTCTTAGAATTCTCATACTATGTCATCTCATTACATCATTGAGTTCCATATTAAGTAAAAGACATTTCCACACATCTCCCCCCTTACAAATGTTTCCTTGCAATAGATAAAAAGGAACTCAAAAAAAAAAATCCAAAAATGAACACAATGGAACTATAACAGTTAATACAGAAAAATGAAGAATATCGCAACATAAACACAATAAACATAAGATCTCTATTCTACAGGATATGGAATATGAACTTTACATAAATTCCCCATACTCCATTCTCTTCCATCATCCAGTTTCACTACAGATCCCATTACTTTAACCACTCTCTGAGGTTGAGAATACTTACTCTCACCCTTTCTGACAAACCCCATCTTTCTCACAACAACCCAATCACCACATTTCATCTCAACATCTTTCACACTTTTCCTTCTATCGTAACACACTTTGTTGCGTTCCTGAGACACCTTAATTTTTTCAGCAATACATTCACGATCCACCCAAACTTGACTTTTCTTCTGCAACCATACAGGAGATTCCTTAGTTGCAGGTTCTCTGCCTTTCAGAACAATGAACGGGGAAACACCAGTGACAATGGGGAGTTACCCTATGAGCCCACATCATCTTGTTCAATTCCTCTCTCCACATCAATCCATTCGCCAGGGACAACTGAATATTGTCTACAATTCTGTTAACTCTTTCAACTAGTCCGTTGGCCTGCGGCCTACACAATGCTACTCTAACATGTCTAATTCCCAAATCATCAAGAAATTTAGACATTACATTGGACACCAGTTGCACTCCATTATCGGTAACTAGTGTTCTAGGAATTCCTTCTTCTAGGAATACTTCCTTAAGAAATTCAATTACTTTTACAGATGTGATATTCTCGACAGGTTTGACAGTAAACCATTTACTATGGTAATCTACCAGAACAATTAAAAATCTGTTCCTAACACCTAGCCTTTCAATTGGACCTAAGAAATCCAACGCTAATTTTTCCCATTGTCGATCAGGGACCTTCACACACCCCAATGGTGGTTCACGAACGACTTTACACTTATCACTGTTGCTACAAGCATAACAATCTTTGACAATCTCCTCTACTTCCCTATCCATTTCAGGCCACCAGAAATACTGCCTCAACCTTCTTTTACTCATGCTTCTTCCCAAATGTCCTTCATGTACAAGCTTGATCAGTCTTGCTCTCAACACCTTAGGTGGAACAATTGCGATTGCATCTTAAAACTTTATCAGTTTGAATACTCAGCTGATCTTTCACCTTGACATACTCCTTGAGCTCCTCACTTAAACTCGAAATATCTTTCCAACCATTACTTATCGCACATTTCAATTCTTTGTACATTTCATCGGTACTCAACGCCTCAGCCCATTCTTCAAGCCTCAATGCTAATTCACCTACAACAGGTGTAGACACAGAATCCACCTCGACCATAAAGGAAATCTTTTCCTCATCAATAATAGGCATGCGCGACAAACAGTCGGCTACAACATTTTTTTTTCCTCTGACAAAATCAATTGTGAAGTTCATATCCATTACCGATAACAGCCACCTAGAGATTCGTGGGGTCACATTACCTTCCAACCCCTTTCCTCCTTTAAAAATATACAATAGAGGCTTATGATCCGTCCTAAGCAAGAAAGGTAGTCCCCAAAGGTAAAACCTAAAATGATTCATTCCCCAACAGCAAGCTAAGGCTTCTTTTTCAATGGCGGAATAAGATCTTTCGGCACCTTGCAAACTACGTGATGCATACCCAATCACCCTTTCCTCATTATCAACTTTCTGGCCCCCAAACCCACATTACTAGCATCTGTTGTTAATATGGTTTTCATCGTAACGTCAAAATGACCCAAAATAGGCGCACAAACCAACGAGTCCTTAACATTCTTAAAAGCTGATTCACACTCCTCACTCCATTCAAATTCCGTTCCTTTCTTTAACAACACTCTCATTGGTTCAACAACATCAGAGAAATTTGGCACAAACTTAGAACAGTATTCAGCTAGACCAAGGAATGATTTCAATAGTTCTCTATCATTAGGTCTTGGAGCATCAACAATGGCTTTCACAATACTTTTCTTTGGTTTGATTCCACTAGCAGAGATCTCGTGCCCCAAATAACATACTTGGTCTCTTAGTTGACATTTTTCCTTTTTGATGGTTAGCCCATACTCAGCAATCCTCCTCAATACTTCAAATAACAATTCATCATGGTTCTCAAAAGATTCCCCCACCACCAAAATGTCATCTTGAAAACACAAGACCCTTTCCATGCCTTTAAAGATATTGTGCATTATCCTTTGGAACACCGCTGAAGCTGACGCCAGTTCGAACGGCATACGACAGTAGCGGAAAGCTCCTAGCGGTGTAACAAAGGAAGTTAAGGCTCGTGACTCCGGATGTAAATTCACTTGATGATAAACTGCGGACATATCTAAAACAGTGAAAACCTTTCCACCTCCCATCACGCTTAACATCTCTCCAATATTGGGAAGAGGTGGCCGATCTACCCATATATTTTTATTTAGGTCCCTCAAATCAATACATAAACAAATTTTATTTCCTTCCTTGGGAGCGACCACAATTGGGGCGAGCCATTCAGAGGCCTCAACAGGTTCAATAATCTTGTTTTCCAACAACTTATTAAGTTCTTGTTGGAGAGGCTCCCTCATCAACAACGGAATGAATCTCACTTTATGCACCACTGGCACTGCCTTTTTTTAAAAACAATTATACGATGTGTGAATCCTTTTAACATCCCCAACTTGTCAGTAAATACATGAGGAAATGATAACATTAATTTCTCTTCCCCACTCCAAATTATTATCATCCATTATTTCTATAGCCATTACTGGCTCTTCACTGTTGGGATTAAGAATAATATTTAGATCTTTCTGATGGCGCCAACCCAATAAATTGGAACCATCCTCTGATATATACACTCTCCCATGAACACCATTATTCTTAAAGAATATATCTCTCCATTCCATCCCAACAATGTTTATTCTCTTTCCACCATAACCGACCGCTCTTATATTAGAGTGCTGTAAAGTATCCATTTTTCCATTCAAGTTCTTCTCAAAAACATCTTTAGATATGATGGTAAACAGACTACCAGAATCAACTAACATCTTTCCCAAAGTAATTTTGCAATGGGGTTTTTCAAGTTTATCAGTACTTTCTTCTTTTAGAATCAGACTTCTATTACTTCGTGCCCTCCCATCTTGGTTAGAAATTTCATTAGAAGTCTCATATCCATCAATAGATAACATAATATCTTCTTGAACCTCTCCTAGATTTTCAACTATTTTCACACTAGACTGTTGTGAAGGACGTATTTTTGTTCTGCACATTTTGGCTAAATGACCCTTCTTCCCACATAACCTACATATCGTGTTTCTTGCCCCACATGCAAAACTGGTGGCAATATGCCCCGGGCCACCACATCTATAACATATCATTTTCCTCCTCTCAACCTGTCCCTCTACAGTAGGTTCTCCAACTTTAATTGTTTTTTTCAATTTCACCTCTTGTACATCAAGTGGAACAACTTCTTTTTCTGGGGATTTAATGTTGTTTTCCCACTCAATTTCCTTCATCCAAACAGCAGTTTTTTCCATGCTCCTGGCAATTTGTATAGCCTCATCAAACATCGGGTCTAAAGACAAAAGTCTCTCTTTAACCTTTTTATCTTTTGTACACCTCACAATTTGATCTCGAATTAAAGATTCCATTAAACCTTGAAATTCACATGTGACGGCCAAACCACGTAGTGTAGCTACATAACTCATAATGTCTTCATCTTGAGTTTGTGAACGACAAAAGAATTTAAGTCTTTCAAATACTACACTCAATTTAGGGGTAAAATGCTTCTCTAACATTTGTAAAGACATATCGTATACATTTATAGGTTGGCCATCACCAATTCCTAAAGAAATTTCAGGAAGGTCATCATAAATCCTCCTCCCTTCAGTTCCTAAATGATGTAACAGTATTGCTTGCCTCCTCAAAGGACCATATTTGTCCCCTCCAATCGCCAACATATAGGTAAGGAATACATTTTTCCACCTCTTCCAAGGTATGCTTGGTTCTCCTGGAACAGGTAAAAAACTAGGTGGAGCCACCATCCCTTTTTCTGCCATTCCTGCAACAAATTTAAATTAACAAACTACCACAAATAACTAAAGAAATAAATTACCACAATAAGTTAAAACAAAGAATTAAAATAACAATTTAAAATAAGTATTTAAAATAACCAATTTTTCGGTGATGTTATGAGTATTATAAGTGTATTTTCTTCAGTCAGTCTTTTTTCACTTTCCACTTCTCTCTCAATTTCTCACTTCGTGTGCAGCTCCTCTATTAGTCCTCTTTCTATGGCTACACTTTGATGAAATAAATTACGTGCTCCCGGGACATCGCCAGTGAGAAGGAAAACTCGGGCAGCCGGCAGACACTCTGAAAACATACGGTATGCGCGTGTTGTAGCTTCACAGTATTTATTAGCGCACTTTCAACTGGAGACAAGCAACATCATTTCTCTTGACACGACGCGTCGCGCGCGTTTCCTCGCGCCCCCTAGTAGCGGATGTTATCTTGAGCTCGAGCAATGCCTCGCGCTAGAGCTTAAATAAATAATGAGTGTATTCTTCTGAGATGAGCCCAAAAGTTAAGGCAATTCGAATAAAATGCCTTCAGCTGAACTTCCAAAACGCTCAAATCTCTCTTAGTCAAAGGCAACTTCAATTGATGTTCGTTATACAAGTCGCGTCATTCACACGCATCCATTTGAATTCAGGACACAAAAATGTCATGCATTGCACGTTAATTTAAGAGCACGTCTCTGCTTTAAAATTATTAATCACCAGTAAAGTATCGAAGCAGCAGTAACTCACGGTTTTCAATTTTCTGAATTCTCTCAGGAGAATCCTTCAGTTTACCGCTTTTATCCAGGGGTGAAGGTTACTCTGCACTCTGACGCCTGCGCAGATCACTCGTCGCCAAAAAAGTGTAGTAACCACGCTCAAGGTGGATATAGTAGAAGCGTATTTATTCATAAGTACAACTATACAGCTTCATGGTAACCTCCAGCTTCACCAACCGACCATTCTCATACTATGTCATCTCATTACATCACATCATTGAGTTCCATATTAAGTAAAAGACATTTCCACAGTATTGTAAAAAGAAACCAGGTACAGTTCTTCGTAGATGGTATGTTTCCTTTTTCGTTTATTCATTTATTCTCTAATTATATTTTTAAAGTACAAGATGGAAGTTCATATAGTAGAAGTTGTACATGCTATGGCAATGGTCAACAAACACGTGTTTCATCCCTTTGTAGCATATATGTTTGGGGCTTCTTTAAGGCTCTACATCACTTGCTGCTCATAGAACGTTGTAGGTTTGAGGCAGCGGATACAAATTTTAATCAGTAAGCAAAGTTTGCAGCGAATGGAGCTGATCCAGTAAGTATTGAGCTACGGGCATACTTACCAATACTAAATTGATGAGCTTGAACCCAACACACACACACAAATTATCTACTGGCTTTCTCATTCACATGACCACACAGCAACCTTCCAATACGGAACTACTGATGAAAGCGTTGGTTGCTGATTTAAATTTTAATCCTCTGCCTCATACTTGCCAATGCTCTATGCACAATTATTTACTTAACTAGCCTTGAAAAAGCCCCTAACATATAGGTCTTTTTGGACAAAACACGTGTTTGCTGAACATCGCCATACCATATACAAGTTGTACTATATGAACCACTACCTTGTAATTTAAAAAATATGAAAAACCTAAGAAAAGGAAAAAGCCGGTTCAGGAAGAACAATCCTTAGTTTTTTTACAACACTGTTCTGTCATTACCAACACTTTTAAATAAGATATTGTTTAGTACAAATATGAGTACTTAAGACTTTCAGGTGTTTACAATCTGAAATTTAACAAACTTTTTACCTTTTAGGGATAGTGGGCTCACCCCATCATATGCATATCATATAGGCACTACCTAATAAAAACATTTCCTAATTTGATAATCTAGGGTGATGAAGGTGAGGAAAACCTACACACATACTGTGTTCAGCTAAGGGACTGGCTGATTTTGAGCAATGTCTTTCCTTAGCAGATTGTACCATGTAATTCATTAATGACCGAGGAGTCAGTTAATTCTGGAGTCTTTCTTCTGCAAGGGGCAGGCTTCCCCGAGTTGATCTGTGTGCACCAAAAGACAGTCATCAGTGTCCTCAGACCACATCTCTTCTCCGAGCCGATTAGTCGGGTACATAAACTGATAATCCGATTCCTCTGTGCATTTCTGCCAACTCTCATAATTCACAACAGTCTCCAAAAAGAAAAGATTTGAGTCTATTATTTGTTGCATGTTTTATTTCCACAACAGATTTGGTTTCTGCTCTCCAACAACAATTTCCTGGATCCTCCTCTGCTTCCAGTTGCCCTGGTTCAGCAGAAAGAATTCTCTGTTCCTTCTACTTTTTCTGAGGGTTAGAGCCTTGTTCCAGCTATATAAGCATGTGCTCCTTTAGTTTAGTCTGGTGGATAACAAATACCTTCATGCATGGAGCTAGGAAAAGCTCCACTTGCCATCACCACAAAGGTAAGTGGCTTTGCTTCATCTCTGGGCTCTTGAACCCTTGATCTATAGCCAGTTTCTTTAACTGGTGTCTGTTCTTTCAGGACGCTTCTTGCCGAACAATTCCTGAAAACGTGATCTCTCCTCTACCCCTTTCTGTCTCAGTAGGATTAAAGGCATAGTCTGTTTGAAAAATGAGGCTGGTGGAGTTCAGTTTGACTGCCTTTTACAATGGAATCTTCCAATCGGAGGTGCAGTTCCTCAGTGGAATCATTTTTGTCCCTTGCCTTTTTTAATGACCACAACCATTCAACCGTCTGGCATCTTTTGAGATGGACTTCATGGCATGGATAATAACCTACGTTGGTGCTATTACCTCATCAAGCAAAGTTGTTGAGCCTTGAGCCGTCTCCTCTAAAGGCCAATATTTAGTGTCTCATGAAGCCAAAATGGTAGTGACAACAATCCTTTTTAGGTCTCGCCTGAGCCAGCGCGCATGCGCTGCTCTGCGAGGCATTTTGTAAGGGCTTTTAAATTCCAAACACACGCTTGTGCGTGTGCTTGGAATTTATCACTTGCTATTGGGCTTTGTGTGCTGTCTTTCTAAGAAAGACAGCACGCAATTGGCCCAAGGGGGGTGCATGTCCCTCCTTCTCTGTTCTGTGGCCTAGGGTCCGCGGGAGCGAGCATGAGCGCCATATGTTTTCAATTATCGCGCCGCGTCTCGTGGTTGCCTTAATTGGAAACATATGGGCAAACGCGGCGCTTTCACTTTTGCCGCGGCGGGCACAAGCGCGCGCGCGCACCACTTCCCGGCTTGTCTTGTTCACTTAGTCACTTGCTTTGGTGGTAATGTGGTCTAGTGACTGACGCACCAGCGGCTTAGTTTTGTCTATGATTTGAAAGTTTAAATCCAGGCAGAGCCAACTGAAACTTCAATATTTCTAAGGTAATAAAGAGTACTGCTTTTGTGTGAAAAGGAAATAGTTATGTTTTTCGTGCACTGCCGCCCCTCGTCGTGTTGTAAACGTTCTCATATCCTGCTACTGATAATGTCGATAGCAGCCTGAAACGGTAATTATGGCGGAATAAACCGCTATATAAAAATGATTAAAAAAAATTAACCCTGTGGGGCCAAGATGATTTTAGAGAATATCTATCAGGCTTTAGTAACTCATACTGGCCTTTACTTTTTTTTTTACATTTGGGTTCCGCACTTGTATTCGTGCATTTTGAATTAAACGACCAAAACGAGAAAGATGCAAAATGCAATCAAAAAAGCATGAGAGGGTGAACGAACAACTAACACCTGACATGGGGCAACTATTGCATGTCCTCACGAGATCCCTTTCATCCTGTTCTGTTCACTCAGCTCGATTTCTGCAGTAAACAGTTCTCTACGATTGAGACCATGTGTCCGCCGGGTGCTCCTTGTGCTGGTAAAGCGGCTACGGCCCCCCTCTTCCAACATGCATGTCACTCCCCTTGTCTGCGGCGCATTTCCATACGCAGAGCCTGACTGACATCACAGCACCTTTTGTTGCTGAAAGCCTTAGCTGGTGGACAGACGGTGTGAGCAGTCATGTGAAGTAGGGAGAGTCCATTTCACGAGAAAGGGGAGTCTCTAAAGTGACGTTCTGTGCTTCTTGCTACCTCTTAGCTTTCATCTCGCCAATACTCCTTGTGCAAACCTGACTGTTTTGAAATATATATTTTTGTCGGGGGTGTTGCGTTTTGCAAAGCCTTCCAGGAGACTGAGTCACATGTTCAACGTTAAAGACTCCCCTGATGTGCCCCTCTGTGGTGCAGTCCAGCCTTCAGCTGGAGTGTGCCTGTAGCAGCCTCGTCTAGCTATGAAAAGTTTCCGAAGGAATGTCAACTCTACCGTCCAGCGCTCGGCAGCCGGCAGGAACCTGGAGACCCCGGGGGGATTCGCAATGAGGGGACGGGACCCGACCAATACCCACCGTCCCAAGGGACAATTCAGCGGCTCCGCTTTGAGGTGGATTAAGCAGAGATTGAAGAGCATGGTGAAGCTGCGCTGTCCTGAAGAGCATAGTGAAGCTGCCCCGGGACAGCGGAGAAGTATTTAAAAAACGCAGCACCCCTAGGTACTGCCCGGGGCAAAGTGTTGTTGACACTGCCGGGCTGAAGCACTGCTGAGGTGGGGGAGCAGCCATGGAGGAGGACCAAGCGGCCTGTCCAGAGCCCCAGGAGGAGACGGGCATGTCCGATGTCTTTTCCAGGCTCTGGACCAATGTGATGGGGATGCTGGTGAGTTTTTGTGTGCAGCTGGTGAGAGGGTCGGGGGAGGGGAGAGCGCTGGGGAGCTTGGGGGACAAATTACCGAAGACCCAGCAGACCTGAATCATACCTGTTTGGACCCGAGAACTTTCAAAGCATTTTTTTTAATTTTTTATTTTTAATGCAGATTTATATAGCGCGAACTCGACCCGAAGGTATTGGAGCGCTTTACATGAGCACTGGTTACGTTACACAAGGACACATTCAGGCACGGGGAGATTAAGTGATTTGCCCAGAATCACAGGATGTGGACGCGACCCCGAGGCTTGAACCTTGGTTTCCAGCACCAAAGTCGGCAATCTAGCCGACGGGCCACATCCTCTCCCATTCGTAATGCATTAGTGATCCCAAGATGTCCCCTTGCAGGCGTGAAGAGATCATCCAGTCATATTTGTGTAGCTGCATACTGGGTACTGTAGTCCTGCTTATGCAGCGAAGAAAGTAAATCTGTAAGTACTGGGAGGTGGGCAAAAAGGACTGAGAGCCCGCCCTACACACTCCTGACATGATGCAACATCGTACTGTTCTTTATTGCTTTGTTGGCTTTTACTTCTGTATCGCTTCATACCTTGTTATAGGTGTCTGTGTGATTTACGGTGGCACAGTAGTTGCCACCCACAAAAACTGGTACTCATTTTTCCGACCTCGGAAGGATTAATGGATGCGCGAGCCTTGATCAGACTGGAACTCTATTTTTAGGCTACTAATTGATCAGGCTGCTGTCCTGCTGTTCAAACAGCTGAGCCGATTTTGTTTTGTTTGTATTTACTTCGCCACATCGAGCATTTTACGCAGTGATGTGTACATACGTCACAGAAGTTATTTCCGAGAGTATCCTGACCAGCCTTTGCGGCGCAGCAAGTGTGACAAGGAGCTCAAAACATACCTTCACTTACCAAAACAAAAGCGTTGCGCACCAAAAGACATGCATTCAGTGAACATGACAAAATGCCATGAACTGTTTTCAAATCAATGTCGTCCTATGAAATGTGACGGAAACATTCAGTGAGGCACTTTGAAGGCAACGATTCGTCATTGTTTTACTTTTAACATGTTTTTGTACTTTTGTTTGGTTCCTCGAAATGTGTTTCGCGGGTTTGTTTTGGACTGGTCTTAGTTGTCATGCATGACTTTGTTGGCCGAGTTCGGGTTCCCCGCAGAGCGAGGGAGAAAGTGTATGACCCAGAAATACTTTCCCTGCCAGACTTTTCTTAAGTGCTGCTAGTGCGTGCGCCCCGGCTGTGCACCCAGGTGTGGTGCAAACCCTTGCAGGAAGAAGTTGACAGCAGTGCAAGTACAAAAAAACTAGACGACATTTTTTATGTTAAAATCTTTTTTTAATCACGTTGTTCAGTTGTATATAATGTCGTCTTGGTTTGTATAAAGGTAAAAAAAATGCTTAACACTTTTTATTATAACTTTTCAACATGATGCACAGCAGCCACAATGCTCTACAACATAGCCAAAAGTTCTGGCTAAACACATAAGGTCCCAAAGGCGAGACCTATTGGCTATGCCAATGCTTGTTTTCCTGTGCTTTGACAGAATTTCATCTTAGCCAGGAGATGATACTTTGGTGTTTATGCCATGACCTTATGTTCCTCCAGCCTACAAACTGCATACAACTTGGATATTATCTTGGCCCTTAGTGTTTATATTGAAAGAATACTACCTTTTAGAAGTTGGATAATTTTGTCATCACTTGTAGTGCTCGTATTCCATGTAGCAGGCAATACTATTAGCAGGTGGTAAGGATATCAAAACTTCCTACTCAAGAGGAGTTCAATAAACATCAAGACAAAACAAAGGAAGCATTGAAGGCTTTCCAGGTGGGCAGGGTAAAGGAACCCATGTTAGATTTCCTACCCAAATTCTTAGTGATAGCATCATATGCAAAAGCTTGTCTTCTGCCCTGCCAGTGGTGCAGGAATTCTCAACCAGCTGGGGAGAAAATAAATAAGAACCAAACATTTCTGCTTCATCATTTTGCTAATGTTTCTTGTAATCAGGATTAACTGGTGGCCTCGATCAGCCATACCAAAACACAAAATTCACACTTGTGCCTCAGAGGCGTTGGTTGTCAACCAGATGGTCTGTGGCAACGTGTCCTGGAAATGTTTGTCTGGAGTATTTGCTGTGTGTTTCACTAGATCTTTGGCAGCGCTACATGTTTCAAAGATATGGTCCCATTTAGGAGATTTCTAAGACTATGGGATCTACTATGTAATGCTCATATGGCTTCACTTGTAATTTCTTATAATTTGCTGTTGTGCTATTTTCAGCATGCTGAATTAGCATTATTCACTTTCATAATCTATTCTCAGTGGACTTGTGTTCCTCATTTCTTTATTTAAAGACTACCCATATAGTTGCACGGATCAAAGATGGAATCACAGCACTGTACATAAAGCAAGCTGAAATAAAATCAATTTCTGGACAGACTATAAGCAATCCACTGGTGAATTCTTTGAACACAGGGCCCAATTCACACAGGGACTTAACAACTCAAAGTTAGGAGTGCAGAATCTCCGCACTTGTGGTGGAATCTCCGCACTTGTGGTGGAATCTCCGCACTTGTGGTGGAATCTCCGCACTTGTGGTGGAATCTCCGCACTTGTGGTGGAATCTCCGCACTTGTGGTGGAATCTCCGCACTTGTGGTGGAATCTCCGCACTTGTGGTGGAATCTCCGCACTTGTGGTGGAATCTCCGCACTTGTGGTGGAATCTCTGCACTTGTGGTGGAATCTCTGCACTTGTGGTGGAATCTCTGCACTTGTGGTGGAATCCCCGCACTTGTGGTGGAATCTCCGCACTGAGCACTGTAGTGCCGATATTCTGCCCCAAGTGCAGAGACTCCGCAAGTGTAACTTTACGAGTCGCAAGTCTGTGTGTGAATTAGGCCGACAGTGTGCTTGGAATGCTCAATGTATAAAACCTATCTGTGTACTCTAGCAACTGCATGTTAAAGTGACTATTGCGCAATTTGCAGAATTTTGGTTTCTCCATAAATTGAAAACAACCCTCCTGCAATACCAGCTCAGAGGCTTGTGTTATTGTTGCAGTTCTGAACACTCTGTTACTGCAAGTCTTTCATCCACAGGACCAGTTTCAGAGCATGCAACAGATTGTTTCAAGTTTCACCCGGGTATAAAATCAAATGGTGTGTTGGTCTATCGTGTTAGTGCCACAGGCATGTCTTCCAATGAGACATCTCCAGAGGCATTCTGCAACAGCAAAAGAACTCATTCTCAGGCCACCTTAAAAATACGATTTTTATTTCCAGATCGCCTCCACTCCTCCATTTTTCCCAATGCTTTTTGATCTTCACAAGAGGTGGAGGCATATAAATGGCCCGGAACAGAAAATCCTACATTTTGCCTTGAAGGCTGTTCTTCCAACATTGTGCGTTGCCAGATGAAGGTTCTAACAACTTACACAACTGCACTGTTTTACATGAACAAGCAAGGAGGTGTTTGATCGAAAAAACTGTACAAAGAGACTGTGCTCTTTGCGCGCACACACTCACACACACACATACACATATAATCATATATTCACTATATATAACGATATTTGGTTGTGAGCAGCTCATCTGATATGGGGTCAGAATGTGAAAGTCCTCCAGTTGAGCAGGGTATCCCCCGTAGCCCACCAGTGGGAGTTGTATTAGAGTGTGAAGGACACCATTTTTCTGTTGTGTGAAGTGCCAGTGATTGAGATTACCAGCAAAGCGACAACTGCTCTGCTCTCTGGAAAGATCGATTTTTTACTTCATTGAGGCTTCATTGGTTCTGGACTAGACATTCAGCCTTCTTTAAGCATTTCCTCCAATTCCTCTCATTAAAGGGTTATTCACAGCTTACACTGTGCTCATGTGATTCATATCACACCAGACTAGGTCAGGCACCCTTGGCTCCCGGCCTCCTGCATTCAAGCTGCGAGCCCCCATGGCCACTTCTGCCCTTCCTTCAGCTGCCTTCTGGTTCACTTAAATGTGCCTTTTTGCAAATTTTTTGCCTAGAAGTTGAAAGTGTATCCCTTTCTGCCTTTACCAGCAGAGGTTTTCCTTATTGATTGTGTCTCTCCACATGAGTAGTCTGTTAGAACTGGGCGCACTGTTTGCCACTTGGTGTAATGGTGCTATTCCATTGCAGATAGGAGTTCTGAACATTCTGTAGTATGATGTATCCCTAGTAGAAAAAGGTTTAAGTGTATGGGGCCAATAAGACACATTTAGTGGCTGTTTCGACTTGCATTTTCCCCGCATCAGTGATCCCTGCATTTACCTCCCTGTGGTAGTAAGGTTAGGTTGTTAGTGCCCCAGTGCGGTTTTCTTCCTGTCCTATTTCTTTCACTGTGATGATGTGGCATCGATCCACATATTTCAAATAGAAAAGAGTCGTATTGTAGCAGTAGGATGTTACCATATTGGTAAGTCTGTTACTCTTAGTACCTAAGCTCTCTCCTATTTCAGCAACCTCCAATCCATTCAGTTTCACTTCATTTGCTAATCGTTAAGCAGACATGCACTGGAAGTCCTTGGCACTATGGAGCATCTGCCAGATTGAGACCGAAAGCTGCCTGCCTTATTATTACACTCCCACCTATCCCTGCCTTTTGTCATTTCTACCATTTAAGTAGACTCTTTTTTTTTTTTTTTTTTTTTTTTTTATATGTGGAAATGGTTGGGGATGTATAACTGTGCAACTGAAGAGGCTTTGTCCATAAATTATCCCTAAGTCACTTACATCACAGACCTCTGTATTTACAGCTGGATTGTTTTCAGTGTGCCTAGTGGCTGGGAATAGTCGAATCTATGCTCTAGGACGATGGAGTCACCATAAAGGTAACACTTCTGCTTTGCGGTATCCTGGTCCTCATTCAAGTTGCATCTCCACAAGTTATGAAGCAGAAGTGGTGTCAGTTTAAGATGACTTTTCTTATAGATTGGTAACTGGTTAATTTTTGAGGTGCCCTTGCCATAAATAGTGTCAAATATTCTTTTCTCCTGAAGAAAAATGTTTTCCTAATGGGGAAGTGGCAGCATCTTCCAAAAGGAAACTATTCTCAGATATCCATATAGAAATATAATTTTTTTATTTTTTTATTTTATTTTTTTATTACATTTGGGGTGGTTTCCACATTATGATTATTAAAAACTAGAGCCTGTCTATATTCATTTTAATCGAAATTATTTTAAAGGAAATTGACTATTTAAGGTAAGCGTTTTCTAAATAAACCAGATTTTGGGGAGGGCCACTTTGACATTAAAAATGGTGAGATGAGTTGTAGCTAGTTTGGTAGTTCTTGTAATCTTTATGAAGCACTGAAATGCCAAAATGTTTAAAAATTGTACACACAAGTGTTTGAACGTTTAACTGGCTAGGATGTTGAGGCTAAAGGCCATGAACTGTTTCATTTCCAACAGTGCTATTCAGATACCACGTGTCTGGTAAGTAGTGAGTTTCTGTGAATGCATACTTCAGCAAAAAGGAACAACAGACAGTGTTTTCTTGTTATTCTTGCACCACATGTACAGTGTGAGGGGTACGGCTACATACCAATAATACAAGGAAAACACTGCATGTGTGACTTTTATGCAATTATGAAATGGATGTTTGAAGGCTTTAAATGTGGGCTTTTTTTTCCATTGTTAAAAATTGATATCTTAAGATTTCTCCAATTTGCACGGGGAAAATATTTGCCATTGTTATGTCTACAAGGACATAAAGGTAACTAAAGTAGTAGTTGCATTGGTTCTCTTGTGCATGCAATCTTTAGTCTCAGTTTTGTATTTTCTGTAAATGAGTCAGAATCACAGATCTTTTTTCACTTTTAAGAATTAAGCAAATTTGTAAAAGCGAAGCTCAGTCTGAATTAATTGCTTTCGACCTGCAGTGTGTGATGTTCACAATGTCCCTTCCATGGGATTAAAACAAACACTTTTTTGGAAGGATGTTTCTCAGAAGCTAGCAGCTTTTAGTCGAAGGACTTGGTCTCAACATTGTGACACTTTGGTGTAGGCCCTTCTACTCGCCAGCATTGAAGCACAAGTCTGGCCGCTAAGAGATGTCCTTCCCTTCCACATGCAAGAACACCTTCTATGTCTGAAACCCTGCCAAGTAGCGTCATTGTGGTCTTTTCTGCCAAGTATGTTCAAACTTTGTCAGCTGGAAAAGAACGTTTTTGCTTGTGTTTGTAACAAATATTTTTCAGTTTAAATAAAATGTGTACTCGAGTGCATCCCATTATTGTGAAAGAGTGCAGGGTCCTTGACTAAAACTCTCTTTATGTGAAGTATTAACCAGACTAAAAGAGTCTTTTTATGTCACAATGCTTGTTAAAATTGGCATAGGCTCTTCACAGCCTATATGTATAGTGTGAGCGATCATTGTTTGCCAAGAAATGTGCATTGGCTAATTCATTTATATATTTCGATGGTTTGTATGGGAAGGATAAAAGACCCAGGGCTAATGGAGTTTTATAGAGGAGTGTTTACCCCTGACACTGCTGGGGGTTATTACAAGCACAACTGTCATAGCAACTGTGCATAACTTGTATGCGAAAAAATAGACACATCAGAGAACCGTACGCTTTGTAACATAGCAGTTACCAGGTATCATACCCAAGCAGTTTTGAACACCGGATAATCTTTAAGGAACGCGTATGTTGGATAAACATGAAAGCTATTATGGGCTTTAACATTATAGTGTATCACATATTGTCCCAGCAAAATGCGTATGATGAAATAGCACGCAGGCATATGCCTTAAATGAATCCTCATTTACATATGCAGGTTTTACTGAACTGTAAAAAGAGCTGCGGATTAATCTTCATATGGGAGCACTGTATTCAGTCACAATTTACACTTATACTGGTCCCCCTTTCTAGTGCATTTTCTGTTTCCCTCCGTAAAAATGTAGGGATCCTAGATGATTGATATTTTAGACCTAAAGGAGCACAGATTAATTGGCTTCATAAGAAGGACCTGAGTTGAGCCTGCTAACCTCTGTTGGGAAACTGTAACACGGTACTAGTTTGAGATCAATGAGATAGTAAGATATTTTTACAGTCTCAGTCCCCTTGAATGATCTCAACTTATGTTCTTCACTGTGCACAATTACAATGGTGTAAATGTTTGCACAGAACTGTTGACTAGTCTATTAAAAATCCACCCAAAGGCATTTATCCGGCAACCTAGACCTGCATCTTGCTGTATTGTCTTAGAAAAAAGAAAACACTGGTGCCTTGTTTGTTCTTTTCATGTAGGTGGATTTGTCATATAAACATGGCTGGAATATATTCCTTTAGTGGATGTTACTGCAGTGTAGGTTTCTAGGGGTAGACTAATACTGAAGGGCATATAATATTGGATATTGCTGCTGTTAACCTGTCATAGTCTGAAACATCAACCTGAAGACTGGAACAAATACTTTTTGAGTTAGCAAAATGTCCCCAGATAATTGTGACCTGGAATTCCACCGATACCTACAAACACTTCTTGGTGGCTTCCATTGTGTGAGGTCTGCCTCCCTATAGAAGGCGATCATTACCAAAACAGGTGGGTGTAGCATTGCGTTGAGTATATATCTACAAGAGTTGATGTTAGTCCGCCGTTAGACATATGATGCAGCACAGCACCTAATTTTGAGTGTGTACCTACTAATGGAATAATTTAGATACTTGGACAGATTTGAAAAATATTTTGAGCATTTCAGAGGGTTTATTACCAAGTATTATGAAAGATCTAGGAGAAAATACCTTGTTCTTTGAGCTTGGTCATCTACCTCATCAGTGACGAGACTCTTTTCTGTGGCCTCCAGAACTTTCCCCTTTTAATTATTTAGCAATTTATGTCCTCTCTAAGCACAAACTCTTCAGGTTTTCAGGAAAACCACCAACTTAGTAAATGATTCCTATTATATATGGCTGGTAATCCTGGTACGGATGCTCCCTCTCCTCGAATTTTGCTTGGCACACTGTTTTTAAAGCACAGAATGCACTTCTTGATTAGACATGATTGACAACAATGAATAGTACAACTTGATGAGAAGTCCACTCTTGTTATAAATAAAAAAAATGAACATTTCATAAAGGGAGATTATGTACCAAAATAACGTGTATATGTCCAAGATGATCCAGATGTACTGGATTCTCCTGCCATAGACTGAAAACGGAATATGGTCCCTGAAGGAGAGTCTCCTGCAGGTACCCTTTGTAAAAGTAATTACATCAGGTAACTGTCATCCAGTCTCATTTACACATCGTTGTTTCCAAACATTTAATTCTGTATTCTTAAAAGTGGAAAGAAATCTGTGAAGTCTCCATTCTATAGAAGAGCATATCTAATAGAACATCAACTTGAAATGCATTACTTAATAGGTGATTCCATTTCTGTCTGTGCTGCTATCCATTTCATAATGGTACCTATTGCATGTTCATAGTGAAACTTTGGAGGAGGAATTTGTCTCAATGTTGGAAGATTCTTAGTGTTGTGAGAATGTACTTGTGAATGTTTTTAGTTTTCATGTTTAGAGTGTGTAGCCTCTATCAAGGGGTTACTGCAGGAGAAATTGTCAGTTTGGATATTACACATATTAATGTTTTGTAGTTTACTTTAGGACCGTCCAGCAATGCAGCTCTACCAGCCTGGAGTACGGAACCGTAGTCGACAAACACAGTGTGATGAGGGTGCAACCAGATCTGCAGAGAGAGGAGACCAAAATCTCGAGAGTGAGACAAATGACGTGAGAGAAGAGTAGGTGCACAAAAGCCTGATGTGTTCTGACCGTCAGGGCCAGCAAACAACATGGACCCAGCCATCTAGAAGTGCCTTCAAAGAGGAGAAAGGAGCAAAGGCAGGGAAGGAGGCAGCTGCAATCGTGAACATGTTCCTCCAGAGGAAGTGTATTCCTGGCTGAAGAAAGAGCCTCGAGAAGGAGTCGGAATTTAAGAAAACAGTTCTGAAAGTAAAAAAAAAAAAGGGAGTATTCGTTCCTGAAACGTCAGTTTTTGAGACTGTAATACCAGCAAGGGTGACATGCGTTTCTAGTTCGGAATATTGACATGACATGTGGCCTTAACTAATGCTAAATGTATTTGCACTCCCTGGTCTGGTATTTGGAGATGAAAAAATGGCGCTAATGCTGCATTTGGAGCTTGTGCTTGTTGCACTTTAACTGCAGAGCAAAGCTAACATTTCCACTTTCCAGCTTATGAACTTTCATATCTGAATGCTACTCGCTTGAATGTTACTACAACGACAGAATACTAATTGTAGCACAAAATGGTACCAATTAACCAGTATATCAATGCCCATTCGATATTTCTTTGCTCACTACTGATAACGCGTGGGAACTTTCTGTAACTCGCAGTGCAGTTGTTCTGAATGAATCTTAGTTGACTAGGTTGGCCGAGCAACTTAAATATGGATAACAATGACTGCATCATGAACTATGTCCCCATTTTGTCCATAACCTATCTTGATTAAAAAATAAAATCTGATTAAGTAGGTGTGATATGCAAACATCCAACTGGAATATTATTGAGAGCTGCATAGTTTGAACATTTGTTTGCCCGATTTACTTTTGTACCAGTAAATCTGGGGGTTCATGGGGAGGGGAATTCCTTATTGGGTGCAGCTTTGCTGTTTAATGAGAATATTTCTTGAATTAAATCAACCGAATCCTAGAGTTAATGATTTTTTTAAAACTAAAAACAATAAAATTCATGGACTATTTTTTTGTATACAATTTTAAAACTGTGAAATCCGTGCATCTGTTCCGCCCTATCATGTGCTCCTTGTGCTATATCTCACTACCGTTAATCAATACATTTTTGATTACTACCCATCTGATATATCATGTATGTGTGAGACTAGAAGGTGCAGAATTCAATTGAAAGGCACGTCTTTAAAATGTTAATGTTCATGCATTATTGAACTTAGAAAGTGTGATTGTCTTTAATATTCATGAACACGGAATATCTCTGCACATAGGATCCTGGAATTCCCATTTAACGAGGAGAAAATATGTAATAGAATACTGCCTATGCGCACGCAGCATTTTATTTACAAATAAGGGAAATCTAAAACAGTAAAATTAATTTAAGAATATCAAAGAAGAGTTTAAAAACCACATGGCGGGGCGGATGTGTCATGGACGACGATAGTACAAGATGTATCGCACATTGGGTGCTGTTCTCCCAACACAGTGATTCTTCAGCTACCCTCTTCAGAAATACAAGAGGTGCAAGGAAAGTAGTGGTAACCTAATGGGGGAAGTGTTTACTATTCTAATAGTGTTTGAAAATTATAGGTTGGCTCAGGACATTTATGACCCGATTCACAAAGGGCCTCTGCACTCGTGGCAGAGGATTTGCAGTCGTAGGGGTGGGGGGGGGGGTCCCCCCACTCGTGGAAGGACCTAACAATGAGTAACTGCAGTGTGGAGGCCCTGCCATGACTTCAGGGCCTCTGCCACGAGTGCGGAGGCCCTTTCTGAATCATGCCCTTAATTCTGAATCCAAGCTGAAAGATGTATGTGCAACCTATGGCCTGGCCACAAAAGAAGTGAATGGCCCGTTGAGATTGAAAGGACTTGGTCTCAGACTGTGAGGAGGTATGCTGTGTCCTGTGGCTCTCCATAATATGTATGTGGCTGGAGGTGACTGCTCTACTGTTTTCTGTCTCTCCACACCCAATCTCTCCCCTTCTGCCCATCCGCCTTGTTGATCGTTCCCTGAGGAAAACCCAAAGTTTACTGCTGTAGTAGGCCCAGAGTCTTCTCTGCTCCTCATCACAAGGAGCTGGCTTACGTCTTGGAATCTCGGTAGGCTGAGCATGTTGGATGGTGCAGACCTCCAACTGCTGTAGAAAGGACCCTACTGTGACATGGATGCCATGTGCCAGTGAAGTCTCCGGAGTCTGGTCAGGCTATGCCTTATTGCTTGGAGCCTGTGATTTACTGTGTGAAGGACCTAAGGAAGGAGAGGGACCTGTGAGGGGTGCTGGCTTAGGGGACAGACTCCTGCCTCCTCCCTAAAGTTCTTTGAAAAGCACCCCATAGCAGAACACGAGTGCCAGCTGATAAGGACAGTACTTATTTGGAAATGGGACAGGGTGATCAGAAAGACAGTTAGCAGCCTGCAGGGGAGCCTCTTGTCTGGGCTGGGTATCCCTACTTAATGTTTCCAGTGAAGAAACCCTTGCAAGATGCCAGTGGCCTAACAGGTGTCGTGCCATTGTCTCAATATAGCTGAAATGTCAAACACTGTCCTCTATCTGGAACATCTGGTGGCAGTGAGGTGGCTTGGCTGTGCAGGTGGGGAGGTGTGGTGGACGTATGAGGAGTGAGAGGCTGTTGGGTACTGGTATTTACAGTCGACCTTTTTCAACTGCCTTAGCTTGGTGGTTGGTTATTGCCTAGTGTTAAGGAAGGTATTAGCCCCTTTATGATTCTTGCAGTCCCCTAGAGCCTCTAAGGTTTGAGTGCTAAAATTAAATGGAGTAGCAGGGCTTGTGTCTCAAGCCTGGCACCAGCGTAATATTGACCTCAAGAGACTGATGGGTGACAAGTGTGAGTTTGTTGATTGTGGGTGATTCAAGGTACTGGCACGTGTTGAGTTTGCATGTGGCTCATATGTTGTGGTGATCTTTGCTGGGAGATTTCTACCATTTGTTGTGTCTAGAAAGTGGTTAGACTTCTTGTTACAGTTGGTGGACTGTGGGGGAGACACAAAGTTCTGATTAATTGTGTATACACCTCATCCAGTTTACAGGGAAAGGTTCTTTGCAAATGGGGCCGATAGATAAGTAGAGCTAGCCCTGATGAAGTGGGGACACTATGGTCGAGTTACTCATTGAGTTTAGGCTCCCTTGTTTGATGGAAGAAGGTATAATTGAACTGGAGGAATACCTTTTGGTGGATGGAATTTGTAGGTCCATTGTCAATTGCAGTCGGGAAAGATGCTTGCACCGAAAAATATGCCAGCAGAATCATTCTTTATTTTATTTTTTTAAAGAAATCGGAGGAGTTGTGCTTGCTGGTAATGTTCCACAAGACTGAAGAGTCTGAGCAATCACACGAGGACTTAAGAGGGGCTATAATAATCTTAATACAAAATAAAGGTTAACAGTGAGCAGGTATTCTTCATATTGTCCGGTCTCCTATCTAAATACTGAGGCAAAAGTGTTGGTTATGGTGCTGGCCAGTATATTGCACCCAGTGGGCAACACCTCTTTCACGCACCTGGGACAGTCCCGCTTCATGCGCCAGAGGTTCACAAGGTTCACTTAACTCATATAACTGTACTAAAAGGGCATGGAATATAGATGATACCTTGGCAAACCTCTCCTCCTGCAAGGAGAAAGCAGTTGATTTGATTGAATGGTTTACTCTCCTCGCAGTCCTGGCAAAGAAGGGTTTTAAGCCTGAATTAGGGTCTTGGGTAGCGCTTTTGTACACTCAGCCTGTTGCCACTGTTTGGGCAGATATTCTGTTACTACAATTTGCTACTCAAACCCCTGGCTCATTCAATCACAAGTGACAAAGTTGTCAGTGTTTCAAGAGGAGGATGAGGATGATGATAGGAACTTACGCTATGTAGATGGTTTTGTTGTTGATTCATGGCACTTTATTCAGTGTCTCATGCATGTTTCCAGGAATACATTTTTCATTCCAGGTACTGATAAATTGGGCCATGTCTGCGATATTACAGATTTAGGAATGAAAGAGCGGGCTCTTCTATGCATTATTCGTTTTCAGATGAGCAGTAATGAATTCTAATACTTGGGGATGTAGGTTTCTGGTACCTCCATGCAGGTGTTGGAGATTAACCTCCATACAGTAGTTGCCAAGAAACTGCTTTTTTACTTGAGAGTGGCCTTGTTTAAAATGATGCCTTTCCATTTGCTGAATGTTCTGCATAATACGCGTTTGGTCTGTACAGTGTTTTTCCAACCGATGTGGGTGCAGTGCAGTGGGACACAATGTCCTGGTTTTCTTTGACTGTTTACAGATCTCTTTAAGAGGGAGTATTTATCTCCTCCATATATATAATTTGTATTACCGCTTCCAGCTGGTGGTTATTGATTGGGTGTATGCCCCCAGTGAAACCTCAGTCAGGGTAGATGGGCTTGCCATGAGAAGTAGGACATGTTTTCACTATTAATACTTCAAGTCATAGAATTGTTGATTAGAATATGGATGGGAAACTCAAGTCTGTCAGGCTGGAATGAGAAATGCCTGAGGAAACTCACCTCTGGTTAGGTCTGGCTTTGGGAGAGATAGCTTTGTTGGGGACTATAGACAATAGTACCTTATTGGTATCATCATTTGACCAACTCCATTCTGAATTGGACGTGAGTGATGGTGACATGTAATGGTATCTGCAAATTAGAAATTCATCGGTAAGCTATGATATAGTCTTGGATGTCCGGTGAGATATTCACGTTTAGATGCCAGAGTGTTAACTGAAAAACTCATTGTGGCTTGGCTTCCTACATACACAAAACACTTACAGATAGCACATTGGATGGCCTGGGTTGCCAAAAAAGTGGGAGGGCAACTTAGATGCATTGGAGGATGGAGGGGAAACCCAGGGGAGAGCTAACATCCATGCTAGCTTCCAGTTGGTGTAGCTCAGGTTCCTGAACAAGCGGTGGCATTGGAGGAGTTAGGACGCACTCATGCTCTCAAAAGATGGAGGGGTGGGTATCCATATTAGCCTCCAGTTGAAATAGTTTGAGTTCCTGAATAGGGTGTATAATACTAGAACAAGACTTGTCCATGGGCTTCGAACCCAACTGTAGTTGCAGGTAATATCAGATGCAGGACTGTACCTTTCTTCACGTTATTTGGCCATGTGGGAGGACCCAAGACATCTTCAAAAGATTGAGGAATACCCTGGTACATACACCACAGTTTACTATCCTCTGTATACGAGACATCTTCAAAAACTCAAAACTGACATACAAAAGCTCATAAACATCACCTCAGAGCTGGCTTTTGACTTATCGTCTAACAAGGCTTCGCAGATGATCAACTCTTCCATTTGAGAAGAGAATTGAACCCAAGCAGGCATCACCCGTCCGGAACTGGAGTACCACTCCCTACCCTAATGCCTCCTCCCAACCCATTAGATCTAAGAACTACCTATCTGACCCGGACATTCTCTCCCTTCACCTTGCATACACCTCCACTCAATCTGACAAGCCAGACATACCTGGGCCTATTCAAACTATTCCACTAAACCCTCTTAGAGCTCCTAGACATAAGCCAGACATTCTGGGGCCTATTCAAACTATTCCACTAAACCCGCTTAGAGCTCCCAGACCTAACTTTAATGCCTTAAACACTGCTAAGCTTATGCAAGTTCACATCACACAGCCTATTCCCACTGACTCCAAAACACACCTGAAATGCATGCTTCTCAACTGTAGATCAACTGTAAAACATGCCACTGACATCGCTGACGTCATCCTAGATCAGGAACTCGACCTCTTAATCCTCACTGAAACTTGGCTTAATGACTTCTCAGGACCTGTCCTTGACATCCTAGTCCCTCCTAGCCACAGCATTATCAGACTTGATAGAATTAAGAGAACTGGTGGAGGCATCGCCTGTATATACCCTAACAGTCCCTCCGCAATTCATCTTGTGAATATCTGTGCATAGACCTCATCGGCAAACACAGACCCTTATGCAACCTGCACATCTTTTACCATCCGGCAGGAGACAACTTTCCTCTGGTCGAATAAACTATGGAAACCATCTCATCCAACTTGGGTCTCCATTGTCCCCTGATCTTCCTAGGAGACTTCAATCTACATTGGAATGACCAGAATGATCAGGCTGTGAATAGTCTTAAAAACTTCCTAGCTGACCTCAACCTGACTCAATTTTGTGACAGCCCAACGCACAACTTGGGCTCGAACCTTGATCTAATCATCTCCAGTCCCAAGTCCATTCAGCTGGAATCGATTGCCCTTTGTGACTGGTCTGATCACCACTATATCACCTTCCTCATCCTAGAACGATGGAACACCAAAAGATTCCAACCCAAGAAACAGAGATACAGAAAAATATTGCTGCAAAATGCAAACGTGAATGAGCTCATATCCCGTAGCAATCTGTCCCTGCCTCCACCTACGTTCATGTCCGACGTCCATAAACTCACTGAGCACTACAACAACTCCATGTTGCCCCCACAACTAAAAAGAAAGTGCAACAAAGACTCCAAACCATGGTTCAATGATAGCTTAAACTCAGACAGACGCAACCTGAGACTAGCAGACTGCTCATGGAGATCCTCTCCATCTATTGAACTCCTTAAGCTTTTGAGATTGAGAAACACATCAGTACTGCAAAAGCGGCCTTCTTCAGAAGCCAACTGGACAAAGCCAGAAATCGCCCTAAAATGCTGTTTGATCTGATTAAACTTCAATCCAATAACACTCCCATTCATCTCCAGTCTACAACCAAACTGCGGGAACTTTACCTTCTTCTTCCTTGGAAACTCTAACAAGAACGAATCTGATCTGAGGTCGGCCCTGATCGATCTATCATCCTTACCAGACTCCCCCAGCCCCATCTTGTTGCTTGTCACGCCCCTAAAAGCAATGCTCTTTGGAGTCAATTTTCAACCTTCAACGATACATCCATTCTCAACATTCTCTCTAACCTGAAACCCTCAAATCACTTCAACGATCCCCTTCCCTCCAATTTCTTTAAAGAGATGTTAAGGTCCCTAGTACCACTCTGGACCAAGATTGTTAATGCCTCCCTACTTCAAGGTGAGATCCCTGACTGCTTAAAGTCCGGTCTGGTTTTGCCTATTCTCAAAAAACCTACGGCTGATCCACAGGATCTTAATAACCACTGACCAATCACAAACATCCCAACTCTAGCAAAGCTCCTTGAGAAATGTGTTCATGTACAACTGTGTAACCACATTGGAATTGATCAAGAAGCTGGAATTCCTCAATCGGCCTTCTGTCGGGGCCACAGCACCGAAACAGCCATCACTCATATAGTCGACGACGCTCTTACACTGCTTGATCGGAACGAATCCTGCCTACTAATCCTACTCGACCTCTCATCAGCTTTTGATTGAAATCTTTTTTTATTTTCAGAAACCGAACCAGAAGGGTGTTCCCTGGGTACACAACGTATTGCTTACAACCCCAAGAGGGGCCGGCCGCGTAGTGTCAGGTGGATGTACAAGAGGCAGGGGGGCGACGTGGATGCAGATGTTACACAGCAAGTCACCTACAACCCATGCTGGGCAGGCCGCGTATTGAGCTAGGCACAGTGAGCTATGCACGGCATAGGTTTGGTGAGAAGAAGCCTTCAAACGAGAACAACAGATATAAACAACTTGAATAGGGGAGAAGAGAGGGATAAACAGAAAATAATGAAGGCAGAGGGTTGAGAGAAGGGAATCGGGGAAAGAGGAGGTAAGGGGGGCCAGGTCTGAAGAAAGGAAGGGCATAGCGAGAGATGCAGGGAGAAGGGGCCGGCATGTGTAGCCGGACCAGAGGTGTGTAACCAAAGCCCATAATGTAGAGAGGATGGTCCACTGGATGAGGGGAGGGGGGGGTATGTGAGGGCGTAAGATCGGCAGTACACCGTTCTTTATATTCCAAATCCCTCCTAGTTTCCTGCAGAGAAGGCCCAAGGGAGGGGTCTACACATATGCAGCCTAAGGCCCACAGCCCTTCGCCCGGCCAGTCGCCTTATTGAGGGGAGGCTGACAGAACGTTGGTATTGGCTGTTACTGGCGGCGACACACAGGAGGCCACCCACAGTGGACCGGTCGTGCGTTGCCAAGGAAATGACATAGGACGGCAAAGTGGTGGAGCCGTGGGGTCCATTGCGACATGAACAACTTAAAAAAGAGGGGCCAGGAGGGGAAATGGAAAGAGAGAAAGCGAGACGCCTCCAGAAGAGGACACAGAGAGAGAGAGACGACAGGAACGCTGAGGGAAGGGGAGGAGAGTTAGGCAGTGGAGAGAATTCGCGCTACTCGCGAGGTCATATAGCGAAGGTCCAGAGGGAGGGTGGGGTGGCGGGCTGAGGGGGGGGGGAGATGGGCAGAAGTGAGCAGTGGCCATGTCACCGTCTAGGACGCGCCATGAGGGGCAAGGGGTAGGGTCAGCATGGTCATGCAGTGGGCCTGCCAGGGTCAGAAAGCATCACAGCATCCTCGAAAAGACATAGAGCCCGGAGCTTCCGGGGCAGAAGACGCGCATGTTCCATGCCACCTAGGTAGCTGACCAATGGCTGCCATACTTTGGTAAAACGCGTGTCGCATGACTGTAAGCGCGCAGTGAAGAGTTCCATAGTTACTGTGTGCCGCAAGCGCGTGAACCAGATGTTGATGGGGGGGAGTCTCCGCTTTTTTCCAATACAGGGCAATGAGTTGCTTAGCGGTCCCTAGCATGTGGAGGGCAAGAAACCAATCGCTGCAGCTAAGCGCACGTAGATTGTCTGGCTTGAGACCTAAGACAATTGTGACTGGGGTCTCAGGCAGGGGGAAGCCAAGCACCACTTTAATATGGCTAAGAACCTCTTTCCAGAAAAGAGTCCGGAGCGGACAGGCCCACCAGATATGAATGAAATCACCCGGAGAGTTCAAGCATCTCCAGCAAAGTGGCGAAGAAGCGGGGTACATCCTATGCAGTCGGGATGGTGTATAGTACCACTGCATCATAACCTTGTATGCAGTTTCCCGTTGGGCAATACTGCGATAAGTCTTTGGTATATCCCTTATAGGCGGCACCACTGTGCAGGCGTAATCGAGGAGGAGGACACTGACTGCCACTGCCGCTGATATGGATGAAGAGACACCGGTAGGGGATGCTGCAGGATCTGGTATATCCGAGAGATAAGTCCCTTCGAGTCATCGAAGGAACGCACTAGGCGTTCAAAAGAGGTGAATGCTCGGGTGGCTGCCTGAGTTATGACAGGTGGGGACACCCAGTGACGAAGCTGCATGTATTGAAGTCTGGCTCCTTCCGGGAGGCTAAACTCCTCCGCACATTGAGCAAAGGTTTTGAGTGCGCCTCCAATGAACAAGTCCCCAATCGTCCTGCAGCCGCCCTCCACCCATCTAGAAAATACCTGGCTTAAGAGCCGGCGGGAATAGCGGATTGCCGGAGATGGGGGTATGTGGGGAGGGGAAGGTAGTAAGCCCCTTAGAGACGGCTACCCTGTCCCAGACATCCAGCACCGTCTTGGTCGGCAGTGCAACATAGGCACTACGAGAGCGGGCAGTTCGAGAGCCAGGGAAGGTCCCAGATGGTACGCCCAGTGACCGCCCTGTCCATGTGAAACCACACCTTTTCGCTCTCCCTTGCCACCCATTCAGAGATGAAGCGAAGATGCGAGGCCCAGTAGTACTCTAGCAGATTGGGACACGCAAGGCCACACCTATCCCGCGGGAGCATGAGTATCTTGTTGGAGAACCGCGGTCGGCGCCCACCCCAAATGAAGTTATTGATGTCTCGTTGAAGATTTTGGATCTGGCGCTGTGGGATAGGGGTGGGAAGACATTAGAATAAATAAAGGATTTTTGGAAGCACTGACATTTTCACGGCGTTGAGACGGCCCAGCCAGGAGAGGGTAAGGGGTTTCCAAGCTCTTAAGTCCTCCAAGACTGATCTCCTGCAATCACGCCAGTTCGTATGGGACCATGTGGCTAGCGAGGGGGTGAGCTGTAGTCCCAGATAGTGAATGGAGCTAGTCGCCCATTGGTAAGGGACAAGAGATTGGAGCACGGGGATCTCTTCCCCAGGGATCGTGAGATTGAGGGCCCAGAACTTTTCGTGGTTAATTTTAAGGCCGGATGCCAATTCAAAGGACTGCAACCGAGAGTGGAGCGCTGGGAGAGACGTGTGCGGGCGGGTTAGTGTGAGGATGAGATCGTCCGCAAAGAGGGCCACTTTGTGTTGCTGGCCTCCCAGAGGGACACTGTGAATGTCCGGGGCCTGTCGGATCATCATGGCTAGAGGTTCCACCACCAGGGCGAACAGCGAGGGGGAGAGGAGGCAGCCCTGCCGCGTGCCCCTATGTATAGGAATAAGATTCGTGAGCTGGCCATTAACACGAACCCGTGCCTGCGGGGAGAGATAGGGGGCCATGATCCTGGCAATCATGGATGGGCCTAGCCCGATTTTTGTGTAGTACTGCCCGGAGGAAGGTCCAGCCCACTCGGTCGAACGCCTTTTCCGCGTCGAGCGATAGTAGACATGCCGGTATGTTCCAATGATGGGCCTTCCCTACCAGGTGAGCAATTCGACATACGTTGTCCGCCCCCTGACGGTGTCGGATGAAACCAACCTGGTCCGGCTCTGTAAGTCCAGGCAAGTGCGGGTCGAGGCGTTTAGCCAGTATTTTAGTGAATATTTTAAGATCCGTGTTTAGGAGGGCTATAGGACGAAATGAAGAGCACAAGGTGGGGTCCTTGCCTGGTTTGGGGATGAGGGCAATCTCCGCCAGTCCCATAGATGTGGACGGTCCCGCTGTGTCAGTAAAGGAGTTAAAGAGGCGTAGTAAATGGGGTTGCAGCTGTGGCAAGAACAGTCGTAGAAGGACAAAGGGAGGCCATCTGGGCCCGGCGATTTCCCAAGAGGCAAATCTTTCAGGGTGCTAGCAAGCTCATCCGAGGTGAGAGGTTCCTCCAGTTGTTGTGCGTAGGGGGAACTAATCGGAGTCCAAGAGCAATGGTCCAAGATGGCTTGGACCCTGCCTGGGGGCGGCCCGTCTGCAGCATATAGTGCCGAATAATATGCATGAAAGGCATCACGTTTAGCCGCCTCCGTGGTGGCCCGCGTGCCGCCATCGGTCTGTATGTTGGCTATGTGTGCTTTAGCTGCATGCCTTCTCAGGCGTCTGGCCAGGATCGTACCCACCTTATCCCCCCCATCAAAGTAGCGCTGCTTCAACGCGAGAAGGGCCCGCTCGGCCTTATTGGCGCGGAGGGAGCGGAGTTGGCCTCGGAGGTTCGCCAGGTGTCGTTTGTGTGAGAATGAGGGGTGCTCCTGATCCTGCCTTTGCAAGTCCTTAATGTCTTGCGAGAGGTTGGTCTCAAGAAGGCGAGCTTCACGCGCCCATGCGATTGCAAGGGATGTGATGTGGCCTCGGAGTGTGGCCTTAAATGCATCCCACACTACTGGGAAGGGGGTTTCGGGGATGGCATTTGTCGCGAAGTGAGACTCAATGGCAGCTCGCAAGCTCGCCACATTGACTGGGTCTCGAATGTGTGGGGGTAGGCGCCAGCGTGGGGCACGGGGGGGGGTACACGAGGACGGCTCTCTCAGGAGAAGTTTGAGATGCGCATGGTCGGAGACGGAGATATCAGACATGGAAGCCGCGAGCGATTCGCTAATCTCATCAGCTTTTGACACTGTCAAACATGACAATCTCCTGAGCCTTCTGGAACGTAGGATGGGGCTCTCCGGCTCAGTAGTAAAATGGTTTGCCTCTTTTCTCCATAACAGAACACAGAGAGTTAAAACCAATCAAACCCTATCCAATTTCAGTCCTTGCACTCTGGGGGTTCCCCATGGGTCCTCTCTCTCTCACCCACATTTTTCAACCTTTTCATTGAACCTCTTACAGAAATCCTCAAAGCATCTAACATCCAGTATCAAATGTATGCGGATGACACCCAGTTGTACATGAAAATCTCTTCTCCTGATTTCAAGACACTCAACGGACGCCTGCACAAAACCCAAAACTGGTTAACCTCCAACCACCTCAAACGGAACGCCCTCAAAACGGAATTCCTCCTTATCTCCCCACCCAAGCAAGCCCCCATCTTGGAGAAATATATGAAAAATCTATCTGCTCTGAACTGCACACCACATATCATAGACTCTACGAGATCCCTGGGAATAGTGCTGGATAAGAACTTGAACATGCAGGATCACATCAGCGCATCTACCAAAGGAGCAAACTTCCAATTGAGCATCCTAAAGAAATTAAAACCCTTCCTTCCCCCCGATGACTTCTGCGGTCTACCGAGGTACAGACTGGCCCCTCTCAGGGCTTTTCTGAATGCTGCTGCCAGGCACATCACAGGCTCCAAGAAATGCAACCACATCTCCCCGGATTTGAAATCTCTAAACTGGTTACCTTTTGAGGCAAGGATACAACTAAAACTTGCCTGCATGACCCATAAAGCCCTTCATTTCAACCCTCCTCTGTACCTTGCAAAAAGCTTTTGGGCGGTGCCCGTTCCTCTAGGAGCTCAAGTACGATGTTGCTTAAACAAAAATTTAAATTGAAAACTTACAATCGATCCTTCTCGGGTATTGCCCCGAGAATCTGGAACGCCCTACCTACGGAAACTAGACTGTTTCCATCAACAATGTCCTTCAAAGAGGGGCGCGACCGTAATGGCCGCCTAGAACTGCAGCTCTGTGCCGGCCCCGCGCATCTCAGCACAGAACAGCGTTATATAGCGAGCATACCCCCCAAGAAATGGCAGTATCGTAGCCGGAGAACATGAAGATACTTGTGAGTGGCAAATCTCGCTGATTAACTGCGGCTGAAAGAGTCTGCCGCGCACGGTGAGCCCCACAACCACAACACAAAGATGGCGGCCAAATGCTAGAGACGGAGCCGGAAGAACGCCGCGATCCGCTCGAGCCGTTTCGGAGGCTGGAACACGGCCTGGAGCGGACTGAGAGGGCGTAACTGAGGACCTGCAGTGAGGGCTATTGATCGCTAACTCCCCACACGCTGCGACTCGCGGCCAAAGATTGGTGCTGGGCGGGGGCAGGAGAGCCGTTCTCGCAGCACCGAGTTGGGAGAGCCGCGGTCGCTCCGGGGGCAGTTTGGCGTGCACTGGCCGGGCGGAGGCGACCGCGGTCGTTGTGCGGTATCTGGGCGGCCGTGCCAGCTGTCTGCCTCTGCGGCGGCCCGAGCGCCTTTGAAAGTGAGAGCGCTGCACATTGGGAACCATCCCACAGCGAAATTGAACCATTGGCACGAATAACACACCCCTGCGCCACCAATTGAACAGGCAACAGGGCTCCCTCCAGGTAAATCAGCGTCTGAGACAGAGACCTGGTGGACACGTACTGAAGCTCATTTCAGAGGCATACAACAGTGGAACACCCTGCCCCCCTTGTGGCAGAGATGTACATTGTGCAAGATTGGGCAGGATTGCAAGTGTTTTGCCTGGACATAGAACCAAAGTTCAACCACAGAACCGGGATACACCTTTCTTGGAACTGGTCGGTGAGCCTTCCCCCGCTTGGCATAACAGCAGACTGTATAACTCCTTAATACTTCAACACGACTAGGAGGATAGGACTGAGAGCGGAGGATCTGTGGCACCTCAAGGCACACTTTAAGGGCCCCCTGGTAATACACGGCACTGACCTAAAACTGCGACACTTCTCACACTGCCAGGAACCCGCCCTGATCAGACTATATTGCTCCAGCTGGGAATGGGGCGCAAAGACCCCAAGCAAAAACAGCTCAATTTCGAACCCATTGCCAAGACAATCATTCAGCAGTCCACCTCCATGGCCGCGGAGGCTGCACCTGGCGGCACGATGCCTCCAGACAATTCGACCCTGCTGCTGGAGCTCCGTACCGGCTTCAAAGCACTCGACAACAGATTTGACGCCCTAGACCGGAGACTTGAAGGAATGGGAGAACGTATCGACCGCCACAACATCAGATTAGACACGGTAGAAGGCCGTACCTCAGACCTGGAAGATGGAGCAGCCCAAACTACTAAACGAGTCGACCGGCTGGAACGAATATTAAAAACTGTAGCAGCAAAGAATGAAGATTTAGAGGCGAGGAGCCGGCGCAATGATGTACGCATTATGGGAGTTCCGGAGTCAACCAACACGGGAAAGCTGGATCGCTTTGTGGAGCAATTACTGACAGATCTTTTCAGTACAGAACCCTTCTCGAGTGCTTTCGTTGTGGAACGCGCTCACAGAACACTTGGGCCTCGCCCTAACCCGGGACTGCCGCCCAGGCCGATCATGGCGCGATTGTTAAATTTCAAGGACAGAGACACTGTACTTCGATTGGCCAGAGAGGCGGGGACAGTATCATGGCAGGGCTCCACTATTTCTTTTTATCCAGACTTTACAGCTCTGGTGCAAGAAGCCCGGCGCAAGTTTGCTGGGGCCAAGGCAGCGGTTCGGAAACTGGGCCTCCGCTACGGCATGTTGTACCCAGCCCGGCTCAGAATCGACGTACATGGCAAAGTGAAAATCTTTGACACCCCAGAAGAAGTCCACCACTTTTGCAAACAACACGCAGGGGCAGAAGGCGCGGACAGCGGATCTTCTCCGGGAAGAGCTTCTCAAGTAGCGTTGTCAGGAACGAGTGCGGATTTGTTCACAGCAAGTTAGCTGAACTTTTTTGATAGTTGAACTGATATGCAACTGTGCCCACACTGTAAGAGAACTTCGGATGGTAACTATACGTCCAAAGACATTTGGGCAAATCTAGAATAATATGCTTTACGCAACTAAACTTCTTTCATTTCGGGGGGTAATTGTTCATTATTGCTGGGGTGCGCGGGGTTCCACGTGGCGTAGCCACCTCCCCTTGTGGGATCACAATGTCACAGATTGGGGGGGATTTGTCACAATGGTATTTGCAGCAGCACCAGTCAAGGGGGAGGGCAACAGGGGTATTGCCCAGTGGACAGCCACTGAGTGTGGGAGGGGGGGAAGGGTGTAGAATTGTTTGATCACGCATCTGATACAGTTTCACGACTTTACTTGTTAGTTCATCACGCAGTCACAAAAAAGCAGACACGCCATATATATACTGTCTTCCTGCCATGGCTCACATGGTAGAATTACGACGTAGTGCTAACATGACCCTACTGACTTGGAACGTTCGTGGATTGAACAGCCCTAAAAAATGCAGACTAGTACTCCAGTATATACGACAGCATACAGCTGACATAGTATATTTGCAAGAAACGCACCTATCCCCGTTGACTTTGCCGAAATTTGCATCTACTTGGGGGTCTCACCGCTATTTCTCTAACTACAGCACATATGCCAGGGGAGTAGCTATTTTGATTAATTGCAGAGTGCCATTCACACACTCCGACACAATATCCGACCCGGAAGGACGGTACCTGCTAGTACAGGGGACAATAGCTGGACACAAAATAGCTTTAATTAATGTGTACGCCCCCAATGTGGATGACGCAGCCTTTTTCACACGCTTGCGGGCACTTATAGACACCTTATCTACAGACCACATAGTATTGGGAGGAGACCTCAACATCTTACTAGACCCCCTTGTGGATAGCACGGGAAAATGCCCCACACATAAACCCCGGGCCTGTAAAGTTCTCCGGGACATGTGCTGCGATCATGACCTGGTGGATGTTTGGAGATATCTGAACCCCACTAGCACGGACTACACCCACTATGCACAGCAACACGGTACATGGGCTAGATTGGATTATTGGCTAATCACTAGATCAACAACGGCATGGGTTCAAAGCCTAAGACACATGCCCCGCACGTTATCAGATCACTCCCCGGTGTCTCTCTCGATACAACTGCCAGCAGAAGGGGGGTTTGAGAGACAATGGCGGTTCCCCTCCACGGCGCTAAAAGATCAAGTTTTCCACGAAGAGCTGCGTACAGCCATAGTGGATTACTTCGCTAATAACGCTGGCTCTGTCAAAACACAAGCAGTGCTATGGGAAGCCTTCAAGGCATGTATGAGAGGGGTATGTATATCCACTCACACTGGGGTACTACGGGACTTGAGGAATAGATTGTCATTGCTGGAAGACAAACTACAGGCACTCGACAGGGAAAACATGTCAAAGGATGGTGGGGAGGGGGCGGAGTACTTACACCGTAGGACAGAATTACTGGCAGAATACACAGAAGACGCTAGCAGAGAAGCACTATATTTAGGAAAGTATGCTACAGCTCGCAGGTAAGGAGAAGGAGAGAGACCGGGTCGCACCTTGGCGAGGCTGCTTAAGCCACGTTACACCCAAAACTACATCACTAAACTCTGCGATGAGGACGATCAGGTCATAACTGGGAACATTGACATAGGATGTGCCCTGTTGACATATTATACAGACCTATACACATCACAATCAGGCACCAACATGTCAGATATTAAGAAATATTTAGAAGAGATCGCTATGGTCTGGTTGCCTGACGCCCATAGGAAATTCTTAAGTGAGCCATACTCGGTGGAAGAGATACAACTGGTCATCGACGCAATGGATGGCTCTAAAGCTCCCGGACTAGACGGTTTTCCTGGAGCCTTTTATAAAGCGTACAAAACACTTTTAGCCCCACACCTCCTTGAAGTATACGCCGAAGCATTGGACATTGGCATTCTCCCACCCTCATTCAGGGAGGCGGTGTTGGTGCTACTCCCTAAACCTGGCAAGGACCCAGAGAAGTGCGGATCCTTTCGCCCATTATCACTATTAGGCTTAGACTACAAAATCCTGGCTAAAATGCTGGCAACCAGACTATCGCTCCTAATGGAGCAGATCATAGCGCCCGCGCAGTCTGGCTTTGTGCGGCATAGATCCACTGCACTTAATCTTCGCACCTTCTTCTCAGTGGTCAACAGAATAGATCCTGCCACACCTGCAATAGCTGCCTTCTTAGACGCCGAAAAGGCATTTGACTCTGTGGAGTGGCCCTTTTTACACGCTGTACTGGCTAAAATGGGCATGCCTAAAAGCTTTACTGACTTGGTGAAACTGCTGTACACAGACCCATCGGCCCGCATTCGCTTCAACGGCACAATCACGGAACCGTTTACGGTGACGAGAGGCACCCGCCAGGGTTGCCCTCGGTCTCCTTTATTGTTTATAATAGCTATGGACCCCCTCATACGCTATTTTCAAAAAGAACATTTACACAGAGGGCTCCAATTCAAACATGGTCCGGTTCTTGTGACCCTATATGCTGGCGATGTGGCATTATACATTAGGAAGCCTGACGAGAACTTACTACCGATTTTACAAGAAATAGATCGCTTTGTCGGGCCTTAAAATTAATTGGGCCAAGTCAGAGGTATTTCCTCTAACTGCAGTCCAGAACAGAGAATGCGGAGAGTATCCGATCCAATGGCGTGAAGCGGAAACTAAATATTTGGGCATCTACTTGCACAGAGACCGAGAACACGTTCTGCAATTGAATTATGGCCCAGCCATGAGCCACTTGCAGACCCAAGTGGACCAATGGGTCAAGCTACCACTATCAATGGCAGGACGCATTGCCATTATCAAAATGGTGATACTGCCTCGCCTCCTCTATTTATTCATTAATATCCCCATCCCACTGACTAATCAGTTTTTTTACGCATCTTCGCACACAACTCATAAGACTGGTATGGGGAGGGAAACAGCCCAAGATTCGGTGGGATATCTTAACACTTCCGTATGAAAGGGGGGGTTTTGGAGTGCCGGATATGCAGCTTTATTTCTTAGTAGCACAATGCGGGTACTCATACCACTGGTACCACCCAGACGCGCGCATACCCTACGCCAAGCCAGAGAGAGACTTGGCGGACCCCACTCCACTGAATGCAGTTCTCCCGGTAGGAATCCCACGAGATCCACATGATATCCAACCAATATCCACCACCTGTTGGGCATGGAACAAATTGCTTAAGATTACGGGAGGATCAACATTGTACTCGCCTGCCCTACCCGCGAACCCTTGGATCCCCCCTACGGCTGATGCCGGGACTAAACACACACTGTCCAAATTAGGATTAGAAACTGTAGGAGATTTATTCCCGGGGAGCCATGCCTTTGTTCGCACCGAAGATCCGCGTTTCGCTACAGCTACATTTATAGACCACTTCTCATTGACTCGTATGCAAAGTGCACTCAGAGGAGTGATTCCCACTTACCCACTTGAACCAGCAGATTTTAGCCCACTCACATCAATAATTACAGATCATAGCGGAGAGCACATCACTTCCAGACTATATAAAACTTGCCTTGCATTACTACTGCAACGAGACACTAAAGTCAGAGATGCTTGGGCCACGGACATAGGACAGCCACTCACAGATGATGTTTGGAAAGGGTGCTGCAGACAGACCAAGTTGATTTCCTGCAATCACAGACACAAGTTATTACATTTTAAGATTCTCAGAAGAGCCTATGCCACACCACAGCAGATGGTTCGGATCAAAAGCACCACTTTCACACATTGCCCTAAATGCAATTTACAGGCTGCGCCTTTCTTCCATATGACTTGGTCCTGTAACACAATTACTGCTTACTGGCAGGAAATTTACGGCTTACAACAACAGATGGTGGGGATACAGATACCAGTTACCCCATTAATAGCTTTGATGGGCTACGTAGAATCCCTGCCCAAAAACGCGCGCAGATTCACAGCAATGGCCATGCTGCTGGCAAAACGGGAAATAGTACTTTGCTGGGGCACTAGGCAAAAACCTACGGTTCAGGGCTGGCTAAAAAGTATGACGTATTGCGACACAACAAGCGAATTATATGCCGAACTGCAACCCCCCACTTCGCGACCTAAAGACATGTGGCAGCCCCTCCGAGAGTATCTTCGGCTACAAGGCACACAGAGCACACCAACCAGTCAGGAAAAACAAAGAACGAGTCAAGCCATGCAGGCAGAGGGTGGACGCGCTGATGATCAGGGAGATTGAATTGTGCTCAACACACCGTACTGGCCCCAGATAGGAAGCAAGCACACACAAGTGACATAGTCGGGAACCATGTAGCACGCGTCCATGAACATTACACATTCCAAGGGAAGACGTATACAATTCGAACTATCTATGTTTTACGATGTGTGCCATTTTTAGGTCTCGCGCCTGCGTTGCAGTGCGCAGCACTGCTCGCGGCGCGAGACCTCTAGAAAGGGCTTCTGAAAACGACCCACACGCTCGTGCGTGTGGTTTTGTTTTCAGAAGCCCTCATTGGCTGTTGCGTGCGTTTTTTTAGAAAAAACGGCACGCGATTGGGCAAAGGCGGGCGCATGTCCCGCCTTCGCTCCTCCCATTCCCGACGGTGGCCAGAACGCGCATCAGCGCGCGGCACAGAACAGGCTCCCTCGCCCCCCACCCCCTCCCGCTCCTCTGTGGTTTCGATTCCCGCGTTCGGCTGGGTTTCGATTCCGTGCTTGTTAACATTTTGTAGGTGCGAAATGCCCGGTACCTGCATAACACATCTCTGCGCAGTGGAGCTGGAGGAGCGTTGTTCGTGGTAAGCCATGTTATATGTTTGGAGTACATAACTGTTTCATATCTAATAATGCGTCCAAAACCGGCCTCCAATGGCTCCAGCCCACTGTAGAAATGCCCAGTGGAGTAAAAGACCTATCTGGACCTGAGCACATGGGAAAAACACTTTGTGCTTAAAGTTATTTGCGTATAAAAGTACCTTGTTGACGACTGTAAGTTTAGAAGCTTCGTAGAGACTGCAGCACCTTTCTGCAAGTGTCGGATTACCTGTGTATTTTCTAATTTGATTTCCGCCATTGTACCTTTTGTTTGAATACGTCTTTTCACATCTTGGAATGGAGCGTAACTGGATCAGTTTACAGAAAGACTTGTCACTACCTGATCCAACCAGATCGAGAATAATACTGCCCTATAACTGTAAAGCTATTTTTATGTGGAATTCGTTAACACCCTCACCGACCCGCCCTCTCCCACCCCAAGCACAGACTCCCCGCCCTCCTTCTCCCATTGCTGAAAGAACCCCTAGTTCCTTGCGTAAAAATATCCCCAGGTGCCATATTTTCAGACTCTGTTCAAGTCTTTACTAATACAATGTCGTCCTTGAGAAACTGCTGCACGTCATTTTTCCTTGCGTGCAATACTATGCACAAAGGAACTGGCCTGCCAGGTTCTGTTAGCAGCATTACCAGCACATTCAGGATAAGCTCGCTCTCACATTCAGGTTGTCTCTTCTAATGTAAATCAGGCCCTGGTGCACATGCCACAAAGTGGAAGATTAAAAATGAAGGATGAGGACGGGAACAGGTACTTAATGGTGAGGACGCTAGAAGGAACATTAACATTTGTAGTAGGGTGCTGTGACTGTTAATTTGTCTTGAACTTTCCGTATGATCTAGAACTGATGTATGTGTGTATGTATATGTATGTGTGTATATGTATATATATATATATATATATATATATATATATATATATTCCATGTCCGGGGTCCCTTCATGAGCACAAAAATTGAAGCGCACGCACTGAGCTTATGTTTATCTTCTTTTTATTGCCAACACGCTAGAAACACTGGACTGACGCGGTTCGGCACGATCACCTTAAAAAAAAAAAAAATCTATATATAGCGCGTGTGTGTGTATATATTACCATAAATATACGAATAACGCACTCTCAGGAGACCCACAGGAATGCTCAGATACTCCGTTTAATGAGCTTCACGTGAAGCTCATTAAACGTGATAAATAAATCAGTTGGCCATGCTGTGGATTGAAGCTGTAGCGCACAACCCAGCGAGCTATCTCACATACTTTTCTTAAGTGCTTACACAGGCTGTTAAAAGTGGATACAGTTAGAAACTGGTTATATTGACTCCATAGACATTTAAAAAGAGGCACATATTTGATAACTATACTGTAAAAGGCAACGTTTGGCACTTTTTTTTTCCAGAGTACACTTATGTAGCCTTCCAGATGAGAATTATTTTTCAGTTTGTGTTCCTTTAAAGGCCTCAGTGAAAGGCGAGAGGAAGGGCAGGACAGAAGTTCATTAAGTGCTAAGAAATGAAGAATTCCATGTTCAGCTGTTAAGAGCTCATCATAGCACATGGGCTGATTGATGTAGCGGGTAACCAGGAGATTTTTTTTAAAACACTTTAGGTGTTCTGATATTCCTCTAAAGCTGGGGCGGAGTCAGCGACATGTCAGACTAGGCCGATGTCTCTGAAAGGAGGGCGCTGCGGGTCCAGGGCCGGCGTTAGCCGCGGGCCGAGCATGGCCCAGGGCGTCTAGTTTCAGAGCGAGCGGCGAAATGGCCTTGCGTGGAATCCTGCTTTTGATCTTTCATTTTATTTCAAGATCACCCGCGCCTCGCTGCATAAACTATCTTGTCCCCTCACTCAGTCCCTGTTCCTTCCCCCTCCTTCTCACCCCCGCCCAGGGCCTCTCATTTCTAATTTAGCCTCTCACTAGGCGCTATAGGCGAGGGGAGGGGTGGGGGTGGAGAGCACCTCCCTGTGAGCAGTCGTGGGAGCTCTACGGAGATCTCTGCTGTGCTAAGTACCCAGGGCCCAGTGCGCATCCGGATTCATGGCTAATCCTTTTATCAAAGGTGCTGAAATGTCGAGAACTGCTGCTATGCCCATAAAATAAGCACATTGCAGCAAGTATTCTGCCTGCATTTTAATTTGTTCATTTTGTCTGAGAGAAAAGGGAGAGAGAGAGATCCCAACTGTTTGGTATGCAGTTATCATCCCCAGAAGAATGAAGTGATGAGTTGGCCATGCTGTGGATTGAAGCTGTAGCGCACAACCCAGCGAGTTATCTCACATACTTTTCTTAAGTGCTTACACAGGCTGTTAAAAGTGGATACAGTTAGAAACTGGTTATATTGACTCCATAGACATTTAAAAAGAGGCACATATTTGATAACTATACTGTAAAAGGCAACGTTTGGCACTTTTTTCAGAGTACACTTGTGTAGCCTTCAAGATGATAATTTTTTTCAGTTTCTGTGTTCCTTTAAAGGCCTCGGAGAAATTGAGGATTATTTGAGAATGGATGTTATCCTCAAAATGAAATAGAAGAGCACGTAAAAATCAAGTCAAAAATAAATAACATGAGTAAAGGAAAAGGGGGCAGCAGAGGGAAAAATGAAACCCATAGAAAGAGGTCAATCATTTGAGAGTGTCCCCCGGATCAGCGGACGGACCCCCGTTCATTCGCAACCTCCGAAATGGACCTCCTAAAAGGGGTTCTAGCTACCAATGATGTCTTGCTGTGTAATTCTGGGCATATATGGCTGTTGTTCATGTATTGGGCATTGTCCTGTAAATGGATACCTTTTATCGCCTGGCTCGCATTGGTTTGTATCGAGTAGGCTGCGGTAGCAGTCCACTACCGTGCTTCCTCGGGGGTTGTAGGGTTTATATGCAGAACACTGAAAGTGGATGAGGGACGCAGGGGGGGAGGAGGTGGGGGGGCTACGTTGGCTCCCATGTGTACGATTTATAATCCTAAACATTACCGCTTGTGTAGCCCACACACATCACGTGCATGAACTGGCTTTTCTTTGCTCAACAGGCTAAACATTACCGCTTGTGTAGCCCACACACATCAAGTACATGAACTGGCTTTTCTTTGCTCAACAGGGCTCTCGGTCCTTCCAGAACCAAACACCAGGTTGATTGCACCCCCCACCCCCATGCTATCTTTTCAGATTGCTTCCAGCTCCCCCCCACCTTCCCCCACCCTGCTCAGGGCCTTTAAACCCAACAAGTTGAGCATTCCCAATTCCTAGCCCTCCCCCACAAAAGAATTCCATAGAGGCGGGGCCCCAGGCTGGGAGAGTCCATCAGTGGGGCCGGAAGATGGGGGCTCGGAGGAGGACGTTTGTGCAGCAGCGAGCACCAGGCAGTGTCACGTATTTTGTTAGGAAGGGTATCTTTAGAAAATATTTTTTTCTACTACCATGTTATGGTTACAAAATTCTAATTAATAGCGGTAGTACTTTTACTGTTTTAGCCAGGCTTCCCTTTGAGTGGGACTTTGGACAGCTGTTGGACGGGTTTTGGCACTTTCCAGACCGCTCTAATTTTGGCAGATGGGGACTTTAAATTGCGCTTAAAAGAATGGCACTACAGCCCCCGCCCACTTTTCCGGCTTCTGGTGTAGTAACAACCTTGTTTATAGATATTGTAATAGGTGCGTTGGGGTCGAATGAGGTCGTTGAGAGTCGGGGCTACACGCTTTCCTTTAACACGCCCTCTCGCGGTTTGTTCGTGTGCCTTTTATATAGAAAATGCTACTCGAGTGCAAATCTGAACACCTGGAGGCTGCTTCTCAAAGCCATAGGCGCTATAGATGCTTTCAGCCAGGAGCAGTCTTGCCTGTAGATTGGACTGCCTTTTCCTCTGACACATGGCTGTTTATTTGCCGTTCAGTCCACCATCTGCTGCATAACCAGCAGCGTTTCATTCAAAAGTGGGTTTCTGCTCCAACGGACCCACATGTTAAAGCACCGCACACAGAGTACAACCTGGTGTTCACGCTGAAAGAGGGAACTGTCGCTTTCTATGGGGGCAATCCAAGTGACGGTCTTCACAACCTCATGCATGGACTGAGGGTATGCGCACTAACGGACGAGCAGTATAGAAGAGTCTTCAATAAGTTCAGCCCGAGTACTTGTTCAAGGGCAGGCAGTTTCAAAGATTCCCGAATATGTTGCATAATGTTTCTAGTCTTGTTTAGTGTTAAGTGCTCGCCAAGGCGAGGCCTACAGCACCAACAATAGACATCAAGAACTTTGACAACGTGCATTGCTTCGACTTCGATATTCTATTTTACCACCGTTTCATGAAACCAATCTTTTCACACTCCCAGAGTTAGGACACATTACAAAAAAAATGCAGTAAAACACATTTGTGTACTATTGCCAAATGATGGGTCTGTCAACAATGGATTTCCACATAGTGCATACTTTCCCACAGTCCCATACAGAACGTGTTAAGTTTTCCCCTTGTGTACTGCAGTTCCAGGAAAGCATCCACTTTTATGCCAACTTTGGGTACAGCAGCCAATTAAAATGAAAAATTGTTTTCTGTTGAGTTCAAGTTTTTTGCATGTTCTTGATAACGTGCTGTTGCCCGCATATCTGTCACTGTTCTCTCTAAATGGTCGTGGTGTTTCTTTTTGGTGAGGCTTACAGCTCTAAGTGACTAACATTTTCAACTTTTTGGATGTTTTTTTAATAAAGAACTTCTGTTTTCTTTGGCACAAACCCTATATCCTGTATTGGATCTGCCATGTGGCCCCTTCGCATGATTAGGTCCAGCATCTTGAACAGCCATCATGTGTTGAGACAGCAGCCTTTCCTTGGACCGTGGATGGCTCTGCTCGCTCTGTGTTGGCAGTCTGGCGTGTAAGGGTGTTTTCAAACAACTGCAGCACCTCTCCAGAGTTCTGCAGTATTTTCTTCAGGCCTCACGATGCTTCTAGTAAATCGATTGTTTTATGGATGAATCCAGAGACTTGGCTTTCTTGGTATTGGACTGGATATGTTGTCTAATCTCTCCAGCGACTCAGTCACTATATACTGGCTTTGCTCGAAACTAGGTGATGCATTTCAGTGAATGCACTCAAAAGCTGCTATTTTTAATGAATAACTAAATTTATGTTTGAAGGGTATGCTAATTATTGTGAAAACAGGTTTATTGAATTAAAGCTCTAATTGTTTTTCGAAGGATAAAATAGCTTACAAAAGGAAATGGTTTATCTGCAAACATAATGGAAACAAGTGTTTCGTTCTGTAAATAGCATTTCCGTTTTTCCATACAACTGCCTTCCTACATTTTTATCAAGTTGCAAAGTTTCGGATGCAGGAACCACATGACTCTTTTCTCTCCCTAGCATCGATCTCCGCCACATAGGATGAAAACAAGCTATTTATCAAAGTAAAGCTCTTCTTTAAGGGGTAGGGATGGGCCAGGAGCCCACGATAATTCCTTCCTCTACTTTTCAATATTGCAATACTCCCACACCGTGTGCTTCAAGGGACCGTTCCCTGCTGCCTCCAAAAATAACAGCTCCTCCAGTCTCTGCCCCACCTTCTTGCACTCGCATGCAATTTATTTAAATGTGCTTACTTTTATAACAAGCATTTGCAATGCAATGGGTCTCGCATTATTAAAGTTTGAGCTATTGGCATTGCTAAATAATGCAACACCAATAGCTCAAACTTTAATAATGCGAGACCTATTGCATTGCAAATGCTTGTTATTCATTGCTCCTAAAGCTGCAAGAACTGTATCTGCATATCTATATATTGTGCATTCATGCATGTTGTTAATAAAAATGACAAATGAAGTTTAAAAAAAACAACAAAAAAAACAATGTCCTTCAAAAAGGAAGTGAAAGCTTTACTGATGAGTACTTTTCTGAATTAGAAGTTTAGCCTCAGCCTTTTGTCATATCAGCTTAGGTCTGGCTTGTCCTCCTAGCCCAACGGTCTGCTCCCCCTCATCTATTGTCTTGACGACTCTTCTTGCTGTATTCGACTTACATGTTCTTCTGCCTTCCTTGTCATGCTCCTCTGCTTACTTATATCTTGCACTGTTGCTATTCTGATCCCCTCCATTATTATGGCGTTACGTACCTGTTTTTATTTTTTGTCTATTACTGCTGTTTTGCCACACTTTTCTCCCCTTATGTGTGTCGCAATTCCCTGTAAAGCGCTCTGATACCCTCTAGCGTAATGTTCGCGCTATACAAAACTTTTAAAATAAATAAATCTTGAAGCTGCTGAGATGCAACATGATGTTCTCTTTGGGCCTTATGGTGGCGGGGCTGGGCATAGTCTGGGAGTGAGCAAGCACCACAGACTCCTAATTTGGGCGTTCAACGATTGGAGTGGAATAATATATGCCCTAAGAGGGTAAATTTCAAATGAATTGAGTTCAAAAAAATTTATGACCATTGCTGGTCTATGGAACAGTCAGAGACCTGCAACGATTGATAGTTTTGTCTATTTACCCAGGTGCTCCTTTGATAGACTGAAGGAATGTATTGTGGGGACTGGCTCTTCTGACATCTCAAATGCTTGTCATGTTAGTTCATAACCGTCTATTGAACAAGTATCCATGCAGACCTTCACACAGCAACACATTTTTTTATGTGGACAATCAATCAAACCATTTTTTTTTTTTTTTTAAATCGCTTGAAGCAGCATTGTTGTCCAAACTCCTTTAATTAAATTGCCAACGAAAGCATGTAAACTCTGCCCCTTTAATAAAAAAGCTCTGTCCAAAGTGCTCTGATCTTGCATACGTTTCTTCACAGAAACGCTTAACCCCTTCGCTGCTAGGCCTCAACCCCCCCCCCCCCCGTGCTAAGCCTTTTGTTTTTGCTATTTGGGGTAGTTCGCACTTGGGCCCCTGTAACTTCTTGTCCACATAAGGTATCCCTGCCAAATTGGCGCCCTTTGTTTTCCAACACCCTGAGGATTCTAATGGTACCCAGGGTTTGTGGATTCCCCTGGAGGGGACCCAGAAATTAGGCAAAAACAGCTAATTTTTTTTATTTTTTTTTAATCGGGGGGGGAAAAATTGCTGCAGAAGAAAGTGTCTGTTTTTTTCCCTGCAAATGGCATCAACAAAGGGTTTGTGTTGCTGAAATCACCATCTTCTCAGCTTTCAGGGACAGGCAGACTTTTGTCAGAAAACCAAATATTTTTATACAGTTTTGGCATTTTACTGGAACATAGCCTATTTTTCCTATTTTTTGTGCTTTCAACCTCCTTCCAGTTAGTGGTAGAATGGGTATGAAACCAATAATGGATCACAGAGAGCTATATATTTCTGAGAACTAAACAAAATTCTGAATTCAGCAAGGGGTCATTTGTGTAGATCCTTCAAGGTTTTTTTAATAGAAACTAACAGTTGAAATAGAAAATATTGGAATTGAGTTGAAAAAAACAGCCATTTCTGTCAACCTTTTCACCAGTAACTTCTTCTAAGTATAACAGATTTTTTGGAAGCAATACACCGTTGCATCCACTAGACCCTTCAGGTTGTGGGGATATATAGGACTTGTAGGTTCACCAAGAACCCGAGGAACCCAGACCCAACAACTGAGCTGCGTCATGCAGTGGTTTTTCATTGTGTATCGGGTATATTGCAATTCATTTGGTAAAATATAAAGAGTAAAAAATAGGTAACAAGGAAACAGATATATTTCCGAAATGGAAACAAAATAAAGAGTTTATAAGCAGTGTTTTTTTGCACATATCCAAAATTGTGGGTACCCATACAAGCATGTGAATTAGAGGTCATTTTCAAAATGACTTTGTTTTTTTACAAATTGTTTTACGTTTGGAAGGCAGAAATGCAAAGAAAGTCAATTGGTAATAGCACTTGTTCTATTATTCTGTATTCTCTTAAGTCTCCCGATAAAAATGGTACCTCACTTGTGTGGGTAGGCCTAGTGCCCGTGACAGGAAATGGGCCAAAATGCAACGTGGACACACCACATTTTTACAGTGAAAACTGACCTTTTTTTCCGAAAGTGTCTAGCGGTGGATTTTGAACCCAAGCTATGGCGGCACCCCGGGAAAAGTAGCAAACCTATACATTTTTGAAAACTAAACACCCAGGGGAATCCCGGATGGGGTGACTTGTGTGGCTCTGACCAGATTCTGTTACCCAGAATCTCTTGCAAACCTCAAACTTTGTAAAAAAAAAAAAAAAATCCTTATATTTCTGTGATGGAAAGATGTGGAATCTGGGTGGATCCACAAACTTCCACCCACCCCACATTCCCCTAGGTCTCCCGATAAAAATGGTACCTCATTTGTGTGGGTAGGCCTAGTGCACACGACAGGAAAAGGCCCACAACGCAACGTGGACACATCAAATTTTTCCAGTGAAAACTGACCTTTTTTCCCCCCCAAATTGTCTAGCTGTGTATTTTGAACCCTAGCTCAGCCGGCACCAAAGGAAACTTAGCAAACCTATACATTTTTGAAAACTAGACACCAAGGGTAATCCAGGATGGGGTGACTGCTGTGGCTCTCACCAGGTTCAGTTACCCAGAATCCCTTGCAAACCTCAAACTTTGTAAAAAAAATAAACATTTTCCTCACATTTCTGTGATGGAAAGTTTTGGAATCTGCGTGGATCCCCCAAACGTCCACCCACCTCGCATTCTCCAAAGTCTCCTGATAAAAAAGGTACCCCACTTGTGTGGGTGGGCCAAGTACCCGCTGCAGGGAAGGGCCCAAAACTTATTGTGGAGACATCACAAAACAACCTGGTTTTACAAGGGGGCACCTGGGTTTTTGGCCCCGGGCTCGACGGCCATCTAGGGAAACCTACCAAACCATAAAGTGTATGAGCACGCACAGCGAAGTGGTAAACCAAGTTTAATAGTTTGTAGCGTGCACCGGGGGTATCACCCTCTGGTTTGGGTGTTAAAACATGAATCCAGCCGTGCTGCTTATGTCAGCGACATCCCCCTGGGCACAGCAAAACGACTGCGAGAAGCAGTATGTTCGATTCCATCAAAATATGAAAGAGGGTGTGAAAACAAAAATTCAAACTTGTTGTTCTCATTTCATTGAGGTTTGATTTATTCAAAAATAAGTTGGGTAACTAAACACATTGCCTTCATGGTGTGTTTAAACAAATCTCCCGATGCATTTCGGGGCAATCGCCCTTCGTCAGGGGAAAAAAACTGTAAGAAAGACGAAAGATAACAGAGAGTCACTATAAACAACCCGGGACATATACTAAGTCCCTGCACCTGCATTACCCGGTGTCAAAAGGCTGTGCCATCAAAGTAAAAACTCAGCGGTGTAAGACAGAAATAACCGTAACCCATGGGTTAAGAATCTTGTCCACCGTGTTGCACAAAGAGGATATAGGGGAAAACGTCACCATGTACTCAAGACATAATTCAGAAAAAACGAGCTGAAGCTGAGAAAGGCGTGCATGGTGATTGTTATAAAAACGTGAGGGTGTAAGTTAAAACTCGAGTAAAAAGAAACGGATCAGCAAACTAACTTAGGGAAAACCTACCAAACCCACACATTTCTGAAAACTAGACACCCGGGGGAATCCAGGGAGGTGTGGCTTGCGTATCCCCCTAATGTCCTACCCAGAATCCCATGCAAACCTTGAATTTAGCTGAAAAAAAAATCACTTTTTCTACATGTTTGTGTGGGATCACCGTGCCGTCACAAATATCCTACCACACAGTGTTCCCCTCAGTCTCACTTGTGGGGGTGGGGCAATGGCCTGTGACTGGGAAGGGCCAAAAACATAGGGCTTAAGGGTATTGCACAGCGAATTCTAAGCACTACATTAAAAGAAAAAATGTTTGCCGATTCTGCATTGGACACCCACACAAGTGAGGTATCATTTTACGCAGGAGACCAAGGGGAATGCTGGGTGGTAGGACATTTGTGCTGGCAGGGTGATCCCACACGGAAATGTGAGGAAAACGTGATTTTTTTCCCCAGCTAAATTTGAGGTTTGCAAGGGATTCTGGGTAGGAAAACGTTGGGGGATATGCAAGCAATACCTCCCTGGACTCCCCCGGGTGTCTAGTTTTCAGAAATGTGTGGGTTTGGTAGGTTTCCCTAGATGGCCACTGAACCCTGGGCCAAAAATGCAAGTGCCCCCTTGCAAAACCAGGCGTTTTGTAATTGATAATTTTGATGTCTCCACAATACGCTTTGGGCCCTTACCTGTCGCGGGTACTTGGCCCACCCACACAAGTGAGGTACCATTTTTATCGGGAGACCTGGGGGAATGCTGGGTGGTGGAAAATTTGTGTTGGCCCGGTGATCCCACAACTTTCCCACACAGAAACCTGAGAAAAATGTGATTTGTTTTCAGCTAAATTTGAGGTTTGCAGGGGATTCTGGGTAGGAAAACGTTGGGTGGGGGGGTCCATGCAAGCCATACCTCCCTGGTCTCCCCCGGGTGTCTAGTTTTCAGAAATGTGTGGGTTTGGTAGGTTTCCCTAGATGGCCACAGCGGCCAAAAACCCAGGTGCCCCCCCCCCCGCCCCCTTGCAAAACCAGGTTGTTTTCTGATAGGTAATTTTGATGTCTCCACAATACGTTTTGGGCCTTTGGCTGTCGCGGGTATTTGGCCCACCCACACAAGTGAGGTACCATTTTTATCGGGAGACTTGGGGAAATGCTGGGTGATAGGAAATTTGTTGTTTCTTTCTGAAGCGTGAAAATTATGGCACAGTAATGCAAGTAAAATGTGACAGTCACATTTTGAGGTTTGCAGGACATTGTGGGTAAGATAACTTGTTGGGATCCACGAGAAAGACACCACCATGTACTCCCCTGGGTGTTTAGTTTACGAAAATATCTAGATTTGGTAGGTGTTTCCTAGACGGAATGTACACATTTGGCAGAGAAAGATAGAAAAGACCATTATTACTACACATTCATCTATTCCTCAAGCACACAGACATACTGGTTGGATTTGGCATGAGGGTGAGTGATGCTTCAGTATATAAAATGTTATCAACAAGAGATTTCACAAAAATGAAATGCACTGTCAATAATTGAAAGGACAAAAAACTGAACCAGTTACTCACAGCTCTTGAGCTGTAAAGCTGTGTCAAGGCCCTAACCTCTGTACAGGCCATTCACACACCTTTCGTATGTGATAAACACAAGACCATTCACACCACCAGGCACGGAACCAACACATTACAACATTCACAAAAAGGGACAATGTACACCCTGCTAGAGAAAGACAGAAAAGACCATATTACTGCACAACCTCAGTTCCTCAAGCACACACACATACTGGTTGGATTTGGCACAAGGGTGAGTGATGGTTCAGTATATAAAATTTTATTAAGAGATTTCACAAAAATGAAATGTACTGTTGATAATTGAAAGGACAAGAAACTGAGCCATTGACTCGCAGCTCGTGAGCTGTAAAGCCACGACAAGGCACCAACCTCTTTACAGGCCATTCATACACCTTTCATACGTGTGACACATACAAAACCATTCACACCGTCAGCCGCAGGCCCATCACATTACAACACTCGCATCAGCAGACGGCACCATTCAAGGGCCCATCACTTTCACATGTCTGACACAGCAACCACACCAGCTGACGGATTGTGTGGACTGGCGTTTGGCAACCAGTGTGTGTAGTGACCAGCAGCAAGTCCCTACTCGCACACGGCCAGCCAAGCGCCAGTCCACACACACACCACAAGCCAAGCGCCAGCCCACGCACACCGCCAGCCAAGCGCCAGTCCACACAACCCACCAGCCAAGCACCAGTCCACACAACCCACCAGCCAAGCACCAGTCCACACACACCGCCTGACAAGCGCCAGTCTGCACACAGCGCCATCACATTTAGTTTTTTTTTTTTTTTTTAATACAAACAAGAAAACACAAACCAATTGTAAGTAGATACAAATCTGCAAACACAAAAGCTGAAACTAAATACATCACACTAATGTTAACCTTGAAACTGAACAAAAAATATAAAGCAATACAGACCAGGCAGTTCACTTTACCACTCATGGATGCTCCCAAAAATTCTTTTGCATGTGGTACATTCTAAAACAAGTAGGCACACACAGCGCTGGGTTAGAAGGACACTGGGCAATACATACGAGTCTCCTTCCGTGTACCTCTTCGCCAACAGACTCTACAGCTCCTACTGGGAAAGTCTTTTGTGGGTGTGGTAGGAATGTGATCAGGAAAGTGGCAATCTTTCAATCCAGCCACATCCTCCACCACTCAAACTCTAGGAACACTTGCCTGTTCCACTACAACAAGGCTGCCTATCACAGACTCCTGAAACTTAACAAAAGTCATTGTTGACTCAGAAAAACAATCCTTAAATACAACAAAAGCATTAAAGGTTGCCAAGTGGAAAAGATGGATAGCCATCTTCTTATACCAAATGTAAGCCTTCCGAAGAGCAGTGTAAGGTTCCAACCTCTGATCTACTCTATCAACACCACCCACGTGCCTATTATAGTCCAAAATGCACACAGGTTTGCGCACTTCAGAAACCTGACCCCAAACAGTTACAGGTGAAGTGCTTTCATCATGTATGGTAGTCAGCATGTAGATGTCTCTCCTGTCTGCAAACTTCAAAGCTAGAAGTTCCTCACTACGCAGCGCACTGCACTGTCCCTCTCAAGCTTTTGACAAACGAGTTCTTTTGGGAAACCTTTACGGTTAGAGCGGATTGTGCCACAAGCAAGTGTCCACTTTGGCCAATTCCCTGAACAACTGCACACCAGTGTACAAGTACATATAAATGGTGACCTTTGTTAAAAAGTCCCCTACCAAGTTCCCACACAATTTTCTCACTCACTCCAAAAGTGGATGTACAACCAGGGGGTCAATCCTGGAATCCCTACCGGTGTACACCCTGAAATTAGAGCCATCCAGTCCTACTGTCACACAGCATATACATCTTAATTCCATAGCTTGCCCTCTTGCTAGGAATGTACTGCCTAAAACCAAAGCGGCCCTTGAACAAGACTAAAGACTTATCCACAGCTATTTCTTTTCCTGGAGCATAGATCTCAGAAAATCGATCTACAAAGTGATCAGTGACAGGCCGAATCCTAAAAAGACTGTCACAATCAGGGTGATCTCATGGCAACACTAAACCATTATGGACAAAATGCAGCATCCGAAGCAAAAGCAAATACCGATCATGACTCATGATTGCCAGAAATATAGCCGTTGCCATCAAGGGACTAGTAGACCAATATGAAGACATCAATGGCTTCCTTATCAAGCCCATTAAAAAAGTTTAACCCAAGAGCAACTTCAACTCTTCCAGATTTGTGGGAGTCCACCGGGTAGCTCTAGAGTGGGGCCTAAGTCTGGCACTGTTGTCCCTCAAATACTGTTCAGCATACAAATTAGTCTGCTCAACAGTCTCCGCCAAAAATACATCGTCCATAAACAACTGAAAAAATTTATAGGCAAACAGTTTTCAGTACCCACTCTACACCCTGGAACACCAGTAAAGTCTGGCAATGCTGGCTGCACCATGCCTGGGGCAACCCAGAGGTCAGCTCTTCCAATGGGAAGCCTTGCAGCCCAGATACCTCTTGCTGCACTATCAGTGTCCTCCTCTAAAACAGGCACTTCATCTGCACTAAAAGTGGCTTTATCATCCGATGACTCCTCGTGAACAGAAAACTCACTGCCAGAATCATCCACTCCCTCCTCTGCCTCAGGTGCAGAGTCAGTCTCCGAGGAATACTCATAAAGCATACCAACAACCTGCTGAGCAGTAATCCTGCGGCTAGCCATAATCCTTACTAAGAAGGGAGACTTCACAAACAAGTCAACAACAACCAACACTGTGCTAAATAAGTAATCAACAAAGTGTGGCTTTATCACAAAGATCTTAATAATCAAAAACAGTACGACTCACTTGCCAGAGACAGCTACACTCACCAGCACCTACTCTGCAGAGACACAGCAAAAACCAACGATATCCCACTAGAATGAAAAAACAAAACCAATTACAAGACAACAAAATACACATTGAGCACAAATGCAAAAAGTTTTTCACACTCAATAAAACAGAAGCTAAACATTCTGCTATTATTACACCATTTACAAAAACACATTCATGCAGGGAAATGAAACTCATTTAGAGTAAATAGTACAAAAACCATTTTCTTACCAAACACATGCAACTACACAAACTGCAGAACCACCAGTGACGAACCTGGAACATCAGTCAAAGGAGCAAAAGCCTTGAACTAGAATAAAAAGGAGAAGTAAAACATTACAATCGCAATTCACAAGAAATAAAACAATTGACATAACACGCTATGTCACTACTCAAATGGCCAATCTGCCACCAAGGGGGACAGAAAAACAGCCAGAAGTAAATAACTGATGCCCCATCCCATTGGGGCAACTCTTACCCAAGGGGCCACCACCAAACTTAAATATAGACATATCCCTAGAGCTATTGGGTTGTCGGCTGTCCCCGCCCTCCCCCCCCCCCGGGCAGATGGGCCTCAAAGGGGGGAGCAGAAACTGGCCACAAGTATAAAAAAAATTAGGGGCGATCCTTGCTTCTGGGATCGCCCCCATGCACTATAAAAACAAATCCCTGGCTATAGTGTGGTTTTCTGCACCCCCCCCCCCCTTTGAGGCCCATGGGCATTAAAAAGGGCTGATCTGCTCCCAGGGGGGAGGCAGAAACAACATACACATAAAATATGCCCCTAGGAAGGGACCCCTGGGGGCAGACTGGCTTACAAAACGGGCCAATCCGCTCAAGGGGGGGCCCCTTGGGGACAGAAAGGCCAAAAAACTGGCCCGATCTGTCCCGGGGGAGGGGGCAGAAAACACAAATAAAATCATGCCACCATTTGAAGCGACCCTTGCCCAAGGGGTCGCTTCCATTACTAACAAAAAAAATCCCTGGTGCCTAATGGGGGCATTCTTGCTGCCATGCGACACCATGCGCGATCGTGCAGCAGGAATGCCCTGCAAAGAGACATCAGGGGAGAGGAAAAACTCTTTCCTCTCCCTCGATGCACAAAGTAACCCCTCCCCCCGGAGCAGGAAACACCTACCTGCTCTCTCCGGACTCCTGGAAGCAACTGGCTTCCATCGCGTCCCCGGCTTCCTGATGACGTTGGCGCGCGCTGTGCACGCTGACGTTATGGGATTGCCGAGGGGGGGGTGGGTAGGTGTGGCAGTAGAAACTCTTCCACTGCCATCCCTGTTTGTGGGAGCTAGATGGGCTGCCCATGGGGGGAGCACCAGCGTTTTCTCTATGGGTGGGTGCCATGATGGAACGGTTCCGTGATGATCACACACCCACCGTGGCGCATGACGGAACCGTTCCGTCATGAGCAGGGAAGGGGTTAATTCGCATCATAATATGTTTTTCATCTTCTGCTTTAATCCAGAGATCGTCTGACCAATTTTGGTTTTTGCTCCATGTGTTTTTTGCCTTGGGTTTTTCCTCTGTCAATGGAGACCATGTTTTCTGACAGGAATTTGGAAGAATGGGATTTAGTGCAATTTCTCTCTATGAAATGGAGGGTGTTTTTTCAGTGCAGGGAGTATGAGGAAAAAATTTACAGAGCCACCGTGGAGGTGAGAGTAACCACTCCTACTCCTACAGTTTGTGTACCTGGGCTGAGAGTTATGTTGTATTTGCATTTTCTATGCTTGTTATTTCTCCCCTGTCCCCATCCCCTTTTACTGTTCTGTGCATCTTACAATGTAAGTTCCAATTCCACCTGGAACCTTGTGGCTGCTGCCAAGCAATTGAGTCAATTGCCCTGCTTCTCATTGCTGGCCAGTTGCGCCTTGTTGCTCTGCTGCTCTTCTGGAATAAATACTTTAAAACCACTTGGATTGTTTTACTTTTTAACAAGTGGCGACGAGGATGGGATGATGAATGGTGCTGCGCGACGTGTGGAAGCCAAGCAGCTCAAAACAAAAATGTGGTATGACTAAATGGAAAACTAAATCCCATTGTTTTAAAATTGGTGACTGGGTCAGAATTAGAAAGCCTGGTTTTACCAGTAAATGCTCAGATAAATTTAGCAAAGCAACTTTGCATCCAAAATGGAACCTTTAAGAAAATTATTAAGACTCAAAACAACCTTTGAATGGAAGGAAGAACAACAACAACAAGCATAGAAAATGCAAATACGAGTCACTACAGCAAAAAGCATTGCGCCTACCTGTGCCTCTCTGCCCCATCCAGCACCTCTTGACACCTTGATGAGGTCCCTCAGAGGCTTCCTGTCATTTTCTCGTTGCCTTCACTGGTGAAATTGTGATCATGAGAGGACTAGTCATCTAATCTCATAATAGATGCCTTTGACCCTCATGGATGGCCTTGGCGGCGAGTGGGTCCTTACCTTCTTGACATCATGAACACATAAAGGTATTCATTATACATCCACTGTCATGCACAGACTTTTCTTGATACTGTGATTCACCGCAGTTATGCACAACATTAAAAACCAAAATTTGTTTTCCAATGCTGTGATGTAACGGTGTTCATTGGTCGTCACAGTCATTGTATTCATTTTTTTAATAGGTGTGGGACCCATATACAACTTAAAATTAAATATGGGTAACTTTGAATAAAGGAACAACATTTCACCTCGAGGGTCCTGAGTGACGACATGGAGAACTCAAGCTCTGCTTTCATTGTCTGTGATGCCACTCAGGGCCCTTTCGTGAACTGCATCCCCAGTATTTAATGTTACTCTTCTAGAAATATGATGTTGAAGGGTGACGTCCTTATTAAGGTTTAATTACTTGAGGATACAGAAACCTCAGGATAATTAAACCGGAACCAAGTGCTAACTGAAAAAGTTGGCTTGTATACTAGTGATCCAGCGCGGCTAAAATAAATTTTTCCTTATGACGTTAACCCAGGAAAACAACTACTCAACCTGAATCATATAAAACCTACGTCGGTGGGGCCCATAACACCGCATACATACATTCACTCAGTTTTCTGGATCAAACGCTAAGGAAAAAATGAGCTGCTGGACAAACAGGATACCTTATTAAACGACAGAATTATAACCTATACATTATATACATTTACTTAGGATCCTGTCGGTTCTAAACATCAAGGTATTCCGCTATTCGGTCGATGGACCAACTAGTAGAATCAGTTGATGGCGATTAAGTCCAGCTCAATCACATTTAAAACCTTTAACACTTATTAATCACAATTTTATTTAAAGAACCACAGACTCATTTTAGAGTTAGCATATAATTTTATCTAAAATCTTTGAGCGAATAAGTAAAGTTCTTAATTAGGCAAATACATTTATTATATCAGTAAACTTTTAAGTTACAGATTCAGAACAGAGATGGAAAATATTCATTACCCTTGGCCATAGGGCGATGACAAGAATGGTTCACCAGGAAAGAAAGATGAACCGCAGATCACAGGATGGGACTCCCCAACTGACTGACTGTCCCGCTAACCTCCTCGGATGCAATCTCCTCCCGGGCAACTCCCGCAACGGTCTCGTTCCTTCCCCAGTCAAAGTCCGAAGTCCAAAATGACAGAGTCTCTCGCAGCATCTGTATAGTAGAAGCGAATAGCGAAGTAGAAGTAGTAGAAGTTTTTTCACAACGTAAGAGCAGACTCTCTTATACCCTATTCTCTGACTTGCTACACTTAAAGTTGCAATCTTTAGGGGCAGAAATCACGCTAATTGGTCCATTGGAGGGGTGGTGATGGTCACCTCATCGTCCTCCTTGTTCAAACCGGTTTGGGGACAATAACGCATACAGTAGTCCTCGTGCTTAACAATGTCCAAAGGTAATTCAATTTGTTAATGTATTTTGCAACAAACTCCGATGGTCACACACTAGTTCATCCTTTGTCGCTCGATTCTCGCATCCGTTCCCATGCATATATGCTGAACTCTTGGCACGATCCTTGTTGCAGGTCAGACTGGCCTTGACATCTCTCACTCCGGGCACAGGCCGCATACACGTGACTGGACCATTCACTTCGCACATGCGCGGGGGCCATTTTATTCAGCACACGCAATCTCGTTCTTTTCCGGCGGCCATTTTCGAAGCATGGCCTAGCAGGCCCGAACGAAAATAATATAAGAACAAACACAACAGAAATTAAAACATGGAAAATAAGCCTTTCTGTTTACCACCCGCCATTCTAAAGACCCGTGTTAGGTATTACCTAGCAGAAGCGACATTTAAAGCCATTTTACTTACTATCTGCATTCTTTGCCACGGTGCAATTCTACTACGCAACACAAATCATGCAATATTACTCTATTTACTACGCAAATCACAATACTAATGTTATTTCGCTTCATATTTCTAAATAAATTAAATTTTGCAATGCCAGCAAGTTTCCCACATGTAGTGTTTAATAAAAAAGGTGCATTTGTTGATTAGTTCATGCGTTTCAAACAGTTAGTATCATTAATCGTTATGGGGTCATTAACTTCCAAGGGGGTACACAAAAATATTTTGTTTCCCTTGCTCCATCAATTCCCCCCTTTGGTGATTTTTAACTTCACCACTAAAACCTATCCTACAAAATTTATCAGAAATATGTTTCTTGTCCACTTGCATTTGTTATTTTAGACGATTGTGTTCTTTTCATCTTGTCTTTTAGACCTTTTGTACATGTTCTCTTTAAACTCTTCCAATTCGATCTCTCCCATCTCTCGTTCTCTTGTTTCTCGTTCCTTATTTTTCTCATTTTCTCTTTTTGCTCTATTTTGTCTTTTTCTCTTTGTAAAGCACACATATGCTAATCTCAATATTAATATTATCACTACTACTGAGGTCACTGGAATTAGTATTTTCCCAATTAGAGAACTACCTATTTCGGTGAACCATTTCTTTATGGAGGAAAAACCCTTACCAAGTTTCTCCCAAGCACCTTCAACCTCCAGTGGGGCAATTTCTTTATGCAAATCAGTAATGTTCTTTATATACTTCTGTATATTCTGACTTTTGTCTGGAATGTAAGTGCAACAATGTTGTACCTTCAGCATTCCACAGACTCCACCCTCTTTTGCCAAAAGAATGTCAAGGGCAAGTCGATTTTGCATTACCATAGCTCTCATGGCAACCATTTCAGTATTTACCATCAAGAACCCTCCAGCAGTATTCGTTGATAAACTATCTACTACTGTAGACAATTTCCGAATCTTGTATGCATTCAAAGATACACCCAATGCTGGTATCAATACTCCAAAAATGTCACCTATTATCTCTGAGAAGCTTTCCCTTCTCCTACGGGTTAATGGTTTATCTATCTCGTGAATTCCTTTCGTTCCTCTTTCCACATGAAAAATCTTTGGAAAGACCAGGCCTAGATAGCATGTTCCATACCAATGGTCCGGTAACCTATAATAGGCTCGGTTTCCGCAAATATAATAAATTCCTGGGAATACTGGATCTTTTCCTCCTTTGAATCCCCATCCCCCTATAATTTTGTATGTATCTCAGCACTCACTAGAACCCACGAAATAGTTATCATACATAGGGGCAGATTCCGATCTCGGTCTGAGGCGCACCCAATACCATTCGGTCGGGAAAAAAGCCATGCGAATGCCTGTTTCCCGACCGATCCGTACAGCATACCGAACGAGTAAGTACGATGCGCACAACAGCACAGAATCCGGCCGAGTCGTACTCACCCAATCCAGGTCCTGTTCTCCGACCGAGGCGAATCCGGAAACGCAGAATCGAGTCGCACGGAAGGGAAAATGCAGCTCCGTCCGGCCGAACAAGTACGATGCGCTTTCCGTACGCGCCGAACCCGTCGCTACGCACGGCACGTCAAAGCATCCGGGAGAGGCGCACATAAGCTCCGATTCGTGCCACAACACGATCCACGGCTACGAGGCGAACACACCAGCGACGAGGACGACGCGAAGCGACGAGGACGACGCGAAGCAACGAGAAAGACGAACGACACGAACCAACCATGAATCCCTTCGTCCCGATCATACCAATATTCTACATTTACTACCGGAACAGGCACAGACGCGTACGGCGCAGAAGGGAAGTCAGACACCAACCACAAAACACATACAACACGTACACAACACATCACACACACACAGAGGGATGCAGAATTTACTTACACCAGCAACAGCAGCACCATAGGGGCGGGATGCCCATCACCAATGCCACATATGCACACAGGGGCCTGAATGCGCACCACCACCCCTACCCAGGGGGGGCCGGATGCCAACCACCACTACCACCCTTAGCCAGGGGGTGCCAGATGCCCACCACCACTACCACCCTTACCCAGGGGGCTGGATGCCTACCACTACTACCACCCTTAGCCAGGGGGTGCCAGATGCCTACCACTACTACCACCCTAAGCCAGGGGGCTGGATGCCAACCACCACTACCACCCTTAGCCAGGGGGTGCCAGATGCCCACCACCACTACCACCCTTAGCCATGGGGGTGCCAGATGCCTACCACTACTACCACCCTTAGCCAGGGGGGCTGGATGCCTACCACTACTACCACCCTTACCCAGGGGGGCTGGATGCCTACCACTACTACCACCCTTACCCAGGGGGTGCCAGATGCCTACCACTACTACCACCCTTACCCAGGGGGTGCCAGATGCCTACCACTACTACCACCCTTACCCAAGGGGGCTGGATGCCTACCACTACTACCACCCTTAGCCAGGGGGGTGCCAGATGCCTACCACCACTACCACCCTTACCCAGGGGGGGCTGGATGCCAACCACCACTACCACCCTTAGCCAGGGGGGTGCCAGATGCCCACCACCACTACCACCCTTAGCCATGGGGGTGCCAGATGCCTACCACTACTACCACCCTTAGCCAGGGGGGGCTGGATGCCTACCGCTACTACCACCCTTACCCAGGGGGGGCTGGATGCCTACCACTACTACCACCCTTACCCAGGGGGGTGCCAGATGCCTACCACTACTACCACCCTTACCCAGGGGATGCCAGATGCCTACCACTACTACCACCCTTACCCAGGGGGGCTGGATGCCTACCACTACTACCATCCTAAGGCAGGGGAGCTGGATGCCAACCACCACTACCATCCTTAGCCAGGGGGGTGCCAGATGCCCACCACCACTACCACCCTTAGCCATGGGGGTGCCAGATGCCTACCACTACTACCACCCTTAGCCAGGGGGGCTGGATGCCTACCACTACTACCACCCTTACCCAGGGGGTGCCAGATGCCTACCACTACTACCACCCTTACCCAGGGGTGCCAGATGCCCACCACCACTACCACCCTTACCCAGGGGGCTGGATGCCTACCACTACTACCACCCTTAGCCAGGGGGTGCCAAATGCCTACCACTACTACCACCCTAAGCCAGGGGGCTGGATGCCAACCACCACTACCACCCTTAGCCAGGGGGTGCCAGATGCCCACCACCACTACCACCCTTAGCCATGGGGGTGCCAGATGCCTACCACTACTACCACCCTTAGCCAGGGGGGGCTGGATGCCTACCACTACTACCACCCTTACCCAGTGGGGGCTGGATGCCTACCACTACTACCACCCTTACCCAGGGGGGTGCCAGATGCCTACCACTACTACCACCCTTAGCCAGGGGGGTGCCAGATGCCTACCACCACTACCAACCTTACCCAGGGGGGCTGGATGCCTACCACTACTACCACCCTTACCCAGGGGGCTGGATGCCTACCACCACTACCACCCTTACCCAGGGGGCTGGATGCCTACCACTACTACCACCCGTAGCCAGGGGGTGCCAGATGCCTACCACTACTACCACCCTTACCCAGGGGGGCTGGATGCCTACCACTACTACCACCCTTAGCCAGGGGGTGCCAGATGCCTACCACCACTACCACCCTTACCCAGGGGGCTGGATGCCTACCACTACTACCACCCTTACCCAGGGGGCTGGATGCCTGTCACTACTACCACCTCTACCCATGGGGGCTGGATGCCTACCACTACTACCACCCTTACCCAGGGGGGCTGGATGCCTACCACTACTACCACCCTTAGCCAGGGGGTGCCAGATGCCTACCACTACTACCACCCTTACCCAGGGGGCTGGATGCCTACCACTACTACCACCCTTAGCCAGGGGGTGCCAGATGCCTACCACCACTACCACCATTACCCAGGGGGGGCTGGATGCCTACCACTACTACCACCCTTAGCCAGGGGGGTGCCAGATGCCTACCACCACTACCACCCTCACCCAGGGGGTACCAGATGCCTACCACTACTACCACCCTTACCCAGGGGGCTGGATGCCTACCACTACTACCACCCTTAGCCAGGGGGTGCCAGATGCCTACCACCAACACCACCCCCACTCATAGGATGGACAATGCATGACACAACCAGCACACCACATCCTAGGGAATGCAAGAAAAAGACATCCCCCAACACCATGACAAGCGTGTGTAGACTGTGTCAAATGCCTACAACACTGAACATGACTTTGAACATACAATGTGACCCCCTATCACATGTGCCACACATATATGTGTGTGGCCCCCACAATGCAAGCAGGCCATGACCATTGTGGCAATGGGGTCCAAACCACCATCATCACAGTGACCAAAATGTAAGTGTGGGGTCCATAGCTGAAGCACATTTTGAACATTGTGGCAATGGGGTCCAAACCCCCATCATCACAGTGACCACAATGTAAGTGTGGGGTCCATAGCTGAAGCACATTTTGAACATTGTGGCAATGGGGTCCAAACCCCCATCATCACAGTGACCAAAATGTAAGTGTGGGGTCCATAGCTGAAGCACATTTTGAACAGTGTGGCAATGGGGTCCAAACCCCCATCATCACAGTGACCAAAATGTAAGTGTGGGGTCCATAGCTGAAGCACATTTTGAACATTGTGGCAATGGGGTCCAAACCCCCATCATCACAGTGACCAAAATGTAAGTGTTGACAAAGAAAGAGCTGCAACTGCCAAACTGCATGGATGATTCCTGGTCACAGAACATAAAACACATCAGTGGCAAAGTAGTGCATGTGTCCCATTGCAACATAAATTGGGGGAGCCAAATACTGCAGTGAAAATAAGACATACCTTTGGCCATGTGCAGACAAACAACACCCTTGGGGGCTGACACTGTCAACATTCATCAATGACACAATGACAGAAGTGACCATTAGAATGCAGACCCACATATTTGCACCAATGGGCACACAAATGCAGATACCCTGTGGAGACTGTAGATGTGAGGTGAACAGATACCATACCATGGCAGCAATGGGACACACAAACCATGATCATTGTGCTGACCGATGACCTAGGAGTCCCAGGGACAGCAGGGGAAAGCCACCAAACTACATACAGCCAATGGCACACCCAAGATATGCCAATGCAGTGGTGCAGATGCACAAACACCCACACTGCACATCATACACAACAGGTGAGGGGGGGGTGCCAGTGTCCCCAGGCAACCACACAACACATGAGGAGACCTGATACCAATCATACAGATGTGCATACAGTGCCACACAAAGGTAACTCATGGATCCAAATCCCCTATGTGGGCAAGCAGGCATTGTCAGATGAGAGGGAGCACAAATCACACATGTCACACAGGCACGTAGGAACAGCAACTGACACAGCAAGACACAGACACACCACAGCACTACCCCCCAGGGCCCCCACAATGTGGTGACCCTGGGCTGCATTACAATCCCACTGTGATGACAAAGCTAAATGTCGTTCACACTGTGAACCACAGTCATGTGTCCTGAGCAACAAACTACCATCACACCTACACAAGCACAAATCAATCAGCATGGCCAGTAAGCCAAGGCCAACATGGAGGCAGGGGCCTAGCCGGGCAACAACTCTCATCTGCACACACTCAACACCACACCCCTCGACCTCCTACAATGTGCAGCAGTGAAGCACACATGCACTGGTGACATTGCACATGCACCCATGACTATTCCAGGGTGGTGGGTGGGAACCAAGGTGCAGAAACACATCACACATGGCCACTCAACAAGACTCCTGAATGTCTGACACACTGCACACTACGTTGTACATGGACATGACGGCAATACCACACCAACCAATGGGATCCCAGCCACAGTCACACACCAATGAAGAAGCCAAGGTCACCCACAAAGAACACACATAGACAACAACCAACATTGCAGCCCGGACCCTGAGGAGTGCCAGCAGTCACACACACAACGTGTCACAATCACTGAAAGATAACACAAACTGGAAATCACATGACAGGGGCAAACAACAAGTGCCAAGGGGAAACCTGACTGTGACCCATCTGCGTCTGCACACAAACTCAGCCCTGACAGCAAACACACCTATGGGTGACACCCTGATGACCAGTAATGTGCCATGCACCCACATCACAGAGAACCCAGGGAGAAGACTTTGGGGGAACATAGGTCAACTCAGCAAGCATCACAAACAGGTACAACACTAGGGATCACAGCATGCACAGCTAAACGGAAGTGAACACACAGACATGCACATACAACACACACCTTGGGCGCAGGCAATGTCACAGGAGTACACACTGCCATGAGGGGACTCCACTCCTGTGTGAGGAAAGCTGTGCCATATGTTGCCTCAGTAGGGCCCCATCATGTCAGCTGAGCACTTGGTCACACAATCAACAATTAGCACCAAATGAGGGCTCCCGTCACATCAGCCTGGTCATGGAAGTGCCAACGAAATCATCAGCACAGATCCAACACACTTGTATAGCAATGTTGCACTGACAACACAGATGAGTCCTTCCCCATTGATGCCCAAACCTGCATGTCCAGTGGAGATGGCCACACGGTCAGGGAAGTAGACGAATTGAACAATGGCAGGCACAACAGATGTGCAGGGGTGGAAGCCACAGATGTGAAATTGCTAATGTAAGTAGGAAATCCCATTGCCAAATACTGAACACATGACACCCTCAGATGCTGCTATGGATGACATGGATACACCACAGGATAGGACACATTCCCCTGGACCACATGGGTTCCTGCACAGTAACACTTCATTATCATGAGACCAAATATCACCATCACTGCAGCAAGGGCATGGTTAGCATCATCAACAACATGTACATCAGAAGCATAAGCACTAGAGAACAGAAAGTTGCTTTATTCAGCATATGTGTGTAATGAAAACTGAAAGTCCAGAAAAAACACAAAGGCCAATGGCCAGTCCATTGTCAAAGTCCAAACAGGGTGACAGTGGCAGATGTCACCCTACGCATGCCTGCACAAAACCAGGGACAATCCACTAGGAGGGGCAACCGGGGGGCAGGCCAGGCACCGCAGGGACAGGATCAGGGCTCACCAGGAGGAAGCAGGGAAGGGGTGGTGGGTGCTGGAGAGCCACTGACAACTGCAGTGGAGGTGTCTGACATGGTGTGTGCCGGCACAACTGGGGGGCATGACTCAGATGTTGTCGGTGCCGGCACGACTGCAGTGGACCCTGCAGATGGAGTGGACAGGTCCGCCACTGCAGTGCCCAAGTCAGACAGGGTGGTAGTGGACTCCACTGCAGTGCCTACCACCAGGGGAGGAGAATGGGGAACAGGCAAGGTGGGCTGGACAGAGGGGGAGGACACCCTCACCACATCAGTGGCACAGACAAGCGCAGCGGGGGTGTGGTGCCGGGAGAGCAAGTGGCAGGGGGAGAAGGCCGGATCCTCTTGGGGATGGTATATCTGTGGGTGGGGGAACCTGGGGCAGGGTGTGGTGGGGCACCTGTGGAGTGGGGGCCTGAGGGATGGAGGAAGGAGACCTGGTGCCTGAGCTGCAGGGCGGCGGCGGGGTCTTGCTCTTACGACTCCGGGGGACTTGCGGGTGGGGGCCTCAGTCTGTCTGCGCCTGGGGGAGGGTGTCCGGGGCGAGGGGCACTCTGCTCCGTGTGGGTGGGCTTCCTCTTCCCCCTGAATGCTGTATCAGCTGGATCGGAGGGGAAGAGGCCGAGGTCACTGAGGAAGAGCCGTTGGGTCTTTGGGGTTGCAGGTGAGGCAAGGGAGGGTGCTTTGGAGGGAGAGGCAACTGAGGACTGCGCAGTGCTCGTGGATGCGTGTGTGTGTTCCAGGGCCCCATCCCCTGTGAGTCTGGTTTCAGTCCCCTGACTGTGCGTGCGTGTGCGTTTTGTTTGTGGCGTGTGTGTGTGCTGGATGTGTGTGTGCTGGTGTGTGCCTGTGCCGGTGTGTGTGTGCTTGGGACGGGTAAGGTGCTGGGGAGTGTGGATGGAGCAGAGGCAGGAGGGGTGAGGGACTGTCTGAGGAGGGACACTGCTGCCGTCAGGGAGGAGTCCATGGACCTATTGCCCCTCTGTAGGTCAGACATGCCCGATGAGATGCCCTCCATGAACGACACCAGCTGAGTCAACAGAGCGGTGTGCGCATGGAGGACACTCAGCATGGCTGTCTGCCCTACATGGAGCTGGCGAAGGAGGTACACAGACTCCTCACTCAGGGCAGCAGGGGACACAGGGGCAGGGGGTGCGGTGCCTGGCCCAAAGGAGACACGCTCCCGAACATGGGAGCCTCCACGGACCTGGGGAATGGGAGCCGATGGGAGGGCGGTGGTGGTGCTGGTGGTGGCGGGGACAGCAACACTAGCTGGGGTGTGGTGGCTGCTGACACCCGCCTCCATAAGGGAGTCATCCTCCGAGTTGCTCTGGTCCTCAGCTGAGGTGGATGGTGCTGAGGACTCCTCGGTGTGGCTCCCCTCGCCCTCCGTGCCACTGGGTCCCTCCGACCACTCCTCGGCTGCTGACCCAGTCTGGCTCTCCGGCTCCTCCTGGTCCGTGGAGCTGTCCCCTTCCGTGGCCGTGGATGTATCTGCAAACAATGAGGAAACAGACAGACATCAGTCACCTGCACCAAACGCACACACCACTGTGAGCACAGCACATTACAGAGCAAGCCCTGGCATCATTAGTTGTACATTGCTAAAAGTGCTCTAACTGAACAGGAGAAGCCAATTGTCAGTCTGATGCCAACCATGGCACTCACATCCCACATGGCCTTGCACCCATCTGTCTGGTGTCTGTTGGATAGCAACACCCCAGTGTGGACACATGCACCAACTACACAGTAGTTGGACAGTGCTGAGGACACGGTGTAGCATGTGGACATGCACACATCACAACTCTTGCCACTGAGTCAGTACAGGTTTCCGGATGAAAGGGACGCCCAGAGTCAAATAGGAAATGCATGTGATGCATACCAGCGACAGACACCATGATGCACCCATGTCCTGATAGCCATCGCCACAATGGTGTGCATGTAGCACATGTCACTCCCCTGCAGGATCACCAATAAGTAGACACATGCCATGGCGGAGGCATGACTGCTAAGTCATACATCACTGTCTCAGTGATGTATGACTTGGCAGCCAGACAACAACACTCTGCACTGTGTCACAATAGTAGGTCATGGGGAATGCAAGTCCTGGAGCTGCACAGGTGCACATGTACATCCCCCACACAACACATCATCTTAACCCTCATCTGCCCAGGTCATACCGATTGGACATATGGGAGACCTGTGACACTACCTTCTGAACCTGAGCCCCTCACAATCTGCTGTGAATGGGGAACAGCTGCCAGAACTTCACATTCGCATACCCCAGTCTGCACGGGCAGCTGATCAAACACCTATGTGACACACAAGTATCGTCTCCTATGGTCACATCTCCAGTGGCATGCTGAGCCCCTACCGAGAAACACCCCAGCAGTCCTGGCAACAAATCCACAGCACACTGACACAGAGGCAGACACCTGAGGGGTCAAATCACTGCGCACAATGTGTCAGCTGATACACGGGAGTGGGAGTACAGAGTGCATTGCATGGCCTGGAGTAGGCATGACTGTCCTGCCCCACATGAATGAGGGATGAGCCCTGGACAGTGGATAGCTGGCTATGTATGTGTGACACACGTAATCTGCACACTCCTGGGGCCCAAACATTGTTCCCACCCGCTGCATGGGTGTGTGCCACATACCCCAGGCACATGTGGTGGCTCAGCTCAGCAAGTGGACCGCATATCAAAGCAACACGCAGATTACATGTCCGAACACAGGCGTTGTGTGAACAATGGACCCACCCATGATGCCCACAACAGAGTTAGGGAAACAGATGCTGTCCCCCACCTTTAGTGAAGCAAACTGCAAGGACACAGTCCCAAGTGACACAATTCCCTGAATGTAAGGGCCACACCTGGGTATCAGATGAGGAGTGGGCAGTGCACAATAGAGGGACATGGCTCCTGGACAACATGACTGCTGTACTGTGGCAGTTGAACCAGGCCAGAGGAGGGCACATAGCATGTAATACAGAGTTCACAGTGCAGTCTTTGACTCACCCCCTCCTTGCTGCTGTCTGGCCTTCAGCTGCCCATCCAGGTCTGGAAACACCACCGCCAGGATCTGGAGCATGTGGGGGGTCAGGGTCCGTGTTCCGCCCCTCCTGCGAGGAGGCAACAGCTTCAGCTGGACCCGTGCAATCCTCCGGGTCCAGCCCCGAAGGTCCTGCCACCTCTTCTGGCAGTTGCGGATCCGGCGCTTGTAGATCCCCACGGACCGGACAGCCCGGACGATGTCCTTCCAGATCTCCTGCTTCCGATGGGCATTAACCTGTCAGGATGACAAAGTGAAAAGGCCATTACTACACATGCAACATATCCGTGCATGACACAGTTGTATATACATGTCTCAATCACAGGGGCACATGATGTACACAGGCAGTGCAACGCTGCCCATGGACAGTTTGCCAGACGTCACTACATGGTATCATTGCATGGGAAGTAAAACCTTGTTCAAATGCACTGTCACTGCACCATACCTGTCCAGTGCATGTCACTACACACTATGGGGGGTGACAACTACTCAGTGAGCCTGCTAGCCAGTGGCGTGCAGACTTTCAGCCTTGCTAGTCAGACAAAATGCACATTCAGAAAGGCAGTGCACAGAACACTCACCTGCTCCCCTGGTGTCCCATACAGCTTGCTGTACTGTGGAAGTAGGCTGTCCAGCAGGGCCTGGTTCTCCTCAAGGCTGAAGGCTGGGGCTCTCTCCACAGTACGTGCCATTGCAGGGTCCAGAGGGGCAGAGACAGCAGCAGTGCAGTGGCAGATGTCGTCCTGGAGCATGTAGTGCAGGCAAGTGAGCTCTCAGGGGAACAGCCAGCAATATATATGTGCTGGAGAGGCAGATACTGTCCCTTGTGTCCAAAGTGATAGGTCCAAGTCGTTTGCATCTTCTGAATCTGGCCAATCCATGGAATAGCAGCACCAATACACGCCCACAGCATCCTTCAAATCTTCAACTTCATGACATACATGATTTTGCAACATTGTTGTGGGTGACCAACTGAATTTCCAGCAACCGACTCGTTCGAATTTCGAAAACGCGTCCGTTGCCAGGCTAGGCCATTGTCAATGGGTGCGCACCGATCAGTCCATTGCGGTACAACGCGTACAGGGGTACAACGCGTACCCGCACACATTGAATGCAATGGGCCGGCCGGGGGCACCGATCGGTCCATTGCAGTACAACGCGTACAGGGGTACAACGCGTACCCACACACATTGAATGCAATGGGCCGGCCAGGGGCACCGATCGGTCCATTGCGGTACAACGCGTACAGGGGTACAACGCGTACCCGCACACATTGAATGCAATAGGCCGGCCGGGTGCACCGATCGGTCCATTGCGGTACAACGCGTACAGGGGTACAACGCGTACCCGCACACATTGAATGCAATGGGCCGGCCGGGGGCACCGATCGGTCCATTGCGGTACAACTCGTACAGGGGTACAACGCGTACCCGCACACATTGAATGCAATGGGCCGGCCGGGGGCACCGATCGGTCCATTGCTGATCAACGCGTACTGGGGTACAACGCGTACCCTCACACATTGAATGCAATGGGCCGGCCGGGTGCACCGATCGGTCCATTGCGGTACAACGCGTACAGGGGTACAACGCGTACCCGCACACATTGAATGCAATGGGCCGGCCGGGGCACCGATCGGTCCATTGCGGTACAACGCGTACAGGGGTACAACGCGTACCCGCACACATTGAATGCAATGGGCCGGCCGGGGCACCGATCGGTCCATTGCGGTACTAACGCGTACAGGGGTACAACGCGTACCCGCACACATTGAATGCAATGGGCCGGCCGGGGCACCGATCGGTCCATTGCGGTACAACGCGTACAGGGGTACAACGCGTACCCACACATTGTATGCAATGGGCCGGCCGGGGGCACCGATCGGTCCATTGCTGATCAACGCGTACAGGGGTACAACGCGTACCCGCACACATTGAATGCAACGGGCCGGCCGGGGGCACCGATCGGTCCATTGCGGTACTACGCTTACAGGGGTACAACGCGTACCCGCACACATTGAATGCAATGGGCCGGCCGGGGGCACCGATCGGTCCATTGCTGTTCAACGCATCCCTGTACAAGTGACTGGCATATGTCACCATGCCTGTCTCAGATGGACATATGCCAGCCACAGATAGCTCCCAGGGAGTGAGGGGCATACCTACAACACGACAGCCTGTCCAAACTGTATGATAAGGCATGTAAGGCTGCATTTCCTATTGTGTGTATGTTGGTGTACATGTTGTCCTGTGGGTGTCACCTGGGGGCAGCCACCCCCAGGCTGTGCACATGTTCATGGGGACAGGATCCTGGGTGTTACGTGTACATGACCACTGTGATGTGCAACTGTTCATATCTGTGCATGTGCCATGGTCACATTTCACGGTGGTGTATGTGTATGTTATGTCACATACCCCGTGAGTCCCATGTGGGACGGTATGTTTGAGCCAGGGTGTCCCAGTGGCACAATAGTGATGGTCCTCCACAGTCTGTGTGCATGTAGTGTTTACAATGTCTCTGATTTCATGTGCACAATGGGAGACAGTCTCCACATCCACGTTGTGTGTGCATGGACTTTGATGTTGTGCGTGTGTGTGTCACAGACGTCCATGTCTGTCCTGCAGTGGCAAGTGGGACCACTACCTGTGGGGGTCATAGTTGTTTTGCTGTGGTGTATACATGATACTCCATGTAATGCCAGTGTCCATGTGGCAATACAGGGTCCCTGGGAATGTACCTGTCGTTGAGCTGTGATGCCTGGGGCACATCTTTCCTCACATGTCACTGTGGGGGGTGATTGTGACACGGCAGCAGGAGATGGGAACTGTGACACGGCCTCATGATATCCAATGGGCCAACCTGGGACTTATTGATGCCACTTGTTGAACCGTGATGACAGATGTTGGCCATGTATGTACCATACATGTCCTTACGGAACTGCACACTTCATGTAGTTGTGCCTCATAATGATGTATGTTGGGATATTGAGTGTGTTCAATGCCGCATATGTGGGCTGACTGACAATCTTGCTTTCTTCTCCTCTGCACTGCAGGGCTCCTGTTGTCCATCGACCATTCCCAGACCTGACAACGATGGTGGAAAGGGGCAGCATCCGACGGTACCGCTTCACCAGGCAGCTGATTGAGGATTTGGCAGTGCAGTTGGCCCCACATTTGCAGCCTGGCCGGCCGTATCCTACAGCGCTGACCCCCAAGGTGAAGGTGATGGCAGCCCTACACTTCTTTGCCACCGGTACCTTCCAACATACTGTGGCGACTGCTGGTGGGATGTTTTGGTGGCAATGTTGCTATTCCTGAACCGGTACATCTATTTCCCTAGACTGCAACGACTCACTGACGTGAAGAGTGACTTCTATGCCCTGGGGAGGATGCCGCATGTCATTGGCTCCATTGATGGGACACATGTGGCTTTGGTACCACCACAGGCCCAGGAGCAGGCCTACCGTAACCGCAAGCACTACCACTCGGTCAATGCACTGGTGGTGTGTCTTGCAGATATGACCATCACACACGTGTGTGCCCGTTTCCCTGGTTCAGCACACGATGCCTTTGTGATGAGGAGTAGTCGCATCCCCAGGATGATGGCACAGATGCAGAACCAGCGTGCCTGGCTTGTCGGTGTGTACTGACTTTGTGTCATTGTGTGTGATCTGATCTGTAGTATTCCGCCCACTTTTCCAAGTCAGCTAATGTGCACTTGTCTGTCCGTAGGTGACTCGGGATACCCCAACATGCCGTGGTTGCTGACACCCCTCAGGAACCCTGTGACACCAGCCCAGATGCGCTACAATGAGGCACATGGTCGGACCAGGAGAGTGATTGAGCGGACATTTGGTCTCCTGTCTGCCTGGACAAGACAGGAGGGTCCCTCCCATATGCCCCTGCGAAAGTGTGCAAGATTATCATCGTCTGCTGCATGCTCCACAACCTGGCAGTGTGGAAGGAGTTGCCTCTCATCCAGGATGACAATGACCAACATCCGCCACCTGTGGAGGATCCTGGCCTGGACCACGATGCCAGTGATGATGATGAGGGTGATGTCCGCACACAGCTCATCACCAACTTCTTTAGCTGAATGTGAGTATCCTGAGGTGTCATGTCAATGATGTGAGTTGGCATGATATGTGTAGGTGGTGCTCTGGTGCTGTTGGAGTGTGTCCATGGGCTACTTGACTGGATGTGTGTAGCGATGTGTGCTTACAGGTGGTCTGTACTCCCCAACAGTGTTGACATGCTAACTTGGTTCTGGGTGGGTATCTTGTAACATGTATTGTGCATGAGTTTTGCTGTTCTTTCCTGTTCTCCATTGCTTTTGACTGTGTGTCATTTCTGTCCTTCACAGGGTACTTTCAGATTCGTTTGGTCAACTGTGTCCACCGACGACGTGATTGTACTTCCAGGGTGGTAGCTGTTGTGTCCCTACAGGTGATGTGCGCCACACCCATGGACTTCCTTCCTTCTACAGTTGTTGACTGTGTGCCCGCTGCCAGGTGGGATTACCTTGCATCTGTAGTGGTTACGACATGTTGCAACTGTGTAATAAACCTGTGCTTCACTTTGTGATGTTCGTTGTCTGTGGTCACACATTTGACTGCCATTTGCTTACTGCACCTGTGGGCTACTTGACTACAACTGGGAATAGGTGTGGTGTCTGTGCATTGCACCGTCTTCCCTGGCAACATCAGTGTAGGCAATGAGTCAGATGGCCTAGGTGTGTATGTGTTGTGTAGCCCTGGTGGTGTGTCTCCCTCATATGTGTCACGTTGCCTTTACTCACATGCCTGTGTTGTACTTGCTGTTGCAGTTCGCATACACAGTGTAATTTTGCAGTTCATCATCCCCATAACAGCACCCACGTTGGAATCACAACAGAGGCAAGTATGGTGTATCAGTGTGTTTATTGTGATACATTTGTGTGAATAGTGCATAGGATGGGTAGTGCTGTACATATATCTTGCAATCAGAAGTTCCTAGGTGAATTGAAAGTCCTGGTAGACAAAATCCCCAGTATCGGGGCCACAGTTGTCTGAGACATTGGTCCAACTTGTACTCCCCATGCAATGTGTGGGAGTTGTGTTGCCGTCAACAGGGTGAACAGTCTGTGCACAAAGGTGAACATCCAGAACAGGTTCAGGCTTCCTGGGAGTTGCGCTTGGCCATCGGCCTCTCACTTGCCCCTCCTCGGACGACCCCTCTTCTTTGGGGGGGGCCATCAAGGGATCCTGGAGGGAGGCTGCACGGCCCCCCTCCCTTTGTCAAAATAGCCCCGGGGAGGTGGTGGTCCCCGGGGCATGTGGGGGGGGCCAGTCAGTTATCCAGTCAGTTATCCCACCATGGAACGTGCTTCCATTGCAGGGAGTGGAAGTTGTCTCTCAGGATGTCAGTCAGTGGTGTTGTGCTGTTTGTTGGTGCACAGTTCCCAGGCTGCTGCGGTGCAGGGGACTCTCCGCCAGAGTCATCCTCCCTCCCTGTGGCAGTTGCAGTTTGTTCAGCACCAGATGTTGTTGGCACACAGGGAGGCGTGGACTGGTTGCTGTTCATCTGGCGGAGGCATTGTAAATGTCCCTGTGCACCGCCGTCATCTCTTGCAGTGCGTCCCACTTGGACTCCACGCAGGACATGTGTGAGTCCAAGCGGGCATGATGGGCAGCCTGCTGCTGTTTCATGTCTCTGAGGAGCCCCACTACCTGGCTGAGATCTCCGGTGCTGGACTGGTACGCATCGGCTATGCGTACCAGTTGTGGGTCATCATGCACACCAGCAACCTCTGCAAGCAGCGACCTCTGTCTCCCACCCCTCCCACCACCCCTGCCGACATGTGCAGTGCGTGCAGTGGCACGCACAGATGACCCTGGTCCCCCTTGGGGGTTGGTGGTGGTGGTGGTGTCCATGGCCCCACGTTGGTCCAGGGTCCCTGTGCTGGTGTTGCTCCTTGTTCTGTCCATGTCGGCAGGGATGGTATTTGTGGTGACAGTCGTTGGAGGGGTGGGTGCAGGGGGTGCAGCTGGTGGTCCTGCTGGTGCTGCAGCTGGTGGTCCTGCTGGTGCTGCATGTAGACTTGCACCGGATGTGCCAGGTTGGTCTTCTTCGTCCGAGGAGGGCAGAGGCTGTACGACACCAGTGAGCTCCGCATCCTTTTGAGCCTGGGACTGGGACTCCTCAGCGTCTGCTGCTGTGTCCCCATCATCACCTGTTTTTGGGAGACACACACAATGTATGTTATGTTTCTGCAGGCATCAATGGTTGACACACCTGACAGTTGTGACTGTGCCTCTGGGTGTGGGCCTGTACATTGCATTGTCCTAAGTCGTCACAGTCAGGGGTTGATATCGGTGTGGCACATTGTCCTGCATTATTTGGGCATTTCTATGTATTTGTTGGGGTGTGAACATGGTCTGCATTGGTTGTATTTGGTTGACAGCCGGCCCTCCTTCCCACCCAGCCAGTCAGTTATCCCACCATGGACTGTGCTTGCATTGCAGGGAGTGGATGTTGTCTCTCAGGATGTCAGTCAGTGGTGTTGTGCTGTTTGTTGGTGCACAGTTCCCAGCAGGGCCTTGTGCTCCCCACAGCAGTAGCCAGTGTCAGCCATCTTGTGAGTCCTTCTCCACTCCCTGTGATGTGAGCATGGTTCAGGGTGGTGTTGATGGGACAGTTGTGGGGGTGAGCTATGTCTGTGACTATGACTCCCATCATGCTATTGCCTCCACCCCACTTCCCAGCATTCCCATACTTACTTGCTTTTGTGGGGAGTTCAGTGTGTGTGAGTGTGAGAGCAATGGCAAGATGGCTGACAGTGGTGTCCTGCTGTTGGTTGGTGTGCAGTTCCCAGCATGCCCTTGTGCTCCCCACAGCAGTAGCCAGTGTCAGCCATCTTGTGTGTCCTTATCCACTCCCTGTGATGTGAGCATGGTTCAGGGTGGTGTTGATGGGCCAGTTGTGAGGCTGAGCAATATCTGTGCCTACTACTCCCATCATGCTATTGCCTCCACCCCCTTCCCAGCATGCCCATGCTTCCTTCCTTTTGACTCTGCTTCCCTGTGGGGTGGGCTGGCTGTGCTGACAGGATGGCTGGGAGTGTTGTCCTGGCAGTTGTTTGGCTAAAAGTCCCAAGAGTGTCCCTGTGCTTCACACAACATAACCCAGGGTGGTGGTTCTTTGTGGGATTTTGAGTTAGGATGTGAGGCATTGCATTCTCCCAGGTGGGTTCTGTGGAGTTTGTGTTGAGGGGGGGTGTGAGGGGAGGTGCTTGTGACTATGGTCAGTGCTGCAAGTCCTCCTTCCCACCCAGCCAGTCAGTTATCCCACCATGGAACGTGCTTCCATTGCAGGGAGTGGAAGTTGTCTCTCAGGATGTCAGTCAGTGGTGTTGTGCTGTTTGTTGGTGCACAGTTCCCAGCAGGGCCTTGTGCTCCCCAGGGCAGTAGCCAGTGTCAGCCATCTTGTGAGTCCTTCTCCACTCCCTGTGATGTGAGCATGGTTCAGGGTGGTGTTGATGGGACAGTTGTGGGGGTGATCTATGTCTGTGACTATGACTCCCATCATGCTATTGCCTCCACCCCACTTCCCAGCATGCCCATGCTTCCTTCCTTTTGACTCTGCTTCCCTGTGGGGTGGGGTGGCTGTGCTGACAGGATGGCTGGGAGTGTTGTCCTGGCAGTTGTTTGGCTAAAAATCCCAAGAGTGTCCCTGTGCTTCACACAACATAACCCAGGGTGGTGGTTCTTTGTGGGATCTTGAGTTAGGATGTGAGGCATTGCATTCTCCCAGGTGGGTTCTGTGGAGTTTGTGTTGAGGGGGGTGTGAGGGGAGGTGCTTGTGACTATGGTCAGTGCTGCAAGTCCTCCTTCCCACCCAGCCAGTCAGTTATCCCACCATGGAACGTGCTTCCATTGCAGGGAGTGGAAGTTGTCTCTCAGGATGTCAGTCAGTGGTGTCCTGCTGTTTGTTGGTGCACAGTTCCCAGCAGGGCCTTGTGCTCCCCACAGCAGTAGCCAGTGTCAGCCATCTTGTGAGTCCTTCTCCACTCCCTGTGATGTGAGCATGGTTCAGGGTGGTGTTGATGGGACAGTTGTGGGGGTGAGCTATGTCTGTGACTATGACTCCCATCATGCTATTGCCTCCACCCCACTTCCCAGCATTCCCATACTTACTTGCTTTTGTGGGGAGTTCAGTGTGTGTGGGTGTGAGAGCAATGGCAAGATGGCTGACAGTGGTGTCCTGCTGTTGGTTGGTGTGCAGTTCCCAGCATGCCCTTGTGCTCCCCACAGCAGTAGCCAGTGTCAGCCATCTTGTCAGTCGTTTTCCACTCCCTGTGATGTGAGCATGGTTCAGGGTGGTGGTGATGGGACAGTTGTGGGGGTGAGCTATGTCTGTGACTATGACTCCCATCATGCTATTGCCTCCACCCCACTTCCCAGCATTCCCATACTTACTTGCTTTTGTGGGGAGTTCAGTGTGTGTGGGTGTGAGAGCAATGGCAAGATGGCTGAAGGTGGTGTCCTGCTGTTGGTTGGTGGGCAGTTCCCAGCATGCCCTTGTGATCCCCACGACACAGCAACAGTGTCAGACATCTTTGATGGGCCTTTCCACTCTCTGTGGGATGTGCATGCGTGAGTGTGAGCTTGCTGGGCCATGTGGTGGGGGATGTAGAGCTGTGACTACGACTCCCATCATGCTATTGCCTCCACCCCCTTCCCAGCATGCCCATCCTTCCTTCCTTTTGACTCTGCTTCCCTGTGGGGTGGGCTGCCTGTGCTGACAGGATGGCTGGGAGTGTTGTCCTGGCAGTTGTTTGGCTGAAAGTCCCAAGAGTGTCCCTGTGCTTCACACGACATAACCCAGGGTGGAGGTTCTTTGTGGGATCTTGAGTTAGGATGTGTGGCATTGCATTCTCCCAGGTGGGTTATGTGGAGTATGTGTTGAGGGTGTGTGTGAGGGGAGGTGCTTGTGACTATGGTCAGTGCTGCGAGTCCTCCTTCCCACCCAGCCAGATATCCCACCATGGAACGTGCTTCCATTGCAGGGAGTGGAAGTTGTCTCTCAGGATGTCAGTCAGTGGTGTCCTGCTGTTGGTTGTTGCACAGTTGCCAGCAGGGCCTTGTGCTCCCCACAGCAGTAGCCAGTGTCAGCCATCTTGTGAGTCCTTTTCCACTCCCTGTGATGTGCGCATGGTTCATGGTGGTGTTGATGGGACAGTTGTGGGGGGCAATATGTGTGACTACGACTCCCATGATGCTATTGGCTACACTGACTTGCCCAGCATACACAGAATTCCTTTCTTTCAGTGGTCTTCACTGTGTGTTGGTGTTGTAGTGGTGGCTACATGTCTGGATGTGTTTGTTAGTTCTATTTGTGCCACTGCCTAGCTGTAGTTGTAGTTGTGTTTGTACATGTGATGACACGGTTAAATGTAACTTTGAGATGGCATGTGTTGTGTTTATCTGACTGACATACACATTTTGGGATGATTCTGTTCTGGTTGCTGTGTAATTGCTATGAGTGCATGGTTTGACTCTCCCCTTGACAGTGATGTGTGTGTGTATTGTGGCAGAATATTGTGTACATTTGTTGTGTACTCACCAGGCTCTGGGATGTTCTCTAGTCCATATACGCTCACTGGCGGAAGGATGGCCCGCACCTTCTCCTCCCAGGGCCTGAGGTATACTGGCTTGGCAGGAGGGCCACTGCCGGTGTATTGGCTCAGGAGGTAGTCTTTCTTGAGCAGGTCCCGTACCCTCCTGCGCACGTCATACCACCTGTTCTGGATGTCGGTCTTTGTGCGCAGACATGGTGATTGTGCGTTCACCCTGTTGATGATCCTCTCCCACATCTTGGTTTTCTGGGAGATGGGGGTCTGTTGGAGCAGTGTGCCAAACAGCTGTGGCTCTACCCTGAGGATCTTGTCTACCATGACTTCCAATTCACAATCTAGGAACTTGTGATTCTTCTTGGGGGGCATGGTGATGGGTGGTGATGGTGAGTGATGTGTGTGTTGGTGTGCAGGTGAGGGTGTGTGAGTGTGTGTTTTGCTGGGTGTATGTGAGGTAGGTATTTGTTGGTGTGCTGATGGTGTGTGGCTTGTGTGAGGGATGAGCTGTGGGTGTGTGGTTGCTGTCTGTTGGGTGCTGGCAGTAGAATGGCATTTGCAAAGGATCATGGTTGGGATTTGTGTCCTTTATATGGGTGGAGTTGTGGGTGTGTCTTTGTTCTCTGTCCCCACCCCCCCAGTATTTATTGGCTTTGTAATTGCTTGTCTGGCCTTTTTTGTGTAATTTTTCCTTTGTACTGTCTGTGCATGTTGGAAACGTTCTTGTGACCGAGTCGGACCCTGCAGTTGTCTCGTACGGTCTTCTTCGTTTCGTTCACGCTGTGTTTGTGCAGTTTTCTATGCTGCGTACGCGTCGGTCGCGGTGTTTTGTGTTACTTCGGCTCGGTTTTGTATGCGTGTCGGTCGTACGGCTTGTCCTCCGTACGACTCGGTCGTGGTTTTCGCGCCTTGCATCGTACTTTGCGGTTTGGAGTTCGCGTGTACGTTTCGGTCGGATTTGTTCCGGGTGCGTGTCGGTCAGTTCGATTCGCGTGTTTTTCCGGCCGGATTGCTGTTTTCCGTGCGGCTCAGTCGTTCGGCTTGGGTTCAGTACGTGTCGGTCGGATTTTGCACGCCTTGCATCGTACTTGGCGTGTCGGGCGCCACAGGTACGTGTCGGTCGGAATAAATTCCGGCTCCGAGTCGGTCGGTGCTTTTTCCGGCCCGAATCGGAATCGACCCCATAGTGTTATCTCTACTAATACACAATTTTCCTTGTTGGGGCCAATCTAAACCCATGGCTGCATTCGCTTCGCTCTTGTCATAACTTTCCTCTTCCAACGCCCAAAGTGGGGTTTTTGTCTTTTCTTCCATTGCTTTTCTTTGAAACTTAACCCTTCTGTCTTCTACCATGTCTAGAAAAACCTTTTCTTCCTTTCGTAACCTACAAGTAAAGTTATGTCTAAATGCATAATCTAATGTTAATTCTTTCGTTTCTAAGAAAAATTCTCCAAAAATCTTTGCAAGTTTTACCTTATTTAGTTCAGGGACTACGGGAACTTTAGCAAAAACAGCATCTGTGTCAGTGTAGTAATACTCTAATTTACCTGTTTTGTAAAATAAGCTAGCTAAAACACTACAGTTTATTCCATACGTCAAAGGAAGGTGATGATACGTCACACCTTCTGTTACAGACGCAGGTAACTGCATGCATACATAACAATCTCTAACATCCATTGTCTCTCCATATTCATATAAAAGTTTGGTGAAGACATTCTTGGAGAAATCAGTTATTGACTTATCCCTATGAAATTCAGTACTATCTAATAGTGTTGCAGTGTTCTTTATGTTAGATTTCTTGTCACTATTAGTGTCATTCATGATTGCAGATGTATTTTCTCCAACTAATCTAAGTGGAATTATTATTGCTAAAATGAACCAAATTAGCATTAGTAAACCTGTACAATAGAAACACATTTTACACCATCTACGGAAAAACTCACATCTAGATCTTCTATTTTCAGTGTCTACCATGTTGAAATATAATCTAAATATATGTACAGAAAATGTGTTTCCACACCTCAGAATGAACTTTTTGCCGTTTTACCCTTTCTTTTATCGTTGACTGAAACCAATTTCTTTTGACGCACTTATTGGTCTTTCAGAAATTCTTTCTTTGACTTTATCAGTTTGTGTGTCTAGTCCGGTTTTCTTTTCTCCTCTTCAGGATGGGCGCAGTTTACTTTCACCCACTTGTTCACAGTCTTTGTCTGGGTTTTCGTGACTGCTAGCCACTTCTTCAATGTCAGGCAGTGCTATGTATACCCATTCAGGTGACTTGTATTTCAGGTTAGGTCTTTTCACTCTTTTAGGTCTCTGCAATTGCTTTTCATTTGTTTCTCTTTGTCTTTTCTGACTTATTTCATTTACTTGTTCTGCTTTGTCTTTGTTCAAATTTATTAGCTTATATTTCAGTCTTTTAATTTCGTTGGGCCAATTGTCTCCTTTTCTTGGCCTTCTCAGTTCGCTTTCCTTTTCTCCTCGTTCAGCTCTCCAAGTTCTCTTTCTTGGTCCTATTCTTTGTCTTATTTCTTCTTCACTTTCTTCAGATTCTGTCTCAGATCTTACTTCACTTTCTTTAACTTTGAACTTTATAATCTCTGTCTCTTTGTCTGAATTCAATTCTCCTTGGGTTTCTTCTGCTTGTAATTCTGAGTCTAATTCTCCTCGTGTTTCTTCTGCAATTTCCTCAACCTCTCTGACTGAATTTTCTTCGGTTTCTTCTGCTTGTAATTCTGAGTCTAATTCTCCTCGTGTTTCTTCCGCAATTTCCTCAACCTCTCTGTCTGAATCTGAATTTTCTTGAGTTATTTCTATAATTTCTGGAGGAATTTCCCCAAAGCTTGTACTTGGCTGTTCACCGTCACTGTTTATTGGTTCAGTTTCTCCTGTTTCAATATCAGTTCTTTATTTTTCTGATTCTTCTGTTTGTCTTTCACTGGATTCAGATTGGTCTGCTTCAGATGGCGAACTGGTATCTGATATTTCCAGATGTCGACTTACAGGTCGATCTTCAGGATCTGGAACTCTGATTGTTTCAGTTTCTGCTTCAGATGCCGAACTGGTATCTGATATTTCCAGATGTCGACTTACAGGTCGAGCTTCAGGATCTGGAACTCTGATAGTATGGCTGGCATGAATCCAATTTTTCACACCTGCACACTTTACTGCAGTTGTCGTCACCAGAATCACTTGACGTGGTTTGTCCCAACGTGGAACCAAGCAATTTCTTCTTCTGTGGACTTTTATGTGGATCCAATCTCCTGGACTCAGATCATGAGCTGGTTTTCTCTCAAGAGTGGTCGCATCCGGCCCAACCTGATGAAACACAGAATGCACCACATCAGCCAATCCTTTGCAATAGTCCAGTATGAGATCATCAGTTATAGTCAGCAGTTTGTTGACAGGTACGTATGCTTGTCTCATTGCTCGTCCCATTATTGTTTCATGAGGACTCAGACTTGTTTTTCTGTCAGGTATGCTTCTTATGCTCATCAGCACCAGTGGTAAGGCATCGGGCCATTTGAGTCCTTTGGCTTGACACATTTTTCCTAACCTATTCTTTATTGTGCCATTTACTTGCTCTCCCACTCCAGAAGCCTCTGGTCTGTAGGCACAATGCAGCTTTTGTTGAATGTCTAGTGCTTCACATATTAGTTGGATAATTTCATTCTGAAAATGCGTTCCTCTATCTGTTTCTATCGTTACTGGAAAGCCTTATCTAGGAATGAATTCTCTCAGTAGGAGCTTAGCTACAGTAACTCCATCATTCCTTCTTGTCGGATAGGCCTCCACCCAACGAGAAAACAAACAGACGACCACCAGTACATACCTCAATCTGTTACTTGGGGGCATTTCAATAAAATCCAATTGCATTCTGGTAAAGGACCTCCTTCACGTCCTATTGTTCCCAAACTCACTACTGTCTTCCTTCCAGGATTTATCTGTTGGCATATAAGACATCTTTGGCAAAGGCTTTCAGCTATAGCCCTAAACTTTGGGTTGTACCAAGTCTGTTTGAAAAGTCTGATCATGGCATCCCTACCTATGTGTGCCTGTCCATGGTACATCCGTGCCATGTTAGAGATCATGCTATCAGGCATAACTGGTCTTTCATCCCGGTAAACCCAAACTTCATCTTCCTCCCTCCGTCTGCAACCTGATTTTATCCAAACGTCTTTTTCCTCATTACTTGCCTCTCCCTGCAATTGTTTCACCTCTTCCCATGTTTCAACTGGGTAAGTAAACAGCAAGGGACATGAAACATTTTCTTTTTCCCTTCTCCGATTCATTGAGGTCATATTTCTGGCACAATATTGAGCTAATTCATCAGCAAAATTGTTACCCACTGCAATGTAATCAGTTCCATTTTTGTGAGCAGTGCATTTTACCACTGCAATCTGTTTAGGCAGCTGTATCGCCTCAAGCAACTTCTTCACAAACTCACCACTCCTAATAGGAGAGCCTGAGGAAGTTCGGAATCCCCTCTGGGACCAGATCTGTCCGAAATCATGGACCACTCCGAAGCCATACTGGCTATCCGTGATCACAGTAATTCGGAAATTTCTTCCCAGTTTGCAAGCTCGAATCAGAGCAATAAGCTCAGCAACTTGGGCTGAACGTATTCCTCTCAAACAAGATGCTTCCATTATGGTTGCCACCGTACATACAGCATACGCAGCACTTAAAACTCCTTCATTTGTCCTCAGGCATGATCCGTCCACAAACATCACATAATCTGACTCCTTTAGAGGTTCATCTCTGGTATCAGGCCTTGGCTTTGTGCAAAATTCAAGCACATGCAAACAATTATGATCAACCTCATCTTTGACTTCTGCATTTACTGCATCTGGCAGTAAGGTGGAAGGATTCACACTCGTGCATCTTACAATGGTTACATTGTCTGCACCCAAGATCACCTTTTCATACCTAGTCAGTCGACTATGTGTCATGAATTGTGTTTTTGTTCTGGTCAGAAGGATTTCAACTGAATGTGAGACACATACTCTCAAAGGATATCCCATCACAATTCCTTCACTCTGTTCCAGACTCACACAAGTAGCAGCTACTGCTTTCAGACATCCTGGCAACGCTTTTGCTACCGGATCTAAAACAGCTGAAAAATAAGCTATTGGTCGTCTCATTCTTCCATGCCTCTGCACTAATACTGAAAGTGCACATCCGTCTCTCTCACTACAATACAGCTCAAATTCTTTCTCATAATCGGGCATTCCCAATGCTGGTGCTTCACACAAACTTGTTCTCAGTTGCTCAAAAGCCTTCATTTCTTCCTCATCCAGCGCAATCGGATCTTTGACATCACTCTTTGTCAATCGCTGTAAAGGTTTTGCAATCAATGAAAATCCACTTATCCACTGTCGGCAATAACCAACCATTCCAAGGTACATTCTCACTTCTCTTTGTGTCATTGGGGCTCTCATTCCTTTAATAATCCTTATTCTTTCTGTTGTCACTTTTCTTATCCCTTTCTCAATCTTATGACCTAAGTACTGTACTTCCTGTTGACAGAATAGCAGTTTTGATGGGGACACCTTGTGTCCTCCTTCTGCCAAATGATTCAGTAAAGCAATTGTGTCCGTAACACATGCTTCTCTGGTCTTTGATGCCACCAATAGGTCATCGATATATTGGACCATCACAGATTTTTCAGGCATTTTCAAACTTTCTAAGGATTTCTTCAGAATTTGATTAAAAATAGAAGGACTTTCAGTATACCCTTGAGGAATTCGACACCATGCCAAAATACGTTCTCCCATCCGAAACGCAAATAATGGCTGGCTGTCAGGGTGCAATGGAATAGAGAAAAATGCATGGCACAAATCAATAACTGTGTACCATTCTGCATCATGAGGGATTTGATACAGTATTACAGCAGGGTTTGGCACAATTGGGCTGCAAGGAATAACTATTTTATTTACTTTCCTCAAATCCTGTACTATTCTATATGTTCCATTTGGCTTTTTCAATCCCATTATAGGAGAATTACATGGACTGCTCATTATTTCTCTCAAAATTCCTTGTTCAATCATCTTATTAATTACAGGTGTTATTCCTTCAATAATTTCTGGCGTCAGTTTGTACTGTGGGGTGTTTGGGTAATTTGTTCCTTCTTTTACAGTAATTTTTATGGGATCAACTTCTCTCATTAGTCCAATATCTTCACCTGTGAAATCCCATACATCAGACCTGACTGTTCCTTTCAATTCAGCAGGGATTTTCTCTGCATCGAACACAGGAAACATATCATACATTCCTGGTTCTAGTTCTGCCATTGTCATTTTATACAGAACAAATCATCTGGTGTCTGGAAAGCAATACCATCTGGAGTACAGTAGATGGTACAATTCATTTTGCAAAGCAGATCGCGTCCTAATAAATTTACAGGACTACAATCACACACCACAAAGCGGTGCATATCCTTGAATGGACCAATTACCACCTCTACTAGTTTTGTAAGAGGGGTTTCAATTTGCCTGTTTGAAACACCTACAACTTGGATGTGTTCTCCTGAGAGAGGAAGATTTGGAATTTCCACTGATCTAACAGTAGAACGGGTAGCACCAGTGTCCACAAGGAATATAACATTTACACCATTCACTTCTCCATCCACAAATGGACCTGACTGATCTACCTCTAGAGTTGCGCCAAGCACGCACTCCTCTTCCTCTCCTAGGCACCGTCATAAGCTTTAATCCGAATCATCTCCATCTTGCCGTAACCAATATTGTGTAACAGCAGCTGCGCGCGGCAATTTTGTTACCTGCTCTCCTCCGTAGAATCCTGCCTCTGTACTGTATCTTTGAGGATTTACACTCTTTGGAAGAGGTGGTTGTGGCACCTGACAATGTTGAGTAACTACCTGCGGCTGTTGCGGCTGTTGGTAACTCACCTCATTCTGCACCTGTGGATTTAATGGTTGATTCTCAGTATTAACTCTCGGAGGTAATTTACACTCGTTTCTCCAGTGCCCTAATTTTCCGCAATTATGATATGGCCATTTCTTTTTAGCTTTTTCTATACTCATCTGACCTTTTCCCTTACCAATATTCGGTTTGGACTTGGTCTGTCCTGCGTCACTAGACTGATTATTCATCTGAGCTTCTTGTTTTTCTGCAACCTTTACTTGTGCCTACATTGCCTTTTCCTTGAGTTTACGCTGTCTGCACTCAATATCGTCACTGCAATATTTTGCATACCGTAGTACCTCATCTACTGTGCTAGTCTGCCAACATAACATATGCTGCTTAATCATTTCACTTATCTCAGGTCTCAAACCATACACAAATCGCTACACAAAATGACATGTCTTTTTCACTCAAATTCTCGTATCCACTATACTGTTTAAAAGCCAAAAGCAACCTTTCATAATAAGCATGTACAGATTCCTTATTCTCCTGAGTTGTTCTATCAATCTTTACCCAGTCCGTTTCTTTTGATGGAATCTTATTTTTCAGGAATGTAATTGCCTGTTCATATTTTCTCATTACTTCTGAACTTGGGGCTCCTGTTTTTGCATCTCCAGGATATACTTCCTTTGGCCAGTCAATTGTAATTTTACACTCTGTCCATAAGTCTGCAGGGACAACAATCTCAAACAATCCATCCAGATCTTCCCACAATACCTTTGAAACCTTTACAAACCTTTCTACCTGTCTATACCATTCTACAGGCTTTTCTCTCAATCTTGGAAAATCATTCGTAAATGACAATATATCTTGTCTGGACCATGGGACGTGTACATAACCTCCTCCTGGAATTTCTCTCATTGGACATTCTATTACCGTTGTTTCCTTTTCTTTTACTGGAAAAGCCAATGATGCTTTATCAGTGGTTCCCTCTTTTCTCCTTATCCACCTATTTCTCCACTTGTCAAAATCTCCCCATTTTCTCAGCAAAACAATTAGTTCTTTTATCTGGGTTAGTCGTCCTGAAGTATTCAGATTTTCTATGTCCTTTTTACTAAAATCTACCCTGTACAGTTTCTGCAATCCCCTGATTTTTGCAAACTCTACTCTTAGTTCGTTCGCTGTTTCTTCCAATTTTTCATGCAAGTTCCTAGCTCTCCAAGTGATGCTTTTACACATAAACATTAATTCATCATCTTGATAGGACTTCAATCGATCGGTACCAATAGTCCCTAGAATCAATTCCTCCATATCTATCTTTAATCTGACCACATCCAAAGGTTGTGGTTCGGCATCTTTTTTCTGCAAGCTCCTCACCCAATCATTTAATTCCTCTGCAGTCGGACCCACAGGGGTTTTAGTTAATTCTACCCTGTTTACACTTCTCTCCGGGGTTTCAGTTGCTGACTCGGCTCCCATAGGAATCTTATTTATCGGACTTTCATTAATTGTCAAATTTACAGGTGGACTTGACCTAAATGGATCAACAGAATCTTTTCTCTCTCTATTTTCTGGACTTGTCCCTTCTCTTACTTTTTGCATACTAGAATTTAATGGAATTATTAGGGAATGTTCGTCTATCTTTTGATTTTCAAATACTGGGATTACTGGCCCTATAGTTACTGGCACAGTCACAGCTTCCATATTCTTTGTCAGTTCTCTTATCTTTTCAGTCAACTCTCTTGTGGTTCTGGCTAGTTCGGCTGCATTATTATTATCATGTTTCACAGTCTGTGGTGTTTCTAGGTTATTACTTGAGCTATTTATTTCAGAAAATTGTTCAGGGCTTTGATTTATTACAGTTTCCAATTTCGGGGCATTTGGTGTCACCACCACAGAATCCTGTTGATATGGAGGGGGTCTTTTATTAAAAATGTCCTCCAGCAACTCATCCTCTGTGTCGCTAACTCCATACCCATATCTCTCTGGTACTGCATGCTTCTTTTTCTCCGTACACTTTTTCCCTGTAAATTCTTCAACTGTTCTGGTAGGAAACATACCATCCATCATGTTAGCATACCGCCATCGTCTCATCCTGTCTTCATGATTCAAACCCCATACTCTTCCATGAACAAAGCTATAATTCTTTACACCTCTGTGTCTTTCCCTTTCATACATCTCATCTTCCCATTCACCTAAGGCTTTGAACTGTGTCGGTCTAGGTCTCGGTTCAAGTCTCATCATTTTTTCTCTCAAATTTCGAAGTACAGCTGTGCTAAACGAACCGTTTTCCGGAAATGCCAATACTCCATCGTCTTGGGTGTATTTCGCCCAATTTTCCAACCAAATGCAAGTATGATAGCCATATTTTACCATCATATAAGATGCTGGTGTTTTCGGCGGAGGAAATACTTCTCCTTCCCTAGTCACAACCTTTTTATCCTTCTTAAAAAGATTTTTAAGCTTCGCAAACCATGACGGTTTCTCTCTATCACGTTCATTGTAATAAGCCATATTTCACTGTTGTTTTGCCGAAGCTAATTCACACAATTCTTCACCAATCGGTTCTTTCTACCGCTTGGCTATTCTGACCTATCCCAGCGCGTCTCACACCAACGCACCAATCAGAAAGCTCTACGTCACTCTCACACTAACCTATTCCAGCGCGTCTCACACCAACGCACCAATCAGAAAATCCTTCGTTCTTCCACAACTGGCCAATACCAGCGCGGTTCTTGTTGACGTCAGTTCTACTCCTGCTTCTACTGACCCCTCCTTTACAAAAATTATCGGCACTTTTCTTTTAACTTTTCTTTTCAACTAAATCGATTAGTTACAACATAAAACACATTACCATTGTCTGTTTCTCTAAACAAAAGAGATAGTTTTTTCTAACTTACAAGAATACTGTTTCGTTCTCTCTACCTTACCCTTCTCTCAAGCAAGAGGTAAACCCGTTTCTCTGGGGATAAAACACATGTGGAGACTACACTGCTCCTGAGAATTAAGGCCAAAGTTTCACAAGAAAACCTGTTGCTATTTCACTCAAATGTAATTCATACTTGAAATTTCCCTAACATAACACAGTCTTGTGTTATCACCAAATTTGAAATCGGACAATGCACAATTCCATGTAACTTCTCTTGCCACACTTGTCCACTTCCTACTTCCCGGAAGCTTCAAAATTCTGACTACACATAACGTAATACAAACTCAACATAGAGTGTTAGACATGAAAAATCAATCATCACAAACTAATCTATAGAAACCATAACTCTGCTACCAAGAAATCTGATCCAGCGTGGCTAAAATAAATTTTTCCTTATGACGTTAACCCAGGGAAACAACTACTCAACCTGAATCATATAAAACCTACGTCGGTAGGGCCCATAACACCGCCTACATACATTCACTCAGTTTTCTGGATCAAACGCTAAGGAAAAAATGAGCTGCTGGACAAACGGGATACCTTATTAAACGACAAAATTATAACCTATACATTATATACATTTACTTAGGATCCTCTCAGTTCTAAACATCAAGGTATTCCGCTATTCAATCGATGGACCAACTAGTAGAATCAGTTGATGGCGATTAAGTCCAGCTCAATCACATTTAAAACCTTTAACGCTTATTAATCACAATTTTATTTAAAGAACCACAGACTCATTTTAGAGTTAGCATATAATTTTATCTAAAATCTTTAGCGAATAAGTAAAGTTCTTAATTAGGCAAATACATTTATTATATCATTGTAAAAAAAAGGTGCAAACGGCAGACCAAGGTCAAGCACATCCAGTCCACATGTACAGTAAGTTTGAGAGTGGTGCAATCACTTCCCACACCCGCCGTCCAAAGGTGTCAGAAATCACCAAATTTTCAAGAAAGAATGGAAGGTGCACTCATCATAAAGTCAGTATACACGGATAGGAATCTGTTCCAAAAATACTTCTTTTTATTCCAATTATTCGTTAAAAACTGGCACACAGCCAACGCGTTTCGTTCCCGATTTTTTGCCAGAGGGAACTTTGTCAGGGCTGCAATATTATAGACAAGACATAACATCAATGATACATCAAACAAAGTTAAAAAACATACATACATTAATAATGACAGAAGGCCCACAAATTCATATATTACATCAGCTAACATTAAAAACAATATATTAATTAATTTAAATAGACAATCCACAAATACCTATAACACCCCATATAAAAATTACATATACCTAGTACATAAACAAGACACCCATAAAACTCACAAAAATCAAAAACAATAATAAAAACAATTATGTGACATACCCAAAACTACATACATATCAAACATACGAAATACAATTTTTTCTCTCCAAAAATACATATTCCAATATCAATGAGTGGTAAAAGAGAGTATAGTATCCTAAAGTATAAAGACATGAAAAAAATGCCCTTTCTACACCAATGTGAAATGAACAAATCTGAACAATAAAATGACACTTCCACTACATGGAGTGTATTTGACCATTCATATGGCCATTTTTTAATTAAACAACCCTTCTGTTGGAGTCAATAACCTTATTAGAAACTAGATAGATTACTCCGTACAGTCCATACCCTATTTATAAAGACTTAAGGAGAAAAATTGATACCTAATGACTCACAGATTAACAACTACGGTGAAACTACTAATAAGTAGACATATATCTCACCTCTTCTGTATAAAGCTGGTCAGCAGCAGTGACGCAGCAAATTTGGGCTCAGTAGCGAAATGAATTATAAAGTCTGAGATAAAGGAAAAAGAACAAAAAAGGAATCACGGAGAAAGACCGATATTCATTCCCGACAATTTACTACAAAGAAATAACAACATCGAGGTACCATAAAGTAGCTGTCAAGGGTAAGGGAGAGATACGGTATATGTAACCCCATCTAGTCAGAGAACGGCGAAGTAAAGTCCTGATATTAAATTCATAATACAGGCAGACTCACCTAGTAACTCAGGTGTGTAGTGTAATCAAAAATTAGAGAAGGTCCAATAGACGCTATTCCGTCAAGAAACTTTATTAAAATGACGACATACTGTAGGTACTGTCAAGAAAAAGGGGAACGAATGTCACAACCAGCACAAATACAACTATAAATCCAATCATAAAGGCCTTAAACATGCAACATCCAATATCAAAATTACCAAAAACACCCGTAGTGGTAATTAGTCAACCTAAAAAACAAAAGAAATTGAGACGAAAAATACAAGCAGGCAGGAGCGTGACCAAAGCCAAAGTGCTGGCAGTCAAGAGCATTGAAAAGCTTATCGCGTAGCCACTGCACCGTAGTATTAGTAATAAGTGCCGAGCCCCACGAAAAAACCCATATTGAAAACTAAAATACGTGCCCACGGGGAAAAGCGAAGCCGGCAGAAATTGTCAAGTACTGATGCTCGGAATCCCTCTCCTCTTACCTAGTGAAGCGACGTCTTCTCCAGAAACGGCATAATAACCGGCAGGGCTAACCCGGGCTGGAAGGCACCATTATTTAAAGCCCAGGGAGACCACTGCGTCACGTAACAGGTCCCGGTCACGTGATACAAAATGGAAAAGCGTCGGTTGATTAGGAACCTGACGGCGGCCATCTTAACATGGCGAAAATCCGCCAAAAAATATCGCTTCTATTTTTTGTTAAGAAATTCTATGGGTCGCATCGATCCCATAAGTATCATAAAAAGAGCATATCAAAATTAGAAATTGCGGGTAAAGTTACAGCGGCCAACCTTAAATAAAAGGTGTATGTCAATACTGCCTGCCATTATTGAAAGCCCAGGGAGACCACTGCATCACGTAACAGGTCCCGGTCACGTGAATCAAAATAGAAAAGCGTCGGTTTATTAGGAACCTGACGGCGGCCATCTTAACATGGCGAATGTCTGCCAAAAAACATCGCTATCTAAAAAAGAAAAAAATGAAAAAGCAACAAATAAAACTAACAGCACGAGAGAACTATAAAAGAAATGAAGAAAGAAAAGGACATGAAAAATCAAAAGAACGCTACCTCTATTTTTTGTTAGGTGATTCTATGGATCGCATCGATCCCATAAGTATCATAAAAAGAGCATATCAAAAATAGAAATTGCGGGTAAAGTTACAGCAGCCAACCTTAAATAAAAGGTGTATGTCAATACTGCCTGGGAGAAGGAAAAAATTGTAATATAATGTCAATTTACCTTGATGAGTGATTATTATAAAATGAAACAAATGCATATTTGCATCTAAGAAAATAGGATTAAGATCCTGATTGAAAGAGACCTAGAGGAAAAAATATCTCGTGACCGGGACCTGTTACGTGATGCAGTGGTCTCCCTGGGCTTTCAATAATGGCAGGCAGTATTGACATACACCTTTTATTTAAGGTTGGCCGCTGTAACTTTACCCGCAATTTCTAATTTTGCTATGCTCTTTTTATGATACTTATGGGATCGATGCGACCCATAGAATTTCTTAACAAAAAATAGAAGCGATATTTTTTGGCGGATTTTCGCCATGTTAAGATGGCCGCCGTCAGGTTCCTAATCAACCAACGCTTTTCTATTTTGTATCACGTGACCGGGACCTGTTACGTGACGGAGTGGTCTCCCTGGGCTTTAAATAATGGTGCCTGCCAGCCTGGGTTAGCCCTGCCGGTTATTATGCCGTTTCTGGAGAAGACGTCGCTTCACTAGGTAAGAGGAGAGGGATTCCGAGCATCAGTACTTGACAATTTCTGCCGGCTTCGCTTTTCCCCGTGGGCACGTATTTTAGTTTTCAATATGGGTTTTTTCGTGGGGCTCGGCACTTATTACTAATACTACGGGTCAGTGGCTACGCGATAAGCTTTTCGATGCTCTTGACTGCCAGCACTTTGGCTTTGGTCACGCTCCTGCCTGCTTGTATTTTTCGTCTCAATTTCTTTTGTTTTTTAGGTTGACTAATTACCACTACGGATGTTTTTGGTAATTTTGATATTGGATGTTGCATGTTTAAGGCCTTTATGATTGGATTTATAGTTGTATTTGTGCTGGTTGTGACATTCGTTCCCCTTTTTCTTGACAGTACCTACAGTATGTCGTCATTTTAATAAAGTTTCTTGACGGAATAGTGTCTATTGGACCTTCTCTAATTTTTGATTACACTACACACCTGAGTTACTAGGTGAGTCTGCCTGTATTATGAATTTAATATCAGGGCTTTACTTCGCCGTTCTCTAACTAGATGGGGTTACATATACCATATCTCTCCCTTACCCTTGACAGCTACTTTATGGTACCTCGATGTTGTTATTTCTTTGTAGTAAATTGTGGGGAATGAATATCTGTCTTTCTCCGTGATTCCTTTTTTGTTCTTTTTCCTTTATCTCAGACTTTATAATACATTTCGCTACTGAGCCCAAACTTGCTGCGTGATGTTTAATTTCGTTTTAACTACTTGTCACTGCTACTGATCAGCTTTATACAGAAGAGGTGAGATATATGTCTACTTATTAGTAGTTTCACCTTAGTTGTTAATCTGTGAGTCATTAGGTATCAATTTTTCTCCTTAAGTCTTTATAAATGGGGTATGGACTGTACGGAGTAATCTATCTAGTTTCTAATAAGGTTATTGACTCCAACAGAAGGGTTGTTTAATTAAAAAATGGCCATATGAATGGTCAAATACACTCCATGTAGTGGAAGTGTCATTTTAGTGTAGAAAGGGCGTTTTTTCCATGTCTTTATACTTTAGGATACTATACTCTCTTTTTACCACTCATTGATATTGGAATATGTATTTTTGAAAAAATGTTTTTGTATTTCGTATGTTTGATATGTATGTAGTTTTGGGTATGTCACAATTGTTTTTATTATTGTTTTTGATTTTTGTGAGTTTTATGGGTGTCTTGTCTATGTACTAGGTATATGTAATTTTTATATGGGGTGTTATAGGTATTTGTGGATTGTCTGTTTAAATTAATTAATACATTGTTTTTAATGTTAGCTGATGTAATATATGAATTTGTGGGCCTTCTGTCATTATTAATGTATGTATGTTTTTTAACTTTGTTTGATGTATTATTGATGTTATGTCTTGTCTATAATATTGCAGCCCTGACGAAGTTCCCTCTGGCAAAAAATCGGGAACGAAACGCGTTGGCTGTGTGCCAGTTTTTAACGAATAATTGGAATAAAAAGAAGTATTTTTGGAACAGATTCCTATCCGTGTATACTGACTTTATGATGAGTGCACCTTCCATTCTTTCTTGAACATTTATTATATCAGTAAACTTTTAAGTAACAGATTAAGAACAGAGATGGAAAATATTCATTACCCTTGGCCATAGGGCGATGACAAGAATGGTTCACCAGGAAAGAAAGATGAACCGCAGATCACAGGATGGGACTCCCCAACTGACTGACTGTCCCGCTAACCTCCTCGGACGCAATCTCCTCCCGGGCAACTCCCGCAACGGTCTGGTTCCTTCCCCAGTCAAAGTCCGAAGTCCAAAATGACAGTCTCTCGCAGCATCTGGATAGTAGAAGCGAATAGTGAAGTAGAAGTAGTAGAAGTTTTTTCACAACGTAAGAGCAGACTCTTTTATACCCTATTCTCTGACTTGCTACACTTAAAGTTGCAATCTTTAGGGGCAGAAGTCACGCTAATTGGTCCATTGGAGGGGTGGTGATGGTCACCTCATCGTCCTCCTTGTTCGAACTGGTTTGGGGACAATAACTCATACAGTAGTCCTCGTGCTTAACAATGTCCAAAGGTAATTCAATTTGTTAATGTATTTTGCAACAAACTCCGATGGTCACACACTAGTTCATCCTTTGTCGCTCGATTCTCGCATCCGTTCCCATGCATATATGCTGAACTCTTGGCACGATCCTTGTTGCAGGTCAGACTGGCCTTGACATCTCTCACTCCGGGCACAGGCCGCATACACGTGACTGGACCATTCACTCCGCACATGCGCTTTATTCAGCACACGCAATCTCGTTCTTTTCCGGCGGCCATTTTCGAAGCATGGCCTAGCAGGCCCGAACGAAACTAATATAAGAACAAACACAACAGAAATTAAAACATGGGAAATAAGCCTTTCTGTTTACCACCCGCCATTCTAAAGACCCGTGTTAAGTATTACCTAACAGAAGCGACATTTAAAGCCATTTTACTTACCATCTGCATTCTTTGCCACAGTGCACTTCTACTACGCAACACAAATCATGCAATTTTACTCTATTTACTACGCTAATCACAATACTAATGTTATTTCGCTTCATATTTGTAAATAAATTACATTTTGCAATGCCAGCAAGTTTCCCACGTGTAATGTTTAATAAAAAAGGTGGATTTGTTGATTAGTTCATGCATTTCAAACAGTTAGTATCATTAATCATTATGGGGTCATTAACTTCCAAGGGGGTACACAAAAATATTTTGTTTCCCTTGCTCCATCAATTCCCCCCTTTGGTGATTTTTAACATCACCACTAAAACCTATCCTACAAAAATATCAGAAATATGTTTCTTGTCCACTTGCATTTGTTATTTTAGACGATTGTTTTCTTTTCATCTTGTCTTTTAGACCTTTTGTACATGTTCTCTTTAAACTCTTCCAATTCGATCTCTCCCATCTCTCGTTCTCTTGTTTCTCTTTCCTTATTTTTCTCATTTTCTCTTTTTACTCTATTTTGTCTTTTTCTCTTTGTAAAGCACACATATGCTAATCTCAATATTAATATTATCACTACTACTGAGGTCACTGGAATTAGTATTTTCCCAATTAGAGAACTACCTATTTCGGTGAACCATTTCTTTATGGAGGAAAAACCCTTACCAAGTTTCTCCCAAGCACCTTCAACCTCCAGTGGGGCAATTTCTTTATGTAAATCAGTAATGTTCTTTATATACTTCTGTATATTCTGACTTTTGTCTGGAATGTAAGTGCAACAATGTTGTACCTTCAGCATTCCACAGACTCCACCCTCTTTTGCCAAAAGAATGTCAAGGGCAAGTCGATTTTGCATTACCATAGCTCTCATGGCAACCATTTAGGTATTTACCATCAAGAACCCTCCAGCAGTATTCGTTGATAAACGATCTACTACTGTAGACAATTTCCGAATCTTGTATGCATTCAAAGATACACCCACTGCTGGAATCAATGCTCCAAAAATGTCACCTATTTTCTCTGAGAAGCTTTCCCTTCTCCTACGGGTTAATGGTTTATCTATCTCGTGAATTCCTTTCGTTCCTCTTTCCACATGAAAAATCTTTGGAAAGACCAGGCCTAGATAGCATGTTCCATACCAATGGTCCGGTAACCTATAATAGGCTCGGTTTCCGCAAATATAATAAATTCCTGGGAATACTGGATCTTTTCCTCCTTTGAATCACCTTCCCCTATAATTTTGTATGCATCTCAGCACTCACTAGAACCCACGAAATAGTTATCATACATAGTGTTATCTCTACTAATCCACAATTTTCCCTGTTGGGGCCAATCTAAATCCATGGCTGCATTTGCTTCGCTCTTGTCATAACTTTCCTCTTCCAACGCCCAAAGCGGGGTTTTTGTCTTTTCTTCCATTGCTTTTCTTTGAAACTTAACCCTTCTGTCTTCTACCATGTCTAGAAAAACCTTTTCTTCCTTTCTTAACCTACAAGTAAAGTTAAGTCTAAATGCATAATCTAATCTTAATTCTTTTGTTTCTAAGAAAAATTCTCCAAAAATCTTTGCAAGTTTTACCTTATTTAGTTCAGGGACTACGGGAACTTTAGCAAAAACAGCATCTGTGTCAGTGTAGTAATACTCTAATTTACCTGTTTTGTAAAATAAGCTAGCTAACTACAGGTTATTCCATACGTCAAAGGAAGGTGATGATACGTCACACCTTCTGTTACAGACGCAGGTAACTGCATGCATACATAGCAATCTCTAACATCCATTGTCTCTACATATTCATATAAAAGTTTGGTGAAGACATTCTTGGAGAAATCAGTTATTGACTTATCCCTATGAAATTCAGTACTATCTAATAGTGTTGCAGTGTTCTTTATGTTAGATTTCTTGTCACTATTAGTGTCATTCATGATTGCAGATGTATTTTCTCCAACTAATCTAAGTGGAATTATTATTGCTAAAATGAACCAAATTAGCATTAGTAAACCTGTACAATAGAAACACATTTTACACCATCTACGGAAAAACTCACATCTAGATCTTCTAGTTTCAGTGTCTACCATGTTGAAATATAATCTAAATATATGTACAGAAAATGTGTTTCCACACCTCAGAATGACCTTTTTGCCGTTTTACCCTTTCTTTTATCGTTGACTGAAACCAATTTCTTTTGACGCACTTATTGGTCTTTCAGAAATTCTTTCTTTGACTTTATCAGCTTGTGTGTCTAGTCCGGTTTTCTTTTCTCCTCTTCAGGATGGGCGCAGTTCACTTTCACCCACTTGTTCACAGTCTTTGTCTGGATTTTTATGACTGCTAGCCACTTCTTCAATGTCAGGCAGTGCTATGTATACCCATTCAGGTGACTTGTATTTCAGGTTAGGTCTTTTCACTCATTTAGGTCTCTGCAATTGTTTTTCATTTGTTTCTCTTTGTCTTTTCTGACTTGTTATGCTTTGTCTTTGTTCAAATTTATTAGCTTATATTTCAGTCTTTTAATTTCGTTGGGCCAATTGTCTCCTTTTCTTGGCCTTCTCAGTTCGCTTTCCTTTTCTCCTCGTTCAGCTCTCCAAGTTCTCTTTCTTGGTCCTATTCTTTGTCTTATTTCTTCTTCACTTTCTTCAGATTCTGTCTCAGATCTTACTTCACTTTCTTTAACTTTGAACTTTATGATCTCTGTCTCTTTGTCTGAATTCGATTCTCCTTGGGTTTCTTCTGCTTGTAATTCTGAGTCTAATTCTCCTCGTGTTTCTTCCGCAATTTCCTCAACCTCTCTGTCTGAATCTGAATTTTCTTGAGTTATTTCTATAATTTCTGGAGGAATTTCCCCAAAGCTTGTACTTGGCTGTTCACCGTCACTGTTTATTGATTCAGTTTCTCCTGTTTCAATATCAGTTCTTTGTTTTTCTGATTCTTCTGTTTGTCTTTCACTGGATTCAAATTGGTCTGCTTCAGATGCCGAACTGATATCTGATATTTCCAGATGTCGACTTACAGGTCAATCTTCAGGATCTGGAACTCTGATTGTTTCAGTTTCTGCTTCAGATGCCGAACTGGTATCTGATATTTCCAGATGTCGACTTACAGGTCGAGCTTCAGGATCTGGAACTCTGATAGTATGGCTGGCATGAATCCAATTTTTCACACCTGCACACTTTACTGCAGATGTCGTCACCAGAATCACTTGACGTGGTTTGACCCAACGTGGAACCAAGCAATTTCTTCTTCTGTGGACTTTTATGCGGATCCAATCTCCTGGACTCAGATCATGAGCTGGTTTTCTCTCAAGAGTGGTCGCATCCGGCGCAACCTGATGAAACACAGAATGCACCACATCAGCCAATCCTTTGCAATAGTCCAGTATGAGATCATCAGTTATAGTCAGCAGTTTGTTGACAGGTACGTATGCTTGTCTCATTGCTCGTCCCATTATTATTTCATGAGGACTCAGACCTGTTTTTCTGTCAGGTATGCTTCTTATGCTCATCAGCACCAGTGGTAAGGCATCGGGCCATTTGAGTCCTGTGGCTTGACACATTTTTCCTAACCTATTCTTGATTGTGCCATTTACCTGCTCTACCACTCCAGAAGCCTCTGGTCTGTAGGCACAATGCAGCTTTTGTTGAATGTCTAGTGCTTCACATATTAGTTGGATAATTTCATTCTGAAAATGCGTTCCTCTATCTGTTTCTATCGTTACTGTAAAGCCATATCTAGGAATGAATTCTCTCAGTAGGAGCTTAGCTACAGTAACTCCATCATTCCTTCTTGTCGGATAGGCCTCTACCCAACGAGAAAACAAACAGACGACCACCTGTCAGGGACTGTCCGGGACTATGTCGGGAACACAGTCAGGGACTTGGGCAAGGACTGGGAACAGGGTAGAAAACGAACACAGAGAGGAGTACAGCGCTGCCCAGGATCACACAGGAAATCAGAGGAGAAAAGGGATCCAAATGGGAAGCCTGTACAAAGGAACAAGATGGCTAAGACTCAGAAAGGAAGGGCACTCACAAGGCAATTTAGCATTCAGACTAACTACACCCAGGACGGACGTGCAAGACATATATATAATACAACATTAACAATAAAGGGAGTGTGGGGTAAAGCACTCAGGAGCTCCACACGGTAAGACTGAAGCTCAGTAAGTTCCTCACCCACAATTGCTGTTACAGATACTGACTGAAAATACCCACATATAGGATATGTATGCAAAGGCAGGGTCTGTGGAGCTTATACCTATGGTGATGTTATAACAGTAACTCAAAGACAATATTCACAGTGAACAAGAAACACCACCTAGGTAGTCAGCTGTGCCCACGGATCCTGGCGATCAAACAGGAACACGCAAGGCAGTAACAGCAAAGGGGTAGAACTAAACACAAGCACAATAGACAAGGAGCTAGCAAGGAGGAGTGCTTAACAGGAAAGGAAGGAAATTACAGGGCACACTTGGCAGAAAGCAGGTAACACACATACAAGGTAACAGAAGCAAGACAGCAGAAATAGAAAGACAGTAAACTAGAACTGGAACCAAGGAAATGGGAAGAAAGGCAGGGACTGGAAAAGGATATACAGAAGGGAGGCTACAAGGGTATACTAGAATAGTGCAGGTTCAGGAATCAAGAAAACAAAGTAGCATAGGGGGCAGTGCTGGGGCAAGAATTGAGCAAAAGCTCAGGAGTCAAAGTAGCACTGCAGGTCAGGAACAAGGAAATGATAAGGCTCAGGAATCAAGGTAGCACTGCAGGCAGTGCTAGTTCAGGAACAGGGAATTACTAAAGCTTCAGGAGTCAAGGTAGCACCCTCAGGCAGTGCTGGTTCAGGAAACATGAAATAGCTACAGCTCAGGAAACAAGGAGTCAAGAGAGCACTGCAAGCAGTGCAATTCAGGCACAAGAAAATAGCTGAAGCCCAGGAACAGGAACTAATAACCATAGCTCAGGAACTCTGGAAACAAGGTAGCACTGCAGTCAGTGCTAATTCAGGTACAAGGAATAGCTATAGCTCAGGAACTCAGGAAACAAGGTAGCACTGCAGTCAGTGCTAATTCAGGTACAAGGAATAGCTATAGCTCAGGAACTCGGGAAACAAGGTAGCACTGCAAGCAGTGCTAATTCAGGTACAAGGAATAGCTATAGCTCAGGAACTCAGGAAACAAGGTAGCACTGCAAGCAGTGCTAATTTAGGAGAAGGAAACTGCTGCAGTTCAGGAACAAGGAATACTAAGGCTCAGGGGTCAAGGTAGCACTGTAAGCAGTGCTAATTCAGGAACAAGGAAAACAGCAGCAGGTCAGGAAAAAAGGCAGAACTAAAGCTCAGGAAACACTGGAAACAAAAGCTCAGGGAGCACTGGAAACAAGGATCGGTCTCACCGGTAAACAGCTACAATGACCAACACTGGGCTGAAGGGAGCTGGGGCTTAAAAGAGCTCACAGTAATCATGCGCATCAGGTGTGAGCAGGCTAGCAGCAGCCAGCCACAGGTGAGCTGAATTCCTCCACCCATCCTTGGCCTGCAGGGGTGGAGACTAAGCAGTGAGCAGGGAATTCTGGGTAATGGAGTTTCAGGCATGAGCAGGATGGCTTCCACAAAACCCGGCATGGATTGGGAATGGATGTCAATTCCCAAGTAGTGTCGAAATGGCTGGAAGTCAGTATGTACATGAAGGGGAGGGTCTGGAAGCTTGTTAGAACACTGGGTAGCCCCACAATTCGGCCCCCTGGTGGTGGACACGAGAATGCAGGGAGCGAGTCGTGACAGTACCCCCCTCCAAAGACCGTCTCCCGGAATCTGGAACTGGATTCAACGCCTTTGCTCCTATGAAATAGGTCCATTTCCATCAGAGATGTAGTACAAGATACCAGAGGACTGTGGGAAAAATGTGATGGTCTGGAGGGTAGAATATTAGGCTGTAAATTAACAGGAGTATTGGAGGCAGAACCTGAAGCATCCAAAGCCAGTAACGGGGGCTTAGAACCCCGAATCAAAGGTGTTTGAAGTCCAGATGATGGCAGTCTAGAGTAGCACTCTAGAAACGAAGGCAGATTGACTGTAGGGTCAAAAACAGATAATGGATTGGCAGGAGGCACAGAGGTCAAAGGCAAGGTGGCTGAAGTCAAAGGAGGTAACAGGAAGCAGACTTGAAGCTCTGGCCCTGGAGGAAAACATACAGAAGACTCACATGCAGGAGACTCTGGAAGCAGGTATGCAGGAGACCCAGGCCCTTGAGGCTTACATGTTGAGAGTTCTGTCTCTGATGCTGGAGATTCAGTCTCTGAATGTATATGTACTAAGACCTCTGAAGGCTGGAAAACTGGAAGCACAGGGTCAAAACGTAGGCAAGAAAGAGACTCAAGGCCAGAAGGCAGGGAGCCTGGAAGCTCTGGCGCTGAAGGCAGGGAGCCTGGAAGCTCTGGCGCTGAAGGCAGGGAGCCTGCAAGCTCTGGCGCTGAAGGCAGGGAGCCTGCAAGCTCTGGCGCTGAAGGCAGGGAGCCTGCAAGCTCTGGCGCTGAAGGCAGGGAGCCTGCAAGCTCTGGTTCGGGAGTCAGGAAGGCCGCAAGCTCTGGCTCAGATGGCAGGAAGGCCGCAGGCTCGGGCTCAGATGGCAGGAAGGCCGCAGGCTTGGGCTCAGATGGCAGGAAGGCCGCAGGCTCGGGCTCAGAAGGCAGGAAGGCCGCAGGCTCGGGCTCAGAAGGCAGGAAGGCCGCAGGCTCGGGCTCAGAAGGCAGGAAGGCTGCAGGCTCGGGCTCAGAAGGCAGGAAGGCCGCAGGCTCGGGCTCAGACGGCAGGAAGGCCGCAGGCCCGGGCTCAGTAGGTAGGAAGGCAGAGGACTCTGGAGACTCTGCAAGAAGACAAGCTGAAGGCAGAGTGACACATGGTTCATAGACTTTAAGCTCTGGGAATGGTAGTAGCTTGTGAACAGTAGAATTGCTGTTGTCAGTAGTGACATCTTCACAGGTCCTTGTCAGATTAAAACACATGGGAGTACTTTCTTTAACTGCACTTTGAGACACAGTACTATGGCTATTCTGAGTGGAATCTTAGTGATCAGCCACAGTATTATTTACACAATAACTGGACCAGCTCTGAGGGGTCCGCAAAATAGTGCGCAAGGTTTCATTCTCCGTTTCTAAGGAGGCTAACATAGAGATGGAAAAGTTGTTTTCTACAGGGGTTTTAGATTCCCACTTGAACTCTGGGTTATAATTTTTTAACATAGTCTGAAATATTTTATTCTCTAGTTGTAATTCAAGAATCTTAGACGTACTTGTATCCTGTGAAGACTGCAAATCTTTTTCTAAAAGGACAGTGGTAGACTTGGCAACTTCACAACAAGCAACAGAGCTATACCTTGGATTTTGTTCAAAGTGGCTATTAGCCACCTGTGTTCTAGTAGGTCTTCTCTCTCTTTTGTTAAACTGATTATTGTTTAACTTGAATGTGGTATCTAACAAGGTCCCTTTAGTATCCGGGACTGAGATCTTCACTGGACTACAAGACTGGGTAACATTATCTGAATGGAAAACAGAGGTTATGAAATGCACCTGCTCTTTCTTTGGTTGTGTGATTGAATATTGTATTTTACAACCACTTGCAGCAGACATGCTAGAACCAGAATTCTTGTTCAGCAAACTGAGTAAGGTAGCATTCTCCTTATGCAATGCTGACTCAGACATTGAATCTGGATCAGAACAGAAGATTAAGTCAGGATCTGGCAAAGAGGTGTTTGAGAGCCAATGAGTAAAATATTCAGCACGTAAATGTCCATTTTTCATAAGAGGATTAATTGTTTCAGGACTAGGGTGAACATTCTCAAACTGTAAAGTAGACACTTTGGGGTCGATTCCGATTCGGGCCGGAAAAAGCACCGACCGACTCGGATCCGGAAAAAATACCGACCGACACGTACCAGTGGCGCCCGACACGCCAAGTACGATGCAAGCCGCGATAAATCCGACCGACACGTCAGGAAACTAAGCCGACCGACCGACCCGCTCGGAAAATAGCAATCCGGCCGGAAAAACACGCGAATCCAACCGACCGACACGCACCCGGAACAAATCCGACCGAATCGTACCCGCCAACTCCAACCCGCAAAGTACGATGCAAGGCGCGAAAAACCCGACCGAGTCGGACGGAGGACAAGCCGTACGACCGACACGCATACAAAACCGAGCCGAAGCAACACAATACACCGCGACCGACGCGTACGCAGCATACAAAACTGCACAAACACAGCGTGAGCGAAGCGGAAAACACCGTACGAGACCAATGCACGGTCCGACTCGGTCACAAGAACGTTTCCAACATACACAAACAGCACAAAGGAAAAATCAACCAAAAAAGGCCAAACAAGCAATTACCAAGCCAATAAATACTGGGGGGTGGGGACAGAGAACAAAGACACACCAACAACTCCACCTATATAAAGGACACAAATCACTACCATGAGCCTTTGCAAATGCCATTCCACTGCCAGCACCCAAGAGAAAGCAACCACACACCCACAGCTCATCCCTCACACAAGCCACACACCAGCAGCACACCAACAAATACCTACCTCACATACACCCAGCACAACACACACCCACACACCCTCACCTGCACACCAACACACACAGCACCCACTATCACCACCCATCACCATGCCCCCCAAGAAGAATCCCAAGTTCCTAGATAGTGAATTGGAAGTCATGGTAGAGCGAGATCCTCAGGGTGGAGCCACAGCTGTTTGGCACTCTGGTCCAACAGACCCCCATGTCGCAGAAAACCAAGATGTGGGAGAGGATCATCAACAGGGTGAACGCCCAATCACCATGTCGGCGCACAAAGACCGACATCCAGAACAGGTGGTATGACGTGCGCAGGAGGGTCCGGGAGCTGCTCAAGAAAGACTACCACCTGAGCCAATACACCGGCAGTGGCCCTCCTGCCAAGCCAGTATACCTCAGGCCCTGGGAGGAGAAGGTGCGGGCCATCCTTCCGCCAGTGAGCGTATATGGACTAGAGGACATCCCAGAGCCTGGTGAGTACACAACAAATGTACACAATAAACTGCCACAAAACACACACATCACTGTCAAGGGGAGAGTCAAACCATGCACTCATAGCAATTACACAGCAACTAGAACAGAATCATCCCAAAATGTGTATGTCAGTCAGATAAACACAACACATGCCATCAAAAAAGTCACATCCAACTGTGCCAACACATGTACAAACACAACCACAACTACAGCTAGGCAGTGGCACAAATAGAACTAACACACACATCCACACATGTAGCCACCACAACAACACCAACACACAGTGAAGACCACTCAAAGGAAGGAATTCTGTGTATGCTGGCCAAGTCAGTGTAGCCAATAGCATCATGGGAGTCGCAGTCACACATATTGCCCCCCACAACTGTCCCATCAACACCACCCTGAACCATGCTCACATCACAGGGAGTGGAGAAGGACTCACAAGATGGCTGACACTGGCTACTGCTGTGGGGAGCACAAGGCCCTGCTGCCAACTGTGCACCAACAAACAGCAGGACACCACTGACTGACATCCTGAGAGACAACTTACACTCCCTGCAATGCAAGCACGTTCCATGGTGGGATATCCGGCTGGCTGGGTGGGAAGGGGGACTTGCAGCACTGACCATAGTCACCAGCACCTCCCCTCACCCCCCCAACACAAACTCCACAGTACCCACCTGGTAGAATGCAATGCCCTCCATCCTAACACAAGATCCCACAAAGCACCACCACCCTGGGTTATGTTGTGTGAAGCACAGGGACACTCTTGGGACTCTTAGCCAAACAACTGCCAGGACAACACTCCCAGCCATCCTGTCAGCACAGCCAGCCCACCCCACAGGGAAGCAGAGTCAAAAGGAAGGAAGCATGGGCATGCTGGGAAGGGGGTGGAGGCAATAGCATGATGGGAGTCGTAGTCACAGCTCTACATCCCCCACCACATGGCCCAGCAAGCTCACACTCACGCATGCACATCCCACAGAGAGTAGAAAGGCCCATCAAAGATGTCTGACACTGTTGCTGTGTCGTGGGGAGCACAAGGGCATGCTGGGAACTGCACATCAACCAACAGCAGGACACCACTGACTGACATCCTGAGAGACAACTTCCACTCCCTGCAATGCAAGCACGTTCCATGGTGGGATATCCGGCTGGCTGGGTGGGAAGGGGGACTTGCAGCACTGACCATAGTCACCAGCACCTCCCCTCACACCCCCCAACACAAACTCCACAGTACCCACCTGGTAGAATGCAATGCCCTCCATCCTAACACAAGATCCCACAAAGCACCACCACCCTGGGTTATGTTGTGTGAAGCACAGGGACACTCTTGGGACTCTTAGCCAAACAACTGCCAGGACAACACTCCCAGCCATCCTGTCAGCACAGCCAGCCCACCCCACAGGGAAGCAGAGTCAAAAGGAAGGAAGCATGGGCATGCTGGGAAGGGGGTGGAGGCAATAGCATGATGGGAGTCGTAGTCACAGACATTGCTCAGCCTCACAACTGGCCCATCAACACCACCCTGAACCATGCTCACATCACAGGGAGTGGAGAAGGACTCACAAGATGGCTGACACTGGCTACTGCTGTGGGGAGCACAAGGCCCTGCTGCCAACTGTGCACCAACAAACAGCAGGACACCACTGACTGACATCCTGAGAGACAACTTACACTCCCTGCAATGCAAGCACGTTCCATGGTGGGATATCCGGCTGGCTGGGTGGGAAGGGGGACTTGCAGCACTGACCATAGTCACCAGCACCTCCCCTCACCCCCCCAACACAAACTCCACAGTACCCACCTGGTAGAATGCAATGCCCTCCATCCTAACACAAGATCCCACAAAGCACCACCACCCTGGGTTATGTTGTGTGAAGCACAGGGACACTCTTGGGACTCTTAGCCAAACAACTGCCAGGACAACACTCCCAGCCATCCTGTCAGCACAGCCAGCCCACCCCACAGGGAAGCAGAGTCAAAAGGAAGGAAGCATGGGCATGCTGGGAAGGGGGTGGAGGCAATAGCATGATGGGAGTCGTAGTCACAGACATTGCTCAGCCTCACAACTGGCCCATCAACACCACCCTGAACCATGCTCACATCACAGGGAGTGGAGAAGGACTCACAAGATGGCTGACACTGGCTACTGCTGTGGGGAGCACAAGGCCCTGCTGCCAACTGTGCACCAACAAACAGCAGGACACCACTGACTGACATCCTGAGAGACAACTTACACTCCCTGCAATGCAAGCACGTTCCATGGTGGGATATCCGGCTGGCTGGGTGGGAAGGGGGACTTGCAGCACTGACCATAGTCACCAGCACCTCCCCTCACCCCCCCAACACAAACTCCACAGTACCCACCTGGTAGAATGCAATGCCCTCCATCCTAACACAAGATCCCACAAAGCACCACCACCCTGGGTTATGTTGTGTGAAGCACAGGGACACTCTTGGGACTCTTAGCCAAACAACTGCCAGGACAACACTCCCAGCCATCCTGTCAGCACAGCCAGCCCACCCCACAGGAAGCAGAGTCAAAAGGAAGGAAGCATGGGCATGCTGGGAAGGGGGTGGAGGCAATAGCATGATGGGAGTCGTAGTCACAGACATTGCTCAGCCTCACAACTGGCCCATCAACACCACCCTGAACCATGCTCACATCACAGGGAGTGGAGAAGGACTCACAAGATGGCTGACACTGGCTACTGCTGCGGGGAGCACAAGGCCCTGCTGCCAACTGTGCACCAACAAACAGCAGGACACCTCTGACTGACATCCTGAGAGACAACTTCCACTCCCTGCAATGCAAGCACGTTCCATGGTGGGATAACTGACTGGGTGGGTGGGTGGGTGGGAAGGAGGTCTGGCTGTCAACCAAACACAATCAATGCAGACCATGTTCACACCCCAGAGAATACATAGAAATGCCCAAATAATGCAGGACAATGTGCCACACCAATATCAACCCCTGACTGTGACGACTTAGGACAATACAATGTACAGGCCCGCACCCCGAGGCACAGTCACAACTGTCAGGTGTGTCAACCACTGATGCCTGCAGAAACATGACATACATTGTTTGTGTCTCCCAAAAACAGGTGATGATAGGGACACAGCAGCAGACGCTGAGGAGTCCCAGTCCCAGGCTCAAGAGGATGCCGAGCTCACTGGCGTCGTACAGCCTCTGTCCTCCTCGGACGATGAAGAACAACCTGGCACATCCGGTGCAAGTCAACATGCTGCACCAGCAGGACCACCAGCTGCAGCACCAGCAGGTCCACCAGCTGCACCCCCTGCACCCACCCCTCCAACGACTGTCACCACGAATACCATCCCTGCCGACATGGACAGAATAAGGAACAACACCAGCGCAGTGACCCTGGACCAACCTGGGGCCATGGACACCACCACCACCACCAACCCCAAGGTGGACCAGGGTTATCTGTGCGTGCAACTGCACACACTGCACATGTCAGCAGGGGTGGTGGGAGGGGTGGGGAGACAGAGGTCGCTGCTTGCAGACGTTGCTGGTGTGCATGAAGACCCACAACTGGTACGCATAGCTGATGCGTGCCAGTCCAGCACCGGAGAGCTCAGCCAGGTAGTGGGGCTCCTCAGAGACATCAAACAGCAGCAGGCTGCCCATCATGCCCGCTTGGACTCCCACATGTCCCATGTGGAGTCACACATGTCACGTGTGGACTCCCACATGTCACGTGTGGACTCCCACATGACCCGCGTGGAGTCCAAGTGGGATGTACTACATGAGATGACGGCGGTGCACAGGGACATTTTACAATGCCTCCGCCAGATGAACAGCAACCAGTCCACACCTCCCTGTGTGCCAACAACATCTGGTACCGAACAAACTGCAACTGCCACAGGGAGGGAGGAGGACTCTGGCGGAGAGTCCCCTGCACCGCAGCAGCCTGCACTTGAGGCCCCCCCCAAGAAGAGGGGTCGTCCGAGGAGGGGAAAGTGAGAGGCTGATGGCCAAGCGCAACTCCCAGGAAGCCTGAACCTGTTCTGGATTTTCGCCTTTGTGCACAGACTGTTC